>CM034036.1:14443588-15880254 GCA_019705995.1 Raphanus raphanistrum x Raphanus sativus | reverse complement strand
AAAAATACCAGTCTGCAATAACATTAAAAAAATATAAACAGAAAGAACATATAAAATCGAATAATTGAATGCCTTGACATAGATTTGTAAGAATGAATATATCAACTACAAAATCATTACAGGAATAAGGCTTTCTGATAACTTTCAAAATAAAATAATATCGAAAAAGAATAAGAAAGGCCTCAGAGATCTTGGTGGTTAAAGAATCATCAAATGAATTTCTTCATCAAGAGTAGCAAATATTTTGATTACATCACTGGCCAAATCCAAAAACAAGTTTAAAAACTTTTAAATTAAAAACAAATAAAAAATTTTGATTGATGATGGATGAGTCAAAAGTAGCTGGTAAATAATCACATTTTTTATTCATTGGGAATCCGAATGATTTTTTTCATCACCCTCAACCATCATCAAACAATTAACGTTAATTTCGCAATATTAATAACCAAACTAATAATCTAAAGGAAAAAAAATCAACAGGGAGATAGATAGATAGATGTATCTGCGTAGTCACCAAAGATTATTTGCAACAGAAACAAAGAAGCTTCGGCGAATAAGAGGCAGAGCAAGCTAACGGAGGTACACGTAAGCTTACAGGATAGAGAAGCTATCCAACATCTATTTAGCCTAACGATAGATTCCTTGACCCATTCACATGAATCAAGTAATTGCAAATCAGGCTTTTCCTTGCAAAATCAGATTAAAGAAAACGATAAAAGACGATTAAAATCAAAACAGATGCGCCGTAGAAGAAACAGTTAGATTGAATATGTGACAGAGCAAAAGAATACGAGTATTTATATACACTGGCGAAGCGATAAACCCTAGTAGATCTTTAATCGCGACAAAGCGACTTAATTGGTAGGTATGGGCTTATTCTGTTATGACTTATGAGCCCATTAATCAGGAGATGAGTTGTAGCTTTGTATCACCGTGGACATCGACGTGGCCCCAATTGACATCTCTATCGATATAGGATCCGACGACGTTGCAATAAAGACCGCAACTTTGTAAAATCTATTTTCAGTTCTGCTTAAATGTACGTATAGTTAGTATCATGAGATCATCATTGAATTGGAATGTTAAAGCAGAACTCTGTAAAATCTATTTTCAGTGATGCTTAGCTTGTGTACTTTTGTGTGATTGATGGCCGTTAAAGCAAACCTTCAGCATGTGGTCTCATTTTTCATATCTCAAGATTGGGGACAAGCTTGTCTAAAAGGGGAGACTGGAGAGAGTATTGATACGCTTGGTCAAGGTCGGGTCAAAAGAAGAGTGAGATAATGCTCAATTGCTGACGTGGAGTGTAAGAGAAATAAAGACTCTCGCTAGAGTGAAGGGTTTGCTGTTAGAAGAAATTGAAGCTTTAAATACTATCCATTTTCATGGTCTATGCATTTAGAATTGGTATTGAGTAGTGAGATCGTGAGGTCTTAAGGCGATTATCCCATGGAGGTTCGTATTGAGGAGTTGATCGGAGAACTTGTTATGTGAATGATTCGATATCTTTTTGAGGCTACTTCTAGTCGTAATTGTATCGTTGATCAGTATTACAGTGCAGAGGAGGAAGACGTCAGGGTTGATTACAGAGTATATAGGTATCAATCTTTTTTTTTTTTTTTTTTTTTTGATATCTCTGGTGTCTGGGCAGCCACTTTCCCAAATATCCCCTGAAGGGGTCCAGCGCCCCAGCAGTAAAGATGTTAAATCGCTGTGGCCGGGTTTCGAAGCTGGGTGGCGGACACCTCAGCCGAGGTTCCATTACCACCAGGCTACGAAGCCCGGTTTATAGGTATCAATCTTAACAAATATATTAGAGTTAGTTGTCAAATTCTTATGAAAACAACGTGTCTAATGATTTTTTTTTTAAATATGCATTGTGAGTTTGAAGTGGATAGTGATCAAATGACGACACTAGCGCAAAACGATAAACTACATGTAATGTCAGACCCGTTTTACATTATATGAGAAAATAATATAGTTTTTTTTTGCTTAAATTTGACAGACTCGTTTTCTGTTGACATCAAATTAATACAGACTTATTTGTTCTCCGTTGGTGGTATGTATAAATGCACCACGCGCTTATTGATTGGCTGAACCGGCCTAGCATTTGTATCAGAAGCCTGTTAAATATCATTTTAAAACATTATTTAAAATAATGAAAATGAAATTATCAGTTTTTTTGGATAAATAAATGGAACTAGGTGGATGCCCGCGATTTTGCGGGTTTGAATATATTGTAACAATATATCTATTATAATTTGTCAAATTAAAATATATTCTTATCATAAAAAAATTAAATATAAGTTTTCTGTTAAATATCTTTCTAAGAAAAAATGTTTTTGAAAAAAATGAATATGACTATTTTAAAATATATGTGGATATTTTGTATTTAAAATTTTGTAAAATTGTTTTTTTGTCAGCAACATTACAGACTCATAAAATTTTGTAATATTGGTTATATAATATTCATAATTCAGTTTCTAATAAAATTACTTAAGTTTTGAAGGAATATAGTTTTGATTTTTTTTTCAAAATAATTTGTAACTAAAGTTTTATGTGTTTAATAAGATTAAAAATTAAAACAATATAAGTGTTACAGATTCTCTACATATTCATATCCATTTGCATAGGAATATAAAACTACTACTAGATTTTGACCCGCCCTTAAAAAGGGCGGGTATATTTTTTGTAAGAAAAATTATTTTACATAATAAAAATTATGATTTTTGATAAATTATATATTTTAAATTTTTATGAAATTTATCTTAAATTAATTATAAGACTTATTTTTGTTATTTTAAATATTACTAAATTTTAGAAGACTCTAAATAAGAGTCTTCTAAAATTATAATATTTATTACGTTAAATATTCTTTTAACTTATTTGTATATTATAGAAATTATTTTTGTTATTTTCAACACTCTCTGTATTGAAAAAAATCATTTGTGTGTTTCAAAATATTTTCTATAATTTTATTAAATTTAGTTTATCTGATTTAGTTTTTATTTTAAATAAAACTATTTTTTAAGAAGTTGGGATAATTCAGACCCGTATTATGATTTTGTCGAATTAATCATTTGTTATTTTAACTCGATTTTATTTTGAGGTTTTATTTAATAAATGTTTTCAAATAATTAATAACGTGAGAGATTTTTTGGAAAGATATGGTGCAAATATTTAAGAAACAATTTTTTTTAAAAGGCTAAGAACTCGATTATATTAAATACTCTTTAATGTAATTGCAAAATAATAACTTTTGGTTGGTTGTAAATAATGTTGGCAAAAATGTACATGTAACTTTTGTAATTACTTAAAAATTTCAGGGGTATATTCATAAGCAGTAATATGTTTTAATAGTATAGATATAATATATTGCTTATGGTTCAATTTGTAAGTGTTATATACTGAGATGTGTATATTGTCAAAGAAGTCAAAATCTAATTTAATTCTTACGATATGATAGTATATGCAAGCCCAAGTTAATATTGTAAATCATCTTAATGGGTTTCAATGAAATGTAATAATGAAGGCCTTGGAGAGATTAATGTTCGATTGTTAAAAGAGAATGGCACAAATATGTAATTATTGAGTAAAAATCAGGGTTAAATCTTATTTGTACTTCACTTTTAATAGATTAGATATCAATTCTATAAATTACTTCTGAAATATACTATATAGGTTATAAATACTTGATTACTAAAAATGATTTTACGAACATTATATATTTTTTTATATAAATCACATAGTTAATTACCATAAATTATTTTATGCAATATATTTAGATTGTTTGTATATTGATACAAAATGATTTTATATTCATATTTAAAACATTATATCGATTTATATAGATTTTTGGTCGTTTGTTATTTTATGTATTTTATAAATATGATAATTGATCAACATTAATAATATTCTTTCTATAATTTCAAAACTTAGTTACCATAGACTTACCTTTTTTAGAGCTAATTAAAATAAATAAAAATTAAAAATCGTCCAGCAATCAAATTATATCAATTTTTAAGAGTTCGTCTATGATCAACACGTAAGAAAAAATCGATTAAGTGACTTCTCAATTAATATATAGTGGGATAGTAGGATAGTGGAATGTGATTTAAAAATATATTTTATAAACTAATTTATAAGCTTATATAAATGATTCAAAATCTCTTATAATAATTTTAAATATATGATAAGATAAAATAAAAAAATTAATAAATGTATTTATAGTTTTTATAAATGATTTGTAAAGCATATATGAAACTAAAAGACATTAATATTTACTATAATAACTTATATACAAATATAATGTTTTAAACAAGAATATAAAAGCATTATATTGATTTATATAAATTGTTTGTATTTAAGTATTTTATGTATTTTATAAATATAAAAATTGATCAACATTAATACTCTTTCTATAATTTCAAAATTTAGTTATCATAAATCAGTATTTGTAATATTATTTAATTATTTGAAAAGTGATATTAATTGGTTATAGAGTTACATTTTCTTTTTAGATCTAAATAAAATAAATAAAAATTAAAAATTGTCGACCAATCAAATTATAACAATTTTTTAAGAGTTCACCTATGATCGACACGTAGGTAAAAATCACTTAAATGACTTCGTAATTAATATATAGTGGGATGGTTTGTCGTTTGTTATTTTATGTATTTTATAAATATTATAATTGATCAACATTCATATTATTTCTCTAATTTCAAAACTTAGTTACAATAAATTATTATTAGTAATATTATGTAGATTATTTGACAATTGATATTAATTGGTTATAGACTTACCTTTTTAGAGCTAATTAAAATAAATAAAAATTAAAAATCGGCGAACAATCAAATTATATCAATTTTTAAAAGTTCGCCTATGATCAACACATAAGCAAAAATCAATTAAGTGACTTCTCAACTAATATATAGTGGATAGTGGGATGAGGTTTCAAAATATATTTTATAAACTAATTTATAAGCTTAGACAAATGACTCACAAACTCTTATAATAATTTTACATATATGATAAGTCAAGATAATTGTTTTTATAAATGATTTGTAAAGCATATAAGAAATTAAAAGACATTAATATTTATTATAATAATTTATATACAAATATAATGTTTCAAATAAGAATATAAAATCATTATATCGATTTATATAAATTGTTTGTCTTTTATTATTTATGTATTTTATAAATATAAAAATTGATAAACATTAATACTCTTTCTATAATTTCAAAAATTAGCTACCATAAATCATTATTTGTAACATTATGTATATTATTTGGCAAGTGATATTAATTGGTTATAGACTTACTTTTTCTTTTTAGATTTAATTAAAATAAATAAAAATTAAAAATCGTCGACCAATCAAATTATAACAATTTTTTTAAGAGTTCATCTATGATCAACACAGGAAAAAAATACTTAAGTGACTTCTCAATTAATATATAGTGGAATTATCAGTTGAATGATCTATTTTGGTTTTACCTTCCATATTAGAGTTATTCTTGGTTTTACTTTGCATATTAATTAGAGTTATCTTTGGGTTCACTTCATAGGATGAACATGTAGATTCACAATCAATAGTATGTTGTTATTTTATATTTAGTAACTTAAAAAATTATCAAGTTATATTATGTTTTTAAAATAAAATGGTAAAATTAAATAAAATAGTAATATTTGCAAAAAAAAAATTCTAATATTTTTAACACCGTTAACAAAGCACTAAACCCTAAATCCTAAACCATAAACCTTTGGGTAAACCCTGAATCCTTGGATAAATATTAACCCATAAATCAAAAATACTAAAAACTAAATTTTAAAAACATTAAACCCTTAATTCTAATCCTAAAGCCTTGGATTTATGGTTTATCTAAGGGTTTAGAGTTTAATATTTAGTATCAAAGATTTAGTGTTTTACTGTCGGCGTTAAAAATATTTTTAAAAAAGTCTCTCTTTTTTGCAACTACTATTGTTTTATATTTATTTTATCTAAGAATTTAAGGGTTAGTATTAAGGTTTAGTGTTTTTAATTTAAAATTTAGGATTTATCCAAAGGGTTTGGGATTTAGAATTTAGAGTTTATGATTTATTTTGCTGAAGGTGTTAAAATATAATTTTTTTTGTAACTACTACTTTCTAATTTATTTTTATATTTTTATATTTTTATTTAAAAACATAATATAATTTCATAATATTTGTTTATTTTTTAAAAAATATATCAAATATAAAATAATAACATACTATTGGTTGGTGAATCTAAAAGTTCACCATATATGGTGAATCCAAGAATAAATCTATTAATTATATCTAAAACATTTTGACATTCCCTCATTATATATATACAATAAGTAATCGAATGTTCACACAGTTTTTATGTTGAGGAATATACATTTCAGATATGCATATACGTATATCATAAATTTATAATATGATAGTCAAAATTATGTTAAAGAAGCTATGCTGTGGTATGTATAATAAGTGGGAATCTGATGACTGATGAGAAAACTAAACAAAAGAGAAAAACTTACATCATGTACAGCCACGTGGAGAAGCTCCACTTGCTGACTTGTTACGGTCCTAATCTGAAAGTGTATAAAAGGATTGGACATTTTGGTGAAAGGGTTTCCATCGAAGTAACAAGGTTACCGACACTGTGATGTTAAGACATTACTAATCAAAATAACATGATAAAAGATGAAGTGAAGATAGATACTAAATTATAGCTAGACACACAAAGCATCTACAGTTGCTTTAATTATATTCACTGTCCTCATCCATGACCATGAACCATTAATATGAATAGCGAAAATAAGTTGGTTATCAAAATCCAGAAACTAAAACAGCAGAAGGTAATATTAGAAAATTACTATATCAAATCCGGAAAGCTATAGCTCTTAGAAATAATTAGTTCTTTTTTTATCAAAAGAAATAATTAGTTCTTAAAGCAAATAATTAGTAAATTACCTTTCTGGAAACAGACCAAATAACAGGTTCAGAACATGGAGGAGTTGTAAGTGATCCAAGATATCTATAGTGTTGTTTTGATTCGAAAGTGAGTTTTTTGGGATCAATCATCCCGACATAATCCTCGGACTCGTGTGTATCAGTTATCTTGTTCAAATGTTCTTCCAACTAATCAAAACGAAAATAAAATGCTGAACTTTGCGATGATTGATGAAAAAATATAGTTAGGAATTAGGTTGAGAATAAGAATGGAAATACCGAAAGAAGAAAAGGATCAGGTTCCCCAATATTGTATAAGAACGCGACAACAGCGAAACGTCCACTTTTGCTCTGATGAACCATGTGTTCCTCAAGAGCATACCTATTTAGTTATGTCACATTTTGCATTCTAGTCAAATACATATGTATTAAATATTAATTAATACATACAAGCATAACTAAAAAGTTTTTTTGTTGGGTCTCTTACACTCAAAATCATTGGTCTTGAAAATATAACAAACATTTTGTTTAAATGTATTTATTTGACAGTAGAATACAAATGTTCGTGAGGGTTGGAGGAGGCTAGGGTAGCCATTTCTTAGACTGTTTAATTTGTGTTCTGTTTAAGTACAGTGAGATAGCAATCTTTACGTTATTAGATATGGTAGAATACAAATGTTCGAATAGATACCTTTTGCCATTGATTGAGTGTTCGGAAGGAGAATGCCAATGAAGCTGCTGAAGTTTGTATTTTATACCACGAATAGTGATACCAATACCTTTATTCCCTCCTTTAAATTCCAACTGCCATATTAACAAAAAATAACAAAAAAGTACATCATTGTGACCAAAAGTGCAATGACCACGAAGTGGTGGTTTAAACGGTGAAGAATTCCTCGGTGGGTTTAGAGCCATGGATTGAAATCCCACAAACTATCAACCTTCCATTTTAGACTGTTCAGTAGTCACTGCAAATATGCTTAAAATAACAATAGAAACTCAGCTTTCCCATGCAACTCTATTTTATTTTATCTGGAAAAAAAACTCTATTTTAATTTTCGCTCTGAACTCTATTCTAGAATAATTCTTCTCTAACTCCAAAATATAAAGTTAACTATATTTCGGAGTTGTTAAGAGTATTTCTAACCTCACTCCAAATTTTACTTTAAAATAGATTAGGAAATGGAGTAACGTACAACCAAAAAGTGATTACTCTATTTATAGATTAATGATTTTTTGTTTGTACATTATTCTATTTCCTACTCTATTTCACAGTAAAATTTGAAGTGGGGTTGTAGATCAAGATAGTCTTAATAATAAAGATCCAAGAACTACTCTAATTTTATTATTTAAAAAAATAGGAATGCTTCAATATATATATATCGGAAAGTTTAATAGTTGATTTACCATGATATCATGTCCTCTGTTCTTAATAGTGGCATTGGAAGGTAAATACCGGCTTCGGAGAGATCCAAGTTTACTAGTAACTTTGACATTTTCGTCCGTAAGATTAATCGGAGATTGCAGTTTTCCAATTCCACACAACTTCCACTCTTTCTTTAGTGTCCCCCATTTCGCTGGCCCCTTGGGTCCTTTTGCCTCGTAGCTAAACTCCGTTTCGTCCTCTATTCGAACCCCATTCAATTGTATTTTTTTGTTATACACAAATACAGTAAACACATGTTTCTTGTAGCCTAACTTTGATTCAACAAGTCTTCTAAGGTGCACACACGTAAAGTTTAATTGAATTTTATTCAAAGCCAATTGGCAGTTAAATGGAATGACAATACGTTATAAACTTAGGTTTTTTCTAATCTTATCTTTAACTAAACTTTTCAACGTGAGACTAATGTAGATATATCAGCATTTAGAGATAACTTATAAAAACAACAATTTATATAGCTTACCAACTTCTCCCCCTGGTGGTGCACTCAAAACAACGGCAATGGAGATGATGATAAGGAGAAAGATGCAACCAGTTGATGATATCATTTTCTTTTGCCTATGTCTTGATAAAAGAGATGAAAATAAGTTAAATATCTTAAATATTAAAAGTGTTCTAGATGAAGAAAATAGAGTTGTATACATAACAAACTCAATGCATATGATGTGATTTCATTAATTTAAGTAGCGTGTGAAAAATCAATATTTACATAATTATACATGTACTTAAATACAATTTATTTCGTGGTGGTTGTCAAGGACAATGAAAGAACTAAGAAGGATGATAACTGAGGAAAGGAAAAGAATATTGGAGATTGATGGCGAAAAAGAGAGAGGAGAATTCAAGAGATGAGAAGAAAGGAAGGAATCGGCACAACCGTACTCAACAAAAAAAATAACTTTTGATTAGTTAGATTAAATTGATCAGATTTCATAAAAAATACATTTTTGAACAATTTGTTAAATATTATATTATATATATATATATATTACTTAGAATTTAGTGAAAATTTTGATCAATTTCTTATGAAATGTTATAAATAATAATTAATTTTAATATATCGTATTAAATTGACTAAATTAGTAGAAACTTACTCATAAAATTTTAGAACAAGATTTTTAAAATTTCTCATTTTTCTTTGTTGAAACTTTGTAGACATTTGATAAATTTGTAAAGAATAAAATGTTGAGAATTTCTGACCAATTCTCAACAAATTAAGCAATTTTAAAAATTATTGGACCGAGAAGTACTGATTTTCAACAAACACAAAAGTTTCATAATTGCCAGAAATCAGTTAAAATGTTTATTGTTTTTTGAAAAAAAACTTGTGTATAAGAACTCGAACTTTGAATTAATGGAGAGAGTTTCTTACGATGAGAAAAGAAAGTATATTGCTCAAGTTAACACTGCGAGGAAGGCCTTATCAGTATGTTTGATGAAAAGAGAATGATCCGAGTGTGTCTGTACAAAGCCATCACCTAAGATCACACTGGATAACTTGTGATTCCACTATCAAGATGCCTATTTGAGGCCATAGAGGGACTTATGCAGTCGACAAACTGAGTTAGAAGGATACTTTTTTCCAGTGAGTTCTTCATATTTCTGAGGAAATCTCTTCATCCAAATTACTATTGAAAAATGAGTTACTAATATCCAGATGTTGAATAGACCATCCCTTAGCCGCTGCAACAGCTATAAGAAGACAAAATGTGCCTAGCTTTGCAACCGGAGAAAGTGTGTCGAGATAATCAAGGCCCTCTAACTGAGTGTATTGCTACACAATTATTTACCCATGGCCATGGAAAAAAAATATTCTAAAACGTAAATTTGATGAACAACCTCTCTGTTGCAATTCTAGGCGTAAAACTTTCATATTAGATCATCAAAACAAATTATTACATTTATATATCTGACTTAGAAACAGCAAACCAAATAAATGAAGGATATGACTATAATATAGTCTAGCGTCATAATCTGTGATAATGATGTTGATCTCTCAATGATTAAAGAAGAACAAGAAAAAGTAAGCATACAAAACTATAAAATTATTTTAGTTCAATAGACAATGCCTTACAGAAACATACCATCGAACATCTTTTTTTTTAACAACTTCACTGATGAAAGGAAAGGAACCAAGGTTCAATACCATCGAACATCTTAAAGCCAAAGAAAATACAAAAAAAAACATATAGAAAAAAAAAGAAACCTCAAATGCTCAGGCGGCGGGTGAAAACACAAAGCTCTTTCTCCCTTCTGTTCACCTCAGCCTCACCGGCAAATTACAAAAGCTGCCGGTGGAAAAAAAAACTTGTTTTCCCCCATTTAATTATTCATTTTAGTTTCTCTTTTGGGTTAATTATATAAATTCCGAAACATCTTTTTAGAAAAACTATGCAAACTCTAAGAAATTTCAAAATCAGTAAAAAGTAAAAACGTTTTTTTTTTCTTCATAAAGTGTTCAGTCCACGTCATCACCTCTAAGCTCGGAACTGTTTTCCTGTATAAGTCTGCCCGAAGCTCCAGTTACTAGGAGTAACGTTGTTAGAAACCACTGTACGGCCATCACTAGTCGTTACTTTGAAGGAAAGAGCTTGATCGTCAAGATCTGCGTTGCTTTGCCAGTTCTGCCCCCAGTTTCTCGACATGCTTTGCCAACCTGTCCTTGTCCCTTTAATGGAGACGGAAACTACATCTCCAGCACCCGCGACGTTGGTTATGAGTACAAGGTTGAAGTATGAATGACCGTTGATCGTAAATCTCATCCCTCCTTTTCTCTGGCAAGCCACTCTGTTTCCATCCAGTAGAAATAGAGTATAAGAAGATGAACAATAAAACACACTAATGTTTGGTTTCACTGAACCGAGCTAAACCGAGAGCTTACCTCCGGTATTGGACTGGGACGACACCGGCTTTATATTTAGCGATACTAAGAAAGATGGGCTGAGCCAAGTCAAAGTGATGTTGGGGAGGATTACACCAACCTCCGGCGTCGTTGGCTTGAGCAAAGTTAGGTGGACAAAAGTTTGTTCCGGTGACGGTGATTGTTCCCCGGAGACACCATTTTGGGTCATTTACACATTTTATCTGGAAACAAGCGCCGCAGCTTTGGCCGCCGTTGAATAGAGCCGTGCTTAGTGCGGCTGTGTTAGTGTTGTATCCTTGACTGTATAAGTTACCGTACCCACAAGCACCGCCTGATTCCCCGAAAAAAATATCATTAATACAAAATGATTCTTAAGATTTGAAACGTTTAAGAATTCCAAATTTATGTAAATTAAAAAATTATTGGTATTACAAAGCTTTTTGTCATATAAGAGTAGGTAGTAGTAGTCTATTTAGTTTCCACACGTTCAAATTATTTAGAAAACAAAAAATATTTTAACTTTTTCAAACAAAAAAAAATTAACTATTCAAAATATTATACTAAGTCAATTAAAAAAAAAAGATACTTTAGAGGGTCTAAAGTTAGAAAAAGTGTTGTTCCAACTTTGAAGTAAGTTGGAGAACAGAGTAAGTAACATTACCCATGGTGCCAGAAGCATCAGCACCTCCATAGAAAGTGGCTCGAGCATTGACCCAACCGCTACTATAACCATCCACACTCTTGCACATCACCATCATCATCAGACTCATCAGACTCATCAATAACATCATTTTCACAAAAATCTCCATATCTTCGCCTTTTTCTGCACAAGAAAACTTAATGATAATTGATAAGTTAAATAAAAACAAAAATATATGTGTGCGAGTGAGTGTGCGTGCGCACGTAAGAAAATTGAGGAGAAGAAGATGTGGAAGATTAGAGCTTACAATGGCTTGGAGAAAAAAAGGAACCACAAAAAAACTGTAGTGAGGTTACAGGAGAGGAAATTGTTTTTAATGTGGTAGTATGGTTCTGAGGAGATGGAATGGTTAGGTGATTATATATAGAAATTTCTTCGACCCTAGAAGTAACTATATTAATATTTGTTACTTTTGATTTTGTTCTTGTATAACACTTGCCATTGATTTTTGTCAGCTAACTATTTAAAGTTTTAAACCACTTTGTTTTTTTTTCTCCCTTTTAACTAGGGGTGGGCAAAAAACCCAAACCGAACCGAACCAACCAAACCAAAGTTAAACCGAACCAAACCAAACCGTGCTCTTTATGTAACCCAATTGGTTCATGTTTTACTCAACCCGAACGGTTTGGTTTGGTTTGGGTTTAAACCGAACCAAACCGATAATCCAATATATATATATAGTAAAAATATATATGATATATATATATATATATATATATATATATATATATATATATATTGTAAATTTTAGTTAAAGTTTCATTTTTCATTTTTTCATAACTTCCATATCATTAAAAAAATATAAATACAATTCAAATAATACTATTATATATAAAATCATGTAGCATAAGTTTTTATATTCTCACTCTATGAGTTGATAAAACTGATGCCTTCATATTTTATAACCAACTCGAACTACACCGAACCAAACTAGACCATAATAATGTAAACCGAACTAAATCTAAAACTGAACCGAACCGAATTAAACCCAAACCGAACCCAAACCAAAGCTATTTTGGTTTTAATTGGTTTGAATTTTATAAAACCCAAATTACTCAAACCAAACCGAACTCAAATCGAACCCGAAACTAAATCGAAATGCCCACCCCTACTTTTAACAATTGGGGGGGGTATTTATGAGTGTGACCCAATTTGACTAAAATAAAGCACTTAGGCAGCACAAGTAGAATTAAAATATAGAGGGATTAAGTTCCAGTGAGTATTTTAAATATTACTTTCTACTTAGGTTTGACTGTACACCGTTCACCAATTACTAAATGCATCGATAGTTCAGTGATGCCCAATGGACATAAATGCATAGATGGAGGGATTAAGTTCCAGTGAGTATTTTAAATATTACTTTCTACTTAGGTTTGACTGTACACCGTTCCCAAATAATTCTCTGCTCGTCTCTATTTGATAAAGTATATATATTTAATAAAATAAGTATAAATAGTTTATGACATATTATTGGACATAAAAATCTTATACTCCCTCCGTTCCTGAAAATAAGATTTTCTAGAGTTTTCACGTTTATTATGACTACAATAAATATTTGCCAACTTTAATTTACTATTTATGTTTTATACAATTTCCAATAACTATCAACCAATAAGATTTAATCAATTCAAATATTCATAATTAATGATCTTCAAAAATATACAAAGTACCTCAAAAGTATACAAAAGTACCTTAAAAATATAGAAAATCTTTCTTTGTGGAACAAAAATAAAATCCAAAAAATCCTATTTTTAGGAACGGAGGGAGTACCAATTACTAAATGCATCGATAGTTTAGTGATGCCCAATGGACATATTGCGCATTGAAATTATGTCTATTTTTGTGACATTGCTAATAAAGATCGACTTATCCAATTAAAAAAAAAGTTGACATATCTCTCAGAAGAAAATTGCTCTGAGACTAGAACTTATGTTAAACAATGTTAGTGATATGTTCCTGTAGTGATAAAATGTAGTATGCTTTTTGACGGTAAGTTGGTTACTATTCATAAAAGGCAAAAAAAGGAAAGAATTATTGGTGCTCAAGCGATATCACTATTTATTTAACTGATATTTTTATATATGTTCAACTTTTCTGTATATATAGTTTTCTGCTTTCTGTCACATCCATGCTATTAGTTTTATTTTATAAATATATATTATGATAAACTTTTTAAATATATAATTTACATTTTTCATATTGAGTAACTCTTTAATTTTACTGTTTAGTTTCTTGTTACATTATTAGTATATAGTGATTTATTTTTTATTAATTGTTATTACTTTTTCAAGTTCGCTACAGTTAATTCATAATCTGAAATATCTAAATAGAGAATCTATTTTAAAATATGTTTTTGAAGATACATAGCTAGAAATAGAAAATTAAAATATGTTCATAATTTAAATTTTTGTATGAAAACCCTTTTTAATAGTGAATGATAATTTATTTAAATAAAAGAATCTTAAAAATAAAATAGGTTAATTTACTAATTTAATATACTTTCATATTTAATTCATATAATACTTCAATTTCAATACAATAGACTATACTTATAAAATTTATAAGAAATAGTATATATTTTTGGTTTAAATAAAATTTTAATTAAATTAATTTATAATAATATTATATTACTAATTACGAAATTAATTAATGCATTATTTAATAAAATATTTAATTTATTAGGTATTTTCTCAACAAATTTTTATAACTAAAAAACAAAATTCAAAATTTATAGTTAAAATTGATTAATTATTAAAATATTTATTGATTATTAAGATTTTGTAGAAATGTTATATATTTGATTGTTTAATGTTATTAATTAAATATTTCATATTATGTAATAATAAATGGTTCTACAATGACTGGTTAACAGTGAGTTAAAATAATAACTTTATTTTAATAGAATAGATATCATAAATACTATTCTTATTAGTATGGATAAACATTTGGCAGAGAGTAATAAAACACTCACATTAATCTCCAGGTTATAAAGAGAACTACTATATAGAAATCTCCAATTTATGCTAAATTTTCAATTATAACTTACTTTAAATAAATTTAGCCTTCTAAAATTTTAAGTCAGCCCCAAGCATGGACTCTATCAGATTAAATCTTAACCATGCTGTGATAATAATATCAGTGGCCTACTCTGATTTAGAAAATTCTCTTTTCTAAACAAAAAGAAGCGATATCAGGTAAACAAATATAATAAGTGAAAATGGGAGAAAACAGAAAAATAAGTGAAAAGGAGGAAAATGGAGTAAAATGAAAAAAGAAAAATTTCTCTCACCTAACCCAGAGTAGTGTTCAGTGTGTATTTACCTTTATTTCAATTTTCAACTTTCAACTTTCAATACTGAATAGCGTAAGTGAGAGAATAAAATTTTACCTGATTGGCAAAACTCGAACGTTAATAGAAGTAACAAAATTTCTAGTGTAATAAATTGCGCTAAAACTACAATACAATCATAGCCATAGCGTACTGACTCTTGCTAATTGTTTTTTTTTTCTGAAAAAGGGCTTTTTTTTTTTTTAACCTGGTTGAATCCAGGGGAGTCACAAGCCCGTGGATAGACTTTTTCTCCAGGACATTCAAATGGGTTCTAAAGTATGGACTCATATCCACGTTAGGTGAATAGAATAATGTGACTTAATTTCGCATATCAGGAGGATCAAACTTAAAACGTACTAGCGTCCCAGATCCGTCCACTGCAACTTGACCACAAGACCCGTTTAAAAAAAAGCTTAAAAAGGGCTTCTTCTCTTGCTAATTGGTATTGGATCATCAATTAAAAGCTCAAGGAAGGATGCTCAAATTAATGATAACGATCATGTTAGAATGCATACATTATATTTGACCGCCACATATTGCTAAATGCATCTTCCTTATCACATGTGCATCTAACCAATATCAAAATTGTTTAATATAATTAACAGCGTATATAATATGTTCGATTAAATTTGCATATTGCAAAAGTTGACTAAACCCTATAAGAAAATGTCTTGCTTCAAAAACTAGGTTCGAGACTTCGACTGGTTGTTTCTATTTTCGTTTAAAGTTATTAACTGAAAACCGCAGGAACAGAACATATGCTTTTTGCATCACATTCAACTACCTTTTCCAAAGTAAACAGAAAAGAAATGAAGAGCAAAGCATTCGCATATTACTTTACAGGTAGTAAATTACAAAGAAATACAGGTTCAACAAATAAAGCAAAAAGTTTAAAGAACCTACTAAGACAATTTTTTCAGTATTTTACAAATTGATCTCTAGTTCACGAATTTTTTCATCCAATGTATCAATTTAATTACAGCTATTCATGATGTACAAAAATGATCTCCAGTAAATATCATTCTCTTGAAATAATAGTCTAAAACTATGTAATATAAAGTTAAAAGGATAAACTATGTAATTGAATTAACCTTCGTTATATATTTATGTTTTCTAAATAAAACTTTTAGTTTCGTTATAAGAAAATTTATTGTCTGCAGAAAACTTATACTGTGGTGCTCCAGAATGCAAATAAAGTAATACATTCTCCTATTCTTACCATTCGAAATACTTATAATAGTATACTATAAGGCACTTGTATTTGTTATCATAAAATGGAATCAGTGCCTGACTTTCGGCGACTGTTCCGTGCAACAAGAAATTATATTTTCAGTACAGAACTAACTATAAACAAAAATACACATGAAAAATTGACCACCTCAATTTCAGGATCTACAATGACATTCATGTGACACAACACACAAATCGTCTAACTTAAGATTTGCACTGACCATCTATTATTAAACCATCACTAGCAATTAAATTAGTTCCCACGTTATAATAAAATGAAATTACACAAAAAATAATTTGTGAAAATTTTGAACAAGAAAAGCTTGTTAAAACAACCAATATAGAAGATGCAGTTTGCTGAGATAGTTTGTATTAGTTTGTTAAGTATTATATGAGGAATCTATGGTTTTTGATTTACTGTTTTATATCCAAAGTAAGCGAAACAAACCAAAAATCAAAAATTACCCTAATATATGAAAATATTAATTATATTTATATACATATATTATAACCAAATGTATATAATTTAGAATATCTATTACAAATATCTAAAATATTCAATAATATAAATCATCAAAAAATATCTAACTATCTGAAAGTATCCGGATACTTTTATCAGAAAAATTTAATATAATATAAAAAATTTTGATTATTTTGGTTGGTTTTGGATAACTCAAACCCAAATAGTATACTTGACACTAAGGTACCAGACTATTCTCGAGTATTTTCTGAATATTAAAATAAATATCCAAACTGAATTAAATATGAACCGAAGTAAATCAAAAATAGCCAAGATACTAATTGGGTCCTATTATGGCAGGAGCATCGGTGATCTCCTCTATCTCGATTCCCGAGGTATGTTTTTAATTATTTTAATTTTTTCTCGTTTGACTTTTCTATTAAAAAATATTATAATTGAACCTATTGCGGGCTGCCACGTGTCGTGGAGCCCGCAGAACAGTAAAGAGACGGTATCACTCCAGTGATATTCTACGGCCCGGGTTCATTAACAGCTCATTATTATATTAATTTTTTTTTTGAAAAATGTGTGATCCGCTCTTTAAAACTCTCGATGCAAATGGCCTTAATCCTTATTCATACTGTCTGATACTCGAAATACACGAACCAAACCTAACTGATATCAAAATATTCGGGTCTATTGAAACTTGACAAAAGAGGATTTCAAAATGGAATGAGTCATTTTTATCAATTACATTGCTAACCAAAAAAAATTCAATTTTCAAGTGACAGTTGAACTTCGAGTTTATAATATGATTTATACCCGTTATAGTCAATAACAAAAACATATTAATCTTGTAAATGAGTTACATACGCAATTTTTTTTGAAGATCATTTAGGATAGTGTATAGTTAACTAATGATCAAATCTTTCTGTTGTAAAACTAAAACAATACTTCATGTTATTTTGTCAATATATACAAAAGATATTGTTGCAGATAGTAACTAATTATATATAAAGTGAAGCAAGGTATTAATCATTCGACAGTTCTTCCCTTTACAGCATAAATCATCAAAAGCTCGGTACTTTACAGCTTCAATATCACATCTTGAAGACAACTAAACTCAATTCATGATAATTTTATTCTTCAACAACCAAAAGATTAAAAAAAAAAAAAAAACAACCAAAAGATTAGTGGAAATGAAAAGATTGCTTTCTTATTGGTTGTAAACTTGTAAGGATATAATCTCTTTACGGTTCGTTTGGTTCTCTATAATTGTGTCTTGATAAAGAGAAGCTAGACAAAGTTGCTTTTAGTCCCACACGAATGTAACATTTGTTAGTTATCATGAGCTAGTTCAGAAAAAGTTTAAATACATAAGATAGCTAGCGACTAGGTCATATATTTTTATTTTACATGGGTTTTGAAAGATACAAATGTATTAGTTTGAGAGTTTTCAGGTGTGTAAATAAATAAAACGATAGTCTTCATGCAGGGGGAAAAGGGTGAATTTCAACCCCGACAATCCGTGTCGTGTGTTTTTATACCCAAACAAAGAAGCATGCATATACATACTCAAACTAAGATATTTTAAAAATTTCCAACCCGAACTTAGTTCCGTAATGTGAAATCCGACATTGACTAACGTTTCGGTAATTCACCGTTAAACCCTGCTTTGATTAAATCAATATGCCACATATTATCTGACTAAGCAGGGTTTAACGGTGAATTACCGAAACGTTAGTCAATGTCGGATTTCACATTACGGAACTAAGTTCGGGTTGGAAATTTTAAAAATATCTTAGTTTGGGTATGTATATGCACTGCTTCTTTGTTTGGGTATGAAAACACACGACACAGATTGTCGGGGTTGAAATTCACCCTTTTCCCTCATGCAGGAGCACTGTTTTCCAATAATAATAACCAGATCTTGACCTGTCTAACCGGGCATATAATTATTTTATGTTTTTAATTTTTTATTTATAAATGATATATTTGTAATATTTAAACATAAATTCAGATTGAAAATTAACATTTGTAGTTATAATAAAAATTAAAAGTTTAAAAAAGTATTTTGATATAAATTTTAAATTCCTAATTAAAATAATATAGAAATGGGTCATAATTTTTTCTAATTCCAAAATCTTAGCATTCTTAATAACAAATAAAATAATTTATAAATACATAAAATATATAAACATATTTGAAATTAAAATAAATTTGTTTAAAAAAAATCTTACGCCATTGTTGTTTATTTCTATGGTTTGACCCGTGGCCGTATAAATATTTGCTTTCACTTTATTTTTTTTCTTTGTTCTAATGATAATATATATATATATATATATATATATATATATATATATATATATATATATATCTATAATATTATTTGAGAAGTCAGTTTCCTATGTGTCGCGCTCACGTTAACTCTCACGGTAGTTGATTACATTGATACCCTTAATAAATTTAAAATATTATATTCAAATACTATTTATTTTTTATTTAAATTTCTTTTGTAAGATTTTCCAAATAACATGTATAATAAAAGGAAATATTTATAAAGGTTATAAAGCGAATTTTAAAACAAAAACATATGTATAGATAATGTGATTTCATTAAAAAAGAAAGTTCACCAAATAGTAATATTCTATTTAACAATATTTTTTGAAGGTAATAATATATACTAATAAAATACTTTCTTTATATTTTTCAAAGTAATATAGAATATTTTTACATATCTATCAATTTTTAGATGATTATATAAAATAATTAAGTAACATAAACTGATATATGTTTAATTGTCAAAAATAGTTTATAGTTAGTATTATTGAAATGTTATTTGTATTTCTTATATTTAGTTGACTATAATATCTTTCAATTACAAACAAAAATATCTATAAATTATATTTTACTTATATAATATGATTTCTCAGATTCAATCACAATTTTAGTACGTGGTGTGAGGCAACAGACGTCGTTTACTGTCCATATGGATACAGAGCTACCAGTTTGGTTTACAGAGTCTACATGAGTCTGTAATTTGATCGACAAAAAAAAATCACAATTTTAGTACTTATTTTTAAGAGATATTAAATTTTATGTTTTTATGTTTGTGCAACTTAATATAACCATATCAAAAGGCATACAATTAGTTAGAATTTATAAAAATACTTTAGTTATTGTAAATATTGATGTGTTCATGAGCATCTTTTTATAACATATTTAAAAAAACAAAATTTAATTTGGTATATCTTATGAAAATACATGTACATTTAAACGATAAATAAAATTAATCTGACTTGCCAGGCAGCAATCGTCTTTCGTTGTTCACATGGATGCAGAGCTTCCAGCTTGGTTCGCAGAGTCTATATGAGTCTGTTTATTTGATGACAAAAAAAAAAAAAAAAAAAAAAAAATTAATCTGACTTGACTTAATTATAATAAAAATGATTATACTTCAGCTTGAATTTGAAAGAATATATGTAACTTAATATACTCCAGACATGAGTGACTCGACAAATCCAACTTATATCTAAAATCATAGATTTAACTATAATAAGAAAATATAATTTTATAATAATAACAATTTATTTTATAAATATAAACTATAGGATGACTCAAAACACATTAACATATGAAAATAAAATATTAACTAACTGTAACAATTTAGGTCTTTTTAAAAATTTATATATATGCATGAGACTTCAAAATATTATCTTTATATTTATTTACATAATTTTGATTCAAACACTTTAGTTTATTTTTTTATTTCATTCTAAACATAATATATCTTAAGTTATACATAACCTTCCTAAAATATATTTAAATATCTAAGACAACAGCCAACCTAAATGCAAATAAGAAAATTAATCAAAATTTTATTAAATTTAGAATAAAAGATACTATACTTTAATTCGTAGAAATAGATGCAATATAATATATCCAAATGATAACTAAATCGACTGTAAGAATAACAAAACCAACTAGATGTAACATATTTAAAATCATATTTTTAATTAAAGTAATATAACATTATTAATACAAATTATGCAAAAATTATAAATTAATTAAATTTTAAAAATAGCAGTCAATTATTATAGTATATATTTATTTTATAGATATTTATACCCGTGCATGAGCACGGGAAAATCACCTAGTATATATATATATGTAAATTAATATGTATTACATAATTGTTAGTATAACATTTTAAAACATTTTTTTTATTTATTACTTTAAATAATTATATTATGTGATTTTAATCGTCTATTATATCACAGTGTATCATATAAAATCTAATATTTATAACTAACTGAACTTATATTATAAAAGTGTTATACTAACAATTTATAAATAAAATATTTTATATTTTATTTATATGATATATAAATTGATTTTGATGTGTGCTTTTTATTTTATTATTTTTATTAATAAATATTGAAAAATATTAAATGTTAACAAAAAATCTATAAGGAAATTTATTTTGGTTAAGATTCATTCTATTAAACAAATCTATTATTTAAATTAAAAAAATACATTAAATACTTAAATGCCTTGTTCTAAAACGCGTCCGATTCGGACGATTACGCGGCGGATAAACGTGAATCGGCTTGGAACCGTGGCGATTTCACCTTGTTCGGTGAAGAAATCGGACTCAACAAAAAAAATTATTTTTCTGAAGTTTTGAGTATTTTAAATCATTAGAGAAGAACGTACGTATGAAATTGATGCAGAAACAAGAAGAAAACACATAGATTCGAGGTTTTTGACATATATAATGGCTGGCGGCGACCAAATTTTTTTTGCAGAA
Source organism: Raphanus raphanistrum x Raphanus sativus (assembly GCA_019705995.1). Taxonomy (NCBI): domain Eukaryota; kingdom Viridiplantae; phylum Streptophyta; class Magnoliopsida; order Brassicales; family Brassicaceae; genus Raphanus; species Raphanus raphanistrum x Raphanus sativus. The sequence continues at coordinate 15,858,458 of CM034036.1, read as the reverse complement.
TCCCTAAGCATCGTAAAGGAAGATGATGATATAATTACCACTATGCCACTCATTACATAAACAATTAAAAAAAACCCAAAACGTGCTGTAGTTTGATTAGAACATGGGTTGTTACCATGATAAACAAGCCCAATAAACACCAAGCCACAGCAATCACTAGTATTTTCTTACCGAAAGATCACTAATATATAATATTATATATCATTTATGTTAAAAAAACAAGTATTATACATAAAAAACTGGTAACATACGTACAAATGATGTATTATACATATAAAATACAAATAATTCCGCCCCGCGTACTCCCCGATTTTTTCCCGCTTTTTCAATAAATCGCTAGGCTCCAGTGCACCGCACGCATAGCGCCTAGCGCGTTTCGGAACAAGGCTTAAATGTATCATTTAAATAAGGAAAAAACAAAATTCTCTACTATTTTTGTTACTAAACAAATTTTTTTTTAAAAAAATTCCTATTTTTATTACCAAACAAAAGCTTAAAGTTTTTCTATTTTAATAAGATAGATGAACCGCGAGGTGAATGTTCGTAAGAAGTTAGTTCTGCACATATTATCACCAAGTGCTGAACTCGTGGATGGGTCGCTAATAGCCAGATAGTCTAACATGTCTCACATATGTATCTTATATATATAATCGCATACCATTAGTATTATATTGATGTTTTAACATGTTTAAACCAAAATAATAATGATTATTAAAATATTTTTGGTAAAATTAATGATTATTAATAATAGTATTGACTATTTAATAATAGTAGGATAAACAGAGGTAATCGTACATATCTTACAGAATCAACTCGTTTGGTACGATCTGATTTTTTTGTTGGATTTAAAAATGATAATTTTCTTGAATGAATTGAAGATATAATAATAGTATAATACTATCTGTTTTTGCATGATTTCTTGCCGGGAAAGTAGCATGAAGTTACAAAACCAAATCTTTTTATGAATCAAATATAACCACGTTGCCACTTATCGTTTACCGCGCTCCGCATCTCTCTCCCCCTCTCTTCCTGAGCAATTTTTTTCTCCGACAAAAATAAAATAAATATGAGTAAATAATAAGTTTTAATTTTTTTATATTTCGTTTTTGATTATACCAATGTATGAACAAACCCACCCCACGTATTACCTTAAATGACCCCGTATATTTCGGATCCATAACTTTATTTCACTCTACTGTATAAAATTACTCATTTCTCTTTATTTTTACTCACTTTTTATTTACTCATATAAACTTTATAACAAAAAACAAACATCTTTACTTTTGGATTAACGACTACAGAAAATAAGATTCTATCGAAGTTAGGTCCAGTATCTTATTAACCTGATGGGCTTCACACGTTGGTTCTAATTTGTTTCTATTTTTCGTTGTGTGACGAGCTATTTACCGAATTGGGTCTTACGTTTTCTTTGGCGAAATAATATAGTTTCGGTTCTAACTTAATCAGCTGATTCAAAGCTCTTTCTCCAAGCCCAAGATTATGATGAAAATTTGAAGCAGCAAGAAGAGATCCTTTATTTATAGCATTAGCCTCAAAAGGCATGATTTTTGAAACTTCTTCCGCTTCTCGGAGTATACCTGCTCGTCCTAGCAAATCAACCATGCATTCATAATGCTCTATGTTTGGCTGAGCCCCGCACGATCAAATCGAGCTAAACAAACATGGCTGCAAGCTGAAAGTATTGCAATTAAAGTAACAATGTTAGTTTCGCTCCAGCTTTAATATGCATGGTTAGGCTTCAGCTCCGAGCCCGTGGGTAGCCAATTCATGGATTATAGTCGTCCAATTAAACACATTCCTCTCGTTAACACTCTCAAACTCCTCCAGTGCCTTTGTTACGTTCTCTTATTTCGCATACATATCGATGAGCACATTGTTCAAAAACTGCTTATACGTTCATCCCTCGGTGTATATTTAATATAGTTTATTATTGTAATTAAATTTTAGATATGAAAAGCTAATCTAATATATATAGACTAGTATATTATTATTAGTCAACATGATATATAAGAAAATTCTTAGCAATTTATGAAAGTAAGTTTCGTAACTTAATACTATTAATAGACTTTGTACATCAGATTCAGGAAGAGCTGAATCATTGATTTCTTATATCGACTTTGACAAACTGGAGTTGTGTTTGCTACAAGGAAAATGTAGGTTGATAACTTGCTGTGGTTATACTACAGAGTGAAAATGCAAAGAGTTTCAACGAGGAGTGACAGCTGTGATAGTTGCATTGTTGATAGAACAAGGAACAGGCTTACTGCTTGATTCGCCCGGCTCAGATAAATATGTTAAAGGGTCTAAATTGGGTTTGTTCCTAAAGAAAAATCCAGGTGACCGAGGCACAGGTAGAATTATGGAGATATTGGTAAGCATCTGAAAAACTGTTGACATGGCTGGACGATCTGAAGGAGCTTCTTGAACACATAATAGTCCAATATGGATGCATCTAATAACCTCATCTTTTTCATAACTTTCCCCCATCGTGGGGTCAATGAGTTCTAAAAGTGAATCACTATTCCAAAGCCTCCAAACCTGCCAAGAAATTCATATTCAGAATCATGATCACAGTTAGGGAAAAACAAACAGTCAAATTTTGAGAAAAAAAGTTTGATTTTTCTCACATATGTTACCAAGTTGCAAACTGAACCATTCCTCTGATAGAAGCTGCTATTCTTTTTGCCGCTAACAATCTCTAGAACCAATACTCCAAAGCTATAGACATCAGACTTGGTAGAGAATTGGCCATGCGTCACATATTCTGGAGACATGTAACCGCTGCAGGAAATATATATATATATATATATATATATACTGTGTTATACTTTTCAGCAACAAAAAGGGGTTCATGAAGATTCATTTAAAGACAATGGACTATACTAACAAGGTTCCAACCACTCTTCCTGTATTGGCTTCGGTTTGATGATCTCTGAAATTTCTAGCCATTCCAAAATCGGCTATTTTGGGATTCATATCGGCATCTAATAGAATGTTACTTGCTTTAATGTCACGGTGTATAATGGTTAGCCTTGAGTCTTGATGAAGATAGAGAATCCCTCGCGTAATCCCTCCAATGATGTTGTACCTTCTTATCCAATCTAGCTGACACTTCTTTGTTGGGTCTAAACATCCATTTGTAACTCATTAGACTAAGACTTCAAGAACACTGGATAAAGAGGAAAAGTAGCCTTGATGTGTTGTTACTTGTTAGTTACCAAAAAGGAAATAGTCGAGGCTCTTGTTGGGAACAAACTCATAGACGAGTATCTTTTCTTCTCCATGCAGAGAAAACCCAAGAAGCCTAACGAGATTTCGGTGCTGAAGCTTTGCTACAAGAAGCACCTCGTTTTTGAACTCCATTTCACCTTGATCTGAAGTTTTTGATAGCCTCTTGACTGCAACTTCAGTTCCATTTGGTAAGGTACCCTGTCAATTACGTAATAGTATAACAAATTGTCCCAACATCTTAATGCATAATGTTTGTACTGAAACAACATGAGGTAGAGGATGAAATAAATGCCTTGTAAACTACGCCAAATCCTCCTTGACCGATCTTGTTACTCGCCAAAAAGTTACTCGTTGCAGCCTCGATTTCTTTAACATCGAACTGAAGATATACTGCAGTTGTAATATCATCTTCAGCTGAACTAGGGAAGTGTACGTGGTTAATGCTAAGGTAGGTCGGTGGAATTATTTCGAAAATAAAGAAAGTATTCGAAAATGTCAACAGTTTGAAACTTACTTTCCAAGGTAAAAGCTTGGTATTTTTTTTTTTCTACTCCTGCAAACAACAACCCCTAGAGCGAAAATAACTACGCTTACGACCGTTGCAGTGACAATCCCTATGATAGCTCCTTTACCAATCGTTTTACCATCTGTGGAAATGCAAAATAACATATTTATAGAGTTGAATACAAAATATTTATGTTTATCACATATCTAAAGTAAATCACTTGCCTTTGTTGGCCAGGAGGGGAGGTGGGGGTTGCAGCTCAGGTTCGTAAGAAGGTGCTATCGAAAGAAGATCAAAGGCGCCGTCGAAGGGGTACAGATCCCACCGCAAAATGCAATTAGGCACATACACATAGCCGCCTTGTTTCCCACGACAGCAATCCACATAATTATCAATACTCTGCCGTAAACATGTGCTACAGCTGGAGGGAGAGACGTCTGGGGTACATTGCATCAAGGCATATATCATTTGATAACTTGTCAAGGCTGCTACATCAGCTACGTAGAATCTACTGTTAGAAACTGATAAATCCTTTCCTGATGATGACGAAGTTTCAGACACCATACGAACTAATAATCGTGCCAATAACTTATCAAAAGCTGTTAAATTTGTCCTGAGATCTCCAGTATTGTAACCAATAGAAGGTGGATCAGTATAAAACTGGCTAAAAGATGGCCTGTTAGAGTAGCGTGCCATACATAGAGTTTTACCTCCACCTGACCAATAAAATGCTGCTGTTTGGTTGGGACAACTCTGTCTTAACTGGTCAGACGAGGCCTTGATACACTCTGAACAAAGCTCCTGTTTAGCGCCTGGGATGCACATCCCCATGGAATAGACTTGGTCAGGATCTTTCCCAGTGGAACCGTTGAAGAAACCATCATGAGCTGTGACCTCAGATGCAAGAGACGAGAAGATAAGTTGACGGTTCCTGTCAAAAGTACCACCTGGTCTAAAAGTTCCAAAGTTTTCCAAGCAAATCTGCGCCGAGACAACAGTTGCGCTCACGGGGAGAAGCAAGAAGATCAATGAGAGAAGATTGGTTAGACGCATTTTTTAAAAGGATAAGGAATGAGTTGCTTTCGTGTCTGAACAACAAGATGAGTGACTTGAGTATAGACTAACTTACATATATGAATGGAGAATAAAATAAACAATGACAACGTGTCTGAATAAGACGAAGAACAAGTTTGAGAACTGGACCGCTGAAAGTGCTGTACAGCTAGTTGATGGAAAGACTTGATGAATAAGTGTGGTGAATTATTTATCGTCTAGTTGTTTTGTCATAATGATTTTCATCTACTTTAGGCCATAACTAACTCTCTGCAACTTGTCCCCGGACCAATCCATTACTAGCTCTTAAGGCGACTCTCTGGGGTCATATTAAAATTTATGATCACCATGACAAGTCTAATTGTACAAATTCTTGCTTTTTTTTGACACACTGCGTAAAGAGTAAAGGTGCATAGTAGAAATGGAAACTTCATAGAAAGCCAAGAAGTTCTTAGAATTTTTCATGAACTTTTTTTCGTTTGACCTAAACTTTTTGGTTCAGATAATGTTTCTTCAAACGCTCAACTGAGCCAGAAAGATACGCATTACTCATGAGAAAATCCAAAAATATATATTTTGACCCTGGATAACATGATATTACAAATTATAATAAAATTTACAGATAATTTTACATCCACAATTACATACGCCATGTTGCAAGTCTTTTATACGTTTTTTCTTAACTATTTTGCATATTTCCGCATTTTCTATGATTTAAAACTCACAGCTCTTGTGTCGAATCATTAATAAATTCTTAGACAAACGATTTGATTAAAAATGCAAGAATTTGATAAAAAAAAGACTTATTTTATACACGAGCTGTAATTTTTTTGACAGTCAAAAATTACAAACGACGACTGATTTTATAGAATTTATCCAAAATGCCGTTGTTGTGATAATTAAAGGATGTCGAACACTTTTGACAGTCAATACATATAACTACCATTTTGAGAGTCTATGTTGTAATTTTTTTTAAAATTAATTTTACAGAATTTATTCAAAATAACGACGTTTTGGTAAATTAACTTTGATGATCAATGTATATATAAGCGCGATTTTGACAGTCCATATAGTATTTTTGAATTTTTATTTAGTTCAATATGGAATATGTATTATTATAAAGTTTGAGAATGAAAATGCACAATGCGTAAAGTTCATGTAGTATTTTTAAATTCATGTTTATTTCAATGTGGAATATGCACTACTACAAAGTTCGTGAAAAAATAGACACAACGCATAAAATTCATGTTGAAATAGGTTTTTTCTCTATTTTGCAGTATAATCATCTCCAAAAAACACTAAAAATAGAGTAATAGATATGTACACCACACTTATTTTTAGGCTCCACCGACACTTTTATTTTAGTTTTGTGTACAAGACAAAAAATAGGATATTCTACTTTATTTTCTATTTTGAAAACTGAAATTTGTGAGTTATGTGATAATATGTTTTGTCATTCAAGATGAACAAATTTTATATAAATGTTTCAGATGATAAGATTTGTTAATGATAAATGAATTAATTTTATTTATATAAATATCTACTAAAATTAAAGTAAAAATATATACAAAATAAAAGTTTTATAAAAAAATAATATATATTTTGTAATGGGAATTCTAACTACATATATGATAGGATAGTGCATGGGTATAAGTGTGGAATGATATCAAAACTACACTAACTAATTTTAATACATAGAGTTATATACATAGTTTCAGTAGGACCAGTTCTGACCTATGCTAAATGAAATATTTGCTATAGATCTCCAAAATTTTTGAAAACAATTACATAGATATAAACCCCCAAATTTTATTTTTAAGCCTTCAAATGTGTAAAATAATTTGTTTACATAGATATAGTCATAGGTCCCAAAATCTAAGGACCAGCCCTGGTTTCAGAGACCAAGCAAGCTGAGGAAGTGAAATTTATCCTCCTCTATATATGGTTGTATTCTATCTATAAGAATTTTCTGCGAGAACCTTTTGTTTGATCTTTAACAAGTTTTGTCAATGAGGTCATCGTCTTCAACTAACTTATTTATTTGTTGTCTTTTGTATTTATTGCCGAAGAGGATGAATAAGTCTCTCTTTTTATTGTGTTGAAGAAGACTAAAGGGGTGTTAGTGGGACTTATATTTATATAGAATTTGTTGATTTTAAAAATTGATAGGTTTGTTAAATTTAGAAAGAGTTGTTGAGAATTTTGTATATTGTGAAAATCTATGAACATAAAGTAATGTAATGATTTTAAGAATTTAAAGGAAATATGTAGTATTCTCAAAATTTTGTTTTATGAATTAAAATATCAAGAATTCAATTTCCAATAACACTTACTTTAATAGATTTGTAGAATCATTAAAATCTAAAATTTTTAAACAATAAATGATTTTCTATATAATAACACAAAATTTTAATGAGAATATGAGAATCGATAAACCAATAACACTATACTTGAAAATTCTAAGAATCATTATAAAATCCAATCCCCACAGACACCATAAGTACGAATGAAAGTAAGTTGTGTTTTTTAAAAAGAAGCTAATTTCGTTATAGGATTGTAATTCAATATTCCGTTTGGACACATTTATCCAGAACTAAAAAAACTGAACTAGACCAGACTAAAAATGAGATTTGGTTTGGATTTAGATCTTATTGAAACCAAATCGAAAGCCTAATAATGCATTAGGCTACTTGATAATCGAAAGCCTAATGGAAAGGAACAAACTTGGGTTTAAACTTCTTACAGCATTCCGCCCAATAGGCCCATTAAATCTAAATAAATTTATAAAATATATGAGATTGACCCAACGAACTTCGTTTTGACAATCCGACGAACGAACCAAAAGTCAATTATTGAAAAATGTCAATGGCCCGACCCGATTGAAAATACCCGCACCGACAAGTTCACGATAAAGACCCAAGTGGCTCTGATGGCACAAGGTTCCATGAGATTTTTCAGTGAATCAGATAGCCTGACACGAGTAAGCTGACGCTATCCGTTGCTTGTATTATATTACATCGTCGTTAAAGAATTACTGATCCGTAGCAGAAAGTCGAAAGCTTTGGACCTCTTCCCTCTCTCTCTCACTGGTAAACTTTTTACATCTTCTTCTTCTCCTTTCGCTTGTTTAAGTGAGTTTTGCAGTAAAGATCGTTTGGATTTAGCTGTTGTGTAGTGAAATCTAGTTATATTCCTTCCGTATATGTTAACTTGGAGCTTTGTCTTTCGGACAAAAACTGTTAGTAGATCCAAAAACTGGTTTGACTTTTTAGATTTCTTGTTTTCTTTCCCAAGTGAAGTTATGTACATATCTGCTATGTTTTAGTATCTAGTTTATGAAGATAATCTTAAAATATGTGTTAAAATAATCTTAAAATATTGTTGTTACATAGTTTCTGGTTCGTTTCGTAAACAATCTGCAAAGCATGTGTTATCTAACCTAGATTAGACTTGCGATTCAAGCAAACTGCCATCAATTGATCATGAAATGCAATTGATTCTAGAAGTCTTAGTTGTTAGGAGTCTTCAGAGCATTGTACTTCTTTAGCTGTTTGCAGTTGGAGTCTTGCTCTGTTTTCTTGAGCTTGAGTATTTGATCAGCCGCTTCTCTTGAACTTTGTATGGGTTTTTTGTGGTTAAATATTGATTTCAAATGCAGAACACACCCACGCTCGGTACGCACAGTCTTCCATGGCTGCATTTGCAACAGCAGAAGCGTGTGACAGCAACGCAGAACTAATATCAAACGGAGACCTACGCGCTCTCCACCCAATCTTCAAGATGTATGGCCAAAGAAGATGCTTCTCGGGACCAATCGTGACACTCAAGGTCTTTGAAGACAATGTCCTGGTCAGAAACCAACTAGAGACCAAAGGAGAAGGTGGAGTCTTGGTTATAGACGGTGGTGGAAGCATGAGATGCGCGCTTGTTGGAGGAAACCTCGGGCAGTTAGCTCAGAACAACGGGTGGGCGGGGATTGTGGTGAATGGATGCGTTAGAGATGTGGATGAGATCAATGACTGCGATGTCGGGGTCAGGGCATTGGGCTCTAACCCACTCAAGTCTAGTAAGAAAGGTCATGGTGAGAAGAGTGTGCCGGTTTATATTGGAGGAGCTTTGATTAGAGATGGAGAGTGGCTTTATGCTGATAGTGATGGTGTCTTGATCTCCAAGACCGAACTCTCCGTTTGATTCAGAATGTTTTCGTGAGTGGTAAAAGGGAGACTTGTCTACTGCTGTTTCTTGGAGCAAGCTGGCTTTTATTTCGAATTCTTAATAATTGGTTTGGTATTCACATGGAATCGTTTAAGCGATTTGGGTACTCTATCATAATAAAAAAAAGAAACAAAAATGTTAATCATCTATTTTATTATAGACGAGCTAAAGAATTTCTTTGTTTGGATGCTCCTCTGTTTTTTATTTCTTTAATTTTGAAAAGAGGTGATTCATGTGGTGGATTTGGTAAATGAAAATTTGATATTTAGTACTCTCAATTGAAAAAGACCAATGTTATAAGTCAAAATGTTTACTGTATTTGATTATAACCTTGCGATGCTGAGGTAAATTATACCGTTCCCATAGTATATAATCACAAAAACGTTATTAAAACATTATACTCAGCTACTTAATACCGTTTTGCTTAGCAAATTCTCCAAATTTTAAGCATTCCTGCGGATATTATCTGAGTTTAATGTGAAAGCTTCTGGTTCATTAGGAGAGCATGTAGAAGATGTCAGTGAGAAGAAGTTTTCTAACGAATGTCAAGGGAAAAGACTTTGGTTAAAAACATTACAATCATTGCAAAGTAGTTCTTCAAAGCAAGAAACTCACTGTTTGTAAAACCAATATTTCAGAGGTATGTCTTCTCATAGTTTTTTCTGGTAACTTTATGCATTTGCATGATCCATTCTTGATTCTTGAAGTAACACAAGATTGTTTAAGAAAGTCATTTGTGTAACAGATATTTGATCGTTGTCAGCAGATCCTCTTGTGTTAAGAGGTTCAAGTCATGCAAGTGTTGATTTATCTGAGAGAGTTTTAACTTCATTAAACAGTCAAAACTCTGGAGAAGTTTTGGGGAGAGCCAAGTCTCTGGAAAGAGCACTAAAAGTCCCTCGAGATGTTCAATGGCTGTGGATACATCCGCTCCTAAGGGCCTTTTGAAGTTAAAGAAAGCTCGGTTGGATCTCTCTGAGAATCAAGAGGAAGAAGATTCAGGGAGATGGGAGTCTGAAATGACTCAAGAACGTGAACTGGCAACAGATTATGATGATTGGGATGACAGTGAATAAACAGATGAGGTGTTTCTAAGCTCAAATCCTTCAGTTAGTACTGGTGAAGACAATGATTATGAAGGCTGGGAAGAGACTAGTAATAATAACATAGGAGATGATAGTATGTTGGACAAGACCAATGATCCAGATGCTGAGTTTGAAAGCATGATTCACGAGAAAACTGCAGAAGGAGGAGGAAGCTCATTCATGGAGGTTGATCTCATTCCCATTCCAGGACCTCCAGGCTCATTTCTACCGAGTCCTTGGGATATGGAAACTGATGCAACTGAAAACCATGTGAACTCTTCAGCTATCACAAGCCAGGCCCAATCTTCCCATGATCTCACTGACAGAAACTCGTCTGAATCACCTGTTTCAGCATTTTCAAACTTTGCAGCTCCTGAACCATTCAGTCTTCATAACATCATCACCACTGACAAGTCCGGTTGTTGCCAACGGAAAGCAAATGTTTTTGAAGATACAACATTTTTTGGGAGACCAGCACCACACACATGATAACACAAGATTTTGATCTCTTGAGTAAGTCTGTGCGCCTAAAGACTCCTTCAGTTTCCAACCCGGTGTTGCGTCTAATGGGTAAGGATTTGATGGTTATTAACCAAAGTATATGTATGAGTTAACATCATGAATCTTCTTTCTATATAGATAGATTTGTACTTTTTATATGGTTGAAATCATGTGAGGTAGTCAAGATCGTAGCCACCGTCATGACACATAACATTATGTATACGCAATTCATTTTCTTTTGTCTCACTTATTCCTTATTATATGGTGAAAACATAATACTTAATAATACACCTAATAAACTTCTGTTGAGTGTAAACAATAAACAACTAAAAAGCGAGTTGCATTTGGCCATGATGAGCTGTTTTCTTGTTGCAAGCAATTTCAAAATAAAACAAGGAGAATATATTTGTGAAAAATGATCATATGTTTATATATGAGGACAACCACAACGGCTAAGTATATATTACATGCCCATTTTCAAAACCATTTGCTCATTATCATATGCTTCTGATCATTCCAGGTCTTTTTTTGTTTTGCATTTTAGTTGATCACATGCTACATGTGTGTATTATGTATTCACACATTTACAAATATAATATATGAATATAGATATATCGTGGTATTCCAATAAATTGTTTTTTCTTGGATATGAATAGCGTGGATAAATAAACGAAGTTTTGCCAACCATGCATGACCTGCGCAAAAGCAAAGTGAAGTCATTGATTAGACATTCAAATTTTAAAGCCCATTTGTATAAGTATAATAACAAAATACATATCAAATTAAATTCAAATTCGGTTTAATGTTCTTCGGTTTTTCTAAAATCTAAAATTTTGACAACTCGATGATGTATCAAAGTTTGAATCAGAAAACTACCTAATTTGTAACTTACAGATTTATCGAAGATTTTGAAATTTAAGCACTCTCTTGGTGTAGAATAATGGCTAGCCACAAACCAACTGAGTAAAAAAAATCAGTTTTATGTATTTCCTTTCCTGAGTAAGAGGATCTCACATCAAAAGAGGTACATATCCACTCATATTGAAAAGCAATATTGGTCCAAAGATTATTTCCACTGTGTTCTTTTTACAAGAATAATTTTATAACATAGGTGGAATCTATTTTAGGTATATTTCTATAGAATAACATTTTCAAAATTTTAGAATAATAAAAATGAAATGCTATTTTCTCTCTAGATATAGAGCAAATATAAAATTTCCTATTTTTGAAAAATAAATAGAAATGTGCTGAAGTATATTTTTTTTCTAAATGCTATTATAGAGACAAATATATAGACCAAATAGAGGAAATATAGAATACATTAGAATATTTTAGAATACTACTATAGTTACAATTTATTTGTGATTAACATTAGACCATTTATAAAAAAAATTGGATAAATGTTAAATTAAAATTTTAAACTTTTAAGAGACTCATTAGCAGCAGATAATGCATTATTTTAAACTAACACAAAGGACTTAAAGAGCAAAGATGACCAAAAATAAAAGAGAAGAGACTTGGACAAATATATAGACAATAGCTTAGCAGTGAAAAACCAGAAGAAGGGGCATCTTCAAAACCTTGAAACACACCTCTATATATTACTTATGTGACTTATAGATATAAAACTTATATTGTATTAATAAAAAAATTTGTATTTATTATTCTGTTCTCTTCGCGTATTATTTTCTAACATTTATGTTGATGTTATTCAAACTGGGCCCATTAGCGGGATTTTTTTTGGCGTGAATCTATCTATACTAATAAATTTGAGTTTTTTATCTTCTTGGGGGGGGGGGGGAAAATGCCATGTGGCATTTTCCTTTTAATAATTAATTTTTTTTCTCAACTCCATTTAATGTGTTTTGCTGTTAATTGTGATTAGGTGTTAGTTTATTTTTGATATTGACAATTTATTGCAATGATGTTTTAATTTTGGATTGAAAGTTTAATTTATTATGAATTTTATGTCTTGATTTTTTTTAGATTTCATAATTCTTATGTTACATATTTTTTTAAATACTTTAAACTATTTCTTAATATTTTGTAAGTCAAATAAAAATACAAAAAAATGCAAACTAAAGTTAAGTATTTTCAAAAAAAATTAAACATAAAATAGATACATATCTAAACTATTACTTTATGTTTGAAAACATTTAAAATATTAACTTTAGTTTTTATATATTTATTTTCATAACTAATATATTATTATATAATAAAACTAATTCATTTACTAAACCGCGGTTCACCCACGGTTGATGCAATAATCCAGAGATCCGGTAAATCGTCCGGTTTAATGTCCGGATCGGATGTCAAAACACTGGTTTATAGGGTTTTTTTGTATTTGATGTTGACGATAGAGAATGGATCCTCTACGATTCTCCTTCTTTAACGCAAAACCATCATATAATCAATCTAGAAATTCCACTCATCCCACTCTAATGATGTTTAGTAATTGATGGCGATTTAAGTCCAAAAGACTAACATTTGGTCTATTGATATTGACACATAAACTCTATGGTATCTTCCCATGTTACACTATACAATGAAACCAATAACTTCTCTGATCCATGTTATCCCTGTTTACATTTTTAAAACTGTGAACATGATTAATATAATCTTAAAACTTAACTAAAAAAAAAGAATCATTACTTCCATCTGAGAGAAATTTAAAAAAGTTGTCTGGTTGCTAAAGTTATTTAAAATTGATGTAAACCACACACCACCCTCACCATTAATCTTTTGCACTACACTAACCATTTATTGTCAAAACAATTACTAAATGCAACAAGCCTGAATGTCACAGATAGTTAGAAATTGTCTTTCTCATGATCGTTATAGATGCTAACATCTCATTTACTAATTAACAAATTGACTTTTTACTAGGAAGATTTGGTGAAATTGTTCCATTCCGGTTAAAATAGAAGTTTCCATTAAATAGAGGAGTTTAGGAACCATTTATAGTTTTTAGATAAAAAACATATTTAGATTCATATTAAGATTCGTTGATATTTTAAATAAGGATGGACAAACAAGAATTTTGTTATGAACACACACAAAATCTTCCATTATAACAAAACTAATATAGAAAATAATTTTATGTTTTTTATTTTAAGATACATCTTTTTGAGAGACCTTGAAACCAAAGTAACACATACAACTCACACCTCTATATTTTAAAAGTCAACATGGTAATTTTAAAAATATATATTAGATACTCACAATTATTTTACCAAAAATTAACACTTCACCCTTTCTATTATTTGAACTAAATATATTAGTAAAATTTTTATAGTTCAAATATAATTATTTTAATAATTAATAATATAAGTATGTTCTCTATATAAAACTTCAACTTTGTTTTATGTTTAAATTCCAATTAAATTATTTTTATGACTATTGGCTTTTTATTCTATTTTTATTAAATCGATTAGTAACAACCATTTATGCTATTGCACTTTGAACTAAACAACTTCAAACAAAATAATGCACTACGGTCACTAACCACTATCAAAAGTTTAGAAAATATCATTTTTAATATATTTTTATTTTCATATTTAACATATTTTATTTGTTAAGACCATATAATAATTTATGTAAAAGTATAACATACGAACCCGGCGCGTAGCGCCGGAAAATCACTAGTATCTCAATAAACAAGAAACGAAATGTTGGTTTTGATCCTCAATTAGTAGCTTTCCACTATTAAAAATATTTATTGTTCTACGCATTTTTAAAAGGGTCCCTTTTTAAAAAGCACCTACATGATACACGACTTTACTATACTCTTAAACTGGAGCTAAATTCGTTGCCATTAAGTTAGTTTTTTCTGCAAGCCATTAAGTTATTACTTAACCTGTTGAACTAATTTGTCGCTAACATAAAATAATTTAGCTAGCCATTAGGTTAATACTTAACCTGTTGAACTAATTTGTCGCCAACATAAAATAATTTAGTGATTAGCCATTTAGCCGTCAAACAAAAGTAATAACTAGAAAAACAGAAAGAAGTAGCTTTCCTTCTGTCATGAGTTACACACTATTTCCATATATTTTGTAACTTGATAGCCCATATTATAGAAATTGGATTTTGTATCCAATTGCTCATGAGGAATATCTTAGTGAATTATTTAGCTCCGTTGAAGTTATGTAATTTATGCGTATATGATGTTGAAAGTTAGCCATGGAAATTCCAGAGTGCGAGTATAGCTACAAAATAAAAGAGAGTATGCTATTGTAGCTTGATAAGGATGGTAAAATCTGTGTAACTCATCGTGGGGGTGGTCCTGAGCATAGTAAAGTGAAACATTGAATTAGAAATCCCAAAATTTTCCAAAAATTTACACTGAAAAAGACTTCAAATTTGTAAAAAGTATATTTTATTTATGGTTTCCAACATCTCAAGGATGTCCCTGCACATCGCCATCCATCGTTGCTAGTATATACTCATTTTATTTCATTTTAATTGTCATTTTATTTTATTTTTTTGTTACAAAAATGTCTATTTAAAATTTTAATACAAACTATACCTACTTTCAGCTGAAAGTTAATTGAAAAATGCATTAATTTTATAAATAATTTTATTTATCTCAAGTACTATTGATTAGAAATATATAATTAATAACAACTTACATATATTTTCGATATATTCATAATCTATGTAAAAATATCAAACTGATACTTATTTAGAAACAAAGGGAGTAATAAACTTAGAACCAAACTCCTTCTACATATTTAGTATTTACAGTCGATATAGTCAGTTAGATGAGTACATTACATTTTAATTTGTTGAGTTTGTTATTAAGTCAAACATTTATATATATTAGGTAGATGTCATCTTTGGGAGAGCTAGACAGTGCCGTGCCTAGAGTATTTGGGGCCTAAGGCAAAAAATATTCAATTTAATTTATATGATCACACATGTAGTAATATTATGTAATAATAAATATTTGATAAGAAAATAATTGCTATTTCTTTATTTTGGATATAAAATTATTATATGCAAGAAAATCTACAAACTTCTAACGGCAGCGTTTATATTTGTTCAGTGGGAAATTTATATATATGTATATAAATTCTATACGGAGAGAAAAAAATTCAACGTTAAAAGATGGTTAGTATCCATAAATAGTACTTAGAATTAGAGATTAATGTTAGAAATTGAATTATTTAGAGAATACAATGTATTGTTTTTAACTATACTAACATTTTACTTATGGGTATTAATAAATGAGAAATTCTTGGGTTCACCTCTAGAGTGAACATTTAGGTTCACCCAACCAATAGAATTTCGTTATTTCATATTCAGTATCTTTTAAAAAAGGAAACAAAATATTGTCAAATTATATTAATATTTTTAAACCAAAAAATAAAAATTAATATTAATTGCAAACAAAAATACGTTTTAGAAAAATATATTTTTAATACCGTCAACCAAACACTAAACCCTAAACCCTAAACCTTTGGGTAAACCCTAAACCCTTGGGTAAATCCTAAACCCTTGGTAAATCCAAAATGGTTGGATAAATTCTAAATCCTACGGTTTAGGATTTATCCAAGGGTTTATGATTTACCCAAGGGTTTAGGGTTTAGTATTTAGGGTTTAGGGTTTAGTGTTTTGCTGATTGTGTTAAAAATATTTTTTGAAAAAAATCCAAAGATTTAACCAAGGGTTTACCATGGATTTAATGTTTATGATTTAGGATTTAGAGTTTAAGGTTTAGTGTTTTGCTGACGGTATTTTAAATATAAAATCTTTTTTTGCGATTACTATTATTTTATATTTATTTTTTATTTTAAAAACATAATAAAACTTGACAATATTTTGTTTCCTTTTTTAAAAATATTGAATATGAAATAACAAAATTCTATTGGTTGGGTGAATCTAAAGGTTCACTCTAGGGATGAACCCAAGTATTTCTTTTAATAAATATGGGGGCTCAAAATTTATAAATATGAGAGGGGCCTGAGGCCAATGCCTCAAAACTCATACCATAGACACGGCTCTGGAGCTAGATAATCTATATAATACACAAATATTGATTATTCCATACGTTAAAGCACAGAAGTTACATCGAGTATCAGGGTCGGCCCTGAAATTTATGGAGCTGTAGGTGGTATTTTGAAAATTTCAGTTAAAAAGTTGTTTGGATAAATTTGGGGGCCTAAAATTATTTTGAAATTTGTTTTCTATATAACTTTTTCAAAAATTTTAGGGGCTTGAGACCAATGTTTTATTAAACTTCGTTCAGGACCGGCCGGGATGGCATGATGGCCATATATTTTGAGATGTTATGATGGGCTTTCTTCCATGTGTGTTGATTAACTGATGACAATAGGTGAAACATCTTGTTTTGGTACCATATATGGCATAGACACCCCCAGATATATATATCTATACTATTAAAGCATGATCATATTGATTTTTTTACTAAAAATACCCATTTCTTTAATAACATTGCATCTATCTTATTAAAGCTGAAGTACAAATTCGGTGTGTTTGGATACTTGGATAAGAGTATTAAAAAAATTTGGTGTGTTTGGAAACATAGATTGTAGTCTTTTAAAAAAAAATTTGTTTGGAAACAAAGATAGTAGTATTAAATAGAAAAAATAATGGGTTTAAGTTATTAAGTCCATTATAAAAGAATGTTGTCAATATATATAAGAAAAATACAATACAAAGCCCAATTTGAAATACCAATTCAAATTATGGTTTTTATATTTCATATTAAATTTTTAAAATATAATATATGTAATTATTTATATGATGATACATATTAAATACTATTAATTATATCATTACTTATATGATGGTACATATAAAATCTATCTTATTAAAGCTGAAGTACAAATTCGGTGTGTTTGGATACTTGGATAAGAGTATTAAAAAAATTTGGTGTGTTTGGAAACATGGATTGTAGTCTTTTAAAAAAAAATTTGTTTGGAAACAAAGTTAGTAGTATTAAATAGAAAAAATAATGGGTTTAAGTTATTAAGTCCATTATAAAAGAATGTTGTCAATATATATAAGAAAAATACAATACAAAGCCCAATTTGAAATACCAATTCAAATTATGGTTTTTATATTTCATATTAAATTTTTAAAATATAATATATGTAATTATTTATATGATGATACATATTAAATACTATTAATTATATCATTACTTATATGATGGTACATATAAAATACGATTAATTATATGATGAAATTATACGATATATAATAATGACTAAAGATGGATTTTCAGACATCCATACGGGTTTGGTTCTGATCAGTTTGCGTTTCGGGTTTTCGAGGTCAAATATTTCAGTCCTATTAGGATGTTTCTAAATTTTTGTTTGAGTTTGATTCAGATCTTTACGGGTTTGGTTTGGGTTTGGATAACATATTTAAATTATTTTTAAAGTTTTAAATCACTATATATTTAAAATTTCTCAAAATCTATAAATAAAGTAATATATTACCTATAAATTTAAATAACATATGTCAGAATACCTAAGCTTAACATATCAATTGGTTTGATTTAAAAATTTGGATACGAAATCAATAATTATTTTAAGTATTTTTGGTGATTTGAATATAGTTTAACTATTTCAGATATTTGTTTTTGACTATCTATATATATTTTTAAGTATTTTAAACCAATTTAAAGGTATCATTCTTGATGTTTTATATACATTAAATACAAAAATAATTAATATATAAATATATAAATCTATTTTTAGATAAATTCAGGTACACGAACACTTCGGTTCGGATCCGATTCGGTTCTCTAACTAACAAAATTTTGAATAATTCGAATATTTAATCAATTTATGTTCAGGTTTGGTATTATATTTACGGATTGGTATCAGTTCTGTTCCTCGGATTCATTTTGCCAAACCCTAATAATTACATGAAAAACAAATATCATCATATTTTTAAAAATATACATCCGCGGAGGTGCAGAGATCAAAGTATAATCATTTATTTTAACAACAAGCCAAATAAATATGTTGATTAGAAAGCTAATAAAACAAAACTAGAGAAATACATAGTTTATCAGAGACACTCTATGTGTCGAATTTATTATAAAGAAAATTTTATTAAAATAAATAAATTCAATAATTACAAACAAATAATATATTTTATAAAAGTGAAAAATAATACCCGCGCTTTCGAAGCGCGGGTCAAAATCTAGTATTTCATTAAAAGTAATCAAGTAATATTAATAACAAATCTATATGGATAATTTTTTTGGATCCAGTCCACTGCACACATCATCTCTTTTGGGCCATTTGGACCGATTAAAAAATCAGATCCACTTAATTATTATGTTTTTTCTTTTTAATATAATTTAAGCATCATAAAAAATTAAAATTTTTCATTGAAAAGTATAAATCTTTATTAAAAGTATATAATTTTTTATTAAAAAGAAATTAACCACATAATAAAATTAATTTATCAGAGTTATACCAACTTAATTAATTCATTAAAAATAAAGTTTAATTTTCTAAACATAAATACTCATTTGACCTGGACGTTCGGGTACTCATTCGGGTACGAATCGGTTCTTTCGGGTATCGGGTTTTTCGGATTTTGAAATTAAACCCCATTCGGGTATTATAAAATTTCGAATCGGGTTCGAGTTGGGTCTTTCCGGGTCCGGGTGGGTTCGGTTCTCATGCATAAGAACCTGAAAAATAACCAAATAACCAAAGTATCTAAAACGGGTTCAGTTATTTATACTCAAAATAACCAAAGTATCCAATTCAGTTCAAATTTTTGTATCCAAATTACTCAAAAGAAACCAAAAATATCCATTCTATACAGTCTTTTGGGTAAATTTTATCCAAATTATCATATTTTATCCAAAAATACTCAAAAATACTAAAAATAACTACTATAGTTAACTTATAATATTAATTTAAAATATTAAAATAATCATAAATATAATTATAACATATGTTTTTAGATATATATTCACATTTTCAGATATCTTCGGGTATTCATTTAGTTCTCGGTTCGGATTGGGTTCGGGACCGGTTCTTTGGATATAGCAATTTAGAACTCATTCGGATATTTACCCGGGGTCTGATCGGTTCGGGACCCTAATTTTCGGGTCAGTTCAGGTTGGTTCTTCGGATCCGGATATTGTGTTCATACATATACTCATTTAAAATAAAACACAATAAAGAAAGATAAAAAGTTTAAGTCTTTTATAAAAAACAAATATATGATAATATGATATTTACTAAATATTTGTCAATTTAGAAAAAAATAAAGGAAAATAAATCCGCGCTTTGAAAGCGTGGATCAAAATCTAGTGTACATATATAAAGGATGTCTGGTTTAGTTTGGTTGGTGATAATTGAACTATATAGACTAATAAGTCGCACACCGACTCAATAAATCATCTTCTACCGCGAGCGCTCATAAAATATTGTGACATTTTATCCTTCAAAAAAAAAGTATATACATAGGTTAAATCCGAATCAGATATTGATTTAGATCTCCACATAAAAATATGTATCATACATAGTATTATTATACGTACAAGTCAGGCGTCGTGTACCGTATGAAATAACCAGCTTAAAAGATTGTGCACATGCATGCATACATGACACTTCGATTTGGGCTAATGTCTTCCCTCCACGTCGAATGGACATATCAACTATTTTGTACAAACCACTTTCACATATTGATATATACTTGTTTATTACTTTATTTCTGCGTTCATGACATGCTTTTCCCCATGTTTGCTTTACTTTATCGAGTTTATTAAAATTCATGGTTTCTATGAAAAATCCTCAAAAGATATATATAATTAATCGAAACTTCATAATATCCAACTATGTATTCGAGTTTCAAGATATAAAGACGATAAGCAGAGTTTAACTAAAAGAATTGAGGAAAAAAAAGAACAAAAAGGAATAATAACTACCACAAAAGAAAAATTGAATAATGAAGAAAAGAAAAGAATAAAGCTTATATAGTAAAATTATTAATTTATTATACTTCGTTCTAAGGAGAATATCTCAGCGCGTGTGGGCGTGCATTTGAATGTGTTTCGTGAATAATTCATCGACGTACAAAATGATTTTGTTCTTTGTTAAAAACTAAAAACTGTAAAAACATTTTAAAAATTAATAATTTAAAGAGAGTGGAGGAAAAACGGCCCCAAGATTTTATTTTATTTTAAGATTGACGTGATTGCGACGTGTCGCTTGCTTGTCTGCTTGGTGGGTGTAGATCCAAGTTGCTCCTTGTAAAACTCGGATTTTCAATTGATAAATACAGAATATCTGTGGTTCCAAAGAAAAAAAATACAGATTACCTAAACTTTTTATTGGATTTTTATTTATTTATTGAAGTTTTTATTTATTGAAGCCCATGGATTGAAGCTGTGGCAAGTTTTCATAGAGTTCCTGCATGGACGAAATTAAATAATGTATTATGATATTTAATTTATTTATTAAAAGTCTTAAGACTATCTCTTGAAATTTCTACCTCGTTCTAATTTTTATTTGAAAAAAAAATTTGCTAACAGCAAAGGAAGTAATACATCCCTCTATCAAGATGACTAGATTATGCACTACTAAACTATAGGGAAATTGATCATTTAAATCCTCAACTATTTGAAATCAGTAAGTTTAATCCCGAACTATCACTTGCATGATTTTATTCCTCAATTAATAGTTGACTTGGCAAACTAGTGACCGAAAAAGTCAACCGTAAAGTCATAAACGATTCTCGTTAGTTTTATATCAATTATCTCCGCCAATGAACTTGAAAACCTCGAAATCTCCAAATTTAAATCTTTAACTCACGTGAAGACGATTTTTCGTGACAAAAAGATGGTTTCCGGTGATATTTGTTTCCATGATTGCACCAGATTTTTTTTTTTCACCGGAAACCGATTTCCGTCACCAGAAATCATTTTCACTCAAAATTAAAGATTTGAATTTGGAGATTTTGAGTTTTTCAAATTCAATGCCGGAGACAACTAATATAAAATTAAAGAGAATCGCTTATGACTTCACAAATGACTTTTTCGGTCATTAATTTGCCAAGTCAACTGTTAGTTGGGGAATAAAATCATGCAAGTGATATTTCGGGATTAAACTTGCCAATTTCAAAAAGTTAGGGATTTAAATGCTCATTTTCCCCCAAACTATATTATATTTTTATAGTACTTTTTCACACAGTTACTCTCTTTTTTTATCAATCGCAACATGTTTTTTTGATCAAACCAATCACAACCTTTGTGATATTTACAATTGATAAGAACTCCATTGTTGAATAAAAATAAAAACTCATTTAATATGGAAAAACCAAATATATCAAAATCTACATTCTGGGGATGAGAGAATGTAGCAATTAAGAGACTTAAAATTTAGCTATACCAAATCTATAGAATAGAAAATAATAAAACGGAGATGGTGGAGTGTGATAAATAATTGAAGTTAGTATGGACACTTTCGATATTTTCTCCTCTTGCACTCATTTGTTTTTTCTTCCTTTTTATTTTATTCACATGTAGTGATAATACATATGTGGACTTATATGGAACACTAAACTTCATTAATAGTGTTTGCTTGGTTCATCTCTGTCTCTTTTCCTTTCTTCAGTGCTTTCTTTCTCTCTCTAAGAAACCATTTTTTCTTTCACTTGCCAAGAAAACCCATCTAAGGTTTGTCTACACTTACTTTCCTTCTTGCTTTTCATTTTGGTTTAGAGTTTGTGAATCTTATTTATTTTCTTTTTTGATCTTCTATACTTCCATCCGATCGCAAGATCTCAAATCTTGAAATCTTAAAGATGGGTATGTGTGTATAGATTTATAAGTAAATATCACAGTTTCCAAACTCTTTTCATTTCTTCTTGTATTGACTACCAAATAGTTTAGGTTGGGTTCTGATTTCAAGTTTTCAGATTCTTTTTTCTGTATGTGTATGTAAATCTCATCCTACTGTTGATCTGTTTTTTTTTAGTTTCTTTCAGATTAGTTGTCTTACTCCTTCAAATCCATTTGTATTCACAACCTTTTTATTTAATTAACTGATCAAGAATCTAGCCCATGTCTTAAATTTTCTTCGGGGTCACATAACTATTGCTCATATAATCTTCAGTTTATGAACACTATATCTTTGTATATAATCCTCTTAACTTTGATCTAACTGATAATCTGATCAGTAGCTTCTTCATCTGATGGGAAGACTTAGTTCACTTTTTTTTTGTTCCTCATAATTAAGCTCTGGAATCAGATTAACTGGATCTTTTAGGACAAAAAAAAATCACTGTCTTCTGCGTGAGAATAATTGTTTTGTCTTTGTGGATTTTCACTTCATCAAATCACACACATATAGTATCTTCCTTTGTAATGACATCCTTTCACATGAAATAATGTTTACTTTTTCCTCTCTATAAGTTTCATCAAACTACAAATCACATGAGATTATAGTTTCTAAAATCATAATAACATGATTACATGTTGTCTTGTTGACAGGAGGAGGAGATCAGATTTGACTTGGTGTTAAATGATAAAGAAGATCTGGTGTTATGTTAAAGTATTTGGGAAGACAAGAGGCAAATAGTAACAGTGGAAGAATCAAATGTTCTTATCCACTGAGAACCCACCACGTGACCCACTTTCATCTTCTTCTTCTTCTTCCTACAATCTCTTACGTCTCACCACCACTTCTTCTTCCCATGAGTTAGGTCAATCCCAATTCTCCATCAGGTAACCAAAAATAAATAAAAAAAGTCTCTGAATTTTCATGATGGGTCAGTCTCAAATGATCTCATCCTCATAGTTAGATCATAAAGTTTTGACCTTTCTTCCTTCTCTGATTGATGGGTCTCATAAAGTTTTCACCTTTTTGAGTTTTTGTATGCATAAAATCGACTTACGGTTTTCAAATCTTGGATGTTTATGTTTGGCTTCTTATTGAAAGTAGTTTAACTTTGGTTCTTTTTGTCTGTGTTTGATGCTTTTGCAGAGATTACGCATACAGTAACAGGAAGAACAACATCAAGAAGAGCTGGCCGTTTTCTACCAAAAGTCTCCATCTTTTCTCATCTCATGGAGTGACTGATCCTTTGCCACCGTTTCAGAAGTTCGAGACCACTGCTGGGAAGCAAACCGTATCGCATGTCCATCATCAGACAATAGCAGAGACTAGTAAAGGAGTTTGCAGCCAATCAAGAATCATCAAGAATGGTTTGTTTACTAGTGTTTCCAAGTCTAAGGTAGAGATAGTAGTAGCTGCTACAAGTAATCACAAGAGTAATAAAAAGTGTGGACGAGGAGGAGGAATGGTGAAGTCCAAAGAAGATGGTTGTGGTGTCCTTGTGACGACGGCTTCTGAATCAAAAACATGTCCTATCTGCAAAGCTTTCTCATCAGCTTCCAACACTACTTTGAATGCTCACATCGATCAGTGCCTGTCTGTTGATTCACCGGTTAGTAGTAAGGCAAACAAGCCAAGAGTTAAACCAGCTGTTGACTCAGCGGTGCCACCGGTTAGTAGTGTTAAGGCAAGCAAGACTAGAGTTAATCAGTGTATGTCTGTTGATTCAGTGGCCCCATTGGTTAGTAGTAAGCTAAGCAGGCCTAGAGCGAAGCCACTGATGAAGATTAAAACGCTGGTTGATATCTACGCTACAGCCAAAAGATGCACCTTAGAAGATCTTGACAAGAGAAATGGAACACAATGGGCGTCGGTTTTGAGCTGTACAAACCGGGATAAATCTGATGTGTCCAAGAAGCGGAAAGTTTCTCCTCCTGTAGGCGTTGGTCCTGTTTATATCGATGCCAAGGGTCAAAAACTGCGGATACTAACAGAGTTCAGCGACAAGAAGACTTGTACTCCGTTGAGAGAGGAGCAGCGCGAGGATGGTATTAGTAGTACAGAAAACAGTAAAAGCTTGAGGAAGAGACGTTGTGGAAAGAAACATGGCAAGTCTATTAAACTAACCAATCACAAAGCCAATGATGCTTCAGAGGTAATGTTATAATTTTTTTTTGAATATATATTTTGTGTAGCAATTAGGTTCATGAAATAACAGTACAATGCTTTGTACAGAAGGTACCGGAGAATCAAAGAGAAGGTGGCAGCAGCAAGGGTCCTCGTAGAATCTATAATCAGCGTATGTTAGCAAAACGTAGTGGTCTGGTTTCAAAGAAGCTAAATGAGAAAGGACATAAATTATATGCTTTGAGGGATCAGCCATCTGAGGAGGAAGATGTTGATGATGATGATGAATGGTCAGGAGGAGATCGTCTTGTGTTGAGTGGTGCTTCTGATTCTACTCCTTTAAATAAACAGAAGCTGCGGAGCCAAGTCTCTGGAAAGAATAATAAGACTATGTTTGAGAGTAAAAGAGACAGAGTAGAGTTGAAGAAGAAGAGCTTTGGTTCGATTCAAGAAGATAAGTATCCACCTGGAAAGAATGTCAGAGAGGTTGCAGATGCAACTAACATGAGAAACTTGTCCCCACCGTTTGTAGCAAACGGCTGGAGACTATTATCACCGCCTGTGGAGCTAAAGAGAGCTCGGTTTGATGATTTGTCCGAGGAAGAAGAAGAAGAAACTGGGAAATGGGAATCTGAAATGACACAAGAACGTGAACTATCAGGTGATGATTATGTTTCTGGTGATGATAATAATCCTTCATTTAGTAGATACGATGATTATGATGATGACGAAGAAACTAGTGAAGAGGAGGAAGATTGTACCAAAAGAGCCAATGTGTTGGACAAAACCGATGACACAGGTAATGAAAAAGGCACTACTCCACCTTCTAATGAAACCATACCTAGGGAGAGAGCAATGTATTACTCTGAAGAAGTAGTTGGGGATATGATGATCTACGAGCAAACCGCATGCGATGAGGAGGAGGATGTGAGGTTTGGTTCTGAGGTAATAAGAGGGAAAGGAAGCTTGTTTGTAGAGGTTGATACCATTCCCATCCCAGGCCCTCCTGGCTCATTCTTACCGAGTCCCCGGGGTATGTGTTTTGATGAGAATCTTGGAAACTCTTCTGTTGTTACAAGCCAGTTCCAATCTTCCATGGACCAGCCTGACAGAAACTCATCTGAATCACCTGTTTCTGCGGTTTCAAACTTTCCAGCTGGCAGATTCAACTTTCCTTCTTCTTTGGACATTCCTTCAATGAGCTTTTGTGTTCCTTCTCATCATGGGGCCATCCCTGAGGCTGCTGAGCCGATGAGTTTTGACAAGGAAACACCTACGAGATTTAGAAACAACGGTCATGATGAGCCCTGTTGTTGCCAAAGAAAAGACATAATCTCCTTGAATCATGAAGCATCTCATCTACTGCAGCGAAGAACCGCCGCTTCTTCTTCAGATCATGCCTTTGAGCAGTCACCGTACATGATCCAGAAGGAGTTTGATCTTCATAATAGTAAATTCTCCAGCAGTGCTGTTGTGCCTCCGAGTCCTTCAAACTCGGTTTTGAGGTTAATGGGAAAAGACTTGATGGTCATGAACCAGGGAGAAGCAGACAACAAGGATGAAGCATCTCGGATTAGCTTAAAACCAACCCCTCAGTTCCATGATCATCCCCAGCCTTGCGCTGGAACCGGCTTATACTTCAACACAAGTCTCTGTCTAAGGAACAGTTTCGAGTCATCACATCAGCAACCGCAGCCACCAGTATCACAGCAACAAACACAAGCTTCACCATTCAGAAACAGTTTTGATCACGTGAGGCACTTTTCTCCGAGCTAGCCAACGTGAAGATTGGACCTTTATGCAGTTTAAGAAGATTGGATCTCATGGAGCATGGGTGCACTGAGGGTTTTGAACGTTACATTTGGTATGTTCTACTGCATTTTCCATGCTTTATCTCTTTCTGCAGAGACTGTGTAGTTACCGTTTACAAAACAAAAAGCAAACACTTGAAAATAACAAAACATTCTGTAGAGGAAGATAAGTAACTTACGCCTTTTATTGCCACCAAAGTTGTCTAAAATCTCAAAAGGTTATAATATTGTAGTTTCGCTTTTAGATTTGGTCATTGGTGGTAAAGAGAATACATGATTCTACCACAAACTTGGTAAATTGCTGAACAATCCCTTGGAGAGAGTTCACCGAGAGAAAGTTCAAATCAAGATTAATGTTTGAAATCCATATTAACAAATTTCTTTTGCTAATTCGAATAATATAAAATGAGTCTACAAACTTGGAAAAGCAGATAGCAAAGATGAGAATCTAAATAGTCAAAGCTCAAGATTTACAAAACCATTATGTAGAAATCCAAGAAGTGAAGGGTTTCAAGAAAGAGAGTTCTAAAGAGACCACATCATCATGTCTTCTTCTACAGTTAGGCTTGCTGTTTATGAAGTTCAATTTCCAGTTAATGCCAGATGCAAATACTGTTGTACCCACATGATAAATTTTGTTTCCTGGAATATGTTTTATTTATTAACATATTTTTTCACTCTGTCAACCTTTTCTTTTTATATTGTAATTACGTTACTTAGCTTCAACTCCTCTTTGATGAAATGGCATGATGTCAGTGTGTACGATTTAATAAAATCTTAGCTCTTAAGAATGTATAGAAAGACAAATTCAACTTTTAGTTGTGTGAATATTATGTGGTGTTCCTGATGAGTGATGATGCTATTCTGTCTTATGTCATTAGCAGCAAGTGGAGACTTTGACATTTGACTGCAAAGAGCCATCTTAACGTTTGTTTTGTTGTATTTGTCCCAACACATAAGTAGAAAATTAATGATGACCACGTCTTGAAGAGTTTAAGACCAAACCATAATTATTAATAGAGAAAATTACCTAGACTTAACTCTACTTTCTTAGTTAATTACTAGAGTAACTCCTCCTTATCATTGCACTTTGGTTTATGTATACAAAGACAGAAAAACCTTGTTAAATATTCAATATTACAATACTACCATTGATAATTTATTCCATTAATTAATAAAAACATAAATTATCTTTCTTCTTCTTTGTTGGTGTCGTAGAATTAGAAAAGAAGTTCCCAAAACTTTTATAAAATTAGGGTTCCACAATTCCCTTTTCTTTTCCTGAAGAAAAACTATATCCTCCGACAACGTTCAATTAACTTTTTCACATCTCCGGTGTCGAAGTCTCTGACGAGGCAAACCACCATCGCTATATCCGTGATCTGTGTTCGTCTTCTCAACCAAAAATCGAAACAGATTTCTGGTTTGACCCTATGCACCCTACTGATCTTTGTAGTCTTAGCAACCGATATTTAAATTCTGTTTTAGTTACTTCATTGTTTTGCCCCTTAGTTCACCCTGTTTTTATTTGATTACTTGCATGATTTATTGAGTTTTTAGTTGGTTCATCTGTTAAGGTATTGATTTTTTTTGTTCCTCTATTTTGTGATTGAGTGCTTGTGTTGCTCTCTTTTTGGTTCCTCTGTTTTTACATTTTAGTTAAATCATTTACTTGTTTCATTGGTTCATCATATTTTAAAGATTTGTTGCTTCGTTGGTTTGAGTGCAGCTGTCCTTAGATACATTATTTGCTTACCATTAATTGTTTAGTTTTGGTTTTATGCCAATGTTTTTTTTTTTCAGGTTATGGATTCTTCTAGCAGTAAGCGCAATTATCCACGACTACTACAGTTATGTCCAGACTGATGGCACGTTGAACATAAATGTTGTTTTCTGGGTCGTTTTTTCTCAGTGGCTTTCTCTAAAGCCGACTTCATCCTTGACTTTTTAGGTTTTCCAGATTGTGCTTGTATAAGCAGAGGCAAGCAAATCTTTGTGCCATGAGAGAAAAGGAAGAAAATAGATCAGTCTGAAAACGCCATTGATGTTATACAGCACAAGGTTTCACGTGTATGATTCTGTAGATTAGGGCTTTTTGCTTGTTTGGTTTAAATTAAGTTGGTTTGGTTTAATTAAATAAATTTGGTTTAAATGCTTTTAATTCAAATTATGGTTGGTTTGGAACGGTTTGGTTTAAATCAATTTAAATTATTGGTATATGAAATAATTTCAGAATTAGATGGTTTAATATGTGCTGCAATAAACCAATTCGGTTACAGGATTTTAAAAAGTCTATGGCCAAATCATAAATAAATCTGTAGCTGAAGTTTAGACAAATCTATCAACATGTAACAAATCTGTGGACAAATAATAAATAAATCTATCAAATTCTAACTAAATCTGTCAAATTCTAATAAATTTGTGGTCAAAAATAAATAAATATATCAAATCTTAATTAAGTCTGTCAAAATTAAGTAAATTTGTGACTAAAGAATAATAAATCTGTCAAATCAAAAATAAATCTGTCAAAAACAAATAAATCTATGGCTACAGAAAAAATAAATCTATCAAATCTACGTAAGTCTGTTGAAATTAAGTAAATTTGTGGCCAAATAAATTAAGTCTGTCATAAATTTGTGGTTAAATGTGACAAATTTATTGTAACAAATCTGTAGAAACCTTATTAAGTCTATAAATTTTAAAATAAATTTGTGGCTAAAGAAAAATATATTTAAGTCTGTGACTACATAAAACATGAACTAAATAAGTTTGTGGATGGTAAAATCGTAAATATTTCGAAAATTCAGAAATGGCATTTTCGTAATTATTTTTTTTGTTAACAAAGGAAACAAGGGTAAATTAGGTATAAAAAATAAACTAGTAATTAAAATAAAATTTGAGTTAAACTAGTAATTAATTGACAAATAAGGGTTAAACTAGTTTTTTTCCCTTATTAATAAACAGTATACTCTATTTATGTAACTAAATGATTCATGAGACTCATAGGCGTCTTGTTGATGAGCTTTAGATTTGTAAACCTCTAAACCTCCAAAAGTTTTGTAGAAAATAAGATTATCTCGGGTCTTTTCTTAATGTAAGAATATTACATAAATAGATAGATGTGATCTCTCTTATTATCTTGCTTAGCTGTTGGTATGTTTCAAATCTCGAATTTGCCATATGTTAAGATAGCACAAAGAAAACAAAATGATATACCATAGTAAGTGTTGAAAGTTTTCCATTGTGTAACTTTGAACTGTAAATCATAGGCAGCATTTTCTTTTAGTGCAAATGTGTTTATGGCCATACTTTGAGATCCACTGTTCTACAAATATAGATTAGGAAAAAAAAATTGTCTATAAGAAAGTTCTACTATCAAGCATCTAATCATCACCAAAAATATCCAATACATTATATGGAGAAACCTTAAGTTTGAAAACAAGAAAAAGAAAAGAACGATAAGATGTTGTGATGAATAAGATGGGTTTACTTTCTGAAACTTTGGTCAATTTAAACCATCATCTTTATGTGAATCCAAAAGCATGAAAAGATAGAAGAAAAGTCAAAGCTTGAGAGAAGAATACAAAGCATTATATATCCTTTGTATAAAAATAACAAAAGACCCCCACCAAATTATAGATTAAAAGCCAAACACCAGGAACCTCAAGAACCAAAAATCAACCAGTATCTTTATCTCTTTTCTCAAACTACCATGTCAACAACTCTTTTTACCATCATTACTCCCTAATTTCAATATCTTTGTCTTTTTGGATTTTTAAATTAAAGCTTATACTTGCCTGCATATATACGTCTCTAAGAGTCATTCTTCATTAGGTGGCAACTCATTCAAGTCAAACTCCAAAAGCTTTCTTTTCTTCACCTCTTGCAGTGTCTCTGTTACTTGACTAGAAGAAGCTGCTGCTGGAGAGGCTGATGGAGAGGCTGCAGCCGTTGGCACAGCAGTTGCAGCCTCACTAGAAACTGGTCCAGTCCAATGGCGTCTCTTGTGACCCCCAAGAGCTTGACCCGTTGGGAAACTTTTAAGACATTTGTTGCAGACGTGACCGCCATTACTGCTTAATGATGTGTTTGGTCCTTGAGCACTAGCCAAACCGGTTACCATTGCTTCGGTACCAAGGAATAAAGCTTCACCGTTTGACCTTACTTCATGTTTATCCAAAATCTTGACCTTGTTGTGACTTGCTCTGTGACCTCCTAAAGCTTGATAAGAAGTAAAGGACTTGTTGCAAGTGGCACACACGTGCTTCTCACGTGCACCACCACCTTCCTCATCAGCTCCACCAACAACAACCTCAAGCTGAGATGGTTCTTTCTCCATCTCAGACAATCTTTTCTTCTTCTTCTTCTTCTTCTTCTTCTTCTTCTTCGTCTTCTTGGTCATCTCTTGGCCGGAATGAGAATCAGAAGTCTCTGCAATATCGAGATCAACATCCTCTGCAGTAGTAGCTAAGAACAACAGATTCTTAGCATCAATATTATCCTTCAAATCTGATTCATCAACCTTCAAAGCACTTCTCCTTCCTCTCTTCCTTGTGCTCCACGATCCTTTGACCGATTCCTTTAGGTCAACGACGTTTCCCATTCCCCAATGATTACCATAATCACCATCATCATCATCATCATAATAATCATCAGTAGAAGACAAATTACCAAGGGGATGATGAGGAGGCAAAACTCCTTTCCATCCTCTGTCTGGATGAAACCTCATGTGTCCATACAAAGCCTTCATTGATGTAAACTTCTTATGACAAACACAACAATCAACTTCAAATTCACCTCTTTCATCATGTCTAACAACCACACCAGCTGACACCATCTTTGGTCTCACCATTGAAAATTTCCGAGTATGGAGCCTTTTGTGATCGCCTAAAGGCTTACTTGACCTAAACCTTTTGCCACGTGCACAATAAATATGCTTCTTCTCTTCTTCTTCTTCAACTTCTTCTTCTTCTTCTAGATCTTCACTTTTAGCTCCATCATCATCTTCTTCTTCTTCCCTGAGACCGATGCTTTTAGCTTCTTTTTCAACGTTTTCAGCTTGATCTTCTTCTTGTGTAGATCCAAATCTAGGTCTCCCAAGTGAGAATCCACAGTTGGATTTGCTACCATGTAAATGATCCATTTGCATACAAAGCTTGAGTCCAAACAAAAGTCAAGCACAGAGATAGAAGATGAAACAGATCTCACCAGCTGATAATGACAAATAGGGTTTCTTCGGTATATACCTAACGTACTGAAGAAGATATTTTCCCACAGCTCTTATAAACTCAAGAAGATAAATCTCAAATATATGAAAATCAAAGAAAGACAAAATAGAATCGAATAGGACTTGGGGAGGTGAAGAAGATGTAGACAATATAGAGAAAATAGTGAAGAAGAGTCTACTCAAGGATGAATAGTCTCTATTTATCTAATTGATATATATATATATCGATTTTGTTATTTAAGTTTTAATTAAATGGTATGTATCATATCTCTTCATTGTAGCACTTACCAAACAATACGAGATATGACTTTTAACATTTAAAAGGCGTGTTTGACTGTTTATACAAAACACAAATTGCTTGTATTTTACTAGTAAACACTGTTTATAGTGTTATATGGTGTAAGTTTTATTTTAATTTTAAAATTTTGATTTTTATAATTTACCATAATTTCTTTTAGATATGCACAAAGAATATATCTATGATTGATTGAGTATCCTAGTTTACCAAACCTGTTTTTTTGTGGGTTTAAACATAAAGTTGAGTGATGTCAAAAAAAAAAAACATAAAGTTGAGTTCACGTTTTGTGTTTGGAACCAAATACGTCGTAGTCGATCGTGCATTTAGGATTTACGGAATGAGTGATTAATCTCCATTAATCTTTTTCGTGAGCAATGTAATTTATGAAAATTAAATCAAGATTTTATTTGGATTTTCATTCATTTGATTTTAATTTGAGATATCCATTGAAACAAAAGATAATCTTTACACCAAAAAATAAAAATCTTTCTACAACTTTCTTGTAAAAGATATACATCCAATATCAAACTTTGCTCTATGCAAAATATGAAAAATTACGTGGTATATTTTTTTTTGTCACAGATATTGACATATATTACTTACATACATCTTTACACTATCAAAACTTTTCATAAACAGAACCCAAACACTTCCAAATCTCACAGATCTAACATACATATGTTACTAAAGAAAAAATTAATTTCTTACTTTTTTCTGTTTTCCAACTTTGTACAGTATATTTTAATAAATAAAAGTTATTTTAAACACATGTAAAAAGATTTAACTGTAAGACACGTATTGAAATAAAATATAAATAATTTCATACAACATTAGAAGGAAAAAACTTTTGGTATTCTTATTTAGGAAATGGATCACTCTAAATTCAGAGTTAAGTATTTATCTAGTTCAGCATATATTATAGGGAAATTGGATTCAATATTACATCATTCTTTTCTTTATTTATTGTTTCAATGTGTATATGACACAAATTAACCCTATATTATATGCATTTACGATTACTTAATTTATATATTCTGTAAAAGTTCATATGATATATTTAGATTTTTATGTAAATTCTACTTATCGTTATCCATATCATTTATTAAAATGGGATATTTTTCCATTACTTGTGTGAATAAGACTCATATACAATTAAAATTATAGAGTAAAAAATCTATAAATTAATAATGTTGGATTTTAATGTTTTATTAATTTATATAGATATTAATTTTTTAAAAAAATCCAGATTTTGTTTGTCATTATTCTTTTCCAGATTTATATATTTTAAAGTATACTTTTATATAATAATATGAAATTACTTGATTGTATGGTATATTTATTGATTATATTTTATGGATACAAATTTTATATTATTCTTTTCTGATTATATAGTTTATACAGTAAATATAGATGCATTTTAACTGTAAAGTAACAAAATAATATTAATATATCTAAAAATGTTAAGAAAACTTTAAAATAAACTTCATTTTGAATAAAAAATATACAATATAATGATCACATTTATATAAAATTTTATCTATATTATTTATCAATTTATATATATATTGGAACCATATATTTATATTAGTAAAAAATATTATTTTATTATTTTATTAAATTGTGTTATTTTATATTTGATCAAATTTAAAACATAATATTTATTAATTTATCAAATATTTATTAGTTTATCGAATATTAATTTAGAGTTTCAACTGTCTATATTACTAACAATTTGGTAATTGTTTTAAATTCTTCTTTAGTGTTATTGTTACTTTTCAAAAGTGTGTTAAATTAAACTTCGATAATATATTTGAAAGCTCAACTATATTCGTTATAAAATATATATCTCTAACAAAAAAATATTTATTGATATAGTTCTTGTAAAATAATATTATTTTATGTAAAAATAAATATAAAAGAAATGTAACTACTTTCCTATTTTTGTACTCCCTCTGTTCTTAATTAGATGATGTTTTAAGAAGAGAATTTTGTTTCAAATTAAATGAAGTTTTGAGACTTTTAAAGTAAAAACTAATAAAATACTATTAATTTATTGTGCTCTTTGTATTCACTCTATGAGTAGCATTATTTTTTTTCTGTCTAATCAAGTGTTTTGAATATAAATAATATTTTTTTTGATCTGTGTGTTTTGTACTAAAACATAATCTAATTAGGAACAGAGGGAGTATAAGATATCGTCCAAATCCAGCATATCTTCATCTTAATTTTTTTTTTTGAAAATGTAAATTTTTACAAATTTTGATTTTCTCTACAACTTTTTTTCTTTATTTTTAAATGACATAGTAGTTTTTCCTTTAAAAATAAAAAGTCACAGATCAAATAGTTTATTAAAATTTATATACTAATTTAAAATTGTATAAGATGTTTGATCATTTTTTAAATATCACCAAAATTATCCTAGTTTTACACGGGACAATCGGTGCCAGGTGATGGATTAATAACAGGTTTTTTGAATTTTTACCAAGTTTTCTCGGATTTAAAATAGTGGTGGTAGTTAAATTAAAACCGAATTATATACGAGTCACCAGATTTCATGATTCAACTGTAGATCCGAATTGGGTCAACACATGTATAAATATATTAGGTTACAAATTTTAAACACATAATTTTAAAATTACCAATTTTTTGTTTATTATAAATAAATTAAAAATAAAAAGAAATAGATCTCAGCGAAAATCTAGTTTTTATATTTCAAAAAACCCCAAAAGTTGAATCTAAACACTTCAAACCAAAAATAATAGTTTCTCCTACCACTATAAGTGGTTTTTAAAGATTTCTATTTTGTTTCAAAATAAATGATATTTTATTTTTTTAGATAAAATTTAATGCAATTTAAAATTTGTAACCGGTTACAAAATATTATATTTTTTATTGGTTGAACTAATCTTATTTAATATTATTTTTATATTACCAAGATAAATTACATTAAATTTTGTATTTTCTTAATCTTCGTGAAAACCTTAAAATCCACCTGAAAAGGAGTATGTAAGAAACCATGAAAAACATGTTCACCGATAACTCAAACAAAATAATGTAAAAGTAGGTTGCATGGAAGCTTTGTCGGACGTCCGTTTCTCGCTTCGGAACCGGAATCGGAATCGGAAGCTTGTGGAAGCTCTCGGAATCTCGCTTCTAATGCGTTTCCAAAAATGCCTTTTTAAAAACACGTTGGAAGCTTACGATTCTATTTTGGAATCACGCTCCCGTTTTTAAAAAATACAATATCATAAATAAATAAAAATATAAGAAACATTGTTTTTATATAATAGTGAAATAGAGAATATATATACAAAAGCATTAAAACTAATACTATATACTGTCTTTATGCATTGAGAGTTTATTAGAGATATATCTTCTATATTCAAATATATTATGTTAATTATTTACGAAATATTAAAAATAATTAGTTTAATAATATCTTATAAACTTAGTTTATGTATAGTTTCACGGGATTAACATGAAATCATTTAAAATTATTATAAATGAACAAATTTTTTATTTTAATTTGAATCATATAATTGTTAGTCATATTTGAAATCTATATTTTTTGATATGTATATATATACATATATAAATATATGTTTCCAACACGTTTCCGCTTCCTACTTTTTTAAAAAATCTCGCTTTTACGCTTCCACACGATTCCGCTTCCGTTTCCATGTAACATAAAACTCAAAGCAAACCAGATACTTTTATCCTTCCATAATTTAGAGAATATTTTTGTAAACTATATACGATTTACTATCGATGCTTAACTTATCCCATAAATATAGCAAACGTTTTTTGGAAATAAAATCTTCTAAATATCTCTTCAAACCAAATCTAAATATCTTTCTAAGATAATTTTATGATCCCAAGACA
Organism: Raphanus raphanistrum x Raphanus sativus; assembly: GCA_019705995.1. NCBI lineage: Eukaryota > Viridiplantae > Streptophyta > Magnoliopsida > Brassicales > Brassicaceae > Raphanus > Raphanus raphanistrum x Raphanus sativus. The sequence continues at coordinate 15,822,665 of CM034036.1, read as the reverse complement.
ATCCCCAACTTTCTGGAAATGTACATTTTAAAAGTACAACAAATAGAGTTACACAACAGAACAGCTTCGAAGTCTCTCTTTTCTTGTCGTATGAAATCTAACCAATACGGTATATAACAGATTATTTTATGTAAGTTTCTTTTTTATTTTGAAATTTTTATTGTATCAAAGCAATGAATCGAGATAAGAGTAGTCTCTGGTTCGACCATACTCCAAGAGACTTCCATAAGTCCGGTCCCAAACACCGATGAAGAGAGATTCAGTATCTGGGCTAAACGAGATCCCAGAAATCTCTCCAAAGAAATCAATCTCTTGCTCCTTTATGTAACCTGTTTTCGTATCATACACATGGACAAAATCTGCTGGCTCTGCCATCGCAATGTACCGTCCGTCTGATGTGAATCTAATTGACCGGATCGCTCCAAGGTTCCCTCTTAGTACAGCGACTGACTCCGAGGTTTTCCTTGTGTCCCAAATGCGACAGGTCTTGTCTTGATTTCCTGTGGCAAATGTCACACCGTTTGGATGCCAAGCCGATGCAAATGAATAATCCAAGTGACCTTTTAGCGTCCCGATCGTCTGCAAACAAAAAATGAAAACCAGTAAGGCTCCAAGCCTGCCTAACCGGAGTACAATAGACTGTACTGGGAAGAAGAATGTTAAGTACCTGTCCGTTGCTTGAGTCTACCAATAGACCATTTGGATCATCTCCAACGACTGCTACTAGTTTTCCATCAGGACTTAAGGAGCTATGCTGTTCAAATTTCCCAAAAATCATAAATTTGTAAGGTTAACCCGCACAAGAGCCAAACGAAATGAGAAGTTAAGTGAGCTTACGTTGACGGGCCAAAGATAACGGAAGAGTTGGACAAGCTGATACCTCTCCATGTCAAAGTCCCTGACTCCACAGTCATTATTTGAGGCCATGAAGTGAAGAGCGCCACTAGTAAAAGACCATATAACTAGTTTTAGTTTCTCTTTTGTTCTATTGTCTCAAAATAAGATATGCCACCATATACGAAAGGGCGAAGAAGGCGTACCTGGAGTTTCTATATATATCTACTGCGTTGGTGATAGCGTTTTCCGTGTAAGTTGTGCGTGAGCAGAAACTCACACCAGGTCTATCAAGATGCTGGTTTGCAGGGGAAACAAAAATTAGAACATGAATAAGCAACTTTTTGGACATTTTAAATCAATGAAAGAGAGTTCAAAGCAGTTAATAGAAACACCGTGAGGGGGTTGCTATTAACCTTAATATCCCATTCAACGGCTCTAAACTAACCTTGCAAATGAGCTCTCCTTGAAACCCACCAGCAACTAGCAGCCTTTCTTTTACTGCAAGAGTGCTAACTTGAGTTTCTGTAAATCCTTCCAACAAGCTCTCCGGATGTTTCTGAAAAATAATGGAATATCAGAGAGACGAAAGGAGAGCTCGGATCAAATCAATTACATGGTTTGGATAAGGCTTGAGAGACGAACCTCAGAAGGAGCTACATGACCTTTAACGTTAAGAATTTCATTCCTGGAACCAGTCAAAGAAGACCAGTGGCTGATAGAGTAGTTGGACAAGAGGTAAACATCATGTTTCGATGTAGCCCATACCAAATTCCTCAACTGCAACAACAAAAAGATGAAAATATTGCAGACTAACTATGATCAGCTTTTCATGAAACTAGGACACATAACAGAGTGTAACGGTGGTAGTTTTTGACAAACCTGAAAATGAAGAATGGTCGATCTCACCGATCTAGAATTGCTCCTGAACGTATAGAAAGAGCTGCCTTTCTCAGTATCCGTGCAATGCTGGTTCCAAACAAGCAAAGACTAGAATGAGAAAAGGACATATCTTCTAAAGAGATAAACCTTGGAATCAAGAAGTAAGTCACCTTCCCAGCTTCCTCTCCGGAATGGGGGACATTCTCATAGTTCTTATACTGTTCAAGCCTAGTTTTTCTGTAGTCTTTTCTAGTAACGCTAAGTCTATCCCATGGTATGCCCTGAATGTCCTTCCCGTTCCGAGCTTGAGCTGCAGAAGTATCCGCAGCCTTGTTCTGAAAAACAAATAGCTTTGAGTGTTATTAATCTAAGAAACAACCAAAAAAAAAAAAGAAAAAAAGAAAGAGGAAGAAGACAACAAACCAATTGTTCTAAATCTTCGACTTCTGAATCAGATGCATCGATGTCTCTAGCATCAAACTCTGCATTCATCTCATCCTCCAGGTCATCCATGTCGTACTCATCAGCCATATATTCATCTTCAGGTTTCATTGTAATCAGAGAGAGACATGGTGAGAATTCAATTTGGAAACACAAATTTTTAAAAAAAATTCTCAATCATTCCATTAAATAAAGGAAACAGAACAAACCAAAGTCAGCCATGGTAGACCTCTGATCACGAATCTAACTTCCAGCCTGCAACAACAGTAAATACAATCTCTGAGACGAAGATCAAACACCACGAAATTAGGAAATTTTCAAACTCTGTAGCCATAATAATAACAATTCGAATTAGAATTCTAAATTAGGATTAGTACTTTTTTCCAGAAATCTAAAATTATTCGAAAATTCAATTGAAATTCACGGAAAAGAATATAAAACCCTAGCAAGTCGGGAACCAAAGATCATCCAATTCATGCTCTAAGACTATATGTATACGGATTGGATTGGATCGTCATCAACGCAAAAAAAAAATAGTTTCCAAAAAAGAGGTTTCGTTTCACCAGATACATAATCATCATAGGATTAAATTTAAAAAAAAATAATGAGAAGAGAATCGGATACCCAATCTGAAGGAAAAACTGGTTGAGAATTAGGTAAATAACCTGCCCCGGATCTGAGCATCCATTTTTATACACCGCGTCTCCAAATCTATACTCTTCCCAAAAGTTGCTTCATTATTTTGCATCCACATCAGCAAGCTAACATCCAATCATAAAGCGCCACGTGTCCCACATCATCGTAGCTTTTGAACAAGTATTTTTTTCAGTTGCTTCTTATATCAATTTAAATTAACTATTTTCGAAGACATAATAATTAAAAGTTTGTTCCAAAAAATATAATTAAAAAAAGTTAATAATTTCCGCAAATTTTCATAATTTCTTCACAAAATCTGCAAAACATAAAAAAACATCAATAAATAAAAAACAAACCATATATCTTTCCCTCTAGTTTTTTATTGTGTTTCCTTAATTTCTTTAAATAAACTGAAGCACGTGGTCCAGACCACTTCGATACTTTCTTCATTTGGTTCACAAAATATCGTTATGCGATGATTGACATTTGCGTCGGTGAGTGAGACCACCACCACCACTTTTCATCTAATCTAAACTTCGCGCGTGGAGTAACAAAATCCTCGCGCTCGATTATAACACGTGTCACTATCTCAAAACACCCACGTCGGTCAGTCTCATCCAAACTACCGAGAGAGAAGACTCCCGGGCTATCCAAAACTTTCCCTGATTAGTTTTTCTCGGGAAAATTTTCTGGCAGAGGAAGGGAAACTCGGCCATGATTCTGAGGAAAGTATGGGGATCGGTGTGGAGCCGATCGAATAGCGGCAAGGATCCGGCGAGTCCGAGCGCGATTCAATCGTCGTCGTCTTCGTTTTCGTCTTCTCTTGGTGTGTTCGATCATCTACCGATGGATATTCTGATCCAGATTCTGATGATGGTGGAGCCAAGAGACGCGGTGAGATTGAGCTTAGCTTGCAAAGCGTGGAGATGTCTGGCTGGTGGTAACCGTCTCTGGATATTCTATCTCCAGTGTTCGCAGGAGTCGTGGGACTCCATCTTCTTCGCCGAGACAAGTTTGCGTTCTGGTTATCCTCTCCGGTGAGATTACGAATTCGCTATTTGGGGATTGTCATCGTTTACTAGCTAATGATGATCTCTTTTGTTTCAGATTAGTCAATAGGTGAATCAATTTGTGTTTGGGGATGATTATTAGATAATTCTAGGTTTAGTATCAATATATGTGTTTGGAGGTGATTATAAGATAATTCAAGGTTTAGTAGATATTTTTTTTGCAGAATCAATGTATGTGTTTGGAGGTGATTATAAGATAATTCAAGGTTTAGTAGATTTTTTTTTTGCAGAATCAATGTATGTGTTTGGAGGTGATTATAAGATAATTCAAGGTTTAGTAGATATTTTTTTTTGCAGAATCAATGTATGTGTTTGGAGATGATTATAAGATAATTCAATGTTTAGTAGCTTTTTTTTTTTTTGCAGAATGCTTTCTAGTCAATCAGGAGAGTTATCTTTCATGCGCATTTATGGTCAGAGGGAACAAGTTCCTGGCTCTATAATCATTGATGGTATGCTTTGTTTTTTTTTATTGTTCTGTACAATGAAACTGTGAATAGCTATTGAATTTGTATAGTAGAGTTTCAAGTTCTTCGTTTTTTTTTTCATTTAGGTGGTTCTGGGTATTGCAAGTTTGGTTGGAGCAAGTATGCTTCACCTTCTGGACGTTCTGCTACTTTTCTGGTGAGATAATCTTTGGTACTGGGGCAGTTTTACTATTTTTTATTAAAAGAAAGTTAGTAAGATTGCCTGTTCTCTCTTGCACACAAGATAGTTCTTACTAGTTTGATCGCCAGGAATTTGGCAACATTGAGTCACCGATTTACGCCAGGCTTCAACAGTTCTTTGCAACCATTTTCACCAGGTTTTGTTTTTGTCCTTTTGTTGAAGTAACATCTGGCTTTGTATTACTGGCCTAAGTAAAATGGGGATATGGTTTCTAATGTGATAATTTTCTTACAGGATGCAGGTTAAGCCCTCTATGCAGCCAATAGTGGTGTCACTACCCCTCTGTCATTTTGATGGTTAGCTACTGATTTTAGGTCTTTATCTTCAAGATTACATCTTTGTGGTTCCGCGTTTTAAGTTTTTCTTTAATTTTGTTTTCAGATACTGAATCAGCCAAGGCATCAAGGCGGCAACTTAAGACTGCTATCCTAAATGTCTTGTTTGACATGAATGTTCCTGCAGTTTGCGCAGTTAATCAGGTGAGCGTTTTTTCACTCTTAAGTGCTCTCTGCTGATTCAGAGCAGTGTTTTTCTTAGAGAGATTCATTCACCGTCTTTATAGCCTCATTTTCCACGATTTAACCCAGTAGAAATAATATAATGTGTTTTCGTTTTATGTACTTGATTTTGATACATAACCAACTGAAAATAGTACTCTGCATTCCTTATAACATGATTGGTTTTATATATTACAGTCGTACGCAAATTATGAATGATCTGTGCTATATTTTCAGGCTGTTTTAGCTCTATATGCTGCACGGCGGACATCAGGAATTGTTGTTAACATTGGTTTCCAAGTCATAACCATTCTTCCAAGTAGGCTGCTTTTCTCCTTTAGGATTCATTTTTTTAATCCTCAGATGACTTTTAGCGACTTAGTACTGAATTTGATTAATTGTGTCAAAAAGATGTATAAGTGAACATTTCAAATTCTTATAAAAAATCCCTTGTGTATCCATCTGATTCTTTCCGCACAATTCACTTGTGTCTAAGCAAATTACTCCTGCTGGGTGATTTCCAGTTTTGCATGGCAAGGTGATGCGCCAGATAGGTGTAGAAATCATTGGTTTTGGAGCGTTGAAACTCACGGGATTCCTTAAGGAGAAGATGCAAGAGAACAACATTACCTTCCAATCGCTCTACACTGTTCGTACTTTAAAAGAGGTATTACCATTGACTAACATGTTCCTGGTAGCAAATAATTACCTAGGTTTTCCATTGTATATGGCTCTTTTGTAAATCAAAGTAAGGTTCATCCCCGCACGAGGCTGTACATTATGTACAATGTCCCCTAAATTATTTATTAAAAATTAAACATAAGAAGTAACTGACCATAGTTCTTTCTTTTTGTTATGCGAACGTAGAACCTGTGTTATGTGGCGCTCGATTATAAAGCTGAACTCTCAAGGGACACACAAGCTTCAATGAAAATTGCGGGTGAAGGATGGTTTACTCTGTCAAAGGAGCGTTTTCAGACAGGGGAGATATTATTCCAACCACGTCTTGCTGGACTGTAAGGCCTACCCTACTTATTACCATCAGTGATTAAGAAAGATAAATCCTTGAAGCTTCTCTAGGATATGGAATCTGAAGTTCTGAAACTAGAAATGATGTTATCTGACCATGCTGTATACTCAGATTACATAAGTGTAGTTGTTTTCATGTGAAAAATCTCCAAACATTGACCATTTTAAAATATATTATTTGATTGGTTCTTGTCATTGTGAAAACAGACGTGCAATGAGTTTACACCAGGCAGTCTCGCTCTGTATGGACCATTGTGATGCAGCTGGAGTTACAGGTGATGATAGCTGGTTCAAGACTGTAGTATTGGCTGGAGGAAGCGCATGTTTGCCAGGACTTGCAGGTACAACAATGTTTTACCTCTTTTGTAATGCCATGAATTTTGCATACAACTTGAAACATCTTTGAAACTCAATCACCCAGAATAGAGTTCCTCCGAGTGGCAATTTAACTGACATGCCTGTGCGGTTTTTGTCTTGTGAACTGTATCCAGAAAGGCTAGAGAAAGAACTGCACGACCACCTTCCTTCTTATATATGCAATGGAGTCAGAGTAATCCCTCCTCCTTGCGGCGTGGACTCAGCATGGCATGGAGCAAAGCTTATCAGTAACGTAAGTCGATATTATATTGTTGTATTGATGATATTCATGAGTTTACAGTTAAGCGAGGCATCCCTCTTTCTCAACGTCCGTAGCAGTTTTAATACCAACGGATTATTTCTCAAGTACTACTGTCTGAAACATATCTCAAACGTTATATTGTCACTAAAGATGTGTAATATCTCCCTTTTCTGAGATATTCAACAAACCATGTCTGAAGCTCACGCAATTGCATGTTTATTAATTACTATGTGCAGTTAAGCACGTTTCCTGGTCCTTGGTGTATCACAAGGAAGCTGTTCCGTCGCAAATCAAGACTAATGTGGTGAATCTCTCAGAAGTTTTGTTCTCTTCAAGACGAGCTATTCTGTTAGTAAGAGAGAGACAGTTAATAGTTGCCTGCAAATAGTTCCAAGGTACTTTATATGTCTGAATGTATAGTTATAGTGTTCTAATATTGATTGTCCTCCATAGACGTACAAGACCATTACGAAGAATTAAATTTGTTACATTTACTTATACGTACTCTGTTTAAAATAAACCATTTTGAAACCCATTGCTGATTTATATGTATTTAATCCTTTCACAATCTTCTTTATAGTATTTACTTCATCGGTCGGTTTATAGAAGAAGAGACACTGATACACACACATCCTACGAATAAATAATCATTATAAGTTTTTGAAGTTCTCTAAATCATAGGATATACAGAGACTCTTCCTCAGGTTATTACAAGCTGCATTACAGACATCTAGCTATATCGGCCTTAAAACAACTTAACAACCACCAGTAAAGCTGCTGAAATTGTCATCCAAACATGAGAACAAGCAGTGGGAGTGGCTGCGTTTAGGTCTGAAGCTGAAATGGGAGGCAGAGCGGGGCACTCAAGGCCTTCTTTACCTTCTCGACACTCGTTAGAGAAAATTCCAGGCGGGTATTTTCCATAGATATTGATGTAACTGAACATAGTGTTCGCACAATCTGAGGCCATGTCGTTGATCTGTTCGGCGTAAGGACACGCAAAGTCCTTCAAGGAAGAGCAACATTCCTTTGCCGGGAATTTGGGACCTTTGCATCGGCTTGTTATAATGGTGTAGTTCATAAACTCGAAGTTCACGGGACATTCTGCTACCACGGATAAAAAAAGAAGAAGAGGAAAGCCAAATTATACACTCAGATAGCCAAGAAAGTAAGGAAATTTATAAGCATAAACACACAGAAAACATCCAGGGATACAGAAAGGAGAATCAAAGCATATGGATCCATATAGATGCAGGAATCGTTATGTAAGGGAACTTTAAATAAGATCTTCATGCATGCAAAGAAAATCAATTTAAATAAGAAAAACGAGTTCAGGAAAGCTGAGAAGAACTTGCTTTTCTGGGCCTGAAGTAGATTTCTTCCTGTAAGCAAATTCTGAGATTCGATTTCGAGCACACCATCTGCAATAAAAAAAATTAAAAGAAAAACAAGAAAACTAACCAAATTGTCTGAGAACATTCAAACAGTTATTTGGGGAAGAAAAGAATTAACAAAGTGTTACCGGAGATAAAAGTAGAGGATGAGAAAGGTGAAAGTATTGCGAGTGAAAGAAAGAAGAAAAGAGCTCTACAGAGGAAGTTGAGCTCCATTTGTTCTTTAGTCACACACAGAGTGACTAAGCAGCTATCACGAAGCTAGCCACCAAGTTAGGTACAGAGAAAGAGAAAGAGAGACTGAAAACTAAATAAATAGAGAGAGAGAGGTTGATGACATATTTTTGACATTGGATTACAGCCTTACAAGGACGCGGAAACCTGCGAGCCTTTAATGTAACGTTCTCAAACGATGACGTTGCCTGGTATTCTATTTGTTGCTACTGTATATCAGTATAGTATCAGTATGATGCCAAATTATAGATGATATAATATACTAATATTTAACTTAATTTTCCTATATGTTTCACTTGCACCTTTAGAACATCCCCATTAGGGGTTCCCACCTCCAAACTCTCACATATTCCTAAAAAAAATACTAAAATAATCATGGACCCCACCTAAATTTTGAATTCATCTCACAGAAGTGTTTCTCAGTGAATCCTTTTTATCACTGTTTCGCGGATTCCACGTCATGTGGTGGCCCGCAGTTGGTTCGATTATTTTTTTTTATCACTGTTTTGTGGGTTCCACGTCATGTGGTGGCCCGCAGTTGGTTCGATTATTATTTAAAAAAAAAAAATCAGACATAGAAAAAATAATAAAAAATACTTTTGTGAACTCCCCCCCCCCGTAGAGTTCATTGATGCAGATGCCCTTACAAACTTACAGCAAAAAAAAAACTAATAAATAAATTAATTTTGTATGTTCATCACATTTTTAAGAATATGTGTAAGATATTTCTCTACCATTCTTTTTTGAACATACAAAATCATTATCGAAGTTTCAAAAAAAAAAATCATTACTCTGTCACACTCTTTGAATTTGAAATCCTGTTTTGAGCAAGGATTAAGCCAGAAAAAAATTATTAACTTGGGCTTGCTACTGCTCCTTTCTGTGACATCTAATGTCATATAGTACCCCCTTACCTGTTCTTTCCTCAATATGAGTATTTATTCACATGCGGTGAGAGTTTGCTCTATGTTGAAGTCCATTATTTACAGAAACCTAGTGGAAAGAAATGAACATTTTAGAAGGCAAGAAGAAAAAGCACTCAAATCTACAAATAGCAATTGCAACTTGAGTCCTACATTTACCCTAGCAACTTTTAGGTAAGAAATTTATCTTGACAAGTTGATGACGCAATTTAAAAACAATCTTCTTTAATGAAACCTGGCCAAGGTAACTTCTTGAATACTTTAGTACACCGTTTTTATTCACCATATTCTCTACTCTCATGACTTCTCTAGTTGGGATAAACCACAAGGGCCAATAAGAATTAAAGACCGTATAAACTTGTTTAGATATCATGTAACTGTGTTGGTCCAAAATTATTTCATTGTTAATTAGTTAAGCCATCAAGCAATGAATACTATTTGCAAACTTTGTATGCTCTTCATTCACACTAGCAAGAGAGTAACACATCTTAATCATAATAGCCAATTATTGGCTCAAAGCATTGCAGTATCTCAACAAGGCATAGTAAAAAAAAGCTCATTTACACACCCCAACACACGATATCAGTATAGTATGATGCCAAATTATAGACGATATAATATAATATTTAACTTAATTTTCCTATAGGTTCCTATAGGTTACACTTACACCGTTACAAACTTACAGCAAAAAATCTGATAAATAAATTAAAATAGGATATGATGGTGATGAATGGTATATTAATTTTGTATGTTCATTACATTTTTAAGAATGTGGTGTAAGATATTTCTCTACCATTCTTTTTTGAACATACAAAACCATTACTCTGTCAAACTCTTTGAATTTGAAATCCTGTTTTGAGCAAGGATTAAGCCAGAAAAAATTATTAACCTGGGCTTGCTACTGCTCCTTTCTGTGACATCTAATGTCATATAGTACCCCCTTACCTGTTCTTTCCTCAATATGAGTATTTATTCACATGCGGTGAGAGTTTGCTCTATGTTGAAGTCCATTATTTACAGAAACCTAGTGGAAAGAAATGAACATTTTAAAGGCAAGACGAAAAAAGCATTCGAATCTACAAATAGCAATAGGCAACTTGAGTCCTACTTTACCTGAGCAGCATATAGGTAAGAAATCTTTCCTGGCAAGTTGTTGACCCAATTTTTAGAAACAATCTTCTTTAATGGAACATAACCCAACTTAGATTTAGTTGAGTTTGAAAAAAACAAATAAACATCTTAGCTAACTTGTTGAATACTTTAGTACACCATATTCTACATTCATGACTTCTCTAGTTGAACAACCATAAGATAGTAAAATCCACATGTCATTTGATCCCCTTAAAACCTGACTGATATTGGATCCCCTTAAAAAACCTGATTGTCGTCTATCAATTTTTCGAAAATAGTCTCGACATGCAACAGAAAAATGTAATAAAGAGTTGAAAAAGTCGAGAACATAACATTATACAGTGATAACAAACTTTACTTTGACGTTTTTGTATCCCAATCAACAAACTGTTAAGTCGAGAACATAACAAACTGATAAAAGTTTTCTCTCTGGGAAGAAAATAAAAGTCAGCAATTACTTTAAAAGATGGTGATGATGTTTTGTGGAAACATTGGATTTTGTCATGCGATATTATATATCGAAACTGAAGAGATGTAACCATCTTCACCATGAAGATGTAAACATTGGGTAGTTTAGCTAACTTCATGAATGCTTTAGTACACAATTTTTATTCACTTTATTCTACTCTCGTGACTTCTCTAGTTGGACAAACCATAGGGGCAAATAGGAATCAAAAACCGTATAAAATTGTTTGGATCATGTAACTGTGTTGGTCCAAAATCGTTTCACTGTAGTAAAATAGTTAACCCACTAAGCAATGAAATATTATTTGCAAACTTTGTATGCTCTCATTCAAACTAGCAAGAGGAGTGACGCATCTTAATCATAAATAGCCAATTATTGGCTCAAATGGCATTGCAGTATCTCAACAAGGCATAGTAAAAAGCTCGTGCACACATCCCAACACACGGCTTGAGATAATAAAAGTGATAAAGTAAAAGCCACACTCTAGTTTTTTTTACCCTTCTTATTACTCATCTTCTTAGACAATGTGCAATGCACTCGTGCGGATCCATTATATTGCCAATCCCCGCTCATCCCATAGCATACTCCTCGGTCCAGGAACGGGCAGTGGTCTCATACTTGGCTCGGTCTGTCTTGTATATGTGAGCTATTTCTGGAACCAGAGGATCATCAGGGTTTGGATCTGTCAACAATGCGCATATGGACAGAAGAACCTGTGGAAAATGTAACACCAACTCTTTTCTTAGCACTTTAAGCTGAATATGCAAATTTTAAGAATGTAATCATATAACCAACCAGTGTATCTTCAAGCAATTCACTAATGTAAACATATACGATAGTTTTATGTGATCAATATTGATAATGAAGGCCTTGACCAACTAACTCCTAATGAAACAGATGGGCCCTTCGAGATTTACTAGACTAATACCATATCACGAGTACGTACTTAAACGACCTAAATCTAAGCTCAATCCTTAGTCGAAAGTGCATGACCATAACATAAAAAGAGCAAGAAGAAGCAGACTCATGAGTATGGATCAGTGAAACAGACTGATGATCACCTTGGATATAAGTGCACCGCCCCACTGCTCTCTCAGAATGTCAATCCAGATGTTCCCGTCACTGTCGATATTCGGGTGATAAACCTTAGTAAGGAAAGAAACCTGCATCATAAACAACCACTGATGAATGATTACCAAAGAAAAAATGGACCAACACTCGCTCTAAGCACAAAGGTGGACGATAAACAAATTCAATAAGCTCCACGTGCCAAAAAAAAAAATTGTTACGTACCTCTGGTGGCCCGTAGGGGTAATTGGGTGGGAACTGAACAGAAAGAAGAAACACACCTCCGGCAAATGGGCTATCAGTTGGACCCATGATAGCTGCTTGCCAGTGAAATATATCATCTCCCACAGGACCTAATAGCATCATTAAATTTCATTAGAATCTAAATAGCAACTGATACCGAGTTCAACTTCTTAGTCTCAGTAAGTAGGTGTGTCTTATAAAGTACAAAAGATCCCAACTTCAAAAGCAATTATACAAAACCAAGTGTTTAAAGTGGCGGTTTAAAGTCTACAAAAGATGGCTCACCGGCACTGCATGAGTCTGGGGGATCCCTCTGCATGTCCATAAGGTCTTTGTTAATCCTTTTCATAGCCATAGCTTGAAGTGTCCTCGCTGCTGTTAGCTACATATAATCAACAGAGGATTATAAATATAATATTATAATATAAAACGATTCAAGCAAGTTTGTTAATCAGCCGATGATATGCCACTAGAAGAATTCAAGATAGAACAAACACATGGATCGAAACAAAGATTTGTTGGAGTTTGTGGTTAAGAAAAAGAAACTCGCCTTCAGAAAAAGAGAAGAATATATAAGATCTAAGAATTGATTGAATATATTAGACCTCACGTCTTAGTTACATCATGTATATAGTTAAGGCTTTTATCAAATACTCCCTCTATTTCAAAATACTTGATGTTTTGAACATATGCACAAGAATTAAGATATACTCTCTTTTCTAAAAAGTAATATTATAAATATAATTCAGCCAATCTTTAAAAATAAGTATAAAACATCATTGGTCATACAGTTTTCAATAAAACTAAAATTAATATAAAATATCAAAACATCATCTATTTTGAAACATCACAAACCTTCTAAAATATCATCTATTTTGGAACAGAGGGAGTAAATGGAATTTTTCTGTTTTTAAGAAAGCTAATTTAATTATTTTCTATTTTTTATTCTTTGATATGATTTCCAACTCGATTTCCTTTTTATTTCTAGAAAAGGTGACTATCTTTTTTTTTTCCTTTTGATGCAGGTTGTTTCAATCTTCATTTAAATCCCTAGTGACTAATTGTGACCTAACCTTCCTTTCTTCGGGCTTTGAACTGATCTTCGGAAATTTTAAAGGGGTTAGTTTCGAAGATGAAGTTCAACGGTCGATACGCTTTAAATAGATTCTTGAGCGGCGAAGCGAGAGCTAGGTTCCTCATGGGCCAATTATAAGGCCCAGTATTATACCGGCTGATTTATATGATTGCTCAACCGGATTGGATATTGGATCCCTTTAAAACTTATTGTCGACTAATAAACCGACTGATCGCATCAATTTTTGAAAATAACATTATACTGATAACTAACTTTACTTTGACGTTTATGTATCCCGATATGGAAATACATATTATCATTACCAGACACATAATATTTTTTTTTTCTTTAGGTGTTTGCTACTTGTGTAGTTTTGGTGGACCTTTTTGATGCAAATTGAGTTATCATCTCTGTTAATTTTCATTTCGAGTTATATACTCTTTGTATTTTGATTAATTTATGAGTGTGAAGGTTACAAAGTAAGGTTATGAACCTTGAACTCAAGGGCCATGCTGATAGTGTGGATTTGAGACTCAAAAAAACCTGATCTGGCTGCTACTGCTTCTCGTGATAAAAGCTTTCTGTCTCTGGGAAGAAAATAAAAGTTAGCATATGTTAAAAAGATGCTGGTGATCGATGTTTTGTGGAAACATTAGGGTTTTGTCATGCGCAAATGAAAGAGATGCAACCATATTCTACACTATAAAGAGCTAAACACTGGGTTTAGCTAACATTTTGAATACTACTCTCATGACTACTAGTTGGACAAACCTTAAGGGCCAATAGGAATCAAAAACAGTGTAAACTTATTGGTCCAAAAATCATTTCACTGTTACTAAAATAGTTAAATCCACCAAGCAATGAACATGAAATTCATTTCATACTAGCATTCCAATTATTTCACTCAAAGCATTCCAATATCTCAACAAGGCATAGTAAAAAGCTCATGTACACAGCTTAAGATAATAAAAGTTTTTTTTTCCAGTCTTATTTCTCCTCTTCTTAGACAAAGTGCAATGCACTCGTGAGGATCCATTATTGCTAATCGCTCATCCCATAGCATACTTGTGGGTCCAGACACTGGCAGTGGTCTCGTACTTGGCTCGGTCTGTCTTGTACATGTGAGCAATTTCTGGAACCAGAGGATCATCAGGGTTTGGATCTGTCAACAGTGAGCAGATCGACAGAAGAACCTGCGAAAAAAATGTAACACCCAACTATTATGCAAACTATCAACCGAATATCATCACTAATGTAAACATATAAAAATGGAAATCCAGATGTAATGTCATCAATATTGATAACGAAGGCCTTGATCATTATAACAAAAGGTAATTAACTCCTAAATAAAAGAGATGGCCCTTCCAATTACTGGACAGATACCATATCACGAGTACTTAGACGACCTGACCCAAAATCTAAAGCTTGATTTCTTTACTCAAAAACGAACGTACAAAGGCATAACAGAGACAAAAAAAAAATAAGAAAAAGGGTGGAAGAGAGTGATGATGGAGTACCTTGGATAAGGAAAGTGCAGGGCTCCACTGCTCTTTGAGAATGTCAAGACAGATGCTCCCATTACTGTTGATGTTGGGGTGATAAACCTTAGTGCGGAAAGAAACCTGCATCACCACACACACACACACACACAGAGATGCTACAGGATTAAAACATTCACAAAGATGAATTATAAAAAAAAAAAAAAAGCTCGACAATACAAAAACTTGGGTGTTACCTTAGGTGGCTTGAAGGGGTAATCAGTTGGGAAGTGAATGGAAACAAGAAACACACCTCCTGCGAATGGGCTATCAGTAGGACCCATTATAGTTGCTTGCCAGTGGAACATATCATCTCCCACAGGACCTTTAAACAAAAAACAATATCATTAGAAATTTAGAATCTAGAAAAGAATCATTATCCTAAGAAACTGACACTGATAGCTAAAAGATCATACTAACTCACCAGCACTGCATGAGACTGGAGGATCCTTTTGCATGTCCCTAAGCTCCCTGTTAATCCGATACGAAGCCATACCTTACAAACACTCAAGAGAATCTAAATCAAGCGGATCAGAGAAGATTAGTAACTAAAGATTTACACTTTTATGAAGCCAAATCATCGAACAATTCAGAAACTTGTATAAAAAAATAGCGCATCACTGAAACGTTAACAGTACGAGGAAATGAATATGGAGAAAAGATCAACGACGAAGATGATCCAGATCGAACTAACTGTGACCTAACCTTTTTTTCTTTAGGGTTTTGAATTTGTTGATCTTTGGAAATCTCAAAGGGCTCTCTCGGTTGTTTCGAAAGATGAAGAGTGTTGGAGCAGCAGCAGTCGATACCGCTTTAAATAGATTCGGTGAAAGCTTTGCCACGTTGCGAGAGATAGGTTCCTTAATGGGCTCATTACACGGCCCAATATTAGATTCGCTGATTATGTAACTGAAAATGTAATTAAACGACTCTAGCATTATTATCGTAACGAACATTTTTTTTGAAACTTAAATCGTAACGAACTTTACTCTGACGTTTATGTATCCCCCAATAAATATTATCATTACCACACACATGACGTGTTTTTTTCCTTTCTTTGTGTATGCTACTTGGCTGTAGTTTTTTTTTTTTTTTGCTAAATTAACTTGGCTGTAGTTTCGGTGGACCTTTTGATGCAAATTGAGTTATCATCCTTTGTTATTGTCACTTTGAATTATTAACTTTTTTTTTTTTGCTAAAAGGTAAATATCATTACAAAAATAAAACGTTTGAGTTATGTACTCTTTGTAATTTGATTATTAATTTACGACTGTTGATTAAGGTTAAGGACCTTGAACTCAAGGGTCGTGCTGTAGTGTCAGCTTTGTTTAGGACCTAGAAGGCTAGAGAACAACACGCCTGATCTGGCTGCTACGGCCTCTCATGATAAACGTGTGGCAAGTAAATAAAAGTCATGCGAAACTCAACAAAGTTTTAAGCTTTGATTTGTGACCACGTTTTATAAAAAGATATTGGTGAAATTCCTTATTCCTCATTTTTACACATGAGATTACAGACATATGGGTCTCACCCTATTCATCTTATTTTTTCAAGAATGAAAAAACTTATGAAGAAAAAAATCTTTCATTTTCGATGAGGAATGAATTGAACAAAAAATCCTCTATTTTTGATTATCCATTTCTTCAACTGAATTTTTATTCATTATTTTTTTTTCTATTCAATTAAGTGGTTACCAATTGAAACCTTAGTTATGAAATGTTATCCTTTTGTTATCCCTTCATTTCTTCTTTTTTATTTTACGAAAAACATCGTCAAAATTACTTATTTTGAAACCTATAGCGTATATATCCACTTTGTAAGAAAATATTTTTTTTTTTACCTTTTGATAAAACGTTAAGCCAATTAATATAAGCTTTGTATACAACATCTTTATTTACATTTATTTGTTGTCACAAAAAGAAGTAAACCTTATTAGCATCTGTAACCAACCAGAAAAAAAAATCCTATTGACTCGTAACCATAACCATAAGTTAACTACCAATGTGTTCGAAAATGAAAATGACAGTAAATCTATTAAAACAAATCAAACCATATGATTAATGAGATCATCAGCTTGTAAATCCCACAAGTCATTATCATCAACACTGAACGCATGTTGTTGATGTTGATCATGATGTTTCCTCATCATCATCGTTCCATCTCCTCTTCCTCCTTCAGATCCAATCTCCTCTTGATCCATCACTTCTCCCTTCAGCTTCCTCCTCTCTTCCTCCTCCGCTGCCGCCGTTTCAGCCACTGACGTACGTATTCCACTGTGGCCCCTCCACGCCGCAACCGCAGGAGACGCGGATCCCTCATTCCTTTCATCATTCCCAAAGGACGAGGAAGATGATCCATACGAGAATCCATTACCCATGTCCCATAGCTTCATTATCCCATTCCCATTCTCCAAGCCATCTAGTTTCATCTTACCAGCTTCGTTATCAACAGTTTGGTTAAAGTTGTTAGGGTTATTATGGTTAGGGTTAGGGCTTGAGAAGTTGATTTGGTTTAGGTCAACACGTTTCTTGGTGAGCAAGTGAAGCATCTCGTCCTTGAAACAACCGAGTGCGGCTTCAGCGAGGTGAGAGACCTGTGGAGGGTTGAGTGTAGTGGTGATCTCTGCCATTAGGTGCGAGAAAGGTTTGTGAGTCACGGGATCTATTCCCATTCCCGATAACTTCTTCTTCAGCTTCGTGTTCCAATAGTTTTTCACATCGTTGTCTGTTCGACCAGGTAGCTGCGCCGCAATCAACGACCACCTGAACCATATAGGTCAAAAGAAAATTAAAGCAACGTTTACGTCTTATTCAGTTTCTTGTTCCTCTGAAATTATGTTAACTAAAAAACATATAATATCATCAGCAAACTTTATACTCTGAAATAGTTCCCCCTATTTTCTGAGTCAAATAGATGTTAAAAAGAAGCAAATTCATTTTCATCAGACTTCTCAAAAGATCAAAATTATATAACAAGGCAATTTTCCCGATATATCTAGATCTTGTATTCAGTTGCTTGTTTTCCAAGAAACTTGTAGACAAATTCATTCAATTTTTTAACAGCCTGTCATGCATCAATATTCCATAGATTTTTATAAAACACGCCATTTAGTCCTCAGCTATTTTGTGCATCCGAGAAAATGGAACGTACGAAAATATTAAGACCATAAGGAGAGATGGTATATAAAGAAGGTCATACCTGTTACCAAGAACAGAGTGAAACTTGACAATGATATGTTCTTCAGCGTCAGAGAACTGTCCATGTTTCAGGTCAGGACGCAAATAGTTCGTCCATCGTAGTCTACAACTCTTCCCACATCTCTGCAATCCTAAGAAAACAAGTTTTCACCGGCCCATTATATGTACATTGCAAAACCTCATATTTACCTTAACAAAGATTTGTTTGTTTTTTAAAAGCTTGTCTTGAAATAGATTATCATATATTTAATTAGAAGACTAATCCTAATTGATTAAGTGATTTTTTCAAAGAATTGTAAATTAAATTTACCAGCGTTTTTAGGGATGAGACGCCAATTACGAGTACCATGTTGAGCAATGTAAGAAGCCAATTTGTTGTCTTCTTCAGGAGTCCATTGTCCTCTCTTCACATTATCCTTTTCACAACATGGAATCCTACCCATTCTTCTCTTGCTTTCTAGTTTTTTTTATCTCTCGAACAAATCGATTTGTCTTTAGTTAATTCAGCCACAAGAAACAAAAGAAAATTTGGTTAAGAAATGAAAAAGAGATAAATCAAAGATTGCCCAAAAGAATTAAAACTACCAAACTTTAATTTCTTTGTTTTCTTGTAATCGAGGCTTTTAAATTGAAACTGATGAAAGAAAATGTATGCATATTTATAAAAGAATTAAAACAAAAATTCGAAACGATGAAATTAGCATCAAATTTGCATGAATTGATTAAACTCTTTAAAGAATTCAACGCTACAGAGCGTGTGATTCCCTTTGGCCGGTAGGTCACCCACTCTACACTTGGTCAACTCCTTGTATATCCCATTTTTCCATCATTCTTTATTTTCTTAATTTCACATCGTATTTATCTAATTTTATAGATTTATATAACTACCACGGATGCCTTACAAACCCTTTTCCTTTTTGTACGAGGATATCATCGTGATGTACGGAGAACATCTCGAGAGGGCGTACGTGTGCATTAATGAGCATTTGTGGAAACACAGATAATCTCAAGACAAGTACCGTTTCCTTTTTGTCGGCACTTACGAACTTAGAGTGTGTCCATTGGACAGACGAGGTTCTCAAGTAACATGACTGAAGTAGTCAAATATTATAATTTTAATAAACTTTTTATTTTGAACTTTATTTTAATAAACTTTTGATTAAACGATTAGATTTCAAACTTTTAAGAGACAAAAGTCATTTATGACTGAATAATTTCTGAAGAATAGAAAATCATATCCTTGGGGTTCATATCGTGAATAAAAATAGAGATATCCATGTGTTCATTTTTCTTATCTTTCTTCTATTTTCTGTTTTCCATTTTGTAGTTATTTTATTAGCTGTGAGCCTCTGATACTCATTACTCAGCTAGAACATATGCATCAAAGCTTTGTGTTTCGGTAGAAATTCTATAAACTAATATTCGTTAAATTAATAAATATCATAAATTAATAAATTTTTCTGGTTCCAAATTTAACCGCTTCAAAATATAACACAAATCGATAAAATAATAAGATAATCATTTTGTAGAAAATCCTATATAAATATATGGTTCCACTAAGACTATATATTAATAATTCATACTTATAAATATTTTATATAAGTATAAACCAACCATTATAATGTTTATTTTATATTCACAACAGAATTATCTTTATATTTTCTTAATTAATACTTAATATTTTTGATGAGATTTAGTAAAATTATATTTAAAACCACATTTAAACTCTATGAAACAGATTTTATATACACCAACTAATATAATAAAACTAATATAAATGTCGAATTTCAAAAAAGTTAATTAATGTATATACACTAAAATTAACAATTATGTTTTTTATTTTAGAAAAATATATCTTAAAATATAAAATCAAAAGGAAACTTTTTGTAAATTAATAACTCTATAAATTAATAAAATACAAAAGTCTCAACATTATTAAATTATAGAATTTTTACTATATTAGTATTTTACTTTTTAGTCAATATTTAGGACCCGAGTTATGTTAGGTTTTTCGTAAATGTGTATTTTTGTTTGTGTCTTATTCCTCTGCAAGTGCAATGCTAATTTTTTTTTGCATTGTTTCAATTTTATCGAGCGTCCCCTAAAAGAACTCTTTAATATGTAACAGTACCACATAATACATAAGCACACAAAAATATTAATCAAAAGTATGATATACAGTAAAAACTTTATAAATTTATCGAGAACAATTCTAATTCTTTTGCATCATTTCAATTTTACTGAACTTCCCCTAAAGAACTAGTAAATATGTAACAGTACCATACAATACATATAAGCATGCAAAAATATTAATCAAATGTCTGATATAAAGTAGAAACTCTATAAATTAATATTCGATAAATTAATAAATACTATTCCCTCCGTTTTATGTTAGTTGTCGTTCTGAGTTTATGTACACAGATTAAGAAAATATTTAATTTTACATATTTTCAAAATAAAAAACTATTACCAATACACCTAAGAGCATCTCCAATGTAATACTCTATTTTTTCCTCCAAAATGGAGTAAAAGTGAAAATGGAGTAAAAATACTCTGATCATACTTTATTTCTCACTCCATAATAGAGTGATGAACAAACAAAAATTAGATTACTCCATTTATGGAGTAAACACTATTATGGAGTGAGATATAAAGTTGAGTTGAAGCGATCATTACTCTATATTCACTTTTACTCTATTTTGGAAGAAAAAATAGAGTAGGGTTGGAGATGCCCGTACCTAACTCTATTTCAACCAATAGAAAAACATAATAGAGAATACTATCAATAAATTTTACATTGAAAACCGAAAACAACACTTATTTTAAAACAAAAATTTTGCTCTACAACGATAGATAATTTGAAATAGAGGGAGTATAACTTAATAAATTTCTCCTTCTCAAATTAGATCGGTTCAAAATTTGATACAAATCAACAAAATAATAAGTTAATAATTTTTATTTTTGAAAAATATATCTTAAAATAAAAAGAATCTAAAAGGGATTTTTTTTGTAAAATAATCTCTATAAATTAATAAAATATTAACTCCCAGCATTATTAATTTATAAAAAATTTACTGTATATATATAATAAGTGTTTAGTGTAATAAATAATATACAACTAAATGTGATTGTAGTGTTTGTTGTCAAAAAAAAAAAAAAAAAAAGATTGTAGTGTTTGTACTAAAATAGGGTGAATTTTAGTGTTGAATTAAAAAAAATTTGAATGTACATTATATATACTAAAATAGATTTAGTTTTAATGTTGGGTTGGAGATTATCTTATTATCGCATTACAATGGCTCAAAGCTGTTGTTATTATATCCGACTGAACCGTTGCAATAAAATTTTATATTGATCTTATTGTCTTTCCGATGCCGTCCTGCTCTGTTTTTTTCTCTTCATTCACCCATATTCTTCAACAAATTCATGAATCATGAGACAGAAAGGAATACATTAATAGTACATACACATCAAGAAACGATTTTTTTCAACATTGAAAAAAGGAACAAAAGTAAACCCTGAGAAAAGGAAGCAGAGCCATCATCTCACTTGTATCGCAAGTAACGACTCCGACCATAACCCAACTCTCTTACCACCGACTCAACCATCCTCTCAGCCACTCCTGTTCCAACACCAATCTCTCGTCCACAACAAACCAAAGCGGCGATCCCCGCTAACCACATGACTGCAGCCACCCCAACACCCACCATAGCCGCCACAAGAATCGCCGCCGTTGCCATCAACACCGGAACAAATATCACCATCAATGGAGAAACGACAAGAAACACCGTCACAGTCGCGACGAGGCTGAAACTCATCAGACCCACAAGCGGTACGACCACTGCCAGGGCTGCTACGGTTGCAAAGACAACCGAAGAACCGGTTGTTTTCTCTCCATCGATTCTGGCTATATCTCTTCTTCTTCCTTCACGATTCTCCATAGCTTTAGTGGTCTCAGTAAGAGCACTTCACAGTTTTTTTAAGCATGGCTCGCTCTATAGAAAAGAAGATGTTGGGCATCGACACGTGGATGCTGAGCTACAGCATTGTGACACACGTCTCATTCTTGAAAACCCAAATCCCTAAAACGTTATCCACAAGGCTTACGGATTTGAACCGAACTGAAATAACCTGTCTAAACCAAAACTGAATTCAAATGTAGCTTCGAACCGAGTTAGTATGAAAAACACGGGAAGCATTTGGACCCTACAAAGAGAGGTTCTTGATCAAACCCAGTACAAGAGAAAATGTTGTCAGGCTAGAAATCGAGTTAGAACGTGAAGAGGGAATGAAAGGTGATTACTTACTTTGAGCGGAGATGGGAAGACGTACATGGAGTTTTCAGGTAGATGAGAAGAGCAAGTTAGTGGATCTCCTCCAGTGATTGCTTCCTTGCTCCTCTTCAGAACTGATCATATGTCTCTCTAGTGTGTGTTACCTCTTCGAGATCTCTCTCTAGGGTTTAAGCAGCGTTCAGAGGAAGAAGAAAGAAGACGGCAAATGGTTCGTTCTCCTTCTGCAAGTCCGGCCCGGCCCGGCCCGGGTTCTGGTTTTGCTGCTGTGGCTCTTCTTACAATGGCCAGATATTGAAAACGACATGGTATTTGGTGTTCCCTAAGAAAACGGGACGTTGTTTACAACGAAAAATGGAAACAATATGATGTGTACATACTCTTCCTGTTTCTAAGTTTTTTTTAGCCAAAATCACAAAACTAAGAGAACTGTTAACTTTTAGAAAATTATTATTTAGTTTACAAGTTCAGCTATTCATAACAAACAATTCTAGATGATTAGTGGTCATAAAATATCCAATAAAAAAATATATATGTATTTTGGAAATAGAAATTAACTGGTATTCTGAAATAAAACTTAGATTTCTAAAACTTAAACTTATCAACAAGATAATTTTCACATTTAATATATTCACCACAGTCACCATCTTACCTTTTTGAAATCATAAATATAGTCTATAGATGCATACAAGAAAGCAAATCTTACTATAGTATTAGATGGGTTGATTTTGAAATATGAATACAAAATCGCTTCTTTCTTTTAAAATATGTTTAATCTATAGTATAACTTCTTTAAATTAATACTCGGTAAATTAATATACACTAAATTTTTTTATAAATTAATATAATTTTATAGTCCTAAATTTGAATTTTCGGTTCGATTAATATATTGATAAATTAATCATTTCTATAAATTAATAAAAAATTATAATTTTGGTATATTCTTAATATTATTATTTTATAGAGATTTTACTGTATATCGTAGTCACGTAGACGTTGTGTATATTGGCCACTCATTTAGGCCCCTTCGTTTTATGCAAGAGGCAGAACCATTAATAAATGTATAACAGCATAAATAACATCAATCAATTGTAGACCCTAATTTCTTGCTACATATAAAGAGATCGTCATAATTTTTAGCATATGCATTTACATAATTTCATAACAATTCAATGTTAAAACATGTTTCGGATCATTTTTTTCTATTCCGTTAGTTATCCTTATTGGATTTTGAAATTTTACAAGTTTTTAACAATCAAAAAGTTCATCAGAATTACAAAACTGTATATATGTTCTGTCATGACAGAATCGCAAGTTCAATGGAAACTGAATTGGTTTTCTTTTTAATTAAAATTTTTGATTGGTAGTGATGGAGAACCATAGAATATTGAAATACAAAAAAAGAAAAATAAAGTAATAATAGAAAATAATAAACTTAATTACTAAAGTAGAAATTCTATTAGAATGGTAATTCTTTCCTTTCCGAATGACTTTATTCTTACAAATTTTTTAATATCAAGTCTGAACCTAACCCTGAGGTTTTAACTAAATGGTATCTGTCTGCTTTGATATATATTGAATATTAAACATGTATTACTATTTGAATTCACCAGATTCCAGTTCAAGGCAATTTGTTGTTGGAAAAAGTTATATGTATCACACACTCAGAAAATTTGAATTGGCCGAGTGAACCCGAAGGATTGAGATTTATTCCCAAGAAAGCAGATGAGTGAACGGAATCTAATACTCCGATGACTGCATAATTCAATGATATATAATATGAAATCCAACTATATCATATTATTTTTTCATATAATATAGAAACGATATGGTACATATTCGTAGCGATTTAACAATGTCATGGGACAGGCCTAATTTACCAACTCTAACCATACGACGGACACACTGACGCGCATTAATACTAAAAATCGTAGTATTTTCCTTTTGATTCCTTTCATGTTTAACAGTAAGATTAAAATATATACAATCACAAGCATATACGTAAACGCACACATCACTGATGCAATTTGTATACACTTTAGTGCAAGTGTGTAACCCAACGTTTATTTATTATTATTATAATGTATTTTGCGTTGCGCTTATTTATTTAAATATATAACTTACTGAAAAACATAGGTTGCTTAGGGTTAGCGCACATTATCTATAGATTTATGTACTAACTAGAAAATTATTGAGTATAATGTATATGTTCATAATTTGGATAGTTAAATTAATCTATTATTATAGCCTTTGCATATTTTAGTAGAACTGAACTATATTAGTATTTAAGCTTCTCATATAATATGATTTTGAATCAATTTTCATATAGTTTTTTAAGTTAAGTATTTACAACGTTTTTGTCAAAAAAGTATTTACAACGTATAATATGAATCGAATCAAATAAATAAATAACAAAATTTAGCTGAGAATGGACCCTACAAGTGTCAATAAATAACGGCCCCTTGTGAGGGTTAAGGCCACAACACCAGCTTTTTCTGAGTCTTGAAAGCATTACTTTACTAAACCTAGCTATATCTCTCTTCATAGTGTCGACATGGCTTGCGAAAACAACCTCGTTGTGAAGCAAATCATCGACTTATATACCCAAATCTCAAACCTCGAGAGTCTAAAACCATCCAAGAATGTCGACACTTTGTTCGGACAACTTGTCTCCACGTGCTTGCCAACGGACACAGACATCGATGTCACAAAAATACACGATGAAAAAGTCAAAGACATGAGATCTCATCTCATCAAGCTTTGTGGTGAAGCCGAAGGATACTTGGAGCAACACTTCTCCACAATCATAGGCTCGTTTGAAGACAACCCACTTAACCATTTACACATCTTTCCTTATTACAACAACTACCTCAAACTAAGCAAACTCGAATTCGATCTCCTAGCTCAACACACAAGCCATGTCCCTACAAAAATCGCTTTTATCGGCTCCGGTCCGATGCCACTTACATCCATCGTCTTGGCCAAGTTTCATCTTCCCAACACAACGATCCACAACTTCGACATCGACTCACAGGCTAACACACTCGCTTCAAGCCTCGTTTCTCGCGATCCAGACCTCTCGGAACGCATGATCTTCCACACGACTGATGTGTTAAACGCCAAGGAAGGGTTAGACCAGTACGACGTCGTTTTCTTGGCGGCTCTTGTTGGGATGGATAAAGAGTCAAAAGTCAAAGCTATTGAGCATTTGGAGAAGCATATGGCTCCTGGAGCTGTGCTGATGCTAAGGAGTGCTCATGGTCTTAGAGCTTTCTTGTATCCAATCGTTGACTCTTGTGATCTTAAAGGGTTTGAAGTGTTGACCATTTATCATCCGTCAGATGATGTGGTTAACTCGGTGGTGGTCGCACGTAAGCTTGGTGGTTCGAGTGAAGCTGGTAGCAGCCAGATCGAAAGGTGTGTGATTATGCCTTGTAATTGCTCCAAGATCCACGCCATAATGAACAGTCGAGGTATGAAGAAGAATATGATCGAGGAGTTTAGTGCCATTGAATAAATACATAACACAACTCTTTCTATAGAGGTATGTATTATGTTTTTGCGCTTTTAAATTTTGTGTTTATCTGTTTATGATGTGGGTGACATGTTTGTTAAACATAATAATTTTTGTGAGTTCTTTGGTCGTCGTATCAGTGTGAAGTCACAGAACCCTTGTTGTTTTTACTTTCAATTATTTCGATCAATAAAACATGAACTTGAAAATCCCCATATATTGATAAATCATGAAGGTTTTATTTGTAAGAATGAAAAAGTAATTGTTATATTCGCTAATCAGACATAAAATACACACTTATAAATGAATTAATGATGGTAGAAGATTCGTTACACTGATCAATATGATTGTCGAGCAACAACAATGTTAAAAAGGTCTAGTTTCTAGCCAACCAGATACTTTTTATTTGTATTTGAAAAAACCATTACCAGATTTTGGAAAAATAAGAAAATGTTGGTACGTTGGTTTAGCAATATAAAACATAGTTAGGGCACATCTTGACTTTTGTAACGACTCAAAATCTCACAAGATTTTAAACATTGATTAATGTGTTTTGTATTATTCTTTAGTCCAGATTCTATCGTAACACAAGGACATTACCGAGGATGAATTATGTTATAAATATCCTCTACAGTAATATAATTGGACGCTGGTTTCAAATCTAAGAAACCCTGCAAACTGATGACTCTAATTGGGTGAAAAGAAATACTAAACATGTGGAAAACATAAAAGAGAAAAAGAAAAAAGAAAACATGTGGAAAACATCAAACATCACAAATGCCAATAACGAATAACTACTGATAAGAACTGTTCCTGAAACATGAAAATAGATGATTTTCCAACAAGAGGAGCTGGAGTAACTGTAACCTCCACTTCTCTTTTATTGGGATAGCCAGTAGGATAGTGATTTAAGCAAAACTCCATCTCAATGATTAAATCTAAATCTTCTTTATCACCAGAGTCTTAGAGTCTTTGAAAATTGCCATTTCAAAGAAAATTGCCATTGTAATCTAAATCTATATTACAAAATTGCCATTTAAATTTTGAGAAAAATTTCCGACGGCAGATTTATTTAACAAAAAACGAATCTGTCGTAATTTAAATCTGTTAATTAAATCTGCTGTTAAATTTAAATCTGATGTTTATTAAATTTGTGAACGGCCTGCACTCCTCTTGCATTTTCTTATCACTCACCACAGATCGAATGCAATCATACACATTTATTACCTCATTATGCAGCTCGATATGAAGAGCAACCCAGTGGTCTCCGTTGACATGGTGGCAGAGGAAGAGAGAGTCTACATCTTTAAGCCACTTTTTACCCGTGACAAATTCAGCTGGGTATTCTCCATTAAAGGCCATGCTATAATGTTCTGAAAACTCATTTGTCTCTTCATACTTCTTGTAGTCGTTAACCCATGAGTTCACGAACCAGCGGTCCAGGAATGCAATTCGAGGAGAAGAAAATGGAGACTCTGATTGCATGGCGCGTCTGTGAAACATAAGCATTGCTGCGGCCATGTGCTGTGAAATTAATAAAACCACAATCAGAATGGATTTATTCATCATGAATACCAATCCAAACATATCACAACCATAGACTTACAGAGTCATGCAACCAGCCATAATCATATTTTGGCCAAGCTGTTCTGGGTATCATCAGCTGCAAATAAAATCTTGCGCTTCTATCTCCATAACCAGACTCAGTATCTTCCCTACAAAGAAGAAAATTAAAAAAAATAAGTCTATTAGGAAATAACAAGGGAGGATGGAAGAGAGGAAACTTACAGATCAGACTTAACGAAGTCCAATACTTTCTGCAATTTCTCTGGATTCACCTTAGCTAAGGGGTCATAAGATGCCTTGGAGATGGTTTTACCAGTTATGATACGCTTCACTGTTGAGTTCCCGACATATGGCCAAACTTGAGTCTTTGTCAGCTGGGTTTTTCTTCTGCGTGAAGGCTCCTCCAAACTCGAAGCAAGTGCAGTCTCTTCCAAACTTGTACCAAGTGCTTCCAAAGCCTGTCTACACTGAACACTTTTCTGCCATTTTAGATGATTCTCCCAACCCTCTGCGGAAATGGATTGGTCATTTAGCTGTGGGATCTCAAAGGGTTTCTCTGTCTTCACTTTTTTCAGTGGCACTTCGTTTTTCTTCACTGGCATCGTCTTCGTATTTTTCTTCTCCTTTTTTATCACACGTTGGATTGGTAAACCATCAACTGAACTTTTTTTTCTCTGAACCATCCATGACTGCCAAGTTTAAAAACCAGTAAGTATTTTGTACATAATAAACAGTAGACAATAGTGTTTTAAAAAAAAATTAGTAGACAATCAAACATACCATGTTGCTAGAAGCGTCGTCTTCCTCATGTGCTTTAGAGTTGCCGGCAAATGATGGAATTTTTTCATCATTCTTCCCTTTAAGAACATTTATTTGTTCCTCTAATATGGCCATCTTGTTCTTCAACTCAGTCTCAAATAAAACCATTTTTGCTTCCATCTGAGCTTGTACAGAACCTTCCAATGTCTTAATAACCCTTTCAGCTACACTAACATCCATGGTTTCTACTTTACCAGTCAAGTTGTTAACAGCCTCAAACAACTTTTGTATTGTGATGTCGTTGATGGGCATATCAGTATGAGATTCTTCCTTAAAAATTCACAAACCAACACAGTTTAGATACAAACAAAACAAAAATATGTAATAACACTTGATACATACCATTTCTGGAGCAGTTTCTTTCTCCTTCTTTCGTTTTGTGGAGGGGCTCTCATCAACTCTATCAGGAACAGTAGGTGCACTAACTAGAGTTTTTCTCTTCAGGCACTCAGTACGTTGCACTACATCCCAAAACTTGTCGTTTACCTGATCATTGAGGATGTCAACTATCATGTTATCCAAATCCTCAGGGTGTTCATCTTTATCCCATTTCGGATATCTATCCTCCATTGCCTTTACAATCATATGCCTTACACGAATCTGCATTGTAAAGTACAAGACTTATTAAGTAGAAAAAAAAAACAAAACAGAGAAGTACAAAGAAAATGCCTTACATGAATCTGCATTGTAAAGTACAAGACTTATGAAGTAGAAAAAAAAAATAAAACAGAGAATTACAAAGAAAATAATCATACCTTCTGATATTTTTTCTTTTCTTGTGCACATAAGTTTGGGAAGTTGATACGCTTACGAGAACCATGCCATGACAGAAGCGGAACCTCAGCCTCCTCTATCTGATGCCCATATATCTCTCCTAAACCTTCCACAGACTCGTATATCCAAATTTGCAATGCATGAACACAACCATGTAGTGTGTAACTATCCTTTCCTTCATATGTCGCCATTTTTTAATTGAATCCACAAGGCTGGTAAATTCTACACGACCCCATGGATAGCGCTTGAATGCTTCTGGATCCATCACCCTTTTCGCCAAATGCAAAGGTATCCTATTATTGCTTGAAATGCCAAATATCCCAATGCATAGTAGACACAGCAAACCAAACATTACACGCTTCTCTCTAGTCCAGTTTCCGATGATCCCAACCAGGTCAAGAAGTTCATTCAGCTTGGGTCCTTCAGAAATTGGAACTTTCATCTCCACCCAGAACTCTTCATGAAGCACATCCCATTGTTCTTGCGTGTCAAATGGATCACAATTTAGCCCTGTAATATCTTCAAACTCATACAGAGAGAACCTCATTGACTGGCCTTCTATAAAAGACCAAACTTCATGACTGCTCTGAATCGCCAATTGATTCACCAGAAAATAATGAACATGCTTTGCAGACCAAGTGAAATTCAACTCCTTCAGCTTGATAATCACGCCTACAGCTGATTCTCTCAACTCAGACCAAACGTCTTCGCCGATATTCTCCCTCACCGTCTGAAGGTTTCCTAGAAAACAACTGTGATTCATGCTCCTTATTTGAGTAGGCGTTTTACCACTCTCATAAAGCCGTGGAGGATACTTCCTATTACACGAAGATGATGACATTCCTTAAAAACAAAGAGAACAAAATAAATATTATTCAGCCACATTTTCACAAAGAAATGAGAATTTTCTATCACAAAAGTAGTAGAACAAACTTAACAATGGTATTATACAATTTATAAACCAATAAAAAGTGTGCTCTTATTCAGTAATGGTAGAAATAACATAGTATGAGAGTTCTTCCATTTCAAATTAACATAAATTTACTGTCATCACATTAAGAGAATTATAGATTAAGGGCTTTCAAAATCAAGCCAACACTGAGAAAAATAAAATCGATTTTTAAAATTGGGAATTAGGGTTCTCAAATTTCATCATCCAATTAAACAATCAATCTTTAAAAACAACAACCTAGATCTGCACAAATGAGACTTACAGATTCAATTAACTTGGAATTGATGGCAGAGATGTGACCCAGGCGAACGGCGGAGTCGACGACACAGAGATGGATATGACGAACGGCGGAGTGCAGGTTGAGCTGTAGGCGAACGGCGACACAGAGATGGAGACGACGAACGGCGGATTTCAGGCTGTGACGCAGAGGAAGTGTCGGAGACAGAAATGGAGATGACTCAGACCTCGTCTGCGTCGTTGGAGAAGACGAAGAAGGAAGTGTCGGATACAGGAAGTGTCTTCTTTTTCTTTTATTTGTTTTTTTCTTTTTCTTTTATTTGTTTTTTCTTTTGTATTACTATATATTTTTATTTATTAAATTATAATGGCAAACTTGTGGTTAATGTTTAGACAGTTGGGTTTTTGGTAAATTTAGCTGATTTAAATTTTAATCTAGTAATTAGTTACTAATGTGACTTATTCTAGTAATTAGTAGAATGATTTGCATTAGTCTAGGTAATTTCTCTTATCTAATTAACCGTTTCTTAAAAATGAAAGTAGAAGATTTTCCGACGGGGAAGCTTGAGTTACCGCGAGGTCCACAGGGGCGAAGCCAGTCAGTGAGGAGGGGGTGCACAGGCACCCATAATTTTTTGAAAATTTAATATAATTGTTAAGGAATTTTAAAGGTGCACCCACTATAATTTAAGATTGTGCACCCATTAAATCTTACATTAATCCCAAATGAAAAAAAAATAAAATAATTTAGCTCATCAAAAATTAAAATTAGCTGTAAAGCCCAATTATACTCTCTATTTCTTTTTGTTAAGACCCTAACAATTCGTTCAGTTTGAATGCAAGTAGTTATTGATCAAAAAAAGACACTATCAGTTCATTCAAAAAAATTTAATCGTTTAGCTTTACTTAAACCTGCAAATGCAAACCATCAAATCATATTTACAAAGTTTCCTTCTCTTGTTTACAATACAAAACTGGTAACTAATTTAATATTATTTATCTTAATGCTTTGAGCTGTCCTAAACAATGTTTACGATCTTTTTCGAAAAAAACAATGTTTACGATTAGTGGTTAGTTAAATAGCATTCGAGATTTTGTTTCAGTCGTAAAAGTCGTAGTTATAGTTTTGTATCGGAGATGAAAAAATAGTTTTTTTTGGTGAAAGATTCTAAGATGAAAAATAGTTTGTTTCTTCATTAACTTTTATTTTTGGTTTATTGGTTTTTGAAATTGATTTTGATTTGTCACTTGCAACTGCAAGTATCGAAAAATATTTCTCTGCAATACTTGTCAAAATAGTTCTACAAATCGAATGGAAAGTTATAAGTGATTATCTCATTTTTTATTGAGAAAGAATTTATTTGACGATGTCATAAATGAAAAAAAGTGATGATCCAATTTTAAACAATGAGTAAAAGAAAAATTCTCTTATAAAATGTTGTTTTTTGTATTTATTTTTAATATATATCTAAATATTTTATTTAATGTTTAGTATTTATTTAACATTTTATTTATTATTGGTGCACCCATAACAAAAAAATTCTGGCTTCGCCACTGGAGGTCCAGATCCTTTTTTATTTGAGTAACCAGGAAAATACCATTTGTTAAATTCCACCTCTTGAGTCAAACACAAACCATTTGCTTCAGCCAGAATCTCTATCTTCCCCTCGCTAAATGGATGAGCCGTCTTATGAGTAATGTGAATCTCTCCATCTTTGTCTTTCACCATCTTCTTTGCGCTCTTCAAAAACCCTCTCACAAGTTCTTGGTGTAACCTGTGATTACCCACCACATTTTCAATATACATTAAACATAACACCCCCCAAAAAAATCAAAAATGAAGCAGAAGGGATACATTACATGATGTACTGTCTATGGTGCTCACTGCCAAAACCAAACCCTGAATGAGGAAAATTAAAGATTATTCTATCATAACGCTCGGATCTTGGAGCAAGCCTCATGGAGTGCACGTTAAATCCATGGATCACGGTGCAGCCGAGTCTCGTCAATTCTTCTATGTTAGCTTTCCCATTCGCATAGTTAAGCTCTATCTTCTCTGCAATATTTTGTTACAGATATTTATTACTAAAATCATATGACATATATATGGTTCCTTAATAACTATATACAAAGTAATGTGTTGATTGATTTACCTCGAGTATCGAGAGAAGTCGCAGTGAGATTTGTTGCAGAACCAAAGGCTCTAGCTAAAGATAGAGAAAAGGAGAAGTCTCCTTCTCCGACCAGAAGTATCCTTTGCTTATTGCTGTATTGTCTTAACCTTTTGGTTTTCATTTCACCTTAATATTTTCTGTTTATCAATTTTCACACATTGACGATATATAGACACACGTATTTATCTTATTAAAGTAGAAGTACTTTAAACTTTTGTTTGGTAATAGGGATATGAGTCTTTAAAAAAATTAAATTTTGTTTGGTAACAAAGATAGTAGAAAATTTTGTATTTTCCTTATTTAAATGATAAATTTAAGTATTTAATGTATTTTCCTAATTTAAATAATAGATTCTTTAATAGAATGAATCTTAACCAAAATAAATTTCCTAATAGATTTTTTGTTAACATTTAATATTTTCAATATTTATTAATAAAAATAATAAAATAAAAATCACACATCAAAATCAATTTATATATCATATAGATAAAATATAAAATATTTTGTTTATAAATTGTTAGTATAACACTTTTATAATATAAGTCCAATTAGTTATAAATATTAGATATGATACACTGTGATATAATAGACGATTAAAATCACATAATATAATTATTTAAAGTAATATATAAAAAATTTGTTTTAAAATGTTATACTAACAATTATTTAATACATATTAATTTACACACATATATATTATCATTAGAACAAAGAAAAAAATTGAAGTGAAAGTAAATATTTATACGGCCACGGGTCAAACTATAGAAATAAACAGCAATGGCGTAAGATTTTTTTTTTAATAAATTTATTTTAATTTCAAATATGTTTATATATTTTATGTATTTATAAATTATTTTATTTGTTATTAATAATGCTAAGATTTTGGAATTAGAAAAAATTATGACCCATCTCTATATTATTTTAATTAGGAATTTAAAATTTATATCAAAATATTTTTTTAAACTTTTAATTTTTATTATAACTACAAATGTTAATTTTAAATCTAAATTTATGTTTAAATATTACAGATATATCATTTATAAATAAAAAACTAAAAACATAAAATAAATACCCGCCCGGTTGGGCGGATCAAGATCTAGTATATATTTAAGAGAGTGCCGTTAAATGTTTGGTTATGGAATGCGTCTCTTCGGGCTCTCTGATTATTTATTTGCTTCGAAGAACATTCAATTTTTCTATCCATGCACCATTTTACCGGCCCTCTTTCGTTTTCGTTTGGGTTACTATCAATCAATGTACCCAGTCATACCAATTACAAGCCGTTTAGCATTTTTACATTTTTCTTTATTTATTTTTAAATGTAGTATTTTAGTGATATTTTATACTATTACTCAAACTATTTATGTATCTCAAACTTTCAGAATTGGAAGTAGACTCTCTTTTGTTTTCAACTTGCTATAAATGGCTACCAATATGAATATACGTACGTACCATGCCAAATAGCAATTTAGGATAATGGTTGTACTCATTTGTTCTTAAACTGTCTATTTCGTTAAATACAGTAAATTTATAAATTTGAATATAAAAATAATCTTTCATGTTTTAGTTTTCCATTCATAATTTTCAAGAACAGTTACATAATGTGGTTAATATTAGCTTAAAACTCATAAGTTTCAAAAAAAATATTAGCTTAAAATTTATATACGATTTAAAATTCATAAATGCATAATAAAATACTAAAATTTTGCAATTTTGTTTTACAAAAATCTATTATGAAATAAACATATATATAGGGATTACTGACTATTAGAAAACTCATCAATTTTTTTTTGTTTCGGTTGATAGAAAAATTCTCACGATTAAATAATCAAACAACAACACCTCGTTAACTTAAAATTATTTTCTGCTGTGGAAGAAAAATGTTTAATTGATAAAGAAATTTATTGATAATGCAGAAAAATTAAAGAGATGCAAAAGCCTTTTTAAACTCCGCTTCGTTTGTAGGCCGCACTTATAAATAAAACTCAAATGAACCTTCCCATGAACACACTTTCAACAAAGATACCAGTGCTTCCTAAACATGAAAGTAGAAGACAATCCAACAGGGAAGCTAGCGTCCCAGTCAATTCCACTTCCTCTCTTGTTGGAGTAACCTGGATACTGACAGGTTTCAAAATTCATTTCCCTGACATAATACAAACCACTTTCTTCACCAAGAGTCTTGATATTCCAATTGGTAAATGGATGTGCTATCTTATGGGTCACATGAATCTCTCCAATGGCATTAACTAACTCTCTGGCACTTCGTAAAAAGCCTTTCACCACTTCTTGATGTTGCCTAGGACCACATAAACTTGTTTAATAAACCAAAAATATAACAACAACAAACCAAAATATATACCAAAGAAACAAGATTTACATACGAGATGGTGTAGCTATCAGACTCGCGCCCAAAATGAAACCCTGCATGAGGAAAATTGAATATGATTCTATCATATACAATCAACCGGACCACGCGATGATCTTTATCCATGGAGTGAACATTAACACCGTGAATCACGGTGCACCCACGTCGCTCCAACTCTTCTACGTTATTCTTGGCATCCTTGTACTTCTGCTCTAACTCCTCCACAACAAGTATATGATTTTTTCAGCGCAATTATACATGCTTATGATACCCCTAATCATAATTTAACATATTGAAAATTGAATTCAAAACGAAAATGCTGGCCTCTAGCATCTAAAGCGAGACGTAAACAATTTGCTATTACTTACCTCGAGTATCAAGCGAAGTTGCAGTGATGTTAGTAGCCGAACCAAAAGCTTTGGCTAGACATAAAGAAAAAGAGAAGTCTCCTTCTCCAACCAGAAGTATTTTCTGCTTATTGTTGTAATGACTACAGGTTATAGTATTTGAAAACTCCATTTCGTCTACATGCTTTATCCCCTCGCACCATGCATATATTTATATGTAGCTATAAACGGATATGAATTGAAAGGATCAAAGAGTTTTCTTTCTTTGTTAATTTGACTCTTCGAATGTTATGAGTAGTAACTATTTACTGTTGACCAGCATCGATCATTTAATCTCATTCAGCCATACATAGTAGTGCATTTCTAAGAAGACAACGGGACACAAAAATACTACTCCCTACTACTACTATTTGAGTCTAACATAGTGTTATCATTATTAAAAAAAAATATTTCGTCCGTTCCCAAAAGTAAGATTTTCTAGAGTTTTCACGTTTATTAAGAATTTAATAAGTATTTACATTTTAGTTTACAATTTATTTTTCTATACACTTTCCAATAACTATCCACCAATCAAATTTAATTAATTCAAATATTCACAATTAATATTTTTTTTTTTTTGTCAAACTCACAATTAATATTTTCTAAAACTATAAAAAATACCTTAAAATATAGAAAATCTATTTTTGTGAAACAAAAAAAAAATTAGAAAATCTTACTTTCGGGAATGGAGGGAGTACAAACTAGAATCGCCAGTATTAGTTTTGTTTTTGCCAAATCTATTTGCTCTTCTTAAATTTATCAACAGTTTTATTATTATTTTTCGTCAACAACAGTTTTACTCAAATAAAGATAGTGTAATGTAATAATTAAAACCGTACTCAGCTGTAGCCATGGGCATTCGGTTATTGATTTCGGTCTGGTTATATTTTTTGGTTTTCGGTCCTTTGATCCTATAGGCTTAGAATCCGTTTAGATATTTAGAAAATTCGGTTCGGCTTCAGTTTTCGATTCAGTACGGGTAGCAAAATTAAAAACCAAATAATATGCAAGATAATTTTGGATATCATTCAGTTTCGGTTCAGTTCAAGTTTTTTGGTTAATTTGGGTTAAAATGTCAAAAATCAGATTTTTGGATTAAATAACAATTTTTTTGAATTTTCGAATAAAAAATTTAGATGATTCAGATACTTTTAAATATTTCATAAAAAGTATTCTACTAATTCTTTCTTTTTGGTATTTCAGTTAATTCATAGTATTTAAAATTATTTGATTATTCAGAATTAAATATAGTTAATACTTATAAGTATATAAATTATATTATATAAATTTAGGTACTTATTTGGTTCTTGGTTCAGTTTTAGCTTGATTCCGGTTCGGTTCTGATTCTTTGAATTTAGATATATAGGATCCACGAAGGTAATCGGCAGGGAAACAGTTTAGTTCGATTCGGTTCTTCTGGATAAAGTGCAGGCTACTCAGATGGTTCAGTTATGGAAAATATTTTAAATAACTTATTTGTAACAAAATCTTTATATATGATTATGGTTTAGTTTGTCAGGATGATTATATGTATTTGAAAATCTTTTTAAGTGGTGACAAATTTGGAACCAAAATAATAGGCACTTACGAATCATGGAAATCATCTTTGAAACAACAAAAGTTTAAATATTGTGTAATACTCTATTTGTTTTAAAATAATATATATTTTAAAGAAAAATATCTTTAGATAGCTTTAAAAAAGTTTTTATCACAAATATAGCCTATAAGAATTAAAATGATTAAAATGCTTCACTAAATAGGTAAATATATACTTAAAATTAACTAATTTAGACTTTAGAGTTTAGAGTTAAAGGAATGAGAGTTTGGGATGGGTTTTAAGTTTTTTTAAAAATTAAACATTTAAAAGTAAAAATTTTAAAAATAGTTTCAAAAATATTTTTTGAATTTCAAAAAAAAAAAATATTAAAAGACTTTTTGTTATTTAACATCTGTTGTGTTTATTATTTAACATCTGTTGTATTTTATATTTAACCAGTCATAAGAATTCTATAAATGCATTAATTTCTAACAATTGTATCAACTATATAAATTTCTAGAAAACATTTAAAATTGTAATCACCGGTATCCACAAACTTCGGTAAATACACACGTAACGTAACCTCTGCGATTACACCAGTCAATGCCCTAAATTACATGTGTTTCTTTTCTACTATTTTTTTTGCTGTTTAGTATCTCTGAGGACAAACCCAAAAAAAAATCTAATTGGATATACCGACCATAGAACAACATGAGAGCATCCACATTGATGAACTTCTATGAACCCCTCTCCCTTTGCATTATTTTATTATTTCTTTTTTTTTCGTTTTTTGTTTTTTCTGAAAAAAAAAAAAAGTTAATTGGTCGGATCTGAGACTCGCAAGACATCCCACATCATAGCCTGTGAATCCGTTATAAATAATCTCACTGACAAAATCGGTTTCTCTTCTCCATAAATATATAATATTTTTTTTTACAAAATTATGCACATTTAATTTTGGGATTAGTTTTAGAAGTAGAAAAATAACAAAACAAGTAAGAAAAATAGTTAATTTCACTATTTAAAATTAGCAAAGAAAAGATCTCGGAGAGAGAAGGATCTAGAAACTAGAAACAAGAGAAGGATCCAGAAACACACTGTTATTCTCCTCTAATTGGAGAGTATATATACATTAGCTCCTCTCTTCAATTGAATCGCATCTAATTTCTTGATAAAACCCTAAGATAGATCTCGCAACGTTAATCACAGCAAACGAACGATGGCAGACGCAGAGACTTTCGCATTCCAGGCGGAGATCAACCAATTGCTCTCCCTCATCATCAACACGTTTTACAGCAACAAGGAGATCTTCCTCCGCGAACTCATCAGCAACTCCTCCGATGTACGTCTCTCTTACCTTTTCTCTTGTGGATCGTGGATCGATCTGTAGTTTAGGTTCGATTAGCGTAACTGTCCTCTCCGATTATTGAATTTCATAGGAATCCCTATGAACATTAGGTTATACAGTTTCCTCTAGGGCTCAATGATTACATAAGATTGATGGAGCTTCAGTTGTTAGTATACATTCTAATCGTTGTTTGGATCTTTGAAACAGGCGTTGGACAAGATAAGGTTCGAGTCGTTGACGGATAAGAGGAAGCTCGATGGCCAGCCTGAGCTTTTCATCCACATCATCCCCGACAAGACTAACAACACCTTGACCATTATCGATAGTGGTATCGGTATGACCAAGGCTGACTTGGTCAACAACCTTGGAACCATCGCTAGGTCTGGCACCAAGGAGTTTATGGAGGCGTTGGCTGCTGGTGCTGATGTCAGCATGATTGGGCAGTTTGGTGTTGGTTTCTACTCTGCTTACTTGGTTGCTGACAAGGTTATCGTCACCACCAAGCACAATGACGATGAGCAGTACGTGTGGGAGTCTCAGGCTGGTGGTTCTTTCACCGTTACGAGAGATACCTCTGGTGAGAGTCTTGGTAGAGGTACGAAGATGACTCTTCATCTTAAGGAGGACCAGTTGGAGTATCTTGAGGAGAGGAGGCTTAAGGATTTGGTGAAGAAGCACTCTGAGTTTATTAGCTACCCTATCTCCCTGTGGGTTGAGAAGACTGTTGAGAAGGAGATTTCTGATGACGAGGATGAAGAGGAGAAGAAGGATGAGGAAGGCAAGGTGGAGGAAGTAGACGAGGAGAAAGAAAAGGAGGAGAAGAAAAAGAAGAAGATTAAGGAGGTTTCTCACGAGTGGGATCTTGTGAACAAGCAGAAGCCTATTTGGATGAGGAAGCCTGAGGAGATCAACAAGGAGGAGTACGCTGCTTTCTACAAGAGTCTCAGCAATGATTGGGAAGAGCATTTGGCTGTGAAGCACTTCTCTGTTGAAGGACAGCTCGAGTTCAAGGCTGTTCTCTTTGTTCCCAAGAGAGCTCCTTTTGATCTCTTTGACGGTAAGAAGAAGCCTAACAACATCAAGCTCTATGTCCGTCGTGTTTTCATCATGGACAACTGTGAGGACATCATCCCCGAGTGGCTGGGCTTTGTCAAGGGTATTGTCGACTCCGAGGATCTTCCTCTCAACATCTCGAGAGAGACATTGCAGCAGAACAAGATCCTCAAGGTCATCCGCAAGAACCTAGTGAAGAAGTGCTTGGAGCTCTTCTTTGAGATTGCTGAGAACAAGGAGGACTACAACAAGTTCTACGAAGCTTTCTCTAAGAATCTGAAGCTCGGTATTCACGAGGACTCTCAGAACAGGACCAAGATTGCTGAGTTGCTCCGTTACCACTCCACCAAGAGCGGTGATGATCTCACCAGTCTCAAAGACTACGTGACAAGGATGAAGGACGGTCAGAACGATATCTTCTACATCACCGGTGAGAGCAAGAAGGCTGTTGAGAACTCTCCCTTCCTAGAGAAGCTCAAGAAGAAGGGGTATGAAGTTCTGTACATGGTTGATGCGATCGACGAGTATGCTGTTGGCCAGCTCAAGGAGTTCGAAGGGAAGAAACTTGTGTCTGCAACCAAGGAAGGATTGAAACTCGACGAGTCTGAGGACGAGAAGAAGAAGAAGGAAGAGCTAAAGGAGAAGTTTGAAGGACTGTGCAAAGTGATCAAGGACGTTTTGGGAGACAAAGTGGAGAAGGTTATCGTCTCTGACCGTGTGGTTGACTCACCGTGCTGTCTTGTGACGGGAGAATACGGGTGGACAGCAAACATGGAGAGTATCATGAAAGCACAGGCTTTGAGAGATAGCAGCATGGCGGGTTACATGTCGAGCAAGAAGACGATGGAGATAAATCCAGAGAATGCCATCATGGAGGAGCTGAGGAAAAGAGCGGAGGCTGATAAGAATGACAAGTCTGTGAAGGATCTCGTTCTTCTCCTGTTTGAGACTGCCCTTCTCACATCTGGTTTCAGCTTGGACGAGCCCAACACTTTCGGGAGCAGAATCCACAGGATGTTGAAGCTTGGATTGAGCATTGATGAAGATGATTCTGCCGAAGCTGATGCAGAGATGCCTCCTCTTGAAGATGACGCTGATGCTGAGGGTAGCAAGATGGAAGAAGTCGATTAAGAAGTTGACCAAGGGTTGCAGTTAATAATGGGTTTTCTTGATTTTTCTCTTTTTTTTTTCATTGTTGGAACTATTATGTCAGAGTTTTATCTCTTCTTCTAGAGAGTATTATTAGTGGTTTTTTGATAACGGGTTGTTATGATTCTCTTTATTGTGCTCAATCTCCATGTCTCTGTGATGTTTCGAATCTGTTGTTATTGTGGAGGTTTGGTGTCATGTGGTCACGTATCTTTCTCTTCTTCTAAGGACACTC
The DNA here is from genome assembly GCA_019705995.1 of Raphanus raphanistrum x Raphanus sativus. Classification (NCBI taxonomy): domain Eukaryota; kingdom Viridiplantae; phylum Streptophyta; class Magnoliopsida; order Brassicales; family Brassicaceae; genus Raphanus; species Raphanus raphanistrum x Raphanus sativus. The sequence goes on along the minus strand of CM034036.1, from coordinate 15,782,315 downwards.
ATGTCTCCTGCCCCTCAAAGCTCTGCCTTCGGAACTGAACGAAGATCCTCTACTCACCTCTCTTAACGGCCTTTCATCTTCCTTGCCGCAAACTCCCATCTTCTTTGTACGGGATGACGGTCAGATTCAGAATCAGTTCTGTAAATTGTTGAATCATCGTTTCTTCTTGGGTTTATCCACACCCCAATTCATCCCTATACCTGCTTGGACCAATTAACCTGAAAACTTTACATATCATATACCAAGATGCAAAAGTTGTTACCTACAAACAGGTCTGATCAAAGATGTGGAACCGAAAAGAAATCTGCTTCACAGAAATAGCTCAATGAAAACAAATAAACTTTGTATTTTGCTTCACAAGAAAAGAAAAAAATCAAAGAAACAAATGACCAAAAAAAAAAACATAAACTCTTGCTGCTTGCTGTTTTCTTTTTTTTCCTCATCATCAGGTATCTTCAACTTGAGAGTGGAACACAAAGCTTGGAAACGTAGTCGTGATATCCCTGCAAGCACGGACACAACACGATCACGACCTTTTTTTTACTACACTATCATCAATAAAGAAAAAGAAACCAGGGAAGCACTTATGTTATGTTATAGAATTTACATAAAATAGATAGAAACTAACTTGAGATACTGAAGAGTCATGTTCTTGAGAAGGCTGGGATGTCTGAGAACAAGGCTTCTCCACTCCTCCCAGTCAATCTTTCCATCGTGTTTTGTGTCTGCTTCTTCAAAAGTCTGCGCAATCAAAAAAAAAACTCGGGAGAATTACTTCAACTAAAAATGGTATTGTGCGCAGTAACTAAATTTTACCTTGTCAATGATATCCTCAATGACAGTATCCATCAAGTTCATTCCAGATTCAGCAAGCGTAGCCACAACCATTTGTTTCAGCTGGTCACACAATGTCGATGTAGTAGTAGTGTCTTACAGAGTTGTTTATGATTGCTATTTGAAAATCTATATAAGTCTTTTACCTCTTCCCGTTCGATGAACCCTTGCTGTTTAAGATCATATAGCTGAAATGAAACTGTAAAAAGAAAAAAAGATTTATAAATACCATTAATCTTTTTTTTTTTTTGAACAAAAAATACCATTAATCTAAAACCAAATCGATGGTGGGATATGTTTTCTTTCTTTTCTCCAAGTTATTACAGTGGATTTTGTCATCTATAGGCGCATTTGGGTGAAAGACAGAGAGAGCACGAGCAAACTCCTCAAACCCTAGTATCCCATTGTGCTTTGTATCAAACAAATCAAAAACCTACAAAACCAAATCACATATGTCAGAGCATTACTTTAAACCAAATCACATATGTCAGAGCGAAGAAAGAATCATCACCCGATCTGCGAACAAGCTCTCTTTTTTATTTGTCTTAAACAAAGCCAACTGAAACTCTTCCTGATACAAACAAGATATGAGTAATCTACAGGGAATGAATAAATAAATGAATGACGAAAAGGATCATAGAAGCAAGATCTACCTTGTTGATTAGTCCATCGTCGATCACGGCACTGCTGATTTTCTTAAACAGCTCATAAAGAGCTTCTATTTCACTCACACTAACTGCACCATAAACAAATTCAAGAATGATTTATCATTATTCCTCTAATGGTACTTCCTTATAATCATATAAAGAATGAAGAATAGAGAAGCTGAAAGCGTACAAACAGTGTCTCTGGCAAGCAATTCAGGGTCACCAAGGCCACCAGGTTGTTTATACAAATTAAGATCAAAACACCCTAAAACAGAGGTGCATAAATGCTTGAAACCGTCTATGCACTGCGCCATGATTTAAGCTTATGCAAATCAAAACTCTTCATCCCTGCAAATAAATAAATAAATAAATAAATAAATAAGAAAATAAGAAGTTTTGCCAAGTGAAAAGCATAGTCATATGAAGAGATATAAAAGGATAAATCACCTTTAAACCATTTCCTGATGTGTCTGAGATTATCTGTAATGTGTAATAAAAAAAAGAAGCAGATGAGATGAAATCAGTCTTTTGGCAAAGGAGTAGCATAAAGATGTTTTTATGTAGTTAACACACACAACTTGAAACGTTAAGACAAGAGGATGAGACAAAGAATTGTTGTAAAAATCTTAAAAGTCCAATAATAAAGGGAACAACAGGACATTGCTTACAAACTAGAAATTCAAGTCACTTTGTCATTATTACCTGATGATTACTTTATGTCCACATAAACAGAAACGAAGCCATCATTGAGAAAGATAAAAATAAAATAATATTGCAAAATTCTTATAAGTTTAAAATCTCCTCCACCCACTCAAGCAAAAATCATTAAACCAAATTTTTGTTTTAATTTCCTTCCTTAAAACATCACAATTACAGAACAGAGTTCGAGAGTTGTAAACTAAAATAGTACTAGAAAAATAGGAGTAATAATAATAGTAATTTTTATCACGGGAATCGAGAAACCAATTGTGATTGCTAGAAAGAAATCGAATTATACAATTCAAATGGATTCAATCAAGCATGTCTGTATCCAAAAAGAAAACACCGATCTATTTATCCCAGAAGTATTCGCATTTACAACCAAAACTAATTCAGAGATAGATTGAGCTGAAGTAGTATTGCAGATTAAGAGATGAAAATTTACTGATTTCGATGCTTTGATTGATTGATTCTCAATCTCAAGACGGCTGGAAGGTGGAGGGAGACGATTCTATAAGCAAGAGAAAGTTAAAAAAAAAAAAGACAAATAAAAACCTGACAAATCTCTATTTTTTAGCTAATATAATGAACAAATAATGTTTGTTTTAAAAAATTTAATCATTTAATTAGCTATTGATTACAGTTGGTTAAGCCACGAAGGAGTGTAGGCCTGGGATTTCGGGTATTCGGTTCGGTTTCGGATAGTACCCGTTCGGTCCGGATATTTCGGTTATTTAGAAATTATATCCAATGAGTACTTGGAAGACTTACGGTTCGGTTTCGGTTCGGTACCGACCGGTTCCGGGTCGGTTCGGATTTTTGATGAAAGTAATCATGTATAACCCGGAAAAATCAGTAACATTCGGTTCGGTTAAATTTTATCCAAAATCATACTCAATATCTGAAATATTTTTTATTTTATTCATTGTATTTTTATTTTTTTATGAAAATAAATGAATATCGTATAAATACTACTAATATGTATATAAGTACATAGAAGTTGAGCTAGTCTAGTGGTATTACTCTTGAGACTTGACCCTAAACAACTCAGGTTCGACTCTCAGCGGTTATAATGTAAACATAAATAACAAAACAAAATAGAGATATATAAGTAAAATGTAAAATATACAATAAAGTTATGGTGGTCCAGTGGTATTGCACATGTTATATCAGCTTTCACACCTGGGTTCGACCCTCATGAGACACATATTTATGTGTTTTACATAGAATTCGGTTTAAATCGGGTACCCATTGGATTTCGGGTAAATACCCGAACCGATCCGATATCCATGGTTAAATATAAATTGATCCATCGGATAAATTTGGGCTTACCCAAACCAAACCGAACCGGTCAATTTCGGGTCGGTTTCGGGTCGGATAAATGGATATGGGTAAAAATCCCAGCCCTAAAGGAGTGTTTATAAACTTAATTTAATAAGAAGAAGCAACAAACAACATGTCACACGTCGCATTTGTGGAGCATCCCCATCCTGTTTGTGTCAATGCTGCGCTGTATCCAGTATATATGAATGATTTGGTCTCAGTCGTGGCTAAAATTTGCAACCGTTTAAATTTTGGTTTGGTTTTTAATTCCGGTTAAGTATCGAATAACCTGTATTAGTTTTTAACAAGTTTGCTAGTGTTGTTCCGGTAACTTCATCTCCAACTATGTGTGAAAGATGCCCAAGAACTGGAGAGTGGTTGGAGCTGATGGAGGTAGCAAGTTACTCTTAAAAGAGCCATCCGCCAATGTTGTTTTGTCAGATTACATATCGTCTGAGAAATAGAAAGACGTGATAGATTTTGATGATCATCTTGATGATGTCACCAAGTAAGTTAAGATAAGTACTAGCCATATATAAATAAAACCTACAACCTTTTGGTGATATCTCTCACTCTAAAACTGCAGGGACTGGCTAAACTCTGGACTTTTCAACTGAAAGACGGATTACGGAATGTAGAAATATTCTCAGGTCCTTTGTTTTCAATTTCCCTTAAATCATGTTCAAGTATTATCCAGAGCTTACAGAACAGAGCTCAGTTTACTTTTAATTGGTCACATCTTGAACCAAAATTTTATCATTTGAAAGATATATTTTGGGTCTTGTTCTCGTAATGGATTTTTCTTTGGTTGCATTTTGATTATATATTTGGAACGAAAGCTATGCTTGATTTGCTCTTAAGCATGAAAAGTACATGGTTAAAAACCTAAAGAAAATGAAACCAAATATAATGCTTTACATTTTTTTAAATATCAACATTAACCCTTTTGGGGCAACAACAACACTTTGATCTGCATCAAACCTTAAAACACAGGACAGCCTTCAACAACAACCCCTTTAGCTGTGGGACAATGCGCAAGAGGGCAATGGTCTGAGTTCTCAAGCCCCCACCAATCAGGTATGCTTATATCATTGTTCTGAAACGCAAAGAATATCAACACTCCCATGATCGCAGTACCTGCATCAAGCGCTGCAGAGAGGATGTAGTTGTGCCTCGCCCACCAAGTTTTAAACTTCCTGAAAATGTAGTAGTTGAACACAACCCCAACAATGGTCCATGACCAGTAATGCACAGCCTTGGCCTGTGGCATTGGGCTCACTGCAGAGAAGATCAATGGAATGTGGATAAGCTTGAGCCATTTCTTCTCTGGGAACTTCTTGGACAGGTACCAGAAGGGAACTGGTGCCAGGATACCGATGAGGAAGAACCAGTTCATCCCGGGGTAGATACCTTCTTTGGTGAACATTCTCCTCGGACCGATCACTCCCCATATGATGGATGCATTGTAGAACACTTCATCTCCAGGACAAGTCCATGGACTACCCACTGGGAGCAAGTCCGTGTTACATATGTTCTCCACGGAGGAAATGAGCCACCAGGTTGTTCCGAAGCAGACGGATGACGAAACCACGGTCGCAACAAGCTGGACGATGAACATAGATCTCGGAGGGATCTTCATGTAGTGACCAAGCTTGAAGTCTCCAACGAAGTACAAGGCTTGAGACATGCTGATGTATCCGTAGGTCTTGAAAGACACGTTGGCTAGTGGCTTTCCCGGGTATAAGTAACCGATGATCAGTTCGGTTATAACGTTAAGACCCATCTGCTGGTTGGTGGTTGCTTGGATAACTCCGATAGGCAATGTGAAGAACATGGCGATGGCACATGCTAGTACAAGTCCCCACCATGGAAGCTGAAGCTGCTTGTCAAAGCCCTCACAAGCGTAGAGTGCTAAACCAAAGGAAATAACGAGGATTGCGATGAACCACCATTGAGGCACTGCTTGGTAGTTCTTCTTCATCAATCTTGAATGCACGTCCCCGAACTTGTCCTTTGTTGCTGTCGTTGCCTTCTTCCACATTCCCCATATAAACCTTGAGATACAAACAACACACAAAAGAAGCTTAGAAAGTGAGAGACATGACCATCTCGAATTATTTATGGACCATGTTCAAAAGATATTAATGGTATATTAAAGATGTAATTGAGTAGTTTAAAAGATTTATATCTTTAATTATAAATTTTTTTAATTATAAACTCTAAATTTAGCACTATCACTAAAAGTTTAGAATTTTATATCATAATTTATATAAAATTCTTAATTTTCTGACTTGGATTCTGTTTGACCGCTTGCTTTATTTGCACGTGCTGTATGTCAAGATCACTTACTTTCCGTCATAGAGGGCGACATGAGAAATGGTAGCGGAGAGAGAACCGAAGCTGAGTCCATAGAGCAAGGCAAACATCACACTCAAGTAGAGCTTGCTGTAGTCATTGTAAGCATCAAGATTGATATCAAAGTCCTTCTCGTTGAGAATACGGGTAATGTTATAGGAATGACCAGTCATGTCAAAGGTCTTGGAGGTGTAGAAGGGGAACTTCTGCGCATCATAAGCGTTGCTCCAGTAAAAGATAGGCAGAACAATGTACAAGAAGATGAAGAATCCAGCAAAGAAGTTGGCTATGGCGAAAAACGGCACAGCCAATGGACTGCCTAAGAAACCAGCAACGGTGGACCAGTCAAGACCAAAGGAACCAATGCCTAGACCCCTGAGCCCTGAACCGAGTATCTGAGCGGTGACGGAGCTTTTCCAGATCCAGCAAACGAATGAGATTGCGGAGATGGAAGGGAAGAGGTAACCAGGGATGATGTAGTAAGCAAAGCTGATGCCGAAGACAACCAGGAAGAACTTTAGTCTTGTTTGTTGTCCTTTTTGTAACTCCTCTTTCTCATGTAAAGCTCTGTTACCACAAAGTCAAAATGCAAAAACCGAGTTGAGAGACTTTAGAGAGAGAGAAGATTCATGAACCGGTGGATAGATGGGATTGAAACAAACCTAAAGAGTGAGACTTGAACCAGGTTCGACGGCCACCACATGTAAGGAGATTCAACGAGGAACTTCCTGAAGATTCCTGCCCATCCGTATCCCAACAACTGCATGAAAATGATTGTCAAAGATCAAGAACCGTAAAAAGATTGATTCCTTTAGCATTTCCGAACAAAAAAATACATTTTAAAATGTATACTTGCGAGAAAAGTAATCAAGAAGCATAGAGGTTGTCTTTTTCACCCATCCCATAAAAATAATTTTATTTTTTAAAACAAGAAAAAAATAATAATATCAAGAAACAAAACTTTTCTTTAAAATTAATTTATTTGGTATTTCTCGGAATTAAATGTCTTTGCTATTTCACCAAAAAGAAAAAGTGTTAAAAGAAACTGAAAAAAAAAATTAAGAATCATAACAATCAAGAAGCATAAAGATTGTGTTGCATTCATAAAACTAGTTTGTCTTTTATTTTATTTTATTTTATTTTTAGTTTGATTTTTAAAAGACATAAGTTTACAACTGCAAGAAAAATAATAAAATATCATCGAGAAAAAAACACAGTTATGGTGATTTAATACCTGAGTGGTTTGTGTGAGCAACATAGCGGCGGCGACATTGAGTTGACGGTGGTAAAAAGCTTTAACAATGGTTATAATACCGGTTGCATAAGCTCCTCCAGCGCCCGTATTAGCAAATATCGAGATAAGCACATGTTCCTTCATGTTAAACGGACCAGGGTTAAACGACCACGACCAGCTCGTCCCAGGAAACCCAAATTTCTTTGTCGGAAGCGTCGCAGCCATGAGTTTCCCTAGGGGAAGTGTCACGATCTGAGCCGCAACCGAAGACACCCAAAGCTGGTTCGACCGGAAACTAAAGAACTGGTTCACGAACGCAAGTAATATGCAAGAGATTAGTCCGAGTGTCCATGTACGGAACGTTAGAACCGGTAGTGTTGGATCGTCGGTTATCGGAACGGTTAAACGGACTTCCTCAATTGGACTATCATTCTCCTCCTCTTCTTCTCCTGCACGTCAAATCCAATCCCAAAAATCTCTTAACCGGTTAATAAGAACAAGAACCAAAATAAAACCGGTATAAACCGAAATACATTACCGTGGATAACGACTTTGGACTCGTGAGGGTTGTCCTCGGAGGGTTTGGGTTCGTCGAAAACGCTCGTCATTGTTTTTTTATCTTCAAGCTTCTTTTTCCCGTCCTTCACGATGGTTTTTTTCTTTCCTTGAAACCGAGGTGTCTCCGGCGACGGTGACCGGAACTCTAGTCCTCGATAACCGGCCGGAATTTTTAAAAAAGAAGCCTGAAAATTAAAGAACACGATAACGTTTTCTTAGTTCTGTCATGATTGTTCCCTTCATAAATAACTTAAAAGACAACTTACACCACACGATCTTTTTGTCTTTTTACCGTTTTACTATAATTAAAGTTGAGGATGCCGTAAATAAAGGATCGGTTTCCTCTACCTTTGAATTTATTTTGAAACGGTTATTAATATTATTGACGCAAAAAGATTAGCTATATTCAGAAACTTGGAATTTTCTACTTAGTCAACGGTAGATTCTAATCATGTGTAGACTAGAATCTAAATCAAAGTATACATATAGTGAGAAAGCAGATGGAGATAGACAACACCTTTTGGAAAACTTGGGTCAACTCAACTGGTGTTAAGGTGTTGGAGAAGCCCTAACTCGCGATTACGGAATAGCTCTTAGAGAAAGTTGTGAATAGAGAGTTCTTTGAGAAGATGCGTATTTATATAGGACGAGATGAAAATCTTATCTTACAGGGTATATTTCACAGTCAATGCAGATTCTCTGTATATCTATAAATAGATTTCAATACGATACGCTTTGATTCCATATTCTATTTTTGTACAATTGTATGCATGGTTAGTTAGTTCTAGCGCATTGTCTAGGTTCATGATTAAGTTGCTGTTGCCAGCTCTATTGAGTTTGACTGCGATTCATCTATGGTAAGAAAGTTCGGATCGACCTGGCAGATTTAATTCCTAACAATTTTTTTTTTTGGAAAATCAAATTCAAACTAGTCAACGTAATTTATGTCAGTCCTAAATTCAACTGCACGATTTTGTTTATCAATTAAAACTTTTAGATTATCTAATACTTCCTCCGTTTCATAAATAATGCACTTTGATATTTTTAACACAAATTTAAAAAATGATTGAAATGCATTTAAATTCTCACTGATTACACATACTCCTTCCGTTTCATTTTATTTGTCGTTTTAGATTTCGACACACAGATTAATAAAACATTTAAGTTTGTATATTTACTAGATAAAAACATCATTACCAATAGAAAAATAGCTTCCAATCAAAAGTCAATAAATTTTGCATTGAAATCATAAAACGACACTTATTATGAAACAAAAATTTTGCTCTAAAATGACATCTAATTTGAAACGGAGAAAGTATTTATTAGAGTAATTCTTGGGTTCACTTCTTAGAGTGAACATATATGTTTTTAGTGAATACATTTTTTCTCATCTTTTAAATTGCATTGGTTCCTAAATTTGTATTTTCTTTAAAGGTTATTTTTAATCAATATGTGTTTCCTCTTCTATTATATTGATATTAAGAGGTTGTGAGAATATGTAAAGATATGTCTTTTCATAATAATGTTAATCAAAAATATTGTCTAAAAGACATGTCTCTTCATTTTTACAATTGCAGTTTGAAAGATGTGTCTTTTCATATTCATAAAAATGTGTTTCTTTCGTTTTTGTCTCTACAATTGTTTTTCTCCAACTTCATGATTTGATTCATTTTTACAGAAAATAAATCAATTTGAATGTCGTTTATTAGATGTCTTTGTAATCCATTCTATTGTTGAATGGTTATGAATGATATGGGATTTTTTTTTTTGTCAAACAACTACTTGCATTAATAAAGTCGGTCAAAGTTTAGTCACCAGCAACAAGACGAGCAAGGCCTGATCTTGCCAAAGAATCAGCCTGAGTGTTTTCTAAACGAGGAATAAAATGAAACGACAACGGACAGAAGAGAGTGGCAAGGTTCCTAATGTCTAGGAAAATACCCGCGATCTCATTCACATCCTGCTCTTCACGGAGAGCTGAAATAAGGACTTGACTGTCCGAAAATAAAAGCAGACTTTGGAAGTTAAAATCTCTGGCTTTGACGAGTGCTTCCTTCACAGCTAGAGCCTCCGCCATAAGCGCTGAGCGTACATGGGATCGATGAGAGGAGCCGCGGCCCAACACTTCGCCATCAGCATTTTTAATTATCCATCCCATACCACCTGATTTTGTACTCTCTTGCCAAGCACCATCACACCAACACGAGGGGGATCCTGATGGTCTTACCCGGGTCAGGGTCTGCTGTAACAGGGGTTTCTTCTTATTTGCGTTCGCTTCCTCCCATGCTTTAGCCTCCACTACTGCTTTTGAAACAATCTCTGTAGTTGAGAACTCCTTTGCTTCGAAGATAAACTTATTTCTTGCTGTCCATAGGTTCCAAAGCAGCCACGGTATAAGCGGAGATGAGGCGAGTCCTGTTGGCGGTAGCGAGCCCTGTTTCACATGCTGCGATATCCAATCTCTGAATTGGGTCTCAGGTGGCTCATTGATTGCAGGAGGAACCAGAGGTACTTTTGTCCAGAACTCAGTTGCAAAAGGACAGGAGAGAAACACATGGGTTATGGTTTCCTGTTCTCCACATCTTTTGCAGCTTAGTTCTGTGAGTACTCCTCTGGTTGCTAACAATGTACCCACTGGGAGGGCGTTGTTCAGAGCTCTCCAAAGAAAGTGTTGCAGCTTTGGAGGTATGTGGAGCTTCCATACAAATTTCAGCCAATCAAAAGAGTTAGCGACTGGCGTGGTCTTCTCTTCAAAGATCATTCTATACCCAGACTTCGCAGAGTATATTCCTGAAGGATCAGGTAGCCACACTTGTCTATCGGGTGTTCTTTGTGAACTTGGGATATTGAGTCTGATGACATCCTCATAATGAGGTAAATGGAGTCTGATTTTCTCCAGGTCCCATTCGTTGGTCTGAGCATCTAGGAGGTCCACTACCCGCAAATTTTGGTTAGCTAGAGTAGGGGGGCCTATTGGAGCTTCTGGTTCCCACGGGGAGAGCCAGCAGTCATCCCAAACCCTGATGCTTTCTCCATTGCCCACGATAAATCCAAGTCCCTTTTCTAAAACCATTTTTCCCGCCATGATACTGGTCCAGCCATGTGATGAACCTGCTTTGTCACAGCTTTCCAAGATGGAACAGTCCGGGAAATATTTGCCTTTGAGGACCTGAGACAGCAAGGAATTTGGATTGCAGAGAATCCTCCAGCTTAGTTTCGCAAGAAGGGAGTCGTTGTAATCTTCTATGTTCTTAAAACCAAGACCTCCCAATCTTTTTGGCTGCGCCATTATGTCCCAAGCTACCCAGGCTATCTTTCTCTTGTCAGGGGCACTGTCCCACCAGAAGCGGGTTAGAATCGACTGGATCCGCTTGCAGAGTGATTTCGGGATTTTGAAACTCGACATAGAGTAAGTTGGGAGGGCTGTTAACACCGATTCCAGCATAACGTGCTTTCCTGCTCCCGAGAGAAAGCGGGTGGTCCAAGATTGTGATCTTTGACGTATCTTGTCTACCATTCCTGTGAACACATCCTTCTTGCTTCGACCAAAAGATTCCGGTAGGTCTAAGTACTTTCCCATGCCACCTTCCTGATCAATTCCCAGTGTTGCCTTAACCCTTTCTCTGATGTTTGGCGGGGTCTTTGAAGAGAAAGTAACCGTGGATTTGCTCAAGTTGATACTCTGACCCGAGCTGAGCTCATACTCTCTGAGGATCGATACCAGCTTCCTACAATTTCTTTCATTGGTTTTACAGAACAGCATCGTATCATCGGCGAACAACAGATGGTTAACAAAAGGGCTTTTCTGTGACACTTGGAGCCCGAGGAGACTTCGGTTTTCTTGCGCCCTTCTACACAAGCCAGAGAGGACCTCTGTGCAAAGTATAAACAGGAAAGGGGAGAGCGGGTCACCTTGTCGCAGGCCTCTTGAAGGGGTTACTTTGCCTAGAGGTGATCCATTGATCAAGAAGGAGTAGGTTACGGTGGTGACACACTCCATGATCCACCCAATACAGACCCGTCGGAAGCCCATTTTTATCAACACATTCTCCAGAAAACCCCACTCAATGCGATCGTACGCCTTGCTCATATCAGTCTTGACCACCATGGAGCATCTCTTCCTAGCTTCCGAGGTCTTCAGATAATGTAGTGTTTCATGAGTGACTAGTACATTATCTGAGATTGCCCTTCCTGGTACAAAAGCTGTTTGGTGGATGGAGATCAGCGAAGGGAGGAGTTGCTGCAGCCTGTTGGTTAAGATCTTCGCTATGATTTTGTATCTCACGTTGCATAGAGCAATCGGACGATACTCTGCTGCCGTCTTAGGTGCCAAAGTCTTTGGAATTAGGCATATGTGAGTCTATGTCAGTTGGGGACTCAGTACCGTCGAGGTGAAGAAGCTCCGAATTTCTCGGTAAATATCTGTGCTTAGTAAGCCCCAGAAAGATTGATAAAAGCTTGCTGAGAAGCCATCTGCTCCCGGAGCTTTATCCGTGTGGATGTCAAAGATAGCTGCTCTCACTTCTCCTTCGTCCGGGATACAACATAGCTTGTCGTTCATCTCCTCTGATATGCACTCCGTGATTGTTTCTTCCACTGTATGGTAATCAGAATTACCATTAGTGGTGAAGAGCTTTTGGTAGAAGTCTTCAAACACCTTGCCGATCTCTTCTTCTTCAAAAACTGGGATACCTTCCTCATTTTCAATCACAGTAATACAGTTTCTTGCTCTCCTTCCTTTTGTTACTGCATGAAAGAAGGCACTGTTTCTGTCACCCCCTTGCAGCCAAAGGACTCTACTTCTTTGTCTCCAAAAGAGTTCTTCTGCCTTATAGGCTTTCCTTAAAGCTTCTGTGATCTCCAAAATTTTTCCAGCATCTGGGACCTCAGCTGTTAGCTCTTCTTCAAGCTCCTTTTGCTTCTTAAGCATCTCCTTTGTGTTAATTTCCTTCTGTTCTTTTGCCCATTTTATTATCTCCTGCCTGCATCTGATTATTTTCGATTCTACACTTTCCACAGTGTCCTTTCTCCACGCTGCCTCAATGATTTTTCTTGCCTCCTGCTCCTCGTTAAGACGTCTATCATACCTAAAGGGTCTTCTGCGTTTCCATTTTGTTGTATCTAGGTACGTCATTAACGGGCGATGATCGGAGCCCTCAAAGCGGAGGTACATACAACAGCTGGCTGGAAACATGTCAGCCCACTCCACGTTTGCAAGGGTTCTGTCCAGGCGCTCTTTGATGTCGTGAGTATGTCTTTTTCCTCGCCAAGATAACTGGTTTCCTGTGTGCTTTATGTCCCATAAGCCGTTCTCAGAGACAAAAGTTATGAATGGGATAAAAGAGCCTTCACATCTCACTGGGCCTCCCTCCTTCTCTGAGTTCTCAAGAAAATCATTAAAGTCTCCTGTGAGAGCCCAAGCTGAATCTCTACCTAGGCCCAACTTCGAAATCTCCTCCCAGAATGCTGCTCTGTTTTCCTGTTGGGGACATCCGTATATGAAGGTCAGGTAGAAGGAGTTCTTTTTGTAGATGACTCTTGTGTCTATGAAGTTGGGAGAAGAGTTTAGCACTGTTAGGTTGATTTCATTTTTCCACAAGAGGGCTAGCCCTCCGCTAAGCCCTATTGGTGGTAATAGGAAGTGATTATTATACTCAGGAGTTTGCAGATTTGAGAGTACAAAATCATTTTGATTTTTTGTTTCCATAAAAAACATGATGTCCGGAGCCTGAACAGACCTCAGTTCGCGGACTCTTGGAACTGTCAATTCACCTCCCAGACCTTGACAGTTCCAACTTAATACAGCTAAGGAATTTGGTCTGGTGGATCTTGAAAATCCACCCTACCTCTGCTTGTTCCCGCTACGTTCACCATACCCGGTGCAGCTCCATCCTTATTTAAAGGTAAACTTTGTGATTGCTCGTTTCGATCCAAGCCAATCTTTTTCCTTGCCGGTGGTCTGCCTCGTGTTGCTCTTTGTTTTGTAGTTCGGGTTCCTTGCAGGGGACTGCTTGTGCCTCTTGCTCTTACTGCTCCTGTTACTTTTCCTACAGGAACTCTCTTCTTTGTTTGTCTGACTTGAGTAGCCTTTTTGGTTTGAAGCGTCTTTGTTGCTGCTGCCCTTGGGGGGTTTCGCTTTTTGGGGCCAGACGAAGAGCCTAGTCGTAGAGCGGCTGGAGTTCTCTTTGCTGTTTCAGTTTCTTCTGTTGGATTCTGTTGTTCATCTGTAGCATAGATAACTTCCACATCTTGGAGTCTTGCTATTAAAGAACTAGAGAGTCCTGAACCTCTTTGCGGTTCCTCCACCGGAGACTCAATTCTTTCCAGAGCGGAGACTCTTTCTCCAGGTTGATTATGCCTCTCTTCTAGTCTTTCCAATGCTGAGACTCTTGTTGCAGAGTGAGTGTGCCCTTCTTCCAACCTATCAAGAGCTGAGACTCTTTCTTTAGATCGACTATTTACTTCTCCACGCTCCGGAGCTACCAGTAAAGTCATTATCTCCCTGGGGGGTCTAGGGGGAGGAGTTCTTGAGTCGTAAGACCTATGCTCTGACGCTTGTTGTCTTACTCCCTCTCTGTTTCGCGGGTTTGGGGATCTATCTCTTGAGACTCTTCTGAGCGGTGACTGGTTTTGATTAGCTGAGAAGCTGTGGTGGGAAGAGAAGTCACGATCCTGTAGTCTATCTCCCTCCCTCCTGTAATCTCCATACGAACAATGATTATCATTCCTTGAGGATGGGGGACGTGGTCTTTCCCCATGAGGAAGATGATTCCTAGTTGACATCGGTATGCGAGAATAGACAGATCTCTGGCTGTACTGGCGCTGATCTTTGGACCCTAAGGATCTTTCCCTAGATGTAGTAGAGTTCGGTATCCTGTGATCATGCTTCCTACGATGGTCTTCCAGCTTTCTTAAGGTGTTGTGTTGGCTGATCCCCTGAGGTAGAGCTTGCGTTGTTGTCTTATCCCTATTAATAGGGCAGGTCTCCTTCTCATGACAAAGAGAGTAGCATATAAAGCAGTGCTTTTCCAATTTTTCATACTCCAAATCCACTTTTATGACTTCTCCATCGAGCTCGACGGGAAGACGCATCTCTAGTTTCCGTAGCCCATCAATGAGTACTCTGATTCTACCATGATGGACATCTTTGTCTACTACCGGACCCAGTACTCCTCCAATAGCATCGAGTTTGAGACAACAGGTTCCCAACGCTGGAGTAAGATCATCCATCGTTTGTAATGATACGGACCCTTCCTGAGTACTGCCTTTAGAGCTTTCTCTGAGGTGAAGCGGATTTGAAATAGTTCCGGGCCCAACTCTCTTCCCGTTAGCTCTTCTTCTACGTTCCAATACTGAATGAGCCATTCCACCACCCACTGTGTCTTTTGGATTGGCGGGTTTGTAACCCTTCCAATGAGTGTGAGCTTGTTGTCTTCTATCAAAGCTTCGTTGCCACTAGATGGGATTTTCACCGGAGATCGTCGGTCCGACCTAGAGGAGTCCGCTGCCCACTTTCCTTTTTCAGACCTAGAGAATCTGTGAGCCATTCTTCTTTACTTGAGAAAGTAACTTCCTTTGCTTCTTGATTGATAAAAGTTGAGAGAAATGTTGACTCTAATGTTGTAGCTGACGATTGTCCTCAAGATGAGGTAAATAGATGAAACTCGCGACTTTTGCTTCTGTTAACACTGACCCTTTCCCAACTCCGACAGGCTTCCGTTTGTTATGGTTTTCATTTCTGGGTAAGTAGAGATGGAGGGGATTCCTCGGTAAGGAGACCACAGGAGAGTGAAGATCATGACTGGATCTAACGATTGACCGAAGGAAACCAGATTCTGAGGAGATTAGGTCATCGGAGAATGTTAGATACGGCGGAGCTCTGCTTTTTAGGCGGTGGAAATGAGACCGTTGTGGTGGAAATTTAGAATCTCAGTGGCTGGAACTCTGGCATCGGTTTCCGTGTCCTGAATTAATCATAAGTAATCGAGTTTAAGACCAAACAAATTTTATAGAAAGCAAGACAAAATGTCACTGAATGATATGGGATTAACTATGCTTCTTTTTTACCGAAGAACAGTCTGTTTGTCTGTTCTCAGATTATTTTTAGATTCTATCTTCAAACTTCAAACTTTTTGTGACGTAAGTTTATTTTAGAGTCTCAAATATTGTTAGCAATTTCTTGTTTCTTCTCTCTATTAAGTTTTTGTATATTCTTCGAAATTCTGTAGACATCCTTTCTATCTTTTTAAAAGTGTATGTATCTATACTATTAAAGCAGGATCTTATTAATTTTTTTACTAAAAATATCCATTTCTTTAATAACATTGCATATTTCATTAAGGGCAATCAAGTAATATTAATAACACATCTATATTGGGTCTTTTTTTTTAAAATCCAGCCCATTGCCCACATCATCTCTTTTGGACTATTTGGGCTGATTAACAAATCAGATTCAATTTTTATTTTTTTCGGATCGGGTTCGAGTCGGATCTTTTCGGGTCCGGATGGATTCGGTTCTCATGCATAAGAACCTGAAAAATAACCAAATAACCAAAATATCTAAAACGGATTCGGTTATTTTTACTCAGAGTAACCAAAGTATCCGATTCGGTTCAAATTTTTGTATCCAAATTACTCAAAAAATAACCAAAAGTAACCAAAAATATCCATTCTATACAGTTTTTTTTGGTAAACTTTTATCCAAACTATCATATTTTATCCAAAAATATTCAAAAGTACTAAAAATGACTACTATAATTAACTTATGATATTAATTTAAAATATTAAAATAATTATAAATATAATTATAACATATATTTTTAGATATATATTCACATTTCGGGTATCTTCGGGTACTCATTTGGTTCTCGGTTCGGATAGGGTTCGGATTGGTTCTTCGGATATAGCAATTTAGAATTCATTCGGATATTTACCCCGGGTCTGATCGGGTTCGGGACCCTAATTTTTGGGTCGGTTTTGGGTTGGTTCTTCGGGTCCGGATATTGTGATTAGGCCTATACTCATTTAAAATGAAACACGATAAAGAAAGATAAAAAGCTTAAGTCTTTTATAAAAAAAACAAATATATGAAAATATGACATTTATTAAATATTTGTCAATTTAAAAAAATAAAGGAAAATAAACCCGCGCTTTAAAAGCGCGGATCAAAATCTAGTAACTAATTATAAATGAGGCAGCATTGTTGGAGAAACTGCCAATTAAATTTGAAAGAGAGTACTAATTTTCTTTATATCACTAAATGATAAGGGAGACAAACGTTGGGAGAATAGAAATGTTAAATGTGTAACATGGGTTAAATCTGATGAACATGATGATACGTATTTCCAGAAAATATATAGATTAGTATCTTTACATAGCTTTATGAACATGTCATTTTACTTAAAACTATTAGTTTCAATTAGGCATGGTAATTTGGTGTTGTAAATGAGCAACCGTTAAGAGAGGGAATGAAATTACGAGAAACTATGGACCAGCAGTAGGTCTTTATGAAACTTTCTTATGTAGTCATGTTTTCCACCATATATGCCTTCTTACATGGTTCATACAAATCATAAATGTCATACTTGTCATCATAAATTACTTTATTAGTTTAGTAAATAACTAGATTTAAATTTATTTTATTTTTAGTTAGTTTCAGATATATTAAATTGTATTCAATATTTTATATAACTTATATAAACTATATTTTAATTATTATTGATATATTTGTAATTTAGTTACAAACTAAACCTGTAAAATAAATATACAGTTTTAGTATTGTCTTTAAAAAGAATAGTACCACACAATATATATTTGACACATAAACTTTTTATGAAATAAAATTAAACAGTTTTATATAAAGTATAAGTTTAAAATAAAATATATTTATTTTTATAAAATGAGTTCCAATGCGATATCGCACTGGTTCTTTACCTAATTCAACCAATAGTATTTGAGATAAATAAAATTATTTATAAAATTTATGCATTTGTGATTAACATTAAGCTGAAAGTTGCATTGAAATTTTAAAGTGACACTCCTTTTGTAACAAGAAAAAAATGTTAAAATAACACTTAATATGAAATAGAGAAAATAACATATGAATCAACTTTAATGTAATTTTGTACATTAAATCTATTTTTTACCAGTTTGAAAAGCCAATAGATTTTTATTTAAATCATTCTCAATTAATTAATCATACATTAAATATGTATATATTAGTCTATTATACAAGTTTTTTAATTTTCATGAAAGATGTCAAATTGACACTTATAAGAGATGGCTGAGTGGTTGATGGCTCCGGTCTTGAAAACCGGTATAGTTCATAAAAAATAAACTATCGAGGGTTCGGATCCCTCTTTCTCTTTTTGTTGGATGAATATATTTTTTCTTTACTGGCTTTTTTTTACTTCTTAGCATCATACAAATAAGAATGGCTCGGCTGGAAAGTATAGCCAAGGTGCGGGAGGAAAAGGAAACAATGGAGGGATCCGAATCGGACCTAAATGGGAATGGCATGAAAAGTATTTTTAAAAACCTAATATTAACAGCGTTACGGCTATATACAAGAGGAATGAAGAAAACTCTTGATTGGTGTGGAGTGGAAAAATTCATCTTATTTCCTCACTTGTCTTTCTAATTCATTCACTTCAAGTCTGGTTCTCAAGACGAGAGAACACCGACTGAACTTCTAAAGCTCTTTTTCGATTTCGGAATAAGAAAACTTGCTTATATGCATGAAACATAGAGAGTATAAGTTAAATTATGGTATAGAACAATATTCTTTATAAAAAGCTGTTGGGATTTATTTAGTCCATATCCAATTCTATATATATTGTCCGATCAGTGCGATATTGTCCATTTTGAGCTTTCAGTATGGATTTACTTTGTTTTTTTTTAAGATCTTGTACTAATTAGAATTAGATATCTTTTTATATATTTTCTTTGTCTAAATTTTCAATATGAAACTTTTTTTGATATATCACATTCTCGCTTTCAAATTAAGAACTACACTCATCATGTATGTTTTTTCTTTAGCGAATCATATTGTTCCATGATCTTCGGACTAATTTCTGCCATTGACTCTTCTTCTGATTTTAAGGATCCAATTCATTTTGGTCTTTTTGTAGATCTTTATCGTCATTCTGCTTTAATACCGATTGTTGGAAAATTTTTTAGCCAATTTCCAAATCTTTATTGTCCAATTATTACGATATTATCCATTTTGAATTTAAAAAGCAAATTACATGGGTTAACTTTTAGGCTTCTTCTTAAAATGTTTTGAATTAATTAGAGTTAGATATTTTTTATATATTAAAAATTATTTATCTAAATTTTCAACGTGAAACTTTTCTTGATATCTACAGATTTTGAACTGTTTGTAAGGATTTTTAGAACTTTTTAATTATGAAAAAAATCAAATATAATGCTGAGTAAAAGTGGACGCCACATATTAAGGAATAGTGAATTTTAAAAGTTTAACTATATATAAGATCGTACTTATGTATATATATATATATACTAGATTTTGACCCGCGCTTTGGAAGCGCGGAATATTTTACGATAAAAAATTTCACTAATAACTTAACAAATATTTTGGTAATTTTTAAAGAGTGTGTATTTAAAATATTTTTGCATTTAAATCAGTGTTTTTAAATTCAACCCGATTGTGATTATACCCGTTAATCCGGAGATCTGACAATTCAATTTTGGTTTTTAAAATATTCATATTAAAAAAAATCACTAAACCTCGAGACTAACCGATTGAACTGATGGATGATCAATATGTAATCTAATTGGATTTAAATTGTAATAGTTTCATAATTTGTAATCTTATAATCCAAATTTTAAAGTTCATTATTTTGTAATTTATGAAATTATGATGTTTTTACAAAATTCTAAAGAGAAAATGATAGATATAAAATAACTAAGATTAATTATTGTATTGTCTGGAAACATTGATAGTAATATAAAAATTATATTGTTTGGAAACATTGATAGTAGTACAAAAAAATAAGTATATTGTTTGGAAACATGAATAGTAGTATAAAAAAAGTAACATTAGTGATTTAATGTAGGTTTAACTATAAAGTATAAAGGTGTATTTAATTTAAAAACTTACAAAATAAATGTTAGGTCCAAAAGAATGTTTTTGTTTTAATAAGATAGATATATATACAGGACATGGAGCTATCAGCTTATCGTGGACTTGGACTTTGAGTACTTGTTAATTGCGACATATCTAATCAAGTTAGTTGACATATTTTTTTTCAAAACAAAAAGACATATGTTTTATTATAATTATATGAGACTCTTTTTTATACAACAGGAGAACCTTAAGTTAAAGAGTTGGCTAATTACTGGAGTGTGTGGAAAACTCTAATTTATTTTTGACATTTTGTACTACTTTATAAGATATCTACATTAACCAAGTAACTATCCATATATGAAATTGTATAATTTTATGAATTTTTTTTCAATTCGTACACCATCATATGAATAAGTTTAGTTTTATGAGATAAAATTAGTTATAAATTACGATCCTATGTCATATTTTCCACATGACAAGCATATCTCAGCGAGCATATCTAAGTACACGAAAATTTATTCTATATCTATCTTATTAAAACAGAAATATTCTGTTGGACCAAACATTTATTTTGTAAGTTTTTAAATTAAATACACTTTTATACTTTATAGTTAAACCTACATTAAATCACTAATGTTCCTTTCTTTATACTACTATATATCTATGTTTCCAAACAATATACTTATTTCTTTATACTACTATCAATATTTTCTAACAATATATTTTTATACTACTATCAATATTTCCAAACAATACAATAACTAGATGATAATCCGCGTTTTGTGCGGAGCAAATTTTTTAAAAAATATGTTGTATCTAAATAGATAATACATTTTTGTTATCATTAATTTTTTTACATTTGATTAGGGGGCATGTGGATAGGTATCATTTAGTTTGGTTAGGTTCGGTTTGGATCTTTGTAAACTTGGTTCGAATCTTTATATGTTCGGTTTGGGCTTAGATTCAGATAATCCATTTAATTTTTTTTAAAACTTAAAGTTCATATATACTTTAAATTTCTCAAAACAGAAAAATAAAAATAATATGTTACATATAAATTTGAATAATGTATACCAAAATACTTAAACTTAACATAAAAATTGGTTTAACTTAAATATTTGGATATAAAATGAATAGATATTTTCAGTATTTTGGTATTTTGAGTAATGTTTAGTTATTTTAAATATATAATTTTTACTATTTTTATATATTTCTAAGTAGTTTGGACAATATAAAATCATCTTAAGTATTTTGTATATTTCTTTTAGATATTAATTTTTTTTTTAAATAATATATTTAAGTATATAAATTTGGTTCAAATATACTCGGATACCCAAAATATTTTGGTCCAGATCGGGTTAGGTTCCGGTTTTTTTAGATACCAAAATTTTAAACATGTTCAGATATCTAACCAATTTGATTAAAGTTCCATACTATTTTCTGGATTGGATTGGTTCGGTTATTTGCATTCGGATTATTTTCCCAACCATATATTTTTTATTGTAACCAAATTTCAAATGAAAGTGACGATGGTTCATACTGATTTTGGGTATGCAACAATTTTTAAACCAAAACACTTTCTATTATGTATGTGGTTTATTTAGTTAATCATTAAAAAATGGTCAAGGTCCATTAAAAACGATGAGCTGAACTGAAAAAAAGTTACCATTGATACAAAATTTTCAATGTGAGGGTTGTACCATTTTTAGTAATCTATAATCGTTTTAAAAAATTCGAAATGCAACATATAAGAAAAAATATAATTTTTTTTATTATATGCTTTTAATGTGATTGTTTAATTTATTTTAACAACTAAAATTAAACGAAAAGTATAGAGGATAAAAATATTATCAAATTTTTATTATTCATAATCATTAATGGTGATATATATGTCAATCATATTAGGAAGTTCCATATCTTTTATTTAAGGAAAGAATAGATAATATTATTTTGTATATTAATAATTAATTTAATAATTATTTAATAAAAACTATAATATATGTGTAGATGGACCAACCATTTCTCTAACAATTTTGAGAATAATTCTCATGATGATATGTGGCTACCAAACAATGTTGTAATGCTCCAGGATTAATATATAGGGGATTAATCTTAGTTATTTTATATATATCATTTTCTCTTTAAAATTTTGTAGAAACGTTATAATTTCATAAATTGCAAAATAATGAACTTTAAAATTTGGATTATAAGATTACAAATTATGAAACTATTACAATTTAAATCCAATTAGATTACATATCGGTTATCCATCAATTCAATCAGTTAGTCTCGGGTTTTAGTGATTTTTTTAATATGTATATTTTAAAAGCCTAAATTGAATTATCAGATCTCCGGATTAACCGGTATAATCACAATCGGGTTGAATTTAAAAACACTGATTTAAATGCAAAAATATTTTAAATACACACTCTTTAAAAATTACCAAAATATTTGTTAAATTATTAATGAAATTTTTCATCGTAAAATATTCCGCGCTTCCAAAGCGCGGGTCAAAATCTAGTTTTATTCTAAAATAGAATAATTCTATTATAGAGTTATCTTTATTTTGATAATTCACTATTATATAGAGTTACTTTATATGGAGTAAAAAACAACACTATTCTATAATATATTCTATTATAAAGTCACTCTATTATGGAGTGAATCATTTAGATAAATATAACTTTATAATAGAAATATATTATTTTAGAGTAAAATATAAAATAAATTTTTGTGTACCATTGGAGATTGTCTGATATACATGTGTTGCGACACTCATTATCAAGGTTGACATCTGGGGGGTGCGGGGGCCTGCGGCCCCCGCGGTATGATATGCCTTTTCGGTTTAGGAAAGTTACTATTTCTATTGGGAAAAGGAAATCGGGTTTTTTGAGGCTGTATAAATATGGGTCTAAGAGTTTGTAAATTATTATCACATCATTAATAAGAAACCCTAAACGGGTATTTGCCTCAATACGTTTTCTTCTCTATTCTTCTTCTAACCTAAACGACGGCGGTTCACACCAACATGTAATTCCATAATACTGATTAGAAAATTAAAACGAACACTAATCTCGACTGAGAAAACAGACATCTCGTTAGGTTATATATCAACAAATTAGATAAAATATCAGTGTAGAATATAGATTAGCAACACCGTTTGTTCTTTAAAATTATCACATACGAGTTTTTTAGCAGCATCTTTGTTTTAGACCAAATAAGTATTATGGTTTTTAGTAAAGTAAAGATTGGTTTAGTAAAAGTATTACACGTATTAAGTAAGAATAGTTGGGTGATAGAGATATTTTACTATCATCATTTAAATATTCTACTTCATGTTGATAGTTTATTTTACTGGAGGTTGATCTTATAAACAAGGTGGATTAGACAAAGTAAATGTACTTTCTACAGTGTAAAATAAAAAATAAGAAACCAAAACAGAATGCTATGATCTTTATCTATTTTTTTGAAGTATTAATAAACTATGAACTGTTTCCTAGCAAATTAGGTTAATGTCTCATATAATGAATTATAAATTTTAAACAATGTTTGTGTCTGGTGGTGATTAATTTGATGGCAAAAATTCATTAAGATAAATTTATTAGAGTTCGAGTTCTGACCATTAGAGAATTAACATTTCGGTAACTAGTCTGTATCACTTTTGTGGAGATGGAATATCCTTATATAATTCAGAAAAAATGAATTATAATTTTTTTTAAAGCTATACGATGCAATTTAAAATGTTTCTTTTGGAAGTAAACATTAAGAATAATTCATGAGGTGTTTCTGCTACATAACCGAATCATTAACTAGTATGATACCATGATTGCGTAGATGATATCAACTAACTAAGCGTGTACGCATGATTGAAATATATTTTCTCCCATTTGCCAAAATGCTAGAAGATTTACACGGAGCTGTGGCGTTTTGTAGATCACAACAATTTGATTACAACTTCCGTTGAATTGAGGAAAGAGGCGATTATAAATTTGCATACCCCATACAGAATCCAAAAATATATTTATTTTAATAGTAGAAAATATTGTGCAATATTTTTGCTATAAAACTTATATATTTGTTTGAAAATAAATAACTAATTTTCATATTTTTGTTTGAATATATATAGTACATTCGTTTAATTAGTTTATTTGTATATATTTTTAGTTTGATAGTTTCATTTTTAACTAAAAACTAGATTCTGATCCGCCTTTAAAATGGCGGGTATTTTTTTTGTTGTTTTTTCAATACAAAGATTGATAATTCTTCGTTTTAATTATATAAACTGTGACATGATCAAGTCTCAATTATGCGGGTTTGTTACAGTGTGTACAGTATGACGAAATTTAAAATGCGTCACAACCATTTTATGTTTGTAAATAAATTAAATAATGGCTTTATCCAGTGTTTTGAAATCCGACCCGGACCCGCGGTTGAACCGGAAAACCCGGTGACCGAAAAAAATTCGGGTTGAGTTTTGTAAAAAACCCAAAATTTAAAAACCCACAAAAACCCGCTCAACCAACTAAAACCCAAAATCCGGTACCGGTTGAACCACCGATTGAACCAGTAGATAATTTTTTTTAGTTGTATATCAAATGAAAATAAAAATATAAAAAATTAAGTTAAGTATTGTAAATGTTTATTAAACATAAAATATATACATATCCAAATTATTATTTTATGTTTTAAAGATATTTAGAAAGTAGTAACTTTAGTTTTATATATTTTATTTTTT
This sequence comes from Raphanus raphanistrum x Raphanus sativus, assembly GCA_019705995.1. Taxonomy (NCBI): domain Eukaryota; kingdom Viridiplantae; phylum Streptophyta; class Magnoliopsida; order Brassicales; family Brassicaceae; genus Raphanus; species Raphanus raphanistrum x Raphanus sativus. Next base: position 15,757,842 of record CM034036.1, on the reverse strand, counting down.
TATTTTATAAGCTAATATATTATTATATAATAAAACTAATTTATTTATTATTTACGGTTCACCCGCGGTTTACCTGCGGTCGACTCAATGACCCAGTAACCCGGTAAATCGTCTGGTTCAGTGTCCGGGTCGGTTTTCAAAACATTGGTTTTATCCGAAATACTTACTTGGGCTATTATATAATTTTAAAGATTTAATTTATATAAATTATTGCTAAACATATAAACTGGCCAATAATATTTTTGATTAAGTCTCATCCTCATGTAGAATTTCAATCTCTAATATCAACTTATTAAAATTATTGCAGATTTTAATTTGTGGTATTGATATTAAAAAGTTTATGGAATTTGAATTTGATTATATAAAAACATAACCCATTTAATTAGTTATCAAACCCATCTAAATGTTGAAATAAGCCCACAAAATCGAAAGACAATAATGCTATTAATGAATTTTTTAGTTTGTTCATATCATTAAGAACATTTTTGAAAATTTTAAAATATTCATTAAGGGTATAATTCAGGAATGATCATGTTTTAATGGTATTGATGTAAAAATATTCATAATTTATTTAAAATTATGGGCCCTATAAGCCCCATTATAATGTTTCACTAGATTTTGACCCGCGCTTTCGAAGCGCAGAATATTTTACAATGAAAAATTTCACTAATAACTTAACAAATATTTTGGTAATTTTAAAAAGTGTGTATTTAAAATATTTTTGTATTTAAATCAGTGTTTTTAAATTCGACCCGATTGTGATTATACCGGTTAATCCAGAGATCTGACAATTCAATTTAGGTTTTTAAAATATTCATATTAAAAAAATCACTAAAACCCGAGACTAACCGATTGAACTGATGAATGACCGATATGTAATCTAATTGGATTTAAATTGTAATAGTTTCATAATTTGTAGTCTTATAATCCAAATTTTATAGTTCATTATTTTGCGATTTATGAAATTATAACGTTTCTACAAAATTTTAAAGAGAAAATGATAGATATAAAATAACTAAGATTAATTATTGTATTGTTTGAAAACATTGATAGTAGTATAAAAATATATTGTTTGGAAACATTGATAGTAGTATAAAGAAATAAGTATATTGTTTGGAAACATGGATAGTAGTATAAGAAAAGTAACATTAGTGATTTAATGTAGGTTTAACTATAAAATATAAATGTGTATTTAATTTAAAAACTTACAAAATAAATGTTAGATCCAACAGAATGTTTCTGTTTTAATAAGATAGATGTGTGTACACATTTATGACAGGCATTGACGGGAGGAGCGCTTAGTTGACAAATCACAAATCCATTAACAGATTTTTGGCAAGTCTGAATAGTATTCCTTTTCTCACTCACAAAATAACAAAAGACATTGCAACTTGTCAGAAGAAGACGATGAACAAGTTCGATAATTGGAGTATTGGACCATGCCATGAAAATCCAACTGCTAAGCCAATCGATGAACTTTCTTTATGAAAAAACACTATGAGTGAATTTCAACTTCTTTGATGTCACATTATCTTGGAACTACATTTTCTGAGTTGTCTTCTCGCAATGAGAAAGATGAATCTATAAGGGACATGCAGAAGGGAAAACTGAATAGAAAACCATGCTTATTTTGCAAAATTTTGTAATGATGCAGCTTTCACTTTATGATGTGTTTTTTTTTTTCTGTTTCACCAAAACTTTTGGTATAAAACATATTATATTGTTTGTTTTTGTTTTGGTTTTGCAAGTTCGAAAGCTCGCATGTACCAACAAGATGCACACTTTTCACTTTGAATTCGTGGTTGTAGTTGATCTAATGCTTCTTTTGTTTTTTTCCCCACTTTTCCACTGAGACATCTCAATCAAAGACATACAACCAATTTTAGAGGATTCTGTTTTCTCTGACTCTCTATGTTTATTTTAAACGTTAACTGAATTTGTTGTTGTATATAATAATAAGAGGATTTTTAAGAATGTATTTGATATATATGTCCACACTAGCTTGAAATTGTGTGTTTATAGAAATGAAAATGTCAAGAATCAGTATATAATTTACAAACTTAGTTGATTAAAGAATATCCTAGAATAGTAAGTGATTACAATAAGGATCAACCAAAAATAAGAAGAAAAAAAAACTTCCTTTCACTTAAGAAATTGTGGTGGATAAGCTAACGAATGGTTGATGACATAGATGTAGTCTAATGGTTTGTGTTTTACATCGTCGACATCAGAGAGAAAAAGTCGATGAGTTGCGGATTTCAGATTTTCAGGTAACGAATAATAATAAAACAAGCCGAAAATGATCAAAATGGGCTTAGCAATATATGGATCAAGGCCCATTAACAAAGACTACACTCCACAAACACTAAACCTCACATACACTTGGTAGTAGTTGCCTTCTTTCTACTAGTGTGTTAGTTAAACCTTTGGGTAGCCGCGAGAAAAACCCTAATCCCAAACCTCTGCGCCATGGTTCTCACTCGCAGCAACAGGAAGGCGGCGAAACCTCAAACCCCTCCTCCGGTCAAGAAGCTCTCGAAGAAAACTCAGACGCCTCCGCCATCGAAGTCGGAGAAACCACAAACTCTGACATTGAAGAAGGGAGCCAAGTCGCAGAAGAAACCTCCATTGAAGAAGCAGAAGAAGGATCTCGTAGAGGAGGAAGAAGAAGTTTCCGATGGTTCTTCTGATCTAGACTCGGAAGAGCTAGATGAGTCCGATGATGGAGGGAACGAGTCTAACGGCTTTTTCTCTGATGAAAACGATGACGGCGAAGAGGAGCTCTTAGGTGATGACTTCCTCGACGGTAGCGGAGACGAAGAAGAAGAGGAAGAGGAGGAGGAACGTTCGGATTCCGATGCGGATTTGAGCTCTGACTCTGATGAAGGAGATATTTTCAAGGAATCTGAAGCTATTGACAGAGCGAAAGCGAAGGAGGAGGAATATGCTGATGCCGAGCTTCTCGATTTCAACAAGGAAGTTGGACCTGGTGAAGACTCTGAACACGATTCGTTTCGCCTGCCAACTGAAGAGGTACGATTCCTTTTCTTACTTTTTTTGCTTTATGATCTAAAATGCTGTTTTGTTATCCTTCAGGAGCTTGAAGAGGAATCTCGTGGGCCACCTGATCTTCCTCTACTGCAGAGTAGAATCAAAGAGAGTCAGTAACACTCTTAGAGTTTGTTTCTTTATTGATGTTTGAGTGTTTGTATAATAAGTCATCATTTCATTAAAATGTTTCAGTTGTTAGAGCTCTGTCCAACTTTAATGTTTTGAGGCCAAAGGGAGCTAGCAGGAAAGAATGCGCTGAACAGCTTAAAGCTGATCTTGCTTCTTATTATGGCTATAACAGTTTTCTTATTGGAGCTTTGTTTGAGGTTTTACTCTCTTTTCTTTCTTTTATTTTAAGTTCCTTTTTTTTAAAGTTGCCAATGCTCTTTTTTTTTTCTTATGGATGTTGAATTGGGGGTTTCCGTTGCAGCTGTTTCCTCCTGTTGAACTTATGGAAATAATTGAAGCTTTTGAAAAGCAAAGGCCTACATCTATCAGGACAAACACACTTAAGGTGAACTTGCTTGTCGCTTTGCTGTGTTAGAGCTTATGTCTTTTGATTTTCTGCAGCTTAATTGTGATGTTTGTTTTGTTTTTAGACTCGGAGACGGGATCTTGCTGATGTGCTTTTGAACAGAGGAGTCAATCTTGACCCATTAAGCAAGTGGTCAAAAGTAAGTGTTTTGTTTTCTTAGATTGTTTGTCATTTTTTATGATTGTTCCGTAGTTAACATGTCATAAGTACTGTAGGTCGGACTTGTTGTTTATGATTCCCAAGTGCCAATCGGTGCCACTCCTGAATATTTGGCTGGTTACTACATGGTTAGTCTTCTTCTAACCCGTCTGTACACCATTTAATGGTCGATGTAAATTGTTTGCTTAAGTCTATACTTGGGTGGTGAATCTGCAGCTTCAAGGTGCTAGTTCGTTTTTGCCAGTGATGGCCCTTGCCCCTAGAGAGAATGAGCGGATTGTGGATGTAGCGTAAGTTACCATCATCTATTAAATTGTACACTTAGCTGTTCTTTATTCTCGCCTGTATTCTGTTAATGGGTCACATTTTTTGACGTAAAAAGTGTCGGACTGTTTCGTTATGCATATGACTTTATAACAAGATTTTACCCATTGCAGTGCTGCTCCTGGTGGAAAAACAACTTACATTGCTGCTCTAATGAAAAATACTGGTATGCCTTCATTGGGTTATTGTACTGCTTATCCCCATATTCAAATTGATTGTCTTAACGTTGATAACGATTATTTATAGTTTTATTAAATTTGTTATGATGCTATAATAATCAGGCTTGATATTTGCGAACGAGATGAAAGTACCTAGGCTCAAGTCGCTAACTGCCAATCTGCATCGCATGGGGGTCACAAATACCGTAGTTTGTAACTATGATGGAAGAGAGGTTAGCTTCTTGAGCATTCATGATTTCATTAACATCGTTGAATTTGTGATTCCTCTATATATGCTGGCATGGCTGAAATGATTACACTTGTTTGGTTTCAGCTACCCAAGGTGTTAGGTGAGAAATCGGTTGATAGAGTATTGTTGGATGCACCCTGCAGTGGGACTGGGGTAAGAAGCTACGAGCTTAGTCTCCGTTAAGGCCATATTTAAGCTCTATTTCTTCATAACTAAACGTTCTCTGCTACCATTACAGGTCATTTCGAAAGATGAATCAGTTAAAACTTCGAAATCTCTAGAGGATATAAAGAGATTTGCTCACTTGCAAAAGGTATAGTAGTTACCTTCTTAGAAAAGGTCAAATTTATCTGAACAACCGAACTTTATATCCTCGGATAAATGCCAGTTTAACCCCCTTTTTTTTAAATCATGCAGCAACTTTTACTAGCTGCTATTGATATGGTGGATGCCACTTCCAAAACCGGTGGATATATTGTTTACTCAACATGTTCACTTATGGTTGCTGAGGTTGGTTACATTTTTGCCCCCATATTTCTCTCATCTGTTTTGGTTGTATCATAATTTTTTTCTTCTTTTTGTATGAAAAATAATTGCGCAGAACGAAGCCGTAATTGACTATGCGTTGAAGAAAAGGAATGTTCAACTCGTTAAAACTGGACTCGATTTTGGCCAAAATGGGTAATGCACAGATTCTATCTGTAGAGATATGTAATATTATACGATGTCTAACGTCTCAGAATGTTTGTCTTTCTTGTCTTCATCAGATATAGCAAATTTAGAGAACACCGGTTTCATCCATCTTTAAAGCAGACTAAACGTTTTTATCCTCATGTACACAACATGGACGGATTCTTCGTGGCAAAGGTACTCTCATGCTTTAAATGATCTCAGCCATGTATTTTTCATTACTCCAATAGTTGATATACCGAGATAGATAATCTACAAAATGTATATTGATGGCGTGTGCTTACCCTTTTGTTTTCTTTGTATAGCTGAAGAAAATGAGCAACATGAAACAAACGTCAGAGGATGATGACGAGGCGCTAGAAACTGTAGAACAAGCTGATGTGTCTAGTGATGATGATGATGAAGCTGAGGCGATGGAAGAGATGGAGAAGCTTTCTGTTCCCAGTAAGCAACCCAAGGAAGCCAAAGAGAACAAGGAGAAACTTGCAAAATCAAAGGAGAAGAAGAAGGGCAAAAAAGATGCGAAATCAAAATCTAAAAGCGTTGAGAGGAAGCCAAAGAAGAAGAGATCTGATTGGAAGAAGGAGATTGCTCAAGCTAGGTAAAATAGATTTTTCACCTCTCGTTAAAACTCTTTTGGCAATCTTACGTTTTCTTATTGATCATGTTTGAATAAATGCATTTTGCAGGGAAGAGAAAAGAAGAGCCATGAGAGAGAAGTCGAAGGAGAAGCAATGATTAAGTGGTAATGCATCAAGTACTATCATCTATGCTCATGGGGAGAGGGCCTAAGGAGGTGCCAATGCTTGTTTTCTTTATTATTCATTCGCGAACTGTTTGTGCAACATTAATACTTGAAAACCAAAGAGCGACAGTAATATGTCCAAAAGTTTTGTTTCAAAAAGTCTTTTCAGAGGTAAGTTTAGCTAGGCTCTTGAGCCAGTCACTGAATCTCTAGTTGTCCCATTCAGCTTTATTGACTACTACTACTTAACCGGAAAAAAAGAAGCCAAATCCAGCTTTAAACGGCTTCGTGAGAAGTGCAAATTCAGGGTCGACTAAAACGGTGTCGTGTATAATAAATTGCACGAATCATTGGCAGAGGCTTCACAAATGCGACGTATGACAAGTTGTGAAGCAACTTAACCTTCGTAGAGAATTCAGTCCGTCGACAAATAGACAAAAATTCAAGTTGGCAACAAAAGGGAAAATGACCAATTAATTCCCCAAGTATTTAAAATTAACAATTTTATTCCCCAACTATTAGGTACGCAAAATAATTCCTCAATTTCTAATTGACTTAACAAAATTAAACTCATTATTAGTCCACGTTTAATAATTAACAGAGAACGTTAATCAATTGTTTTGCCCTCTTTTAAGTCATCTTCTTCCCCAAATCTCTTTCAACGTGAACCCTAAATTTCATTCAGAAAACAATTAGAGAGAGTTATTTTGTGAATCTTGATGAATCAACAAAAAATTTCATTCCGAAAGCCTCATAAGGATCAAGCAACCATCGAAGAACTTGTAAACGATTTTTGTTCAGTCTCTGTTTTGTACTCACAATCACTCTCTCTGTTTCTACTTGTGTATATTATCATAACACACAAGCACACTCAGTCTCTCTTTACTCTCACATTTGTTTTCTTATTGTAGAGAAGAGAGAACACTTTGATGCTACATTTTTACATTGATCTGAAGGATACACATATTTATACAAAGAAAACACTCTTCTTCTTTTTCCTCCGTTTCTTGCGCTCCAAGCTTCTTCTTCTTCATTCTTTTTCTACGTGACTCATTGAACACTTCTTCAATTCCAACAGTCTCTCTCTCTCCTGCAGTCTTTCTTAGTCTCTCTCCCTCTTCGTTTCTGTTTCTGTCTCCCTCTCTCTCACTCTCTTCTCTCTTTCTCTTTCATCTTCTTCGTTTCTCTCTTCTCTCTCTCTCTCTCTCCCCTGCAGTCTCTCTTCATCTCTATCTTTCTCTTCATTTCTGCTCTCTCTCTCTCACTTCCTTCTCTGTTCCCCGTCGTCTCTTACTCTCCTGTTTGTTTCTGTGATGGGAAAAAAATACAAGAAACTCTAAACCTAAATTCAATTTGATTAAAAGAGAGTAAAACAATTTGATAAACGATAGCAAAACAATTTGATTTGAAAGAGACTTGGGGAAGATGACTTAAAAAAAGGGCAAAACAATTGATTAACGTTCTCTGTTAATTATTAAACGTGGACTAATAATGAGTTTAATTTTGTTAAGTCAATTAGGAGTTGAGGAATTATTCTGCGTACCCAATAGTTGGGAAATAAAATTGTTAATTTTAAATACTTGGGGAATTAATTGGCCATTTTCCCGGCAACAAAAACTCAGAATTCATCTGCCAATGCTCCATTAGACAAAAAGACAAGGAGATAAAGATACTTTCTCTTCGTTGCAGGCACTTGAACAGAGGATCCCAAACATTAAGTTAGCTCATCATCTCGTTCTGAATCAAACGACTTCCGCTTGTGTAAGCAAAGTGGCGTAACAGTTTTAAACTCTCGGGAACTGCTAAATTAATAAAAATGGTTCGTACTAGTCATCACTTCTAACCAGCAAAACATAATCATAATCAGAGGATTCTAGTGGCCCCTGCAAAACCAGTAACAGTCTAGAATTTCTAGGAGCAAGGTTTCTTCGTTCAAAAGATCAGAACATAATAACACCACTTATCCGGAGAAACCATCAACAATACTCTCTAGAAGAGAGAAAACTCTGAGATAATAGATCCATTTAAAAAAAAGAGAACAAAACAAAAAGCAAAAAACAAGAGAAAAATCAAGAGACACCCATTGTTATTAACTACAACCCTTGGTCAACTTCTTAATCCACTTCTTCCATCTTGCTTCCCTCAGCGTCTGCATCATCTTCAAGAGGAGGCATCTCTGCATCAGCTTCGGCAGTATCATCTTCATCAATGCTCAATCCGAGCTTCAACATCCTGTGGATCCTGCTCCCGAAGGTGTTGGGCTCGTCCAAGCTGAAACCAGAGGTGAGAAGGGCAGTCTCAAACAGGAGAAGAACGAGATCCTTCACAGACTTGTCATTCTTATCAGCTTCCGCTCTTTTCCTCAGCTCCTCCATGATGGCATTCTCTGGATTGATCTCCATCGTCTTCTTGCTCGACATGTATCCAGCCATGCTGCTGTCTCTCAGAGCCTGTGCTTTCATGATCCTCTCCATGTTTGCTGTCCACCCGTATTCTCCCGTCACAAGACAGCAGGGTGAGTCAACCACACGGTCAGAGACGATAACCTTCTCCACTTTGTCTCCCAAGACGTCCTTGATGACTTTGCACAGTCCTTCAAACTTCTCCTTTAGCTCTTCCTTCTTCTTCTTCTCGTCCTCAGACTCGTCGAGTTTCAATCCTTCCTTGGTTGCAGACACAAGTTTCTTCCCTTCGAACTCCTTGAGCTGGCCAATAGCATACTCGTCGATCGCATCAACCATGTACAGAACTTCATACCCCTTCTTCTTGAGCTTCTCTAGGAAGGGAGAGTTCTCAACAGCCTTCTTGCTCTCACCGGTGATGTAGAAGATATCGTTCTGGCCTTCCTTCATCCTTGTCACGTAGTCCTTGAGACTGGTGAGATCATCACCGCTCTTGGTGGAGTGGTAACGGAGCAACTCAGCAATCTTGGTCCTGTTCTGAGAGTCCTCGTGAATACCGAGCTTCAGATTCTTAGAGAAAGCTTCGTAGAACTTGTTGTAGTCCTCCTTGTTCTCAGCAATCTCAAAGAAGAGCTCCAGGCACTTCTTCACTAGGTTCTTGCGGATGACCTTGAGGATCTTGTTCTGCTGCAATGTCTCTCTCGAGATGTTGAGAGGAAGATCCTCGGAGTCAACAATACCCTTGACAAAGCCCAGCCACTCGGGGATGATGTCCTCACAGTTGTCCATGATAAAGACACGACGGACATAGAGCTTGATGTTGTTAGGCTTCTTCTTACCGTCAAAGAGATCAAAAGGAGCTCTCTTGGGAACAAAGAGAACAGCCTTGAACTCGAGCTGTCCTTCAACAGAGAAGTGCTTCACAGCCAAATGCTCTTCCCAATCATTGCTGAGACTCTTGTAGAAAGCAGCGTACTCCTCCTTGGTGATCTCCTCAGGCTTCCTCATCCAAATAGGCTTCTGCTTGTTCACAAGATCCCACTCGTGAGAAACCTCCTTAATCTTCTTCTTTTTCTTCTCCTCCTTTTCTTTCTCCTCGTCTACTTCCTCCACCTTACCCTCCTCATCCTTCTTCTCCTCTTCATCCTCGTCATCAGATATCTCCTTCTCAACAGTCTTCTCAACCCACAGGGAGATAGGGTAGCTTATAAACTCAGAGTGCTTCTTCACCAAATCCTTAAGCCTCCTCTCCTCAAGATACTCCAACTGGTCCTCCTTCAGATGAAGAGTCATCTTCGTACCTCTACCAAGACTCTCACCAGAGGTATCTCTGGTAACGGTGAAAGAACCACCAGCCTGAGACTCCCAAACGTACTGCTCATCATCGTTGTGCTTGGTGGTGACGATAACCTTGTCAGCAACCAAGTAAGCAGAGTAGAAACCAACACCAAACTGCCCAATCATGCTGACATCAGCACCAGCAGCCAACGCCTCCATAAACTCCTTGGTGCCAGACCTAGCAATGGTTCCAAGGTTGTTAACCAAATCAGCCTTGGTCATACCGATTCCACTATCGATAATGGTCAAGGTGTTGTTAGTCTTGTCGGGAATGATGTGAATGAAAAGCTCAGGCTGGCCATCGAGCTTGCTCTTATCCGTCAACGACTCGAACCTTATCTTATCCAACGCCTGTAGTATATCATCAACACAGTAACATCCAATCAATAAATAAAACGTACACAAAACAATTGAATGAGTATAGATTGGAGCTACATTAATCTAATACAAACCCTAGAGGAAACTGTAACGCTAACAATTGATTGATCGAAAACAAAATCATTCAACCTAATGTTTTAGTATCATACAGATCTTCTCAATTCGGAATAAACAGTAACGCTAATGGAATCTAATCTACAGATCGATCAAGAGAGAGAGACGTACATCGGAGGAGTTGCTGATGAGTTCACGGAGGAAGATCTCCTTGTTGCTGTAGAACGTGTTGATGATGAGGGAGAGCAATTGGTTGATCTCCGCCTGGAATGCGAAAGTCTCTGCGTCTGCCATCGTTCGTTTGCTGTGATTAACGTTGCGAGATCTATCTTAGGGTTTTTATCAAGAAATTAGATGCGATTCAATTAGAGGAGAGGAGCTAATGTATATATACTCCTAATAACAGTGTGTTTCTAGATCCTTCTCTTGTTTCCAGTTTCTAGATCCTTCTCTCTCCGAGATCTTTTCTTTGCTAATTCTAAATAGTGAAATTAACTATTTCTTCTTACTTGTTTTGTTATTTTTCTTTTTTTAAAACTAATCCCAAAATTAAATGTGCATTATTTTGTAAAATAAAGTATTCTATATCTATGGAGAAGAGAAACCGATTTGGTCAGTTAGATTATTGATAACGGATTCACAGGCTATGATGAGGGATGTCTTCTCAGTCTCATGTTGTTCTATGGTCGCTATAGCCAGTTAGATCTTTTGGGCTTGTCATCGGCGATATTGAGCAGCAACAAAAAAAAAGGTAGAATAGAAACACATGTAACTTCATCTTTTTCTTGATTCTGAATCTTGTAATATTTGCAAGATGGGTATAAATATTGTGTTCAAAGTGGGTTTAGCATTGTTGAAGCATTGCCATGATGATTTGGTGAAATTGTCATTTAAGGAACTTATGCATGCTTTAAGGAACTTCCCTGAAGATGCCATGGATCCTAATACTTTGCTTGTATTGGCTTACTCCATCAAGGATATTCATATTGACAATGACTTGTTCTTCTTATACAATGATGTTTATATCACATTTAATACGAAAAAGAAAAGATGATATCTCTTGTCCAGATTGAGAGGTTCACAGAACGGTCTCCACAGTAACGGCAGAGGCTTAGTTATAGAACTTAGAAGACTTCATATCTTCCATGTGTTTAGAACTCAAAATTTGTAAGTTTCTATATGCTATTTTGTAAGGAGCTACTGAGAGCCAACTTGAACAAAATATAGTAACTTGTTTCATGTGAAAATCAGAACAAAAGGACCAGGTTATACTTAAATAAAACACCAATAAGATTGATAACAGAAAAAAAAACACCAATAAGACCAATGAGCACCATTGCATATAGACACAATAACTATGTTTTTTTCTTTTCTTTTTTTTTTTTCCTGGTTTTCCAATAAAAGTGGCAACACGATTTTACAGCATTTTTAGAATAACAAACGACTCCAAAAGAAGAAGAAGGAAAGTCATAATCGTGAATACTAAAAAGGGGGCTCCAAATCATCTTAGGAACTTTTTTGTTGTTGTGTGGATACTTTCAAGAAAGACAATAAAACATAAAAAAGAAGAACATTGCTTTACATGTCTAAGCAATGTAACCTTCTTCTTCTTTTTTTACTTGGCAGCAAGCAAATCCAATCTTGGTGTCCGTCAAGAGTCCACTGCTGGAGACTGCATGCAGCAGAGCCATTTTTTCTGAAAACCAAAAGAGACCCTATTGTATGACGAAAGAGAGAAGATAGAGGAAACTTAGAAGATTAACTTACAGGCTGGGGTTTACTAGGATCTCCTCCTCCGGATTTAGCATTACCGTCAGTGGATTTACCAGGCGATCCTGGCTTGCCACCGGTCTTCTTCTCATCCCTAGCTTTGTTGAATATGACTGTGAAACCTTCTGCTGATGCTGGATCATTCACATCCCATTCTCCAAACTTGGGTAAGGGACGTCCTTTGTCCTGTTCATGTTGTGAATACATACATAAACGTTGAAACCAAATACATCAGAGAAACGAAGTTAAAATCTCAAAACTCAATCCTTAAACCCTTTTTGTCATACATGAGAGAAACATAGTGTCCAAAATTTAGTTTAAATACCAAAACTTCTTAAAAAACAAGTAGGAAACAAAGATAATAGAATGTAAGCAAGTCTCAAAAAATAAAGAAGATGCAAAGAAGCGTCACAAAGCAAATGCGAAACCACGAGTCTTATTATTATAACCGTCAACTATCAGGACAAAAAGTTTGTACAATAGCTTAAAAACTAATCATCTCTTCATTTTCTCAGTAAACATTATACACAATTAAGTCAAAAAAAAAAAGATTTTACCAAAACTAACCGTAAGAGAAGTTCCTTTCCACAATTAAGTCAAAAAAATTGACTCTAAATTAATTAGCAAGCAAATATTACAAGGCATAAAGTACCTTTTGCCTGTCCATAAAAAAACACAATATTCATATATGCCTCTTCACTCTCATATATAGATCAAGAACAACCTGGGAAAAAATGATAACACGGGACAACTTCTCTAAGCTAAGCTTTGATCAAAATATCTAAGCTAAAAGACAAATCAATCCTCATCAAAAGAACTCTTCCAAGTTGATATGTATTTTTTTATAAATGAAAGCTTAATCAAACAAATTCAAAACTAAAAACAAAAGCCGAAGATCGAAACTTTAAAAGTTAATAAAAAAACAGAGATCTATAGAATTATAATCTCACATCTATTCCCTATTCAATATCGAAGATTGCAACACATCTAGCTAACCAAATGAAACCAAAATCGAAAGTATATTCTCTCAATCATACATCACGAAACTGATTAAAAAAAAAAGATGAGATTTTTGAACGTACCGACATGGCGTCTGTCTACAGAAAGGAGGAAGCTTTACCCCCCTAGAGAGAGAAAAAAAAAGGAAAAAACGATTCGAATGAAGCCGCCGAGAAAACCAAAGGAAAGTGAAAGAAAAAGAAAAAATATGATCCGCAGGAGGAGAGAGAGAATCTGGGAGAGAAAAGAAAAAGAGAGACTTTTCTTTTTCTCTTATTTTTTATTTTGCTTTTTCCTCTTTAAATTCTATTGATCTGCCTTCTCGGAGCGGTGTCTGTAACGGTTTATATAAACGGAGTTAGTCTTAGTGACGTGACGTCTTTAGGTTTTAAAACGGAGAATTGAGCTGGCTGACGGCTGTTTATTGCGGAATCGCATATATGTTTGTTGGTTCGGACCGATGCAAAACGCAAGTGACTTGCTGGCACTGTTTTGTCTTTTAGAATTTATTTTTATTTTATTTATAATAAACTTTTTCATAATACTGTAATATGGAGTAATCATATGCATGAACAAAATTAATTGGCTAGTTTTTCTTTTTTGAACACTAATTGGCTAGTTTTTTTAAAAAATATTTGTTATAACATCATGGGGTTTTGAAAGATATCTGAATGATTTTGTTAAAATAATGACACTAGTTGCTCATTGTAATAAAAAAATTCAAGTTGTCTATCTTTTTAGTGGACATGAGTAAAAATATTGTTATTGGAAAACTATAATCTAAAATGTCATCAGCCATCAATATCTACCAGTTTTATCAAACTCCTTAACCCACTAGCTGATTTAGTTTTCTTGTACATCTGTCGCAACTACTACCTTGCGACATTCATATACATAATGTATTTCTACAATACTGATATAAACGCAAATTAGCATAAAATGTAATAGCAATTGTTAGAAGACTAGCAGACAATCTACACACTGAGAAGGCATATAATAATATTTTTTGTGTTACAGGCTCACGAGTGCTACTGCAAAATGGAATAAATCCAGTGATGAAATCTGACCTACTGTTAGATTCTGTCTGCATCAAGATCCATCAGACACCATCCCAACACAGACAAAACAAGTTTCTCTCAGTCTCTATTCCGACAATATTTACATCAAAATATTCCTCAAACACACACATATAAGAATTAAGAAGAACCTTTTGCTTCTTCCATGGCTCTGCATTTCATTTCCATTTTCCTTGAATCATATCTGAATGTGTCCACAGGTGAAGTTAGCACATGAATTGCCAACACAGCTCCAGCTATTCTTCAGAGTTTGTACCTGTTCCTGCTCTGTCTCCGTAAAAGATCTAAAAACAAAAAAAAAAGGTGTAAGAAAGAACAAATAAATAAAGATATTTAACACAAGTGGAGTGAAGACAGCAGTTATAAACACATGTGAGTTTATAGAAACTCAATCAAGACTCTTTTGATCTTTTTGGGTATAGTTTTTGAGTTGTATTTGACAGAGAAAACAGCCAGTGAAGGCGACTCTTTACTGGCTGGCTTGTCTTGTTCTGTGTAACAGCACAAGTTCAAATGCTTGAGCTTCTGGAACTGGTTGGCATACACATCAAGAACTGTAGAATGAAACAAGAGGAAACAAAAGTATAACTATGATTGCATACTTAATTGCTAATCAGAGAGGCGAAGAATGACATAAGATGCATGCTGTGAATCAGACAAAACTCTATGAACTTATTAGCTGGTTCCTCTAGAGATCATTGGTTCCTTTAGCTGGTTCACCTGGAAAGCAAAAAACCATCATACATGAGAACCAGAAATAAGCAATGAAAGAGTAACAAAAATAAACACATGCGCTTATAACGCTCATTTGATCAGGGAAAGGGGTCATATGGTTTGTATCTAAAGCTTTTATGATGTTATCTCTTAAGAATACCATCACTTGTCGTGCAACGCATGCATCAATTCTTCTGTCTCACCCACTTTACATAGCGAGGCGGCAAGTACATTGAAGTATTGAACGTGAAAATGTCTGGAGTATGGCCCTCAAGGATCATAGCTTCATAAATTCTTAAACCTTCCATTAAGCATCCCAGCCTGCAAAAATTGTATACCATGCCATTGGGACTAATTATAGCAGCTCGGTAAATTCTACACACTATCTCCTCAGCAGTTTCGAACCTCTCCACCTTACAAAATCCATTTATAATGCGTATGTGACAATATCAGGATCAATACAATCTTTGCTCATTTAATTGAGCATATGAACCGCTTCGTCCAGTAACCCATCAATCTTTCCAGTGTATGTTATTCGCCGCTTCAGCGATCCCATCTTTCTTCATTTTCATGTCAAAGCCTTTCGCTAGATCAACAAACTCTGCATGCTTTCACAAATACCACATAGCTGTTTGGTAGGACCACTAGAAGAAGGCCTTGTACTTCCATCAAAGTTGTTAACATGATTCGATGACGAGGAAAGCCCAAAGGTTAACAACTCATCCAAAAAGTTGACGAGCAATGTGTTACAAAGATCCGTTTTATATCAAATGGTCCTATACCGAAACGTGTAAAATCATCACGTGGGTAATATGAAGTGGGCCCCAAATAGAAGGATCTCGTGTGTAACGACAGGCTGAGATTAAACGGCAGGAGAGTAGAGTAGAGTAGGTGAAATGTCGATGAAGACTTTAAGTTCTGGCTTGCTCAATTAGGTGATAGCAACTTCCTAGTCTTACGCGTGACCTCCATATTTTATTTAGAGGTTCACCCATCAATAGGAGTTCACCATTTTGTATTCAATATCTTTTAAAAAAGGAAACAAAATATTGTCATATTTTTAAAATTAAAAAAGATAAGAATAAATAAAAAATAAAATTAGTTGGAAACAAAAAAAACTTTTAAAAAGAATTTTAATGTCATCGACAAAATATTAAACCCTAAATACTAAACCCTAAACCCTAAATACTAAACCTTAAACCCTAAATGTTATATCTTAAACCCTTGGGTAAATCTTAAACCCTTGGATAATCTTAAATTTTAGGGTTTATGATTTATCCAAGGGTTTAAGATTTACCCATGGGTTTAGGGTATAGTATTTAGGGTTTAGGGTTTTGTATTTTGCTGACGGTACTAAAATTACTTTAAAAAATTCAAGAATTTAGAATTTGTCCAAGGGTTTAGGGTTTACCCAATGGTTTAGGGTTTAGGATTTAGGGTTTAGGGTTTAGCATTTTAGTGATGGTATTAAATTTTTTTTTTAAAATTTTTTTTTCAACTACTATTGTTTTTTATTTTAATTCTTGAGCTTTTATTTTTTAATTTTTTAAAAAATATAATATAACTTGATAATATTTTATTTCCTTTTCTAAAAGATATTAAATATAAAATGGTGAACTCCTATTGGTGGGTGAACCTAGAGGTTCACCCTAGGGAGTGAACCCAAGAATTACTCTTTTATTTATCAGTGGATTTGCTTATTATTATTATTTTCCAGCAACAAAATTTCATATTACAAGTCATGCAAAGCTTCAAAACAAAACAAATAATGTCGAATTAACAATAGCTTTATATATTTTGTCTTCTATTATATGTCATGCGTAGTCTCTCATTATTACTGGAAATGGAAAATTGGCAAAATATGTTACCTTACTATCCCAACAAAACTTTAAAAACAAAAATTGAAAAATATATAATCAGAAAGGAAAATTAGAAAATACATAAATGTGAAAGCGAAAAGGTAGGAGAAGAGTTAAATGAAGAGAATCTCTAAATGTGTAGAAACTTCCAGCTTCATGGCTGTAAGTAATTTCATGACCATTTTGAGCTTTCTCTTTTACCCACTATACCCAGTTTCCACTTACTGTCACCGTTTGTAACCAGTACATCCACTCTCCTCCATTATAAATCTGAGTCATATACACTCCCTCATTGCTTACTTACGCCGCACGTCACACTTCGTCTTCGTCTTCTTCTTCTTTTCTTGTTCGTCTAGGAGAAGAAGATGAGAAAATGTTGACAGAAGAAAGAGAGCACAAGCCGGGATTAGCAAAAAGATTAGTTTTGCCTTTGTCGGGAGTGTGCTCTCTTTACTTCTGCCACCATCGCACACATCATTGTGATGCATGTGATCTTGTGAGCGTAAGTTGCGTATATACACACTTTAGATACTATGATTGCTTCAACAAGGCTTCTTCAGTGTCAAAGAAGGTAAGCAACTTTTATCTTTCAGGCCACATTCATGGTGAGCATCAAGACCTACTATATCTATCTATATGACTATATATATATATATATATATATATATCTTCTCACTCTTCATCAACTTTGAACTAGGGTTTGTTTTGATTCCTCTGTAGTATCACCATTCCAAAAATAGATCTGAAACCTTCTCTTTTTAACTTGCATGGTTTCTAAAACATGTCTATTGAAGAGTTCTCAATGAACATCTCAACAAAAATAAAATAGTAAAATATTAAAAAGTAAGAGAGATTTTTTGAAAGAGTTCTCAATGAATATTTCAACAAAATAAAATTAGTAAAATATTAAAAAGTAAGAGAGATTGTTTGAAAGAGTTCTCGAATGAGATCTTATAAGAATCCAATGAGAACCTATAATCAATCTTAATAATTTATTTGAGTTAAAATTAATTATAAAATCAAATTACATAAAATATTATATTATATTCTTTAGAACCTCCTTTTGAAAACTTCTTCAAATAAGGTTGCCATTATGAAATGACAAACCTTTTTTTTGTTCAATGAAATGACAAACATTTGATGATCTTTTTTAACTGATCTCGAAACTGGTTTGCTATGTAAAGCTAGATGAGCTTTTGGTCTAGACTCAGAGATGGGTTTATATGAATTGAAAAAAACCTAATCGTTCAATATAAACTCATTGAACCAAAGACCACACACATTGTTATCAGCGCCGGCTTCAAATTGTTTTCTAAAATAAAATTTCAACATAGCAAATTCTGAAACCACTTTACACGAGGATTTTGTAAAGATACAAGTGTTTTTGTTCTTAAATCAATTTTATTCAAAGATACTAAGCTAAACTGTTTTTTTTCAAAGAAAAAATGAATTACCTGAGTAAAAATATTTAAGGGCCCCTTCTATTTATGGGCCATGAGGCATTGCAGTCTTTGCCCTACCACCTAAGCCGACCCTGGTTGTTATTATCACGAACGAAACAATGTCATCGAGACTTAGTCCACAAGAGAAAGAGTGTAGGTTTCATCTTGGGAACCGGAGTAGGCTCAACCTCGTTGTTTAGTATCTTTAGAACCGGTCTCATAGATGGTCTGTCATTACTATTGGATGAGCACACATTAGCCCAACAGCAACAGCTTCTTCAGAATTTTCTCATCAAACTGGCCTTTCAATCTCTCATCCACAGCTTCGACCACAACTCTTACATCACTGTGTAATCTCCAAAACTCAGTCCACTAGATTCACAGTCTTCTGACTTTCTGGTTCTTTATCTATTGGCCTTCTCCCACAAGCGACCTCTAGAATCACCACTCTGTAGCTAAACGCATCTGTTTTCTCGGTCGCAGTGCCACATTAGAGATAACTCTGGAGCGAGCAGTCAAGATTTAGACAAGGCCTTTATCGTGCTCAGTGAGCCTAGCGAGAGTGCGAAATCGCCTAGCCTAGCGTTATGTCTCTGTGAATTACTTGCTCCTCACATTTATGGTGAAGATAAGATAAAACTGAAGCCAAACCAATTGATATGTTTAATGACCAGATACAACTACCCACACGCTCATCCAATGACTCTACTCGAGTGATGCGTGAAGCCCACTGTAGCTATATAAACTGTCTTAGACCTGTGATTAGCTACATCTTATGCTCTTTCAATGCTCTCACAGGCCTCTCCATTTCTTCAAAGTTAAGTATCTAAAAACACCAAGAGGGCTGAGCAGAAGATGACCTGTTTTTTCCAGCACCTACCTCTTTTTCCAACTAAGGAGAATCCACACAACATACGAAATATATATAAAAATACAACTATCAGTTGTGAATGAATGTGAACCCCAATGGGATTGACTCATTAGCTAATTAACATTACACCCATTCACTAACTAGTAAATTTCATAGTAATAATAAATTTAAAAGAAAATATTATTTTCTAAAGTAAAATTTCAAATTTTAATATTTTAAAAACATTTTAGCTTTTTAAGTATAAATGTAAACAATTTTTCATAAGTATATTTCTTTGACTTATCAATTTTAATTTGTTTTAGATAAGTTTAATTTAAATTATAAAAACAATTTTTTATTTATGTTATATTTATGACTATGTTTATGTATATATATACAGAGCCGGCCTTGAACATAAGCCAATCAAGCACATGCTTGCGGCCGCCAAATTATAAGTATTAATTCGGCCACTTTTTTTTATAAAAGTTTCCTTTATCCTACCTGGTAAAAGTACTCCCACAACATTTACATATACATATATATATACATATATATATACATATATATATATATATATATTAATGTACATATTTTTGTTAAATTATTAATTAACAAACATATTTTATGGTGACTATATACGAATGAATTTACTAATTTGGTAATTTTATTAGTTTTTCAAAGAAATTAATTAATTAAAGCATAATTCAAACACTCAATTAACAAATATATAGAGTGAGTTTTGAAATATTTATATGTTTTTATTTTTTCAACTCTAAGTTAATGTACAAAATTATACTTATAATTATTTATTACTTAGTGCATAAAAAATATTATTACTTACTCCCTCCGTTTCAATTTAGTTATCTTTGTAAAGTAAAATTTTTCATTTCAAAATAAGTGTTGTTTTATAATTCAATGTAAAATTTATCAATTTTATGTTATTATATTTTTATATTGGTTAGATGTATATGTAATGATTTTTTAATTTAGAGAATATAAAAATCAATATTTTTTTAGTTTGTGTGCATAAACTTAAAATGACAATTAAAATGGAAAGAATGAAATATTTGTTTAAAATGATACATATAAATTATGGTTATATTTAAAATATCTTACAAAAAATACAAAACTTCATACATGCAATTTGACATGTCATAATAAGATAATAAAAAATAAATGATCATTTTCAATAAACAATGTCATCTTTTGCTAGTGAGAATGAATGATATAATCACAAATAAGTAAAATTCATAAAATCACTTCTCAGATAATAATCAAGGATCCTTAGAAAATCAAAAAGAAATAATGATGCACTCCACAAATAAGTCAAATTCATAAAATCACTTCTCAGTTTAATAAATGATTTTTTGACAACAAGACCCTAAAATTCGTATAATATATAATATGATCTCAAACTAAATAATTATGTTTTTTGGTATAAAATTGAAAAATGACGGTATATATTACAACTTTTGTTTTTTTCAGAACTAAAATATTATGACTTGAACTATGACATAGAGACCAATAAATAAAAGAGAATGCACTACTATTCCTAATTTGTTTTACTATTTATAAAGAATAATTTTTCTTTTTCATTCATTCTTATTCTTTTTATTCTAGAAAAATATAAAACAAATTTGTTACTCACCAAAATTGGTAAAAAAATAATATTTTTCTTCATTTCTATAATTTCATTTCTTCGTATTTTTTTTTACTCATTTCTAATGTTTCTATAATAGTCATCAGTTAAACGCATAGTATTTTATTTTATCACTTGTTATATTCGGGGAGAAGAAGATTTAATGCTTATGAAATGGTCTTAAAATTTACTATTAATTACGGAGTAATGTTTTTGATACTCCTCCTAAGTGACATGTTTGTATTTTTCTCTGAACGTGACATTTTGATAAAATAAATTCTGAACAACATAATAAATTGTGTGTGTTTTAGACGGAAAAGGTATTTCTATTTTCAGCTGGACTTACAAGTACGAACCTTACTTTCATGATTGTTGCCATCCAATAGAAATATCTCAACCCTCTTGATCTCAACAATGGAGAACAAATTATAAACATTTGAACTATTTAAAAGAAGTTACATATAACTGTGGTAATTTAATTGTTTTGGGTCCTTGTCTTTTATATTTTTAAGAAAATTGAGCATTTTTCAACATTGTTTATGCAAAACATATTTTAGGTCCTAGGTCCATGCTCCTCTTGCCCACCCTCCTAAACCGGGCCGGGAAGGGAGGGGGATGTGCCACCAGTGAATTTAAAGATTCACAAATTTGCAAGCACGCAACCAAAAACTTAGATTCATAGCATTACTAGAATTCAACCATAGTTAAACACTTAATGTTACAGTAGTAATTGCAAGCAAAATCCACCAGTGAATTTGGGGGAGGGAGGGGGGGGGGGGGGAATTGTGCCACCAGTGAATTTAACGATTCACAAACTTGCAAGCCATAACCATAAACTTAAATTCATACTCCATCCGTTCATATTAAGTTTTATTGTAGAGAAAATTTTCCGTTGCAAATAAATGTTATTTTAGCATTTCAATGTAGAATTTATTAACGTTATTTTCATGTTTATTTTTTTTGTTGGTTGAAATATACTGTAATTAGGTATATAGGTAATGATGATTTTATATTGAAAATATACAAATTAAATGATTTTTTAATCTATGTACACAGAAATCTAAAACGACACTTAAATAAACACTTAATGGTACAATAGCAATTGCAACCACATTCCAAAGTCCGTTTAAGTAAACACCATCTTCATTTCCCCATTTTAGTTTGAAGCTCAGAGATCACTCTCTCGCCAATATCTTAAAGTCCACTACTCATCAACAATGGCGAAGAAGATGAGTAGAGTAATCATCTCAAGCATTCTCCCCTTCATCATCCTCCTCCTCCTCATCCTCTCCGTCCAAACACACGCGCACAATGTCACGCGTCTCTTAGCAAACCACCCTTCTTTCTCCTCCTTCAACCATTTACTAACCAAAACTCACCTCGCCGCCCAAATCAACCGGAGAACCACCATAACCGTCTGCGCCGTCGACAACTCCGCCATGTCCGCCTTAACCTCCAAAGGCTACACAATCTCCACTCTCAAAAACATCCTCTCCCTCCACGTCCTCCTTGATTACTTTGGCGCCAAGAAACTCCACCACATCGGCGGCGGCTCGGCTCTCGCCGCCACTCTCTTCCAAGCCAGCGGAGCTGCTCCGGGAACTACAGGATTCGTTAACATAACGATGATGAGAGGCGGCAAGGTCGGCTTCCGTCCCAAAGACGGACATCTTTCTTCCTTCTTTGTTAAATCCATCGAAGAAGTTCCGTACAATATCTCTGTTATCCAGCTCAGCAGGATCTTACCGTCGGAGGCCGCGTCGGGTCCAACTCAAGCTCCGGCGCAGATGAATATCGCCGGGATAATGTCGGCTCATGGCTGTAAAGTGTTCGCCAAGGCTCTTCTGTCTAACCGCGGAGCTTCAAAAACCTACCAGGTACTTACTAATTATAAACCCTAATAAGTAACTAATTACACGTTGTTAGAAAATGATGTTTCAGTGATTTAAGCGGTAGATGCATGTGCATGTCGTCGCTGTATGTAAAAATTAATTATTTAAATAGACGCTGGTACTGACATTACCAAAACCTGATTAATTCGGTTTACTAATTAGAAAGCATTAATCAAGTGATAGATGCACGTGACTTTATATTAAATTAAATTAAATTAAATATTCATGACCGCACAAGTCACCTAGTGTTAAATTAAAGAAACTCAGGTTCTTTCACTAATTAAACCTGATTAGTGTTATAGTGGATAGTGATAGTAGTTACTCTATTTAGACACTATACTAACTATAGTATTAATTCACATTGTTAAGTATGATATTTAATCAGATAATATGCATGTGGTTTGTTCTGTTGGCTTGTAAGTTACCAATGTATTTCAGAACATTATACCAATCTAAAATCTTTAAACTTAAATTAAAAACGGCTACATTTCAATTATGAAATATATCAGTAATTTTTTTGTATTATTATAAAACATTAGACTTTAGGTATAATTTTCCAAGTAGTTTTTTGAGTGACCAAACCAGGAAACCTTTTTTCGAAAATTCAAATAACATTTTGTATTAAAATTGATTTGGACCATGCACACAACCCTTGACTACTAACACTGCAGTAATATCTAGCGATTCAATTTTTTTTTTTCGTGTGTGTATGTGGATTGCGTTCATGCTGTAACAGGAGAGTGTAGAAGGAGGCATGACAGTGTTCTGTCCAGGAGATAACGCCATGAAAGGATTCTTACCCAAATACAAGAACTTAACAGCTCCAAAGAAAGAAGCTTTCCTTAATTTCCTCGCTGTCCCGACCTATTACTCAATGGCCATGCTCAAATCCAACAATGGTCCATGAACACACTTGCCACATATGGAGCCAACAACTTCGAGCTCACTGTAGAGAACAATGGAGAGAAAGTTACCCTCAAGGCAAGGATCAACACTGTCCAGATCGTTAACACTCTGATCGACGAGCAACCATTGGCTATCTATGCGACAGATAAGGTTTTATTGCCTAAAGAGCTGTTTAAGGCTTCTGCTGTTGAAGCTCCTGCTCCTGCTCCGGCACCTGAGGACGGCGATGTTGCGGATTCTCCTAAACCGGCTAAAGGGAAAGCAAAAGGGAAGAAGAAGAAGAAGAAGACTGCACCGTCGCCTGATGATTCTTTTGGTGAGTCAGATTCGCCTGCCGAAGGGACTGATGGAGATGCAGATGATGCCAGTGATGATGAAGCCAGTGCGGTCAGGATCGTGGGAGGAGCTAAGGCTGGTTTTGTGGTTGGCTTGCTCTGCTTGTTTGCTTCTTCTTGGCTTATATAGTTCACTTCTTGTTTCTTCTCTTCTTTGTTTTTTTAGTTCCTTAATCTTTATTTATGGCTTTGATGGAAAGTAAACTATAGTTATTTAATTTCCCTCTATTATAAAGTTTTAATGTTTGGTGGCCGAATTAATTAGTCGGTGGTATCAGGTATGTTTATTTTGTCTTTCTGCTTCACTTGTTTGTTGAGTTGATGATGTAAAGAAAAGTATTGCAATTGATAAGCAGTTAAGCACTAGTTTATAGTTACTTCAGTATTTGATTTTAGATAGAATTAAACGTAAATACTTAATATATATAACTGACCCATAATTAAACGAAAATCAAATAATGTATAAAATGACCAAACTAAAACTTATATATTTCTTCTGATTCACAAAATGATGTTTTGGTTAAGGGCTTATAAGTAGTTGGTGTGTAGTTTTAGTTTTTTTTTTATTACTTTACAATTTAAGATGTAGATATTTTAGTCGTGGATTTTTTTTTGTTTTAATTTATTTTAAAATTATATAAAATACTAAATAAAAATATAGAAAACTGATTTTTAGAGTTACCATGTTTTATTTTCTGATTATTTTACTATAGATTCAATTTTTAAAGTTATAGCATGATTGTTTAGTAAAACGGTTTTAGAAAGAACAAAATGATTTTCAACAGTGTTACTAGGCCTGAGCATTTTAGGTGCCAATTTGGGTTGGTTTGAGTATTTCGGATATCAGGTAATTCGGATAGGAAGATAAAGAATCCATTTACTACATGGCCTAATTTCGGGTTTGGTTATGTTCGGGGAATTTAGGATTCGGTTCGGATAGTAAAACTAGCTACCAGAAAATAGCCAAAAATATTTGGTTCCCATTCAGTTTCGATTTCGATTCGGTTATTTTGGGTAGTTCGGTAATTTGGATTAAATATCAAGTATTTTGGATAAAATATCGAATAATTGGGAAATTTTGGATAAAAATCATGGATATTTCGAATTTCTATAAATATTTCGGACAAAAAATATCCGGATACTTCAGATAGTTTCAGATACTTTCAGATAGTTTGGATACTTTATAATAGTTTATTTTTCTCAATACTTTCAGATACTTTTAATAGATTTGAAATTAGAAATATATACTTAGCTAGGGAACATAAAAAACCTCTCTCTCTCGTTTTCTCCAACTTCTCTCTAGACAACTTCAAAAATAAGATTCCGTCTCCGGTAGCCGGTGGCTTCGCCGCCGGTTACTGATTCCCTTTTTGCTTTGTAAATTAAATAAAACTTTCGATCTGTTGATCGATTTTAGTTTCTTCCGGTAGCGGATCTCTTTTTCCCTTGGAGATTTTGTTTGTGTTTTAAATCCGTTTTTCTCTTTTCCTAATCTTTATATATATATCCTGTTTGATCTTGGGAGATTTTAATCTATTCAAAAGTTATGCTTGATTTGTTATTCAGTAGAGGAATCAATCTTCGCCTCCAATAACGAGCGGAGTATCCAAAGCTGATAAAAGTCGAATTGTTTGATTAAGCGAAGGAGACGGAAAGCGGTTTCAGATTGGCTGGAGTTTTCTTTTTGAAAACGTTCTGGCAAGACTCTGCGTTTCATCTCTTTAAAGCTTCTCACTGCGTTTAACACTGGCGATGGATGATGAATCTGAAAAGATCAACGGCGAATTGGAAAGGTGGAGCGGTCAAGCGGCTTCAACTAAACGGAGAAAGTGATTCACGGTTTTCGATCCGGCAGAGATCCGGCGTCACCGCCGATGCTTCCTCCGATTCCAGAAAGGTCTAGCCACATCAAAGAGCACGTGTCGAGCATGCATTTTAGTTATTCTTTAGATAACACGTGTAATTTTTTGAAGTAAAGACTGGGCTGAAATCTTGTAAGGTGGGGTTGAATCCGTTTGTAATTGGGTTTAAAGCCTTTTAAGCTTAATGATAAGCACAGTTGACAAAAAAAAGGTATATGTTTGGTTTTCGGTTCGGTCCGCTTCAGTTCGATTCAGTTATTTTGGATATCGTAACATAGGAACAATTAGGGTATTTGAAGGTTGATGTACGATTCCGGTTTTGGATATTTCAGTTTGGTTCTTTCGATTCGGTTGTCTTGCCCATGCATAAGTGCTACAGCTCCTTTCAGTCAATTCCTAAATGTATGAAATTCAAATAACTTCAAAGATTATGTTGTCTATTTTAACATGAAAACACTAAACAATTAAACCAATAAAAACATGCAAAATATGAATAGCATACTAATTAAAAGCCAAAATAAGATAAAACAGTATTGCTACCATCTTTTGCTTGGAAATCACTGAAGTTATGGGTTGGAAATGGAGACGTCAAGAAGGTAGAATCTCAGTAACTTTTGAATAGAAACATTTAATGAAATTGACAATGAGCTATGCAATTGTTTTGATTGGCTCTATGATCATCACAAATCCTATAATGCTCTAACATTAACCACAATAAAGAAGAAGACAATACAATATTTGGTTACAAGCTGATGAATGGTTCTAACAAGGTTTGTCAATTTGGCAACTAAGAACACCTACTGATGGATGTGTGGTCTTGAGAAGTGAAGCTGGTCGAGCTACCATACTAGACATTTTGGTATAGCTAGGAGAATCTTCGTTCCCTGATGGTGTAAAGAAAGCACCGTTTAGCATTTCATCTCCTTCTGATTTCCAATTCCATTCCTTCCATTCATCGTCTCCATCTATACTCTCTCGCTTTGTCACCTGCGTACATAGGAATAGGCATTTCGGTGTAAGATTAATCTAGTTCCAATTTGGTTTAGTTTATTTCGGTAATACTCATATATGTTTATGAGTTTGGTTCGGATTTAAGTTTGGCTTGATTGAGAGTCGGGGAAGATTTAATAAACAAAGAAAGGTTGCAACATCTAAAATTACACTTAATCATGAATAAAATTGTATACATTAAGCTTAAAACGCTCTTATTGTTGTGGTAGACATTTCAAGAACGTACCTCCTTTGTGAACTGATTATCCGAAGCTATAAACACATTCCCTTGACTAAAAATGGTCGGATTAGCACTTCCACCAATTGCATACATCTCCCACTCTCTATAAATATTATTCACAATGTGAAAATATCCATGCCTGCACCTACACATGCCATTAAATACAATGTAACGCACATATTGATTTTACGTTTATCTACCCATCACAAGTTGTATGTTACCTGGGCATTCGCTGGACAAGTCCTTCACCAAAATAATTAAACGCGATCGAAACCCTCATGTCTCGATCACCGTCAAACTCATCACTATGACCCAAAAGCATGACTTCATTATGATTCAACATGTAGTTATTCGAAATCGTTATATCCGTCGACCCACTCACCGCATCGATAAGCCCATCGTGACACTTCTCTAACGTACAATGATCAATCCAAACATCCCGCGAATCGAATATCGAGATCCCATCTCCATCAGAATACCCTCCCAACGACCGTTTCGCCGGAACGCAATGGTGGATATAAATATTGTGTATGATTACGTTACTTACTTGATACAAAGCTAAACACGGTCCATAAGCTATCTGCACGTTATTTCCTCTGCCGTCTATGGTTTTGTATGAGGTCACTTGAATGTCTTCTTTTAGTGTTATTACCATGTCTCTATCGAATATGATCCATAGAGGTTGGTCTTGTGTTGCGGCGTAACGTAATGTACCTGGAGATGGGTTTAGAGGATCCTCGTCTCCTGAATCTGTTACGGTGTAGAACTCCCCGGCTCTACCGCCTATTGAGTCGCGGCCGAATCCAACCGCGCAGTCCGCGAGGCTTTTGCGGTTGGAGTTCCACTTCTGGTCGCATCTCCAGCAGTCGTCGATTGGATTTCCAGTGGCTGAGCAAGAAGCTGTTGAGTTTGATGTCTCTGATGTTGACCATTGCCTTGGGGGTGACGGTTTAGGAAACGCAGACGCAAACGCGGAAGAAGCGGTTAAGAGAAACAAGAAAATGGTACATACAATAGACATTATTATTTTCTTGTCTTAACAAAAGGCTTAAGTAAACTAGATCATTTCACTATGAACAAGTGCTAAAATTATTCAGTATATATATATGCAAGAGGCATTAAAATAAATACGGAGGTAATTATATTAGGTGAAAATTGAAAGACTTGGGTCCAACAAGACATTACGCCGTTATATATTGGTGGGTTTCATATTAAAAAGCAGTATTATAGAACAAAAACAAAACAATAACAGAGGCTATTTAATTGCCAGTTTGTGTAGACTTGAAAAACAATGTTTGTTTGTTTGTTACTTCACTTCATAGTGATAGAACTACGTGCCGTTTCGAAAGGTCTTTAACACGTCGTGTAGTTACTTGCACAGCACCGTTTTTGTTGCTTATCAACTTACGTGGAGCGTTTTGTTCCATTATTTAAGAACTGCATGCCCTTACGAAGGTAGAAAGACGACACACTGTTCATTATAACGAGTGGCAAACAGCGTGGAGTAGTTCATTATCCTCTCTTCTTTTGAGCAAAACCAAAACTCTTTCGTTTGTCCAACTTCACGTCATGATAAAGTACGTGCGTTCTGCAGAAACAGCACCGTTTCCATCGCTTAAGGACTGCGTGCCATTACAAAGACTGAAAGACAACACACTGTATAAGCTCACACTTCTTAAACAGCGTGGAGTTTAGTTTATTATCTTCTCACCATTTGAGCAAAACCAAAACTCTGTTTCGTTTTGTGTGAAGTGAAAACAGACACAGAGCAATGACAATATCTCATCTTGTCTCTCCATTACCATCTCTCGCCTTCTTCCAAACCCGAAACTTAACCAGGCGTTCTTTTTCTCTCCCTCTAAACCCTAACACCCAATTCTCAAAACCTAGACTTTCAAGGGAAAGAGCCGCCACACTCGTCCTCCGATCCAAGGGAGACGACTCCGTCGACGCATCAGATCGGATAATCTCAGCCGTATGTTACTTCTACCCGTTCTTCGATGGGATTCAGTACGGTAAATTCATCATCACGCAATACCAACCATTCCAGATCCTCATCCAGCCTCTGTTTCCCGCCATCAAGGCCTTCAAGAGCTTCCCTTTCAATGGCTTCCTCATCTTCATCGCTCTCTACTTCGTCGTCGTGAGGAACTCTAACTTCAGCAGGTACGTTAGGTTCAACACGATGCAGGCCATTGTGCTCGACGTTCTGTTGATTTTTCCGGATTTGCTTGAGAGGAGCTTTAATCCTAGAGATGGGTTTGGTTTGGATGTGGTGATGAGTTTGGACAGCACAGTGTTCCTCTTCTTGCTTGTCTGTTTGATCTATGGATTCTCTGCTTGCTTGTTTGGTCTGACCCCGAGGTTGCCCATTGTTGCTGATGCTGCTGATAGGCAAGTCCTTTGATTTATGAAGAAAACTACAACAAATAATATATCTGTATGTAGTACACGTGTGCTGCTGTGACTGCACTTTCTCTGTATTGGATCAGTTTATTGTAATCATCAAAATATAATGCAACTTTTTGATCCATTGAAAAGGGTTTTTGCAAAGAGAGGGAGAGATATCATATAACAATTTTCATATCTTGATTTGATTATTTACCCTCATCACATATCTGAAAAAGCAATATGGTGAGGGATGATCAGTTCTGTACCAAAAGAAAAAAAATACACGCCAATGGCTACTGTAGGTTTACACATCTGCACTCATCTGCCTAATGAAAGGAACAAAGTTGTTCCAGTTCTCGACCCTAAAGATCTTCTCGTTCAATCTGAAAAATGTAAAAGACCTTACAGTTTCCCCATTCGGTTGCACACAGTTCTCTCTTATTTGCCTTAGTCCCATCTGTTGCAGGAATCACACCATATATAAACGGTTAATAAACCACTACTTTTTGCTTTGACCTCATCGTATAAGATTATATTGTGCAAATCTCTCACCTGATCAAATCTTTCGCTTGTGTTTCTACCAGTCACTTGTATTGTCCTTTTCTTCGAAACATCGTGTATCTAGCAGAAAAAAATGGACAGTGTAGGTTTATTCATGTTGTTTAGGAATACTTGATTGTCCAATGAGAAAAAAAACAGCGTTGCAGCACAGTAAGAAACAGAGACTAGACCATTTTCATGTGTGTGTGTGTGTCGTCAATCACAGTAAAACAGTGAGCATAAACTTCTAAATATAAGTTAATCACAGCCAGTCTAAATATAAGTAACATAAACTTTTCATATGAACAGTATTGAGTTTTAGATCGAAACATTCGGAAAGAAAGTACATTACTTGTCTAAGCAATCCTTCAGGGCTGCAAAGATACTTCTCAGGTGTTTCACAGTCCGCCATATCCAAACAACTAGAATAGATATGAAAGATTCATTTCGTTAGCACACCCAACCCATGCAGCTTCTATAAAAATATGGTACACAGCAAAAAAGAACTTAAAAAAAAAAGCCTCTTACGGGATATGCAGAGCGGCACCATGGCGAGACAAGACAGAAGCAACAGGATCATAACCATCCCTGAGTGCGGTATTGTAGTAACCTGCAGTTAGTTCAGCGGGGTGTGAAGATGTCTTATACCACCAATAGATTCCACCAATTTTCGCAACCAACATTACAGAGCTTTTCTCCTCTTCCTGACGTCTCCGCAAAACATCGGCGGCTTTTGCGAGGATAGCATCAGCATGACAAATCAACTTCCCACTGTACCATTCCTACAACAAAATCAGTTCACTGTGTTATTTTATAATCCGAGTTACTAGCCATTTTGTGCTCAAGATCATAATACTGTGGATACGTAAAAGCAGTGTAATATGATACGAGAACATACTAGAAAGAAACGGCCATAGTCAGAGAGAAAACTATCATGCCCCTCCTCAAAGAAAGGAACCCCAGATGGAAAGCTATTATAGCAGCCCGCATCTGGAGGATCTCTGCTTCCCCATTGAGGTTTGCCTTCTTGAGACGCCACTGTCATCAAGTCTTCCATCCTAAATCCAAGCAAATATACCTCACAAATCTGTAAATGTGATTCGCAGGAAAGTTTACAATTTGAATTTTTTTTAAAGTACTCACATGTACTTGTCATGGCACTGGAATTCACCGATACCAGGGAACTTCCATCTCCCATCTCCAGAAGGATGTGCAGGATATCTGGATGAGGAAAATACAGTGTAAGATAAATCCATTGTAGCTTTAATGATTGGTAATCGGAAGTGTACCTAAGCTCCCCGGAAGGACCAAGACCGACGCCTATTTCTTCAATCAAGTTTCCAAAATACGGTTCAAATTTTGTAGAGAAACTGAGCATAAAATCTTCGTAGCACTGGACGGCGGTTCGACCACCAAACAAAGGAAGTTGATCGACTCCAAGCGTCAGATAGTCATTATTAGAGAATCCGTTTTTATCTCGATAGTATATATCCTTATTGACGTCTCCAATCTGGTAAGAAAAAATGTATTAACAAAAAAGCAGCTGAGTGAAACTAATTACTGAAGCAACAAGTAGCCACACAACTACCTATGTCTTTGCTATGTGTACAACTTACAAACCTCTCGGATCCAGAGTGGAAGACTGATGCCTCCTTTACCACCAAACAAGTGCATATTCGAATGAAAACAAAGAGAAACGTGTAACTTCAACCCCGCCTCAGAGACCAGCCTGAAGAGCTCTTCGTAGAGAGACCATTTAAACTCGAGAGGACAGAAACGCTCAACGATCCCCCACCAAACCTCAACAGCGACTCCATGAACACCAGCTAACTTGAGTGCCTTGAGAGAAACAGTTAAAGCCTTGAGCCTGAAACGATAAACACTCAAAAGTTGTTCTTGAAATGGTAATCACATACTAATATATAGTAAGATAATTAATGATACATTTGGAATACCTTTTAATGATAGGGGAGCCAGAAGCATCGATTCCAAATGTATCAATAGGCATCATCACGTAAACAGGGACTTTCTTGTGCTTTGATGATACCAACACAAACGATCGTGACTTCTCTCGTGCATCCATGCTGTAATCATATTCAATCAACAACCAAATAGATTCAATTTCTCCCCCCCCCCAAATTGATTCAACGAAAGAAACGAAATGTGATGATAACCTGAAGATTCGGCTGTTCCCGGGGACGGAGCTCCGTTTCGTGATCAAACGACCGCGTTTGAACGAAGGAACATAAGAAACGTTTCGGAAGAAGAAGTTTCGATTCCGCCTCGTTCTCTGCTCCTCGAGGAAGCACGATTTCGCAGATAATCCTCCGGGATGGAAGAGGTTGTTACCGCCGGAAACTCCGCGGCAGCCACAGCCGATTCCTCTAACCTCCGCCATTTTCGTGTTTTCTCTCTTCACCTTCTCGTCGGAGGAGGAAGATATTTTTTTGTTCTGATGGGTTGAGATGCGGAGGAAAAGAGACGGAGATGGAGTACCTGAAACGCAATTTTTTATTTCCTTTTTTTTTTAAATAATCAAGATGATTATTTAAACTTTGTAATTGTCACCCTCTTCTTTTGCTTTTTGCTGCTTTCCTTTTCTAGATTTGGCCCATATGTTTTAATGTTTCGGTAATTGACCCCTTTAGTATTTTTACTTTCACTTCTATACTCCACTATAGTTGAGTGAAAATAAGTATAGCTGGTTCTTGTATGAAATAAATCAGTGTAACTACCATAGTTTGTTAAGAATTTTAGTTTAATCAATGCTTGATATACCATAATTTAATTTTCAAACTCGTGAAACAAATGAATGTCTCGTACAATGTGTGACCTTTTATTTTTAAACTCTGGATAATTATGTTATTACAAACTATGAGAACGTTACAGACGATTTTACAGTACTCTTTGCGCCATGCTCCAAAACTTCTTGTAAGCCTTATCTCTCTTAATTCGCATAATTTCGTCTTCACTGGGACTCGAAACCCATACCTCCTGGCGTAGAAGCATTAATGAACATTTAGTCAAACCACTGGACCAAAGGGGTTTCCACAACAATGTGTAACCTAAGATATTAAAATGTAAATCCTATTATGCATTTGATAACAAATAAAAAAAAAACGAGGACTTGAGTAGCATATACTCAAAACTATTGTACTTTAGATGGCAAAAGTATTAAACATCCACACTGGAATAACGCTTTTTGACAAAATAAACAAAAACAAAATCCGTTGAACTGATAACTTTTGTTGACGTGGTAACGTCTCGTCCCGTAGTGTAAATTATCCATTCGAAACAGATCCCATGCTACTCGCCGTCTTGCTCCCATCATCACCTACTCTGCTCACCAAATTTAGTGTGTTTCTGGCACAATAAATAATCAAAACTATCACGTATAGTATCATGTGAAATTATTACTTCCCTATATATGTTTTCGTCAAGGACGATGAAGTTAAAGCATGGGTCCACGTTATGTCGCGTTTTAGTCTCCTACTCATCAAGTGGCAAAACTATACATTGATTTTTTTTTTTTTGAAAATAAAACTATACATTGATTTATTCGAACGTGAAGTAGATGACAAGATTTTCGGTTAGTTAGGTTTCATAGTTTGACATAACAGGATATTAGGTGCTTGTTTTAATTTTATGGTGTCGCTTGTGTATCCGCAAGGACATATTTCATAAAAGGATTGTTAGAAGGAAATCTGACTTTTATTTTTGTTTTCTTGTAAAAATATACGTTTTTATTGAGATAACTCGCAGGTGAAATACTCTCAGCTGTTACTTGTGCTGGAGATGGGTACATTCAAACCATGCATGAACATCCATGCAACAAGCCAACAAATCTAAAGATAAGTACTTTTACAACAACAAAAAAAATCTAAAGATAAGTTTTTTTTTTGTCATCACTAAAGATAAGTAAATTGGTTACTCCTAGCAACATCATTATAAGGTATGAAACATATAACTAGAGAATCATCAAGGATAATAAACCATGATGAATTTCTCGATTATTGAATGACTAAAAGTCTTTTCTTTTCTATGAGAAATTTTCTAAAGAAACCCTACTGCTAATGGCCTTAGATAGAATTGTGAAATATAAAAATCATTTGTAGATGATCACATAATAGAATGGAAAGTGGAGAGTGTTTCAGGAAGAAGTGCGAATAGGAACTTCCGGTGGCATCTTTGGACTACTGACTAACTTGCTTTAACTGGTTACAATCATCCGTGGCTCGCGCAGCATCAATTGTTTCCGTTGTATATCAATGGAGCAGAATGGTTTTCATTTTCTTCCTTTGCTTATCCAGATGACCTCAAATACCGGGGAAGGGAGCCTTCTCAGGGCAGGAGATGACTCAACCCTACGAGAGTTGTTTGGAAGGTCAATACGCTCCGATGGTTCAGATGGCAGTTTATATGGAGACAATGTAATGAGATTTAGGGAACAGTATGTTCGTGTTACAGAAAAAAAAAGGGAACTGGTTAATGACTTGGCGTTTCTAGCAATGAATTTGTCTTTTCATTTGTTTATTTCCGGCTATTGTTGGTTGAACTTGAAGAGCTTCAAAGCATTTTATTTAGCGAAATACTTGGGTTCACCCCTAGAGTGAACCTATAGTTTCACCCAACCAATAGAATTTTGTTATTTCATATTTAGTATCTTTTAAAAAAAGAAACAAAATATTGTCAAATTTTATTATGTTTTTAAAATAAAAAATAAATAGAAAATAATTGTAGTCGCAAAAAAAAGTTATATTTAAAATACCGCCAACAAAACACTAAACTCTAAACCCTAAATCATAAACCTCAAACCCTTGGATAAATTATAAATCTTTGGATTAAAAAAAATATATTTTTAACACAGTCAGCAAAAACACTAAACCGTAAACCCTAAATACTAAATCCTAAACCCTTGGGTAAACCCTAAACCCGTGGATAAATCATAACCCTAGAATTTAGAATTTAGAATATAACCAAAGGGTATAAGGTTTATCCAAGAGTTAAGGGTTTAGGATTTAGTGTTTGGCTGACGGTATTAAAAATATTTTTTAATGTATTTTTGTTTGCAATAATTTTTTTTTTTTAACTCGAAGAAAGTTGAGATACATAGTGTTGATAAGAAACCAAAGACAAAGAACATAAACCAAACAAAATAAAACAAAGATATAAACTGAGCCTAAAACTCATTTATGTCCACAAATCTATTCCTTCCACCTTTCGAGAAGAATTCGATATCAATAGAGCTGACCTAAAGAACAAATGTCTTGAGCAGTCCTAACCCTGAAGGGAATATCACCAAGCCATATTAGAACCAGCAACATCAGAAACAACCGAGAGGTCAAATCTACAGACTAACTCCAGCAGCTGCTATCCATGTGAAACTTGCATGACCAGAAACCACCACTAAAACTAAGAAACAAGGACAAAAGACCTTGAAACGCTACTTGGGAAAACGTCAAAGAAGACCACCAGTTCTTACACGTGGACACTTGCAGGGCAGCCAAGTGACCTACAGAACAAAGACTGCCCACTTCCTCGCAAGAGAAAAACTGAAGATCAAGTTAACTGCTTCGTGTAGAAACCATCTCCCAAAACCACAAAGGTCAAAGATAAGGTCTAGTAGATACCTCTACAGCGAACATAAATCACAAAAAATGAATCCAAACAGCTAACTTAGGATGCGACGAAGTGACTGAAACAACAAGAACCAAACAAAAGCAGTATTCCCACGACTTCAAACTAATATTAATTCACCACACACGAACATAAGTTTCGGTGATCGAGATGCTAAAAAACCATCCTTCCTAGAGACACAAAGCCGACGATAGAGATGTTAGAAGAACCATCCCTTTCCGGAGACAGAAAGCCGGCGGTAAAGAATTTTGAGAGTCTCTTTCCCCAGAGTCTTATCCCATGCAATAAATATTATTTTTTATTTTTATTTTTTAGTTTAAAATATAATATAAATTGACAATATTTTATTTTCTTTTTTAAAAGATACTGAATATGAAATAATGAAATCCTATTGGTTGGTGGTACAGGTTCATTCTAGGGGTGAACCTAAGAATTTCTCTTTTATTTATCAGTTTCTATTCGTCTGTGAAGCTGTTTCTGTGACTCTCAACAGAAATTAATCTCAACAGAAGAAAAACATTTACTTTCACATTGTAACATGAAATTAATCTCAACAGAAGAAAACATTTATTTTTAAAGACCAACTAGAAAGAAACGGTAAATATGTAAATGAGATCCTAAAACTGTAAATGCAAAATTAAATTTCATCAGAACGACAGTAGTTTCATGTAGCAGATCCACAGAGCAAAAGTTAATATCTCCTCTCAACTTCTCAAGACATTTTAAACCGCTTTATGAAACTTCTCAAAACACTATTGATTGGATACAAAAATGCAAAAATTACATATCAAAATGAAGAATCCAAAATCGACAAAAATGTAAATTTATTCTCTTATAGAACCAAGCTGACAACCAGGATCAGCAATGCGCATAAGACATCGTGTTGAACGGAACTAGAAGCCGACTTTCCTCCGGAAGGACCCGCAGCAGTCTCCGGCGCCAAGTCTGCCGTCGCTGGAGCCGAACTATTCACCGGGCCACGTCCGTAAGGAAATATTTCAGGCGCATTGGCTGGAGTGGAGGGACTAGACGGGAAACCAGGGGTTGTTATCGGCGATGAGATCTCCGGAGCATCGGCTGAGGTTGGAGCAGAGGCAGAGGGACTCGTCATCGGAGCAGAGATCGGAGACTTCACTGGAGTAGAGACTGGAGTCGTGGCGGTAGAGGGAGAAGAAACAGGGGAACTCGCCGGAGCAAAGACAGGTGGTATCAAAGGAGACGGAAAGGAACGAGACAAAACAGGAGGAGTTGCTGGAGGGTACACAGGGGGGTTTGAAGGAGACTCATCAATGGTCGGCGAGGAAACAGGGGAAGTTGCGGGAGCAAAAACAGGGGATTTCAAAGGAGACGCAATGGTCCGAGAGGATCTAGGAGAACTCACCGGAGCAAAAACAGGGGATAACAGAGGAGACGCAATGGCCCGAGAGGGTTCAGGGGACCTCGCCGGAGATTTGGCAGTGGATCTCGGTGGAGACGAAACAGGGGATTTCAAAGGCGTCGCGATGGTCGGAGGGGATCCAGGGGAAGCCGCCGGAGATAAAACAGGAGACTTTCCCGGAGCAGAGCGAGGGGATTTGACAGGAGTCGCGGTGGTCGGAGAGGAAACAGGGGAACTCGTCGGCGTAAAAACAATAGTTTTCGCAGGAGTCGTCGCCGGTGTCACCGGAAACTGTGGCGCGGGAGTGTCATGGATCGCCGGAGGGAGTAGAGTAGGCGTTTGAGAGAAACTAGGAGACTTCGCTGGAGGATAACTGCGGTGTGGTTTTGGAGGGACATGCACCGGAGGAGACTGTTTCTCAGCGAGTCTCGGCGGTTGAACAGGTGCATTGTCGGCTTGTACATTACCAGAAATAGAAAGTAAGAAAACAATTAAAGAAAGTAGGACAAAACGATTCATCGCTTTCTTTTGTCGTCTGTTGTCTTTGAGAAGAAGTAAAAAAAGGAGGAATGTGAGTGTTCCAAAGTAATAAATGGATTTTATAAGAAATAGATTTTTCTACAGAACGCGAAAAGTTGTGAAATTGTTATACCCGAGAATATATGACCGTTGGAGGCGGAGGAGGCGCCTGTACGTTGACCGGCTGTAGTAAGTGTAGTAGCCGTTAACCGGTTACAATTAGACGACAGTAAGTGTAACTAAAAGAAACATAGACGACGTGACATGCAGTTCTCGAGAGCATTAACGACAAGTAGTTTACGTTCGTCCTTCCAAATAAGCCCATTAAAAGTAAACCCACTTTGTAGCCAATGAAACACGCGAATGTTGAATTGTTTAGTTTCCTTCTCGTGTGTCATTAGAATAGGTTTCTGTTGGTTCTGCTTTCTTGTTTGCTTGGGGATGTGTCCTTTCTTTCTCTGCAATCCATCAATGTGGCACCGCTCAGCTTGGCTGTTGTTTGGTTGTAAAGATAATATCAACATCGTGGTCTCCTAGACCAAAATAAGACGGGCAAAGTGCAGAGCACAGCTTGAGAGTGTTAAATCGCTTCGAGTTTGAACAAAAGAAATCTAAAAACCATAAGGGTGCTTCAAGTGCGGCCACAAATGTTAAATCGTCTACACAACGAAAGCTACTACTCGCAAGCTTCTTCCTCTCTCAGACTCTACCAAAAGTTAAAAAAAAAACAAAAAAAAAAACCACCTGCTTGTAGAACAACAACTCCAGGCAAAAACAACAAGCAAATTACATTCTCTAATATATTTTGACTAGTGACTGACGATAGGCAAATGGGGATAGAGAGACTAGATTTATGTGCTATGTGATCAGGCCTTAACCTCCTCTCCACCACCACCACCAGCTTTCTCTTTCTCAGCACCCTCTTCTTCTTCTTCATCAGCTATCTTATTGAGCTCATCTTGGATCATCAGCTTTATCGATGATTTTTTCGACGTGAGATCAATATCGAACTTCCCAACTGAAAAACACAGGTAGAAAACAATCCACGTTACCCAATTAAAACAGATACCACCATCAGTTAACAGAAAATAGCTGTTACTAGACTCATTCATACCTAGTCTCTCGAGGATGTCCATGAACGTGGACTGTCAATAAAAAAAAAATGATAAAAAGCCTTTTTTGTTAGATATCAAAATTACTGTAGAGCTTCATGACACAACGGATCTTTCATAATAGTTTAAAATAATCCTCTCACCGTGTTGAAGTCCACCATTTTCAAGATGTCAACAATTGCAATTTTCAACTCCTCTTCACTAGGTTCCTTGTTCTTTTTGTCTTTCCCTTTTCCCCCTCTTTTTCCTATTAAGAGCAGATAAAACAAACACAAGATAAAAAACAATATAAGAAGATGTAAGGATTAATATCCCCCAAGGTTATGAACAAACCTGCTTTCTCTTTGGATGCAGATTTTGAAGGAACGGAGGACTGCTCCTTGGCCGGTTTTTCAGTCTTCTTCCTCTTAGAGGAAGATGCCTTTGGACTTGTATCACTGTCGTCGTTGTCGTCATCACCCTCCTTACGTTTTCCTGCTGAGCGCTTTTGACTAACTTTCTTCGGTGGTGGACTGGATTTCTCTGAGACTTCAGCTTTCTTGCTTCTTGATTTCCTTGCTGCTGCTGCTGCTGTCTTTCCACCAGATACTGTCCTAGAAACAACACGCTTCTTCTTCTTAGTTTCTTCCTCCTCTGACTCCTCCTCAGATTCATCCTTCTCCTCGCTTTCAGAAGGCTGAGGCGCCTCATCATCCGATTTATCAGGAATCCTGTTTTCATTCTCCTCTGCCTCCTCCTCCTCTTTCTCTTCTTCTTCAGACTCCTCATCAGAAAGAGTTGATCTCTTTATGTCACTCCTTGTTGCTTCATCAGTCTTTTTTTGGCTCTGAGAATAAAAATACACAAATAAATTAATCAGATTTCAGGTCCCTTGACCAGTTCTAAGCTATCGAGTAGTACCTTTGCTGATCGTTTTGAAGTTGAACTTCCAGCTGCTTGCGAACTTTTCTTAGGAGTTCTTTTGCGCTTTGCGCTCTTTACAACAGTAAAAAAACAAAAATTGTTATATGCAAAAGAAAAAAAAAACATTTTCTGCTCAAATGCAGAAAGAGAGTTACCTTCTCTTCCTCATTAACCAGAATATCAGTAGTTGCATGAGGTTTCTCCAAAAAGTCAAACAGCTTCACAACAATATCTTCCTATATTTGAGAGAGAACTACCAGATTAGTCAGTTGCCAAGTTGATTACATTGGATAAGAGTGCAGCTGCACAAAAAAAAAACTAATGGGCCATAATAATAACCTTTTTGCTTCTTGTAGCTTTGCAGACTGATATGTCAAAGAGATCGCAAAACTCCAACAACTTTTCTTTGTTGCATTTGTCAAGCTTTTCTTTTACTTTTTCTTTTGCCTTTTCCTGCCACAGAGAAAAAAAAAATTACAATGCAAGGAGAAATGAGACAAGCATATGTACTACAACAAGCCTAATGTGTGTTATGCCTCCTTACCTCATCTCCTTGCCATTTGTAACCAGAAAAGCGTAATATGTTTGCCTTGACCTGAGCAGCCTGTCATAGCAAGAGAATAGAGTCAAATATAAAACATGATTAGTAGACTCGTGAGGATAGCTATAGATGCAACTCCTAGTAATTTCAAACTAGACTTAGAATCCATCAGACATGTATTATTGTATAATGGGCTGGCAATATATGAAAAGGTACAAAGAGATACTTACCTTCCCTCTTCTCCCATTAAATAGAATAGTGTGTAGAAGCTTGAAAGCATCATCAGGCTTTTTCCTTGCTATCTTGTAAGCAACTGCAGAGAAACATTACAATTTATCAACTTCATTTCAAGTGATTGAGCAGGTGAGACAAATAAACCCTTTATAAAATATGGTCTTGGTTACATAATCATATCCATGGCCATGAACATACCATTTGGGATATCTTTGAGAGGTGTTCCTTTTCCCTGCAATATCCAAAAATTTAAGTCATAAACATATCTAACAAAAATAAATACACTAAAGAGACCAAACACATGAAACTATTGGCAAACCTTTTCGATTTGGAATTCCTTTGAAGAATCTTTATCAACCACAGCGACAAGTCTCTCAACAGATTTTCGCTCACGGACAGGGCGATCAGAGCTGTAAGGAGTCTTAGGTTCAATATCCTTCTTCCCTTTCCCTCCCTTGCTAGACTTCTTGCTATCTTCGTCTCCACCTTCTGTATCATCATTGCTCTCTTCTTTCTCATCTTCCTTCTCCTCCTCTATATCTTCATCCTCATCCTTGCTGTCATTTTCATTCTCACCCTTACTCTCTGTTTTGTCGTCTTCCACTTTAGGCTCATCCACCTTAGCGTCAGCCTCCACTTCTTTGTTTGTTTCTTCCTCCTTCCCCTCATTCTTTTCATCCTCTTCGGCATTGTCTCCACCGACCAGCTTCTCTCCCTCTTCGATGTCTTCCTTATCCTCTTCTTCGTTCCCATTTACTTTCCCTCCTTCTAGTTTCTCCTCCTCTGAATCTTCCTCAACTTTATCTTGGCTTCCTTTAGTAGCATCTATATTGTCAACCCCTCCATTTTCAGCACCCTTTATGTCTTTATTATCTTCAGACTCCACGGCTTCCTTCATCACGGTATCTTCCTCCGTAGCACCTCCAGAAACACCATCATCAGCTTCCAGCTTCTTGCCATCTGTGTCTTCATCCATTTTATCATCAGCTTCTGGTTTTCCATTCTCTTCCTCCGTTTTAGCAATCTCTGCTTGTTCCTTGTCTTCCTTGACATCTTTCTCTTCTGGTCTCTCAGTCTCAGCTTCCTTTTCCTTTT
Organism: Raphanus raphanistrum x Raphanus sativus; assembly: GCA_019705995.1. Classification (NCBI taxonomy): domain Eukaryota; kingdom Viridiplantae; phylum Streptophyta; class Magnoliopsida; order Brassicales; family Brassicaceae; genus Raphanus; species Raphanus raphanistrum x Raphanus sativus. The sequence goes on along the minus strand of CM034036.1, from coordinate 15,716,833 downwards.
CTGCAACCTCTGCCTCTTTATCTTCCGTCTCATTTTTTTCTTCATCTTGTTTGATCTCATCATCTATCTCCATTTTCTCAGGACCAGCATCCTCATCTTTCTTGTTTACCTCCGTTTCTTTGCCGCTAGCATTCTCACCAGGCTGTTTTTCAGCGACTGAATCTGATGGCTTTTGAAGAGAACTGGTCGTCCCATTCGCTGTTGGCTCCACGGTGACCTTCGTATCTTCCTCCCCCATCGCTAATTCAGTGCTAAGCAGATCTACAAGACCAGATTCACAAAAGGCTGTGGAACATATTAGTTCAAGATGAAGTTCAAAATCTCACAAAGAAACAGAGTGTGCAAAGAACAAAGCATTCTAAGAAGGAAGAAACTCATAGCAACAGGTAAACTTCATTGCATTCCATCTTTCTACACATACAAGTATACAGCCCAAGGAGTTAAAAAAAAAAAAAATTAATTTTTTCAAAGGAAATAGGCACCCCCACTAAGTTCTTAATAATTCAGATCAAATCTAAACAAGAAAAGTAGTAAAAAATTATCATAAATTTGAATACTTTCTGAAAACAAAAAGAAGACAGATTTAGATCCAAAACAAACTAAGCTGTAACTCAGACAACTCATGCTGTTTCAAAAACCTCAAAATTGGTACGATTCTCAGCCAAACAAACTAGCACAAATTTGCAGATCAGAGAGAACTGCAAACACAAACCCTAAACGCGACTTCATCAAGCAAAAGACAACATTCGTCAAAAATTTAGAAAAAGATAGAAAGAACCCACATGCGAATTCAGAAGAAAGCTGGTTAGATTCAATCACGGGCCAAGATCAAAATGAAAGAAGCTAAGCTCACACAGTGAGACTCCAAAGGGAGGGGCTCTCTCAAAGCAGTCAAACTTTTTTTTTTATTAGTTCCGTTCGAACCAATACCATTCGGACGCAATACCGGCCTTTGAATGCAGTTGAGTAGCCACGTCAGAAGTTTGGGGGTTAATGGACGGTTCAGATTTCGTGTTTAGAAATACTCTCTTGGATCGGTATATTAAAAATATATATACTTTCGGTACGATAATTAAAATCTTAACGCGCAGATGTATGTTTGGAAAGATTAAATGGTAAATAAAAATTTAGCGGTTTTTATATTTGTTGAATTTTGATATTGGTGTATTTTATTCGGATTTGTTGAGTGTCTGATTATAAAATATGATGTTATATAAATATACATTTTTTTAGTATGAAAATATTATTGTGTGTTTTTTTTTAAATTCAAATTTATTATAACTTGTGTATGTAAGTTTATAAATTTTAAACTTTAAATTACAGGATTTTTTTAAAATTAAAAAGTAATGGAAATGTACAAAAATAAAATTGTTTTGAAAATTTTATTATGATAGCCCAAAATTTAAAATAGGCCCGATTTGCTAATATTTTGAAAGGATTTTTTAATATGCTAAGACTATTAAAATTATTTGTCCGCGAAACTAACAGAAAAAATTGGTTAAGAATTGTTTTCCATAAACAATTAATTTTCTTCTTTTTCTTTTTTTTTGTTTATGTCGGTCAACTAACCTATCTATCTCTCTCTCTCTTTCTCTCTCTCTTTCTTATCTCTTGTCGATGTTCTTGTAGAGAACTTTCAAAACCGTGAATCAAAAACAAAAAATATTAAAAGTAATTAAATGTACATTTATTATCTATAAGGGAAAAGGAATATCCGTAGAGAAAAGAAGAACTTGGTGGTCAAGTTTTTTAAAAATATTTTCGTATTGTGTTAGTTATTTGATTCGAGCTGTTGAACAATTAATAGTTTATATTCTTTTCGCGTAGGATTAGAAAAATCTTTGAGTAGTTATATTATGATCGCGTAGAATTAGGAAAATCTTTGAGTGCGTATCAATTAAAAATCGCTTTAAATGTCATTAATGTACATTAATTAAAAAATTTCGTAAATTTAGGACTGTTAGGAATGTTTCGTGGAGTGGAAAGAAATCAGTTTAATTAGGTTATACTATTAGCAAACCAAATTTTTATTCGTTTTCGGTTTATATTGCAAACAATTTTTTTTGGTCAGAAACAAACCAAAATATAAACCATCTAAAACAAAACCAAAAGTTCATCATAAGCAAAACAATCTTAAATGTTTCTTCGCTGTGAAAACAATTTCCACCATAAGCAATAGAATATGTTAATATACTTGTGTAGATATGTTTTAATATGAATAATAATTTACATTAGTTGCTTTTGGGTGTTTAATTTAGATATTTCCATTGATTAGTTTAGTACTGTAGATATTTCCATCGATTGGTTTAGAAGTCTGGACTATATGAGTCAAAAAGAAAGTCCAAACAAAATAATAATGAATAATTAACAGTATAAGCCACATTTTTTATGTTAAAATTAAATGATTAAACTACGGTATTTTGATGGCAGTGGCATGGAGTGGTAATATTTGTGGAAAACTAAGGGGACATAGATAATTACTTCAGTATTAATTTTTAAGATTTAAGATTATCCCTGCTAGATATGTATAACTAATTTTCAATGAAGTCTTGATGAATAAGTATTTTAAAATGTTAAGTAAACTCGGCGAACAGTTTTTCTGTTACTTTTTTTGGTAATAGATTCTGGTATTGTTCCCGCTCTTTCATAAAAAAATGTGTTTATTAGTTATTTATTTGACCAGTAATATTTATGAAAAATAAAGTTATAAAATCAATATAGTTACAATTAATATTAAGATAAAAATAAGTATAATTTTCATTAAAATTCTAAAATAGCATTTTCGTGTAACAAAAAAAGTTAAAATAACATTGTTTAAGAAACAGAGGGAATACTATTTTTGGAAAATATAAATATTTTACTAATTTATATATCAACTAACGGAAATACAAAAATAAACTACTTAATGTTTTTGGAAAATATAAATACTATTTTGGAAAATATATATATTTTTTCATAAATAATCAATCAATGCATTGTGAAATGAGAAATGTATTTTTTTATCTTTAATATTTTTGAATCGACTTAAAATTTTTGAAATCGGTTATCTTCATCATCTAATATTTGAAGCAATTAGCAATAAAATCAATAAGTTTCATGTCCGTACATTTCGTTTGGAATGTTCTATCAATCTTGTAGATCTGAAAGTAATTTGCTAGATTATTAAGTCTTAGTATGATGTATTAGTTAATATTTAAGTTCACCTTAAATATGCTATCAATATGTAAAATCTGCGTGGATTTTTAATAATTAGAATATTATTAATAGTTTTAGTTTTAAATATAAAATTTAAGTATTATTTGTTAAAAAATAGACTTTCACATAAAATAATAATATTATTTATTTATTTTATTTATAACTATAAAGTTTAAGAATATTATGTAAACAAAAACTAATTAAATTTTATATGTAAAAATAATGTCTACATAAACATGTATTTTAGCTATAATCACAGAAAATTAAAAGACTATTGTGATAAATAAAAAGGCATGCCTCTATTATGCATGAATGTTATTTTTCCTTAAATATAGAGGAAGAAGTAACAATCTTTATTTTAGAGGAATAAATAGAAATACATAGTATGAAGTAGATTTTTACTCCATTATATCATATATAGGCAAATATAGGATGGATTGAAGTGCTCTCACTGAACCACCCAGCAAAAGCTCTTTGTTCCACAATAATGGGATCCAGCAAAAGAGGTATAGCTGATAGCAAGCTTGAACAAAAGAGAGATTGATGCTCATAGAGCTTTATCAAACAGAAATGGAGATAGCTTTAGAAAGCTTTATTGAAATGCTAGAAACTAAAGGGAAGGAGAAGATTTAGTTGTCACCAAGTATCAAAAATAACTATTGATTGTTTTATTGTAGTAGCAATAGAGTTTTCACGTTGGCTAGTATGCTAAACATTAGTATAAGAGGTTTGTTTATGGGTTTTAGCTGACACAATTTGAACAACCATTCTTTCACGCAGACAATCTGCATAAGAGGAATAACATGTTCAGTCAATAATTTAACAAGAAACTTTTAGAATCTAACAATAAATCATTCAGGAAATAATCACCTGACTTATTGTACTATTGTACATTCTTGTAAACCATCGAGTCCATCAATCAAAGTGTTTCAAGATTTCAGTTAAAACTAGATGAAAAAAAAAAATTCAGAAGACCAAAAAACAAAGCTCGTTGAATTAAAATTGGATCACAGAACAGAAGAATTCAATTTCCACAAAAGAAGTTAACTATCAGCTTGAAGAGTCTTCTGCAAGCAAATCGAAACAACCATCGGACCAGCCAAGTCCCCCAGCGCGCACCCTGCATTAAAATAAACAATACACACATCAATCATTGTCACAAAATGCCAAACTTCCACCAAAGTTACCATCAATAACAGTGGAGCTCACCGATCCATTGGCCCATGGAGGGACGTATGAGACAAGAGCAGATGCCAGCTCCAATGGCAGCAAACACTAACGAAGCACCACACCGTACTGTGATGCCCACAACTTTGTTTCCAAGGTCCTTGGCTTTCACTGATATCACAACTTGCTCCCCTTCTTCTTCTTCTTCCTCCTCGGGTTTAACAGACCTAAACAGACATCTGTAAATCTCTATGCCTACTTGAACTGTCCACGATGCTGCAATCCCGAGGAAGTGTCCTGCGTAAAACCGCGCCAATGACACAACGTATACATATGTAAGCTTCAGGAGATTGCTCATGTAAAGATAGAAGAACGAGGTTTTGATGATCATCATACCTCTAAGAGTTGTCTGGCTGACTTTAAAGATGTATACATGTGTGGGCCACCCTCTCCCAGCTTTGCGTAAAGTTGACTGAGGCACATCTGCATACATAGACACATAATGTTATACATTATCATTACGTAATGACAAGTTTGTTGTTGGGAAGCAAAGTAATAGAAGACGATGTGTTGTTAGTTGTTACCCTTTAGAAGTTTCCATGCCATACGCTGAGAGACATAACTAATAGCCACCCTTTCAAGAACCCTCCTAGTGGTCACAACTGTGGTCTGAATCATATATACACACCCAACATTAGCATGAAACAACCTTTTACATAGTTCACAGTTTCAGCCTTCTCTACTAACCTCACGGGCAATCTGCTTGGCTGATTTTTTAAGAGGAACAATCAAGTCCACGCGGCGGCGGCGTTCTTCTTCTTCGGGAGAATTGTTTAAGAAATCCTCATCATCATCGTCCTCAGAAGCAGGTTTAGGCTCCAAAAGAGGGAGATAGAACATGAGGAGGGATCTCACGGTGGTCATCGCAAGCGCCCTGAACTCAAAGGCAGAGAAAAGCGGCTTTGGCTGGATACTGTAAACCTTAGAGGAGCTAGGAGGAATGTACGTAGGCGGTTGAATCTGCAAAGACACTTTTCGTATAGCAGCGAGGTAATCATCATCTATTCCAGCTGCTGCTGAGGCCGCATCACAGTACGCAACTCGAGGCTCAAAACAACTGTAATAACATTAATTAGTTTTTGAATCAAAACAAGAGCTCAAGACTTTCACCTTCCGCAGTTAATATTCCGCAGTTAACAGTAACAAAAATTTCTACATATACCGATGTATCTATATGTTTTTTTCTTACTGCAGTTATTATCCGCAGTTTACTATTCGGACCCTGAGCTAGTGATTAACCCTAATCACGAACAAAATCACTAAGAGATTAAATTAAATCCAATTACACTTATCTATCTCACGATCCAATCAAATACAAAACAGAGGATCAACCAATACAGAGAGAAAGAGGACTGAGAGACGTACCCGAAGAGAAACCTAGAGGCGAAGGGAGCAGTGGCGGCGGCGGAAACGGCGGCGGCAGAAGCGACGACGGAGGCGGGAGAGAGGGACGAGGATGAGTGGTGGATACGGTGTGTGTTATGAGATTTCTTGAGTAGATCTAAGACTATAGCTATTCCCGCCATTACTTACAAGGACAAACGAATCTCTCTCGATGTCTTTCAATCAGAAGAAGAAGAAGAAGAAAGTGTAAATCTTCGCTTGCTTTGTGATTAACTTGCTGTAGATTTTCTCTTCCAGCTTCTTTCCGTTAATAATATTTTTTTTATTCTCGAGAGAAAAAATTAATATAGATTCTGAAAAGACAAGAGTTCTGTTGACTTTTCCTTTTGATATTCTTCCGTTTTATTTACGGTTTGGCCCATTAAAGGCCTATAATAGCATAGCTAAACCGGCCCATTAATAAATACACAATTTTCTTAAAATTTGTGAGAGAGAGAGAGAGATCTGGCCATCTGTTAACAACATATAAATCTTCATGTAAAAGACTCAAGAATACTCTCTCTTGTATCTTATGATAAGTATTCTTGTAAAAGACTCAAGATTCTTATCAACCAAGCTTCCCATGTCATCCTCTCTTACGTAAACACTCTAAAATATTTGTTCGTAGGCTAATTTATATGCGCTGACATTGGCGTGTTTAAGGAGAAGTTACGTGAGTGAATGTGAACAGAGACAAGAGTTTATTAAACTTTGACATATTTAATAACCCACTGTAGAATGTAACGGACTACTAATGTGAAATGTTTAAAATATAATTAGGTCATCATAGCTGCTAAATGGACCATTGAGAGTTTTTATTATCTGAAGTTTTGAGTCTCAGCCATTTATCTCCAGATATGAACTCCATCCCAATAAAAGGCTTCGCATCATCTTGAGTTAGACTCTTTGACCATGGTACTCTACCTGTTCTATCTGCTCCCTTTCCGGTGCAATTATACTCTCCGAATAGCACCTCACTGCAATAAGAAAACAAAAAAAAAACTCGTCTTTGGGTTTTATTTTTCAGACAGAACAGCCGAGAGTGTTCAGTTTCAAGATCCTTTTTCTTGTTTTTGTTACCTGTCCCTGGCCTTGTCTTCCCAGTCATCCCAACCTGAAGGTTTGATGACATCAGCCATGTAACAGTTTGAATAAACAACTCTCGAGTGGGTTCCCCAAGCTCTTGCTAGGTAAACCTTCCCTGTTCCGCCGATGTAACAGTTCACAAACGAGAAACCAGTATCCTCGTTCTCTGCGTCTCTATGGTGAGCCGCGATAGATCCAATACCCTCTGCGGTTGAGCGGATGTAACAGTCCTGTCGTGTTTTTTCCACCAAACACACACAAAGTCTCTCAGACCATTTTGTATTCGATATAAGAAAGGACTAAAGAAGGGACAAGTGAAAAATGGTGTTATTAGTACCCGGTAAAGCGACGTGGCGTTACCAAAGATGAAGTCAACATTTCCTTCGATATAGCATTTGAGGAAGTAGTGAGATCCACTTTCATCATTAAGAGTGTCTTGTGATCCCAAAACCCTTACTTTGTACAACATTGATTTGTCCCCTGTTATCCTCAGGGCCGCCGCTTGCTTCCCTATCTCTCCCGGCTCTGCCACCACCGTGTTCTGCACTCATTCCCAAAAAAATCAGATCAAAGAAATTCAAACTCCATAGAGAAGAACAGAAAAAAGAAGAGACCAGAGATAGGACCTTGATAGTGATGGCAGTGGCGCAGAAGAAGTCAGAGTCTACTCTAACAGTGGCTGTTCTGAAAGTGCCGATTTCACTACCATTGGTATAACGGTCTGAAGCTTTATCGCTCCAAGTAATGACTGTCTTTCCCACGTAACTCTGATGACCTATGAACGAAATGTACGGTTTAGTGCTCGGCACGATCACCTTCTCCCTGCAACGACCAAGACATAACGTTTTTAAAAATAAATAAAAAATAACACAAAAACAAAGATTATGTGAAATCCACTTTTTGGAATAAAATCTTGGCACTTATTTTTTTGCATTCCTTAAAATGTTAACCAGTTAAAACGATAAAAGTAAAAAGGATATTGTATTTCATTCCATATTAATCCATCGATGCATGGTAGAGTAGAGAGAGTTATAGTTGTATTAAGAGAATAAATGGAATAATGATTCTATTCCATAAAATAATTATTCCAATAATTTCATCTATTCATTTTATTAGTCACCAGTTACGCAAGAGTATGACACAGACGGAGAGTATGTGGAAAGATGTATTACAAAAACTACACATGTAACTGATGTGTAAGATTATCCTAGTAACTTATTATAAATGTTAACAAAACGTTTATAATAATGTTCTACTTAAAAAACAGGGGTTATGTCTTTATTCAGGATCTTTGATTTACCTGTAAATCCCAGGTTGAATGAAGATTTTAACTCTCTGTGAATTCCCCTCAGGAACCATATCAACAGCTCCTTGAACTGTAACAGAGTCTCCTCTTCCGTTCTTTTCTACCACAATCACTCTGCTCCCGTCTTCATCATTTGAGGGCGCCGGCGCCAGATATTCTTGACCAACCCCATTATCGTGTTTAAGGTTCCTCTCCCTTCTGAAATCTTTCGCAACACTCAAGTCTTCCCAGCTTATGTATCTCCCCAACTCGTTATCTGCATCATCACTCTGCAACAATCCCGATGTCCCTAAACCCAACAGAACCCAAAAACAGAGAAATGAAACCGACGGAATAAAGGCTTTGGCTTTCATGGAGAATGTCTCTGGAAAGATCAGAAGAAGAAAACAAAAAGTTAGTGTGGTTTCTTTTGTCAGAGTTGTGAAAGAAAAACGTTTTCAGGATTTGTTTCTTCTCTACCCTCTTACGTGGGAGTGAGTTGAAGATGGGTTTTAATAAATATGAGGACTCTCTCTTACACAATGTACAATGAAAGGAATAAAATATTCAATTGTTGAAAATACAATGAGTATATCCAAAATGAAATGTGATGATATATATCTGGTATTGAAAAGATTCAGCATATTGAATAAGTCAAAAGAAAGTATGGACTAAGGATGATATATTTCACTTTATAGAGATTTTCATATATTTCTAAATATTTAACAGCAATAATTTCACTGTAAATTAAGTAATTTATTTTTATTTTTTATACCAAAATTTGTTGTTTTATATTATCTATAAATATAATTATTAAATGGTAGAAGCACCGTGGCCTAGTGATCAAGGTTTAAAGGCTTCTACACCCAAGTATGGGGTTCGAATCCTAGACGACACAATTTCTACACCAGGAGGTCTGGGTTTCAATTCCCGGAAAAGACGAATTATGCAGAATATTGGAGACAAGTCTTACAAGGGATCTTCAGCATAGCGCAAGGAATACTGTCAGGAATGAATCTCATAGGGCAGCTCAGGATGATGCAGTCAGACATGAATTCTTATAAAGCAGGTAGAATGGCCAGCTGTAATATCGTCTATGTAATGTTTCTCATTGTTTCTAATAGCATAATAAACCCGACAAAAAAAAATATAATTATTAAATAATTATTAATTAGTAATGAATTTTATTAAAAAAACCATCAAAATGTGTAAAAGTTGAATTTGTGTCGAGTGATGAGATGAAAGAAAGAAAATATGATGTGTAATGTTAAAAGATAAAAATGTTGGTGTTAAATCTTGAAACCATTGTACATTCTTTAATTGTTGACTTCCCATAAGATACACTTGATAATTAAACATCACCAAATTATAATTTCTAATAGTTGTATTATATTTTTAAAAATTTGTAATATCTTATTTCAGATTATTTTTTATGTAACTGTAACAACTGTAAGAATAAAAACTTGTAATAATCAATTTATACAATTTGTTTTGTTTAGAAAATATAACTGTTCCCCTATATCTATATATAATCAAACAATATTCTCACGAAACTGCAAACTTATATTTTTCCCACCAAAATAACAAAATTGGGGTTTTATTCACAACTGAAAATCGAATTTTCTCACCAAAATTATAAAATCATATAATTGAGGCAAAACCGTAATATCAATTTTTATATTTTTCACTGAACCCAAAATTGCAAAAACCAAGTTTTCTTCTAGAACAACAAATTCATGTTTTGCTGACAAAACTGTTAAATCAATTTTCCTCGTCAAAATTATATGTAACCCTTACCAACCTCATGAACATGGTAAGCTGCTTAAGATCAGCCTATTTGAATGTTTCTGGCACATTTAAACCAGAAAATATCCTAGGGTTGTATCAAAGGCCGCAAATTATGTTTTCCGTAAAACCGCAAATTATGTTTTCCGAAAAATTGCAACACTGAATTTGTATGCCAAAATCATTTCTGCAAAAAAACTGTTAAATTATGTTTTTTTTGCCAAAACAGACAATTGTGTTTCATATTAAAACCGTAAAATCATATCAAAACACAAATCAGAAAATTATTTTTTGAGCCACAGCCAAAAATTGAGGTCATGGTTGTTTTCTTTGTATTTATTTTTGGTTTTTTTTTTTTTTTTCGAGTAGATTTTACATTTTTGAAAAACTTTAAAGGTGATTTTAGATTTTGGGTTTTCAGAATAAAGTAAAACAATAAATATTTATTATGAAAAAAACTTATTATTATCAATAGAATAAATAATTTTTTATTAAAAATATTTTAAAATTAAAAAAATAAATAACTAAATTTTAAAAACAAACTTACTAGCTACATGTTAAAGTACATTTAATTTTACATTGACATGAAAATAAATTACTAATTAAAAATTCAAAACAAATAAAATAAAATTTAAAATTATTTTATAAAATATGGTAAGAATGAATAAAATTTATGCAATTCAAGTAATACAAAATAAATATTAATATCTGGGTTTGAAATTACTAAATCAATAAAAATATGAATTATTGTTTTTTTTAATATGATTCCGCAGCACTACCTACTAGAGACATGTAAAATTTGATTTGTAAGTAAAATATTTTTATTTAATTTTCAATATCTAAATTAAGAAAAAAAATTATATTATCAATAAACTTATGTATATTGGTTTATTTTTAAATTAAAATAAGTTATTAAGTTAAAATACATTTTAATCACCTAAGAGAATTTGTCTTAGTGTTTATTTATCAAATCTAAAATTATTTATTTATGTTTTGTGTAATAATTTTATAATAGTTATAATTTTTAATTTATATTAAATCGTAATTGAATCGAATTAATGTTAAAACAAAATAGATGGCTAAAATTAATAAATGTTTTTAGACAACCAACCTAAGAATATCTCTTATAATTTATAATAAATAATAATTGGGTCGAATTTATATATGTAAAGCAAACATTTTATTGTTAAAACCTAACAGCATCTAGCTTTATTTTTTTTCTTAGAAAACCAGATGGAATATTTCGCTAATTCGGTTCAGATTTCGGTTTGAATTTTCAAGTAAAGTGCCATATGAAAATATGCCTACTACCCACTTAAAAGTCGGCCCATGAAAATCATAGATCGTAAGGGAAAATAAATAACAAATGCACTTTCGGCTTTGGGATATGGTTACGAGCCCAGTGATACTGGAGAAGAAGACGCCTAGTGTCACCGGAGAATCCGCGACTTCGGAATCCTCCTCGCCGGCGTAAAAAGAAGTTGAAGAAAGCTTCTACTTGATCAAATCAAAAAACTAAGAACGGCGTACACTCCTACAACTGTAAACATAAAAAACGGCACTACATTCTACATACCAATGGAAGCTGAAGATGACTCCGGTATTAGGATATGAATACCGGTTATTACCGGTTTAGTAAATTGATTATATCTTGGTTTAGTTTCTTTTTGCTAAACCGAACTCATATATATATTTGTAACTCGATTGTACAGTTTGACTAAGGAAAATAACAAACTCTTTTCCTCAACTCTTGGATAAGCTCTCTCTCTCTAATGGCGAAGTCATAGCTTGAATCATCTTCTTCATCATCTTTGATTCTGAGTTTGATATGGTATCAGAGCAAAGATAAATTGCTTCCGCATCGTTTTTTTTTTTCCGTCTTCGTCGTCTCCATGAGTCTTCCATTGCTTTCTCTTTCGCGATTCCTTTATCACTGCATTGTTGCGATTAGTGAGCTTTGCGTCGCGATTCTGATCTGTTGCTTGTTCGTGATTGCTTGTTGCGATTGATCATCTCAGTGATTGATTCGTTCGATCTTGCTTCAAGATCTTCTCGTCTCTTGTTTGATGGCGTCTTCAAATCACGTTTCAGCTCCAGATTCAACTGATTCTTCCCGTCGTTCCTCTGATCATTACGAGAATCCTTATTATCTGCACAATAATGATCATGCGGGATTGATTCTTGTTACAGATCGTCTCACCATGGCATCTGAGTTTCATTCTTGGCGCAGATCTATCCGTATGGCGTTGAATGTGCGTAACAAACTCGGCTTCATTGATGGTACAATCCCTAAACCATCTGTATCACATCGCGATTATGGAGCCTGGTCTCGTTGCAATGATATTGTAGCCACTTGGTTGATGAACTCTGTTTCCAAGAAGATTGGACAGAGCTTATTGTTCATTTCAACGGCGGAGGGAATCTGGAATAATCTCATCTCTAGGTTTAAGCAAGATGATGCTCCTAGAGTGTTTGATATTGAGCAGAGGTTGAGCAAGCTTGAACAAGGTTCTATGGATGTATCCACCTATTATACGGAGTTGGTCACTCTTTGGGAGGAACATCGAAACTTTGTGGAACTTCCGGTTTGTACATGTGGGAAATGTGAGTGTGATGCAGCTGCTTTATGGGAGAAATTGCAGCAGAGAAGCAGAGTCACGAAGTTTTTGATGGGATTGAACGAGTCATATGAACAGACACGTCGTCATATTCTCATGCTCAAACCTATCCCAACAATAGAAGAGGCATTTAACATCGTTACTCAAGATGAGCGTCAGCGTTCTATTCGTCCTGTTACTGCAGTTGATAATGTGGCTTTTCAAACTATGCATGCTCCTTCAGTTGCCGCAGATACTGCTTATGTTGCAGCATATAATGCAGGACGTGCTCATCAGAGGCCAATTTGCACTCATTGTGGGAAAGCTGGTCATACTGTTCAAAAGTGTTTCAAGATACATGGCTATCCTCCAGGTTATAAGGGATATGGAGCTTCTCAATCCAGGAATCAGTCTCAGAATCGAAACAATCCACCTCCTTTGAATCCTCTTCCACAGAGTTCAACACAAGTCGCTGCTTTGACTAATGCTGTGGCGAAGGTGAATACTGATTCATGTGCTGTTTCCATTCCACCGGCTTCTCAAATGACTAGTGGTGGTGTTACCATGAATATGCCACACTTCACTCCTCAACAACTTCAGAGTTTGATCACGCAGTTCAATGCTCATGTACGAGTTTCAGAGTCTCAAGTCCCTTCCTCACAAGCTTCTCTTCCACACGCAACAATCACTGAACATGGCTACATGGATCCTCATTGTACCTCTGGTATCTTTCCATTTCCTTCTATAAACCTTACTTTTGAAAATAATACCCTTCTTTACAAACATCACTGCCTTTCCTCTTTACAAACTTTTCTTCCTAAAGATACTTGGATCATTGACAGTGGTGCTTCTAGTCACGTTTGCTCAGACTTAGCAATGTTTGATAGTGTAATACCAGTATCTTCTGTCACGGTAACCTTACCTAATGGTAGTTTAGTTCCGATTACACATACTGGTACTATCAAGATAAATGATTCTTTGGTCTTATATGATGTTTTGTTGGTTCCTGATTTTCGATTTAACCTCATTAGTGTGAGTAGTTTGATTCGTACATTGAAGTGTGCTGCTCATTTCTTTCCTACTGGTTGTTTGATCCAGGAACTTTCTCAGGGCTTGATGATTGGGAAGGGTAGCCTTTACAACAATCTTTACATTCTTGATGCATCATATAGTGTTTCTTCTGCCAAGACTCTGTTCTGTGGCTCTGTTGCAACTGATAGCATTGTCTGGCATCAACGTTTGGGACATCCTTCCACAAGTGTTTTTCACAAGATCTCTTCGTCTTTACCATCTTTCAAAACCATCGAGTCTGAGTCTTTTCTTTGTAAAGTCTGTCCTTTAGCTAAACAGCGTCGCTTAGCTTATGTGTCTCATAATAATCTCGCTGATAAGCCATTTGATTTGATTCATTTAGATGTTTGGGGTCCTTTTAGTGTTGAGTCTGTTGAAGGTTACAAGTATTTTCTTACTTTGGTAGATGATTGTACAAGGATCACATGGGTTTACATGTTAAAGAATAAAAGTGATGTTTCCATTGTTTTTCCTCTGTTTCTTCAGCATGTTTCTACTCAGTACAATACCAAAGTGAAAGCCATTCGATCTGACAATGCTCCAGAGTTAGCCTTTACAGATTTGATCAAAGAGTTAGGCATGATGCATTATTTTTCTTGTCCATATACTCCTCAGCAAAATTCTGTAGTTGAGAGGAAACATCAGCATCTTCTCAATGTTGCAAGAGCTCTGCTTTATCAATCTAATGTTCCTCTTGCGTATTGGAGTGATTGTATCATGACTGCTGTTTTTCTTATCAATAGAATGCCTTCCCCTTTGTTAAATAACAAGTCGCCTCTTGAGAAACTGTTAGGTAAGATTCCAGATTACACTTTATTAAAATCATTTGGTTGCTTGTGCTTTGCTTCTACTTATGCTAAAGATAGAACAAAGTTTAGTCCTCGTGCTATTCCTTGTGTATTTCTTGGCTATCCAACTGGTTTTAAAGGCTATAAGGTGTTAGATTTGGATTCACATTCGGTTTTCATTTCGAGAAATGTGGTGTTTGAAGAAAAAGTTTTCCCTTACAAGACTAGTGATATTCTTTCGCATTCTGTTGATATGTTTCCAAATACAATCTTGCCTATGCCGCCTCCTTTACATTTTGTTGAGACTATGCCTCTTGCTTTTGATAGTGTTTCTTCTTTACCTTCTGATACATCTTCTGTGCCTTCTTTGTCACGCTCACACACACATAACACTGAACCTGTAAGCACTGTTTCAGAAGATACTGGTACTAGGCAATCGAATGTTACTAGGCCTAAGAGAACAACTAAAGCACCCACTTATCTGTCTCAGTATCATTGTTCTCTTATTCCTACAATTACTCCTTCTTCAGTTCGTTTACCACGAACATCTCAAATTTCTACTACTTCAAATCACCATTGCTTCCTTATTCCTCCTTCTTCCTCTGTTTCATCACCTTTTTCTTCCTCTTTTAAAACACCTTATCCTATATCCTCTGTTCTCTCTTATGACCGTTTAAACCCAGCTTTTCAGTCCTCTATTATTTCCTATTCCATGGAAACCGAACCAAAGACCTTTAAGCAGGCCATGTCATCTGATAAGTGGAAGGGAGCAGTGAATGTGGAACTTGTGGCTATGGAGCAAAACGGTACGTGGGAGATTGTTGCCTTACCTGAAGGGAAGAATGTGGTGGGTTGTAAATGGATTTTCACTATAAAGTACAACGCAGATGGTACTATTGAGAGATATAAAGGGCGTCTGGTGGCTCAAGGTTTCACTCAACAAGAGGGAATCGATTTTCTTGATACTTTCTCCCCGGTTGCTAAGCTTACCAGTGTGAAGCTATTACTTGGTTTGGCTGCTATCACAGGGTGGAGTCTCACTCAAATGGATGTATCCAACGCATTTTTACATGGAGATTTGGATGAGGAAATCTACATGCGTCTTCCTCAAGGTTACACTCCTCCTGATGGTGTTGTCCTTCCTCCTAATGCTGTTTGTCGCCTGAAGAAATCGATTTATGGCCTTAAACAAGCGTCAAGACAATGGTATAAACGATTCTCTTCTGTTCTATTGGGAGCTAACTTCATTCAGTCTCCAGCGGATAACACATTGTTTGTGAAGAAGACTGCCACTTCTTTTGTTGCTGTTTTGGTATATGTCGATGACATATTGATAGCAAGTGATGATGATGCAGCAGTTGCAGAGCTTAAGACTCTTCTCCGATCTGAGTTTAAAATCAAGGATCTTGGTCCTGCTCGATTCTTTCTTGGACTTGAGATTGCTAGATCTTCTGCAGGGATCTCGGTCTGTCAAAGAAAGTACACTCTCAATCTTCTCGAGGATACAGGTCTACTTGGTTGCAAGCCAAGCTCTATTCCAATGGATCCAACTCTGCATCTAACTAAGGATCTTGGAACTTTGCTCTCCAATCCTACTCAATACCGTGAATTAATCGGCCGTCTCATCTATCTTACCATCACGAGACCGGACATTACATTTGCGGTTCATCAACTCAGTCAGTTCCTCTCTGCTCCGACTGATGTACACTTGCAGGCAGCTCATAAAGTCCTTCGTTATCTGAAGAATAATCCAGGCCAAGGATTGATGTACTCTGCTACTACTGAGTTGTGCTTGAATGCATTTGCCGATGCAGATTGGGCAACTTGCAAGGAGACTCGTCGTTCTATTACGGGTTTCTGCGTTTATCTTGGTAACTCCTTGATCAGCTGGAAGTCAAAGAAACAGGGAGTTGTTAGCAGGAGCAGTACCGAAGCTGAATACAGGAGTCTTGCTATGGTTACTTGTGAATTGATTTGGTTGCAACAGCTTCTTCGCGACTTGTGTGTGACTGTGACAGGTCCTGCAAAACTTTACTGTGACAACAAGTCGGCTCTGCATATTGCTACGAACCCGGTCTTCCACGAGCGCACCAAGCACATCGAGATTGACTGCCACACCGTTCGAGATCAGATCAAGGCAGGACGTCTCAAAACGTTTCATGTTTCTACCGGAAATCAACTCGCCGATATTCTGACTAAGCCTCTACAGCCGGGACCGTTTCATTCCTTTCTTCAACGGCTATCTTTGTCAAGCCTTTATCAACCTGATGATTCACGGATAAAGACTTGAGGGGGGGGGTATTAGGATATGAATACCGGTTATTACCGGTTTAGTAAATTGATTATATCTTGGTTTAGTTTCCTTTTGCTAAACCGAACTCATATATATATTTGTAACTCGATTGTACAGTTTGACTAAGGAAAATAACAAACTCTTTTCCTCAACTCTTGGATAAGCTCTCTCTCTCTAATGGCGAAGTCATAGCTTGAATCATCTTCTTCATCATCTTTGATTCTGAGTTTGATATCCGGCAACAAGGACCTCTTCGTGCGTTTCTATTTCCTTAAATAATCTCAATGTCTTTTGCAAAGTTTCAGTCTTTGTTGATTCGTAATGGTCTCTCTTCTTTGGTTGATCAGGATGGTTATCATCCTCTTTCATCCACTGAAGCTGCTTCTGGTAGTCATAGTCCCAATACCAAGAGGAAAGTCGAAAACTCTTTTGGTCTCTTCTGCGTTATGAGAAAGAGAGCTCGTGGGTACATCTCTGTTGATGATGATGATGATGACGACGACATGTCTTCTTCGGAGAAAGGTGATGACTTTTTCTGCAGCGACAGTGACACAGACATGTCTGATTGTTCTGAGTTCGATGTTATATCACAACATGTTGTACAAGACACGGGTTTGATTGATGGCGAAAATGGAGTTAGCAGCAATGATGAACCAATACCGATCAGCAGTGTTCCTCCTGATGGTGGTTCAAGCGGCGTATTGCTGCTAGACACTTGTTCGTTTCAACAGAGGGTCGGATGTTTAAGCGAGTACAACAACGTTCGTGATGACGAGTTTGGTCTTGGTATCTCTCCAGTGCCTTTAACGAAAACCCTCCAAGGATCTGGTAGGCAGTGGTCAGTGTGTGGCTCTGTAGCTGGAGTCAGAAACATAACTCTATTGGGAGATAGTTCAGGAGGTGCGTGTAGTGCCTTGGGTGGTGAACAGTTAGATGTGAATGTAAGTAGCTTTCAAGGCATGGATGCAGGACTTTCTCAAACTCTATACCAGGAAGAAGAAGATGAGATGTCCTTTTCTGACGTTGATGCAATGGTAGAACTTGGTCGTCACTCTTGAAATACAAGCCAGTCAAGTTTTATCATTAAAATGTGTGTGTTTCTGATCTCTGACTTCACTCACTTGAAAACATTTCCAGATACGCAGATTGAATCTGATCCCTGATGATTCAGATTCATGCTTAGGTATGGAAGGTAGCATATAGTTACTTTGTTCACTTTGTTGCATCCACAAAGATTGTTTAAAAAAAACAAAAAAAAACATGTCCCGTTTTATGATTTCTAGAACGGAACATGTCTAAGCATCCAAGACATACATTACTTGGACTGGAACACTGCTCGATTCCGAGAGGAATTATATCTCAAGGGGCAATAGCAGTCCTGCATTGTCGTGGCTTAAAGCATTTTATCAGGAAACAAGAGGTATGTAAGACAATCCATGTCCTATCTAATCCTCTTACTTATATGACACAAGCTCATTTCTTTGTTGAAAGGTAATTATTGGAAGGTCATGTGATGGCATGAATGTTGATATTGACTTGAGTAAATATGGTTATGGGAGCAATATATCTCGGCGTCAGGTGATTGATTCTCTTTATCTTTCCCAAAGTTTAAAATAAGTTCGATGATTAAAGTTCTTGATCACCACCATACTTTTCTTCCTAGGCATTGGTGAAGCTAGAGAAGAAGGGATCATTCTCTCTAAAGAACCTTGGAAAGCGACATATCCTTGTAGACGGGGAGAAGCTTAATACAGGACAGATTGCATCCCTCACATCATGTAGCTCAGTGCAGATTAGAGGAGAAGTCTTTGTGTTCAAGATTAACAAAGAAGCAGTGAGACAGTTCTTGAAGAACAACATAAAGAGAAACAGCAAGGACGACACCAAGTTCAGATGGTGCGAATAGATTATTGTTTAGTACCTTTTGCTCTGCATAGTCTTTAGTTACCCCACCTCTCAGTATGGGTTAAAATTACGTTTAAGCACCTAACGCCAATGAGTGGATCCCTTTAATCATATGTGGACATTTTGGTCTTCTTTGGTAGATTTATAAGTTAAGTTTAGAGAAAATGATTTGGAGTCTTTTGCTTGCAACAGCTGCAAGTTACTTCTCTGAAGTGTTTTCTTCTGTCAACCACCAATTATTTAATTTACATATTGACAATTTGTGGTCAAATGGGTACAAAAAAAACAAAAAAAGTTAACCGAATTTTGTCTATATATGACTTGTGAATCGGTAATAATCTTGAATTGTTCTGCTTTGGAATCTATAGAGAAGAATCTAAATCTCTTCTTACATCTGATTTTATGGTGAATGTTGATAGGACCAACCACACCTCACTGTACAGTACTTGTCTTCACGTGTATATGTGGATGGACCCATCACACACATATGACATAACTACATGTACATATATATATTAATATATATAAGAACATCTTTCAATGGATCTATCACATGTCTTGCTCCTCTCATCCAACGGTCCTTTTCCACTCCATACTCTCTTCTTCTTCAGTTAGTCTCAGAAGCCAAACATGGCTCCTCTTGTTTCTCTTCTTGTTATACTCCTCACTGTTTCTTTAGCAGAGTCCAAGACTTTCTGGGGTGACGTGGCAGCTCTTAAAGAGTTCAAGAACTCCGTCGACACCAACTCCATGACCCCCGGCTCTTGCCTCAGCTCCTGGGACTTCTCCCTCGACCCCTGCGACGGTCTATCCGGCGAGACATTCACCTGCGGCTTCCGCTGCGACACCGTCGTCTCCGGATCGGGTCGGGTCACGGAGCTCATCCTCGACCAAGCCGGTTACTCCGGCTCCCTCACCTCCGTCTCATTCAACTTCCCTTACCTCCAAACCCTCAAACTCTCCGACAACTACTTCTCCGGTCCACTTCCCCACTCCCTCTCCAACCTCACGCGCCTCACGCGCCTCTTCCTCTCCGGAAACTCCTTCTCAGGCTCCATACCCGATTCCCTCGGGTCAATGCCCCTTCTAGAAGAGCTCCTCCTCGACAACAATATCCTCAACGGCTCCCTTCCGACAAGTTTCAACCGTCTCTCCCGCTTAAAACGGTTAGAAATCCAGCAGAACAAAATCTCCGGCGAACTCCCCGATCTGAGCCCTCTCGAGAACCTAAACTACCTCGACGCGAGCGATAACCGGATCTCCGGTTCGGTTCCGTCATCATTACCCGGTTCACTAGCCCAAATCTCGATGCGTAACAACCTCATGGAAGGAACGTTACCAGAGAGCTTCAGAAACTTAACCTCTCTCGAAGTGATCGATCTCAGCCACAACAAACTCAACGGCTCGATCCCATCGTTCATCTTCACTCATCATCCAACTCTCCAACAGCTAACTCTCTCCTTCAACGGCTTCACTTCTATAGACTCTCCTCGCTACTACTCGCCCTCGGGTCTCCCCAGCGAGCTAATCTCCGTGGACCTCAGCAACAACCAGATCAGAGGCCCGTTACCTCTCTTCATGGGCCTGTTACCGAAGCTCTCGGCTCTGTCTTTGGAGAACAACAGCTTCTCTGTCTTTGGAGAACGAAAGACTGATCAAAACAATGGCAAAATCATACGCCGTTTTCTTCAGGTTGTTCCGAGACGCCATTAGGGCGGGAATAACGAAACCACCAATTTATGCTATCGAAAGAAAGGTCCACCCTCATTATTACCCGGACTTAACGTTCTCCAAGGCGAACAAAAAAACTAAGCTACCAAACGACCGAGCGAGCTTCCACATGTATATTCGGAATCACCAGAAACACTTCAATGTGAATGCTGTGCAAGATGTGCTCAAGTTGAAAGCGGAGACAAAAAGCCGTCACGCCATATCAAGTTCTCAACTTTCTTGTCACCCATTTTAAAGGAAGCAAAACCCAAATGAATCTTGTCACCTAAGAGAAACATAAGCAATAACCTACTACTACACCCATTATTATACTATGGCGTGACGGCTTTTTGTCTCCGCTTTCAACTTGAGCACATCTTGCACAGCATTCACATTGAAGTGTTTCTGGTGATTCCGAATATACATGTGGAAGCTCGCTCGGTCGTTTGGTAACTTAGTTTTTTTGTTCGCCTTGGAGAACGTTAAGTCCGGGTAATAATGAGGGTGGACCTTTCTTTCGAT
This sequence comes from Raphanus raphanistrum x Raphanus sativus, assembly GCA_019705995.1. Taxonomy (NCBI): domain Eukaryota; kingdom Viridiplantae; phylum Streptophyta; class Magnoliopsida; order Brassicales; family Brassicaceae; genus Raphanus; species Raphanus raphanistrum x Raphanus sativus. The sequence continues at coordinate 15,695,986 of CM034036.1, read as the reverse complement.
AGCATAAATTGGTGGTTTCGTTATTCTCGCCCTAATGGCGTCTCGGAACAACCTGAAGAGAACAGCGTATGATTTTGCCATTGTTTTGATCAGTCTTGAGAGAGAGAGAGAGAGAGAGAGAGAGAGAGAGAGAGAGAGAGAGAGAGAGAGAGAGAGAGAGAGAGAGAGAGAGAGAGAGAGAGAGAGAGAGAGAGAGAGAGAGAGAGAGAGAGAGAGAGAGAGAGAGAGAGAGAGAGAGAGAGAGAGAGAGAGAGAGAGAGAGAGAGAGAGAGAGAGAGAGAGAGAGAGAGAGAGAGAGAGAGAGACATGTACACCTATATTTAAAGACTACGTGAGAAAGAAATGAGTAATACCACATTATACTATACACATTCATTTTCTTAAAACTGAGCTGGTCAATTTTTCTACAGTTGGACCCGTCTTTGTGCGCGTCATAATGAAGACGTGCTGTGTTCATTCAGTATTTCCTAAAACGATTACTGTTGCACCAGTTTTTCAGAAAAAAAAAGCTTTTACGTTTTTAACATAAGAATATAAATCGATTATTGCTCGAAAATAAATGCATAGTATCGAGAGTGTTGCAAGATGTAGGATCTTGGTGAATTTTTAACCTATAGTATACCTTAGTTATCTTAATTTTTAACCTATAGTATAGTCTAATTAATCTTTTATATTATAAAGCAGAAGTCATTTGACATTTATAAGTGTCTTTTCAAAAATAAATTAAAACAATTTTTTTAATATAATATTTTCCCAAGACGTATTTTACAATACCCTAACTAAAACTGCTTCTATTTCCCACTACTTCCACTACTAAACCTAATATCCACTATCTTCAACTCTATGAGTTACCACATTTCTTATATTCGTCAACAAACAAAATGTTTATAGTTATTTTCGATGAAAATGATGATGAACACCGTCAATGAGTCTCCACATATAGTTTTTGGACGAGGTTTCTTATAGTTGCTTTTCTTTTTGATCTTTTATCCATCTCAAGTTTATTTTTTGTATCTGCATCTATTGGTATTTTTAATTCATTTTTTTTTTTATAACGAAAGGTATCAACACGTCAGTAGGGGAAGGAAATCAAGTTATATGTGGTTATCAGTAGAAGTTAGTCAAAGAGTAGATGGATATCCTAATAATAAGTTCAGCAATTGCAAAGAAAAGGTTATTAAAAATCGATAGTTTCATTCCATCTGAAAGTAAAAGTGAGAAAATGCATATGATTGTATTTTTTTCTGTCACACTATGACTTTGCTTTTGATAACAAATATAATTATATAGAAACTTTAAATTACATATATTTACGTTTCATTGTTATAAGATTGTTTTGTCATTATTTATGATTTGTTATATTTCAGTAACTTTTATGTTTCTCTTAGGTGACAAGATTCATTTGGGTTTTGCTTCCTTTAAAATGGGTGACAAGAAAGTTGAGAACTTGATATCCGATTGCTTTAGGTGCAAGATTCATTAGGGTTTGGTTGATAGCTTTAAAAAAGATTGGACCTTTAGCTTAGGTCTGGGCGTTCGGGTACCCATTCGGGTTCGGTTCGGGTTTTTTGGATTTCGGTTCTATTTTGTAACACCTTCTAGGTCTCATTCTAGTAAATCTACAAGTTTGGTTCGGGTTCGGATATAACACATCGGTTTCGGTTCGGTTCGGTTAATACCCGAAGTAACCATATATCATTCGGATTCGGGTTATATCAGATCGGTTCGGATATACCCTAAGTAAAATCTAAAATTCAATAGAAAAACATAAAAATATATACTTATTTATATATAATGGAGTATTTAAGATATTTTTTAAAAAAAATTAGATACTTATTGTTAGATATCATGTTGAAATAAACATGAAATTGAATATTTGAAGTACATATTTATGTTTTAAATATTTATATTATATATTAATTCGGACATTCGGATCGGTTTGTTCGGATATTTTTCGGGTTTTTCGGGTTTTCGGGTTTTTCGGATTATCCATTCGGGTTCGGTTAATAACACTTCGGGTTCGGATATGTTTTGTAACAACCTACAAGATCCATTCGGATATTTTTTAGAATTCGGATTCGGTTCGGATCGGGTTTTCGGTTCGGGTTCGGTTCGGATTTCGGGTTACGGGTTTTATGCCCAGCCCTACTTTAGCTTGTGTAGTTTCTCCATATATATTTTTAGTTGCATTTATATGACATGGATGGAACGAATAATGCATATGACTTTCGGGATATAGTACTTATTTTATTTGTAATATCAGCTCTTGTGTCTTGTTATTTTTTATTATAATTTTTGAATTTTAGCTACTGCATTGTAGTTTTTATTTTGGTCCACAAGAAAGAAAAGAATTTAGTCAAAAAAGAAAGAAAACAAATGTATAAACTACAAACGACTTTGCACAATTACATCTAATGGGCCACTTATAGAAAAAAATTAAAAAATTAACAAAAAGGAAATTGTAAATTAAAAAATATAAATTGGTCTTTAGCACGATTGGGATTTTTTTTTCAAGATACAATAAACATGAGTAATTTTGCATAAGAAAATGCCAATGTTTGTTGTTGTAGAGCACTTGTTATCCTATTTAAAGAATTATTGAGCATATACTTACACGAGAACTGGAAATTTATAATTTTATGATAAATACAGAGCAAAGAATTAACATCTTTGATAAATATCCAAAATGTGTTGTGAAAAAAAAAATCTTCAGATGTTTATCTAAAGCCGTGTTTTATGGGGAATATATATCAAGAAAGGATTTGTGGACAAAAGACAAGAAAGAAGTTTAAAACATATCTATTATATTAAAATAAAAATTACAACTTCATTTCATGTGTGAAATTTTATGTTGGACCTTTACTTAGAAGATTTATAAAATACACATAATTTAACTATAATATCATTTAATATCTTCATTTTTATTTAAAATAAAAATAAATATTAATTTAAAAAAATCTAACAAAACCTTTGAAAAATCTTTCCAGAATCTTTTCAAAATTTATTTTTGAAAATTGATTAATTTAAATTTTAGTTATCATAAAATATAAACAGAAATTTAAATTTAATTTAGTTTTGATTTATAAACAAAAAATAAAAATTATATAAAATATTATAATATAGTAGCCACTTCAAATGATTACCTTTCAAGAATACATTTTACAAAGATTTTAAAAAGATTTTGTTGGAAAGCAATATCCATTTCTGTTTAATTATATAACATCTATAAAAAACAACTTATCTTAAAATTTTATATATACAATAATCATTATAACAACTGGATAAACAAATCAAATTACTAAAAGAAATCTAATATTTTGAATTACGGATCGGGATCATAATAAATTAAATAAAAATAATTCTGAAGTATGCCATTAGCTATTATCAATTTGATTTAGTTTTTAACAGGAGGTCCAATTTGATTCAAATTTAGAAATAAAAAAATATGTAAATGTTACGTAATTATGTTTTCAAAAAAATTGTTACAAGAATATAAAATTTGAATATTTTACAATAATAATATCATAAATCACATAAATACGTTATAATAGAGTTAGATAATACATAATACTAAAATATACTAATTTACTGATAAATTTTGTTTTATAAATTAAAACAATTTAGTATAGAAAATAAAATCTGCACGGTTGTGCGAGTCGAGATCTATTATATGCTTAAATCTAAATTCATATGTTAAGGGTAAAAACTCTCTTTGTAGATTCGAAACTAGAGCTGCCTTTGTGCATTGAAAATTGTAGAAACCTCCAAAAGAACTTAACTAATGCTGATCGCCCAACTGATAATTCTGATAAAAATCATGAAGTTTAAAAATAGTTTAGTTTTAGTTTTTTTTCTGTTTACACGCCAAAAGTTTGACTTTAGTTTAAATATAAAAAAATCATATTCTTATCCCAACTACTACTATAGATTATTTGTGTTTAAGTTTGACACAAATTTTATGGAAAATGTCCGATTTCAGCTCAAATCTTTTAATAGATCTATCTGTATCTTTTATATTTCAACTCTGATATTATACTGATTTAAAATAACATTTTAAATGATCAAATACATTCAAATAACTAAATCCTATAATGTATATTTTATTTGAATTGAATTTTAACCAATATATAATCGATATAAATTAAAGAATAAAAGTATAACCAAAACTTTTAAAATGGAAAACCAATATTTTATTCCAAATTAACAAAAAATGTATTAATCAGGAATATAATTAATCAAATATTCGAACGTTTTTATGTTGTCGTCATTTAATAACTCAAAGTAAATGGTAATTCAGGTAGGATTCGTATCAATATTTACTAATTTTTCTTTAGTAAATTCCTTTTAAAACCCTAAACTCAATTTTGAATGTTATCATCAGGAGTCCAATTTCACAGATACGCTCAAACAAACAAAAAATTATATTATTTATTTATTTTAAAAATCTTCAGTATATAAATAAGAAACGCTCACAACACAATCTATTCCGCGTCTTTCGTCTTCAACAAAAAAAAAGCTTCTCTAATCACCACTAGCGCCGCTACCTTTCACAAATCCAAAAGCCACAACTGATTCATTCTCTCCGTTTCAATCGATCACTGATGGTATCTTCTTCAATCTCTCTAATTAGGGTTCTTACGATTCGTGATTCAATCTGCTCGATTTAGGTTTAATTCGATACAGTGAAAAACCGAATCTCAGCTCTGAATCGCCGATTCTACGATTTTGATTTCGAAATGGTTTTTCTAGGTTTAGGACTTTGCGTATTCTCTAGATTCGATTTGAGTACTGAAACGGTGCCGTTTCGTGAATTCTGATTAGTTGTTTAATCAGAATCTCACTCTGTTTTCGCTACTACACAGATGCTTCCTTGTGCGACCTCCGAACCTTTAGATAAGGACTCCGAGCCTTTCGTGGAAACAGATCCAACCGGTAGATACGGCCGTTACGACGAGCTACTCGGCTCAGGCGCCGTCAAAAAAGTCTACAGGGCCTTCGACCAAGAAGAAGGCATCGAAGTCGCGTGGAACCAAGTCAAGCTGAGATGTTTCTCCGACGACACAGCCATGCTCGAGAGGCTCTACTCTGAGGTCAGGCTGCTCAAGAGCCTCAAGAACACTAACATCATCGCCTTGTACAAGGTCTGGAGAGACGAGAGGAGCAACACCTTGAACTTCATCACCGAGATTTGTACCTCCGGGAACCTGAGAGAGTACAGGAAGAAGCATAGACACGTGTCCATGAAGGCTTTGAAGAAGTGGTCTAAGCAGATACTCAAAGGGTTGGTTTATCTCCACACCCATGACCCTTGCATCATCCATAGAGATCTCAACTGCAGCAACGTGTTCGTCAATGGAAACATCGGCCAGGTAAAATACTAAAAGTCACTCTCTTTTTTTTTTATATTTTGTGTTAATGATTTGTGTCTTGAATCTTGGTTGACGAAACCAGGTTAAGATTGGTGATCTTGGGTTAGCTGCAACCGTGGGGAAGAACCATTTAGCTCACTCGATCCTCGGGACACCAGAGTTCATGGCTCCTGAGCTGTACGAGGAGTATTACACGGAGTTGGTTGACGTTTACTCGTACGGGATGTGTGTTTTGGAGCTCGTGTCGCTGGAGATTCCATACAGCGAATGCGACAGCGTGGCCAAGATATACAGAAAGGTGATCAGTGGAGTCAAACCAGAGGCTCTGAGCAAAGTAAAGGATGTGGAAGCTAAGGCCTTTATTGAGAAGTGCATTGCGCATCAAAAGTTGAGACCTTCCGCAGCTGAGCTTCTTCGTGACCCGTTCTTTGATGGGATAGTTGATGATGATGAAGAAGTAGAAAACAATGACAATGGTGGAACTGGTCGTACTGTTTCTTGATAATGGGGTGGATGCATGGCGTGACCAGTTTGTGTTTGTCTTGTGGTTTGAGTATGTTTTTTTTTACATTTTGGGAGGCATTGTTTCGTTCTTTTTTCTTTCGATTCTTTTGTCTCTTTAGGTTGTACATAAGCTTTTGGTTCGATATTGAAATGACACAGCATTTTCTTTTTTTTGGTTGCTGTTTATAACTGATTCCAAACATGGGAGAAAGCAATGAACTTTTGGTTCTATATGTTTTCATGCCAGTTTTTTCAAACAAAATGTCATTTGTCATCTCGATGCCTACTCTTTCCTTTTAGGCTAGTTGCTCATACTCTTTCTTTTTAGTTAGGCTAGTTGCTCAAACTCCATTTATTAACGTAAAAATCTAATTTTTGTGCTAATAATTTACTTTTCTTCCAATCCCAAATTAGTGTTTAATGATTCTCCCTCCTCAAATATTTTTTTATTTGTGAAAGAAAGAAAACAATCCACTAGTCACTTGCAATATTAATACAAACTGACAAAACTGAAACTGATTTACAGCTTATCATGTAAAAATGACTGCAGTTTGTTTGATAAATTTTTTTTACTTAAAAGGTAAAAAAGTATCATAAAAATATATTTAAAATCAGGAAATAGTTGACAAAAAATAAGGAAATAAATTTGAAAGTGTAAAAAGGCTTTGTAAGTAAAAAAAAGGCTTTGTAAGTAGCTTACCAAAACAATATGGTCCATTATAAGCCCAGTTTCTGAAAAACATTTCAAAAACGGCATCGAGTGGATCCCACATTATTAATTTATTTTCCGTAAAAGACAAATAAATCAAAAACAATAATTCGAAATCACAACGGTCGAATCTGATAGCTCTCTCTCTCAAACATTCAAAAACTCGCTTTACTACCTTATCGTCTTCCTCTATCTCTCTCTCCCTCACACTTAACGTTCTCACATTCCCCTACCCTCTCTCTCTAAATCTAAAAACTCTTTAGTTTCTCCCTCACTCTCCGTGTGAAAACGATGAAGTCCCCAGCGAAGATCGGAGAGAACCGTTTCTTAGGAAACATCTCGACGTCCTCCATCCGAAACCTCCTGCCCAGATCCATCTACGCGAAGCAGAAATCAATCCAAAGTCAGAGTTTCAGATCCAACGACGAGAACGCTCCTCCTTGCGACTCAAACATACAACAGACCGATCTTCACAAATCTCCTCAGAAAGTGTTTCCCTCAACTCTCCCCGAAGAACAACATTCTCAGGTACAGAGATCCATTACCTATAAATTGTATATGATTCTAGCTTAGGGTTTACCTGTTTGATTTCAAATGGTGACAGATTCTCAAATCGGGGCCAAACGCTTACTCTGAAGACAAGGAGAATACTCATGTTTCAAACTCTCCTTCCAAGGTAACACTTATTGTTTCAGTCATCTGATTTTAAATGAAACCTACAACAGTTTGAATACCTTTCGATTTTACATAGTATTAACATTGAGTAGAGATGATTTTTTGGGGGTTTTTTTTTTTAAAAGAAACTATTTGATTCATAAACGCTTATTGTCGGAACATGAAAGTGAATCTTCTTGCATTCTTAAGTTATTGTTTTAGTAATTTGATTTGAATTTGAAACTACAACAGTTTGAAGGGAGGAGTGTACTAGCCACAAGATCTAGCTCCAAGGATAATGAGATTACTGAGGAAGATGATGAGTTGGGTGACCAGATCCGTGAACTAAAGGTCTCCTTTTTTCTTTTTCTTCTATCGGTTGTGTGCTTTTTCACAGTGGCGTTGTGTGTAATGTTGATTTTCTTTTATGTGTGGGGGTTTACAGGAGGAACTAATCAGAACCAAGTCTGATGGGTACAATAAGACTGATGGAAGCAAGAGTGGTGGTTACTTTGCTAGGGAGAGCTTGAGTCAGTTGAGGATGAGCATCAACAAGTCTTTAGTCTTGTCCTCTAATGATGATAACAAAGAAGATGGTTGTGATGATGATGTGATGGAGTTGAATAAACATGTTGAGAAGTACTGTGATGATGCTGATGACTTGAGGGATTCAGTGCAGTCCTCCTTTGCTAGTGCTTCCTGTTGTGAAGCTGAGTCGATGAGCGGAGATGAGATCTGTTCTGAAGATGTTGAGGTACACAAAGAGTGTGCCTTTCCTGATGGGATGTCAATCAGTTTACCTCATCAGACTCGTGTTCTCGAAGAGCCGATTCTGTCTGAATCTCCAAAGCTTAGGAACATTCGCAAGAGCGTGGCTGCGTCTTCAACAAAGTTTCAAGCAAGTGCTGCTAGACCTTCCGTGTCCAACAAGAAGCCATTGACTCCAACGGATTCTCTAGCTGCGAGTCTCCAGAGAGGACTGCAGGTTATAGACTCTCACCAAAGGAGCTCTTTATCAAACAGATCTTCTGTTTCGTTCTCGTTTGGTCATCTGTCTCTGAAGCCTTGCGAGAATCTCAGTGCCTCTGTTAAATCATTTCAAGAAGATAGACCAAAAGAAGGTGGATCATCGATTCTCCTCTGCCTTTCTTGCAGGCAGAAACTTGACCAAGAAGCTGAGGTATGTCTAGGAAACTTGATATGCATTCTACTTCAGTTTTTTAGTGCGCTTTTCTTATTGAAAACTTATATCTTATATTACCAGGGAGGATGCACGGACGAGAAGCATCTCAAGAGCATATGTGCCGAGCAGGCTACCAAAATTGAGCAGCTAACTTGTCTGGTAGACCAATACAAAAAGAACACTGTCCAAGAGTCTAGTAAGGTAAGCCAACGTGGTACATTTCAAAACACAAGCAAACCAGTTTCATGCCCTGTGTATTCACAACTTTAACTGTGCTTATCTGTTTTGTGCAGCTAACCAAATCTGATGATGGAGGAGATGAGACAGAGGTTGTGAAGGAAACCTATGAGACAAACCAGCTTAGTGAAGAGTTTGGGAAGGTTAAGATTGATGTCATTGAAAAGGAAGCTCTTCTGAAGGAGATTGCAGAGCTTAAGAGCAAGCTGCAACCTACTAAATCAACAGAGAACCTGAGATCATCTTTGCTACTACGGTCCTTCCAAATGAGGAAAAGCACTGACCTAACGAGAAACGCTGGTCTAGAGGAGGAACGTGAAAGGTGGACAGAAATGGAGAGTGAATGGATATCTTTAACAGATGATCTAAGAACGGATATCGATAACCACCGTAGACACGCAGAAGATCTGGAGATGGAGCTCAGAAAAGAGAAAACGGCTACGGAGGAGCTAAACGACGCTCTCGGTAGAGCCATGCTTGGGCACAGTAGATTCATCGAGCAGTACACTGAGCTGCAGGAGAAGTATGATGAGCTAGTTGAGAGGCACCAAGTGACGTTGGCAGGAATCGTTGATGTGAAGAAAGCAGCGGCTAAAGCTGCTGTAAAAGGTCGAGATGGGAAGCGTTTTGCAAAGGCGTTTTCAGCTGAGCTTACTGCCATTAGAGCTGAGAAGGAGAAAGAAAGAGAGTTCTTGAAAAAGGAGAACAAGGGCCTTAAGATTCAGCTGCGAGATACCGCTGAAGCTGTCCAAGCTGCTGGAGAGTTACTGATCAGACTCCGAGAAGCTGAGCAATACGTACAATCCTCCGAGGTAACTTCTTACTTTCCATCAATTCGAAGTAAACAAACTTTTGCTTGTGGTTGTTGGTTGGCTCACACTTTTGAATTTTAACGTTGGATTCAAAAACGATAATTGCAGGAACGTTTCAGCTTACTTGAAGACGAGAATGCAAAGTTGAAGATGCAGATGGAGAAGTTAAAGGATAAGCACAAGACAGAGATGGGCACAATGAAGCAGTATCTTGCGGAAAGCAAATTGCCAGGGTCTGCATTACAGCCCTGGTTCAAGGAGAATGAAGAAGATGAAACAGAACACAGAACCGGTTTGGTCAAGGAGAATGAAGAATATGAAACAGAACGCAGAACCGGTGGTGTGGTCAGCTATGATGATTATGCAGACGATCAGGCATGGAGAGCTGAGTTTGGTGCCATATATCAAGACCATCAGTACTGATGATGGTTCGATCATTTCATTTCAAGAGCAAAAACTTTGTTGAATCAGTGTCCTTTTGTCTCAGACAAGACCCATCTTGGGTCCTCATTTTCTTATGTTGCTTAAAAACTCTTAATATGTCTTGTTGTTGTCTTTACATTTTCCATTGTTGTATGGCCATTAACTGATGAATCAGGTTTTCTTGTAATCTGAATATTATTGATTCGCCAAAATCGTTGACTATCCATTTTTCATTTTTCTTTTTCCTGATTTAGATTCAAAAGTTGAGCTTGGGAAATTTGGTATATGCTTTCATTAATTGTTGGCTCTAACGACTGGAGGAACATTTCTCAACTTAGCTTTGCTTTCTGCTTATGCTTTCATTAATTGTTGGCTCTAACGACTGGAGGAACGACCAGATAGTTGAATTGGTCTGTGTATACTTCATTGGTGTAGCTTTTAAACTACGAGGCAAAGGAGATGGTGAGACCCTTTAATGTTTATCACCTTATCCCTTTTTTTTTCTTATCATTTCTCACTTCTATTGCGATATAATATTTGCATACATGCACAGTCTAATTGAACTCTTGGTGTGTCTTTGCTTATATGTTAATTCGATTTCGCTTTGCAGCCATTAACGTTGGAGTTGATGGGTGCTGCACTGGACTTTCTCTAAGTTTCCCTGGTAAGTACAATATTGGCAGTAGTGTTTTTTTTTTTTTAATATATTGGCACTGTTACTTTACAACTGAGACGGATTTGAGCTATTCACTTTTGTGTTGACCATTCATTTTAGGAAGTTACTCAACTTGTTTATATCAGGCAGGCTGTTACTTGACAAGTAGCAGAAAGAGATAACTACATACTGAACTAAAAGAAGTAAAGATAATGCGTACAGGTGCACCACAATTACAAACAATGTTACAAAGCTGTCTAACTTTTGGTGCCTTTTCTTCAACAAAAGGCAAAAAGTTGTGGCTCACGCTGTCTCCTTGAGGCATCAAAGCACAAGTTTCAAGATGAGTTATCAATATTAAACCTGAAGTTTTAATAACAAAATCTCTCAACTAAAAATGGATCTTAAAATAATTCATCAGTTATATTTTTTTATGAATAAAGAATAATCCAGATTTTTTTTTCTTTGGGTGTTTAAATCAAAGATTTTTTTTGGTTCAGTTGAAAAGATTTGTAGCTTAATTGGCATTGTATTTAAGACATCAAAGCACCGGTTTGACTTGCTCTTTATTTGTCATTAATTTAAACTTTGCAAATTTATGAATATTCCTAAGATACCTTTTGTTGTTTTTTTTTTGGTTTTTTGGTTTTTGGATAAACAATACTATCTCTGTTCCCGAAAATAAGATTTTATATATTTTTAAGATACTTTGTAAACTTTTGAGAAATATTAATTGCGAATATTTGTATTGATTAAATTTTATTGGTAGATAGTTATTGGAAAATGTATGAAAAATAAATACTTTCTCCGTTTCGAATTGGATGTCGTTTTAGAGCAGAATTTTTGTTTCAAAACAAATGTTGTTTTATGATTTCAATGCAAATTTTATTGATTTTTTATTCTAAACTAATTTTCTATTGATTGAAATCTGGTTAGGTGTATTGGTAATGATGTTTTTATCTAATAAATATACAAACTTAAATGTTTTATTAATCTGTGTGTCGAAGTCTAGAATGACAAGTAAAATGAAACGGAGGGAGTAGTAAACTAAATTGTAAACATTTATTATATTTTTAATAAACATAAAAACTCTAGAAAATCTTATTTTATAGAATGGAGGTAGTATATTTCTTCGAATCTAATTCAAATAAATTTCAATGGGATTTAAGTTCGGTTTGGATTTAATCATTTTAGTTTAGTCGATTACTAAAACTAACACCTCTATGTTTGCACTACTTAATTATCTTGAGATATTTGTGTAGGCATATATAATAAATAAAATTTGCAAAAAAATATTTCATTGTATAAATGGTTTTGTTTAATATATAATGCGACGTATCTAGACTACTAAAACTAATTTTATTGTATAAATGGTTTTGTTTAATATATGTATTGCGGCGTCTCTAGACTACTAATCATTTTAGTTTAGTCGATTACTAAAACTAACACCTCTATGTTTGCACTAATTAATTATCTTGAGATATTTGTGTAGGCAGATACAGTAATAAATAAAATTTGCAAAAAGTATTTCATTGTATAAATGGTTTTGTTTAATATATAATGCGACGTATCTAGACTATAGCACTTAGTACTCGGATTTAATACCACTAATCTATATATTATCTTAAATAAAACAAAAATTAAATGATTTTGAGAATTAGGAAAATATCTTCTACAATCGAATATCTTATCCATTGAACCGAACTCAACTCTTTAGGCTCTTATAAACGGTCTTTTGTTCTAAGAAAATTGAATTGAAACAGTAACTAACGACAACATAGTGAAACATACTGAAGTCATGGATCCTCCTTCAACTCAAATGGTCTCTCTTCTTTCTCTAATCATCATCATCATCATCATCATCACCACCACAATCATCATCTTAATTATTTTCATCATTACGATCTACCTTTTTGTGTGTTGCAGACTTGCGTTCTAAGGCTGGATACTGAGACGAGTGGATGGGACAAATCTATGCATAAGCTTTTTAAGGGCGTTCAAGGTTATTTTTTATTTCTTTCTCATTTATGTAATTTTTCTTCTAAAGGTTGCAGATAGAATCAGTTAATTGAACCAAAAAAATCTACAGACCGATCCATAATGGCTTTTCATAATATTAATGAGTTAGCTGATGATTTTGACATAGGTTTCATCATCTGGGGCAATTTGAAATGTTTAAAAACGTGAAACTAAAAAATGTGACGTATAACATTTACAGAAACGTTGCTTTGAGGGTTGAACACTTGATCGAAAACTTTTTATAACACTGATTCTGAAAATTGGTTTATTTTATTAAATCAAAAGTCATAGTTAGAATTAGAAATGTTTTAATTACGAGATACGATTAAAATCTTTTTATGGGTTTATGGATTTAAACACCCCAGTCAGTAGTCAACTAGTCATTACTAGATTTTTAACATTTATTACATGCATGATTATGAACAGATGTGACATACACAATCGATGCAACAAGAGGATTAGTTTATCTATCAGGAAGAGCCAGCCCTGAGATTGTTCTAAGGATTCGTAAAGCGAAGAAACATGCAAAGTTAATCCACATGGATTATGGTCACGTTATTCCTCCTCCCTGCAACCCTCCTAATCCTTTCGAAACCGTACCTATCACATACAATAATTACCAAAATACATGGCCACCATCGCCGTATCCACCGCCGATGTACCAGCCAACGGCGCCGCCGTCTCCAATGACGCAGTATATGAACTACCATCAAGACCCCAATATCCAACAACCACATCCTATGGCTTTTCCGTATAACTATTATCCGTACTACGTACCGGAGGTGCTTCACTCTCCACCTCCGTATATACCGACGCGAGACGGCGTCACCGGCGAGCAGCAGTGTCGTATTTTGTGAAGTGGATGTCGTATGAGCCGCTTAAGCACTGGTTTGGTATTATTTTTTATATATCAAATCGTGGACAAACAAATGGTTTTAATTTTAATCACATTTCTTGTTTTTTTCTTTTTTTTTTTTGATTAACACATTTCTTGTTTATTTTATCACTTTTCTCATACTATAATCAAAAGTAATGATATTAACAGCAGACTGTAGCAAGTTATGAGATTAATAGAATGTGTTTCAAAATCTCTATAATGACCCAACCACATGATTCCAGTTGTGTTTTAACAAAAAAAGTTATATGCACTCGTGTCATAAATTAAATCGCGTCTCCTTTAGTAACATGAAAGCGTGATTACGAGAATCACGTTTCTGTGCTCTAAATGTCATTATAATTATTACCTAATGAACCTCTGAATCACGTTTCACAAATTCCTATCACTTTGATTAATTTATTTGAAATCATTCACCAAATTTAACAACTCCACCGCAGTGCCGGCTTAAAACTGTATTGAGCCCTTGGACGATTTTTTAAAAATGCATTATAGTTAATTAAGCATAATGTTATACGGGCGTTCTTATTATAAAAAGCAAACAAAAATATGGACCTTTTATCATTAAATTTAGTTGATTCTAAGATGGGCACATGGCATGTGCCATGTCTGCATCTCCCTATAGCCGCACTGCACCGACACGAGGATTTTGACAAGTACTGAAACTTTGACCCAGAAGGTAATAAAACAGGGACGAGATGAGAAAGATTTCGAAACATGCAAAGAGAAAATAGAGTACAGAATTGAGAGTGACAAAATTATGGAAGCGGCAACAATGTGTTTTGGTCCTAAAATTCTCCCTCACCTCCGTAACGGTGATCATCTTTATCTTCCGACCAAACTCTCGCTATTTTTTCACAACAAAGTTGCTCTTTCTCGGAGAACGACAAAACACAAGTTGCTGTTGTGTGTTAAGGCTACCAGTGAGAGTAGTCGTCCCTTGACTCACTTTGCTCCATCTCTTTGGGGAGATCACTTCCTCTCTGCTCCCCTTGACTACTCTGTAAGTACCTTAGACAGAAGAAACACACTCATATATGTGCTTTGTGTAGAGAGATTATGAATTGATGATCTTATTCATGTCATGTACAAAGTGCTTATACACATATATTTATATGATTAGATCTTTACAAGATAATGACTAATATTAGTGATAAGCCTTTATATCTATATTAACACTTTGTCAAGGCTCGGCCTTAAAAGTTTGGAGACCTTAAACAATTTATTAAAAAATTAGGTGTTTCTCCGCAGATATAAACATTTTATAGTTATTTACTAATATATTTATTACTAATTAAAAACTATATTAAGAGACGTTCAATCTGATAAAACCAACCAATTTGAACCAAATCGAAATAAACAAGTGGTTTGGATTTAGAAATACCAAATACATCTTATTTTAAGAAATCGCGATACATTGATATGGTTTGGGGTATAAACTGATCAATTAAAACATAGTAATATAATTATTATACTAAATTATACAGTATAATATAATAAGTAATATATACATGATTTATTTTATTTATATGATTTTCATACTTAAAATGTTGATTCTAGTAGTTTAATATTTTATTTTAAATTAAAATTTCTCATTTTTATCAACTACACAAAACATGATTTTTATTTTTTGTTGAAAAATATGTGTGCTAAACATATTTTTATTTTTAAATATATTTTTTTTCAATCCGGATATCGGTTCGGTTTTGCGTTTGATTTTCGGTTTTTTTGTTTTCTCGGTAATTCAGTTTATAGAAAATATGCATGATAAACAAAACATAATTTTATTTTTAAAATATATTTTTTAGATTTTGGATAATTCTTATTAATTTTAATCACTTATCTAACTAAAAGAATTTAAGTTTGTTTCTTATTTTTGTCTAATTTATATATTTTATTCATTAAGGGTATAAACGATATCAATCACTCTAATTTTTAACGTGAGAGTTTGAATGAGGAAAAATAAATTTGTAAATGATAATATATATTTAGTAATTTTTCAAACAATTTATAGACCGGCTCTATGTTTCGTAATAGGTCTTGCAGAAAATGAGTAACCTTGGCTCGAACACTGACTTCTTTATAGGAATATAATACACTGGAGATAGAAATGGAATCGGTTTATAAGCCAAATGTGAGAAACATGCTCATGTCCTCTCCCACCGGTGACAAAGAAAAGATATGTCTCATCCACTTGCTTTTCAATCTTGGTATATTCCATTACTTTGAGAAGGAAATCGAAGATATTCTCGACGAGGCTTTTCTGAAGCTGGACAGTTTATTTGTGGACGAAAACGGTTTGGAAACAACTGCCATCATGTTTGAGGTTTTCAGACGTTACGGACACCACGTTTCTTGTGGTAAGAAACTGTCAGTTAAATTTACTCACATATTAAAATGCATGCAAATATTTATAACATGATACCTACGTTTCAACTTAGATGTGTTCGATAGATTCAAAGGTGATGATGATGCAAAGTTCAGAGAGAATCTAGTTAGGGATGTTAGAGGAATGATACAGCTGTACGAAGCAGCACATCTCGGAACACCCTCTGAATGTATAATGGACGAAGCCTTGAGTTTCACAAGGTTTCATCTGGAATCATTGGCAAGCCAAGAAGCGACCACTCCTCCTCATCTCTCAAGGCATATACTAAGTGCATTGTACAGACCTCGGTTTCTTAAGATGGAAATAGAAGCTGCTAGGGAATATATTTCTTTCTATCAAGTAGAGGAAGGTCATAATGAGATGTTGCTCAGTTTTGCAAAGCTCAACTTCGAACTTTGTCAGCTCCATTACCTTCAAGAGCTAGAAACTCTCACCAAGTACGTTGTCCTAGTTTGGTGTTTTTGAAATGATTTTCAATATTTCAGATGTGACATTTAAAAAAAAAATAGATTTTTTGTCTGATGTTTATGCGGTTAAAGATGGTGGAAGGAAACTGATCTTGCATATAAACTACCATACGTAAGAGACAGGCTTCTTGAGACCTTTGTCGGGGCTCTGGCGACGTATTTTGAGCCACGCTATTCACTTGGGAGAATTATAGTCTCTAAGATTTCTATAATGATGGTAGTTATGGATGACACATGTGATGCATATGGAAGTTTCCCTGAAGTTAGAAGTCTCATTGATTCCTTGCAAAGGTTAGTATATGTATATATATGAATATACCTTAACATCAATGGTGTTAAATAACAACACATCGCATGCATGGGAAAATCCATAAGGTGGGATCTTGGTGCCATTGACGAACTACCAAGCCATTTGAGAATCGTCATCCAGAGTATAGTAGACACTATGGAAGATATCAAAGGAGAAATGAAGCCTAGAGGGAGATCATGTACCGTGCAGTACACGGTAGAAGAGGTAAGTCAACCAATTTGTGGTTTAATGCGTTATTGGCTCAATATCTAGAAGTAAATAAAGTTTGAGTGTTATAAATTGAGCAGATTAAGAGACTTGGTAGAGCGTACGCAAACATATCGAAATGGGCACGGGCAGGTTACGTTCCAACTTTTGATGAGTACATGGAGGTTGGAATAGACTCGTCTGGGGTACGTTGCTTTGTAATGTACACCTTTATGGCGATGGAAGATTGTGACGAGGATCAGACGATCGAGTGGTTCAAATCCGAACCGAGAATGATACGAGCTTTGTGTGTTATATTCCGTCTTGAAAATGACATAGGCGGATTTGAGATAGAGATGAGGAGAGGAGAGGTGGCTAATGGGGTGAACTGTTACATGAAGCAACACGGTGTTAGCAAAGAAGTGGCGGTTAGAGAAATCAAGAATATAGTTAAAGATAATTGTAAGATAGTGATGGAGGAGTTCTTGACGATAAAAGATGTGCCGCGACCCATTCTGGTACGGTGCATCAACACTATACGACTTGTCAATGTGTATTACAGGGAGGGTGATGGATTCAGTGATCCTCATGGAAATCTCAAAGACCTTATCACGTCTTTGTTAATCAACCCTCTTTCTCTTTGAATCAAGTCCTTGCTTTCTCTTGTATTTAGTTTATTAAATGTTATGCTGTAAATGAAACAACATGGGGATGTAGCTCAGATGGTAGAGCGCTCGCTTAGCATGCGAGAGGTACGGGGATCGATACCCCGCATCTCCAATTTTTATCATTGTTTTATCTTTTTCATATTATTTCCAAATCGTGTACAAATTTTATCAGTTTTGTGGTTATTACCTAGTTTTGTTTATCACTTTCGTTAGGAAATCTGGAGTCATGAAATCTGTATTATGATAACCGGAATATCTTGAAATTTAGAAGATATATATCATTTTAAATAAGGTATTTTGCTAGACATGACATAAGATGTTACATATAGTTTGAGCAAACTCGGTAAAATAGCCTACATTTTGTAAACTATAAAAGCTCAAAGAGAATCTGAGGGCACTGTTGGAGCTGGCAGCCAAGACTTCTGAAGAATCCATATATCAAATGACTTGATGAGCATTCCCGTAATATCTGTTAATCTTCGCCGACTGCAAAGAAGAAAAAAAAAGCAAAGAAAGATAATTCACATATATATTCAGAGCTTTGTTACAGATTATACTGACATGCTTCTTCTTATGATCAACTTAGAAACAGTGTCAAACTCTTCCGTTCATATACCTGTATGACTCCTGAGATGTCTGGTGAAGGCTGAGGGTAAAATTTGTAGAACTTAATGCTTTGAAAGGCTTGCTTACTTTCTTCACTCATTTCTTCTATTGCTTTCAGTCGAGCAGCTTTTGCCTGCAAGAAGAGAACACTATCTTTTTAAGCATACAGCTTTATTACATGTAGGTTTTTGGACATACATAAATTAATTTTCTCAGCCGGGTTACATATTTGATACCTCTTGCCTAGATTTCCTTGCTGCTCGAACATGCTCTTTGACAAAAACCTGAGAAAATGAATTAGCAAATATGAATTTGGTACTCAATTCCTCATTAAAAGACAGATTGTAGTGTCACAGCTCCAACACTTACTTTGAATTCTTCCTTCTGTTCCGCAGATAATTCTTCTGCTTCAATCAGGTCATTAGAAAATGCCTGAGATAGATGTGCAAAAATCCATCTCAATATTCAGGAATGCAATGAATGTAATTTTCAAACACACACGAACAAGTAATTTTAAGTTTTATGGTTTACGGAAAAGCCAAACACACACCTCAAGTCTGTCAAAGCCCCAGTCAAATTCACAATAAACCTGCACAAACAAGAAACCAAAGTTTGGAGTATAAAGAACATAATACTCAAAACAATCATGTAGACTTACTACTTCCAAAACATTCATCATTGCATGAGAGAAAACTTACCGGCGGGTCAGAGGGGAACACTATTTTGACCTCAGTACTATTTTCAAGTTCATCTTCCTTAAACGGGTCAAAGAAATCTGCAAAGCAAAACAAAAAGAAGAGACATGAGATTAATTTCATGTATAAAATGGTTTTCACTCTGTAACATTTTTTAGTAGAGGAATAAAAACTCACAAGGAAGGCAATAAGTGAACTTCTTAAAACGCTCTTCCTTCAAATGTTTGAGAGCAGATCTGCAGATAATGTACAAAGCAAAAATTGAGTTATACCAAACTGGTTGATTCAGTAGATATGTGTTGCCATGTTCCATGTCTTAGTAATGTATCTAAAAATCCATTCTTAGCAAATGAACATTGGTTTTTTTTCCTTCTTATCATTTGACACATGTTTCTTACCTCCTCTGTGTACAGGCCAAGATAAAAATATCAAACTTCACCCTATCAATTTGTCTATCTCTGCAACAAGAACAAAACAAAAGTTAATTAGCAATAAACATCAAATAGTAAGAATTAGTTGTGGCATGATAATCTCTATCTCTCTTTTCAATGAGCTTTAGGCCATCCCAACAAATACCTTTCCGCAAAGGGAATGTAAGGAACCCATTCCATTTTCATCTGCTTCATTGGAATGATGCTCTCGGTTGCACTCTGAACCGATGTGACTGCTAACTTATCAGAAGGCGGAAAGGGTGACTCAATCTGCATATATAGAATGTTAGAAAGAGAAATAATTAGATAGGATATATATATATATATATATATATATATATATATATATATATATATATATATATATATATACAAATGATCAGTGATAGCAAGAAAGCTGTTCATAGAGAATTAAACGATAACTCACAACAAACACTGTTGGGAGCCAGACAACTTTGGATGCACCACCTTTGTAGCTGATCCACTGGGCTGTGAACAGAAAACAAAAAGATTAAACAAGTACTAGAAACAAAAGGTTAAAGAAAAGTGAAGAAAGAAACATATGTTACGTTCTGTATTGACAAAGACAAAGACTTTCTTCTCGTAGAGCATTCCTCCTTCCTCCAATGCTTCCTGAGACACAGAAGCAGAAACATAAAATAACCAGAATCTCCTCAACAATATATAGACAAGTGAGAATGTAATCCAAGAAACTTACTTCAAGATGTTTGAAATCCCAGTTGAATTCATAAAGTTTATCTAGTACTTCCCACTGCAATCACAATTTAAACAACCATAGCAAATAATACATTAATGGAGCCAGTAACTCTGACGTATGTTTAAGCCAAATTAATTTCACAAAAACCAATAGTATACCTCAGTTCCCACTGGAAAGGCATCCCTCCACAAATCTTCCTGAAAAACAAGACACAAAACAAAACTCTTAACATGTAATAGGTTTAAGTTATAATAAGAACAGCCCCACCAAACAAGTAAAACATAGAGTGGCCTAAAACGTCTATCATTGATATATCAAAGACTAACTAGGGTTAGCAAAGCATACCAGATTACGCTTCTCCTCCAAGTACTGTGGCTCAACCTTGGTCGATCTGGCTTTCTTAGCTGTAGGAGCGTGTTTCATTGCATGATCATCCTTCTCAGTTTCCTTTCTCGTGGCCCTCTTTCGCTTGCCACCACCACGACGAGCAGGCTTCTTCTTATCCTCATTCACTACCTCGCTTGTGTCTTCCTCCTGCTGCTGAGAAGGAGATGTATCTTTGACTTCATCATCCTGAGGCTGAGTCTCCTCCTCGAAAGACTCAATCATCACCTCATCGCCCTGTGTTTCCACGCCACTTTTTCTCATCGCTCCGGTTCTCATAATTGCTCTCAGTAAGAGTAATAGATACGCAGCCTAAAGGAGGATCCGAGGAAGTTATATTATTACGCGTCTGAGAAACCCTAATGCTAAGCCGAGGAAGCAAGACACAGAGAGAAGTAGTTTGTTAGGGCTTGACGGTTATATTTTGAACCTTTTTTCCCGGGAGTGCGTGATCTTGACGCTTCGAAAAAGGCTTCGTTGTTACGTCAACGTAGAGTTGTGGGCCTAAGCCCACGATGAAATTTAACCATTAACCACGGAAAATCTTAGGTTTTACTCCGAGTCTAATGACGTCGTGTACATTTTGCGCCACCTGTAACCGACGCCTTGCTTAGTGCAGTTTCAAAACTAACGAGGGAGCATCGTCATTCTCCAAAGGACTGCTGGATGCATTTCTCCAAGGGTACACATTTATGTTACGAAGGGAATGCTCGTAGGTTCTTCTATCAACACCAGGGCGGCTAAAATACACACACCAGGGTTAGATATTTCACAAGGGTTCTGGTATTATTCTTATTCATTCTCTCTTTGATCTTCCTCTCTCCTGACTCCAGTTCTCTACCTTGGAACCCTAGTCAAATCTAATGAGCTTAGTGTAACATGTAAAATCCTTGTGAAAGCTAGAAAGAGCGTGCGATGTGGGTTGTTTGACTCTCTTTAGGCCTGTTCGTTTGGTTGCCGCTGGTTTCTGCGTAAGCGTCGATGTCGGCGTCGGCGGCTGCGTCAAACTTGTTTATCTGATGTTCGTTTTATAGACGCCGACACAGACACCGACGCAGATTGTTGTTCGTTTCAAAGACATAGAAAATTGACGCCGACGCCGACGCAGGAAGCATAATTAAGTGCTCTTCGTTTGATAAACGCTGCGGCTATTATCATTTTATTCATATTTTATTTTTAAAAATTTGTAACATTGTCTTTTAAATAAATAAAATGTAGTTTAAATATATTTACATCCATAAAAATATTATGTTTACTTGGTAATATTTTTTTGGTCAAATATACAAATATAACAATATTTTTGTCATTAAACTAAATCATACATTTAATTTTCGAAATTAGCACTTCAAACAAATAAGGCAAATTATGTGTTACAGATAAAAAAAAACATGAAATTAAGTACATGAGTCAATATTATAAATAATAGCCCAATGAAAATTCAATATTATAAATGTTGAAAAATAGAAAATATATAATACCAAAATTTAAATAAAATATAACAATTTATCATATAATAAAGGATCCCTATAATAAAAAGTTAATCCATACAAAAGTTAAAATACATTTGTGCGAATATATGAGTCATATTCTAAAAATATAGGTGATGACAGTTCAAAAAATAAAATAAAATATACAATTATTGTGTTATTTGTTAAAGTTATTTGTTTTAGAAAGTAGATTAGTCCCAACGTAGTTAAAGAGTAGTCATATCTTTATGTATGTGTCTATGACTTATCTACTTAATGTTATTCGTACTAATAAAATCAATATGGCCAATGAAAGTATACTGATCAATTTAAAATGAATTGTATAGGGTAATTCTAGTACTATTAATATTTTTAGTATTCTTAGTATCTATCTTATTTAAATCGACATGTAATAAATGTGAAAACCATATATGGAATATAGACAAATAGAGGAATTGTATTTAAGGAAATATATAAATGCAAAGTTAGACTATGGTATAATAGAGGAATAAGACATTTAATTCAAATATATGAGGTCCACATTTAAAATCCACCTACAAGAAGTTGTAATGTTTCTGATTTAATAAGATAGATGTAACAACATGTCTTTGGTTTTGTGGACGATCTGCTTCCACGTGATGAAAGTCACATACTAGAAACTTTTAAATAAACTCACTGGAAAAGTTTTACCAAAGTAAGCAATGAGATTTCAGAAGTTTGTGGTTTATATGGATCACAACAGTAAAAAAAATCACTGTAAATTCAGATACATTAGATCTGACAGTTCTTTTACTTCTCAGCTCATATAAAAGATAATACCAATGGTAAATCTCCAACAAGCTTTTTAAAAAAACTTAATCTCCATCAAGCTTACTCATGTCAAAAACCTTATTTGATTCTTTTATGTTTCTTGGCTTCGAAATCATTGTATTTTTAAGGGCTTCTTTCAAAAACAACCTACAAATTCAATTCAACCCCAAAACCAACCTCTTTTTTTTTGTCATTACTATTCACCATGAAAAGTTCCAAACTATCTTTATGTTTTTAAATTATTTACAAAATTGTCATTATTATTTAATTATTTAATAATTTCGAAAATCATAAAAAACCTATTACACCCTCAACATTTCTTCTTATTTACAACAATGCCATTATCATCAATTTTTCAACCACCATTAACAACCATTTTTGAGCTCATTAAACCTCAAGAATTCAATATACAACAACTTTGTTGTGATTCTAAACAAAAAAACTCTCATTTCCTCTCATTTCCTCTCCATTTCAATATAAAAATCTCCCATAACTTTCATTTTCATAACTATAATTTCATATTTTCGAGTGTACACTGTTGTGAGTAGGCAAAATTGGATCCTTTTACTCATATTTGGAGCTTGGACGGTGGAAAAGGGTGGAAACAAGCTTTACATCGGAAAAAGGTTACTGTTTTCATGGTTTTCATCATTTTTTCAGATCTGTGTCGCGACAGTAGACTGTTTTGTACGTCTACGGGAAGGAGTAGACTTACATTGCGGTCTACAAGTCAACGCACAGGTTAGTATTGCAATTGACCAAAATGCTAAAAACACATAAAATAGACTTTCTTGGAAGTCTACGACTTTTCCTTTGATAACAAAAAAAAATAGTATGTAAACTTACCAAGAAGTCTACGTAAAGAGGTTAATTTTTGCATTTGACCGAACTTTTGACTTTTCAAAGTAGACTTCCGAAACAGTCTACAAAATGTAGACTGCTAGTAAAGTCTACAGAATGTCAGTTTTGCATTTGACCCAAACTTTGACTCTGTTGATTAAGTTAGTTTTGTATTTGACTAAAATTTTTAAAAGTTGACCATGATGGAAAAAAGGTGTAGATTTCTTATTCCGTCTACCGAACTCTGAAAAAAAAAGTAGACTGCCTCTGAAGTCTACTATTTTATTTTGGTCAAATGCAAAAGTAATCCATCGGATTATCGCGTAGACTTCATATACCGTCTACAAAGATGTAGACGTTTGTGTCAGTCTATGTTTAGAAAGTCAACTTGGTCAATTGCAAAAACTAACCTCTTCAGAAAAATAAAATAAATGTAGACGGTTCTTGAAGTCTACTTTTCAACTGTAGACTGTTGTTGAAGTCTACTTTCAAAGTCAAATTTGGGATAAGTTCTGGTCAATTGCAAAAACTAACCTTTTCAAAATGTAGACTGAAAACAAAGTCTACTTGTGTAAAATCACAACATTTTTTTAAATAAAGATAGTAACCCGTGAATTTTGCAATTGCAAAAACTAACCCAAACCTGTAGACCTATATAATAGTCTACGTTTCTGTTGACAGAAACGAAAGTCTACTGTTGAAAATATATAAAAAGTGAATTTGTGTATTATTCATAATGTATTTTCAAGATTTTTTTGTTTCAAATTGTGTATTAGTTAATACTAATTGTTCTTAACTATTTTTAAATGATAATATTTTATAATTAGGAAACTATCGAATTTTTTGTTTGAGTATGTAGTTTGGTAACATGTGTAGACGTCTCTGGAAGTCTACATTTATAATTTTATCAAACATAAAATTATTGTTCGCTAATTTTGTAAATGTATTATTTTTGCAGGTAATGGTTAATTTGCCTGTTGTGTATGGAGAATGGGTGGTGAAAGGCTCTTTGTGGGAGTTTGTGGTTGATAAATGGAAAAAGGGAGAATGTTTTTTGTGCATGATGGTTATACATATGGTGAACTTCTTGAAATGGCACAAGAAGATTATGATCTGAACAAGAAAACCGAGAAGGTGGAGCTGACATATTCCTTACCAGACGTACTTTTAGAGCAAATGGGTCCATATACTCCTCCTATGCATGTCACGAGTGATAGACAAGTACGGAACTTGATCGAGTTATGTAAGACCCACATTGTACGCCTTTGTGTATCAAGCCAGTGTCAAGTAAAAGCTGGAGGTGACGACGATGCTCAAGAAACTGCTGATGTTGCTGTTGATGCTGATGTGTCTGATAGTGGTGATGAAGGGTTTGATAAAGATTGGAATGAGGCTGATGATGCTCAAGAAACTGCTGATGTTGCTGTTGATGCTGATGATGCGGTTGATGCTGTAAACTACAGTGATTATGGGAAATTGAAAGATGAGGATTCTGATGATCAAGGGTTTTATGATGGACAACAAGCGGAGTATGCTGGTACTGGAGGAAGATTGATGTCTTTTAATGAAGATATATATGTCGGTCAGAGTTTTGCTAGTAAGGCTGAGCTCGTTGCAAAGCTGAAGTTGGTTGCTGTGAAAGGTAAATTTACGTTCACAGCTTACAAGACAACGAAAACTTTGTATGTGGCTAAGTGTCGTGTTGAAGGATGTGGTTGGAAGCTCAGAGCGAGTGTGAAGCATGGACCAAAGACATTTTGGGTGACAAAATATTTGAAAACTCATACATGTTCAGTGGGGGATCGGATGGCTCAACGGAAACAGTATACTCCGAAATATGTTGCTAGACTGTTTATTGAGTCTATTGGGATTATAAATGGGATTACACCGAAGCATATCGAAGATTCGATGCGGAACATGTTTGGTCTGAACCTGGGTTACACCACTTCTTACCGAGCTTTGCTATGTGCCCAAGAGATGGTGAGAGGAACAGCAGAAGATGGATATGAGAATCTGCCTTCTTATTTGCGTCAGATCGAGCAATCGAATCCGGGAATTGTCACATGTCTTGAGAAAGATGATAAGAACCGATTTAAATATCTATTCCTATCTTTTGGAGCTTCGATAGCTGGTTGCAACTATCTTAGGAGGGTTCTTGTGGTAGATGGCACTCATCTAAGTGGAAAGTATGAAGGAGTTATGCTAGTTGCTGCTGCCCAAGACGGTAACTTTCAGATTTTTCCATTGGCTTTTGCGATTGTGGATGCGGAAAATGATGATTCGTGGGAATGGTTTTTTACCCAATTGCGGAGATGTGTTTCAGATCAGTATGCTTTGGTGATAGTTTCTGACAGACACAAATCCATTAAGAAGGCGTGTGAGAAGGTTTTCCCTTGGGCAAATAGAGGAATTTGTTATTATCATCTACAACAAAACATAGTCCAAAAGTTCAAGGGAAAGCACATGTTGTACTTGGTCAAAGGCGCTGCTTATGCACATACGCTCTTCGATTTTAATCGCTACATGGAAGAGATACGGAGTATAAACCCAGACCTTGCAACTTATTTGGAGGATGCTGACGTCTCTTTATGGTCACGAGTGCACTTTCAAGGTGACAGATACAACATAAAGACTAGCAACATCGCAGAATCTATTAACTCTGCACTTAAGCCAGCCAGAGGATTCCCCATCTCATTCCTTCTTGAATTTATACGGGAGAAGCTTGGAAGGTGGTTTTTTAAAAGGAGAGAAGATGTTTTGAGTTTCACATCACAACATAGTCGTGGGGTTGAAAAAATATTGGCTATTCGGGAAGAGTATGCAGATATGATGAAAGTGGAACGGATTGATGGTTGGCGATTTGTTGTGAGAAGAGGACACCGAGATTGTATTGTTGACTTGGAACTTCGAAGGTGCCAATGTGGTGTGTTCGATATTGAGAAGATACCTTGTTCACATGCCATTGCAGCTGCAAAAGATGTAAACATTCATGTCTCTACTCTTGTATGCCAATCCTATTCAAAGGAGTATCTTTATGCAACATACGCAGCAAATATCTATCCCAAAAGTGAGGATTTGGAAGCTCTCAAGAGTGAGGATTTGGAAGCTCCCGGTAGTGAGGACTTGGAAGCGCCCTGTTTAAGCATACCTGTTTCTGTAACTTTTTCTTGCCATGTTTCCGGCCTTTGCCACCTAAGAAGGCAAGCAGAGGTGGAGTCGGGGTGCCTGCCAAAGGATCTGCTTCCACAGGAGATCCGTAACCAGCTGCGAATTCAGGGAGAGCGTGGTAGATCCAGACTTGAAGAACCTCAACAAAGCCATCAAGGTAGTATGACGTCTTTGTAAGGTCAGCCTTCTTCACTGAATCCATCAAGCCTTTAAATGCTACTCTTCCCCACGGATAATCTTCAAAAACCTCAAGACCCATCACTAACCTAGCTAGGGCAGCCCGTGTGGGTGTCGTGGTTCTTTGTGCCTCAATGAAGCAAGCGTAGATGGCTAGATAACCTAAGCGCTTTCCATCATCTGTAGACCATGTTTCACACCTAGCACACGCTGTAGTTAAATCATCAATGCTTGGCCCACGCTCGAAATTCACTCCCAGCAGCTCCCAAAATGCCTTCATTTCATCAGTTTTTTCAACCAAAGGATGCTCAAGATTCTTCACATACTCACAGTTCAGACCAGTGATCTCTCCAAATTCATTCAGAGAAAACCTAACTGGTTTAACACCTATAAGACTCCACAACTCATACTTCTTCTTGCAGTCAAGCTGAAATGTGAGCATATAGTGTACCAGCCTAGACGCCCATGAAAACTCCAATTCGTAGAACTTTAAAAACACTCCCAGTTTCGACTCTTTGAGCTCCTCCCATTCTTTTTCATTGAGTGCTTCACGAAGAGCAGAGAAGAGCCTTGTGTTACTACTGTAGTAGCCAATGCTTTTAGCCGGCACTGGCTCCTGCCCTACAGTAAATTGCCTTGGTGGGAAATCAAGCTGTTCCATTTTAAATCCTGCAGGAAAAATAACAACAAAATTATCAAATAATTCTGCAAATCAACCTAGACCAGCAAACAAACAAATAAGTATGCAGGACAAAGAAGTCTACACGAGTCAAAAGAAGTCTACACGAGTCAAAAGAAGTCTACACGAGTCAAAAGAAGTCTACACTAACTAGAAACAGAGATGAATCACCTTTCGTTCGCCGGAGATATGAAACGCCACTAACGTGAGAAGAAGTCACCGTCTAAAATCTAAAACAAAAAGAAGTAAAGGTGGTTACTTTATACCAAGAATCGCCCACATACACTAAATGGAAGATATTTAACTTACCAGAGAGAAGATATGGGACTGACGAAGTGGATGGTGACTAGTTTGGGGGCGGAGATATGAAACAGCGAGAGTAGAAGCCGTGCGACTGATTGGAGGCATAGACACCGTTCGTTCGCCAACAAGAGTAGAAAATCGCCGCCTGAGATATTCAACGAAACGAGGTAAAGGTGGTTACTTTATAGCCATAAACCTGGACAGACACTAAACCAGAGAGTAAAAGAGATTTACTTACCGGAGAGAAACGGCTGCGTGGTTAGGGTTCGCCGGAAATCTCCCAGGAGCAGACGGAGCAGCCGATGACGAGGTTGAGAGAAGATACAGACCGACGGAACAGACGGTGAGGAGGTTGAGCGCCGGAAACGGCGTGGTTAGGGTTCGCGAAGCGGCGTGGTTACGGTTCGCCGGAAATCTCCCCGGAAATCGCCTTCATCGATTGCGGCAGGATTAGGGTTTTCTTAATAGAAAAAAGCTTAGGAAATCGTATTTATATGCTGGGTAACTTTTCTGGTTAGGTTAAAAATGTTTGGTTTGAAGTAGATTTGGTTAAAATTAAAATTGGTTAACTCCGGTTTGGCTAAAATCGTAGAGAGTAGACTTCTTTGTTTGTCTACCTTTTTGTCAGTCTACAATATTTTAATTTCCTATTTTATTTTGTTGTTTTAGTAAATTTATATATGAAATACTAAATTTCTTTCTTTATTTATTAATAGTTATAATGTGTGATTTTACTTTTTTATTCATAAACTCAATTTATAGAAGAAAAAAATGACTTTTTGTACACTTATTACAGTAGACTGATTTGTAAGTCTACAAAACCCTAAACCACAAAACCCAAACCCTAAACCACGTAACTCAAACCCTATATGTTAGTTTGATAGGAAATTATTGTATCAAAAATCAAATTTACAAAATCTAAACTACTCAGTAATAATATGTTAATTAAACAAAAAAAACAATCAAAATCTAACTCTAAAGATCTAACCTCTAAAGATATAACATGTTATGTTATGTAACCTTTGTTACTAAACCACAAACATTGTTTCACATGATTACCAAATCAACATATATATTTTTTTAGCTGTTCACTTATATACAAATTTAGTTTATAAACTTCATATTAACATTTACATTGATGATTAATTAATAATTTCATAAAAATTAATTTTATATATTTTTAAATGTAATGAACTAGATTAAATTACATTGTAGACTACAAATTAAATCGACAATGTAAACCGTGTATGACATCTACGGATATGTAGACTATGTTTGTTATGTGTAGACTTACGAAGGACAGAACAGTAAAATGACTTTATGTTTTTTTGTTTGGTCACAAGGGCTAAATAGTAGTTTTAACACTCCTTTAGGTTGGGTTTGCAATTGATTGAATATGGGGTCTACTTTTAGGGTTGCAATCAACTTTTGGGTTGATTTTAGCAATTCTCCCTATTTTTATATGCTGAAAAAGATATATACTCTTAACGTTACGAAGTAGTTAAATTCCAAACGAAGACATAATATTAGAGGAATTTAAAGCAGGGAAGAAGCATGACGAGTTAGTTTTTGGATATTCAGGGAAGTATAGAACGCAATGGAAAAAAGCGAAAACAGTACTTTATTGTTTTCATTAATGTATAGAATACGGTTCTTGTAGATAGAAAAGGTGACTGAAAAATAACTGCAAAATTTGATGATTTATTCGAATAGAAACACCATAAAATTTTATAACTTAGGGACTTAATATTCAGGTGGTGGCAAAGTATGCCGCATGCAAGCTTAAGTCCAGTCCACCTCAGTTCTTCAATCTGCGTGTTAGAGAAAGAGCAAACGAAAAAACGTAAGACTTTCTCTCTTTATCCAAACCAGTTTCTAATATTGTTAATGTTACTTTGATTTTTACTGACCATGGCAAACAGGAGGGATTGTTAACGCCACACTTGGCAAACAGAGCTTTGAGTTTTGATTGGTCAAGCCCGGACCTGGAGAGGTACGGGCAGAGACATTCAAGATTCGCGGTTTTGGCCACTGTGCAGCAGGCGGGAGTCGGTGGTGGCGGGTAGTTTCCAGTGACAGCTGGACGACATTTCTGAAAGTCATTTGTGTTGACCTTACATAGGGGAATGCTCTTAGCTTCTTGGATCATCATCGTTGCCGTTAAAACCATCGCAAGAACTGTAATGAGGCATCTTGTGCTTTTCTTACCCATCACTGGTATTTTAATCTTCACTTTCTCAACTCTTTTCGTGAAAGCTTAAAGCTATTGAGCTTCTTATATAGCAATCTTAATCCTAAGTGAAAGTCATTAGAGCGTGTCACGGGTCTTCTACGTTGAAGATCCGTAAACAAACGGACAAATGTGGGGAGACCTTAGTCTCATGCATAAGTCTCCGAGTTGGTGGATGAAAGAACTTTCTCCTTACGTGGTCCAATAGGTTTTAGTCTTCGTATTTTGTTTGGCCCTTGTCATTGTCAAGTCATGTATATATGTTTTAAAACAGAGTTTTTTTTGTTGTGTAAAAGATCAATAATTGTCTTCTTGTCATGTAACGCGAGGTCTCTTTGTGAACGTGCTATCTGCTTCCTCATGAATCCATCATCCATGTCACAACACCAGAAATAAAGGTAAAGAAAGCATGTGTATACATCCACTGCTACTGGAGGAAGTTGTCTTTCTTCGGTCTTCTATGAGTTAGTCTTTTTTGGATATTCAAGAAAAGAACAGAAAAAGGGTATATTTCAAACCCAACTTTCGAAATCGTGCCCAATCCATATTTCATCGTGAACTTTAGTATAATGCCAATTCCATCATGAATTCAATTAAGTTTTAAAATATGTATACGAACTTTTACAAACGTGCATATATATAAATTTGACTATAACAGTGGTTAGTCAACCTTTTATTTAGATGACTAGATAGATACCATGGCATTTTTGTTAAAACAACGATGTTTTGTAAATATTACAAAATTAAAATTTGAGTCTTATAAACTTCGAATCCATGTCTTCTCGGATAAATAGAAAATTTCATCTGCCGAGACGTAACCGAGACATGGGTTCGAAGTCTATAGAACTCAAAATTTTAATTTTGTGATATTTACAAAACACCGCCTTTTTAACAAAAATGTCATGTTAGCTATTCAGTCACCCAAATAAACGATTGACTAACCATCGTTATAGTCAATGTGTGTATATATGTATGTTTGTAAAAGTTCGTGTAGATATTTTAAAATTTTATCGAGTTCATAATGGAATTGGCACTACACTAAAGTTCACGATAGAATAAACACGATCCATAAAATTAGGTTTGAAATAGACCTTTTTCCAAAAGATAACTAATCATGCTGTTTTCATTAATATATATATATATATATATATATATATATATATATATATATATATATATATATATATATATATATATATATATATAAGGTACATTGTAAACCCTTACAATTCTGTGATTTATTTGGATCAGAACACTTAAAAACATACTCCCTCCGTTTCAATTTATTTGTCGTTCTAGACTTCGGCACACAGATTAATAAAACATTTAATTTTGTATATTTACTAGATAAAAACATCATTACCAATACACCTAATTAGATTTCAACCAATAGAAAAATAGATTAGATTAAAAAGTCAATAAGTTTTGCATTGAAATCATAAAACGACACTTATTTTGAAACGAAAATTTTGCTCCAAAACGACATATAATTTGAAACGGAGGGAGTAGTAAATTCAGATACATCAGATCAGATGCAGGACAAGCAAGACCCAGAAAACACTTGCAGCACCATACAGACATGTCTGAAGCTCCATTCTTCAAACTAAGAAAAGGCAAAACGTTAGACATTTTTTTTTACGTTATACACTTTAGTTTCAAGATCCTTAAAAATTTATAATCACATGAGAAACTTAATTAATATATTATTTTCCTTTATACCTCGGCAACTAGGAGGGATTGTTGTGACGCCACAGTTGGCTACAAGAGCCGCAACTTTAGATGGATCAATTCCTAAAATAGGGAGATAAAACTTGAATCTGCAAAAGCACTCCAAATCAGCGGATCGGACCACTAGGCAGCACTCGTTGACTGGAGGCGGCGGGTTGATTCCAGTGACGGCTGGACGACATTTCTGCATATCGTTTATGTCGATTTTGCAAATGGTAAGGCTTGTAACTTCTTTCACCGCTATTGCAGCGGTTATAACCATTGCAAGAACTATAGATTGCGTAAGGATATTGGTGTTGTTCTTACCCATTTTCTACTTATGAAAACCATTCAAATTTTCTACTATGAGCTTGTTATTATATAGCAAAGCTTTGATGCTAACTGAAAGGTGATAGTAACGTAAGATATGTAATCATTAGGAGTCTTTTGTGTCTAGATGCGTGAAGAAACGGACGAAAGTGTGATGGCTTAGTTGCATTGCATGCCCTAGTATCCGGGCTGTGAATGACAATATTTTTTTACTAGTTGCGTGACCAAAATGTATGTCTTTTGTTTTGTTTCTCTTTACCGAGTAATAAAAATGATTCTATATATGAATTTGGTAAAGATTGAGTTTTTGATCCCTTTGTATTTAACAAAAATATTTTGTTTCTTAATATATGGATTGCATAATTGCATAATTATTTTTTTCTTTTTCTGAATATCGTTTATACACTACAAGAAAAATGGCTTTTATTAACGGACGAAAAACGCTATCTATCAATACGACAACGGTTTATGAAATGCTGTATCATCGCCCGTGATAATAGGTCAAGCACTTTAGATAGCGGTTTTTTGCGTTGCTATCTTTTGTTACGCTATGATGGCACTATTCTATCTGCAATTAAATATTCTTTAATAGCATATAATTTTCGTTATTATTTCTATTAAAAAAAATAAAAAAAAGAAAAATTAAAAACATAATTAAAATTTAAACTCGTTTATATATTTAATTTTTTTATTAAATAAAATGATTTATAATTAAACTGGTTTACAATTAAAAATATGATTTACAAATTAAAAATATTAAACCAAATAAACTAAAAACCTAAACAAAGATTAAACCTAATTATTATCTAAACCTAATTACAAAGATTAAAAGTAATGGTCACCGCACAACCACCTTCTACGTCTTCTTGTCTTCTTCATCTTCTGACCATCCATGGGATCTGAGATCTGAGAGGGGTGCAGAGAGGAGGTGCACTTGTCGTCGCATCCAGAGCCACCCTAGTCTTCGTCGTCGTCATCTGTGTTCGTCGTGTTCCTGGTCGTCTTCTCCACAGAGCTTGAGACGGTGACGGCGGGTCGAGACGCTGCAAGCTGGAGACCGGTGACGACGGCGTTGATGTTCAGACTCGTCGAAAGAGTCACAGAGAAGGTGGTGGTGGTGGTGGTGATGAACGTGATGGCTCCGGGTAGAGGAAAGGAGAAGGATGGGAAGTGGTTACCTTTGAACCATGGACGAAGTTAAGTGGTGAATTGGAGATACCAAAGAGATAGATAGAGAGAGAGAGAGAGAGAGAGAGAGAGAGAGAGAGAGAGAGAGAGAGAGAGAGAGAGGAAGAAGCAGGATGAATTACAGAGAAGATGGACTTGTGAATCTGGAAACAAAAGAGACGAGAGAGAGAGAGAAGAAGAAGAAGCAGGATGAATCTGGACCCTTAAAAAATCAATCAGTGGTCAATAATAGCTATCCGCGCCTTTGTACGTGATTGGCCCTTTGTGTTCACCAATCAGATTTTTAAAGCTATTTTCTTTTTATTTTTTTTGATATTATTGTTTTCTATTCTGTGTTGTGTTTTAATATATAAAATACTTATAATATATTATCGTAAACAAAAAAATATTTTGAGATAACATCAAAATTGTATAATTCACAATATTAAATTTATAGATTTATGCTTTAGAACTTTAAGATTTTTAGTTACAGTTTAGAGTATATGATTAGTTTGAGATTAGTTTCTAAGTTTGGATATTAGAATAAAGGTTTGAGTATAGGGTTTGAAGGTTAAATGTTTTAAGGTATTGATTTAAGATTGATATTAATATTTGAAAATATTTAACTCTATAATTATATATTTAAAATTTGTAGTTTAAAATTTAAAATATTATAAAGTTTATCAGTGTATTATTTCATTAGTGTTTAAATATATTAAAGTGGTTTTGAGGGTTGAAGGTTTAGGGTATTGAAATTTAAAATTAATTATTGAAAAAAAGAAATAGTTTTAAGTTTATATTTAATATTTGAGGTTAAATTAAAGATTTGATATTAAAATAGTTAGATTTTGAAGTTATGTTTAGAGTTTAAAGTTTAAAACTTTGTTTAGGGTTTAGAGATTAAAAAGTCAAAGATAGCGTTTCTAATAATGTGCTATTAAAAATACGCTATCATAGCGTTTTTAAATATACTGTTCTATCATAGCGTTTCCAAATATACAAACGCTATCTAAAACTAGCGGATATGTCAATCATAGCAGAAAGCGAAAAAATGCTATCCTGCTCTGCTATTAAAACACATTTTTCTTGTAGTGATATACTTGGAACTTGGAAGTCTACCGATATTAGATGTACATTTTATTTCAAAAACATAAAAATAAATACAATGAAATTCTCTTTAAAACATATATGCTAAATTAGATTTGTCAATAAAGACAACATAATGAAATTGGCACTACACTAAAGTTCATGATGGAATAGACACGATCCATAAAATTGGGTTTGAAATAGACCTTTTTCCAAAAGATAACTAATCATTTTCATTAATATATACAAGGTACATTGTAAATCCTTACAATTCTGTGATTTATTTGGATCAGAACACTTAAAAAACATAGTAAATTCAGATGTCCGGACGAGGTAGTCCAAGTGGCAGGACAGGCATGTGGTGAAAACCACCATCCGAGTTCGATTCTCTCCCTTCTCCCCCCCCTCGGAAATTACCTTGCCTCTTCTGGACACCAAAGCGGTACTGGGTTCGATTCAGCCCAGGTAAAGCATTTCCGGGTGAAGCGGACCGCTGCCTGACCGGGTCCAGAGGAATGATCCGTGAAGCGGAGAACCCCTGGATTATCAAAAAAATAAAAAAAAAAGACAACAACGTAAATCTTTTTTTTGGTACTAATAAACAATGGAAATCTGTTCAAATAATGGAAATAAGTCAATTAAGATTTATTTGGAAACTAAGTCAATATTAACAAATATATGGTTAATTTTAGACACAAAAAAATAAACAATAGATGGTTAATGAAGCAACGAAATAATTTAGAAAAAAGAAGAGAAACATTGGGTCCAAATTGAAGAAACAATTATTTAGTGGTCTGATTTAGAAACGACACCTAAAACAAGTCCTTCCTAAACAGCCCACAAAAGCACACGTTTGCTCCTCTTCTCGTATTGGGCCTATATTCTACCAAAGGCAATTACCATTACGGGCTTGACATCCAAACAGCCCACAAAAGCACACGTTTCTCAGCACGATTGCGCACACGTGACGATTACGCACACGTTTCTTAACATTATTATGTTCTTGTCTTCTCTTCTCTTATGTTCGCGCTGTGACGAATCATCCTCTCTTTTTGATTCGATTCCTTCAGTACACAGAGCGAGGGAGACGGATACGAGAATTCCCCCAAGGTACTTGCTCCTTCTTCTTCTTCGCGATCGTTATTTCGTTTAGTTCCTCGATTCCTTTGTCTAAGACAAACCCTAATTCCAATTTAGAATTTTTTTTTTTCGATTAGGGTTTAGGAGAAACGTCCAAATTCGCATTTTTGCCCTTTTCGTTTCCAGTTAACCGTTATTTGGTTGGATTAACTCTCTTGTGTGTCTCTCTAGTTTAAGGCAAATTTAGGAACTCATGGCGTTCATCGACGACGATGAAGAGGAAGACTCTGTTCCTCAATCAGCCACCAATTACTATTTCGAAGACGACGATAAGGAGCCTGTGTCGTTCTCCTGTCTGCCGATTCAGTGGAGCGACAAGGAGAAAGTGGACGGAAGTGCAGCTGGTTTGTACTTGAGAGGGACCTCTGATGATGGTCTTCTGCCTCTGCATAAGCTCGTCAAGGCTTGGAGGTTCGACCTTTCCAACTACAGACCGGAGATCTCTGTTCTCACGAAGGATAATGTCTGGATCAAGCTCGAGAAGCCGAGGAAAAGCTACGCGGAGTTGATAAGAACTGTACTGGTGACGGTGCATGCCCTTCAGTTTCTTGGGAGGAACCCTCAGGGGTCGGATAGATCTCTCTGGGAGCACTTGACTAAGTTTTTTAAGTGAGTCACTGACTGACTCTCTGTTTTTTTATAACTCTTTTAGTTTTATTATTATTTTTGGTTTTGACACCTGTGGTTTGGATGTTGTTTGTAGGGCGTATGACGTGAAGCCATCACAGAATGATTTGGTTGATCACATTGATTTAATCGCTGAAGCTGTTAAAAGAGATGGAAAACTGTCAAAATCCAAGGTTAGTAAGGAGAAAATCCTGCTGACTTTCTGGTCTGTGAGATGTTTGATTTAGACGAGGCCATCAAAATCTTGTATAGTGTTGTGATGCCCATATTTGGTATCAAGAGTTTCCTAATCTTGTGGAGTTTGTCTTTCTTGTGTGGCTAGTTTATACCTGCATTTCTCGCAAAGAAGCCTACCAAAAAGAGATTACTTGATGAGGTTTGCTTTGCTTTTTTTCCCCACTTGCTTACTCGTTTTCCTCATGTGATTTTTCCCTTACTTTTACACGGTCTTAACTTCTGATAAGAATTGCTATTATATATCAGGACAACCCAAAGGATGATTTCATAGTTGAAGATGACTCAGCTGTAGCTTCCAATGAAGATGAACTGGATGATGATGACGACGACGATGGTGACTTTTTTGAATCTGTTTGTGCAATTTGTGACAATGGTGGCGAGCTTTTGTGGTATGTTTCCTTGCTGGATATTGATCTTCGAGTTTGATTTTCTCTGGATTTACTTTGCAGAATAAGTTTTCCACCTTTTACCTGATTTGTTAGAATATGGCTCCATTGTTTGTTTCGTGTTAATGTTGGCGCTTTTTTTTTTACATAGAACGTGTATTTTCTCCTATAGATCGACAACGTTTAGCGTTTTAAACAACCATTTTGTTACTTTAAACTCTAGTGTACCTTCCGTTTTTACTTTTCGTTGTTGCCATTTTTTGTTTGCAAAAATATTTAATTTAAAGCTCAAAATGTTAGCAATGTGAAAGATGCAAACGCAAATACAGAATTGTCAATTGTCTGAGACAACGGGGGCCTGAAAAGGTTTCTAAAGATCCACTGGTTCTACTCTAGATTATGTGTTTTTATTTCAGTGAACCAAAATCATGTCTTGTGTTCTGCTTTGT
This sequence comes from Raphanus raphanistrum x Raphanus sativus, assembly GCA_019705995.1. Taxonomy (NCBI): domain Eukaryota; kingdom Viridiplantae; phylum Streptophyta; class Magnoliopsida; order Brassicales; family Brassicaceae; genus Raphanus; species Raphanus raphanistrum x Raphanus sativus. Next base: position 15,658,870 of record CM034036.1, on the reverse strand, counting down.
GCAGTTGTGAAGGAAGCTGCCTGAGATCATTCCACGCTACTAGAAAAGATGGCGTAGAATCACATTGCGATTCTCTTGGCATGACGAAGATGCAAGTGGAAGTATGTCACATATATATTTCCTTATTAGTTCTGAATATATCTGAGCACCTTGGTCTTCTTGTCCAATTATCTAATATTTTTCTTGTATTGTTTTGTTATCCTTTTAAAACTTTTTCCGGCCTTGAGTAGGCATGGAGTTAAATTTTATTGTTGTTATGGATTCTTTTCCAGGCGATTCAGAAATACTATTGCCCAAACTGTGAGCATAAGATGCATAGTTGTTTTATTTGCAAGAAGCTTGGTTCCTCTGATAACTCTAATGGCGCAGCAGAGGTATGGATTATTTATCTCTAATTTCAAATGCTGCTCAGGCGAGTTTTGTTGATAATGGTGACTGTGATGTAACTAGATGACATTTGCAATTTATATTGTAATGTTGTAGGTTTTCCAATGCGTGTCAGCCACCTGTGGGTACTTCTACCATCCTCGCTGTGTCTCAAAACGACTGCATTTAAATAAAGAAGAGGCTGAAGCACTAGAGAGACAAATCATTGCGGGAGAGTTTACGTGCCCATTGCACAAATGCAGTGTGTGTAAAAACGGAGAGGTTAAGACTGACTCTGACTTGCAATTTGCTGTATGCCGGCGTTGTCCAAAGTCCTACCACAGAAAATGCCTGCCACGGTATACGTTCATCTATTGGTCATTTATTTATTGTTGCAACTCCAGAATTCTATTTGGATAACTGTCTTGTTGGTTTCTAGGGAGATTTCTTTTGAAGATATTGAGGACGAGGATATATTTACACGTGCATGGGACGAACTCTTGAACAACCGTGTACTCATATATTGCCTGTAAGATTTTATATGATCTATCTTAAGTGGGAATTCAAATTTAGACTTGCGTTGAGACACTTCTTTTCAATGATTTCCCTTGTGTAGAGAACACGAGATGGATGAAGAGCTCATGACACCAGTGAGGGACCATGTTGAGTTTCCTATGAGCGAGGAGGAGAAGAGAAGAATGATACAGGAAAGAGAGAGAAGAAAGATACTGGAATCCCAAGTCGGAAGAGACAAAGGGAGACCTACGTATAAAGATCTTGCCTCACGAGATAGATGTGGAAAAGCTTCTGTAAAATCATTTAGAAGTTCGTTTCCTTCTTCAAAAGATGGTGTCTCGACAAAGAAGCATGGATTAGTTTCGTCTGTACCAGATCATTTGAGAAAACGAAAGGAAATTGATCCGTATAGAAAGTCGAACATGATTCGAAACAAATCCCAGAAGACGATGGAATATGGACAGTCTCGTGAAGCTGGCAAGAAGAAAGTGGAAGTGAATGAAGCACGCGATGCTGAACAAAGCAAGGTCTCACTGGGTGAGGGGTTGTTTAATTACATGAATGATTCCAACATAGTAAAATCTGGGCGCGTGGTTCCAGTCGACAGCAAACACAATAAGACCGACTCAGTCTCTTCCAAGGAGCCAGGAAGTGAAATCCCTAAATTAGACGATGATTCTCAAAGGAGGTTAGTATTTTTCTTGTTTGTAATTTAAGTTCCATTTTCCCCGCTATTAAAAAAGTTCACGACTTGAATAGATCTAACATGTCTACTTTTGTCGATGTAGGCTCTTGGCGATAATGGAAGACGCTAAGGAAGAAATCACTATGAATACGATATTAGCTAAATACAAAGGTCCATCTACGTATAGAAGCTCTGCAATGAGTGTTCTGAGCAAGACGATCACTATGGGGAAGGTGGAGGGCTCAGTTCAGGTGGGTTCGAAAGCTGAACCCTATCTCTATCTAGGCACTCTTAGCTCTTTACTAACGAGACTTCAAACTTTGTTTCTACAGGCTGTCAGAACAGCACTGAAAAAGCTTGAGGAAGGGGGAAGTATCGAGGATGCAAAAGCAGTTTGTGAGCCAGAGGTTCTGAGCCAAATCTTCAAGTGGAAGGTCCTACACTTAGCTTTTTAGACATTGTCGCAGCGGTCTGTTAAAGATCCATTCCTACATGTCTGGTTGATCCTTAAAATGTTTGTTTCTTCTGCTTCAGGATAAGTTCAAAGTTTATCTTGCTCCCTTTCTCCATGGCGCACGCTATTCCTCCTTCGGTCGTCATTTTACTAAGCCCGACAAACTTCAACTGGTAATCAGTCTTATCAAATGCATATTTTATCTTACATCCTGCAAGGATTGTCGGTTCACACGTCAAAAATTGTGAAGTCGACAACTGAAAGAATAATTATCAAGGAGAATGATTTGTTATATTTTGGCTGTATAGTGTTTTCAATTGGCGACTTAAATTTTTTTTTTCTGTGAGGATCACTGTGCTGTTAGTTTATACTTTCTGTCACCTGCATGACTTGTTGCTTACAATCTTTTATCTGAAACTTGATCAGATCTTACAATTACTTTGTCATGCAGATTGTAGATAGGCTCCACTGGTACGCAGAAGATGGTGATATGGTGAAATTTTCTCACGAACGCTATCTGTTAGGATTTAGTTTTTTTATTTTGTTTACTTCTCTTAATATTTTTATGAAAAATGATCTTGTTAATATAATTTATCCTTTTCTTGTGTATAAACAAACGTTTCTAATTTCTGGTTCCTCTTCCAACAGATTGTAGACTTTTGTTGTGGTGCTAATGACTTTAGCTGGCTGATGAAAGCGAAGCTTGAAGCAACGGGCAAGAAGTGTTCATACAAAAATTACGATCTTTTTCAAGCGAAGGTAAATGACTTGTGCACCTGCTATCATCATGAGCTGTTAGTAGTCTTCTTGGCTTACTCATTGAATTATTTCTTTTCCTTTTAGAATGATTTTTGTTTTGAGAAAAGAGATTGGCTGACTGTATGCAAAGAGGAGTTGCCACCAGGTCGAAGGCTGGTAAGATAAGAATTTTTTTAAAATATGAACTTTGTGTAAGCTCATGTCTCATCGAAATAGTTTAGTATCTGATTATTAATCATATGCCTATGAACAGATTATGGGGCTAAATCCGCCATTTGGACTCAATGCTTCTCTTGCAAACGCCTTTGTTTCTAAGGCTCTTGAATTTCTCCCAAAGATTCTCATCCTCATAGTTCCTCCCGAGACTGACAGGTTTTAGTTTCCATCCATCTCACCTGCTCCTCTGTACTTATCAGAACACTACTAAATAACGACTCCTCTGTCTCTCTCCCTCATTAAATCTGTCACTTTTCTCAACAGGTTAGATAAAAAGAGGTCATCTTATGTGTGTATATGGGAAGATGAGGAGATCGTATCTGGAAAGGTAAATCATTTGCACTTTCTTGTTTGTATACCCTCCTTGATTTAGTTTTCTGAGATGATGAGCCATTCTTAAGTTTCTTTAAAATTTGTTCTTGTTTATTCCTTTCAGTCCTTTTACCTGCCCGGATCTGTCAATAACGAAGACAAACAATTAGAAGAAAGCTGGAATTTAGTTTCTCCACCGCTTTCTCTCTGGAGTCATCCCGACTTTGCAGCCAGGCACAGGGAAATAGCGGAGAAGCATAACCATTTGCATAGGGATGTGGAGAGCTTACAGTTGAAGGAAATTGACGAAGAAGCAAATGCATCTTTGCATCCACTCGGAGCTTCTGATGGCATATGTGAAGATAATTCGACATTGAGAGATAGTAGTCCCTTTGAAAATGGTGATAATTCCAGATTGGAAAACGAAGATGTTCCTATGGAAATAGATGAACTTGCGGTGGATGATTGTGTTAATAACATTCTTATGTCTGAGAAAATTGAAGCACGGGAGACTGCAGCATGTGTTAATCATCAGTCAGATCAGTTATCAAGGAGAAGTCACCTGGAAAAGGAGAGAGATACCGGAGACTACTCTGGTAGGATGCTTGGGAAGTCGGTCGATTGGAAGAGAAATGAGATGGAAGGGGACCGAAGAGAGTTGAATAGAAGATCTGAGAGCAGCGAAGTAAATATCCCCGAGAAGACATCTGATTGGCAGAGTCCTGTGAGGTCTTCTTCAGATGATATATATGCGGTCTGCACATCAATTTCCAACGTGTCACCACAAAGATCTCACGAGCCTGTAGAAGCATCTCTGCCTGCATTAAGAAGGAAGAAAAGTAACTTGGGAAAGGATATTAGAGAACCTGATAGTAATAAAGTGCAGGGCATTAGGAAACCTGAAGAGATGCGAAATCGACCGACGAGCTCTTCAAGATCTTCTAGAGAGGAGAGTTACTCTGTTCGTCCATCAACAGCAAATACGAGTGAGAAACCATATGAAGCTTTTGAACAATCTTATGTTCCAAGTTTATCCCATTTCGACGATGGTCTTGCTGCTAGATATGGTATGAGGGGGGACTACAGAATGCCGGATCCTCCATTGATACCGGATCAGTTTCCATTGGCACCATCTATGATGAGGAATGGTCCTAACGAGATGTTTGATTACCGAGGATACTCTGACTTCAGTCGAGGGGTTGGTCCTGAAGTGTATCCGCAGCAGTACGGTGGGCACTTGGGTCCCATGTTAGCACCTCCACCTCCAAATCTGATGGACAATGCATTTCATCCATTGCAACAACGTTATGCACCTCATTTTGATGAAATGAATTACCAGAGGATGGGCTCTTTCCCACCTCAGGCTCCAATGCAACCTGGTGGACACAATTTCTATGATCCTCATGGCTTTCCGCAGCAACCACCACCACCACCTGGAGACTTTGGGATGAGTCCAATGGGGTTTGCCCCTGGCCCGAACTACCCTTATATGGGTAGATCTGGCGGTTGGCTTAATGACTAGAACAGCTTTACCTTGTATGTACAACGTTAGTAGTTTGGTCTGTCTTTTATCTCATCAGTTGAAGTTTTTAGGAAGACTAGAAGAAGAAATCCATAGCTTTTCTCTTCCACTCGCATCTCTTGTTAGTGAGCCTTCTTATTTTGTTTAATATAATAAAAGAAAGTCAGCTTCTATGGTCTTTAACTATATTATATCTTGTAATGACACTTCAATAACTGGACCATGCCAAAATATGATGGTTGACAGATCTGAGAAATGGAAGAAGAGTTGAGAAAGTTAAGCAAGGTATGGATCTCTGCCATAGTCTCCATCTGTTATTGTTATTTGATATCATCTAGGATCTCCAAAGGTGTTCTTCGGCTCCTCACCATTCTTCCAGTTTGTATTCTGTTTCTTGTTCTTCCTTTGTCCTTCTCTTCTGTGCATTTTTGCGTTATTTCAGCTCTTTTTTTCTCATGGATCGCAAATTTCAAGCTTATTCTCTTTGCATTTGATCAAGGACCTTTGTTTCCACGTCCTGCTAATCTCTACCGTTTTATCTGCTATGCTTGTTTCCCCATCAAAATCAGACAAAACCCATCTCCAAGTACCGATACAAATCGTCTTCTTTGTAAGAAGGAACCTATACCTAAATGGGTTTTGGCTGTCAAAATTTTGATCTTTGGTGTCTTGTTACATACCTATGAATACAGCGACAGTTTGCCTCGTTTTGCTGTTTTGGCTATGTATTGTCTCCATATTTACCTTGAGGTTGAACTTGTTTTGGTCTCTGTCGGGGCCGTGGTATCCACTCTTCTTGGCTGTGATATTGAGCCGGTTTTCAATGAGCCCTACCTAGCCACCTCTCTACAGGACTTTTGGAGCCGCAGATGGAACCTTATGGTTTCATCTGTCCTACGCACAACCGTCCACATTCCGGTTCAGCGTTTTGCCACACGCTTTCTCGGCTCAAACACTGCTATGTTAGTTGGGGTCATGGCCTCGTTCCTTGTCTCGGGTTTGATGCACGAGTTGGTCTTTTTCTACGCAATCCGTCTGCCTCCGACTTTGGAGGTCACTTGTTTCTTTGTGTTGCACGGTGTAGTCACCACCACAGAGATAGCCGTAAAGAGGACACTGCGGTGGAGACCACCGCATAGGGCTGTTTCAGGTCTCGGGGTTCTTGCGTTTGTGAGTGTGACGGGGGTTTGGCTCTTCCTCCCTCAACTGCTGAGAAATAATGTTCATGAAAGAGCCATTCGTGAGTGTTTGTTGGTTATTGACCTTGTCAAACGCAGGCTGTTCATTTCTTCTTCATGATCCTTTTTTTTTTATTTATACAATGACGAAATAAAAGTACTACTATTTCCAAGTGGGAGATTTTTACCATATAATAATGGGACCAAGCGCAACAAACTTGATAATATTATTGCGGAATCTAACCTCATGAAGTACTCAAGAACACGTGAACCTCCAAAGATTGAAAGTAACTTATCATTGAATGGGTCTAACAAATGAAAAGTCACTTCGCCAGAAATGTGTCTAACAAAGGAATATATACTTTGCATGTCAATGTATGTATATTCTTTTGGAGATAAATGTCAAAGTATATCTGTTACAAAGTATTTAAAACAAAACAGACTGCCAATTTTTTTTTTCATCAAAAGACTGCCAAAATATCTGACATAAGTCCATTTAAAGCTGGTCTTAAGTTTGCCGTTACCTCTATATATCTTTTTGTAACTTACCTATATATATCTTATTATGCAGACATTTCAATCTATTTGAATTTCTTTGATTTAATAATAACTAGATCATGACCCGCCCGGTCGGACGGGTTTTCATATTTTTTGGAAGCATGAGATATGTTTTTTTTTTGTTATGAAAACTTTTTTTTTTGTACATTATAAAGTTAATTATTTAAAAAACAATTATTATATAATTACTCGGTGAATTTTATTATATTCTGATGTCTAATATATTATATGTGTCTGATATATAAATAAAAAGTGTTTAGTTTCGTCATTTTTATTATTATTATTATTTTGGAGGTGATCGTGAGTGTGTAAAGATAATGTAGAAGATCAGTATTTATAGTTTAGTTTTAGGGTAACAATAATGTACCACCGATATATTAACTAAACCAATTAAGTAATTTATAATAAATACCAAATCACAGTATATGGTTACCGAGATATTATGTATAATTGTAATGACTTGGTGAATGTGTTTTTTCATAAAATGTTTTCTTTGAAAGTAAAATTCGAGATATCTATATCTGTTATGTAAATAATTATATGCATCGAATATATACTACACAAATATTCTCTAAGGCAATTTCCTAATATATCTTATTAGCGAAATCACCCATAATTGTAAATATAGAATTATGAGTCATTTTGTTAATCTATTAAACAGGTTTTAATCTATTCTCAGGATTCTAAAGGAGTATGAGGCAGTCTCGGGTCAACTGATAAATTTCCAAAAATCGTCTATTCAATTTGGGCATAAGATTGAGGAATCTAGGAGGCAAGAGATGAGGGATATATTGGAGATTCAGAATATAGGAGGTATGGGGTCATATCTGGGTTTACCAGAAAATATAAGTGGAGCTAAGGTACAAGTATTTGGATTCGTACAAGATCGTGTAGATACAAGAATAAATGGGTGGACTTTTAGGTTTTTTACTAAAGGAGGAAAGGAGGTGGTCATTAAGTCGGTGGTTACGGCTTTACCAAACCATGTAATGTCCTGTTATAGACTACCACAAACTACTATAAAGAAGCTTACGAGCACGGTTGCGAAATTTTGGTGGAGTCCTGGGGGTAGTACGAAAGGAATGCACTGGAAATCATGGGATAAGGTATGCCTTCCTAAGGAGGAGGGAGGTTTGGGTTTTAAGGATATTTTGAATTTTAATACGGCAATGCTTGGCAAACAACTTTGGCGTCTTATAAATAAACCGGATACTCTATTCGCCCGAGTATTCAAGGGTCGGTATTTCAGGAACGCTTCGCCCCTGGAACCAATCCGTTCTTACTCTCCATCATATGGCTGGAGGAGTATAGTATCTGCTCGATCTCTGGTTAGCAAAGGACTAATTAAAAGGGTGGGAACAGGTTCATCTATTTCAGTATGGAATGATCCTTGGCTCCCAACCACTCGCCCGAGACCTGCAAACAAAAATCATCACAATTTATTTCCGGAACTTACGGTTGACTCTCTTATTACTCCAGGTTCTAGGACTTGGAACTCACAAGCCATTAGGGCCTTGGTGGATCCATTGGATGCGAATATTATTGAAAGTATACCTCTTAGTAGGTTTTGTATAGAAGATAAGGATGGCTGGCATTTTACCAACAATGGAAAATATACGGTTAAATCAGGATATGAGGTGGAAAGGGTTTACCCTGACAAAGAAAAACAACCAGCTTTTTATGGTCCGACGGTAGATGCTTTGAAAGCTTTTTGTTGGCAGGTTAAGTGCCCACCAAAGATAAAGCACTTTCTTTGGCAGATTGTATCAGGGTGTGTCGCGGTCAAAAAGAATTTAAAATCCCGGGGAATGCAAGGAGAAATTAATTGTGATAGATGTGGGTGTGCTGAGGAATCTTTGAATCATGTATTTTTTGAATGCCCTCCAGCGCGGCAAATATGGGCATTATCGACTATACCAACAAATCCAAACGTTTTCCCCTCGGAATCATTGTTTACTAATATGGATCATTTATTCTGGAGAGTTCTACCCAAGATGAATGATCATCAGTTTGCATGGATACTATGGTATATCTGGAAAGCAAGGAACAACAAGGTTTTTAGTAACCTGGATGTGGATGCCAGGGATACACTGACGTTGGCTGAAACGGAATCTACTATGTGGGCTGCGGCCCAAGATTTGAGTATCCGACAATCCATACCACCGCAAGTACATCCGCCTCCCTCAATTCCAGGGAGATGGTGCTTCGTAGATGGTTCGTGGAAGGATAAGGACTCTTTCTCGGGACAAGGTTGGTTCAGTACTCTGGAGGGTTATGAGGGCTTAATGGGGGCACGAAATGTTCGGGCAAGTATGTCTCCCCTGCACGCGGAGGTGGAAGCATTGATTTGGGCAATGGAATGTATGAGGAATTTACGTCAGTTTCAGGTTACGTTTGCAACGGATTGTTCTCAGTTGGTGAAGATGGTTTCAGAACCAGAAGAGTGGCCGGCGTTTGCAAGTTATCTGGAGGATATTAAGAGTCTACAAAGTAGTTTCCATAGTTCACAGCTCATTCATGTACCAAGGACGGCAAATACAAAGGCGGATCGTTTAGCACGTAGTGCCAGACAACAATCGACTTTTGTCATTCACATGGATGCCGAGCTACCAGTTTGGTGTACAGAGTCAATATGAGTCTGTATGTTTGATGACAAAAAAAAAAAAAAAAAATAAATTTAATATTTTTTAGTGTTATATATTTTTAGTTTTATAATAGTTATATTTATATTTATATGTCTAGTTAACATTATTATTCAGACCCGTGCATATACACATAATTTCAATTTTATTAAGATATTAAACTAATATAAAACAATTAGTCAAACATTTGTTAAAATTTTGGTATTTTATATATTTATGTAGACAAAAAAGTATAATGAACATTTACAGTAGACTAATATAATAAAATTTGGTTTTATTTTATTTTGTTTTTATAATAAAATTCTAATTAAAATTATTTTATAATAAAATTATAATCATATGACTATTTTATAATAGATAAAAATGATACTTCTCTTTTAATAGAGAAGATATATTCTCAAAGAAATGTTTATATGTATTCTTAAGGTTTGGTGGTATTAAATTCAATTTTAATAATATTATACATTACATAATATAGAGGTAAATAGAATTTGTACATATATTTGTACATAATATGTTATGTAGAACCCGAGGACAATTTTAAAAAATAATCGTATGCAACTATGCACTAACTTAAATAAAGAAAAGATGGAGTTGCTAATCCTATGATTATAAACATGAATATATTTCAAATCTTTTAATTAGCGTTGGACCATTTATTTCCTAAACCAACAAAATAAAAGAAAGAGTCTCAGTCTATTAATGAATTCATGTGGATATCATATACCTATATAAAAGAGTGTGCATTTAATTTAAAATCTTACAAAATAATAGTTAGGTCCATTACAATGTTTTTATTTTAATAAGATAGATGTCAATATATGTTTGTGAACAAAAGATTGGTCTTTTTTTTTCTGAAACCTTAACAAACAAAAGATTGTCGTAAATCATTTGTTCATATGTTAAGATTTCACTTGATTTCCAAAACACAGGAAAAGCAAACCCTCTGACTTTTATCCTTATACTTTTTTTTTTACAAAATATGTAATAGTAAATCCAAAAATAAAAGACGCAAATTTGACAAATGTAAAATTATTTACAGTTAATGGGTTTGTCATTTTTCATATTCCTATGGATATGGTTAATAAATTGCATGCTGCACTGCACACAGTTAGCAACCCACAGAACTTAGAAGAAAGAGAGAAAGAAACAGAAGAATGGAAGATGAGTTGAGAAACTTGATCAAGGTTTGGATCTCTGCCTTGATCTCCATATCTTACTGTTACTACATCTCTTCAAAAATCTCCAAAGGTTATCTCCGTCTCCTCTCTCTCCTTCCCATCTTCATCATCTTTCTTCTTATTCCTCTCTTCCTCTCTTCTGTCCACTTGTGCGTCATATCAGCTTTCTTCCTCACATGGCTCGCAAACTTCAAGCTCGCTCTCTTTGCTTTTGATCAAGAACCTTTAATCCCACTTCCTTCAACTCTCTCCCGTTTCTTCTGCTTCGCTTGTTTCCCCATCAAAACCAACAAAACCCCTTCTTCACCTCGTAGCTACAACAAACCTATGCCTAAATGGGTTCTTGCTTCCAAAATTATTATATTTTCCTTCTTATTACACCTCTATAGTAACAACTACCATAACAGTTTATCTCAGTTACCTTTCTTGGCTATCTGTACCGTCCACATCTACCTTGAGTCAGAGTTTATCTTATTCTCCACCGGTACGTTGCTATCTACACTTCTTGGTTGTAAAATCGAACCGGTCTTCAATGAACCTTACTTAGCTACTTCATTACAAGACTTCTGGAGTCGTAGATGGAACCGAATGGTCCCTTCAGTTCTACGTCCAACCGTTCACATCCCGGTTCAGCAGTACACAGCTCGGTTAATCGGTCCAAAGATGGCTTTTTTTGCTGGAATGTTGGCATCGTTTATTGTCTCCGGGTTAATGCATGAGTTGATTTACTTTTATATTATCCGTAAATCTCCAACTTGGGAAGTCACTTGTTTCTTTGTGTTGCATGGAGTTGTAACTTCTTTGGAGATATGGGTGAAGAGTATGCGGTTGTGTCCACCACCGCATCGAGCTGTCTCGAGTCTTGTGGTTCTGGTGTTCGTGTTCGTTACTGCGGGTTGGTTGTTTACACCTCAAGTGCTGAGAAATGGTGTGCATAAGAGAGTGATAAATGAATGTTTGTTTGTTATAGATTTTGTCAAATCACAAGTTGTTTAACATTGTAATGTAACGTTCATAATATGAATTATGAAGAAGGCGTTTCTTGTTATCCGCATCGTTATTATCGATACAAGTTTAGGCCACACACTTGGGAAGTAGAGATAGGACAAAGCTGGAGCAATGAACTTTGTCAAGCGTTACAAATTTTGGACTCCTATCCAGAAACAAAAACAGTTTTATTCGAAATATGTGCCAAGAAACTATACCATATAGTAGTCTAGTAGGTCGATGGACTCACCGTGGCCATGTGATTGGGAACCATTGTTTGAATCATATTACAGTTTTATTTAATCATGATAAGTTGCAATAGCAGTTTCATAATGGCAGAATCTGAGTACAAACAACACTTGTCTCCGACCATACTATTGGTTCTCTATTCTCTGCATATATATTTGGAGCTTGAGATTGTCTTAATGCTCGTCAAAGTCTTGGTCTTTATCACTCTTGGATGCGATCTAGAGCCACAGTCCAATGAGCCATACTTAGCCACTTCTCTTCAAGATTTCTGGGGTCGCCGGTGGAACCTCATGGTCCCGGCGATCCTCCGGCCAGCCGTTTACAACCAGGTGCAGCAAATCGCTCAACGGAAAATGAGCTCTGACCAGGCTAGGTTTTTGGCGGTTTTGGGGACGTTCATTGTCTCAGGTGCAGTTCACGAGCTGATCTTCTTTTATATTACACGCGAGATGCCAACAGGAGTCAGGAGAGGTCACTTGGTTCTTTGTGTTACATGGAGTTTGCACCGCGGCGGAAGTAGCGGTGAAGAAGATGGCGTTTGTGCGGAGGTGGAAGATGAGCCTGATGGTTTCACGACTGCTCACGGTAGGGTTTGTAGTTTTGACTAGTGGTTGGTTGTTTTTCCCTCCTCTTATAAGAAGTGGCATGTTTGTTAGACTTCCTAACGAAGCCTTGTTGTTCATTGATTTTGTCAAGGACAAATTTATTACTCTTGGGTTATGATTCATGGATGTATGTGTGTTTGATTCTGGATTATCAAATCATACTTCATTGTGGAGTTTCAGAATAACACTCATGGCATGGTGATTAGTGGTTTTAGTAGATCATCTACTGTAGTCGGTAGAGATCACATTTATATCATCATTTACTTATTAGTTTTTTTTTCAGTTTAGTCTCTTCTATACAAAATAAATAATTATTTAAAACATTATAATTTGATGTTTAAATTATATTATCAAGGGTTAAATTATATAATCCAAAACACACATATTTTACATCTAATATGGTTCAAAATTAATAAATAGATATATATTTTCTACAATGGTAGATTATTTTGTCTTTTTTTTTGAAACATGATATAGATATTGTTTTGAAAAAATGTTCTACATTACAAACATATATAGTACTATACATCAGTATAAGAAAAGTAATAAAATGAATTAACTAAAAGCGGTTGTAAGACAAGCAATAGAAAGCAGTAAAAGCAATAACTAAAAGGGGTTGTAAAACAATATAAGAAAATTGCAAAATCCAGGAAAATCAATCAGGAAATTCAGAAGTTCAATAGATGCTAAGGGTTTATTATGAAAGATTCTGGAACCTGAATCACAACTGTAAGTCAGTCAACTCTCGCTGTAAAAACTCTTTGGGTTCGACTAGTGACCATTCTGAATTTAAGAGGAATAAATAAAAAATGAATATAGGAGAATAAAATTGCAGGAATAAAAATGAATTGTTGTTTCATCTGACAAAGAATAATTTTCTTTTTTATTTCTCTACAAAAATGAATAATAAATGAAAAGAAAAAATTATTTCTTGTAAAGTTCTCGTCGTTCCTTGATCACTATTCATACCCTTTATGTCTAGATCCTGAAATTCTAATTTTTTTTGCGGATTCAACAAGTCATACAAACATTAATTTCAGATTCAAATTGTAAATTCTTAGACCAAATCTCTTGTGTGAATAGGTACTTAGTTCATGCCTGATTCAGTTGAAGTAATCAGTCACACTGTCGTTTCTACCAACAATCTTTAAATCAAAGGCTAGTTAATTACTATAGAAACTGACATAAATATCAATCATAGCAATTCAATTAGATCACCGTAGCAATTCTATCATTTAGCAATTCCTCATAAAACTCTTGAAAATCTCTAAATCTAATAAGATAATTATTCAGACATGATCAATGAAAACATAATCAAACTCTGAACAAATTACAAATGAAAGCTTCAAACCCAAAGCCCATGAGCTTATTATCCTAGGTCAAAATATTTTGACCCGCTCAACCGATGTTTGTTTCCACACTTAGATAATTTAATCATAATATCTTTTGATATTTTTTTATTTTAAATGTAAATATATTTATTAAAAAATTCTAACAAATCTGTTTTAATTTTTTTTTACAAGATCTTCATTTTCGAAATTATATTTTTATTTCATATTAATATTTTCTTACAACCGTGCGGGTGATTATTTTTATTTTATACATATAACTATTTAATTTGGTTTACATGATTAGTGGTATATAATTTTAATATTTACCATATTGCTAATAGTTAGTTAATACCCGATAATTAATCTGGTTTACATGATTTTATTTCATATTTCGTTATTATTCATTTATTACTAATAACATTTTTAATAATATATAATAACCAATATAACCATTTTAACTAATATATAATAATCAATAATTTAATCTGGTCAAAAGGATCATTTAAAATATGTTTCATTTATTTCATATTAATATTTTCTTACTTGCATAACTACTTAACTACAATAATGGGTTTAGGATAATTTAATTTAAATGTTAAGAACCCATTTTTTTTATAATTATGATCAACTTGATCTCTGTACAAATTTTTAAATTGAAAATTATAATATTAAATTAATATCACAAATTTAATACAAAATTGTACATTAGTCTAGTTATTATTACAAAATTAGTTAGATATTTTAAAAGTTTTTTAGTTAAAATGAAATATACGTTTAATTTTTAAGTAACCCCGAAATTAACTAAATATTTTTTAAAAAATAATAATTGAAAAATGTTATATATATTTATTTTAAATAGTTACGAATTTAATGAAAAAACTAGATTCTGACCCGCCCTTCGAAGAGCGGGTATATTTTTTGTCTTAATTTTTTTTTAGAAATTAATTTTATATTTATGTTTTTCATTGTAATCATATTTCTGTTTTTGTAATCTTATTTGTATATAAATCTTAATCAACATCTATTTTATAAAATGATAGTAATTTAAAGTTGATTCGATATACGTTCGTTTCTTCGTAATCATATGTCTGTATGTAGGTTTCTTCGTAATCATATGCCCATCTGCCCGTTTCTTTGTAACATTTTCTGTAATTTGTTTTTGTTATATATATTTGTAAATCAAAAGATATGAAAAGATTTTGTTCAGATAAAGAGAAAATATAGGAATATCTATTGGATTTGTTTGTTTTAGAATTATTCAAATTATTCATTTATCATATAAAATATAATTTAAGCAAATTTTGAATAGGTGGTCCAAATAAAAAAAAATCACACATGAATTAAGTCATGACTTCTGTTTTAATAGTATATACTAGATTCTGACCCGCTCTTCAGAGGGCGGGTATATTTTTGTTTTTAATTTAACTTTTTCAGAATTTAACTTTTATATTTGTATTTTTTAATCATATCTGTGTTTTTGTTGTAATCATATTTGTGTATACTATTTAAAAAAATATTAGTAAGAAGTTTTGATAATTGTATTGAATTTGTGATGTTGCATAACTATACACTTATAATCAATTCTTGTTTAAATTGGATCCATATCTTCAGTTAAACTGATAAACCCAACAATCTGGTTTGTAATTTAGAAAAATATTTTATTATTTAATAATCCGGTATAACTCAAAACCGGTTGCTAGTTGAACTATGGTTGAACCAATACGTATTTTTAATTATTAAAGCATTTGATTTTTAGTTGTATTATTAGAATCTGTTTGTATTCTAATTTGGAAGTTAGACTTTTTATTTTTTATAAAATAAGATTATACAATCTTGTGGATCATGAATCTATTAACAAAGTTAACTGTTGTGATTTGGCTTTAGTTTATTTTGTTATCAATTATCTATTATAATATTATGTTTTATATTTAGATTATTTTAGATTTAAAATTTAATTTTCTTATTCACATTATACATTAATAATACTTAAAGATTTTTAGTTTATAATATAACTCATAAACTGAAATGTTATACTGCTTGTTTAGGATATAACTCGTAAACACATAAGATGCTGCTAGATTTTGAAAGCGTGGGATTATCTTCACAACATTTCAAAATTTATTTTATATAAATATGTATTCTTATACATTTAGATTTATAAATGAAACATTATATTGAGTATTTTAAAATCCGACCCGACTTGCAGTTAAATTGACAAATTGTGTGGTCTCGTATGTAGTTCGGTTTAGTTTTCAAAAAAAAATATTATTTAAAGATCTTATAAAACCCGTAAAAGCAATTAAAACCCGGGATCTGGCTACCGGTTGAACTGGTAGATGATCCAATATGAAATTCGGTTTGACTTAAATTATTATAATCAAATTAAATTTTCATCTTGTTATAAGGGTAATAGGTCAATATTCGAGAAGATGCATACTAAAAAAAAAATATATTTGAGCATCAATAATTTGTATATGTTTATTATAATTTAATGGTTTATGTTTTTAAATATAATTTTCATTTATTTAGTTAGTTTACTTTTGTTGTTCACATGCTATTAGATTTTTTGATGTTTTGTTTATGACTTATTTTAAATTTTAATTTAATTTCATTATTCGCATTAGAAATTTAAATATTTAGTATTTTTAATCTCTTTATATATATATATATATATATATATATATTTCTATCTATATAAAGAAAAGGGGTCTCTCTTCTAATAGAGACACGTCATCAATTCGACTCACCTCGCGTCGACACGTGTCATCTTCATTTGAAACGTAGCGTTTCATTAAACGTTGCCTCAGTTCGATCAGGCTTTAAGTTTTTCGTTGGGCTTTGTGTTACATCGGGCTTCTGTGGAGTTTGCTAAGTTTTTGTTTTTTTCCTGGCAAGCCTTTTGTCGATATCCAACAGAGAGAATGTCGCTTATCATTTAGGGTTTTCCCAGTTATCTTCTTCTTCGCCGCTCAAGAACAACCATGTCGATTATGTCTTCCAAATCGACCTTCCATTTTCATCCCAAGAGTAACGCAACGTTACGATTAATCCGTTTATCATCTTAAAACCCTCCATTACTCTCTCACACGATCTATATTCAATGCGATTTCTGGATCTGCAAGGCGGTGAAGGTTCAACTATAAAAAGGTATGCTTCTCTCCAGTCATCCTCTCATTCTTCAAAGCTAACCAGTAAAACAGAATCTGTTAAATATCGCTAACGTTTCGGTTTCCTCTCCGGTGTTCCTCTCTGATTTGCAGACTGACCGCTCCTCCTCCACTGCTTAAGTCCGTTTGCTTCGTTTCAGGGAGGTCCACCATGGTGGAGAGCTCATGGGCGTCTATATGCTCCTACTGGACTCTCAGGCATGTTATTTAATTCCCCATTTTGTTCATAAACAGAGTCTTTCACCGGTTCTTTAGGCGTTTCCACCGTCTTGAATCCGTATTACAAAGTCTGATGTACCTTTTTATAGTTTTGTTCATAAACAGAGTTATTTTATCTTTTAATTCTTTAGACGTTTCCACCGTCCTCAATCGGTAACAAAGTGTCTTCTACGAAGTCAGAGAAAGGGCAGATCAACAGAATTAACCATTGGTAATTTTTTAATTGCGTTCTGTGTTAAATATAAAGCACTATAAACGGTAATCACTAGAAGTTGAATTTAGTTATGTCTGTGATCAATGATTGTTTGTTCACTTTTCTCACACAGGAGTGTGAAAACTGTTAGCGTGAGTGTTATCCAACTTGAAACTGCACTCTGTTTTATCATGTGTGTGTCATACATGGTTTGTGATGCTGTGAAGTAAAGGGAAGGAATATTATGAAAGCATCTTCAACTGTCACTACTGTAATTGTCTATCACATATAAGTCTTTTTCAGAAGATTACAAAATCTATTGTTGTATTCAGTGCTATATTGATCGGCTGTTAATGTTTCTGATATGATTTTGTAGGTATGGTGCAAAGACAGCAGAGGCGACAAAGAGACAAATGCAGGGCTTGGAGCAGCAGGGCATGCTCTTAGAACGGCTTGGACAGTTTTCAAGATCAGACAATCTCCCAAAGAGTGTGTAATAAAGCCATCGTTGATGTCTAAAACCGCAATTAAAACGGCAGCTACATAAAAGAAATGGGGGAAAAGAGTTTTTTTTTTTAATCAACAGAGAAAAAGGAGTTATAAGTAGATGTTGTTGTTTGTACATCAGTTTCATTGCCTTGGTGAAAAAGCAATACCAAATAAAAAAGGTTAGGGTTTTGGTTATTGTTGTTAGGCATGTGTTTTGCACTCTATTAGAATCAATAGATTAATGCAAACATGGATATAATTTTTTATATTGGATTTGATTCAGTGAGAATAATAATTGTTTTGTATGTCATGCTGCTATGTTTTTTATGATCTTTCCTTTTAAGTTGTGGTTATTAAAAAGGAGAAAAGTTCGTTTAACTTTTGAAAATAAAGATCGTCGACTTATACTCTGTATATATGTAGTTGAATAAAGGTGACAGTCTTCCTGCTCCACCAATGAAAAAAATAATTAATGAGTTAGAAAAAAATGGTTCTATACGGCTTCTGTGTTGTTTTGGATTAATAAAAGTTTGATTTAGCATGGCTGTATCAGCAGCATATAGGCTGCTACACAGTACGACCATTTGCCAAATGGTGGCTTCCTACGACAAATGGGTGCCAAAAGGCCTCCCAATAAAAATTGCTGAAGCACTCATTATCACTCAAAGCTTCAAACACACTGAGCGTCAAAAGCTCGCCGCGAGGCAAGGTATGAGCAACTCGCCTGTCCCAGAACAAGGAAACAAAGGTTAGGTACTCATGCATATTATTGCTTTTTCCTACAAATATACGCTCTCCGATTATTTGTAAATGATTGTCAAACACATTAAGTTAATTCAGGATGACAAAAAGAAGAAGTTAATATTGCAGAACTCGGAGGAATGTGGCCTTCAAAATTACAGGAGGACTATGGCACAAGTCACCCTACAAAACAAAGGTCTAAGAAAGAGACATTTTTACATAATTTATATGTTGAATCTCAACCGTAATTCTAAATAATGTATTCTATCATTATATTCAAAACAAAACAAACAGAAAAAGTGTAAAAACAAATACATAATTAAAAATGTTTTTTAATTAGTATGATAAACATATGATTGATAGCCAAAAATAACAAAAACAAATAATTAAGGTATGTTAATATTTTTAAACAGGGATGTTAATATTACTTTCAATTGAGAATAAACTAACTATTATTAAAGGTATATAATATATTAGAATTTTTAGTTTTGCTTTTTACTTATGTCATTGCCACCTACTTCTCCAAAGATGAGTATTGGCACCTACTTCTCCAAACAAATTAAAACGATTTTATGATACTGATATAAAACCACTGTATCTGAATAATGTAGGAAAAAGGAATCTGTATACTAATTTTTAAAAAAACTAAATCATAACCAAATACTGATATAAAATAAAAATCATATACGTATGCAGTCTGAATGATAGATGTAATATAAAACAACTTAACAAAAAATATATCATAAGAGAAGTGAAAATAGATGACTTAAAAAAAATAATCCTCTGAGTATAACATAAAAAAACAAAAAAAAACAACAACCATTGAAAAATAAAAGTTTATTTACTTTTTAACACTATAATAACTAATATAATAAATATAGTAGATAAAAATACTGAAAACCTTATATAAAATAAAATATTTATATTTTATATATATAATTATTTAAATATATGTCTATATATTCATATAACGGATCAGATCAGATATCCGTTCTTAAAAATATTAGTATTTGTGATTTGATTTGTTTCTTACGGATATTTTATATTATTATGTTATTTTCTTCGTATAGTTACATATATCCGGATTTTTCGGCTTGATTCGAAATGGACAACGAATCGAATCAAAATTTACAAATATTTTTCATAGCCCTACTCAAAACCATCTGAACATAGAAAAAAGTTTACACAAAATTATATATTTCATAAAAAACGATACATCAAATCATGCGCGTATCGCAGACCCACCTTAGTTTTCTATATATTGGTGTCTAATATATGTTTAGTAATAGATAATTTTTTACTATTTTTTTTATTTTTCACGATACCTTTTTAGAACAGTTCAGGCCATCCAGGTTATAAAGATCACAATACCTATTTGCGGTATTAATTTTTTGATTTTATCAAATTCAAGAAAATAAAAAATGTTTAACAGTGTATTTAATGAACATTTTTTGGTCACCAAATTTAAATTTAGAAAAATTAAAAATTGATACAGCACGAAAACCAAAAATTCATATATTAAAAAAAGCAAAAAAAAATATACTAAATAAATAAAAACCAAAAATACATTAAAAACTTATACATTTTATTGTTATGATTTTACTTATATGTGTTTGAAAATGTATAAAACCCATTCAAAATATTTTTACCATAGATCAATGAAAATTAAAAACATTGAATCTAAATATTTTCCTCTTTCAAAAATTCAGTGTCACGAATCTAATAGTGATATATATATATATATATATATATTCACTTACTGAATTAAAGACATAATATAAAAAATTTAAAAATAAAAATATTAATGAAATATTATAAAAGTTTTACAGCCCAAAAATAAAAATAAAACATAGCTCCACTAAAACAATCTACACAATCATATTAAAAATTAATTTAGTGCACGAAGATTTAAAAAAAGAAAAGTAATAACAAAAATAATGATTTATGCATAATATACACCCAAAATATTCAAAACTAAAAATAAATATAAAAGGATTTTATATATATATATATATATAATATTATAGTTTTATATATCACAAGTAAATATATCCCGCCCGTAGGGCGGGCCGACCCTAGTATATATATATAATTATGTTTTACAACTAATTAAACCATTGATTCATACTCTCTTGCATCAATTTATGTTAATG
This sequence comes from Raphanus raphanistrum x Raphanus sativus, assembly GCA_019705995.1. Taxonomy (NCBI): domain Eukaryota; kingdom Viridiplantae; phylum Streptophyta; class Magnoliopsida; order Brassicales; family Brassicaceae; genus Raphanus; species Raphanus raphanistrum x Raphanus sativus. Next base: position 15,638,347 of record CM034036.1, on the reverse strand, counting down.
TAATATTTTATGATATAATTGTGTTAATATATTTGTTGAATTAGTTAATATTTTATAAATATATTATATGTGTTTGAATAACCCGTAAAAATATATTCATAAAAATATCAAGTAACATGTTTCATTGTGTTTTAAATATTAATAGTATCGAACTATTAATATTTTTTATCATATATATATATATATATATATATATATATATATATATATATATTTATGTATATGTATATCTAATTTAATAAGAATTATATTTTTATGTATTTAGTGAGGGTTTTGAAGAAATTTTTTTTTTGGCATTTGGATTAATATATAGTTGTATATAAACGAATTAATAGACATATATAACTATTTATTACATTAATAAATAAAATATAGTTTATTTTTATTGAAATTTCGTATTTATATAAATTAAATTCATTAGTTTTTAAAAAATAGATTAGTTAGTTAGTTCCTTAATTTTAGGCATGGTGGTGTATATTTAATTGCAATTAAATTAAATACATGAATATATGAATAGAAGTAATAGGGAAGATAATTAAATTATATATATGAATATATAAAGAGAAATAATAGAACCAACCTAGACTTTTTTTTATAGTCCAAAAAGTAGTCGATAAATATTGCTTATATTTTAATAGTATTGATATATATATTTTATAATATTAAAAGGTTCTAAATCTATGATACCAATCATACTTTATTTTTTTTTATTAAAGTAACAACTACAACCTTTAAGGCCAAAATCTCTACAGCCAAAATTCTAAAGATAATTTGGTAGATTATTTGCCATTAATAATGTTTTAACATTATGTGATTTTTTTATTTTTGTAATTAATAATTAAAATATTCACTAGAAAATGAATCATTAACTTTTCGTTTATAAATGACACATGTTTAATATATACAAGTCAATGTGGAAGAAGGCTAGAGAATGTTGACAGTCTTAGAGATAATATATGTAGATATATAAATAGTATGATATTCTTAAGATATCTTTTTACATTTTATATATATTAATCACTATATGTCCGAATTTTAACACATATAAGTTTCAAAATTGTAAAATATTTTCATATGTGACAATACTATGAAATATCCAACTAATTAATTTTATCATGCCTAAAATATAACAGATCTACATATTAAAGCATGAATCTATGGATATCAATGAAAAAAATTTGATATCTTTCTAAAAGTTATTAAGTCATCATTATAGTCACCCATGCAACATAACTTCTTTTTATTATATATACATATATATGCCTTTAGTAACACAAGATTATTATTTACAACACTAAAATTTTATATCATTTAATCCAATATTCATATATCTTTGTGTGTTAACTCATGGCAGATACTGACTCATATCCAGATTCACCGTTCGATCAAAAGAACAAAAGGAACATTTTCATAACGTTGACAGATTCAGAGATAGGCTTAAGTAATACGATAACAATGTCAAAAGAGCTACTAAAAGCCAATGTATTTGTTTACATTCCTAAAAAGGATATCATTGGATTGATACAACACAACGAGCCAACCATTATGGATGTTTTTGATTATGATGCTAAGATTACAACAGTTCTTACCATAAGAAAAGATGGAGATGAAAATTTCAAATTTCATGGATGGAGTATGATACTCCAACGAAACCATTTCAGAACAGGCGATACTATTGTGTTTTGGTGGGACATCATTCACAAAAGACTTAATTTTAAGCAATTCATGTTTCGATTTGTATAAATACATTCCTATTAGATGCTTCATTTGATGTTATTATTTTCTATTTAAACTATGTTTCTAATGGTCATGTTGTGTTTTAAAGTTATAAATAAAATTATTTGAATTTAAGATAATACTAGATACTGACCCGTCCTTTTCAAGGGCGGAAATTATTTAAACAAACTTTTTTAATTGTTACCGAGATTATAATATATAAATTATAAAAAACAATAGTTTTTATATATATATAGTTTTTGAATAATATTATTTTTGGTTATAATATATACACATTTTTAAAATTAAAACTTGTACAGTGGAACCTCTATAAATTAATAATGTTGGGACTACACCAAAACTATAAAAAAAAAATAATTTATAGAGGTTATTAATTTATCGATATAATAATTGAACCAAAAATTCAATGTTGGAACTATAAAATTATAATATTTATAAAAAATTAGTGTATATTAATTTATAGAGTATTAATTCAAAGAGTTTATACTGTATATAAACGTTAATATGTGTGAGATTCAGAATTTATAGGTAAAATATTTATATAATGCTTTTAATTGTTACTGAGAAAACGAAAAAAACCAAATAAACTTTAATTCCACAAAAAATAATGTATTTTTATTATAATATTGTTTGTGGATATATTATATAGTCTTTTATTTTTAAGTTTCAAATACAATGTTAGTTGGTTAAAACCTAATATTTATAAGGTCTGATGTAAATTGGTTTACATAATCGTATGGCTTTTTGTTTGCAAAGCAACACAATTTTAATAATTTTCCAAAACCCATTAGTTAAACCATTTATAATGTGTATTTATGTTGGTTTAAATTAAGTTGTTAGTTATGTTGATATATTTAAGGAACCAAATAGATTTAAGTAGCCAAACACCTACTATTCTAGAGAAGGTCTAAATTTAAATAATAACTTCTAAATGGTAGATAAATTTTAGGACCCTAAATTAATATAGTAGATATTTTAATAAAGATAGAGAGTTGAGAGCAGGGGCGAAGCCACGTTACGGAGTGTGGTGGTACGTGCACCCATAGTTATTTTGATATTAAAAAATTTACATGTAAAAATAGTAATTTTTCAGTGGCTCTAGTGGTAAAACTAAGCATGTGCACCCATAATATCTTGAGTTCAAACCCCATTTCATGCATAATTAATTTTTATTACTATTGATGCATCCAGTTGAGAAGACTTTTAGATTCGCTCCTGTTGAGAGAAACGTTTTTATTTATTCATTAATTATGATAAAACATGTGCTTTGAGCAGAATGAAATATTTATTAAAAACTTATGTTTTCATAATGTAAAATCTGATGATTTCTGAATACATGTGTTATTGTGGTCAAAATATATTTGGTATTTATTTTTTTTCTCAATGTAGAATAATCACTATAAGAAAATAGGCAGATTCATCAGAGCGATATTGAGTGTGATCTTGAAAGCGGTTAATAAGTCAAACCTTCACGCCTTTTCATCATCGCCATCTTTCATGCTTTCTATTTTACTTCCATAGCAATTAGATGTGCTATTTCATATTGTTGTTAACGTTTGGATTCTTCTTCAAACAACGTTCTTCCTCATCTTCTCGTCGATATTACTCTCGTCATCTTCACCGGTCACTGGCCTTTTTAACAGTTGTTGTCATGGGCTTGATTCCCTTGTGTTCAATTTTGGATTTATGGGGGATAAATACGGAGCAATATCATCAATCTGAAGGCTTTAATTTCTCCTATTCGGAGCGTGAGTTTACGGCAAATCTCGTTGGATTTGTTGGTATGTTTCCGGCAAATCTACATGATGTTGTCGGCGTATTCCCCGAGCACTTGGTGCACGATGCTTTTCTTCCTCCGATCATCACCGGAGAGTCGCGATCATTCCTTAAGAAGCCTTGGCCAGGAGACTATGACATCAACGTAAACGTCGGTTTCTATACCGGTCCGGTAGACATCCTCACGAGTGGAGACTTTCAAACTTTGATTGACATCAGTTCATTTTTATTTGGAGATTCAAAGATCTTGTTTCATGGACATAAAGTTGTTGATGTTCATACCTCAGAGCAAGTGTTAAGAGTTTGTATAATCTACCGACGATCTCGAGTTGAGCGCACACATAACCAACATCAAAAGACGCCATGGTCAGAGGAGTTCACGAGGTTAATGCACTTCCTACACTCAGGTTTTAAGGTACTTACTGAATTATATTGGGGGTTCATGTCCGAGACTGCACGATGTCAAGTAGTATTCTCTTTGGTTACTCGACCTGTATCATTATTTCATAATTATGTGGGTTTGATTGGTACGGTTAAAGAGAAGAGTGGACAGGGGAAAGAAGTATTTAAAATAAAGAAGAGTTTGAAGACGTTTCTACAACAAAACAAATTGAAGACATGGCTTTATTGGGTTCAAAGCAAAAGAATTTTAATGTCATGGACGGTTTCAACAAAACATGTTATCTCCTGCAGCGGGAGTGTTTGGGACGGATTGCGATGTAACAGATGGATCGCATCCAAGGATCTATTTCGAAAAAGTGGTATTTACTCACAAGAATTGAGAGCCACAAGAAAGATCTTTCAAGACCAAGAACGACGTGGAGAAAAGCTAGCGAATCAGCATGTCATACGAATGCGTTAGGGAGCATCGTGTTACTGCTGTCTCTATTAAAAGTTATTTTTAACAACATATTTGTTATATATGTTTCATGTAATTTGTTACATTGATTTGAAATTAATAAAGTAAAGATGTTATAAAAAAAAGAAAATAGGCAGATTCCGACGGAAGATTTCGTTAGACATTTGTCAGTGAAGACTTAAGAAGCGCTATATCCTACGAACGACCATGGTAGGTGTCTAGGTGATTATTTACAGTTAACTTATATGACCTCAAAAATATTATGCAGAGCTTTCTTTTTCAATCTTATCTTACTACTCCTCCTATCGAGATATGATTTTAGAATCTGAATTCTAGTTAAGAAAACATCTAGGGTCTATAATCTAACATGATCTAGACACGTTTTGACATAAAATTGCACATAACTCATAAGGATATACAATGAAACCTCTATAAATTAATGATGTTGGGACTACACCAAAATTATATTTTTTATTAATTTATAGAGATTATTAATTTATCGAGATACTAATTGAACCAAAAACTCAATTTAGGACTACAAAATTATATTAATTTATAGTGATATTAATCTATCGATTATTAATTTAAAGAGGTTATACTGTATTTATTGATGGTCCAAAGATACTTTTGATTGAACATAAACAAACAAACAAAATTATCGTAAAAATATCAAAATTCAAGTGTTGAGAACTTGAGAAGAACTCTTTCTAAACAAAGATAAGAGATCCTTTTGGACTCAGGACACTTTCACAGGCCTTTCGAAAACAAATTCATGTCTAACATATTTTAATTCATACAAATATGGTTCACATATACTTGAACTTAACAAACATATACTCACCAAAAATCAACAAAAGACAAACAATGACTGAAATTGCGCAAGAGAAAAGCGCAAAGGAAGCAAACCTCAGAAGAAGACAGAACGTAGAAATGGAGCATAAGATGATTCGTTCCTGAATCTTCTTACTCTGTCTAGTTGTAAAACCACATGGCGTAATTTTACATTTGTTTCTTGCGTAAATGATTCTAACTACTTATTGTTACCAAATGAATTGAAGTAGAAATACATTTAACTTAACATTTTAACAAGGTATCATAATCCTATTTACACGGTTCAGTCTGATTCATTATTGATCCGACCCAAAATTGATATCATCGGTACATAAATGGTATTCCAAGATTAATGACTAAATACTCATCATCCCAAGAGGATGTATTATTGAAAAAATCTCACACCGAAAGTTGCGGAGTAAATGAGTCTTACATGACATATAATGGATATTGATCAATCAATTCACTGTCAATAAATTTTGAGTTGGAAGTGGAAGTTCATCTATCTAAACACAAGAAATGCCTACACGGGACGCAATTTGGTTCTTTATGTTACATGAAATTTGCAGCGCAGCTAAGTGGCGGTGAAGAGGAAGAGAATGTTGCAGCGGTAGCAGGTGGATCCGGGGGTATCCAGGCTGCTCACGGTGGGGTTTGGGTTTGTGACTTGCATTTGGTTGTTTTTCCTCAGCATGTTGGCTCAATGGAGAGATTTATCAATGAAGGCATATTTTTGATTAATTTCGTCTGCACAAGTTACTATCCTCTCGTTCTCCCGTGACCAACATGATCAGGCGATAGGGTATATAAAAAGATTACTATCGTCTTGGCATTGTTTACGAGTCTTAAACAAGTTCCATGTTGTATAGAATCACCAATGCACCAGATGGTTTAGTTAATCGTGTTTCCACCACTGCCTGAGAAGTAATCATCTGTCCTATTGACTATTGTTGAACTTTTCTATAGCTCGATAAAACAACATAAAACGTTGATTATCTTTGGAATAAAAATTATTTACATGGATGAATCGCAGTTCATGATTTGTTATCTATAAATGAAACAATATATGTGTATATATATATATATATATTAGTTGTTTTCTTGCATCATGTGCAGTAAAAAAAATTAAAATAATTTTAACAGATAAATATAAATTATATTTATTTTTTTATTAATATTGTAAAATTTATTTTTCTTATAAATATTTTAATATAAATTTGATTTAACTAATCATTAAAATTAAGATAAAAATAATTTTGTTTATTTTAAATTATATTTAAGAATGTGCATGTATATATTTAAAATTATAATCTTAGATAGATTTTTCTATATATTTGTTTTAATTAAATATATTAAATAAATATGCAAAAATTGCATAATTGTCAAAAATTAAAATTAAACAATCTTTATAAAATTTGTAGATATATATATATATATATATAAGAAACTAATGATTTTACGATTTAATTTGATTTTACGATTTAATTTGATTCTACTATTTAATTTTTATAATTTTCTAAAAAAATGTATACATTTTCGAAAATTTATAATGTAAATGAAATTTTGAAATTTGAAATGCCATAGTTGAATATATTTATTTTAAGGATGATTTATGAGTTATTACCATATTATAAAAAAGAACAAAAATATAAATCGACAATAAATGTAATATATGAGTTATTATCATGTTTTGAAAAGTTTATCAAAAATATAAACTAACATTAAATATAATTGTCCATGTCATATTAATCTATAAGACATGTCATCAATTTTAGTAATCATGTCAAAATACTTTTATGAAAATGATCGTATAGAGGACATGTGTTATATTCCACTGTTCCATTGAAATTACGTTATATTTTGGGTATAATGTTTTAAATCATTCGAAAGAACCAACATAAAAGAACACATGTCGGGACAAAATGTCCACAAAGACCCTGTCGTAATAACTTCCATATCTAATCGTCACCTATGATTGGGGATCTGATATAATTACACATAAGTCAAATCGTCACAGTTTTGGTAGTAAATCGAAGCGCTCGTTTGTGTAATAAAGTTGTACGTTATTATGTTCTAGAAAATATAAGAAATCTTCTCAGTTCTTTCTCTTTCTCTCTCTGAAACTCTTCAGACACCAAAAAAAAAACAAGGAGTAATAAAATGTCTCAAATGGACATTTCTACCAGAACGGAGGAAGGGGGATGGAGAAGCAAGCCATCGTTTATGACGTGGAGAGCCCGCGACGTTGTCTACGTGATGAGACACCATTGGATACCGTGTTTGTTCGCGGCCGGATTCTTGTTCGTCGTAAGCGTGGAGTCCTCGATCAAGATGGTTTCCGAGAGTTCTCCACCGTTCGATATTGGGTTTGTGGCCACGGAGTCTTTGCATCATCTCTTGGCTTCTTCACCGGATCTTAACACCGGTTTGGCCGCTCTAAACTCGGTATGTCCTAAGAATTGGTTTGAGTCAATTCGATAGATGATGATGTGTGGATGTGCAATTACCAAAATAAATTATTTTTTGGTAAAAAGGATTAATATAAATGTGATTTGATACCATAAATAGTGAAATTCTCAAATTTCTGCTTATTTTAATTCTAATGAAAGTTCTGATTTCTTATAAAATTGTTATATTATGTCCATAAATTACCTATATTTATTTTTCATAGTAGTATGTTGTATACAAACCAAATGATGATTATCTCCGTTTTGTTAATGAAAATTGATCATATGCGGTCTAAGAACTAAAACCCTAAGGCCATGTCATTACCTCAATTTTTTTCTCTTTTTTTTTATCATAAGTTAGATGTCTTTTTATAATTTATCATAAATTAGAAGTCCCTAAAACATATTTCATAAACTATTCTTATTCCTGATTATTGCTCAGTTAATTCTGGAAAAAATCTTTTCAAATCACCTAATATATTGTTTCCTTCTTTTTCCTCTAACTCATACTAGTATAATAGATAAATATGTATCCAACCATGTATCTTGACTGACTTGAGTTTGGTAATTTTTCTCATGTTTTTCAATGCATTTAGGGATACTACTGATTTGTTACTAAATTCATTTGAAATATCACTTGCAAAAAGGAATGTAAAAAACAAGTCTATAATATTTTCAGTATTAGCATCTTCAAAGTTATTTTTATAAAACTTTATCCTTGGATTTTAATAACATTTACAAATATGAATATAAGGATTTTAGGATATACTTTTTTTTACAAAAATTGTGATTCTTTGTTCGAAAAGAGAACATTGTATGTGCTTTATTTACTGATAGAATTATTTGTATTGGTGGATGGGTATATGCAGGTGTTAGGAGTGATGCAAGTATCGTATATTGCATGGACATGGTTAATAGAAGGACGGCCACGAGCCACCATCACGGCTTTATTCCTCTTCACTTGTCGCGGTGTTCTCGGTTACTGTACTCAGCTCCCTCTTTCAAAGGTTCACATCTACATATCTATTATCATACTAATTATTCTTTTGATAGGTACATAATTAGTGATGTTCTATCAAATTAGATGTACAATTACTGATCAATTTATTTCAGATACTAGGATGTTGTTAGCACAGATGATTCCCATGGCCATTATTCAAAAGCAGTTTTATAACCCCCAAAAATTTTGATATTCCGGACCCTCAATATAAAAGTGCTAAGATTATAATATCATTGAGAGGTTCAGTTTGTACTTAGTTATTTTACCAAACAAGATCTGTATGTTGTTGATTGTATATACTGATTTAACTAGAGGCATTTAGACTCAATATAATCATCACAAATAATAATTGTAGTTCTTAGGCATCAAATAAATAAAACCATTTTGTTTCCTTTTTTTTTTTTTCATCTTTCAAAATAAAGTTCAATGAGTTTACTGACTGGACATAAGGGCACAACTGATTACGTAAGCCAAAACACTATGGTTTTGTGTATCTCGTCTAGGTATACTAGTGATTAGTACATGCCAAAACAATTGATTGAACTGATGTTGATTAGCTTCTCTATTGAGATATATAATTTTGTATATTGTTTCCAATCTTGTTTACAGGAGTATCTAGGATCAGCAATCGATTTCCCGCTAGGAAACCTCTCGTTCTTCTATTTCTTCTCGGGTCACGTGGCAGGCACGACCATCGCATCTTTGGACATGAGGAGAATGCAGAGGTTGAGACTTGCGATGGTTTTTGACATCCTCAATGTATTACAGTCGATCAGGCTGCTAGCGACGAGAGGGCACTACACGATCGACCTCGCAGGTGGAGTTGCCGCCGCGATTCTCTTTGACTCATTGGCCGGCAAGTATGAAGCTAATACAAGAAAAAGACAATTGTAGGAACCCGTTTCAGCTTGATTACCAAAAGATTCTCTTCAACATGTTAAGTTGCTGTTGATTTAAGTCTACTGGGGTTGGGCAATTATTCTCCCCTGAGCCAGTGGTTTGGACTTCATGGTCAGACTGTATATGTTGTTTATTTCTCATTTTTTTATTCGACTCCGCCGTTTGTGATATGATATGGGTTTTGGTTAACACTAGCTGGTTCAATTGTTTTTTCAGTTGGTTTTACTATGAAAGTTGTAACGTTTTGTAATACCAAAACTACCGAACAACGCTCTTAACATCCCAGCTCGATACATTGCTGATCCATTGACTCGGATAGACATGTCAATTAAGGCCAGATTCCTATAAATTTCCGCGTTTAGGTTTAGGTATATTAGTCCAAATAAGGTTTTTCTTACTAAAACTATTTAAATTACCGGGTTTAGGTTTTGGGCTTCAACCGTTTTGGGTTATTTGATCGGTTCAAAAAACCCAAAATTTTACAGGGAAATGTGAGTTAAGTTTCAAAATGTAGTGCTACTGCATCTTCAGTAATAATCTTTTCATTGCGTGGAATTTATAAACAATTTTTAAATATCACTGGTGCTGGTATGAATTTTTAGTTTGAGAAGTAAACATAAATTTATATGTATTATTTGAACTGGTTATATTTTTATTAAGTTTATATACCTTTTAAACATGGAAAATGAGGAACTGCCGGATTTTCACAATCATGAGGACATTATTCTTTTTTGTTGTCTTGAGTTTAAACTACAAAAGTGCTTTCATGCAAAAATATGAGAATGGTTGGACCATTAGCCTAACAGTAACTAAATACACACTTCTTTGGATTTCAGACTTGGAATTACGTTTTTAGCGACTTAGTGACACCAAAAATTCGTATTTACTAGGCCTGGGCATTTTACCCGGACCCGACAACCCGACCCGAAACCGACCCGAAAAAACCCGGTCCGGGTAAGAACCGAACCGATGAAATTACCCTATTGGGTCTTGACCCTGAGGACCCGCGGGTAGACAACCCGACCCGAACCGTACCCTATACCCGATAGGGTAATTTTCTACCCGAATCAAACTACTCCCAAACCGGCAAACCCTATTACCATTAATAAACTATACACTCCCGATGCAAAACTGTCGATCTCCCTACTTTTCTAAATTTTTCCACTCCCCTAGAAATCAATTCAATCGAAGAGTTTTTCGATTTATCAACATATAAAGTATAAACCCGAAATCAAAAGTTATCAAACTGGAATCTCATCATAATCAAGTTCTCCATCTCCACCGAAAATCCCTAACCCTACCCTCTTCTTCATCAGCGACAGCATTGTCCACAAATCAAACTAGGGTAAGTCTCGATTTTGTTTATGGTTTTTGTTTTAAGCTTTTAATCCGAGTTGGATTCTTGTTATGGTATTGGTTTAATCCGATAGTCTTGTGTTCTGTTTTTTATCAAGTCTTGTGTTCTGTTTTTTATCAAGTAGATAATGACATTGTTGACTTGTTGTTTTGTCTTCTAACCCGAGTAACCGAGTTTCATTCTTGTTTATGTTTATGGTTTTGTAACCCGAGTTTGATTCTTGTTTTGTTTATAATGCAGATGGCGTCTTGTGATGATCCAGAAAAAGATAAATCAGCAGATGAAGCTGAGACTCCAATCTCTCGTAACAAAGGGAAACGAAAGAAGACAGAAGACTGCAGTGGCTCAAGGACAGAAAAGAAGAGGACGTCAGACGTGTGGGAGCACTTTACTAGAAGGAGAGAAGACAATGACAGAGCCATCTGCAACTATTGTGGGAAAGAGATGGCGTGTGCAACAAAATCAGGAACAACAAGCTTGAAGAAACATGTGAATATTGCGTGCAAGGCTTACCAAGCATGGCTGTCTATGAACAAAGACAATAAGCAACGTGCTTTGGATGTCGGAGAAGATGGTAACATCCGAGTGTGCAGAGTATCTGAATCTGTCTTCAGACACGCGACAAATGAGATGATGGTTGTGGGAGAGTTGCCTTTATGTTGGGTGGAGAGCGTAGCTTGGAGGAACTTCTGCAACCAGACTAAGCTGTACGTGCCTCATTCTAGAAGAACAGCAACCCGAGATATTGTTGAGACTTTTGTGCAAAAGAAAGAGGCAATGAAGAAGATCCTGAAGGAGAACAATCAACGGCTGTCACTGACGACTGATATATGGAATGCTCCTCATACCGGTGCCAGTTACATGGTCATTACGGCGCATTTTATAGATAAGTCGTGGCAGTTGAGAAAGCTCATCATTGGATTCAAGAATGTGTATGATCACAAAGGATCAACAATATCTAAGGTACTTATCTCTTGCTCATTGTAGTCTTGTTTCTGTTTTTTAACTGAATTTATTTTATCTCTTGTAGTCTTGTTTCTGTTTTTTATTTAGTAACCCGAGTTTGATTCTTGTTTTTTTTTTCTGGATTATAAGGTACTTCTTGATTGCTTAAAGGAATGGGATATCAAAAGGGTGTATGGCATAACCGTAGATAATGCCACAGCTAATACTTCTGCATTGAGAAGGTTTTCTGAAGCTTTTATTGAGAAGAATGGCGCTGATGCATTGGTTCTAGATGGGAAGTTTCTGCATTTTAGGTGTTCTACTCACATCCTCAACCTGATTGTTAAAGAAGGTTTGCTGGAGATAGAGAGCAGTGTCAATGCCATTCGTAATGGCATCTATTTTGTGAGGTCTTCAACTCAGAGGCAGATTTCTTTTGAGCGACATGTAGAGTCAGGAAGACTTCAGAGAGGAAGCTTACCTTTGGATGTGAGAACAAGGTGGAATGCGACTTATTTGATGCTAGAGCAAGCACTAAAGTTCAAGGTTGCTTTTGAGAAGATGGAAGCTGAGGACAAGCCCTACAACGACTACTTCAATGAGATTGTGGATGGGAAAAAACGAGTTGGACCACCAAGTAAAGAGGATTGGGAAGCTGTGGATAGGTTAGTCCAGTTCTTAATTATTTTCTACAAAGCTACATTGGTTCTGTCCGCATCGAATCATGTTACTGCGCATAAGTTGTATCATGCAATCGTCACAGTGACAAAGAACATCACTGCTTTAAGCATCACTCCTGGTCCTGATGAGACTCTACGGTCTAAGGCAGGAAACATGTTACAGAAACTTGCCAAGTATTGGAATCCATTTGGATTGAATCCTGAGAAGATGAATATGCTTGTCATTGTTGCAAGTGTTCTTGACCCAACGAAGAAGATGAAGGTGACACAAAAGTTATTTGAGAAGCTTTATGGAGAAGGCTCGATTCAGGCTACTCGTTTGAAAGAGGCAGTCGAGGAGCTGCTGAAGAATTTATTTGATCACTACAACAGTCCCAGTAGTGGCAGTGCCGGTGAATCTCAAGTACCAGCTTCTCAGTCTCATGGACCGTCTTCTCAATCAGCTTCTCAGTCGCAGGATCAGTTAGGAGAGGAAGTTTCTCAGCGGACAGTTCTTGGTAACGGCCTTACTTATGAGAGCATGAATGACATCTACAAAGAGCTTGTTCAAGATACAGGATTTCAAGAAGACACCAGTGAGTTAGATATGTATTTGAAAGATAATCTGGAGATTCAAAATCTTATGAGCGGTACAGAGTATGATGTGCTCTCTTTCTGGAGGGTTAATAGTGGAAAGTATCCGGTTCTGTCAACATTAGCTAAGGATGTACTTGCAGTGCAAGTGAGTTCAGTTGCATCTGAATCTGCCTTCAGCACCAGTGGACGAATTTTAGAGCCAAGCAGAAGTTGTTTGACGCATTTTATGGTTGAAGTACTAATGTGCACGGAGCAGTGGCTCAAATGCGAGTGCAGATATAAAGGAAAAGGAATCACAGGAAAGGAACAAATGCTTAAGCTGATAGAGGAGCAAGATGATCTTATGAGAGGTATAATTCTGGTTTTTAAACTCTTTAATTCGTTTGGCTTTATGTTTTGTATTTTCGTATTGTTAATTTGTTATGAATTATTGATTTTGTTGCATTGATGATTGATCTTTGTGTTACAGAATTTGAACCTGTGTTTCAAAGTTGAATGTTGCTGGTAGAAGAGTCAGAAGTTCGAGACTGAGGCTGTTGAATGTTGTTGGTTTCTTGTTGTTGTTTTTGTTTTTGAATTTGCACTCTCAATTATCATGGTAAAACTTTATATTGTATTCTGCTACTAAGTTGTTTTTAATGAAGTTTGAACTTAATACTTCTTGTATTCTTGATTGCTTGTGGTATTGTTATTGCTGGTTTTAAAAATTGCAGGTTTTAAAGATTGCAGGTTTTTAAACATTTCATTGCAGGTTTTTACAGGAATATAGGGTAAATCTCGGGTATATAGGGTATTATTGACCCGAATATTGTATACCCGAACCGAATTTGAATAAAACCGGCCCGAAAACCATTAAAAATACCCGAAAATCAATAAAATACCCGAAAACCCGAGAACCGACCCGAAAAATTGTATGACCCGAAAATACTCGGGTATTACCGGTTCCTATATCTTCTACCCGATCCGACCCGAACCCGAGACAACCCGAACCGATCCGAAACCGAAATTTTCAAATTACCCTATCGGGTCCTCAACTCTATGACCCGAAGGACCCGAACCCGAGACAACCCGACCCGAACCCGACCCGAGGACCCGAATGCCCAGGCCTAGTATTTACCACATTACCGAACCTAATACCAGATGATTTGGCAACCTTCATGAGCTGATTGACTTGGAATTTACGAAAGACGTTATGGTATATTGCATTTAAATTGCTTAAGACTGAGGCACATGGGAACCAGCCTCGAATACAAAATGTCGATTCAAAGCAGGTTAGTTGTCCGAATCTTCTTCCAATCTATATCGATCATTTGTTCGTGTAGCTTATACGATCACATTCTCTATTTAGTCAAATATTATCATTGCGATCATTAATTCATGCAAGTCATTACACGCTACAGCAAATTTAAAATGTAGCTCAGAGATTGAAAAATAGCTGGAGAATTCTTTAAAATGTTGGGATATCAATAAATTTCCACTAGTTAAACAAATCAATAAATTTCCACATTATTTCTAAGTATTGTTTAACTTCAATAGCGTTTAAAAACAAATCCATAAAGTGATAAAGATTTGATCAGTTCTGTACAAATAGACTAATATGATTTTAGTATAGAGTTGAACATACATCTGAAAAGTCAACAAATGGTATAAGAGAAAGATGTAACATATTAAGGTGAATAAGTTAAAACTACTGATAGATTTTTATAATGCTCAATCATCTGACATAGGCTAAATCAATGGATGAAAACTTATCGAACTAAAACCGACAGACTCAAAAGCCAGCGGATAGAGCAAGATGAAGACATCTACTTAAATTGCGTATAAAAGAAAGCCTAACATATAACAATGCTAGTTTCTTTGTTTTTCCAAATTTCTTTGCGATGTTCATGTTAGAGATAAACTTGAAGATAGCTTGATCCTTAAGTCATCTCCATCAGTTTACAATGCTTATTAGCAATTAACTCATCCCGGTTACTTATCAAACACGCAACAACCAAGTTAAAACCTAGCCAGATGATTACAAAAAAAAAATCCAAAACGCAAAAGAAACAAATATGAGGGAAGTGGAAGAAGAGCTCAATTGCTTTATCAAAATTTGTGTTTCAACAATAGTGTCAGTATCTTACTGTTACTACGTATCACCCAAAATAAAACCCGGTGTCTTTAGATTACTCTCTGTTCTCCCCGTATGTGCTTTGTTCTTTGTTCTTCCTCTGTTTCTATCCTCTGCTCATCTCACTTTCATCACATCAAGTTTCCTCATAATGCATGCGAACTTTAAGCTTATACTCTTTGCCTTTGAAACAGGTCCTCTTTTTCCACTTCCCCCAAATCTCCCCCAATTCCTCTGTTTTACTTGCTTCCCCATCCATCCCAGACAAAACCATAAATATCAAGATCATTTCCCCAATGTCCTTTACGTCGTAAAGGTTTTGATCTTTTGTGTTGTGTTACATATTTATAACTACAGATACTATCTGCCTCAGATTATGCTACTGGGTCTTTATCCTTTGCATATATACTTGGCTCTTGAGATCTTCTTAACCCTCCTCAAAGTTGTGGTCACTATCACTTTTGGGTGCGAACCTGAGCCAGTGTTCAATGAACCATACTTAGCCACATCTCTTCAAGACTTCTGGAGTCGCCGGTGGAACCTCTCTGTATCGGCTATTCTCCGATGGAGCGTCTACGGTCCTGTAAGGAGACTATGTAAACACTCCGAGTGGTCTGTAATCATCGGTGTTTTGGCATCGTTCCTTGTCTCTGGTCTGTCTCACGAGCTACTTTTCTACCATGTAAACGGTGAGACACCTACAGGCCAGGTCACTTGCTTCTTTGTGTTTCATGGAGTTTGCTTGGTGGCCGAAGGGGCAGTGAAAAAGGTGGCCCGTGCACGGGGGTGGGTGATGAAACCGGTGGTGTCTCAACTGCTCACGGTGGGGTTTTTGGTTGTGACCAGTGGTTGGCTTCTATTTCCTCTGTTTAAACGGAACGGCATGATGGATAGATTCGCCAACGAATCCCTTTTACTCCTAGATTTCATTAAGCGCCAACTATATATGTGATGGGAGATGTACTAGATAGATTTCATGCCCCATTTGTTATGTGCTTTTTTTTGTTGTTGTTTGTTTGTTATGTGTTCTTTGCTTCCAATGCAATATGCACATTTTCCATCAACTGTTATGCAAATTGTTTATCTAACAATCTGTTACATTTTGTTTTGGTTTAACGAGGGTTATGCATAATGTCATTATTCCAGTACGATATCGTTGAAACTAATCAGTTGATACTCTCTCCTATATATATATACTAGGGTGAGATCCGCGCCCTGCGCAGAGTGAGATAAACCTTTTAAAAAAAATTAAAGTTTGAAATTCTATTTTCCTATATTATGTATTTTATAAAGTTAATTAAATAGAATGTAGAAGTATTAAATTTTAATAAATGTAATATAATTGATTGGTATATAATATATTGATTTTTTTTTGGAAATATGAAATGTTGTTTTCCTATTCTGAATAGATTATAGGGAATTATCTAGAATTTAAAAATACATATTTTTAAAAAATGGAATATAATCTATATACATGATATATTTGGCGTTATTGCCAATATTGTCATTCTTGTATATATTAGTTTATACTTCGAAGAATTTGGTCTATATAATAATTATGTTTTGTTGTGTCTTAATTCACAATTGTCTAAAATTATGAATAAATATTTTTTTTAAATGTAAAAAAAATCATGTTACACTTAAAAGGATAATGGTCACGAATATAGCACGGTACACGTCCACAGTTTTTATGTTTAATATTATACTTGTTCGGTCAATTATAAATGTCATTTAAATATATACATATATAATTTCAGGTTTATTTGATTTAAAAAGTAATTATGGGAAAGACATATTATAAATTAAAGCTTCTGCAACTAATTTCGTATATATTTGTAATCCCTAATTTACTGATCTTATAACAAAATATAGAAAGTGAAAAGAATATGCAACTAATTTCGTATGCAAATATTGGAAAAACATATCTAATTAGTTCCTAATTCACTCTGTATTTAATATTAGTCAAAAGTCAATTTCCATATGCAAAACAAATTAATATAGAAAGTGGAAACGAAGAGAATAATCACGTGGACCATATATGGACATTTAAGATTGAATTAGTCAAATTCCGAAGTTGACTACTTTCCTTTTATACAAAATTTGATATGGCGATTTATTGAGCGACATGAAACTATGTATAAGGGATATACGAATATATAAGCATGTCCAATAGCAATAGCCGTAATATCCTAAGGTGAATAAACCTTTTTTTATAAAGCGTCTGAAAAGGAACCTCGTGTTGCCACATCGTCAAAATGGCATACTCGTTAATATAGTACTTTTTAAAGATTATTCTTAATTTTTGTTTCTATTTTAATACCAAGGGGATTTCCAAATATTAATATTTTACGTATATGAAAGTTATTTAGTCTATTACATCACAAACTTAAGATATTTATTTTCATCAGAACCGCACTATAGATACTAGAAGCAAAATTATAAAATGTGCCGGTAATTAAGGTATTCAAACTTGGACTGATTACATGAAATTATTTTCCCTTTTAATGAACCACTAGACTAGAAATATTTTTGATAATTTTGTGGCAATAGTTTAGCTATTTAAAACAGACCGGAAGCATGGACTTCGTTCGTTTGGCCCAAAGACCGGCTCTTATTATCATATAAAGGTAAATTTGAAAATTAATATTAAATTTGTTGTAAAATTAGAATTCCCTTATATTCTATATATATATATATATATTGTATACCACCAATTACTTCTTTTTTTTTTGAAAAAATATACCACCAATTACTTACATGCTCATGGCAACCAAGTGATGAAGAATGAACATATATACCAAATGACTTACATGTTCTTCTACAACATTTACATGATCCTAGGTCCACAAAAACAAAGTCGGCAATGAGAGTTTGTCTCATTTAAAGGACGAGTTCGGTTTTAGTTCTTCTACAACATTTACATGTAGCTGTGAAGAGGACGAGTTTGGTGCGGAGGTGGAGGATGAGTCCGATGGTTTCACGACTTCTGACGGTAGGGTTTGTGGTAGTGACGGGTGGTTTGTTGTTTTTCCCTCAGCTTATAAGGAGTGGAATCATGGAGAGACGAGCCAGTGAAACCTTGTCGCTCGTTGATTTTTGCCAAGCGCAAGTTTTGTATCTCCTAACGTGATTCCGCATAATTGTTAACAAACATATTATTTAGTGAAAAATGCGAAAAAGAACTAAGAAGATTTAACTACTTTCCACCGATATAGAATGAAATCATTTAAATATTACTTTTGTGGTGAGTAAGTTTTGTATATACTGTATCTACAATTTATAATAATTTTGATAAGTTTATTTGGTCAATAAAATTTTTATAGAGAACTTATGATTAGTTGATAATGAAAAAATGATATTAAATTGTATTACATTATATTAATCATCTTAGTGCATGTATCTCATAATTATTAAAATAATAAAATTAAAAAACAAAAGAAACTACAATATATGAGTTATGATATATCCAATAGAATCTCTATAAATTAATAATGTTGGGACTTCAGAATTTTATTAATTTGTAGAGATATTAATGTACAAAATTTCTTTATTTGGATAGAAAAACAATAATTATTTTAAATATTTTTGGTGTTTTGGGTATACTTTAATTATGTTACTATTTATATATATTTTCAAATATTTAAATCAACTTAAGAGTACCATATATATTCTGGATGTTTTTTATATACATTAAATCTAAAGTTGATTAATGTATATAAGTATATAAGTCTATTTCGAATACATTCGCGTATTCAAAATACTTTTGTTTGGATTGGATTCGGTTTTAGTTCTTTAAATACCAAAATTTTTGGATAATTTAAATATTTCATCAATTTCTCTTTGGATATAATACAACTTTTTTTAGATAGAGATTGGTTCGATTTTTTGGATTCGGTAATTTTTGCTCACCTCTAATATTAACATAAAAACAAATAACAATATATATTATAAAAATATAATTTGCTGCGCTGATCGAAATCTAATATATAATTAATAAATTTTAAATGTATAGGATAACTACATTCGTGATCAAAACCCTGGACTCAGTTTCCGCAACACATTAGTTTACCCTTTTTACAAACCGATCGTCTAGAACACACAAGAAACCCGTGAGGAGTGTCCTCAGATTTATTGTGGCATAAGGTATGTAGTAGTTACGTCAAATTCAATTTCGAGTGGATTCTTTTTTCGGCGTTAGGGTTTCTAGTTCCACCTCCATCATTCTTTTCCCATATATCCAATTCATTGTGAAGTTTTGCCTTACGTGCTTAAATTAAGATGTTGCGCTGCTTGCCTTTTTGTTTGATCCGATTATTGAAACGCATATCAACAATCTCATAAATAATATGTTGCAATTATAGGAAATAAAATTTTAAATATTTTTCGTTTGTTGATCAGCAGATGAGGAACGGTTTGGGAAAAGCTTCATCTGTGCATAAAAGTGATGACGAGGGTTCTGATGATGATAAGCGTACCAGACTGTTTCCAGTACGAAGGAGAAGCAACGTGATCGGACCTCAGGTAGATTCTGATGAGAAAGTTCACATGACGTCCTCCTCGACGGTTCAGACAAAGACCAGTATGGGTGCATTAATTTGCAAGCCTGTTCATAACAAACAGAAGAGACCTTTGGTTAATAATATCAAACTGAATTACTGTTTAGAAACTACGATCGAAGTGCAGAAGAGAACTAGTTCTTCGAATCAATCTTCTGCTAAGAGGCCTAAGCTTTCAGAGCCCACTACTAGGCCATTGAATACGGAGCAGGGCTCGAGCAATGCAGATAGCAAAGGAAAAAATCTGGAAGCATGCATCAAGAGGTTGAGAGCTAACCAAGTAATAACCGTTAAAGAAGATAACTCAGATGGTGATGATGATCATCATGTCCCTAATACCTCGAGGATAAAACAATCATCCGTGAAGAAGCCAGACGCTAGTAAAGTGATAGCTTCTTCATCCAGAACGATAGCTAAGAACAAATGGGTGAAGAAAGATTCTAAACCTCTACCTTCTAGTAGAGAAGGGCAAAAGCAATGGATAACACTTGAGCACAACGGTGTTATTTTCCCACCTCCATATAAATGTCATGGGGTTAAGATACTGTATCAGGGAAAGCCAGTTGACTTAACTCCTGAACAAGAAGAGGTCCTGTCTCTGTCCCATGATAGAGTTTTTATTTTTTTGTGCTTACGTAGTTCATGAGTGATGAGGTGATTATATCTTCCATTTGTGGCTGCAGGCTGCCACTTTGTTTGCAAAGATGAGAGAAACAGAATATTACAATAAACCACTGTTCAGAGAGAACTTCTGGAATGATTGGGAGGAACTACTTGGAAAGAACCATGTGATCAGAAATTTAGATGATTGTGATTTCAGTCCCATATATGAATGGTATAGGCAGGACATGGAGATAAGGAAACAAATGAGTCTAGAAGTAAATAATCACTTTCTAATAATATAAACAGCTTATTAATCAATTATTATGCTATCCTGAAGCTGTTGTTGATGATATAATGATGCTGTTGATGTGCAGGAGAGAATAATTTTGAAAGAGGAGAAATTAAAGCAGGAAGAGAAATACAAGTGGGCTGTTATTGATGGCGTCAGAGAGAAGGTTATATTTTTCACATTCTTGATAGGAATATATCTTTGGATTTTTGAAATTTTCTGACCATAGCTTGAAACTATTACAGGTTGGAAACTTCAGAGTTGAACCCCCATGCTTGTTTCGTGGCCGGGGAGACAATCCTAAGGTATGTGTTGCTTAGTCCACATTACACTTAGAATAGTTTTCTTCCTTGTTACACCTAACTTCTATAGCTATCTCTGCATTGTTACTTTATAGATGGGGAAACTGAAAAGGCGGATTCGTCCTTGTGATATTACAATCAACATCGGTAGAGATGCACCTATTCCAGAATGCCCTATCCCTGGTGAAAGGTATTTTTTAATCTTTTGTGTTTCTTGTGTAGCAAGACACGTTTGTTGTTTTTTCTTTCGGCGCGTGATTTTTTTTTAAAAAGTGATGTTTGTTTTCAGATGGAAAGAAGTTAAGCATGATAATACTGTCACATGGCTTGCTGTCTGGAATGATCCTATCAATCCAAAAGAGTTCAAGTATGTATTTTTGGTGACTAGCCCTGCGTTAACGGTAATGAGCTTTTGATTCCCCTTAATGGTTTTGGCGTGAACCATCATCAGGCGTTCCAACCTTACCATTTGTTTTTGCAGCGCCTTAGAGCAGAACGCACCAAACAACTTAGTAACAAGGATGCAACAAAACGGGAAACAGAGGTTGCTACAGATCTTATAGATAAGCTATCCCTTAGGGCTGGAGACGAGAAGGTAATGTAACAACGGTATATTTCTTCAATAAAACAGTGTTATCATCTAATCTTAACTGTTTTGTTATATCCTAAGGTCGCCATCATTTCTGACCATGATCAACGTACTGTCTCGGAATCTCACGGACCACAAGTCGAGAGGCTGGCTGTGAAAATAGAAGAACTAAGGGTAAGATAAATATAAGCAAATCTAAGAGCTTTTATATCAGAACAGTTTCAACTTTCTCAGTCTCATTGTCTTTGCATTTCGATGCAGGAGCAAATAGAAGAGCTGGATATCGATCTCGACGGGACTGAGGAAGGAACTGTCGCAACTGCGTTGATGTCAGATTTTTTCATAGTCGAGCCGGTCAAAGCAACTGACAGCAGTGTTCCTGTTTTCACCGAGACGGCTACTCAGCTAGCTGATGAAGCTGCTCTCTCACCTGAGGTTGAGCCTATTCTTTACACAAATTTCATCCAACAAAGGACTACTCTAATACAATGATTCTCCAAGATGTACCTGCTCTGCCCAAATATATCTTTAAGTCTCTGACTATTTATTTATTTTTGGATATTTGCATGGATGTGGCAGAGAGTGAAGTGTGCATGGAGGAAAATGACTCAATGGATGTGGGTGAACAAGGATTAACTCAATGATGATAAGGGACCACCTCTTGAAACAGAAACGTTGCAGGAAGGCCTCTTGAACGAACCAATGGCATCTACCTTTTTTTTTCCTTTTTTCTAACTACTCTCTCCACCATATGCTTTTGCTTAATAATCTGTCTCCACTGGAATGTTTTAGAAAGAGACCTAAGTTTTGGTTCAAACCACCTTTATTACAAAGTATCTTTTTCAATCATAATTTCTAAAAAAAACAACGAGGTAGTGGTCTAGTGGCAGACAAGCTTTAGTATTGCTAAGCAATCCGAGTTCGAAGGCACTCCACTACACTTCACTTTGTCACTACGCGGATATAGATCTATTTTATGACTCCTTTGAATATCTGGAGTGAAGGTCCATCCGTGGAATGCACTACCTCTTTAAAAATTAGTCTGAGATTCTTCGTGTGCATCCCAAGCCCCAAAGTTAAAAAAAAAATCATGATTTCTAAACATAAGTATTCCGGATTTTAGAAGATTGTCAATCTTAAGTCTAAAACATCATGTTGACCAAAAAGTTTAAAAAATCAATGATAATAACAATCATAATAAAAAAGAAAAGAGCAAAAGAAAGAAACCAAGAGCTGTAAAAGAAGTTTTTCTCGCTCTTTATAGTTTAGCCAAAACACTAATCTGTGGGATATTTTATAGAATAAAAGTTACATTTTATACTCAATAGCATAATTCGTGTTCATAAACAGAATTAACATGTGTCGAGAGGAAATATTATTCCAGGAAGAGGTCTACGCCAAGAAGATCCTTTGTTTTCTTTCATTTTTATTCTATGCACAGAAGCGCTCGTTAGCCTTCTTAATCACGCAGAGAACCAGGGAAAGATAACGGGGATGCGCGTTACCCGCGCGTGTCCATCGGTATCTCACCTATTATTTGCTGATGATAGCCTTTTCTTTTGTAAGGCGGAGCCCCGTGAATGTGAAGAAGGATCTATGGTAAAACATCAGGACAATGTATTAACTTTGATAAATCTTCCTTACTCTTTGGTAAGAGGATAAATGCAACCACAAGGCAAGAGATCAAAGATGTACTTGGAATACAAAAGGATGGAGGAATGGGGACTTACTTGGGTATCCCAGAAGATATTAGTGGTTCAAAATGCAAGCTCTTTGCCTTCCTAAAAGACAAGCTAATGCATAGAGTGAATGGCTGGACTGGTCGATGACTCTCGAAAGGAGGAAAGGAAGTATTGATTAAGTCCATTTTGCTTGCTCTTCCGACGTATGTTATGTCTACTTTCCTGCTCCCATTGGAGATATGTGAAAACCTTGCCAGTGCTATTGCACAGTTCTGGTGGAGCTCGAATCCCCCTAAGAGAGGAATACATTGGTTGAAATGGGAAAAAGTCTGCCTACCGAGAGAAGAAAGAGGGATAGGATTTCGCATGATTCATGAATTCAACCTGGCATTATTGGCGAAACAATTATGGAGGCTAACACAAAATCCGGATTCGCTGGTCGCCCGTGTTTTAAGAGGAAGATATTACAGATTAAGCTCGCCTTTGTGAGTGAATTATGTAAACAGTCCTTCTTATGTTTGGACTAGTATTTCCGCTGCGAGGGAGTTGCTGTTGCTGGAGATCAGGCAGAAGATACATTCTGGTTATGAGGTTAAGGTGTGGGAGGATCCCTGGATTCCTTTGAATCCTGCTAGGCCAGCTATACCTATAGTGCCAGTTATGAATCCAAATATGAGAGTGAGTGACCTGATTAATGAGGATTCTAAGGAATGGGATGAGAATCTACTGGAACAGTATGTCGACCCTAATGACATATCTCTTATAAGGAGTTTAGCCATAAGCACAACTCATACACCTGACACGTTTTGCTGGAACTTCACAAGACATGGGCAATATACGGTTAAGTCTGGATATTGGGTTGCTCAAAACCTCTTGAAGGAGGCAGACGAACAACAAATGGTAGAGCCAAGTATCACAAAGCTTAAAGCCTTTGCTTGGAAGATAAAGGCGCCAAAGAAAATGTGTCATCTGGTATGGCAATTGCTAACTGGGCACGTAGGAGTAACGAGAAATCTAGTGAGGAGAAATATGAGATGTGACAATTACTGCCCACGATGTGGAGAACCAGAGGAGTCTGTAACACATGCTATTTTTGAATGCCCGCCTGCTCTACAAGTTTGGTTACACTCATCGACTCCAACTAATCCAGGAGTGTTTCCAGCAGCAAGTATCTACACGAACATGAACTATCTCTTCTGGAAAAAAGACGGTTCACTTGAACCAGAACAAGACAGAGATCTTTATCCTTGGCTAATTTGGTATATCTGGAAAGTTAGAAATGATAAACTCTTTCGGGGAATAGACAGAGATCCTATGGAATTAGTTCGATATGCGGAGAGTGAGTGCCAAGCTTGGTTTAATGCTAATGAGACGATACCGCCAGTAGTACAAGTGAGTAATATGGAGGAACCCCAAGTCATAAGCTTGGGTAATATTTGCTTATTGGATGGATCATGGACATCTCATGCTCAATTTAGTGGGTGTGGATGGGTCTGGTTCGATAGTAGAGGAAAGATGCAACTCATGGGATCACAGAACTTCACAAGACGAGAATCAGCTCTGCACTCAAAAGTGGAAGCACTACGATGGGCGATGGAGAATATGCTTCAACATTCAACATGTCAGAGCTTCGGAACAGACTGCAAAGAGCTGATTGCAATGATCAAGGAACCCCATGCTTGGCCAAGTTTTGCGACGGAATTAGAGAGGATAGTGACACTGCTCATATGCTTCCCGGATTTCAAGATTGCATACATTCCAAAAGCGCGAAATCAGTTTTTAGATTTTTTAGCTAAGACAGTTAGATCCTTCCATAGGAAGTTACATTTTGTTGGTTGTTTTATTCCGGTCTAGTTACCCATACCACCTCAAGTTTGAGTAATAGAATAGCCGTTTGCCTAAAAAAAAAAAAACAGAATTAACATGTGTTCAAAATATAATTATTTGTAGTGGTTAAATAATTTAGAGGTGAGTATACATTCACCTTCAAATGGTTAAATAACACGTCAATAGCATATTGTTTATGTAGTACTAAATTATTTATTTACACATTATTTTACATAATAACATATCTATACTATAAAACATGATCATTTCTATATTTATTCTTTAAAAATACTAATATTACCTAAATATCCTTAACTTTACAAAGATAATTTAAATCTGATTAATTATATTATAGTTATTTGTCTAGGGCCTATACATTTCATTTTTAGATCTAATTAATTAAGTTTTGTGCATATACACTTCTTATGTCATATGCTTTAAAAGGGGGTTTTCGGTTTATTGAGAATATAATGGTAAAATCCAATTTGGTCTACCAAATTTCATTAATATTAATTTATATAAAATTTAATAATATATAAAGAAATTATTAATACGAAACAGGTCAAAAAGAAAAAAATATTATATTTAAAGTTCAACCATTAAAAATAAAACGAAGGTAAACTAATTTAAACACATGTATTAAATAAACAAAAACATGATGCATGTTAGAATTAACTGAAATCCTCAAAAACTAATCCATCTTAAAATAACAAAACCAATTCATATAAATAAATTTTAACATAAATAATATTAAAAGTTATAAAATATATAAATTATTTTTTTAATTATATATAATAAAAATTCACCAAAAAATAATCTTGTGCTTTTTAAAAATCTAGCTATTCAATAAAATTGTAATAATTATGAGCGAGTAAATAACTATTTAAGAAATTGAATTTTTCTTCTTCTTTATAAGTTGTTTTACTCAAACATGCTTCACAATTTAGAAATTAACCGATGATTAATTAATCTATACTTTTGCGGACAAAGTTAATATATTTCATTCACGTTATAACTTCTATAATGGATTTTTGAGAGATTTACAAAAAGGGACACATTGTGACTTTTGTTAACATTAAAAGACACATTGTAAATTTAGCACACAATATGTGGCCAGCTGTTCTTTTTAAGACCATACTGATCTTGCTTTTCTATAAAAAGGAATTGTTTTTTTTGAAGCAACCGTAGAATTATAAAGGTGTTTGAACTATTGAAAATTATTTTGAGCTGTTAGATGAGTTTTATGTAAGAAGATCCGACGGCTTACGGATGGTTTGGTTGTAGTGTTTATTAAATGAAGTTATGTGCAATTAATGGATGAACAAAATCTACGAAGGTTGGTGTCCCGGTTCATTTTTAAAGATAATAGTTAAAAAGCTCTATTTTTTGTTATTATTATTCATTTTACATTTTATATATTTCTTTGGTTTTTTATCAGTTTTAAGATATGTAAAACTATTATAATTGATTCAATAAGTTCTAATTTTTATTCTCTATAACTTGACATCCATTTTCATATATATATATATATATATTTTTTATATTTTAACATTTATACAATATATAGATATGGATGGAAAACTCGTGGACGGAGAGACGTGGATATGATTTCTATGATTATATAGACATGTGTGGTTATGTTTTTGTGGACATAACATGATGGATATACTTTGTATAAAAGCTAACTAAGTCTGATCACTGCGTACTTGATGGATATATTTTATATAGAACCTAACTAACAAAGTATATACATAACATAATGGATATACTTTGTCTGATCACTGCATATTTGTTCACCAACTCTCATGTCCACAACCATCACATCTACACAGTTGCCGTCACACTGATCACATATACACATCCTATGTCCATAGCAATCATATCCACACCTGGCATATCCCCGAAAACGTTATTCACACTTATAGAGGAAGTAAATATGGCAATTACCGCCATCTCCATAACCACCATTGACCTTCGCTTCATATGTGTCATTGCCATCTCCATAACCACTACCGCCACCACTATGGTAACCACCACCTCTTCCACGTCTGTTTCTAACTTTCTATCACCTTCTCTTTCATAACCACAATCTCCATAATCTCAATCGCCTCTTCTAAGTCTGCTTCTAATTTCCTTTCACCTCCTTTTCCATAACCACAACCTCCATAACCACAATCTCCATAACAATCACCATCTCCACCACCGTATCCACCGCCATCTTGACCATGACCTCCACTAATTTCTCCAATAGCATCCTTTATGGATTCTCAATTTCTCATATGTGAAAGTGACAAACATAAACCCCTTTCATCTTCCAATCTCACAATCAGTGACGAACCCAAACCCCTCTTCACTTCCCAATCTCGCTTCTTGGCATCGTGAACCAGCCGACGCACCATCAATTTTCTTAGCCGTAAAAATTCATAGATCACCGATTGAAAAAAAAATCTGGATTTTAATGGTTCTGTAATTTTAATGATCATCGTAAGAAAAAGAGAAAAAATATAATCAAGAAAAAGAACAAAATGAGAAAGGGGATCTGAAGATTTTGTGCTATCGATGCAAAATAATATATAAAAAAAAATATATAATCTATTATTTACTCAGACACGTGAATGTCTAATACAAGGATAAAATAGACAAAAAGACATGAGAAAGTATCTTCCAAACTCAAAGTGTCTTTATGAGTAATTAGAAACACATAATGTGTCTGTGAGGATAAATTTCTCTAGATTTTTTGGCAAATAAAAAGTCTTAAGGCGGTAAGAGTAAAAATCTCTGGCGGTATACTGCAAAGCGGATACAGTGAAGCGGTAAAATGAAAGATTTGGCGCGACTGAATACGACGTCGTAAGAAAGGAAAACCCTCAAGCGGTAGAACTCTCTAACCTGTCGAGAGTCTCCTCATGCCTTAGTCTGTGCGGCGTCTGGAACGATAGAAACCACAAGAGCAGAAGATAGAAGGGGAAAGGAGGAGATAGGCTTCGCTCTTCAATCTCTAGAAGAAGGTATCTTCTTCAATCCAACGCTTACCCTTCCAAATTTGTTCCGATTCAGCTAAATTTTTATAATCATCCACAAATTAGGGTTTCGTGTACGAATTTGGGGATTTTTTTCTATTTTTGTTGTTATCCAGTTATCTGTTCATCTAATCACGATGTAGTGTCCTGCTTAGTGTAATGGTGTTTGTTTGTCTGTCTTTATTTACGAAAGCTCCGACATTTCTATGTGGTTTTGCTTCTTGGTCAGGCGTTGGTCAGAGATGGATTCAAAACCTGTGATTGAAAATGGGATTGTAGAGGACAGCGATGATGAGAAGCCTTTCGTGTTCAAGAGGACAAGTGGTGTTGTTTCTAATTCAAAATCCAATACTCAGAGAAGCAATGCAGTGTCTTCCACCAAGGCGTCACCTTTGAGGTCTCCTGTGGCGGCTAGCTCAAATGGAACCACTCCTTCCAATAGAACTTCTGCGACGACATCGTCTAAACCTTCACCAGCAAAGACACCGTTGCAGAATGAAGAAGAGGACAGCGATGATGATAAGCCTATTGTGTTCAAGAGGACTAGTGGTGCTGCTTCTAATTCAAAATCCAATGCTCAGAGAAGCAATGCAGTGTCTTCCACCAAGGCGTCACCTTTGAAGTCTCCGGTGACTAAGCCAAATGGAACCACTGCTTCCAATAAAACTTCTTCTAAAGCTCTACCAGCAAAGCCACCATTGCGGAATGATACTACGCCTTCTTCTGTTAAGGCAAAGGGCCAGTCCCAGAAAGAGCAGTCTGAATGTAAAAGTGAGCGTGATGATTCTGATTCTGATTCTGATGATGAGAAACCTTTAAGTTCCATACGAACTGGGAACTCCAGCCGGTCAAATAAAGGGCCAGCCTCTTCGAAGCAGGTTGCTTCACCGCAGGCAGAGAAAAAGAATACTGGCGGTCGACCTCTTGATGGAGCAGATAGAGTCATAAAGGATGAGTCAGATGATGAAAAACCAATCTCGTCAATGGTGCAAAAGAAGAGTGGGATGTCAGGTAGCCAAAAAGTCTCCAGTGATGAAAAGAAACCTTTGATGAAAAAGCTGAATCAGAATGGGTCTGCAGTTAAGAATGAAGTGCCGGATTGTAAGGTCTCGGGTAAGAGACCTGTGGAAAAGAATCATCCTGTAGATGAATCTTCATCGAAGAAGCTCAAGGTCTCAGCTTCAAGTACTTCGGGGAAGATGAAACAAGAACCTGTGAAAACAGAGAGTTCTACTGATAAGGGAAGGGTTTTGGTTTCACCTACAGCAAAGAGAGCCAGACCAGTATCTATGAAGGAAGATGACTCTGATGATGATAATGTTCCAATATCCAAGAGACTCAAATCAGAATCTTCCAACAGTAAAGTATCCTCTGCAAAGCCTAAAGCAGTAAAAGGAAATTCTAGTTCATCAGCTGCAAAGCCGAAAGTAACAAAAGTAGTTTCTCCTCCGTCCAGGTCCAAGACAGTCAACAGAAACGCCAAGAAAGTAACGAAGGATTCAAAATATTCCTCGTCTTCCAAATCTTCACCTTCCTCTAGTGATGGGCAAACGAAGTGGACGACCTTGGAGCACAACGGTGTAATCTTTCCGCCTTTATACAAGCCTCACGGCATCAAGATTTTGTACAAGGGGAAGCCAGTCGACCTGACAATCGAACAAGAAGAGGTTATCCTCTCCATCCATACCCTCAATCGTACTGATTATATACCTCTTCAGACTTTCTTAAATGTTTTTTTTGGTTCATCTGAATATCCAGTTTACTTTTCTTATATTATTCCAATAAGGTATAATCTTCCGCGCTGATGATATGTCGTTGATATGTAGGTTGCAACAATGTTTGCAGTGATGAAAGAGACGGACTATTACACTAAACCGCAATTTAGGGAGAATTTTTGGAATGATTGGCGAAAACTGCTTGGGAAGAAGCATGTGATACAGAAGTTAGATGATTGTGACTTCACTCCCATATATGAGTGGCATTTGAGAGAGAAAGAGAAGAAGAAACAAATGACCACAGAGGTAGTTAGAAAGATTTTTTCTTGCCGTGGCTTTCCCTTGGTTCTGTCATAAATAGCTCCATCTTTAGTCCCCAATCGTATTGCAATGGCGTCGCAGATCTATTCTTATTCTTGATTTTTTCTTTTTTCTTTCAACTTTACAGGAGAAAAAAGCTTTGAAAGAAGAAAAACTGAAGCTAGAGGAGAAATATATGTGGGCTGTTGTTGACGGTGTCAAAGAGAAGGTAAATTTTCCCTTAGCGTTGTCATTGTTCCCAAGTCAGAGTACCTCACTCATACTTCTGTTTATCTTTCAGGTTGGTAATTTCAGAGTTGAACCGCCTGGGCTCTTCAGAGGCCGTGGAGAGCATCCCAAGGTTATTTCCTTTGCTTAGAGACTTATTTTTGTGATCAATATACCTTGACGTTATGGCTTTAATAAGGCATGGTCTATTTTGTTTTCTCTCTCAAAACTTGTTTACTGTCTATTTTTCAGATGGGAAAACTAAAGAAGCGTATCCGTCCATCTGATATCACCATGAATATTGGGAAAGGTGTTCCCGTTCCAGAATGTCCGATCCCTGGTGAAAAGTACTGTGATTTTTTTTTCCATGGTTATCCTCCCAAAAGAAAACTTTATATAATGATATTACTAAGCCATGTGAGATGTGACACGGCAGATGGAAAGACGTAAAGCATGACAACACAGTCACCTGGCTAGCTTTCTGGAATGATCCTATTAACCCAAAGGAATTCAAGTATGTATTTTTGGCAGCTAGCAGTGCCTTGAAAGGGCTGAGCGACAAGGAGAAGTATGAGAAAGCCAGAAATCTTACGGTAGTTAGCTTTCATTGTTTTTGAAGCTTGTGCTTACACTATTATTGTTTCTCCTTTTTAGCAACAGATTTTTTTTCTCTAACTGCAGAACCACATAGACAGTATAAGAGCAACTTACACCAAGAATTTTACATCTAAGGATGTTACAAAGAAGCAAATTGCCGTCGCTACTTATCTCATTGATAAACTGGCGCTTAGGGCTGGAAATGAGAAGGTAAATTTTGATTTAGTATTTTGCAAATTGAAAAAGAAGATATAAAGCAAACAATTTACGCTTAACTTTTTGAAGAAAGTTCATATTCTATTTCCTGATTTGTAGGAAGATGATGAGGCCGACACTGTTGGTTGCTGTACATTAAAGGTTGGAAATGTGGAATGCATTCCTCCAAATAAGATAAAGGTATTAAATCAAATAAGTTGTTTTCATACAACGAGAAAGAATACACTACGGAGGCAAAAAGACCTATTATCTCACACATTTCTCCTTTTCCTCGTATGCATCTCAGTTTGACTTTCTCGGTAAGGATTCAATCCGGTATGAGAACACAGTCGAGGTTGAGCCTCTTGTTTACAAGGCCATTGGACAATTCCAGTCTGGTGAGTTATGGACTTTACATTGTATTTATCATATGTTATTTTTCCGTGATTGAACCAAATAACTTTGGTTTTTTTTTTCTGTTCTATTCAGGAAAATCCAAAGAGGATGATCTTTTTGATGAGTTGGACACAAGCAAACTGAATGCTCATCTTAAGGAGCTCGTACCTGGTCTCACAGCAAAAGTGTTCCGTACATATAATGCTTCCTTTACATTGGATGACCAGGTGCGTTCAAAATCTTTTTTTTTGGGTTTATAGTTGAAGTGTGTTGCTATACAAGTTAGACATAGGTACCCAGTTAAAAGTATACAATTTGGTCATAGGTTCCCCTTTGTTGAGTATATTCATATTTCTCCATTTCCTTCAGATTTTTCACTAATTATGTTTCCATTTTAATGTGTGTAAACAGTTGAATGAAAAGATGGGAGCTGGCGATGTTAGTCAGAAAGTAGTAGTTTATCAACAAGCAAACAAGAAGGTAACTAATTGTTCGTTCTCCTGGTGATTTTAAGTTGTGTACATAACTCATCTGTCAGATTCACGAAATACGTACTGATTCACACTCTTTCAGGTTGCCATAATCTGTAACCATCAGCGTGCTGTTTCAAAGTCGCACAGTGCACAAATCGAAAAACTGGATGCGAAATTAAAAGAACTCGAGGTAAAAAAATAAAAATAATTCCTGTAAGCTTTTGATAACTTTTCGAAGTTCTCTGCTTTTCTTCTTGATTCATTATATGCCTCTCTCTCTCTCTCTTTGTAATCCGCAGAATGGTCTTAAGGAGTTCAAAACTAATCTAAAGCGGGCTAAAGAGGGGAAACCGCCAGTGGAAGGTTCTGATGGAAAGAAGCCTAGAAACTTAGATCCAAACGCGTAACATAAAAAAGCTTCCCTCTTACTTTTGTGGACAGACTTCTCTAGACTGTCTTTTAGCATTTACTCCCCCTTCCCCTGTGAATGTTTTTGATTGCAGATGGGAGAAGAAGATAGGTCAACAGGAAGTGAAGATAGAGAAGATGAAACGAGACATGCATACAAAAGAGGAGTTGAAAACCGTGGCGCTTGGGACGTCTAAGATCAATTACCTTGATCCTAGGATAACGGTGGCGTGGTGCAAACGTAATGAAGTACCAATCGAAAAGGTAAGATGTTCTCTACTCTCCCTAGTAAAAAAAAAAAAAAGAAAACTCAAAATGTTACTCTCATGTTTGTAGATATTCACCAAGTCTCTGCTGGAGAAGTTTTCATGGGCAATGGACGCAGAACCCGACTTCAGATTCTAGTTATTTGCTGGGAGGTAAAGAGAGAAGCTTTCTGAGTTGGAGCAAGCATGGTTATGAAGGCATTAGAGAGCAAAGGAAGGAAGTGAATAAGATAAAGAGAGCCAAAGAGAAAACCGGCCTTTGTTTTAGTTTTTATACCCAAAAAAAAAAAGATCAAAACTGTTGTTAATTTTAATTACGTAACTTTCGTTTCCATTTTTCTTCACCATGACTTGAATGTTATATTACTTCTTAGATGATAGAAAATTTGATTAAAAAAATAGCTTTTGTTTATGTAATTAATTAGTAAGTTATTTGTGAACTATCTTGTTCGAAGTTGAGTAGGTTTCTTAAATTTACACTTGTAATGTAAAATGAGCTAAAAAAAAAATAAGAATAATGATTTACTGATGTTAAAAAAAATTACTGTATTTGACTTTGACAGAATATGAAGACAAAAAGTTTTTTTTTGTGAGGGATAAAAGTTAAATTGGGCGATTTGTTTGGCCCCTCTTCTCACAACATCGCACGGATCCAAATCCAGATCATACGGACGAAGAAGAAGAAGAAGAAGACACGCACCATCCATCTCCAAGAGGGGAGCTTTGATTTGAATCTGTGAGATCTATCTCTTAGATACTTGTTTCTCTTCAGGCCGCCCAAGGCAGGCTGTCGATTAGAATCAACGTGTAATATATAATTTAATCTACGCCTCTGCAGGAATTTTGATCAAAAGATGGGTTTCCTGATAACAAGCCTAATCTTCGTGGTCGTTGGGATAATTGCTTCTCTGTGCGTTCGAATCTGCTTCGCTAGAGGTCCCTCCACAAATCTGTATGTTTCCTTTCCTCCTTTTTTGATATTTTTTTTTATGTTAAATTGATTGATGCATCAAAAATGTGTGGCCCAAATTAGATTAGTTTCCCAGAACTTTATGTCATGTGAAGATCGAATAGCTGGAATTGAGGATTGAAATATGAAATATAAATTGATTCATTGACTTTTTTGAATTTGGATCCTTGATTGTGATTATGATTATGATGATGATGTCTGTAACAAACACGAGAGCAATGAAGGATAAAGTAGTGTCATAGGTTGTGTTTCTTATTCTCTGAAAATTTAGAATCTCTTGTAATTTAGTTGTCTTGTTCTTTAAAGCTTTTGTTATTGTTTCTTTGCTTTGACTAGGATTTTTTTTTTTGTGACCAAACATATGACTTTTTGTTTTTTGTCTGATTCAGGCTTCACTTCACCTTGGTCATTACTGCCACGGTCTGCTGCTGGATGATGTAAGTTTTTATGTTTCAAAACACCCTCTTTTATGTTTGCTTTAGAGCCACTGGCTTGCATTTTACCTCCCATTGTTCCTCCTTCTCTGTAGCATGGTTGTTTATTCTTCCTTAGTTTTGCTCCATACTACCTAAAAGACACCTCTTGTTTTTCCTATCCTTAATTCATAACCACAAACCACGATCAATCCCAGTTGCTTACCTCCATTTTCCTATCCCTGTAAATGAAATAAAGTAATCAACCGTTCTAGGAATTGGGAGACCAACATGTATATTAACTGAAGAAACTCATCAACATTGGTCTTTTTACCAATCAATATAGAGTTTGATTCTCTTCTCTGTTGCTTGCTTGCTTGCTTGCTTGCTTGCTTGCTTGGTCACATTTTTCTTACTTTTTTTGTTTGTTTGTCTGTGTGATTGTTGGGTAGGTGGGCGATTGTATACATTGCACAGATGAATCCTCTGATTGTCCCAATCCTAAGCGAAACAGAGTAGCATCCTCTCACTCAAACTCACGCTATGAGCAAAGTGAGTAGTAATACCGGGTTGCTTACCTTCTTCTGTTTTCCATTCTTGTGTATCTTCAATCTTTTAAATGGTTTGTATTTTCTGTTTCCTAGTGTGTGAACAAATCCATAAACTTTTTGCCTCTGTATTATTGGAAATTTCCATGTATTCAATTCCCAAAACAAGCTGAGATGCTCAAAACAATGTATCATTGTTGATGAAATAATGTCTTTGACAGTGAGGGAGGAGTTCTATTCATCCTTTTATCACACAGTAATGTTTTATGTTGTTACTTGTTGCTATCAACAGTTTGCTGTATATATAAAGCATTGCAATTTTAACGCAAAACGACGTCGTTAGCAAGAGCAACGAAAAGGGACCACTCCATCTCTTTTAGCTTTTCGAAAACAACACTGAAATGTTGATACTAAAACCCTAAAAACCTCATCTTTCTTTCTTCTCTGAGATAAAAAAAATGGCGATTACTCCGTTGGCGCAGCTCAACGAGTTAACGATCTCTTCCTCTTCCTCCTCATTTCTCGCCAATTCAACATCCCCCCACTGTAGCTGCGCGAGTACCAGAATCAGCGCCTTCCCGAAACGAACAAGAAGAAGCAGCGATTCAAAGTCCAAGCCTTTGCGTCTGAGATGCTCCTTCTCTCCGATGGAGACCGCGAAGATCAAGGTCGTCGGCGTCGGCGGTGGCGGTAACAACGCCGTCAACCGCATGATATCCAGCGGTTTACAGAGTGTCGATTTCTACGCGATAAACACTGACGCTCAAGCTCTGCTTCAGTCTTCTGCGCAAACCCCACTTCAAATTGGAGAGCTTTTAACTCGTGGCCTTGGTTAGTGCAAGCAAACGTTTATCCTTATCTGTTAAAGATGTGAGCTTTTGAGTGTTGACTCTACTCTGTTACAGGTACTGGTGGGAACCCGCTTCTGGGAGAACAAGCTGCTGAAGAGTCTAAAGATGCTATTGCTGATGCACTTAAAGGATCTGACCTTGTTTTCATTACTGCTGGTATGGGTGGTGGAACTGGCTCTGGTGCTGCTCCTGTTGTGGCTCAGATTGCCAAGGACGCTGGTTATTTGACTGTTGGTGTTGTTACTTATCCCTTTAGCTTCGAGGGCCGTAAAAGATCTTTTCAGGTATATATATGTCTTTGACACCGTTTCTTGTTTGTTTTTAAGTGTTTGACTTATTTTGTTTTCACTGTCTAGGCGCTGGAAGCTATTGAGAAGCTGCAGAAGAACGTTGATACGCTTATCGTGATTCCAAATGATCGTCTGCTAGATATTGCTGATGAACAGACGCCTCTTCAGGACGCTTTTCTTCTTGCTGATGATGTGTTACGCCAAGGAGTTCAAGGAATCTCAGATATCATTACTGTGAGTTCCTGTCTTTGTACAAGTTGGTTTGATGAAAATGTTCACTGATTGTTCTTTTTTAGATACCTGGACTGGTCAATGTAGATTTTGCGGATGTGAAGGCGGTTATGAAAGATTCTGGAACTGCAATGCTCGGTGTAGGTGTTTCCTGCGGAAAGAACCGGGCACAAGAAGCAGCTGAGCAAGCCACTTTGGCTCCGTTGATCGGATCATCCATACAATCAGCTACTGGTGTCGTCTACAACATCACCGGTGGAAAAGACATTACTTTGCAGGAAGTGAACCGAGTGTCTCAGGTACTGGAATCTTGATCCAGTTGAGTTTGTGTTATAGTGTATTACAATCCACAGTCTTGTCACATGTTTTGGTGGGGTGGGTTGCTTCTTTTGCAGGTGGTGACAAGTTTGGCAGACCCATCAGCCAACATCATATTTGGAGCTGTTGTGGATGATCGCTACACAGGAGAGATTCATGTAACGATAATAGCCACGGGGTTCTCTCAGTCTTTCCAGAAGACACTTCTGACTGACCCAAGAGCAGCTAAACTACTTGACAAAACGGGATCATCAGGTCAACAGGAGAACAAAGGAATGTCTCTGCCTCACCAGAGGCAGTCCCCTGCAACCATCAACACCAAACCATCCTCTCCCCGTAGACTTTTCTTCTAGTATTATTTTTTTTGGTTGCCTTTTTCGTTTTAAAGCAGATTCCTTCCTTTATCAAAAATGTAATATCAATTACTTGTGAGTTTACTCCAAATCAAAACTAACATATCAATCTCATATTAATGCATCACTTGCACCAAATCATATGCGCACCGACAAGATTAGGTAGCAGTTGTGCTCATCTATAAATGGAGCTGTATGCTCATATTAAATATCTAAACACTAAACAAAGCAAGAATAGCATATGCTAATACATATGTCTGAAATAATGTAACAGAAGAAACTCCTCACCACTGACATAGTTTCTAACTAGGTTCCAGTTGAGTTAATCAGAGGATTCAGGCCAAGTCTCTAAAGAAAATGTATGCAGTTTTGGCGGTTTATCTGTCACAGGCACAACAAGATACTTTCTGATATTCCACGGCAAACAACATTCACAAAACACATTAACAAAACATACACATACACTTTCTACTACACCATTCTACTCTCAAACGTCTTTTTCTGTCTTCTCTCGGTGTTTCATAGAACTCTCTCTCCCTAAAACAACTCACAAACAGAAAGAAAAATAGAGATCTTTTCCTTTCTCATCTTCACGGTGAAGCTTGAACATGATCTGCAGCACCAGAACCAGGAGAGGAAGCAGCTTCCTCTTTCGAAATGGCAACGTAGTTTGTAGGAGCAGCCGGCCTGTTGAGACTCCCCCTTCTCTCTCCTTCTTTTGCAATAGACCTGCTTCCATTCTGGTTTGCATTCAAAGATAAACGCCGGTTTGGTGTTCCGTTGTTAGCTCGAGCCCCCACAGGTTTCTTAGCACTGACGGGTCTTGCAGGGCTTGGCCTGGTGCTAAACCCAGAGTCTTGCTCTACGTGTGGCTGTTCTTGAACCTTCTTTTGCTCCTGTTCATTAAAGTAAAAACAATGAGTTCATGGAGTGATAATTGAGTAGAAGAAATGATAGAACTTATTACCCTCAGCCTCCGTTTCTCATCTTCTCGTTCTTGCCTAAGCATAACGTACTCATCCAACATAGCTAGCAGAGGAACACCATCGTATGCAAAGGACATGCTGTGTTCCTCTTCCCAACCTCTGATCTTGGCAACCAATGTGTCCACCATGGCTTTTCCACAAAAAAACACGAAACATCCAATAAGATAAGAATATCAAAGAGAATGTTTACTCTGAGTTCTTCTACACATACCAGGAATCTTGCTAACCAGAATCCTGGCTTTCTCAGCTCTCTTGAGATTCAAGTGCGCACCTCTGCTTGCACTGTACCTGTTGTGATCCTGTTCCCACAAACTAAAACTCAGTTTAAAGTCATTTGTCTTATTATGATGATGCATCATAGTGTGTCATTACCCTGTTGTAGTCTTCTAGCCAGCTCTCTTCCTCACAAGCTGACATCCATTTCTCAACTCTGTCCAGTATATCTTTTCTACTAAACGCTTCTTCTTTAGCCTTGGCTATCTGACTATCCATATCTGCCAACAACTCGGTATGCTCAACGTTTCCTGAATCAATCAGTGACATGATCCTCTCACGAGCTGATTCAGGGTTTGTTTCCACGTGTGCACGAGCGTATATCTCCTCTAGCTCACACTGTTTCTTGAAAGCGATCTCCTTCATCCGGCTGGCTTTCAGCTGGTCAAGCCTGTCCACTTCCACCTCGGCCTTAAAAGAAGTAAATTACTTAGCAGAACACATAGGGATATAGATAAAAATGTAAATGTAATGATACCTGCTTGATCAGATCATGTGCAAGAGCACCTGGCGAAGTGACCTCATCGACTGAAGCTGAAATGTTACAAGTCACATGATCAAACAGCTCCCTCTCCTCATCAGGAGTGTCCATCAGGTTCCAAAGATCAATCAGCTGAGCAGCTAGCTCCTGAAGCTTCTGAAGTCTTTGCTTCTTATCATCTTCAAGAGTCAAGACGGTTTTAGCCAACCTCGAGAGAGTCTCATTGCTAATGCTCTTGGACTGGACACCTGTTTCTTCATCTAAGCTGGGATGAACTTCTGTCACGGTGGTTAAGAAGTCCAAACCGAGAACGGCACATAGATCATGAACAGTGCTCACGAACTCAAGCACTTTCTGCAGCCTGTCGCTCTTCTCTTTCTGAAGCTCCTGGAGCTGGCTGTGGAAAGAGTCTAGTTTCTTGAGAGAGAGATCAGATTCATCGACTATAGGAGGAAGCTCACTACTCAAACCACCAGCAATCTCTCCAGATATCTTCTGAATCTGTGATTGAACATCAGAGAAGTCTCTGACTCTCTCCTCTTTCTGTTGCCACAGTTGTTCGAGTGCTGGTGCTATAGCAGCAAGCTGTTCTTTAATCGTTCCATGAGACTTATCAGGCTGCATTGCAACAACAGAAGAAACAATCACTTACAATGCCACTTCTGAACTTGGGAAAGAGACACAAAACTTACAATGCCATTAGCAAAGCTTTTATCTCCAAGAGAGGTAGTGAGGCTGGAGAGTTCAGCATTAGCATCAGACAAGGTCTGGAGAAGCTCGGCGCGAGACTTGGCAGCCTGTTCAACTTTGCGCTTGTAAACATCGAGACACTCTTGCTCTATCTGAAGAAGCATCTTGTCTCGTTGCTCATCGCTCTCACCAACTTCATCCCATATTTCCTGTTTTTTTTTTTTCCGAAAACAAAATGTTGTTCAATGCCACTACTACAAAAAAGAATTGAGTAAAGCCAGGCATGCAACAGCTTCGGTAGGAGATGATTTTTACCTGCAACTTTTGGAGTAACGTACCACAAGTGATCTCCCCAAGATGAGGACTTTTAGCATCTGTGACCACCATTGTCACAAGTTTCCTGCAGAACAAAAAAAAGTTCAAAACAAAATGCCAATTAGAGACTTTTAACTAAACTAAGAGCTAAATGGTACACATCCACAGTGATAAACGGAACTATATTAGATCTTTTTCTTTACTAGGAGCAAAACAAGAAACTTTATAGTGTACTTTTCAATCAAAGTTGAAATCTTTTTTTTTAGTAATCATAAAACACAAAAGCACCTCCTAACCACTCTAATAAAAGAATTAACTCCACAGACAGAACACAATCAAACAAGAAACGAAAATCTTGAACTTGGGGAAGCTCAAAACACTTTTTCTATTTTGAAGCTTGTAACCAAGTGAAGTCAAGCTTAAGAATGCAACCCGATCAAGCAGAAGTAAAGCAGCACGGAAAGAAGACGCAGATTCTCTGTTTGGAAAAAGGCACCAACTTTAAGGGGAATCAAAACAGCAGCACTGGTAGTGATAAAACCAAAGCAATCTAAAAAACTAAACACCAAACTGATCAACACTGTCAGTTAAAAAAGAGAAAAGAAAGTTTTAACTTACCAAGACTGACACTTTGATTTCTCGAGGGTTTAAAATGGGTTTCTCTCTCTCTCTCTCTCTCTCAACAACACTCTTTCTTTTGTAGATCTGAAGCTGTGTGACGACGACGACGACGACAAATATTAAACTCAAAATACTATTGAGAGAGAGAGAGAAAATCTTTGAGCAAATGATATGATGGGAGGAAAATCTATCTATGAATGGATTGGATGTAGATGTGGAAGAGACGGAGAGGTGAGATTGTGCTCGGGGACCCACCCCCCCCTTGTTTTGTTTACACATATTTGTGTCTCTTGACTTAAGGTGATTTGCTTGTTTGACGACAAACAAGTTACTTTATTTTTTTCTTTTAACCATACACTACTTGCACAAGTAGTTTTCAATTACCATTAATTTTTTTATAAATTAAAATGCATTAATTTTATATAATAAAGCAAACCCAACAAACTTAAGACACATAACAAGACACTTAAAAACACTAAGCACACACCGTTTATTAAAAAAACACTTAAAAAACAAGGACCCCTAAAACATTACGACGAGACAATGAAGCAAACCCTAAAAACACACACACACACTTGGATCGATGACTCATGGGAAACGCTCATTCACCACCCTGCGGCACCAATTGAGATAACTAGTTACAATGCTTTTCTCGTCAAACAGAGATTCACCGAAAGCTGTCCAGGCCGCTTGATTCATCTTTTCGTCATAATAGGTGTTATGGTCACCCATCTCCTTTGCCGTTCTGGCTGCTTTTTCAGCCTGATTGGCCATTTCTTCCGCCTCTGCAAACCATATTTCTAACCTCTGCTGGTTGCTGTCGTCGTAGTCCGGTTGGTGATTTCTGATAAATTTACTAAACTCAAATTCGGTTCTTGGTACATTTGGTTTTGTCAGATCGGGTTTGAAGGGAAAGTTGTGTTCAAAAATGAAAAAGTGGACTGGTTTCTTCATGCCAGCATGAAAAAAAGCTTCTTTGAATCTTGGAAAGAAACGGTGAATTCCCATCTATGTAGAAGACGAAGAGTGAGTGGGTTATGAGTGAATAAACAGTCTACGAGTTGCCAACATATAAAGAAGAAGAGAGGGCTGAGTAATTACTATAGACGCACCAACTTCTCTGTTATAATATAAATTCTTTGCTCAAAACGGTTAGTGTTATCAGTTCTGTAACAGCATCTAAAAGTAGTTTTTCTAAAAAAAAAAAATCATTACATTGCATGACAATACCTTCTTAGGGTTTTGAGGTGGTTGTAATTGATCCTTTTCTTAATTTTCTGTCTCAAGGGTCTTGTGGTCCCAGTCATTCATCAGAGGTGCTGCATTGAGAAGAGCGGTAAACTCTCTTGCTAAGAAGGCTAATGAAGGAACCATAACAATCATACATTTTGGATTGTTTTTTTCTTTTATATTATCATGATCACAATCATACATTTGGATTGTTTTTTATTTTTGCTCACATATACGGAAGGGTGATTATTATAGCTTCCCCAACTACTTTCTGAGTTCATAGTGACATGTAACTGTAAAAATTCAAACTCTTTAAATTTGATGAGTTAACGTTGTAGCTTATTCCTTTTTACGATCTCTAGAATTTAAAAACCTGTATTAAAACGTAGAAAAAATGTAGTTGCGAGAAAGTCAAGCTGGTTCAGTAACTTAGGAGTATTATGTTTGATTATTTGTTAAAATCTCTTTTTGCTCAATGGCCGCAGTCTCTCTATTAGTCTTACTCAACATAGTCAAAAAAAAGTAGTAGCGTAGTCACGAGCTTGTAAACTTAGAGACGTTACTTTAGATTTTGGTCTCTAGTTGTCTTTCACAACACATGTTTGATGATTTCCTATGTGTACAATTCATCATTTAGTTTTCAGTCAAAAACAAATAAAAAGTAGTAGCATGGCCACGAGCTTGTAAACTTAGAGCCGTTACCTTAGCTTTGGAAACCCTATTCCAAATAAAGTATCTATGTAATTTTTATCCGAACTTTTTTTCCGACTCTGTTGAGAAAGACTACTAGAGTCTCACGAGCTTGTAAACTTAGAGACGTTACCTTAGATTTTGGTCTCTAGTTGTCTTTCCCAACACATGTTTGATGATTTCCTGTGTGTACAATCCATCATTTAATTTTCAGTCAAAAACAAATAAAAAGTAGTAGCATAGTCACGAGCTTGTAAACTTAGAGCCGTTACCTTAGCTTTGGAAACCCTATTCCAAATAAAGTATCTATGTAATTTTTATCCGAGCTTTTTTTCCGACTCTATTGAGAAAGACTACTAGAGTCTCACGAGCTTGTAAACTTAGAGACGTTACCTTAGATTTTGCTCTCTAGTTGTCTTTCCCAACACATGTTTGATGATTTCCTGTGTGTACAATTCATCATTTAATTTTCAGTCAAAAACAAATAAAAAGTAGTAGCATAGTCACGAGCTTGTAAACTTAGAGCCGTTACCTTAGCTTTGGAATCCCTATTCCAAATAAAGTATCTATGTAATTTTTATCCGAACTTTTTTTCCGACTATGTTGAGAAAGACTACTAGAGTCTCACGAGCTTGTAAACTTAGAGACGTTACCTTAGATTTTGCTCTCTAGTTGTCTTTCCCAACACATGTTCGATTTCCTGTGTGTACAATTCATCATTTAATTTTTAGTCAAAATAAAAATAAAAAGTAGTAGCGTACGAGCTTGTAAACTTAGAGCTGTTACCTTTAGGTAGATTTTGGAAACCCTATTCCAAATAAAGGGTCTATGTAAGTTTTATCCAAACTTTTTTTTTCCTTTTAAATGATACTCCCTCCGTTCCTAAAAATAGGATTTTCTGGATTTTATTTTTGTTCCACAAAGAAAAATTTTCTATATTTTTAAGGTACTTTTGTATACTTTTGAGGATCATTAATTATGAATATTTGAATTGATTAAATTTTATTGGTTGATAGTTATTGGAAATTGTATAAAATATAAATAGTAAACTAAAGTTGGCAAATATTTATTGTAGTCTTAATAAACGTGAAAACTCTAGAAAATCTTACTTTCAGGAACGGAGGGAGTAATTATTACCCTTCCCAACTACATACTTTTTACAGCGACATCAAACCGTGAAAATGTAAACATTTTACTCAAATGATAAGTTTATTGTAGGGCTGTTTAATCCAGTGAAGCCGAACTAATTAAAACCAAATCGAACCGAAATAGAGAAAATAGTTTGATTTTGATAATACTAAATATAATATCAGATGAATGTTATTTCAAAAAACCGAATAATCTGAGTAAACCGATCAATTAGAATATAGCAATATAATTATATAAATATATAATATAATTAATAATAAATACATAATTTATTTTATTAATATGATCTTCATATTTAAAATGTTAATTTTAGTAATTTTTTTTAAGTTAAAAGTTATTTTATTCTAATCAAAATAAACAAATCATAATTTTACTTTTAGTTGTCAAATATGTGTGCTAATATTTAGTTATTTAATAAAACTATAGACTACTATTTTCTTATTTTTATTCTATAAAAAATATTATTATTTGCTTACAAAATATTTTAATTAGTAGAAGAAAAAATAGTCTATCGTTACGAAGACACCAAAATATTTTTTTAGAACAATAACATGCTTTCCGGTAGGTTTGGGCATTTTAACCTGGATCCGAAGACCCGACCCGGAACTGACCCAAAAATACCCGAACCGGAACCGACCCGAAAGTTTATAAGTACCTATTGGATCCAAAAATTTTCTACCCGAATAGACCCGGACCCGAAAGGATCCGACCCGACAAGAACCGATTCATACCCGACTTAAAAACATTAATATCCAAAACTAGGTTTTGTTATGTTCTATTTTCTATATTTTATTTTACAATTTAGTTGAAATATTTTTTTTATTAACAATCTTTGTTATTATTTTGTAACATTTTCAAGTAATATGAAATTTTAAATGTAAATTTTAGAATTCAAAATTTTATTTTTTTTAGTTTGAATAGTTTATTTTAAGTTATTTTGAAAGATTTTAGATATATATGACATATTTTGACTAAATTTGATTAAATTTGTGTATTTATTTGTCTTTTCAGATCTTAAATACCCGAACCCGACCCGGATCCGAAAAATTATAGGTATTTTACAAGTATTTTAATTATAGACCCGAACCGACCCGGACCCGATCAAGAACCGACTAGAACCCGACCCGAAAATTTAGAAGTACTTGTTGGGTCCAAATATTTA
Source organism: Raphanus raphanistrum x Raphanus sativus (assembly GCA_019705995.1). Lineage (NCBI taxonomy): Eukaryota > Viridiplantae > Streptophyta > Magnoliopsida > Brassicales > Brassicaceae > Raphanus > Raphanus raphanistrum x Raphanus sativus. The sequence goes on along the minus strand of CM034036.1, from coordinate 15,594,109 downwards.
AGACCCGAAAGAATCTGGACCCGAAAGGAACCGACCCGAATCCGACCCGAAGACCCGAACGCCCAGGCATACTTTCAGATAATCCCAAAATTAATATTATTTAATTACTAAAATAATCCAAAAATTAAGTAAATATCAGAAAATTAAAAAAAATCGTAAAATTTAATAAAAACTCATAAATTAAATAAAAATCAGAAAATTAGAAAAAAATCAGAAATTAATTAATATTTATAAAATTAAAATTCAAAAATAAATGAGATCAAATTAAAAAAAAACAAAAAAATAAAAAATTCTTAAATTTCAAAAAAAAAATAAAAATTCAAAAGTTTGAAAAAGATTTTTTTTTTGTCATTTTCAAAGATGATGTTGTAAACTATCACTGGAGATATGACAATTATCGTCATTGTTAATGGTTATTTGAGAAACCATCATCGTCACTAGTGAATTTTGAATTTTCTATTTTTTAAAAAATTTGTGAACTTTTTATTTTGTTCTCAAAATAAATTTGTAATCTTATTTATTATTAATTTTTAGTTATTTTTATTTTATTAATATTTTATAAAATTATTTAATTTTAAAAATATTTATTTAATTTTGTAAAATTTTAGTTTAATTTCTTTTTGATTTTTTTTTCATTTTTGTAAATTTTATTAAAAGTTTCGTTTTTTACTTATTTTTGAATTTTTTATTTATTTATTTTGTTTATTTTATTAATTAAATATTTATTTTTGGAAAACTACCTGCTAAACCGGTCAACTTTTTGCTTTGGAGGTTTTTTTGATATAAATGTCACTTTGAAGGTTAAAAGTGTTAGTGAAAAAAATTTAGGGTTTAAAGTGCTATTAAGTGACACTTTGAGGGTTTTTATGCGATTTTTTCTAAAATTTAATATTTTTCAAAATGTCGATATTAGCAAAAATTAATTATTTTAAAATAAAATATAAATCAATATAAAATATGGTAAATATACGAAAGAAAAAAATAATATATAATTTAAATTAGAATATAATAATTTCAAAATATTAATAAGACAAATCAGTTTAATTATTATTTTTTTGAAAATGTCAATATTTCTAACAAAATTGGTTATTACAAAATAAAATAGAAATAAATATCAAATTAGGTAAGTTAGCAAAACTAAAAATATTATAAATAAATTAACATAATATATAAAATATTTTCGAAATTCAGAGAAAAATGCCAAAATTTAAACAATTATAACTAGGGGTATAAATTTAAAACATGTGATTCTCAAATTTTAGGTTATATAGAATCGAAAATATTCACAAATTACATATACTATATATAAGTTGATGTAATTAATTATTTTAAATCTCCACATATTATTTCAAATCATCAGAAAAAGTTATTTTTATTTAATTTATAAACATAAAATATTATAGATAAGTTACTTAATGTGAAATTTATTTTTTTAAATAAAGATAAATAGAAGTAACAAGGATAATTATTAAATAAAATATTAGAAGACTTACAAACAATAAAATAACCACTATCAATTAAGGTAAGTTAACAAAATTAAAAAAGTATATTAAGTTAACTTAATATATATACAATATATTCGAAATTTGACATAAAAATAAAAATGCAAGACTTTGAAACAATTATTTTAGTTTGTTATTACTGAAAATATAAATATTACCAAATTTTTATTCAAAATAAAAAATATAAATATAAAAAGTTAAACTTACAAAACTAAAAACATGATATATAATTTATTTAATGTTAAACTAACTTTTGAAACATAACATAAAAATAACTAACAAAGATAATTATTAAATAAAAATTGAAAGACTTAAAAAATAGAAATCAATATCCATTAAGGCAAGATAACAAATATAAAACATTATTTAATATTTATAATATTTTCAAAAATCAACATAAAATGAAAAAGATGCAGATTTTGAAACAACTATAGGTATATAAATTTAAAACATGCGATTTCAAAGTTTAGGTTATATGCTATTAAAAGTATTCACAAATAACATATATCATACATAAGTTGCTGCTATAAATTATTGAGAATGTCCCCATATTTTTAAGCAACAAAATATATGCCTAATCATTTTTAATTTTCTATTTCTTTAAGTGTAAATATTACCAAATTTTATTTATTTCCAAACCAAATATAATCCAATATAAGATGTTAAATTTAAAAAGTATAAAATATATAAGTTACTTAGTTTTTTAAAAAAAATTGAAAACATAAAAATAACTAACAATTATAATTATTAAATAAAAATTAATTTCAAACAATTATAACTATATAAATTCAAAACACTTTATTTTAAAAGATGATGTTATATGATGCCAAAAGAAGAAAGAATATATGAATTAAAATTACATATGATTTCAAAATTGAGGCTATATTTTATTATTTTTTTCATATATAATTTACATATATTATTGATAATATACCAAATCAGCATCTCAATTTGATATTTTTAAATATAAAAATCCGATAATTATTTATTTCAAATTAAAATGAAAATCAAATAATCTAAAGAAATAAATATTTATTAAAAATAATTTAATTGATATATAAAATAAATATTTGAAATTGAACATTAAATTTTAACTAACAAAAGATCATTGAAAAAAAAAATCAATTTTTTATATGCTATATGATATAAACGTTATAGATATAATTTACACTTATAAAAATATTCCAAATCAGAATCAACTAAGAAAAAAAAAAACTAAAAAACTAAAAACAATAACTTGATATATATGCTAACTATTGGAAAAAAAATCATGTGATAGTATGTAAAGACATGGAAACAGCATACACATCAAAATAAAATAGATTAGTAATATTAAAATACTTAATATAATCAAACAAATAAAAAGATGAACTAAAATTTGTTATTAAGACCAAATTTCATTTTATATAGGTATCAACTTTAAGTCATCTAAATATATAATCAGTTACACAGTTTTTTTTTTAAAATAATAGTTGATTTTGGTCATTTTTAACCCAGCAGATTCATTCTTTGATTTGCAATAAGTATACAAAATTTTATTACCGATAAATGATAATAAAAGTAATTCACTTATGTAAGACCCGTATTGTTAACTAGCATTTTTACCTATACTAGAGATTTCCCCGGGCTACGCCCGGGTAATTGACATAAATTTTGAATTTCATTTATGTTTATATTATTTTATTATATTTGTATTTGAGCATGTACAATTTGTACATACATATCTTGTGAATTTTTACAAAAATAAAAATTATAAAATTAAATTTAAATTATTATAATTCATAAACTATTTGAAATATTTTTGTCACGATCGTAGATTCTTTCTTCTATATTTCTGTTTTTGTGTTGTATGATTAACATTTTTTGTTTTATCAATGGAACCATTCTATCTAAAAAATATACGTAAAATATGACAGTTCGTAGACTTCTTTCCACTTCGAAAACATTAAATTTAATATGTTTATAATTAATTTGGGATATCCAGAACTTATGAAGACTAACATCTAAATATGGAAAGCTTTGTAGGGATTAGTCTGAATTTACCGCCTAAAATCTCCTACGATCATTAAAAAAAATGGTGCAGTTCACAGATGTACATTTTTCTAAATATTTGAATAGACAGTAAGAAATAGATTTATATCTGAGTATCATGTGGAATTAGTAATAGTATTTTGGTAATTTCCTTCTGAAAAGGGCAAAGTTTTTTTTTATTGATTACTCATAATGAAAAATTCACAAATATTGGATAAAAATATACAAAACACACATTCACGAGCATGATCATAAATAATTTATATTAATCTAGGCTATTATATCGAGAAGCAATGGTCTCGATCTGAAAAGAAAACCAAATTGGTAGCCATTGATTAGAGAAAAAATGGTAGTTATTTTCTCCAAAAAAAAAATAGAGTTATGCTATATTTTTCTTCTTTAAAGAAATGTATGGGCGTCTGATATATTTTATGTGGCTATTCAAAGGATTTAATTAGTTAGACTAAATAGAGTTAATGGAAAATATGTTTATTTTGGGGGTTTTTCGGTAGAAAAACAAAGAGGTGGAAACAGTAAAAGTTTTTATAAACTCGTATGAGAAAATGAAGAGATTGCTGACGATGTATGTAAGTGTTATACAGATGAGATGACATGTAAATTTAGTTGAATTTTATTGGAGGAATTTATTTGCTGAGCTGGACACACTCTCCATTGAATATCAAGGGCTTTTAGTATAATACTGATATTTCACTGTTTTATTCACATAATTTAATACAGTTCTCATCAACGATAAATGTTTTAATAACACTACTATATTATGTTTTGGAACAACATTTAAAATTTTTATAATTCAAATCTTCATTAATGTAATCAGAGGCTCTTTTAAAATAAATTTTAAGATTTTTAAGTTTTTGTCACAAAAATAACATCCCAATGAAGAAAATGATAAAAGAAATTTTATTAAATGGTAAATATGCATTTATAACCTTTAGGTTAACTAATCTAAGACTTGGTATTTAGAGTTAAGGGGTGAGGTTATATGAATGTGTTCAAATTTTAAAAAATAAATATTAAAATTTTCGAAACAAAATGTGCTAATTTGGTCATTTTATTTTTTTAGGGCTATTTTGTGACAAAAACTTAAAAATAATATTTGAGAGAATTTTGATTTTTCTAATATCATCAATAATTAGTATCAAATAAAATAAACCAATAAAGAAAAATAATTAAAAAATTGCATGTATGGACGAGAATAGCTATTTATTTTCCTGAAATAGTAAAATGGAAAATCAAAATCAAAACAGTAATATTAATAAAAATAAATATTCTTAGGTATAATACATCCAAAGTTTAATTTATATATACTAAAATAAAATAATAAATTAATTTTATAATAGTTAAAGTAACAAAAACATTTACAAAAGTTCAAAATGTATAATACGAGATATCTCCACAATATAAATTATGGCAAGATTATATGTAATTTATAATTTTTAATATCATTAGTAATTAGTATCAAATAAAATAAACTAATACAGAAAAATAATTAAACGAATTGCATGTCTGGACGAGAATAAATAACTATTTTCTTAAAAAAATATAAATATGAATATACAATGGTATGCTAGCATAGGTGAAAGCTAACTCGATCAATATAATATTAAGCGCGTAAGTTAAAAAAACTATTTAAAGAATATTATTTAAAAATATATAACAATTAAAAATACACATCGTTATATATTTTACCAGAAATTTATATTCCATCGAACCCAATGACTTTCCCCTGCAATTCTTTATTTGCAAATATTAATTACTTATTTTGGAGGATCCCACCAGTAATCGATGATCATCATTTTGCATGGATATTATGGTATATTTGGAAGGCATGCAACAATAAAGTGTTTAGTAATTTGGATGTTGATCCACAGGAGACGTTAAAATTAGCCGAAACTGAAGCCCGGCTTTGGAAGGAAGCGCATGATTCCATTACCAACAAAGTGGTACCCCCTACTGGGGTAACGGTACCAGAAATTCTAGCTACCACAGGTCGGTGGTGCTTCTCGGATGGATCATAGAAAGAAAATGATAAATTTTCGGGGCATGGATGGTACAGTACTCTAGCAGGTTTTGAGGGCTTGATGGGTGCAAGGAACACAAGGGCGAGTCAGTCTCCCCTACACTCGGAGATAGAGGTTCTTATTTGGTCAATGGAATGTATGAAGAATTTAAGACATTACAATGTTACTTTTGCAACGGATTGCTCGCAATTGGTAAAGATGGTTTCGGAACCAGAAGAGTGGCCAGCATTTGCTAATTATTTAGAAGACATACGAAGTATGAGGAGTAGTTTCACTACTTCAGAGGTGATCCATGTACCTAGAACGAATAATAAAAAGGCGGACAGTCTAGCACGCAGTGCAAGGAAGCAATCGTCTTATGTCGTTCACATGGATGCTGATCCTCCAGTTTGGTTTACAGAGTCTATATGAGTCTGTAATATTGCTGACAAAAAAAAAAATTATATTTTCTTATCATATATACTTTAATAAATTATACAGTTACATGAGCTTCACTACTATAAATATTGTTAACTAGATCAAGTAGAAAATAAATCTAATTGTATTGATTCTTTATTTTACTATTTCAACAGATAAAAAATTACCTTGCATTAGTAAAAATTCAGTATATTTAATTTCACTATAAATATCTAAAAATATTTAATATTAGTAATCAAAATTTTAATGATGATTAAGTTTAAAATCTAAAATTTATACTATATCATGTGAAAAATAACCAAATAAAAGTTTCTCAAGTACACAATATAAATACCAAATCACATATTCATTGTTAAAAACGAAGTACAAAGAAAACTGAAATATTATGGCGATAGATAAAAGATTTTATTACTCTCTAAGGCACATTTTGACTTTCATATAACAATATAAGTCACATTCCACTTGGAAGACACTTTATAGGTGTTCAAAGACTTTGATGTCCTTGTAATAAGTGAAACCAAACCGAAATAGTATTTTTCTAAACCAAATCCTAACAATCCAACTTAAACCAACTCTCAACTCTAGAATCGTGATTCCTTCGTTTCACGATTTTCGCAGTCTCTCTCTCTCTCTCTCTCTCTCTCTCTCTCTCTCTCTCTCTCTCTCTCTCTCTCTCTCTCTCTCTCTCTCTCTCTCTCTCTCTCTCTCTCTCTCTCTCTCTCTCTCTCTCTCTCTCTCTCTCTCTCTCTCTCTCTCTCTCTCTCTCACTCTCTCCCGACAATGGCTGCGAAGATCTACTCCGAACCCTAATCCTCTTAGTCTCGCCGCTCTACACCTGCTTCCGCTCCTCTCCGTCGTAGATAAGCTTGCGAAAGCGACTTCAGACATGTGAGTTAAAAATCCCTGATTAAACCTTCATATGTGTTCATCTCGACCCAAACTTGCTTGGACTCTTCTCCAAAAATCTTTTTTTTTTGACGATTTTATAATCTTTCTGTTCATTTTATAATCTTCATGTTTACTCCAAGCACATCTTTTTGTTTCTGGTTTTTGACGCCTACCTTTCAGATCTGCTCTTTTTTTGTGAAACAATTTTACATAATATCCAAGAGATTTACCGTTGTTTTCTTCCCAACTTAATCTTTGTTTTTTTTCCACATGAGATTCGCCGCTTCGTTTTTGATGTTCAGGTAATGCCGCATGCAGCGGATGTGAGTGGCGGAGGATGTGAAGAACTGGAAGCGGTGATGGCGGATGTGTGGCGGAGGATGTGAAGAACTGGAAGCGGTGATGGTGGATGCGGCAGAGCTTAAAACTGAGTTTTAGGTGAAGGCGGATGCAGCGGCGGAAAGCTTAATTAAGAGAGGGACAGATGTGGGCTTGATGCTAAGAGAAGAGCTATTGGGATAGGAGGGGCGGACTTCAAAAGAGTGACAGAGAATCAGAGATTGGATTTCATTTTCTTGTCCACGGATGCCTTCAAAAGATGTAGCAATCAGATGGCGGAGAAGGGACTATGTGAAACAGAGTCTCTCCTGTCACCGACATGGTTGTGGACCCTTTCAATGCTGCAATTCAGATAAAATGGTAGGAACAGAACTCTAGTTCATTAATGTTTGTTTGTTATTTTCAGTACTTATATATGTTTGAGTTTGTTCGTTATTTCAGTTCCTGGTTTTTGGTCTCTCATCAGATTATGGGCTTTAGTCTTTCTCAAACCTTACCATCAAACGCTTGAATCCATGTTTGGATGTTTTCAGATAGTGAAATAACTGGTTCTCTAATTGTGTTTAAAAACAATTGTTTCTTTTTTTTTGTGCACAAAAACAATTGTTTCTTTCTTCGGTTTCTTGTGATCCTATGTAAATTTGATTATAGTTTTTCTTAGTTTGTTTTGTCTAACATAATAATCGCCTCAAATTGAGAATTTTTTATGATGATTGAATTTTTTCAATTCGTCTTGTTTGTATGTGTTCCTGTCCACAAATTTGAGAAACTTCTTTTTTTTATTTGTGGACATATTGGCATCCACATCTGACATAACTTTTCTTCTCATCGGACCACATACATGTTTCCCAGCGGATGGCTCAAAGCCTACTCCAAGCCAACACCACCCCAGAACACACTCCCCCTGACCAGAATCCCCTATGTCCACAATTCCACTGTCCACAAATCCCATGTCCATAACTCACCTGTCTACAACTCTCCTGTCCACAACTCGCCTGAACATATTTCTTCGTCCCCAGAAACACTTTTATTTCTTCCTATCCTCTAGGAAAAAGAAACAAAACACAAATTAACCTTGAAACGTCATTGTTAAAATGAGCTGCCACTTGCTTTAAGTTTCAAAAAAGCACCTTTATCAACCAATAATTATATAAAATGCAAACCAAATCGGTTTCCTTTTTGCAAACACCAAACCGACGCTAGTCTTTCCTTCCTCAAGAGAGGGCAGTAAGGTCCTATCACATACTACAAGACAAGATAAAGTGTCCCACAAGTTGAATGTGTTTCTTAGTGTAACCCAAACTTATAATGTGTCTCATAATGTAATCTCTATTTAAAAAAATATAAATACGTTAATAAAAAGATATTTATATTTTTATATTAAAATCAGAATTAATAGGAAAATATCAAATACTATTTTAATATATTCATAAAGTAATATTGCATCTATATTATTAAAACTGTAGTACAAATTGAAATTGTTTGGACACATGGATAGTAGTCTAAATTAAAATTGTTTGGAAATATGAATAGCAATATTACATTAATTGCATTTCCATATTTTACTTAGTTTAAAGATTTCATTAATTATATTTCTTTAACAATAATTCACATCATTAATTATATTACTATAAAAATAATAGAGTCGATTTTTATTTATTAATTAATCAATATAAATTTGTGCTAATTATAAAATCAAAAATGTAAATAACTAAGTTTTATATATGGTTAAACGTTCGGTTTAGTTTGTGTTATTAAAACATTTTTTTATTTTAGTTTCAATCGGTTGAAAAATTACGTAGCCAAAAACCTAATTCAAAGACGTGTTTTTGTGAATAAAATAATAACTTAAATCAAAATAATAAAATGTGATTTTTACTGTCACTTAATTTTTTACTTCATATAATTATTTTACTAAATAAAGAAAATTCTTCTATTCCAACTTAATTTAGCCAAACATATAAAAAGAGTCCTTTATTAGTTTATAAAATCAGTTAGACATGACATTGGCTATTCATTTAGGTACATATTGTTCCTTTCGGATATCGTTTTTTTGTTTTTAAATTATGTCTGCTTCCATATTATAAATTTAAGTATGAATTTTGAGTTGAGTCATTTCGGGTCTGGATGAGTTTGGTTTTGATGTATAGAAACCTAAAAATATCTAAATAACCAATGTATCTTTAACGGGATCGGATAGTGTATCAACATAACCATATTACCTATTCGATTCAGGTCTTTTGAATATAATAAGATATTACAACACATCTAAAATATATAACACTAATTATGAAAAATAAATATTGATCTGTAAAAATGTAAGAATTAATACCCGCACGGATCAATCTCTAGTTAAATTTATAACATTTTGTCATCTAAAAAGAATTGCATAGATGATAAGAACAATGTGTAAAATGACTTAAAAGGGGTTTCAATGAAAAATAGGTAAGCAAAATATTGTATCAATGATTTTTATTTAATCGACTAATTTTTTTGCAGTGTAATAATATAGAGTCAGGAGACTACCAGAAAAAAAAAAGATAAAAATAAATCGAGGGAACACTGCCATACCACTACACAAAAGCCATCAACCCTCACTCGAAACTCTGAAATTGCAATGGAAACAAAAAGGGTTGACATACCAAGATATTCAAAGCAGACATCTCTATATGTTATAACTTTATGACAGGTTCTTTTAAAAACAGAGGCTGTGGTAGAGTCAAGTGACACGGGTGATGGTGTTCAACATAAAGAAAATGAAATTACCTCTAAGCGGTCAGGACATGTGATATGTTTTACCTAGCTAATAGCTATGTAATATATATGTACGATCAATAATGATCATGGAGCACAACCACAAAATTGAAAAAATATAACAGCTGGCGAGAAAGTTGAGCGATCACAAGAATTCAAACTCTTAACAAAGATAAAATGTTAGTGCTAGGCTGCTAAGAAAACAATAAAGCCTAGGAAATCATGCTATATTATTTTTGACTTACAAATATGCATTACATCGATTTAGCGGAAAAAAATATACAATATATCAATATTATCCTCGACATGCAATACACGAACCCCGTGCTTGCTCATAGATTAATATAAGTCGTTTTAGAATTTTGCATGTAGATAGATATAAGTAGTTTTAGAAGACACCAAAATATTATTTTAGAACTATATCTATGTGTCTTCGTAAGTCATTTTGCACATAGATATAAGTCATTTTGCACATAGATAGTCATAGTCGTTTCACGAAGACACCAAAATGTATAGTTTTGAATATTTTTAAAAATAAAAGATGTCCGAATTGAGAGTTTGGAAAGATAACTGGCTTCCTGACAAGGAAAAAGTTGTATCAAAAAACTCTTTACATATCCATCATCCCGATTTAATAGTTAAGGATCTCTTTCTTTCAGGTACAACAATCTGGGACATAAACAAGATAAGAAGCATCATACATGAAGATGATGTATCGAGAATTCTAAAGATTCGTCCAAGCTTTACGGGGCACCCAGATGTTATAACATGGACTCCTAGTAAATCTGGAAGCTACACAGTGAAGACAGGGTACCATATGCAAAGGGCCATGGATAGAGAGGAACAAGATAATCAGGTTTCTATTTCCTCTGACCTCCAAATACAACCTCGTGTTTTAAACAGATTTTGGAACCTAAAAATTCCGCCGAAGATAAAAATATTCTGGTGGAAATTAATAAATGATGCGTTACCAGTTGCTGATAATCTGGTAAATAGAAGATGTCGATTAGATAATGGTTGCCAAATCTGTGGGGAGGAAATAGAAAATATTAAACATATGATCCTGGATTGTAGGGTAGCTAAGGAGATATGGTCCTTATCTATGTTAAACAAACTCCCTCACTTAGATCAGTATAGCACAGTTCATCAGTTTCTAGAAGCTTTAGTTGAACAATGTGTTAGTAAGCAGGAGTGTAAGAAGCTACTCTTCTTCCTTGGTTGGAGAATCTGAAAAATGAGAAACAAGATCATCTTTGAAAATAAAAGAGACCATATTGTGCAGGTAATCAGAGCAGCCTGGATGGACAAAAGGCTATGGGAAGAGGTGATTCAACTTATCCCAACAAATGCTCAAACTACACAGGCTCCACCAAGTTCTATCTCGCAGATTTTCCCACAAGGAATGGAAATGTCCTGCATTGTGGATGCTTCCTGGAAGTCACCAGTAGATAATGCTGGTATAGGATGGTCCTTAAGCAGCAAAGAAGGCATTCTTAAACTTCAAGGAAGCTCTGCAATTGATGCTACCACTTCATCTTTGGTAGCTGAAGCAATGGCCATACTATTAGCTGTCCAGCAATTGAACTGTCTTGGATATAAGAAGGTTGTAATTCTAGGTGACTCTCTTCAACTACTAAAGAATTTGGAGCAAAGCAGAACAGTTGAAGGAAGGAAGGATACCAACATTAACGAGGCAACACCAATTATAGAAGATATCTTAAATCTATCTCGTTCAAATGATTTTTTGTTTCAAATGGGTCCTTAGAAACCTAGTTCATTATGTAGATCAATTAGTTAAAAGAGCCAGAGATATTTCACAGGAATATATTGTAACCTGGCTCTGATCTAAGGCCATTGTAAAACTTCTTTGATGAAATGAAATGAAAAGGATGACAAAAAAAGATGTCCGAATTGATATTGCGTGACAGCTGTGATCGATTGGGAAAAAGAAGAAGAAAATTTACATTAACATCACTGACCATATAACAAGGAAGAATATTTCCAGTTTTCAAGGCAAAATAATCTCATGCTTTCCTTTCCGGTAAGAATCCAAAATAAATTACCAAATATTCAATTAGGGTAAAAAATTAATAACATGAAGGAAAAAAGGAAATGGACAAAAGAACTTGGTGGGCAAGGGTATCGCTCTGTATTAATAGAGATTTTTAGGTGGAGTAGTTCGAACATCATCATCAATTCTCTCTGAACTCTATCAGCTTCTTAAATATTTTTCTTGAGAAAATCTCTATCAGGCTTTTTGCTTAACAAGATTCATGGCTCTCTTTCTCAGCCGCCTTGTGAAACCTGCGTTGGTGAGAAGATCCTCCTCTGTTTCTCTACTTGTCTCTAACGCGTTCTCAACTTCCTTGCGGCAGACCCCCCCGTGTTCCATCATCGGCGCTAAACCTTGTCTACCACTAGAGTATTTCTATCGTAGTGGCCTTGGAACACTCATCATTGCCAATGCCAATGTCGCCGATATGAGTTGCTTAGTTCGTTTGAAAAAGAAGGTGCCTGTGGATTTGGTGCACAATGATCCCGATGATACTATGGTAACGATTGGTGCATCTCATGGGTGGGTAGCTAGTTTGAAGGACGATGGAATCCTGCGTCTCCATGACGATCTAAACCCGTATGCATCTGATACAGATCCGAAACGCATCCAGCTTCCTCCTCTTGTGACTCTACCTCATTGCCAGACCAAAGTCGTCACCAACGTGTCTATGTCATCATCATCTCCAGAGAGTGACGAGGACTGTGTCGTGGCTGTCAAGTTCTTGGGACCTCAACTCAGCTTTTGCAAACCAGCCGGTAAGAGTAGTAAACCAGAGTGGACCAACATCAAGATCGAAAACTCCTGCTTCTACTCCTCCCGTGTCATGTTTTCCAAGAAACACAACATGTTTCGTATGCCCGGATCTGGAGGCCACCTCATCGGGTCTTGGGACCCCTGCAATCCCAGCGATAAGCTCAAGTTGCAGTGCGTGGGATTTGAAAACCTTCCTCCCAAGATGCCGACTAACGTACGCGAGTTTATGGATTCGTGCACCAAGAGCGAGCACTTGGTGGAGTCATCATCTAACGGTGAAACTTTCTTTGTTAAGCAGTACAGGAAGACAGCCAAGTTCGTCCAAGGTGTTGCCCAAATGAAAACACAATTTTTAATGGTGTTCAAGCTAGACAATGAAGGAAACGCAGTCTACACTCAAGACATGGGAGATCTGACCATGTTCCTCTCCTTGTCTGAACCTTTCTGTGTCCCATCTTCTTCCTTTCCTGGTTTGCTTCCTAACTACGTTTACATCTTGGATTTCGACGAAACCGCGATGGTCAATCTGGTGAATGGTGGTTTCCCCTTCGTCGCTACAAATGGAAAATCGGATGCTCCTTACTACATTCCACCTCAAAATATATTAGATTGAGTCTTAATTATCCGACTAGCTAGCCTTCTTCTATATCTTCATATGAATAGATTGTACTATTTCCTGTTGGTGCAGTAGATTTATGTATGAAATATTTTATTCTTAACCGTTCGGTGGTCTGTGTCCGTGAAGATTTAACTCAAATCAATTAAAAGAAAATTGGAGATAAGAAACTGAGTATCTATTTTAGTAGTTTAAGCTTATTAGAAATGGAACAATACGGTTCAAATTTTTCATAACAATGCGTAGTGAGTTAAACCCGAGTTTTGATGGGGATAAATTGAGTGGCTGCTAGCTTCTGAAATCGTGAAGCCTTTTGATAAGATGACACCAAAGTTACTATTTTACCTTTACTCAATAAATGAAGAAAAAAAAAGAGTGTCAGAACTCAAAAACACGTGATTCGGACCGTCGACAGACAAGTTATGTCTAAAACATTAGACTATCGTGAATTTACGCAATTATTCTGCCAAAGTAATAAAAATTTATATGAATACATATATACTATCATAAAACTAATCCCCAGATAAACCCCTTAAAATTAATTTAGCATACGTTAAGCCTCCTAACGTAGTTCCCAAACAAACATCTAAACTCTTTTTTTTGTCAGCCAAACATCTAACTTTTAATCGAAGGAAAAAAGGTTATAATTTCATTGGTTGATTATTTTACTATTGTGACTCAGCAAAATTTACTTAGGATGTCCACCTGCCATATATGATTCACCAGTAAGCCTCTCTAATATCTATTAATATGTAGTAAAATGAGGTATACTTTTATATGTGGCATCTAAAAGTTACTTCAGAATTCATATTATGTAATTTGCAGGTTGTTTGGCAATGAGTATAAAGTTGTTCCACCAAAAACGTGATAAAGTGTGCAAACAATTGGTGGATATAGTAAAATTTTACCTTATGACAAAAAATCATCACTTAAAGAAGTATTTGGTAATCAACGAGTAATGTATTGAATTTCAGATCGTTCTTTCAACCACTCCAGCACTTTTGCTCCTTCCAAAATCTCTTGTACCTAAACCACCAATTCAACCAGAACACTCTCTCTCTTTCAGTTATCTTATATAGTTCAAAGGAAATGATAATACTTATTCAAGAGAGCATTAACCTGATCTTTCACACGTTCCTCATCGTACTCTTGTTTATGTTTCTTGAATTCTGTGACCGAGTTCTCCACTTCTTTAACTAGTTCATCTGTTGAGAACTGCATTCAAGTTTTTTTGACAATGTTTTGTTATTATTAACCTTTCATGTGTTCCTCCTCTTAGTGAGCGAACAAAACGATAAAGCATATACAAAAAAAGTACCTCTAAGTTTTCGCGCTTGAAGATATCTCCAACAGCCAGATTCTGCTTGATAATGTTAGTAATGCTCTCTCTTTGAGTTTCTAGAAACTCATTTACTGATTTTTGACTTGAAAGAGAAGCCAATTGTTCTTCTGTGAGCTTCATGTTTCCCTATAGCAGCACCATGTCATTGAACACTAAGAATTTGAGTGACAGCAATAACAGAGTAAAAAGATAGAAATCGAACAAGAGTCAAGAGAAACGCTTGCCTGGATCTCTAGAAGCCTAGCTCCATAAAACTGTCTTCCTTGTTCCTCAAATAAAGATTGAGGAATCTCTACTTCAACCATCTAAAAAACAAGAAGCAAAGGACAATGTTTTCAATCACACAGATCAACAATGTTACTGCTTCAAAAAAGCTTTATGGAAGGAAATGAATGACATTTCGTATTTGTTCAAGGATGGCGTTGTCTGTTGCTTGCTCCTTGGCTTCCTCCTCCATCTCTTGGCATCTTTTAGTAAGAGTTTCTTCAACCTGTTTCATTAGAGAGTTACAGTGAGAGAAGACGACCAGTTTTTTTTTTGTGGAAAACTTGTTGAAACTTAACTCCTCCTGTTTCATTACCTCTTTCAAAGTGGTGCATCCAGGGAGCAACTTATCAGCAAGTGAATCATCTAACGTTGGTAAATCTCTGTAGAATAGTTCCTTACAATCAACCTGAAGAAACCATACAAGATTTAGCTTATCTAAGAATGCTATCACCTTTTTCCTTCATCAGAAAAAAACTCACAGTGAACTGAGCACGTTGGCCACGGAGACTTTCTTGCTTCCATGATTCAGGAAACACAAGCGAGAATGACTTTGATTCGCCAGCCCGGATTCCTAAGATAGAATCAAGGAATCCAGGAAGCAATCTGTTCCCTTCTTCTGTGTCAAAATGAAAACCTGCACACATTATAACCACCCTCTCAGCATTCATTTGCAAAACAGAAAAAGATGATTTCAATGGAGTAAGAGATATGGCTCTGTTGAACCTTTGCTTTCAGCGTCTGGAATGGATTCACCAGTTGTCCCTTCCTCGTCTATGGTTGTAGCAGATATATCAATGACTGCAAGATCTCCCACCTGCACGCAATGAGTGAGATTTTGTAGCAACCATATCATATACTTGCAGTGTTAACCATGAACTAAAGGAAACAAGATTCATAAACAAGTAGTAATATAAGGACATGTGAATTTATGCATTCAGTTACACCTGTAGACCTCGGTCAGTGACAATCTTCAAAGCACCAAGGGACTTGTACTTCTGTCTTAGTTGTCTTTCGGAAGCTTTCTTTGCGTCTATCTCATCTCCTAATTCAACAACGACCTTCATATCTTTATACCCATTCTCAGTACTCCATTTCAGCTCAGGCACCACATCAACAACCACCTCGTAACTGAGAGGAACAAGAGACAAAACATGTAGACAGTTTAGTTAGCATACCAAACATTAATGCTTACTCTGTGGGTATCAGATTCTTTGCATAACCTAAGAGTCTTGAGCTGAGAATAAGCCTTCTCCATCTCCGGAAAGCTGCTTACAATCTGTATAGAGTCTTTTAAAGCCTTTCCAGTCACCTAATACAAAGCCACAAACATCAATAACATCAAAGGAAAACTAAACATAAATCGAAATAAAAGAGGTACTTACAGACTCCATGGCGTGAGGAAGTGTTCTTTTCAAGATAGATTCAACAGTAGCTCTCAAAACGTATGGCCTCCCAACGAAACCCACAATGATATTCTCTGGAACTCTCTTTCCAGGCCGGAACCCAGGAACCTTAGTTTCATTCATAACAACACCATATCATTCATTACAATGGAACTAGTTTTTTACATTTATGTCTTGATTCAGATATTTTTTACCCTTGCCATTTTCATGAACTCGGTCAGGACTCTCTGGTAACAATCTTCACAGACAATTGCTGGAACTTCCACACTCAGTTTCACCTATTACATCCAATTTCAGACCAACAAATAGACACAAAAAAAAAACATAAAACTCGAAGTCTCTCTCTTACACTTGAATTGGGGGCTTTAGTCTCAACGACCTGAAGCTCAGCGGGAAGCTTGTCGTCCTTTACGCTTGGTTCAACCGCCGGAGGCGCCTTGGTTGAAGCCGCTGCTCGCCGGGCTACTCCACCGCCGCCAATTTTCTTGGCGGCGCAGGATAGCTCCAAGGGCTTCTTGATTGGTTTCTTCAGAAGCCTGCCGTTGAATGAGAAACCATCACGAGAGAGGAACAAGCTATCGGATTGGAAGAGACGACGAGAAGAACCAAGACGACATGAATGAAAAGGATTAATTATCGTCGTCGTCGAGCTGATAACGCAAAGCTCCATTCTCGCTCTGACTCTCTTTCTTAGAGATTGAAGAAGGAAAGAGCGAGCGAGTGACTGAGCTTTTTGAAGCGCCACTTACTTCTTGAAGATAAAGCTGCTTTAATTTACATTTTTGTCCTTTTAACATAGGCCACTTTGAAACGCTGAGTTTTATCCGCAGCCAATTTGGTATAATAGCATTTTCAACCGAACCTCGGTTCGGATCCTCAGATTACCAGATTTTTGTCATTCTAATCCAACATTAAATCTTCAACTTTATATTCAAAAATTTCAAAACTACTATTCATTTTCTTTTTATTCCTTATATTTGTTTTCTTTCACAAATACAATTACTAACTTTATTTAAAATAACTTAAGTACATCCAAATAAAATAAAATAAAATCGAATAAATATTACATAACATTAAAATAAAATTCAGATAAATAAAAAATACATTAAATAAATCTCACACAAAATAAAAATACATTAAACAAACTTAACATAAATTAAAAAAAAACAAACTACATAAACATTTAAATATTGCATATCTTACTTGAGTAATTTGGTATCTTATACATAATTTCTAAAATTTATGTGTATGTATGTTATTTTATTATATATATAATTTATATCATTTTATCATATAATATTGTAATATTTTGTGTTGTATAATATATTAAAATTATGTTTTATATGTATTTGTAAAATTTTATCATTATTAATATTTTTTTGTTAATATCAAGGAGTATAATGCAAATAGATAAATTTTTAAGGATTTTTTTGAGGATTCATGGTTGAAACAATCAACCTTCAAATTCTTATTTGAGGTTTTGTTCCCCTTAAAATGAAGTCTTAGGTTGGAAATACTCTAAAGAGGAAATTTTTAGTTGATAAAAAAAGGAAATTTTTAATGAAGAGAAAAACAAAGTTATTTAATTTTTTAAGAATTCAAAATAAAGAATATATTAAAAACTAGTCAACCTCAATATATAGTAATTCAAAGAAAAATAAAATCGCATATATCATAAAACTTTGAAGTGAATAAGTAGTTTATGAACCAACTCAACATCATTTTTTATGATAGGTCTAAGAAAATTTTCAATTCATTTCTGTTTTTATAAAAGTATCTCGAGGTAATTTTACTTCAGTTCTGTCTATATTTACCTCAAAATAGATATTGATATTTTCTTTTATGCTTAGGAAACGAAATAGCCTTACTCTATTTATATTCAATATTTAAGGAAATTTAGAATTTAAAGGAAAACCCTACAATAAAGTCCACTACAATATAGAAAGAATATTTAAATAAATTAGAATGGACTAAATATATGGTCTCGATTTTTTTTTTAAAAAGACTACTTAAAGTGAATTTGTTTAATAAAAAATCAGTAATTGCATTTTTTGAATAAACGTTAATTGAATAATTATAATATAAGCATTGAAAAAATTATACAATTAGATAGATTAGACATAGTTAAAATCTTTAAACATGTTGAATAAACAAAATTGGGACTAATCAATACCACATGTTATATTATTATTGGTTGTCCAAAATTTTAGATTTCTTTTTCACCTTTATTATTTAAAAATATTTTTTCTATAGTAACTTTAATTTAACTTTAAAATCTATATATACAAATATATCATTTTATACACTATATATAGAGATTAACTTACATACTTTACATATATAAAAATGTTTTCCAATATTTTCTTGAAATAAATCACAATAGCTATTTTAATAATATATAACCATAAAAATAAAACATAAAGGAAAACAAGTATATAAAATACAAATAGTGAGAAATCATGATAAATTATAAAATTTGAATGTTTCTGAGATAGAAGAGGAGATGATTTACCATTTAAAGATAAAAATTAAGGTACTGAATGTTAAGAGTATTGTGGATAATTTAAGGAAAACTTATTTTAGAGCATTTGTTAGAATCTTGTAAATACACATCATCAAAAGGCACTTTCATAAACATCATAAACTAGTCATTATCTTTTTAACAAAAATGATGAAGATTGAGACTAATGCGATACATCATTTTTTTTTCTACAAAAACTTTAGCATTAACCAAATTACAAACTCTAACATATTCATCAATTTTTTCCAAGATATTCAACTATTCATAACAATACAATGCATAGAATGGCATGGCGAAATTATGTTCCAATTAGTATGATTTTACTAACAGCTAATGACTAAAAAGTTAAACATATATAAAATGAATATGAAAAAATATACAGGTGGAGAAAATACACACATATATAATTTGTGAAAAATTAGATTAATATCAGGCTATATATTAAACTATATAAAGCCAATTCCACAATGCAATTCAATAATCAGCTTTACAACATAATCAACAATTAATTAAAAAGTGAATTCAACCAATGGTTATTAAAAAAGTATGTTGGCGTAAAATTTGACGAATCAAAGATAATTCTTTATAAAATAGCTTCAAATGTACAATTATTGTACACTATCACTTAGAATATCCGTAATCTATATTTTATTTTTGAGAATTAAGTGAAAAGTATAAAAAATTACTATTGTTATGCTTTTAAACACTAGATGATTAGCTTCCTTCGAATTTGTATCACCTCTGGCTTCTCATGTAACTTGTGCATGTCTTCTTAAGCAATAATATCATATTTGGGCTGGTGTCTCTGAATAAACAAGCTGATGCTAGAGTCGTAGTCGTACCACATTCGCCTCTTTGTTAGCCAACAAATACCAGAAGGCCATTCTAGCTAGGAACCCACGTCCGGACATACCGATGTTTAAGAGGAAATCTCCAGTCCGCCCAGATTTCACCAAACTGTTCAAGTAGTGTAAAAAGAATAATATATGTTTGTGTCGTCGTGTCTTGTGTTAGTCTGTAGTCAGCATGTGTGTGTCGTGTCTTGTCTTAAGTGTTTGTAGTCATGAAATGAATGGAAATTGTTTTGAATGCAAAAACATTGATAATATCTGATGGTTAACATATGAAATGAATGGAAATTGTTTGGAACCATGAAACAGAACATGTAAACATGGTTTTCAATATTTTTTGAAATAAATCACCATAGCTTTTTAATAATATATAACCATAAGAATAAAACATAAAGGAAATCAAGTATATAAATAAAAATAGTGAGATATATTATTGAAGTTTATTAAAAATCATAATAAATTATAAAATTTGAATGTGTGAGATGAATTAGGAAGAGATGATGTATCATTTAAAGATAAGAATTAAGGTACTGAATGTTAAGAGTATTGTGAATAATCTAAGGAAAACTTATTATGGAGCATTGGCCAATAAGAATCATGGAAATACACATCATCAGAGGAATTTTCATAAATATCATAAACTAGTCATTGTTATCTTTTTATCAAAAAGATGAAGATTGAGATTAATGTGATACATCATTTTGGTGATCTATACAACACATGTGTAGTTTTCAATTTATTTTGATATGTAAGTTTATTTTATTTGCTTATTTTTTGCTCAATATTTACTTATTTTTTTGTCTCAAATGGAAGCAAACGTCACAAACCCGACATTACAAACAACAATACGTAAAACTAAAAATATATGTAAACAAATATAAGAATGAATGTTAACACATAACATAAAGAATAATTTGTAATAACATAAAGAATAAACATTACAAATTATTCTTTATGTTATGTGTTAACATTCATTCTTATATTTGTTTACATATATTTTTAGTTTTACGTATTGTTGTTTGTAATGTCGGGTTTGTGACGTTTGCTTCCATTTAAATAGCATATATTTAACTTTCAACTTTTTTATTGCATGCATTTAATCTATTAAATATGTATTTATGTGTTATACACCATATTTTCTTCCATATTTAAAAGTTTATTTGCTGTATCATTTTCTCCAGCAAATAAACTGGTCTGTTGTTTCCTACTAAATGTCTTTTAGTACTTGGCAAACATTTGTCTCAAAAGCTTGCTGCTCATATATTTGAGAGAGAGAGAGAGAGAGAGAGAGAGAGAGAGAGAGAGAGAGAGAGAGAGAGAGAGAGAGAGAGAGAGAGAGAGAGAGAGAGAGAGAGAGAGAGAGAGAGAGAGAGAGAGAGAGAGAGAGAGAGAGAGAGAGAGAGAGAGTTGGTATATCTTGAATGTTCAACGGGTCACCAACGTTATATTGATTTTCTTACAGAGTTACATTATACCAACAAATGGACATCTCAACTACATACAACATAATAAATTAAAACTAGTGTTTACAGTGTGGTTTGTAAGTTCAATATACTTTTTCTTTATTGTAATTGTATGTGTATGTGCGCATAAATGCAACATATATAAGAAATTTATTAAGTAAACATAAGGTTCACTGTTTTTTCTAACTAATGCATGTATTTTTTTTTCTTAAATGCAACATTTTAAATATATGAACCAAAAATCAAACAAATAGGATGGTCCTTCAGAAAAAAAAAAAGGTATCCAACAAATTCGAGGATCCTCAATGATCAAACCGACGAATTCTTCACTAGAGGTGGAAGCAACAAACATGGCTGTCTAGCAAGTGAAAAGATTAAGATATAAACATGTGACATTCAGGGGCGGATGCACGTTTATAGGTATGGGGTCACGTGCCCCCTACTACTTTTATAATTATATTGCATCATGGCTTAACAATATGAGTTAAGTAGCTCAGTGGCTTATAGTGCCCCCATAACTTTATGGAGCAAGGTTCGATGTCTCCTATTATCAACTTCTACTTTACCTATTTTTTCTCCTTTTTTTGGGTCAAAACTCATTTTCTCTTATTTCTTTCTTTCACTCTATATTCTCACGTGAGTCCTATTTAATATTGTGAAAAAAAATAAAGACAGCTTCCTTTCCTACATTTAATTTATTGCTAATTTTATTTATATCACTTTTCTGTCTTTTTTATCCTTAGACCATTTGTTTGTCTTTCTAACTAATTATCTTCCTTTCCATTTCATTTAAGCAATCTACCTAT
This sequence comes from Raphanus raphanistrum x Raphanus sativus, assembly GCA_019705995.1. Lineage (NCBI taxonomy): Eukaryota > Viridiplantae > Streptophyta > Magnoliopsida > Brassicales > Brassicaceae > Raphanus > Raphanus raphanistrum x Raphanus sativus. The sequence goes on along the minus strand of CM034036.1, from coordinate 15,572,061 downwards.
TATGCCAAAAAAAAAGCAATCTACCTATTAGTTCAAAAATACTTTATATTTTCCCATAAACTATTTTGACAATAAGACACATAAATTAATTTTTGAAAAAAAAATATTAAAATCAAAATAGTTTATGTGATGGATTCAGAAAAAAAGTTTATGATGAGTTTTGTTTATAATGCCATGGTACCAAATTTAAATATAGTATAATACTTTAAGCTTAATTTTGTTATTTATTTTTATTGTATAATATATATAATTTTATTAAAAATTAATTAATTTAATAATATATTATACCCCCGACTAAAAATATTTCTGGATCCGCCACTGGTGACATTTATGAGTGAATGGAAGAACTTAATTGATGAGTTATATTAGCACTAAGCTGAACAAACCAGACAGTGGGTATCACAGAATGATACAAGACAAAAAGAAATTTTGTTTAAATATGTATCTGGTAGTTTGCTTTCCTCTGTTGGTGTAATGGCAAAGTTTGCTAGAGTTAATAGAGCAAGTAATAACTTAGTGTTCTTAATAAGAAAAAGGGTTACCAAAAAAGGTGCTTTTTTATAAGAAAGCTTGGCTTTTGCTTCAACTAGTATCAGAAAGACTCCGAATGGAAATGACTAGTGCCATCGCAAACCTCAGATTTTCAAACTTCATATCTTGAAGAATACAAACACAAATAGAAATAGCTCCACTAGAGAAAAAAACAAGAAATGATAATAGTGTCTCTCTCTCTCTACTCGAACGTGTCATCATCGTCATCAGGGAGTGGCTGACTTGCTGCGGCTGCGAGCTCTGCCTCATGCCTACAAAATTATAGAAGTCTCTTAGTGAACAAGAAAACTAAGCAGCAAAAACTCAGCAATGTAATAAGATAAAAGTGAGGTTTAGAAAGCTTACTGTTGCTGAGCAGCCATGTCAATCTGTACTTCTGGGGGAGCAAGGGCAGGTGATTCCACAAAGTGAAGGTTAGGGTCCCTGAAACATTTAAAACTCAACTCTTTATCCATCTTTTTAGTTTATATTCCCACGAAAGTACAAGTCAGGGTCAAAAACTATTATTTACCCGGCGAGTTTCCTAGCAAGGTACAAGAAGGGCTTCTCGAAGTTGTAGTTGCTCTTGGCAGATATCTCGTAGTACTGGAGATTCTTCTTCCTGTGGAATGTCACCTGCTTCGCCTTCACTTGCCTGTTCTTCACATCAACTTTGTTTCCACAGAGTACAATCGGGATGTTTTCACAGACCCTGTACCCAAATAAAATCGAAACATCACATCTCCGTTTAGAAATTTGTTACATTCTACAACAAAAGTCTAGCTTCTGTGTGTTCATACCTGCAAAGATCACGGTGCCATGTTGGAACATTCTTGTATGTCAGACGTGCTGTGACATCAAACATGATGACGGCACATTGACCATGGATGCTGCAACAAAACAAAAAAACACCACATCTTTATATCACGGCCAATGCAGAAGAGTCTAATATGATGAGGTAGCAAACAAACCAATTGCAACAGAATAACTAGTGCTATAAGAGCTTCTCATTTTTATATTCACAATCAAGCCGATAAAATGTATACAATCAAGCTACCAACACTAGAAGATTCTCGACTATTGATACACATATCAGAAGGGATTAAGAAATCAACTTACTAGTATCCATCCCTTAACCCACCAAACTTCTCTTGTCCAGCAGTATCCCAACAGTAGAACCGGATCTTGCCACAGTTTGTGAAGAAATCTAAAGGGTGAACCTCAACACCAATAGTGGCTGCAATCGCATTAATCAGAACCGGTTACAACGTCTCCCACAAATACAAATAGAGCAACTCAACGTCCGTGCAAGAAGTACTTACGTTCATATTTCTTCTCAAACTCTCCGGTGAGATGTCTCTTGACAAACGTGGTCTTTCCTGTGCAAATAACCACAGAGTTAACAATATAGCAAGATGCCATTCCTACTATAGTAAACAATCTCTCATAAATGAAACAGATGGACGCATCACAAACATGCATTAAGCGCCTAGCCAAAGTAACAAAATCAAGCTCCAAGAAAAGACGAACTACGTACAAGTAGCACGCTCTAAAATCAGAGTTTGAGCTGGCAAGATCAACACTACTAATCGAAGCAGAGTCTCAAAAATTCCCGTTTCTGAATCTTAATGGATGCATCAATAACATATACTGAGCTAAGTAACGAAATCAAGCTCTAAGAGACAAACTAGCAGTCTCTAAAATCCAGTTTCTAATCCGAAATTGAGCTGCACTACTAATCAATCAAGACTAAGATAACACCAAAAGCTATCGAAGCGCGGAGACTCGTCAAACTCTAGGACTCGCGCGTTACTGAAATTGACCTAATCCTCTGTAACTTTTTGAAAGCTGAGGATGATGATGATACCTGTGCCTCCATCACCAACGATGACGAGCTTGAAGCTAGGGTAATCGACGGTTTGCTGGTTCGGTAAAGCCTGAAAATTAGTTAAGCAAAAAAACGATGATTAAAGATCAACAGATCACGCGAGACTAAAGATCGGATTAGGATCTGTAGAGGAAAGCGATAGAGGTACGTACCATTGACGAAACCGAAGATGCGGAGATTGAGAAGAAGCGAGTCCAAGAGTTTATGAGAGAACAAGACGGCGAGAGAGAGAGAGAGAGAGTTTTTGAACAGTGTTGTGAGAGTTATGGCACGCTTAGGATTATTGACGCAAATGCTCTCGAAGCCGGTTATCGAGAACTGGATCATCACCACGATCCAGGCCCAAATTATCTTCCTAATCCAATAGCCACTCCCCCCGCGGGAGACTGTAAAGTACCAAGTGTGAGGAGCAAAATAAAGCATGAATTTGTTTTGTTTTATTTTTTTTTGAAAAAACTTTGTTTTGTTTTATTTTGACATAACAAGATTGTTTTTTTATTTATGAATTTATTTTATTTTGACATAACGAAATTGTCCTTTATTTACAGATAAAGGTTTTTGACAATTATATGGAAATTTACTTTTATGTATATATCAGAAATTCAAAATTTTGTATGAAAATTTGATTTGTTTTTTTGATTGAAGAGTTTATTTTTTCGGTGAAGAAGTTGGTTTTGAAGAGAAAGCCACCTTGTCATCTACGAATTTACATCAATGCATTTCTGCTTGATACGTTGTCCTAGTATTTCTGATAAGGTGTACAGTTTTTTCCAAATTTATGGATTTTTTTCCATCAAAAACTTGTGGATTTTATAACAGTTTAAATTAAACCAGTAATTTTAATTTTTTTTTATTATGTTCTTTATATTCCAAAAAAATGGAAATGGACTCTTCTAGTTAGTTTCTTGAGCATGTTTTTTTTATTTCAATGTTTAAAACTCTTAGTTCTCGAGACCATGTCCAAAGCTTTATTTTAATCTTTAATCTGGTGTTTTTTTCTGGTAAAATGTTAGAAAATAAAATTTAATGTTAAACCAACTATGCTACCAAAACTTTTGTCTTTTTGGTGCTGTCCAAAGAGTTGAGTTTTCTTAGGCTAGGGTTTTAAATTTTCAATTTTGTTTTAGTTTCCAGTTTAACTAGTGACCTAATATATATCGTGGCTCGGATTATTATTAGTCCTCTCTTTGTCAGATTTCTCCTAAGTGCAAGAACCAACATGATCTCCGTGGTTTACATGAAGTGTCTGGCTCAACTAATTAGTAGAGGAGGTTGCTTTAGCAACTCGACCACTCGGAAGAGGAACAAAGGTACTCAGCCTCCTGGGGCAAGTGGGAGCGACACACTGAATGAACCAACTCCAATGGAGCAGGATCAAGAAAAAGTGAAGCTACGTAAAAGTGAGCGTGGTAGAATCTCTCATCGTCGATTTGAGATTGAGGGAGATCCGGAGAATCTTATTCTGTCATCTAAAACGACCACTCTTTCTGTCAGAAAAAGGACTTGCCCTATACTGAAATGAAATCGAAACGAATGGAACGCTACAGAGTTGCATGAAGACTGGAAATTAAAACATTTGCCTCCTACTCGGATGTAAACATTTCTCCTTCGTTCAATTTTGAGATTACATAAGATTATAAGAATCACATACTGATATTATATTAATCAACATCTACACAATTTCTTTTTAATTATTAGTTTGATCTTCAACTCATATGTGTTTGTTAATGTATATATGAACTCAGATTCTCAGCAAGACATCTATCATGAATACTGTTTGAGAAGTTCATCCTAGAGTTCCGGTTGATCCCGCTAAAATGGTCTTCTTTTTCTTTTTTTTTTCTTTCAAAACGGTCTAATTAATCTTATGCGTTCACAACTATCATGAGTTATAGTATCATCTTTCTTCCCTTGCACACTCATTAACTACAAATTTCAATTTGCATGCAATTTGCGACAATTTTTACAATTAACGGACACACAATTAGAAATTGAGAATAACAAAATTAAACAGTACTTAGACCAAAAAGATCTTAGGCGGTGTAGATATTTACACCAAAAACTTAAAATCCGTGCTCAAATGATTGATCTTGCAATGTCTTTTAGCTGGTGTATCTTTCTTTATTCGTGGATCGGTGGATGTGATGTCATTGTATATACCACTTATACAGAATTACAGGTTGAGATTACATTAAGAAATGTAGGTAGTAGTAGTCTAGTAGATTGAATAAACAATACGTAAGATGAACCATATACATCGATCCAACGAACACATATTCGAGTCTCGAGCGTTAAAGAATTAGTTTGATGCTAATTGTCCTTTTTTATCGCGATTAATTAAATGGCACGCAACTCCGTGAAATTTGATGTTATGTATGAACGTCGTAAAGATGTAAGACAACAAACAAAAAAAGACTGAGACTATATTATACGACGAAACCAACCAAATATACAATAAAATGGTAAGAAATCTACGAAAACAAATAATCATATAATCTCGAGTGACTAAACAATATATAAAATAAATAACGAGAAACTGCAACCAAATTAATCCTCCGGATCCTCCTCAATTTCCATTTCAGTGCCCTGTTGGAAACTCGCATTTCCCGTACTCTACAAACACGAAAAGCAAGAACAAAACAAACTGATTTAGTTTTTATAATTCTGTTTGGACGTCACAATGTAATTTTATACGTGTATATATACCTAAAATCTAATAGAGGAAAATTTATCAAAAGCAGCATATGTTGTTGAACTATCCCAACTTCCATAGTTTGATCATCTAACTAACCATCATCCAACTACCTTACCCATCCCTTCAAGAATTTCAGGAAAATATACAAAAAAGTCTCGGATAAGAGCCTAAGTGTGAAAAAAAATATAGAAGTAAAACTAAGTACTAAATCCATATAAGTTTCTCAAGTATATTATTATTTTAATATATATTCAGATAGTAAAAAGAGAGATGAGTGAGAAAGTGAACCCCTGGTTCTCGCCTGAGCGCGTCTCCGGCCTGATTCCTCCGCCTGTTACCGCTGGTAGCGCCCCCCTCCTCCCCCCTCCTGATCCCCCCGACCCCCTCTCCCCCCTCTCCCCTTCCTTCGACTCCCTCTTCCCCACTCTTGCTGGTGGTTCTGTAGCAATGAAGCAAATTTCTCCTCTTTTGGAGACTGCGTCCTCTGCTGCTTCTCACCCCTTCCCCTCTACTTCCTCACCCCCCACTACTGGCCCTGAAGCCGGATCTGCAGCATCTCAGACCGGATCTGAGGTTGAGACAACTAGCACTGTTCACGTGAATAGTGACGCAGAAAAATTCCAGGGATTTGCAATCCTTCCTCCTAAAAAATCCTTACCTATCCATACAGACTTCCATCCTGCAAACCAAAAGCCAAAACCACAATCTTCTCCCTCCCAACAAAAATCAGCCAGAAAAACAACTATCCCTCTTCTCCCCCGTTCGAACATCAACCCTTCTGATCCCATCACTACCAGTAACAACACCCCCACTCCCCCATCAGAACCTACCCATTCAGCTCCTCCCCCCCCTCCAAAAACTTGGGCCCAGAAAGTGAGCCTCATTGCAAATAAATCCTTATCGCGCCTAGCTCCAAAAGAATACTCGGAAGCAGGTATCCCTCAAGTGACTGTTCCTGATGATGTGTTTCAAAGAGGAGCAGAGATGCATAAAGAGTTCATAGTTGGTTCATTCTTGGCAAAAATGCCATCCTATCAAGCGATTCAAAGTGTGCTCCATTTCCTTTGGGGCAAGGGCCAGAAGCTGGATATCAGAACCAACCTGAAGGAAAGGACAATACTTGTGAGGATTCCAAATGAATTCATCAGGAAAAAAGTATTGGAGAAGAGGCTATGGTACGTAGGAACCGCAATGTTTCAAGTCTCACCGTGGACTTCGGATCAACAAGCAGCTCCAATAGACCTTTCTGCTATTCCCCTCTGGGCTCACCTTACTGGGCTTCCACTTGACCTGCGTAGCCTGGAAGGATTGAGCTTTGCAGCTGGACTAATAGGTGAACCAAAAGAAACAGATGAATTCACAAGGAACCTTACCGACGTCAATCTTGCCCATGTAAAGGTTGATGCAGACCTGACTACTCCTCTTCCTGACATGATCGAACTCAAGAGAACAAGTGGAGAAATCTACTCCGTTTTGGTCGACTATCCATGGATCCCTCCAACCTGTTCCTTCTGCAACCAACTAGGGCATATACAGAAGGACTGTCTCACAGCCCCTGAAGATAAAACCCCCCCAGAAACCCAATCCAAAACTCAGCCTCAAAACAAAACTTTCACCCCCCCGTTAAACCCTATTCCTTCTCCTATTATTCCTCCCTTGAACCCCCTTCCTGTGATCCCCCCTGATCAGGAACCCCCTACCCCTGAAGCCTCTGATCCTGACTTTGAATCAGACCTCATGGAGATCCTCTCCCCTGTCCAAACCACTCCCTCTGCTTCCTTGGATCCTCCCATCACCCCTCCTCTCTCTCAAACCCCTCTCAGCCCCCTTCCTTTAGCTCTCCCTCCTACACTCTCTCCACTTCAACCAGCTGACCTTGATGAACCTCAACCTATTATCTTCTCTTCCTCCCCTGCTGACGCCCCTTTTGTTGTTGCCCTTTCTGCCCAAGAACCAAGAAGAGCTTCTCCTTTTAAGCACAAAGTAACCCGCAACAAAACCCTTGCTTCTCAATCCCGTTTTTTCACCACATCTAACCCTTTTGCCATCCTTGACTCAACACTTGTAAATGCCTCATCCTCATCCTCATCCTCATCCTCATCCTCATCCTCATCCTCAATCTCACCTAAACCGCCATCTCCTCTGAACCCCTTCTCGCACCCCTCCCTCCCCTCTCCTCCTCCTCCTCCACCCCCTGTCCCTTCTCTATCTGCTGCTACCCATCCTCTTCCTCCTTCTGATCTTGATGGTTCTCCTCTACCTCAAGAGGAGAATTCAACCAATCCCCAATGAGTCTCAACACGTTTTTTTGGAATGTCCGTGGCATTAACGACCCGGATAAGCACAAACCATTTATAGATTGGTTGGCCAGTAGTAAGGCCACTTTTGGTGCTATTTTGGAGACCCATATAAAAGAGCCGCAGCTCAATCATGTCCTATCACAAATCTGCCACAACTGGAGCTACTTAACCAACCATAACTCAGACCCCGATGGCAGAATAATCATCATATGGAAGTCACCCGCTTCTGTTCGCTTCCTTCACCAATCGAGGCAATCTTTGACATGTGAGATAAGTCTTGGTGGCGCTAATAAGTTCATCATGACAGCCATTTATGCTTCATGTCTTCACGCTGAACGAACTGAGCTCTGGGTGGACTTACTAAACATCCAGCAAACCTTCTCTCTTGACTCGTCGCCATGGATTGTTGGAGGAGATTTCAACCAGATTCTCCACTACTCAGAACACTCCAATCCCTCTGTCAACTGCTTCGATCCACCGATGGCTCTCTTCCGTGATACGCTCTCGGATCTTGGCCTCTTTGACCTGAGATATCAAGGACCCATCTTCACCTGGTCAAACAAAACACCCACAGCCCCAATAGCAAAAAAACTGGACCGCTGCTTAGTAAACCAACCTTGGATCTCATCCTTCCCCCACAGCCTAGCTACCTTCTCTGCCCCAGAAATCTCAGACCATTCCCCATCCACCATCGATCTCAAAATACCCCTACCATCATCTGGAACCAGACCTTTTAAATTCTTTAACTACCTAACCAAACATCACCTATTCTACCAGACGGTATATCATGCTTGGAATCAGGCCGGAGACATCGCAATGGATCTTTCTCATCTGAGTGTTAAACTGAAAAAAATAAAGGGAGATTTGAAAAAAATGAATAGAGAGAACTTCTCTGATATTCAAACACGAGTGAGAGAGGCTAACAACTTACTTAAACTTGCGCAGGTACAGGTGTTGACGCAGCCCACAACTGAAAATATGCTTGAAGAAAAAAGACTACTAGAAAGATGGGAGTTCCTGAGAATGATCGAAGAAAGCTACTTCAGACAGCGTTCACGGATTAACTGGCTTAGGGAAGGTGACCTAAACACTTCCTTCTTTCACAGGCTCACTCAAGTGCGTAATGCGGTCAACTCCATCCGCTCCTTCACTCTTGTGTCAGGAGAAATGATAACAGATCCTGTTCTGATGAGCTCCCTAGCCGTAGATCACTTCCAGCAACTCTTATCCCCACCCTCTCAGATAGCTACGCCAACAACCACCACCTGGATCCAAAGCCTAACCTCCTTTAGATGCCCTCATGATCTTCACAGCTCCATGATGAACCCTCCACAGCCATCGGAAATAGAGAAGACGATCCTCAAACTCAACCCCAATAAATCCCCCGGTCCTGATGGACTAACCTCTGGCTTCTACAAGGCTGCTTGGCCAATTCTTGGGACTGAAGTAATATCAGGGATCCGCTCCTTCTTCTTCAATGGGTTCCTACCCTACTCGTCGAACGCAACTATCCTTACACTGGTCCCCAAACACCCAGGCGCTTCTGCATTATCTGACTACAGGCCGATATCCTGCTGCAACACGCTGTACAAAGCTATCTCCAAAATCTTGGTCAAGCGCCTGAAGCCTCTTCTGCCTCCTCTAATCCTGCCAAACCAAACAGCCTTCATTAAGGGGAGATTGCTGGTAGAAAACACTGTCCTGGCATCAGAAATAGTCCATGGTTATCACAAAGACAGAGGGCCTAAACGTGTGACACTGAAGATCGACATAGCAAAAGCTTTTGATACCTTGAATTGGGACTTCCTCTTTAACTGCCTCCAAGGACTAGACATCCCAATCCTGTATCTGCGATGGCTCCATGCGTGTGTGACCTCCCCAAGCTTCATGATTGGATTCAACGGTGAAGTACACGGGTACTTTAGGAGCACTCGAGGATTGAGGCAGGGAGACCCTCTATCTCCCTACCTATTTGTGATCGCCATGAACTGCCTCAGTCTCATGCTGGATAGAGCTGCCACAGAAGGGAAATTTGGTTATCATCACCACTGTAAAGATTCCAAGTTAACTCATTTATGCTTTGCTGATGACTTACTTGTTTTCTGTGATGGAAAATTAGAATCAGTGAAAGCAATCCTGGAAGTCTTGAGGGAATTCGCAGCAGTTTCGGGGTTAAACGTCAGTATACCAAAGACATCCTTCTTCTCTTGCGGCCTGTCACAAGAGGAGATTAATCAAATACAGACAGAGATAGGATTTGCGCACGACGTATTGCCTATACGATATCTAGGAGTCCCCTTGGTTACTAAGAAGCTATCCTTAGCTAATTGTGAGCCACTAATTCAACAGGTGAAGGGGAAAATCAATAGCTGGAGTGCCAAGACACTCTCTTTTGCGGGAAGGCTACTCCTAATTAACACTGTCTTGGCGGGCATTTCTAATTTCTGGTGCACTACCTTCACTATTCCCAAAAAGTGCATCAAGATCATAAACTCTCTTTGTGGGGCTTATCTATGGAAGGGGTCTACTGAAGGTCATCACTCGGCTAGAGTCGCTTGGGAAACGGTAATTCTACCAAAGGAAGAAGGAGGATTGGGAATTAGAGACTTACATCATTGGAATAAAGCATGCTCCGTAAGGCTACTATGGCTTCTCTTCTTCCGCGCGGGATCGATCTGGGTCGCATGGGTTATCAAAAACATCCTGCAAAATGACAAGAGCAATCTCTGGATAATCAAGGAAAAGCAATCGTACTCTCACTCTATCAAAAAGATCCTCAGAGTGAGAGAGTTGGCTTACAACTGGATCAAAGTTGAGGTGGGGAATGGAAGAGACACTCGATTCTGGTCTGACAACTGGTCCCCTCTTGGAAACCTGAGGACGTTCCTAAACCTGCGCTCCTCCACTCTGGGAACAAGACCATCATCAACAATATCAGAGCTCTGCAACAATGGTGCCTGGTCGCTACCATCACCCCGCTCTGAAGCTCAACTAGCTCTTCACACACACCTAACCACTGTTACTCTATCGGAAGCGGACGACACCACAGTCTGGTCACCACTTGGAAAACGATCAGAGAAGTTCTCCACAGGTATGATCTACAATCTCATAAGAGATCATAAACCTGTTGTTGCTTGGAATCGTGCAGTCTGGTCTTCACGGGGCATTCCAAAGCATAACTTCCTCTCCTGGCTAGTAACTCTGAATCGATGTCCCACGAAAGACAGACTACTCAACTGGGGGCTTCAAGTGAATCCACTTTGCGTCCTCTGCAATGCGGCTCCTGAGACGAGGGATCACTTGTATTTCGACTGCGGCTTTTCATTCTCGGTTTGGTCACCTCTAGCGAGGAAATCAAATTCGCCAACGACCAGAAACTGGAACCAACTTCTCAATTGCATGCAATCACTGACCTCCCCAAAGCACAAACGACTACTCTCTCTCTTGACTTGGAAAGCAACGATCTACTCTCTTTGGATGGAACGGAACTCCCGGATCCATCAGAATCAATATCGAGGCGCAGACTCCCTGATCTCCTCTACTAGTGCGCTAATCAAGAACAAAATATCATCCTTCAGGGAATCATCACCAACTCTAACTACCTTGATGATGCAGTCCTGGCTTGAGGATTGAAACTATTTTGAGCGTCTGTCGTGACTCTTCGTCATCGGTCTCTCCTTCATCTTTTTCCTTCTACGCTTTTCTCAAAAAAAAGTTGGGCTAATCCCTTTGTATTGGGCTTAAAAGCCAAAAACTTGCCTTAGTGGGCTCATCTTTATCATATATATATATATAAAAGCCCTTTATCAAAAAAAAAAGTAAAACTAAGTACTAATTAGAGTAATTATTAATTGAAATGATAATTTTCTAGAGAAAAGGATAGAGTACGTACTAGGAGGCTGCGAGACCACGTACGCTGCACCACCAAAATCGCACGTGCCAACACCACGTGCGTTCTTCTGATAGTAACTGTTGAACGCATAAGAAGCGTGCGCCTCTAACGATTCGGGATCGTAACACGTGGCACCCTTTTGAATCGGACGGCAATCAGCGCCTCCTTCGCCGCAAGCGTAGTCCAGACCTTCCTGCAGCTTCTCCTTCGACGTTTTACCATTCGCCACACACCACGTCTGTCCCACGTGCGTCGACGACGGCGACTTAACCGGAACATTCTCTTTGCTATCGTCAACCGGCGCTGACTTAGCGGAGAACGGAACGTCGTACACTTTGTTCTCGTTGGGGTAAAACAACCCGTAGTTCCTCTCGGACGTGGGCCCCGTTTTCTGGTTCTCGTTGAACAGAGCGAACAGATAGACGTCGAGCGGCTCCTTAGGCTTCAACGGCGTCCCGTTTCCAGTCAACACTCTCTTAACTAACCCGCCGTTATAAGCAGCGGCGTTAGCCGCACCGGCGCCGATCTCGTTCTCGTCTCCGGCGGAAGGCCATCCCGTCTCCGTCACCACGACCCTGACGTCGTTGAATCCCACGGCGGACATAGCCGCGAAAACGGCGTCGATCTGCGCGTCCAAGAGATTCTCGTACTTCAAACCGTTGCCGGAATCCACATTCCCGGCGTTCTCTTTGAACAGAGCGTACTCCAGCGAGATCTTATCGGCGTTCGCAGCGTAGGCGAAGAAGGGGTAAGCATTCACCATCACATGCGACGACGTTTTGGTAAGAAATTCCAGCATCGGTTTAATCACCGGTTCGATTAAATCCGGTTTAAACGAACCGGCCGAGGGAGGATACGAATTCGCCAGCGCGCTCAGAGCGAGCGGGGACGAGATCTTGATCGACTCGTCGAGGCTGAACTTCGCGAGAGAGCTACGGACGTTCTTCATCGCCGGGACGAGATACGACGTCGTGTTCGCGGGATCGACGAACACTTCGTTCCCGACGGCGATCGCTTCGATATCGGTCGCCGGCGTGTGTTTCTTCACGTTGTCCTGGACCCAGGCGTCGGTGTAGCTCTGATCCTTGGCGGCGGCGGAGAGGTGCTCGTTGGGGAGGGAGACGACGACTTTGATGCCGGAGTTCGCGAGAGCGGCGAGGACGGATGAGTCGGTGTCGTAAAGCTTGACGCGGTTGATCCCTTGGGATTTGAGAAGCTCGACGACCTTCTCCGGGGGCGGGAGATTGTTCGCGATCCGGCCGTAGTTTACTCCGATCATTCCAGAATCTGTAAATAAACAAAAAACGAAGATGGAGTTATAAATTCAACAGATACATTCGTAAGGACGATGAAAATGTATACCTGCAAGTGTGAAGGGGATAGCTGAGAATGATGAGAGCAGTAGCAGAGACAGAACGCAGAGAGCCATACTGTTGCAGAGATTGAGAAATGTTGGTTTTCGGATGAGCTAGAGCTGTTGCTTATATAGTGGATTATGAGAGGGAGTGGGTGGGACCCCACGTGAGATAGTGGGGACGGTCTTTTTGTTTTTTACTAACTGTTAAAAATTTGCGATTTTTGGTACCTATTTTCAACTCGTGCACTCAATGACGTGTGAAAGTAAATTGCGAGACCGTTTCAATAGGAGCTGTTTCAAATGCAGTCAGATGGTGGGGTACGTGCCAAATTAGCATTAGAATTTTACTGTTTTTTTTTAATAAAAAAAATTATCATGCAGCTTTTTATACTTAAACGTTATGTATGATTATAGAAATGGATTGTAATCTTTCTTTAATCACGTTAGATTACATAGTCTGATAAAACCAAACCACACTAAACCAATGATCACTAGTTTATTTGTATCTTTGTAAAATTGATTTGAATTTAATAATGATATGACTGCATTGGCGTTAAAGAAAAATTATTACAACCGTTGAGCTATACGTAATTCAGTCAATATGTTCACTAAATATTTGGTCACCGAGGCAAATTAACCATACCTTCATTTTTTATAGTATTAATAACTTGTTGAAAACAGCTATAATATATCCGTTAAAGTTAAAAATTCATATAGGCGACGAAACTGGTCGGATGAGTAAATAAATAATGGATGACGTGAGGCATTAACTTATCATTAACCTGCTATAATAGCTTGGTAAAATTTATCGTTTGTTGTTGGAAGTTTAGTAATGTATTAATAATGTATATTTGTAGTTTAGTTGTACTACACAAGTTGAACACTACTGCTATCTATTAATTTTTGATGTAATTACTAATTGAAAAATAAATAAATTAGCTATACCGACGTGAAATATGCATTTACGTTTTTGAATAATCTTCATACGAAATTGTATTACCTGTTAGTGACAAACTGCCAATAGTTCATTCGATTTTAATTTATTTATTTTACCATGAATGATTTGCATGTCACTGTATAAAATTAATTTAACAATTCGAAGGGATCGTAGTCCAGAGGCTGGTTCAATTCTATGCACATATGCTCCATACCAATGTACATATGGTCGAAATTAGGATGGTCTAGATACACCGATATACACACACACACACAGATAACAAATATAATATTTTGGATTATCAAAGTTAACTTTACAATTCTATATATGTTTGTGGGGTGTATCGACATCCAGCGTACGTTATCTTTCGCCCAGGCTCGAAGTCGGTAAGCTCTGGTTCACACGGAAACGAAAATTGAAACACAATGTACATGAAAAAACATTATGTTATACAGAGAGATGTCACTTTCATATTGACTTGTTTCTACCTATTACCTCCATACTCCAAATATGAACGTAATAAAAGTCTAATATGAATACAAATATGCACATATAGATAATCATTTTTTCTTATCAGCCAAGAAATGGAATTCAATGTGTTAGGTCACTTGTATGATGTCTGTCCACCAAGTTGAGTTTTAGATAGGAATGTTAGCTGCTTGTCCTTGATGTTTACGCTAGGACAAAAAAAAAAGTTACTATATAATAAAATAAATATAGATGTCTATTATAGTAGTGTCTGGTTGCAGTTGGTAGTCGTCACGAAACATAGACTAAATAACCATTCACACACTATGGTTTACATAATTTTGTAAAACTGTTTAAATATCATGCTTCAATTTATGCTGGGTCTTTATGATACTGTATTCGAAGGGGAAAATACAATCTTTAACACAATATACTCAATTATGAAACTCAAAATTCTAACTCTTAAGCTTCAGCAATATTACATAAACAGTGTTACGCATAAGAAAGCAACATAGAAACAAATTTTGTAACTAATGAGTAATGTGCAGATACACTAGTTAGGAATGTTGTTATATCACTGTTTTCATGAAGTTTGTTCATTGTTGTCCAAACTTTTTTTTTTATCTGAGAAAGGGTTTCGTTGTTGTCCAAACTTTCTGCAACATTTTGTAAAATTGATAAGATAATCTTTTTGAACATGAATTTTGATAATTGTATTTAACGAAAGCATGTTTTAACCGGAAAAAAACATCTACATGCCAGTGTTTGTTTATATGTCAATACAACTTGTAATCGTTATACAATTAAATGTTGTTCGTTCGTTTGTCTACTGTAATGTGTTATGATAAATGATGGTGATTAAAGTCGCATGTTGTTAGATTGCAGTTGCATAGCAAAATAAACAGGGCTTCCTAGCAAAACAAAATAAACAGGGCCTGGTGGCTTTTTTACAAATTTATGATTCAAGGCAAGTTGTTTCACGTTTTTTGACTAGAAGAGTAACTAAGCCACATGTAAGCCCATAAGCGAAACTTAGCCCAATTACAAATTCTCTGGATCGAAACGACAACATTTTAATTACAGACACGACGTTCTCCCAGCCGTCGGATGTCAAGGCGACCAATATTAATCAACGGTTCGATAGAGAAACAAGAATCCGATGCGACCAAAGAAGTGGGGTTTCAGTCCTTTTTTTCTTTCTATTATTCTCTCCCGAATCTCTCTCAGAACTTCTTTCTTCTCTCAGATCAGAGTTTGTTTTTGGTTCCGTCTCGCCCCGGCCGGAGAATTTGATAAAGGGAAGATGTCTGCTTTTCAGGAAGAGGACAAGAAGCCCGGAGACCAAGGACCATCGGCTCACATCAATCTCAAAGTCAAGGGCCAGGTTCACTCACTCTGTTAACTTCGATTGTTTTCTAGGGTTTTGAGTTTATCAGGAAAATTTAGTGCTGTAGAACTAGAATCGGGCTCTATATCAGTAACATATTGAGAATTTTAACAGGCATATATGTCTACAAAGTTTCTTAAAACAGTATGTAAGCTTGTGCGTGAGTTCTTTACAGTAGCAGAGATTCTGGTGTAAGCGTGGCTTGTGTATGAGTTCTCTGAGAGTTGTTATTAATTGGAGCAATCAATAACTTGTTTGTGATTTGTACACATACCAAACTCTTGTATGGATGTGGAGATTGTGATTATATATGTTCATGAATCCATTGGAATGTTGTGTTTATGCAAATTATAGTCATGAAAAAGCCTTATGTTGGTTTATAGCATACGGTTTTCTAAGATAACTGACTGGTAACGATTTGAAGTAGCAATCATTAATCTTTCTCTCTGGATTGGTTGATACTTAGGATGGAAATGAAGTCTTCTTTAGGATCAAGAGGGTCACTCAGCTGAAGAAGCTGATGACCGCTTACTGTGACCGTCAGTCTGTGGATTTCAATTCAATTGCTTTCTTGTTCGATGGCCGTCGTCTCCGTGCTGAACAGACTCCTGATGAGGTCACATCACTCACTCTCTAGCTTTTCCCCCTTTTCGAGTTGTTTCATTTCCTAAAACTTAAAAAATCTCCTTTATTACAGCTTGATATGGAAGAAGGAGATGAGATCGATGCAATGCTCCATCAAACCGGTGGTGTTACTAATGCTAGTGGCATGTCTGTGGTCTGGGTTTAGTGGCCTTTGATGGTGTTTCAATAAGATAAGAGCGTGTCATATATATTTATGAACAGTTTTCAATAAGACGGTGTGATGTTATTATTGGATCATTAAATATCTAATGGGCTTTGTTTAATGAGGCGGTAGCTTTAACTATAAAAGCTAACCTTTTAACCGCGTTTGGTAATTGATTAAACTTGTTCCCCACTTTTGCTTGACCCCCAAGTTTCTCTTAACTTCATAAAAACCTAGCTTTTCGTTTTTTTTTCAAGCTTCTACCGTGACAAATCAATAATTAATTATGGCTCTATCTTCTTCTTATTTCTCCTCTTCGTCCTGGTCGGACTTACTCCCGGAGCTTATGGACACTGTGTTCCACAGCCTAAACGATGCCAGAGACATCCTTAGCTGTGCCACCGTCTGTTCTTCGTGGAGATATTCTTCTTCCGCCGTGTATAGTAGCAAGTTTGTCCCTTTACTCTTTGTTTCCCATCCCTCTTCTGCCGCCGATAGAGAAACTCAATTCTCTGATCACTTTAGGGTTTTGTCTCTGGATAATTTATGTTTTTCAGGTAATGATCAGAGATGGATTTGCGGAAGCACAGGAGGGTGCTTGTTAACCCTCAATGTTTCTTTCCAGTTCGAGGTAAGTTTACAGAACCCATTTACTAACACCGTTGTTGTTTCTCTGCCACCGTTGATATCTTTTGAGGATGTTCAGCGGTTGCTTCAGTTCCAAGCTATCTCTCAGCACTCTGGAGCCCTAACCCTAATAAAGGAGTTTGTAAAGAAAGCAGTCTCTTCTAAAAGTTTATTAGACTCTGACTGGGTTGTGCTCATAATCTACAGCACCGATGGAGGAAAACTAGCGTTCTGCAGACGCGGAGATAAACAGTGGACGGGTTTAGAGTCTGATCACATCGATGACATTGTGTTCTGTAATGGTGTCTTCTTAGCCATGGACAGAACTGGAGTGATATATCAGTGTGAACTCAACTCTAACGATCCAAAGGCTGTTCCCTTATGCACGGCCTCGCCGTTTCGGTACGATCCTTGCAAGAAATACTTTGCGGAGTCGGACTACGGCAAACTGTGGGTGGTTCTACAGAAGCTAGACGTTAGCGAAGATTTTGATTTCACAGCGTATTTCGAGATTTACGAGTTTAACTCAGAGACGAAAGAGTGGACTGTGGTGAGAAGCTTGAGAGGAAAAGCTTTGTTCTTGAGCCCTCAAGGTAGATGTGTAGCGGTTTTAGCAGGTGAAGCCGGAACTGGAGGGTTCATCAAAGACGATTCCATTTACTTCATCGATGGGAGTCCATTGAATCTGAGCGTTTTTGAATGGGAGAGTAAGCAAATCAAGAAGCTTCTTCACCAGTCAAGGTTTTGTAGTCTTATGTTCTGGGTGACACCTGCAGATGTTCTTCAAAGATAAGACTGACACATTTTGGGGTTTATAGTTTTCTTTATTACGTAGTAAAGGTTTTGTATCTTTCTTCCAGTTTTGAGTCTTGATGTACATTAGATTTGTGACAAAAATACAAGTTCCCTGCAGCTTTTTCATAACTATCAAGAAGCTTTTCTCAATGTGTATACTCAATTATTCAAATTGAAATATAGCTTTGAAGATTTTATTTACTGACGGCAACCAATCCACGAGCAAATCAATTTGTAAAAAACTATTTCATCCTAATCATAATACTAGAAAGAAAAAAAAAATTGTTGGCCTAGTTAACATTCTTACTAACCGATCTAGGACTAAAATAGAACCACATTTCTCGAAAACACAGAGAAAAGAAAGTAACCAAACTTATGGGTTTGAGATTTGATAAAATGAGAGCAAACATACATAAAGGATCCAGTGTACACACGAGAAACATTAAGAGGCACCAATTCACTAATACCAACACTTGTTATTGTGTCTAGACTACTTATGACTTCCCTCACACCTTGTCGGAATCTTAAAGTAAGGAGAGATTACAAGTGGATCTTAAGCAAAGTGACAATTTGAATAGCCTTTACCCATCTTCTTGAAAAAACTCAAGACATGTTGGAGGAGCCTGTTGCAGGGCTTGAATGACTGACAACAAGTGGCGGACGCAGAGCTTTATGGTTAGCCTCAGCTTCTTTGCGAGCTTTGTACATCTCCTCCGTTTCAACAACAACCATCCTTTTAACCTGCAAAAGAAGAAGATTGGTATATCACTAAATAAATAATATCATGCTTGAGGGGAGAGGCAGTGAGAAAATGAGAAAAAAAGAACCTGTTGAATCATTCCTCTAATGGAAGAAGTGTTGGAGTGCAAAACAGTGCGGTGGCATCTCCGGAGTCCCATAGCCTCGAGTGTACGCCTGTGAAGCTTCCTCGTTCCAGGGAGACCTCTCACTAAGGTTATGTACAAGCTCTGGCTCCATTCAATGGGCACTTTAGCTTTGAATGCTCTAAAACCACTCATCCTTACTTTCTGTAACCATGAGAAATAACCACAATACATAAAAAGCTAAACATAACATCACAGAAACAAGATCCAAACGTCTCCAGAATCATAACCGTTTTTTTAGTAACATATATAAATCAAGCAAGCAAGCTTCAATTTCACAGTATAGAATCACGAATTGAAACCTCTATCAGATCGATTACATCAAAAGCGATAACAAGAGTTGCATCAAATGAGATAGGATAAGAGTCAATCAGGTTTGAATCGCTAACAGAGAGATGGATGGATACCTGGAAGAAATGGATGCGAGAAGTCCGGTGAAACAGATCGTTCGACGGCGAACAGAGCTCGGAAATCGTTGAGCTTTCGCGTTTGGCCAAGGGTTTTAGCAGCACAGTCGTGAAATGAGTTTCACAATAGCTCAAGCTCTAACTTTTGGGCTTTATCTAGGCCCATTAGCTAACAATATCTGTCATACCGGGCCTAACCGATGAAATTAAACTAGATATCCTCTTTCGTATGTGTTACTTCATTAATCTTGAAAGATTGACCATATTTGTTTTTAAAAAGTCAAGTTTCAATAGGTTTTGTCAGTGATTTCTTTTTCTAAAAAAATTGGTAAACCTATTTTCATCTCTATTTACCCGAAATAGAAAAAAAAATAACTTATTGTGGGCTTAATGTCTTGAGCCTAATATCATCATGGGCCTTACGAGTTGGTCTTGGGCTGCTGGAAGCTGGATTAGGTAAATTGGTGGCTGTATATAAAGCCAAGCTCAGGTGGTACGTTAGTTGCGCCGTAACGTACAAGAAACAGAGCAGAGGAGCAAGAGAGTAGAGGGTGATCAAGGCTTCGTCTTCTCTGGTATAAAGTCGAGTCGCAGGCTTGCGAGGAGACTTGTGTTGACCTGAGAGATATCGTCTACTGGTTTAGGCGTTACACTGACACCTGAAACAGAGTAGTAGTAGTGGTTAGACGGTATCGATTGTACTTAGTGGATCATATATTGTGTAATCCCTGTCGGAGGAGTTTTCCGACTATCTTAGTGCAATTAGGGAGCAACAGACTCCCCCCAGACGTAGAGACGAGGTTCTCGAACTGGGCAAACAAAGCTTTTGTGTCTTTAGTATTGAATAGAAACTATCTAAATCACATTCGAACTAGAACTTGAATCCTAACAAGTGGTATCAGAGCGTTGGTTCTACATTCCGCAGTTCTCAAGTATCTAGATCAGCAGACGAGTGTTCAGCAAGTAAGAAGGATCAGAGTAGGGTTCGAAACTTATCTTTTTCTTCCGTGTGTTTTGTTGAAGATTGGTAGCAGACTGGTACAAGTGAGTTGAGAAGGTGTTGTAGTCTTTAGATTGCTTCTAGGTTTGTCAGTTCTGATCAAACTGAAAGCCTGGAAATTATGGAGCCTACAAAGGGTAGATTTGAAGTTGAGAAGTTCGATGGGCAGGGTGATTTTGCGATCTGGAAGCACAAGATGCTTTGCTCACTTGAGATTTTGGGGTTGGACTCTGTTCTTGAGGAAGAACCACCTGCATTGGAAGATGAAGATGCAGACAAGTCAGAACCTGCAAAAGATATCAAGCCAGATCCAAAGAGGGCAGCTAAGGACAAGCGAGTAAGAAGTTTGATTCAAATGAGTCTAAGTGATCAGATTATCAGGAAGGTTATGAAAGAGACTACTGCGTTAGGCATTTGGAAAGCTCTTGAGAGAGATTATCAGACAAAGTCTTTGCCAAACAGAATCTATCTTAAACAGAGGTTTGCGAGTTATAAGATGGATGATCAGAAGTCTATTGAGCAAAATTTGGACATGTTTCTAAAGCTGGTTAATGATCTAGAGAGTCTAGACATTAAAATTTCAGATGAGGATCAAGCAATACAGATTCTTACAGGTCTACCACCGAAATATGAACCTCTCGTTCATACTCTGAAATATGGAAGTGGGAAGGATTCTTTGACTGTGAATGACGTAATAACTTCAGCATATGCAAAGGAGACTGAGCTCAGGGAAAGGGGTCTTCTACAGAAATCAAAGTCAGATGCTGAAGGCTTATATGTTAGTGAGCGAGGGAGAACTGACAGAAGGAACAACAACTACTCTAAAGGGAGGTCAAAGAGTAGAGGAGGAAGTTACTCCAGGAACAAATCTAACAGCAAAGGATGCTTCATTTGTGGCAAGGAGGGACATTGGAAGAGAGAATGTCCAGACAAGGGGAAGCCAAAGGGAAATGGAACAAATTCTGCTAACGTTGTAGCAGAGAAGAAAGAACCTTTGATACTCACAGCGAGTGTTCAGGATACGAAGAACGAGTGGGTTATGGACTCAGGTGCTAGTTTTCACATCACTCCAAACAGAGAAGTCTTGTTTGATCTAGAGGAGTCTACAGGAGGTAAGGTGCTGATGGGAAACAATACTGTTTGCAACGTTGAAGGAGTTGGGAAAATTCGTATTCAGAAGAAAGATGGCTCAGTTGTCATCTTAACAGACGTAAGGTACATGCCATCAATGGGAAGAAATTTGATTTCTTATGGATGTTTAGAGAAGGCCGGTTGCAATTATGTTGGAGAAGGTTACAGAGTGAGATTCTTCAAAGATGGTTCGGAAGTTCTAACAGGGAAGTACACTGATGGTTTGTACTATTTGGAAGGTTCTGTTCTAACTGGAGAGAGCAACTTTGTAAATGTAGCAGTGGACGCTACTAAGAAATGGCACTCGAGGTTTGGTCATCTAAGCCAGAAAGGTTTAGAAAATCTGGTTAAGCAAGGTTACTTGGAAGGAAAGGATATCAAGCAGTTGGACTTCTGCGAGGATTGTGTTTATGCAAAGGCCCATAAGCAGAGTTTTAAAAAGGGTAAACACACCTCGACAGGAATTCTAGACTACGTACATTCTGATATTTGGGGATCTCCCTCAGTGGTTGAGAGTCTTGCGGGGAAACGATATTTCATCACTTTCATTGACGATTTTTCAAGAAAGGTTTGGATATATTTCTTAAAGACTAAGGATGAAGCTTTTGAGAAATTTGAGGAATGGAAAGCTGAGGCAGAGACTCAAACAGGAAAGAAAATAAAATGCTTAAGAACCGACAATGGACTGGAGTTTTGTAACAAAAGGTTTGATGAATTGTGCAAGTCTTCAGGCATCAAAAGACACAGAACGTGTGCGTATACTCCTCAACAGAATGGTGTGTCTGAGAGAATGAATCGCACAATTATGGAAAGGGTTCGTTGTATGCTATCAGAAAGTGGAATGGGAGAAGAGTTCTGGGCAGAAGCAGCGTCTACTGCAGTCTATTTGATTAACAGGTCTCCTAGTTCTGCTATTGATTATAAGCTACCAGAGGAACTATGGTCTGGAAACAAACCGAACATGAAGCATTTAAGGAGATTCGGGTCAGCTGCTTATGTTCATGTTAGAAGAGCTAAGACAAGCACTAGAGCGGTGAAGGGATACTTTGTAGGATACCCACAGGGCACAAAAGGATTTCGAGTCTGGATTCCTGAGGATGGAGAATGCACGATAAGTAGAAATGTTATATTTCACGAAGAGGAAGTTTTCAAAGATAAGGAAACCGAAAACGTTGAAGCTAAAAACATGACTTCTAAAGACAAAGGGAAGCGTGTATCGTTTAGTCCAAACTTGATAAGAGGACCATCTGGTGAGGTCCCACAGGAAGAAGCAGTAGCTACTAACAGTAATGATATTGTTGAGACAGGGAGTTCTGAGCAAGGTGGAGCTTCGACGAGTTCAGAAACTCAAGCTGTTGCAGAAACGGAGAGTGGCTCCAGTCAAGACTTGGATCAATACGTCTTAGCAAGAGATAGAAAGCGCAGAGAAATCAAAATGCCCTCTAAGTTTGATGATTTTGATGTTGCTGCTTATGCTCTTGCTGCAGCTCAAGATGTGGAAATGGATGAGCCGCAGTCATATCAAGAAGCTATGAGGTCTAAAGATCGTGAGTTTTGGAATGCAGCAAGTGTGGAAGAGATTGATTCATTAGACAGAAATCATACGTGGGACATTGTGGAGAGGCCAGAAAAGAAGCGTGTGATAGACTGCAAATGGGTTTATAAGAGAAAACCAGGAATTCCAGGTGTAGAAGAGCCACGGTATAAAGGAAGACTAGTGGCAAAAGGTTATTCTCAGGTTGAGGGCATTGACTACAATGAAGTTTTCGCACCAGTGGTAAAACATGTTTCGATCAGATCAATCTTATCACTTGTAGTGATTGAGGATCTACACCTAGAGCAACTTGATGTTAAAACGGCTTTTCTAAATGGTACATTGGATGAGGAATTCTATATGGAACAGCCGGAAGGTTTTGTAGTCAAGGGAAAGGAAGATTGTGTTTGCTTACTAAGGAAATCTCTGTACGGCCTGAAACAGTCCCCACGACAATGGAACAAGAGATTTGATGGGTTCATGAAGGAACAGGGTTTTGAGCAGAGTTCTTCAGATCCGTGTGTGTATATCAGTGGTTCAGATGAGTCTACAAGAGTGTTTCTGTTGATTTATGTGGATGATATGCTTGTGGTTTCGAAAGAAATGAAGAAGATTCAGTTGTGGAAAGATTGTCTCAGTAGCGAGTTCGAGATGAAGGATCTAGGAGCTGCGACAAGGATTTTGGGGATGGATATAGTTCGTGACAGGAAAGCTGGTACTCTAAAACTGTCTCAAGGAAAGTACTTGGAGAAAGTACTCTCAACTTTCAACATGAGCGATTGTAAAGCTGTCAATACGCCTTTGGCCTCACATTTTAAGCTAAAGAGTTTAGATGAGAAGGAGACAGCTATTGAGAAAGAGTTTATGAAGAAAGTGCCGTATGCTAGTGCAGTGGGCAGTCTTATGTATGCAATGATAGGGTCACGACCTGATATAGCTCATGCTGTTGGAGTAGTGAGCAGGTTCATGGGAAATCCAGGAAGAAGTCACTGGGAGGCAGTGCGATGGATACTAAGATATATTAGAGGAACGACAGATTATGGCTTATGGTTCTACAGTGGATCTAGATTCAAGGTGGAGGGATTTTGTGATGCTGATTACGCGAAGGATTTGGATCGACGAAGATCTATAACAGGCTATGTTTTTCAAGTAGGAGGAAACACAGTGAGCTGGAGATCAGGCCTCCAACCCATTGTTGCTCTCTCAACTACTGAAGCCGAATATATGGCTCTAACTGAGGGAGCTAAGGAAGCTATTTGGCTAAAGGGAATGTGTGAAGATTTGGGATACGAACAAGAAGCTGTGAAGTTGAATTGTGATTCTCAGTCAGCCATTTTCTTAGCTAAGAACGGAGGGTTTCATGAGCGCACAAAACATATTCATAAGCGCTATCATTTTATCAGGGATGTTGTGACAGAGGGAAGTGTTTCAGTTGTTAAGGTTCACACTACCAGCAACCTAGCGGATATTCTAACCAAGAGTGTACCTGGAAGTGTATTGGAGAAAGCTCTGGCTTCGGTCAGACTTCACAACTAATTCCCGGAGTCGATTCGCTGCGTGATATTTCCTATCATACATTCGGTATCTCGCAGTTAAAAGGAAGACAGAGGAGGAAGAAGATTAGTAACAGAGGTTGTCTACAAATCTTTGGAGGATGTAAAGTGGAGTTGATTCGAGGTTGAATCAGAAGAAACAAAATTGTTTACCTGGATGGAGATTGTTCAAATCTCTGAGAGGCGAATCGTAGAGTCTCGGATTTACGATTGCGTTTGTCGGAGTCGTGAGCAGAGGCTTCTAGTTCTGGAAGGAGACGGAAAGTATCAGCTTTGAGGTGGAGTTGATGATGAAAATTTCTCGTGTGGATTGTCAGAAGAGAAGCTCAAGGTTGGGAAGAGATTCAGACAGGATTTGCGAAGGTTTCGTCGGTGGTCTGAAGACAGCGATGAATTAGGGTAAAGACAAGGTGGAGATTTGTGGGCTTAATGTCTTGAGCCTAATATCATCATGGGCCTTACGAGTTGGTCTTGGGCTGCTGGAAGCTGGATTAGGTAAATTGGTGGCTGTATATAAAGCCAAGCTCAGGTGGTACGTTAGTTGCGCCGTAACGTACAAGAAACAGAGCAGAGGAGCAAGAGAGCAGAGGGTGATCAAGGCTTCGTCTTCTCTGGTATAAAGTCGAGTCGCAGGCTTGCGAGGAGACTTGTGTTGACCTGAGAGATATCGTCTACTGGTTTAGGCGTTACACTGACACCTGAAACAGAGTAGTAGTAGTGGTTAGACGGTATCGATTGTACTAAGTGGATCATATATTGTGTAATCTCTGTCGGAGGAGTTTTCCGACTATCTTAGTGCAATTAGAGAGCAACAGACTCCCCCCAGACGTAAAGACGAGGTTCTCGAACTGGGCAAACAAAGCTTTTGTGTCTTTAGTATTGAATAGAAACTATCTAAATCACATTCGAACTAGAACTTGAATCCTAACACTTATAAATGTTCCAAAAAAACATATCTAAAACAATGTGTAAAAAGCAGCGAAGCTCAGTTTAATTCTAAATATTGGGCTTGATTAGTGATAATCAACTAATGATAGACTACAGAGGTATTTCATAGTAGCTGTCTAAGCTGATAACACAACAACGACAACAAAAAAAACCACACAGTTGGTTCTATAATTATTCGACTCATGACTCGAGAGATGTACACAAAAGAGGTACATGACTATATTATCACATACAAACATAGATTACCATCTCCATCATACGATGATACTAACAAGTGCATATATATATGACCTTCATCATCATACTCCTTTAGCTGTGTTGATAGGCAAACCATCATCATCACCCCTCTTGCGATAGTCTCTACCCTCTTCCCTCTTTTCAAACTCCTTTTTCACTTTCTCCTTATCCGCTTCAGAATCACTAGGCACGTTGACCGCCTCCGCTGCTCCGTCGTAAGCCTTCTCCGACGTCTGGCTTGCAATACCTTGTCTCTCGATCTCCTCCACCGTGGACAGAGGATCTCTTCCTTCTTCCCTTCCTCCACTCGCGTTTCCTCTCTACATATATTAGAGGAAACCCCCATAATTTAATTATTTATAATTTATTTTCATCAAAACATATATAGGAGAATTAAGAACTTACCTTAAGATAAAGAGAGTAAAGACATGATGATCTTATATTAGGCTTGGAGATTAATCTCTGGTTCAAATAATTTCTCAACATTTTCTTTTCTTTAGAGGGTCTTTCACTTTTGAGCTGTGGCTATAGATTAGATCAAACCATTAGAAAGACTTTTTCAGATCACTTATGAGTTGGGAGGTTTCTGGACTCTCTTACCTATTCCTCAGTTGCCAGCTGATGGACGAATCTTACACTATGAATCTATGATTATGGTGTCTCATCAACGGAGTTATGATTATGACGCCACGTGCGTGTTACGTGTTTATACGGTTGACAAGTTTTGTACCATACCGCATAAATATTGCCAGTAAATATTCATCTCATTTCTTTTTGTACGATGTTCTAGAATTTTTTTTTGGTTTCAATATATATAAAATTTGAAAAGTTTTATATAAGATTTTGAAATTAATTGATTAAAATATTTAAAATTATTGTATAGTTTTTTGT
This sequence comes from Raphanus raphanistrum x Raphanus sativus, assembly GCA_019705995.1. Taxonomy (NCBI): domain Eukaryota; kingdom Viridiplantae; phylum Streptophyta; class Magnoliopsida; order Brassicales; family Brassicaceae; genus Raphanus; species Raphanus raphanistrum x Raphanus sativus. Next base: position 15,545,812 of record CM034036.1, on the reverse strand, counting down.
CTTATTTATTCAGAATAACAAAGAATAATTATTTTATTTTCTTTTTGTTAATATTACTATTTTTTATAAAAGTAGATTTATTTTATTTTGTGTCTTTATTAAATATATTTTTTATGACTAATAATATATACAATCTTTTAACTACTTTAATCATAATATCTTTTGATATCTTTTCATTTTAAATATAAATATATATATTTAAAAATTTTAACAAATCTTTTTAAAAGATTTTCACAAGATCTTAATTTTCAAACATTATATGTAAATATTTCAAATATTCTAACAAATCCTTTTAAACGATTTTAACAAGATCTTAATTTTCAAACATTATACGTAAAATTTTTAGTAATTTCAAAATTAGTTATGAATTATTATACATAAATATGTTTTATTAAATTAAAATATAAATTTAATTCTATTTTATCTATTATATAATCATAATCAATCATTGTAAGAGAAAATTATTATATAGAAATAAATATGATAAATTATATTAAATTGTTAAATTTTTATATTTTATTTTTTGTAAGTATTTATGTTCAAAATATAATACAATGGTAAATGAATTAACATTAGCAAACTATATAATACATATATACAAATTAACATGTATTTCATTAAATCTAGTATTATAAAATATTTTAATCATGATATCTTTTCATTATAAATATAAATATTTAATTTAAAAATCTGTTGAAAAATATTTTAGACATATCATAATTTTCAAAAAGTTTATGTAAATATTTCAACTAATTTCTTAATTAGCAATGAACTATTATTATACATTAATATATATTCAGTATCATTTATAATGAAAAAATAAAAAATTATCTTATTTTCGTCTATTTTATAATAATAATTTTATATATTAAAACAAAAGTCACAATCTCAATTCATGCGTGCTTTTTTTTTAAAAATGGACTTTTATTATAAATCAATTATCATTTATTTATTATTAATAATATGACTTAATAATATATCACTTCTAATATAACCATTGTTTCATATAAAATTGGATTGGTTAACAAACCAATATTTGATTCTTTATTATTATTTTATTTCTTATTAAATGTAATCCTATTATTTTAATTTTTATCTTTTGATTTTCTTTACTTTAAAATCAAATAATCAATCCAAATATTTTTATATATAAAATGAAAAATTAACATCCGCACACGGTTGTGCGGATCGAAATCTAATGGTATTTTAAAAAGTATAACAACTGCAAATACAATAGAACTCATAAATTAAATATAATTGTTTTATCTCAATTGACGTATACAAATCAATAAAATATCCATAATGCATTATCAGAATTATCTTTAAAATCAAAATATATCCAACTAAAAAGCAACTAAGGTGGATATTATTACGCAAATTTTAAAATAAATTATTTACGGATAAATAATAATAAAAAAATTTGCTAAATAATTTTATTTTACCTGAAAAACATTTACCTACATCTCTGCATATTTTATTTTTACTACATAATTGTCAATATTAATAACAGAAATATACATGAAAGATATTTGATTTTAAAACTTACCATAATTGAGTTTTCAGTAAGTTTTTTAATATAGTTTATTATTTAAGATTTGTTACCAAATATAGTAGTGGAAATTAACTTTATATTCCAGTTTCCATATCTAAATATGACAATTTTAATTCAGTTCTGTTAAACTAATGCGAAACGGGTTATTAAAATAGTTACTCTATTTTTATTTGCATATAATAAAATAATAAGTAAAATAAATCATTGACATAAGTTAAATATAATGTATATAATACATAAATAAACTGCATAAAATATATACACTATATAAAAATATTAAAAAAACAATAATTATGCGCTTTAAAAGCGCAGATCAAAATTTAGTACATTATTAAAACACCTAATTAAATACTTATTAGAAAAATTTTCTAATAAGATTATTAAAACAGAATACACATAAAAATATATTAAAATTATATAATTTAATCTCAGTTTATTTAAATTGACCATATATTTAAAAACATTTTAAACTATATCTTAAATTTTCCCAGAATTATTATCTTAAAAATATATCCATAAATATTTGCGTGGAATATATTAATAATATGTATTTAATAACATATAAATATATTCATAAGAAAATAAATTAACAATCATACCTTTATATCAAATATTATAAACGAAACATCTAACATTATACGAAAAACTATGTAAAAACATTGAAAATTTGTGCACACAAAAAAACACTATACAAACAATATTATGTAACAATATCACAATTCAATATATATTTAAAAACTTATTATTTACCCATCAATAGTTGTAAAAATAATAAAAATATATCATGTACCACTAATAATTGATTAAAGTTGAAAATTTGCACTAGATTGAGCTGAAAGTTGAAAATTTTGCATTGGGTTTTTCTTTTGTTTCACTTTGATTACATTTGTAAAATTTTAAACTTTCGAAGATATTTTCATTGATGTTTGAAGGAGGTCCGATCCGTGGGCATCCTTGAAGTATATATACAAGTTTGAACCTTTGTTTTTATAGAAAAATCAGAGTATTGTGTACTCTTTGCATATCTACATTTGTTCGATATCTCTTGTTTGCTTCTTTACTATGGTATTAAGACTCTTTCTCCTTTTCTTTTCCCATTTTATTCATAAGAGTCATAGTCAGAAGCATTGACATATGATTTGTAAACAGCTTGGAATGGAGGGGCAGGTATGTAATATATATGACAAACTCATTAATATGTACATGTTAAGCTACACATTAACACTTGGAAGCTTCTTTTGCATATAAGCTTAGTGTCTATAACCACAAAGGAGGCCCGTGTTACCGTTGCCTGTTTCCAACTCGTCCACCGACAACAGCATGCCAAAGATGTTCTGACATATGCGTGTTACCGTTGCCTGTTTCCAACTTCTTTTGCATATAAGCTTACTGTCTATAACCAAAGATTTTTTCAAAGAATACACATGGCCAAGAAAAGATTTTTATTGATCAAACAGAGAGACTCACTCAAGAACAGAGAAATGCTTAAAGCCCCTTATCAAGATTTGGCTTTTTGAGGAATAACAAGAGTTGGATTACACAGTTCACTTGTTCTGGTTCTGGATGTTGTTCTCATGGGTGGTACTGGTAGATTCTTGGTCTTGCTCGTTAAACCTGCGCTTGAACTTGGCAATCTGACCAATGCTTTGAGCTAACTGACGCTTAGCACCAAAGTGATAGACTTTGCCAACATGGTGGATTCTAGTCATCATGACGTGCATCAATCTACCGCTCTGTGTCACATAAGAGATCCATTGCATCTGTGGGTGTATTCCTTTCTTCATTCTCCCAACAACTCTACAAAACAAGCATTCCTTTTGTTTAGATGCATTCATCTTGCTCTTAAAGCATTAGATGAATCCCCCAAATGAAAGGGTAATTAATATATGACGATTACTGTTAGTTAAGGTTTATCAAAGATTTATGAACCAAGAAATGCCCCTATGTAAAAGAGTACATAAAAAAAAGAAGTCTTATTGACATTTTGTCGAACACCTTCAACGCGTGTTTTTAGTCAGTAAAAATTGCACCCACATTCTCGATGGATTTAAACACACCACAATTGAAAGAAGAAAAAAAAAACAGAATCAGTGTTTCTTCATCGAGATCATTGGGTTTAGCTTTAAATCGGACGGAAGAAAATTCAACTTGAGTATGAAATGTATAATTAAAGAGAGACAGAGAATGGTGAACAAGAGCTTTACGGTAGTAAGGTATGATAAGAAGCTTAGAGAGTTATGGAGTTGGTTCTACTACGTACCTCCGTGAATATGGTGATGCAGAGGAGGAGGAATATGTCTGCTCTCGCTTTCCTCTCTCTGCGCGTGGATACCAATAGAAACAATAAAAAAGAAGAGAAGAAAGAAAAAAAGCCCCCGAGACCTTCTTACTGAGTTAGAGTGTCACAAATGTTAGAGACTTGGCATGCTAACGGCATAGTTAAAGAGTAATGCAGTCAGTGTCACCAAAAGTTCATTTGACTTCATTATCAATTTATAACGTGGATTAAGATTACAAACCAAACGTAACTGTTGCTCTAGTTTTCGTGAGGGTGATGAGTACACGACCAAAGACTTAACAAGCCAATAAGAGAAGATAAGTTTTTCTTTTCTTTTAAACATCATAAACAAAGTACCGTACATTATCTTCAAGGAATGAGCCTTCTCTATTGGGAATGGCATTGCCAAGTAGTAAGCCTGTTACAACAAAACAACTAAACTGACTGTGTTCTAAAATTCGGTTTAGACAGTGTCTAGGCTGTTGACAAATCAGAGCAAAACGAAAGACTTTCTGGAACAATATTTTTTTTTAAAATCGGTTTATGCGTCTGTCTAATCAATAATTCATATAATGCGTCTAGCAATTTCTTGAACATATGTGAATTAGAACTAATTTGGATTAATATTTAGTTTGGTTTATCTGAAAGTGAAGATGGTTGATTGTAGCAAATGCACCTAAACTATTATATATATTTAAGCCGGAAATATGGATTAGCTGCTTCAGCAGCCATGTGAAAAGCAAGAAAAAGGTTTTTGTGATCAATCCTTTGAGGCAATCAAGAACTCGAGGAATCAGTAACACATGTCCATACTCAATCGGACTCATTTGTTGATATATTAGAGTTCAATGTTTAGATAACTAGCTAGCAAGAAAAGAAAAAGACCTCTCACGGCAAAAAGGATTGACTTTTTCATGTGGGATTCATCAATCTTTGAGGTTTTTAAAGAATAAAGAGATGGTAAGATGAGTGAATGAACCAGACAAGAGAACTGAAAATCATTTGTGTTGTGTAAGAGATAGATATGAAGTTGTGACTGATTGGGACATGTGGGTTTTGGTGTTCATAGGTTTTAGAGCACTCCTTTTTTTTGAACAAAGGGTTTTAGAACACTCTAATAGGGATTTTCTTCAAAAACTTCTTGATATACATATACATATGTATGTATATATAAATATTAGTATTTAATTACAGATTTTCAAAAACTACGAAAAAATCAACCCAAATTTTTTTTTAGAAAAACTATTTTTTGAATTTTACAATAATAATTGTCAGGATCGGGTCTTACAATAATTATTAATAAACAAAATTTACATATTAAATATCAGGCTAAACAAATCTTAGTATAAAACTTTTATCTTTTTTGAATAGAGAACATAACATATATGTATAATATTTACGAAAAAAATGTAAGCAATAAAATGATTTTTAAAAATAATATTTGAAGATATAAAATTGTAAGAATTTGAAAATATAAAATTTAAACAAAAAATATTATATTTTAATTTCAGCTGTTTAAAATCTTAATGCTTACGATTTTAAAACTGCATTTGAAGTATGAACATTTATATTTGAAGTTATATGTTTGCTTTTACCTATGTACTAAGTCAAAATCGGCTTTGCATATGTAGATCTGAGACGGACTAAGGGAAAATATACTTTATTAATTTATTTTTTACGAATTCGTACGTATAAAACATTATTCATGATATTTATTTGGAGTATTATAATTAATACACACTTATATAAAGCTTAATAAAAACTGCAGCAGGACTGGAAACGAGGATGTTCCATTTTATTCGTAGAAACTGAAGTAGAAAATAATCTTTTCCGTTATACCCTCAAAACATTATGGGAATCCAAAAATACACACAAACACTTCATTAATTATTAAGTAAATAATTAACTGGACCGTTTTGATCAGCGTCCATGTAAATAAATCATATATATCAGTTTTTTTTACGTGAGCGTGACGTGAATGAATGATTGAATCATCACGCGTAGTTACAAAGACCATAGACGCAGAACTCGCCTAGTTCGCAACGATGATTACACTCACCACAGTGGCGTTTATCGTAAGCCACGTAAACGCACTGACCGCGACAACATGTTTGCCCGAACTTGCATTTGTTCTTACACGCACCGCAGTTTTTGTCGTCGGTTGATAAATCCATACACTTGTTGTTGCAACAAACCATTGTAGAGTTTGCTCCCGTGTTGTAATAGCTGCTGCTGCAGATCTCTGGCTCCTTGTTGCAATGGTCAGCTGCATTCGGGTTACGGGCTTTAGGTCCTTGACCGTTGTCGACTTTTTCTGCCAAGAACCGACTCGGTCTGACCTTAACCGCTCCTGGTGGTGTATGTTCCTTAAGAGGATCTTCGAGAGCAAATTTTGCGGTCGTCACGGTATTGGTGCTGGTGGTCGTGGTGCTGATGATTGCGACTGTGATTGCCATTGTTAATGCAATTGTCACGAGAAGCTTCATGAATTGTGCCATTTCCTCTCTTGATGTATGAGTGTGTTGGGTGAATTTATTAGGCTGGAGAGATAGTTCTTCTTCTTTTTTTACTGTTTATGTGAAATGTAGAGAGAAAAGAGATTTAGAGGGAGAGGGAGAAATTGTGTTGTGAGAAATTGGGGAGAAGTTGGACTTAGGGTTTATAGTTGTGATCTAGAGGAGTTGACGCGTAAAATGTGGTGAAAAAGTTAAAGAAAGGTTTAAGCGATCGATTGATTATCATATCTTCGTTTTTTTCTTATGGACATGTACATGCACATGCGTACGTTGAGGTACACATACGCGTTTATATTAACTGAAATTAGGAGGGTTACTTGGAGTAAGAACTAATGTGTAATATGTGAATTAATCAAAGGCACAGTCTCGTGCTAATAATAACGTAGTAAAATGCAGCACTTGTACTATATTGCTATAATTCTGATGGGCTTGTTGTGTATAATCATTTCTTATTTCTCTTGTTTAAAACTGAATGCATGTTAATGAAAAGAGAGAGAACAATCATTGGAATATTGTTGATTTGGCTTAAATTATTTGGTCTTAGATGTTATAATTTTGTAACTCATTGTATTGATGATTTGTTCTCTACCTATATTGGCTTTCTGATTTAATCAAGTTACAAAAATAATTATTTTAGTCAAAAAATAAAATAAAATAAATATATACAATATAGTGTCAGCTTACAATATAAGGAGAAAAATAGTCTAGAAGCTTTGCAAAAAAATAAAATTTGATGGGTAAAGAAAGATACTTTACGTTTATATGCGCGACGAACTATGACTTCCATCGCTTCGCCTCATGTGCCGGTCTGAGACGATTCGGGCGAGATGCAAGGAGAAGCAAAGGCGTCAATTTTAGTTTATTTGCTAATTGATTTTTTAAGTTTTTTTATTTCATTTGTCGTGAAAACCACGAGCCACTGGTTTATATTTCTAAATTAAGCAAATTGTATCAGTAGAGATAATGTTTATCTCTAATATATATTAAACACAAGATAATGCTTGGGTTTAACTAGTCATTATCATGTATAGATTTGGTCTTATCATGAGATCTCAATATGTTGTATAAATACGGAACTCATATGATCAATACAATTATCCTTTGAACATACTTCTATATGGTATCAGAGCGGGTTTAACCTAATCTAGCTTAACCTAATTTTCTTTCATCATCTTCTTCTTTTCTTTTCACCATGTCAAACGAATCTTCCTCCTCCAACTCCTCTGAAACAGCGAAAATCTTCAATCTTTCTGACCCACAAACAACTCTCATCTCTCTCAACATGTCAAACATAACAAAGTTGACATCCACCAACTTCATCACTTGGCGTCTTCAAATAAGTGCTCTTCTTGAAGCGCATGAGCTTCAATACTTCATCTCAGACGATGACCACTCTCCACCTGCAACTACTACAACAACAGAAGGACAGCAGCAACCAAACCCTAATCTTGCTGCTTGGAAGCGCCAAGACAAACTTCTCTACAGTGCAATACTCGGTACACTCTCTCTTGCTGTTCAACCGATTGTTGCTAGAGCTACAACATCACGTGAAATATGGGATATCTTATTCCGAACCTATGGAAAACCAACCAGAGGTCATATCAAACAGATCAGACAACAGCTGAAGCACAACAACAGAGGAAACAAGTCAATCAATGAATACATGCGAGGTATCATTGAAAAAGCTGATCAACTTGCTCTTCTTGGCTCTCCTCTGGAACATGAAGACTTGCTTGACTACATCACTGAAGGTCTTGGTGATGACTACAGAGCTATTGTTGAGATGGTTAATGGTCGAGATACTCCAATCACAACTGATGAACTTCATGAGAAACTCATCAATCGTGAGCACACTCTGAAAACCACTGAATCTGCTATTGATAACACACCAGTGACTGCTAATCACGCCAATGTTCGTCCTCAGCACTCCATCCCATACAACTCATCACGTGGTGGATCTAACTCAAACCGTGGTGGTTTTCGTCCCTCCCGTCCCTATCTCGGCAAGTGCCAAATTTGTGGTGTTCAGGGTCATGGAGCTAAACGATGTCCTCAATATCAGCAACCTGCACACATGAATCATGGCATCCAGCAATATGCTCCTCGTGGACAGATGCAATACTCTCCACACTGGTCTGCACCTCATCTGCCTCTACCCACACCACAATGGCCACAACAAGCTCATCATGCAACAATGTCCTCTCCTGATCTCTCTCCATGGCTTCTGGACAGTGGTGCCTCACACCATATCGCCAGCGACTTCAATAACCTGGCACTACACTCTCCATACAAAGGGAATGACAATGTCATGATTGGTAATGGAGCAGGCTTACCGATCACTCATACTGGTCTAGTCTCTCTTCCCTCTAAATCTCGAAGTCTCCTATTACACAATGTATTGTGTGTGCCGGATATGAAGAAAAATCTCATCTCTGTCAATAAACTGTGCAAGACTAATAATGTTATGGTTCAAATGTGTCCTTATGATTTTCAGGTGAAGGATCTACACACGGGGACAACTCTTCTCAAAGGCAAGGCCAATGAGGGAGTATATGAGTGGCCATCAACTTCCTCTCCTCTAGCTTTCGTGTCTCACAAGTCCTCTCCAGCTCAATGGCACTCACGCCTTGGGCATCCACATTCTCAAACACTTCGTTTTATGATTTCTCGTTTTGCTTTACCTTTGTCCTCTGTTTTATCTTCTTCTTCGGTTTTGTCTTGCAACTCGTGTTCAACTAATAAAAGTCACAAACTACCGTTTTCTATCTCTAGTCTCAAAACCTCTCATCCTCTTGAACTACTCTTCTCAGATGTGTGGACATCTCCCACAATTTCTGTAGATGGGTATAAATACTATGTCGTGTTTGTTGATCACTACACACGGTATACATGGCTGTATCCTCTCAAAGCCAAATCCCAAGTTGCCAAAATCTTTCCAATATTCAAAGAGCTTGTTGAGAAACGGTTCAATAGGAAGATCATCACTCTGTACTCTGACAATGGAGGAGAGTTTATTGCCCTCAAACAATTCCTTGGAGTACACGGAATCTCACATCTCACAAGTCCACCACACACTCCTGAACATAATGGAATGGCCGAACGCAAACATCGACACATCGTGGAAACCGGTCTCTCTCTTCTCACACATGCCAAGATTCCATTCACCTACTGGTCATATTCCTTTGCAGCTGCCGTATATCTGATCAATCGTCTTACAACACCAAACTTGGCGAACCACTCGCCCTATCACCTGCTGTTCAAGGAAGAACCTAATTACAACAAGCTGCGAACGTTTGGATGCCTCTGCTATCCATGGATCAGACCTTATGGACAAAACAAATTCAGTCCCAAGTCAATACCGTGTGTCTTCTTGGGGTACTCTCTAACCCAAAGTGCCTACATATGTTTGGATGTAGCAACATCTCGTGTCTATATTTCCAGACATGTAGAGTTCATTGAGTCAGTCTTTCCCTTTTCGTCCCTCTCTTCTAAATCTCCTCTTGTTTTGAACGATGAGCCTGTGTCTTATGTCTTTCCTTCTGCAACTTTAGCCCCTGTTTTTAAACGGCCACTCTCATTGACCCCGTGTGATGCTCCTTTGCCACCAACAAATGCAAATGCTGAAACAGAGGACACTACTGCACCTGATCCTCCACCGCCTGAAGCTCCTGAGCTACAACCTGCAGTAACAACGACTGTCAACACTCACAGCATGACGACTCGATCCAAGAACAATGTCAGGAAACCTAACCCAAAGTATGGTCTCACGGCAATTCTTGGAGAAGTTGAACCTGCGAATTATACTCAGGCTCTCAAAGACAAGAGATGGCGTGCTTCAATGGGTGTGGAATATGATGCATTTGTTCGTAATGATACATTTGACCTTGTTGATCGATCCTTGGCTACTAACATTGTTGGATCAGGTTGGCTTCACAGGATCAAACGCAATCCGGATGGTACTGTCAAATGTCTAAAATCACGCCTGGTTGCACGAGGAAACCATCAACGACCGGGTGTAGACTTTCATGAAACCTTCAGCCCAGTGATCAAACATGCCACGGTTCGTCTTGTTCTTGGCACGGCTGTAGCAAAAGGATGGCCACTTCAACAACTAGATGTTAACAATGCCTTCCTTCAAGGACCTCTTCATGACGAAGTATATATGTTGCAAGCACCGGGATTCGTTGATAAAGACAAACCAAATCACGTCTATCGCCTTAAGAAAGCTGTGTACGGCCTTCGTCAAGCACCGCGTGCCTGGTATAATGCACTACGGGAGTTTCTTCTCAGCATAGGGTTCAAGAACTCTCTCTCCGATGCATCACTCTTCGTTCTTCGCTCCGGATCTGCGTTTGTCTACATGCTTATATATGTGGATGATATAATAGTCACGGGCACATCTATGTCAGTAATATCAAAAGTTACTGATCTTCTTGCAGCCAAGTTCTCTCTAAAAGACCTTGGTGAACTGTCGTACTTTCTTGGCTTGGAAGCTCATCGCACCTCTGCTGGATTGCATCTCACACAAACTAAATACATCACCGACTTACTGAAAAAGACACAAATGACAGATGCTAAACCAGTTGCCACACCGATGTCATCTTCTCAGGTTCTCACACTCACATCAGGAGACATCTTACCGAACCCATCTGAATACAGAGCCACAGTTGGCAGTCTTCAGTATTTAGGCTTGACGCGACCAGACATTGCCTTCACTGTTAATCGTCTGTCTCAGTACATGCACCAGCCACGAACACTTCATTGGGAAGCAGTCAAACGTCTTCTGCGTTATCTTGTTGGTACAGCAAACAAAGGCATCTTCTTCTCGGCTACTTCCCCTAGCACGCTTCATGCGTATTCAGATGCTGACTGGGCAGGAAATCATGACGACTACACTTCCACAGGAGCATACATTGTGTACTTAGGAAGACAACCAATCTCCTGGTCCTCTAAGAAGCAAACTGGCGTGGCTCGTTCTTCTACTGAGGCAGAATACAGAGCTCTCACTTCCGCTGCAGCAGAGCTAAAATGGGTGATCTCACTAATGTCTGAGCTCGGGTTACGGTCGACTGAAACTCCAGCACTATATTGTGACAACATTGGTGCTACGTATCTGTCAGCTAATCCGGTCTTCCACTCTCGTATGAAACATCTGGCGTTGGACTATCATTTTGTCCGAGAACAAGTTCAAGGAAAAGTCCTACGGGTTGCTCACATCAGTACAACTGATCAGTTAGCAGATGCACTTACTAAACCACTACCAAGACAGCGCTTTCTTGATCTATCTAGCAAGATTGGACTCTGTTCTCGGCGTCCATCTTGAGGGGGCGTATCAGTAGAGATAATGTTTATCTCTAATATATATTAAACACAAGATAATGCTTGGGTTTAACTAGTCATTATCATGTATAGATTTGGTCTTATCATGAGATCTCAATATGTTGTATAAATACGGAACTCATATGATCAATACAATTATCCTTTGAACATACTTCTATAAATTGAAGCTATACATCCTCTAATAGACACTTGCGTTAACTTGAATATTACAAGTCGACCTTCATACGCCCAATCAACCACGACAATATATTTTAAATATAATTGAAGGCCATTTTTACATTGTAATTTGTAGGAATAATTATTATGAATTATGCAAGTCGAAAACTTAGAAAACACTTAATGGTTATTGACAAAAAATTAGTTTTCAATTTGAGAAATATGAGAGCGAATTTAGGAAGGTTAAGTGCCTTTCTTCATCACTACCAGCCTTCTGTCCCTATCAGTCAGATTTGTAATGTAAATTTTGATTTACTGTTTTATCCCGATTAAATTATTTTAACTTTGATAAATCTAGAAGAGTTGCAAAGCCCGAAAATGGACTGTTTTTCCAGAGCATTTAAAAGAATCATAAAGTATAAACATATATTCATGTTAAGTGAAATGTAACTTAGTTTCACATATTAAAAGGATCGAACCCGAAACGTTACAGAAATTAATATGTTACATGTTATTAATTCAAAAGGTTCAAAAAACATATTTAATAGGCTAAAACTTAGCACTTGGAAATAACCCAGAATGTGCAATAATCAAACGTATGTCCCACTAACCAGGGTTGAGCCTGACTAGAAGCTAGTCAAACATGTTCAAAATTGGTTTAATATTTAAGTGGCTAAATAGTTAGTATAAAAACATCAATAATTTATTGGTTATTTTATGTATGCATGTTTAAGATTATGAGTTTAAATACGTACGTACACAATTTTGATTTTTTTCCTAATAACTACTAGTTAATGGAAAAAGAAATATAAACTGAAATATTCAGGCTCGGTCTTGATATTAACCATTTAAATTATTAATATATATAACTATATTTTTTTGTTGCTAAAAAATTATAGAACCTTTTCTTTTGTAACAATTTGTCAAGCATATGTTTTTGCATAAATATGCAATATTAAGATATAGACTTCGAAACAATTATTTGGTCATTGTATAATTGGTAAAGCGAACTTGTGAATTGAATATATATATATATATATATATATATAAAGAACTTGTGAATTGTGTGAATACATCGTACTTCAGAAGAAAATTCTTGAATATATTAAATGGTCAAAGACGTCTGCAAATATTAGATTTAGTGTTTGTTTATTGGTAAGAAAGCCGTGGAGATATGTCAACGTTATTTGTTAAACAATGTACAAACTCTAAGTCACAAATTAAAAAAAGTCACAAATTAAGGTCAACAGCATTCCCTTGTTTCCTATTGGTTATTTCCTGACCTATACGATACTCTACTGTTTATCTACGATATCTTTCTGTTGCATTATGTTTTAAGCCACGCGCAAACTTTTTTTTGAAAAAGAGAGAAAAAAATACATACAAATTTAGCTGTAGTATTCGTTATTGAAACTCGTGAAACAATGGTGTGATGCTGTTTTAAACAAGAGATTTCATATTACTAGCTACTTGCATTATCACTTTACACAAAGGGGTCATTTTATTATAGACTACCCTTCTAGTATTATTTTATCTAACAAATTTTATTGCAGCTGACCAAACGTCCGTGTTTTTTTTTTTTCTGAAAAGAACCAAACGTCCGTGTTTATTGGTAAGGTTACAAGTTACAACATGTTTTCAGTTGCATCCTTAAAATACAACTGACACTTTCTTCTTCCTTCATCAAAATAGGATGATGATGATGATGAGATGATCCATAATTGTTTTCGCTTGTGTCATATTCAGAACTGTTTCTTTGCATGTATTAATTTTATCGGAGAAACTCTAACTACGACCCGTTCAAGTTTGACAATATACATAAAAAGATTAGAACCAGATAGATTGTTGTTGTCTATGCAATGGAGAGGAGACATAAAAGTTAAAGGGTGCAACTGGAATGTTATTTTATGGAATAGTTTTGTTTGGAATGCATCATTCCATGAGATTCCAAAAAATATTTACCAGTCATATATAATGAATACATTTCTAAAACAATTCCACACATCCCATTTTTTGAATGAATCAAAAACAAAAATCCTTTGTAAAATCCATTCTTTTTGTTCCATAATATAAACCTTCGTGAAAGATGGAATGACTGGAATCAACTATTCTATTATTAATTTCAGTTTCTATTCCATTTTACTCATCATTCCATTTTTTCTTATTCCACAAATATTCATTCCTTTTATTCATAGCATTCCTATTAAGAATAACCAGTTGCAGCCAAAGATTATGCGCAAAATATAACATTTAGTTAGTTATAGGGTCGAATGCGAGCCGTTTTGATTTTCCTTATTCATAAGAATGCACGTCGTTATCTTGAACCAAACGTTTTCCTACTTCTCAAACGGCAATCAAAAAGTCGATAAAACGACGTCATTTCAATGAGCAGTTTCTCTTTTCAAGTCATCACGAATCCTAATCCAATCCTTTTTTGGGTCAATCAAACAATAATAGTCTGCCCTAAGCTCTTCTCAAAATCATCAATCATCAATGGATCTGGAGATCGTCGGCCGTCACGCTCTCTTCTTCGACGATGATTCGATGGCAACCTTCGTCAACTCCCCGACGGCGCTCGTTGACTGGAACAGCCTTTTCATTGACCGCTACGATGTTCGCCACCTCCTCTCTTCCCTCCCTCCTCCGCGTCCCAAGCGCCGCCGTCCGATCTCAGACGATCCTGATTTGGATGCTGATCTCGATCACGAGCGCTATCTTGATTTACCGGCGGATTCCCCATCTCCATCGCACGATGAGGCCGGTAAGGATTGCGAACTTCGCAGGAGTCTCTCCGTTTTATCTATAGTTGATTTAGTTGTTAGAGATGGTGGTAAACGTTCTAGAGGATTATAACGATTAGTATCAGCTGGTTACTTGATTTGTTTTGCCTTTTCAGGATTGGATTTTGATTAGCCTGTATATTGAAAGATTGAGTAATCTAGTCGTGTCGAGTGTGTGTGGGTATATAGAGATTTACACGTTACTACGTCTACGTATCTGTTTATGCACCAATAGTTTGTATTGTGTTAGGTAACTGCGTTAGTTAGAACCCTCTTTTGTGCGGTTCCATATCCCATCAGAATCTTGTACGTTATGTTAGAGAGGTATTTGGACATCATTTTATATGCTTATCTTTGTACTCCATCGCTGATACTAAGCACTGTGGTTTACTAATTTCTTAGAGTTCAATGCTGGCTTGGTTTCCCTAACTAAGTCGGCATCTTAGTTCGGTGAGTGTGTAAGTAAGTCCTAGGTTGCACATTGATGTTTGCTAGTTCTTCTGATTACTACATATAATATGAAACTAAAAGACTCTGTTTTAGGGAATAATTTTTCTCCAATAGTACTTTTAGTTTATCTTTTTATTCCCTTTTCTTCTCTCTACTGCAGTTGGTATGCAGAATTGATCCTTTTTTTTTTTTGCTTTTGCACCACAGATATCAATGATGGTTCCGCAAGTACAAATGCTGATGGTTTCCGTGCTGTCCCCTATTCATATGGAAGCTCCAGTGATTTCGGTGACCAGAAAACTGCTGATATGGAATCTGGGTTTACCCCGCCTTTCCACGTGCCTGATTATTTACTTCAACACCTGGTAAGTTACTGTTTTAGTACTGTTTTAGTAGATTGTTCCGTTTAGAAATATGCGGGCTTTGGTCACTTATTTGGTACTAAACTGATATGGCCATGTAGACATCTGAAAGGTGCATATGTTATTCTAAAATGTCTAAGTTTCAGATTCTCGGAGGAGAGATGGAGTTGTCTAAGGTTGTCATTCACAGTCACCTTGTTTCCTTTCGCTGCCATGACAAGGGGCAGTGCAGGTGGGGTTAAGATGATAGAAATTCATGGCTTACCAATAACCTAAAAATGAGTGCACATCAGATGATGCATCTCTATACAGTTTCTCATATTTGCAATTTGTGGTTCTCCATGCTTAAGTGAGATTTCAATATGTATATACATGTGTGTTGTCAAAGGTTCATTCCTTCAAAACCAAGCATCATGAGATTTCACATTACTAACTGTTTTTTCCTGTACATTTTTCTCTGCTTTCAGCCCCCAACTGAGAAATTACATCAGATCATGGCGAGAACTTCGAGTTTTGTAAGCAACCATGGTGGGCAATCTGAAATTGTCTTGAGAGTCAAACAAGGAGGCAACCCAACATTTGGGTTCTTGATGCCAGACCATCGTCTTCACCCTTACTTTAGGTTTCTTGTTGAACATCAAGAGCTTTTGACAGGAAAATCTACCGTAGAAGATAGGAATATTGAAGGTGGGAAGGATGGTGGAGCTTTGTCCTTGCTTGGTTCCGCTTATGGGACTGTAGAAGATGAAGATACCAAAGAAGAGTCAACAAGGGACTGTAGCACAAACGAATCTGCTGAAGCTGATTCCAGTGGACCGGAAGGGTCAAAAGAAGCTGCAAAGATTGTCAGAGTGAGAGGTGTAGCCTCTAAGCATTCTCTTCCGTCCAATGATCAAGCACCTTTTATAAAAAGAAACCCTTCTGTCAGCGCAGTTAATGTTGTTGAGAGGAAGCAGATAAATACAGAAGATGATGATACAGAAAAACCTTTGGCTTCTGAAAAGTTGAAATCTTCGACAGTGCTGGCACAACCCAAGATTGAACAGCAAATTGTGGAGCCGCCTATTGAGATGAAAAGAGCGATTGATAAGATAGTTGACTTCATCCAAAAGAATGGGAAAGAACTTGAGGCCACTCTTGCTGCACAGGATGTTAAATACGGGATGTTTCCATTCTTACGTCCAGCTAGCTTATACCATGCATATTATCGGAAGGTTCTTCAAGAGGCTGAAGAGGTACACTTCTATTTCAAGTTCCTGCTGCAGATTTTGTGTGTTTTCGTGTGCTTTGAAACCTTTTGCTTATAACTTTCACTAATAATATACACAACGGCTGATTTCTTTTGCAGTTAAGATCATGTAACAAAGGCGATTTTACCAAGAAGGAAGACATGAAGCAAGAGAAGATGGACAGTGCGGTAAAAGGTGACAAACTTGCTCTGGGGAGTGTCACACAGGATGATTCTGCAAAGATAGAGAAACAAAAAATGGTTAGTGACAAACCTAAGACTGAGTTACACAAGGAACCATTCAAGCCCGTCGAACGGCAGATGAGGGTCAATGTAGATGTGAACACTGCTGCTGCTATTCTTGAAGCTGCCAGAAGAGGCATAAGAAATCCCCAGTTAGGGATCCTATCAGGCAAACCCTTGGATGAGACTTCTCAGAGCCTCGGAAATGATGGAATTAATATTTCTTCTAAGCCCCCTGATTTGGCCAAATCTATGGGTCACCTGAATTCTGGCTCGGCAGCTGCTAGTGAAGCTGATTCTTCTGAAGCAGGCTTGACGAAGGAGCAGAAGTTGAAGGCAGAAAGATTGAAACGTGCAAAAATGTTTGTGGCCATGTTAAAGCCCGGTGCCCAGGCATCGCAACAAGCTGAACCATCGCGAAGCGTATCAGTCGAACCGTTTGGTCTTGGATCAGGTTCTAATGCTGCCAAAGAAAGTAGCCCACTTCTATCTGAAGCTGAGACGAAACAAGCAGATGATGGTAACAGTGAAAGACGATCAAAGAGAAATTACCGCTCCAGATCACAGAAAGATGAAAATGATGAAATAGAAGAAGACGATAAGGAGAGCAGCATGGAGGAAGTCACTGAAGATACCAAGACTGAGAAGAAACATTCAAGTAGAAAACGACATGACAGGCATAAGCATAAGACACGACATTCTTCCAAGGACAGACATTCACGGGACAAGCACAAGCATGAGAGTTCATCGGATGATGAGTATCACAGCCGTTCCCGTCATAGGCATACACACCGCAAATCTTCAGACAGGCATGAGCTATATGATTCGTCCGACACTGATCGTGAGCACCGACACAGATCTAGTAAGCATAACAAAGATGCTGACTATTCTAAGGACAAGCGTAGCCATCGTCACAAATCCAGGAAGCATCATGATAAGCATATTGATTCATCTGATGATGAGCATCAGAGACACCAGCGACACAGATCTAGTAGGCGCAAGCACGAGGACTCTTCAGACGGTGAGCATGGTCATCGACAGAAGTCTAGTAAACGTATAAAGAAAGATGAGAAAAGAGTGGAAGAGGAGGAGAGTGTTTCAAAGTCAGATCAGCCTGATCGTAAAGCTTCTCCTGAAGATGATAAAATCATGCACCCACAAAACGAACCAACTCAAGTTTCAGATGAGCTAAGAGCCAAAATACGTGCCATGTTAGCTGATACCTTGTAAGTTCGTTGACCGTCATAGAAGACTTTTTGTTACTACTAGTATCAGGACTGGTTCTGATTAATAATCGGGCGTTGGACTGGTTCCAGGTGAAATGGTCAGTGAGCATCTATCTAGAAGCATAAAGGTCATAAAAGCGATGCCTTGGTGTAAAAGCCAATCTCTTTAGATGCTTGGAAGTAGGGATGAAGTCAAGAGTGAGTTTCTCACTTTTGTTGACGTAAGAAAGAAACTCTGCAACGAAAGTTTTATAAAATATTTATGACTGTTGTCAATGTGATAGTGTATTCATTACTTGAAGCTTACCCTTATTGGATGAATCTTACATGGCCCCTATTCTCTATTGAAAAGGCAAAATATTAGGGAAAGCCTCCTTTCGTGGGGTTCGAAACTCTCTTTTCAGAAAAACTTTATCTTGTTAAATTTCTTTGGTTGGTGCTTTGTTGAAGGTATTCTTTCAATTGTTAACACTTATGTTTTCTGCTTTTTGTATTTATCTACCGGAAATATCAGTGTACTTCTCATGAGTGCTAAAGAATCTTTGGATTAAGGGTTTACCTTCAATTCGATTAAAAAGAAGAAAAAAAGATGCCTATAAATATATTCGGTGGATTTTTTTTGTGAAGTAAAATCGAGTGTAAATTAGAAATAAAAGTTTAGAAAACAGTCATTACATCAAGTATATTCAGATTCGTGGCGCTAATTAGAGTTGATGTTTGGTGGGAAATAATACTCCTTTTTCCATTATTAAACAATTTGTTCTCATATTTTCCGTGATTAATTTGTAATAATATGGCTGTAAACACATGATACTCCCAACATAGTTCACTTATGCTAAAATGTCACAAATAATCGTCCCTATATAAACTGTTATATATAGTATATACAAAATTTGTCACTTTCTTAAGTGCATGATACTAAGTATACCCATTCGTTTGAAAGCTAACGTAAATTATTTTTGTTTGTTTCTGATAGAAATGCAATAATCGTTTGTTTAGAACATAACCAAACTCTTTACAAGCTTACAGCGCCATTATAACGTGAAATTGTGAAGTTTCAGTTAACGTTAGTGTTAGAAATACGAAATTAGTAATACTTTGACCCTTTTTTACGTTTCCAAAAACATTGCAACGGAAAAAGCATGCGCACCAAACTACAAATAGAAGTTGAGATTAACAGAATATGTAAGATAACACAAACAATCGAACGTGTATTCATGAACAAGAAACACTTGCTAATAATGCTATTTAAAACATAGCGTGATTTTACTTCTCACTTTTCACCTTCACGTTTTCAGAAAAAAAAACTTTTATTTTTCTTCACGCTCCCAGTCACATGTATGAAGCCGCGTTACTTTGTTATAGCCGTCCATTACCCACAAAAACAAAAAAAGTTGCAATGATTAATAAAGATCTCTTAGCTAGAATTCAAATATTTAATCTTAGTATACGAATTTAAATAAAAACTGATCTGAATCCAACTGTATTCAGTATTCTCTAAGCAAAGTAGAGATGCGAATCAATTCATGCAACACCTTCTTTCTTTCTTTCTTTCATTATAGAATCTTCTTGCATAGCCCCAGCTTGCATTCCAATTAAAGAAAGTTCACATAATGAAGCGGCACATAATCCGCTTTTGTGGGTATTTCATATGTGAAGAATGTATTTATGTATAATTGAAAAAAAAATTACTACGAGACTTTTAAACTTTGTTTTCCAGTTTCGCTTTTGTTATTAGTTTTTAAAAAGAAAAATTGAGACATAGATTAACTAAAAAGTTTTAATTTCCCACAACAATAAACTAAAGAGAAATTGCACCCTAACCAAAAAAGTCCAAATTAAGAATTTTCTATTTATATTCTATCTCTCTTTATTCTCTCTAAAAAAATAATTTTAATGTATTTTGGTTATTTTACCAATTCTCCCTAGGCTAAACTCTTACGCTAGTCCCGTAGTTAGCTTGATATCCCGGCACGTGACGCATGCTCTTAATTTTAACATCTTGTTTTTTTCTTGGGACCTTCTTTTTCCTTTTTGAACCACAACTTCTTGTTTTCTAAACAAAAGAAAATTGTTTTAATTTTCGCCTTATTGGTGGATCAAAGTTACGGCGCTGGCCACTCTGACATCATGCCATCAGAGCTGTCATCATCCAATCACCTCGCGCAACCTGTTATATTCACATAATAAGCATCCCCTTTCGCCCAATTGGCTCTGCCACACAAAATGTTTGAGAAACAAATAAAAGAGCAACAAAAAGTAAGAGCTCACCCATTTTTTATAATGTCAACATTAGTGATAATAGAAGTTATAGAGTACACTATAGGGATTTACTGGAATTTCTATCAGCAGGGTATTCTTTTAGAAATCAAATAACCAGATGAATAATGAGACTAAAAGATATTATAATGTACGAAGAGATATCAACATGTAATTCATTAAAAAAAAAGAGATATCAACATGTATAAAATGACAGGCATGTTGTATATTTCAGATATCGTTATATCAAACAGCCAGAGCATGCTTTTCTATTCTTTATTAAGTACAGCATCACCGAAAGAGATTATCTAAATAATAATAACCTACCATAAATAGTATTTTAATGAAATGAATATTGTTTTTAAATGAAAAAGGTCATCTATATATATCATGAATCTACCATAAAGAGTATTTTAATGAGATGAATATTGTTTAAATATATTAAAAGATATATCATGAATCTGCAATAAAGAGTTTTTAATGGATGAATATTGTTTAAATATATTAAAAAATTAGTTCCTAAAAATACAAAGTATAGTCTATTATGCAAACAAATGTCACAAATCACTTGAAATTAGAGTACATACAAACTATGCCCATCACATCTCTTAAGGTTATTGTTACCCTTTTGTTACTTTTCACAATACCATATATATACCAAACTTATCAATCATAGTTTCTTATCACAAACTTTACAAGATTAAATATGTATTTAATGGTATACCTGATAGATAACCGACTGAAAATTGATGGGCAATTATCCATTTCATTTTTTTTTTTACCTTTGTGCTTGAATTATGTGCCGACGTAACTGTAATGTGATTTGGATCTTTATTATAAAACGTCTGCTAATAACATCCAAGAACATGATTAAGTCGTGATGGTTCCTTAATGGAATAACTTAACCAATGATCAAGTCATATTTTATTCCCTTTTTAACGAATGGCATCTTTGAATTCGAACCTAAACGGCTGTATCAGATCTAAAGATAACAATAACAAATCTAAAATTAAAAGTGAAAGATAAGGTAAAGTTTTTGTGCTTAATAATTGGAGGATACGAATAAAAGTTGTAAAGAATGTATCATCTCTCTCTGTTGAGACTTTGAATTAAGACAGACCATAACCCCATGCCAAAGTCATTTACATCACACACATAAAAGACTTGTGTGTGTCATGTGTGTGTATATATATAAACAATCACATCACAACTCTTTGCTTAAACATTTAAAACCTCTCTCTCTACAAGTTTACTTTCTCTATCTTTTCTCCTCTGTTTTTATTGCTCTGTTCCAATGGAGAAACAAAACTGGACAAGAGGACCAATCATAGGCCGGGGCTCAACCGCCACTGTATCACTAGCAATCACAAACTCCGGCGAGTTCTTCGCCGTCAAATCCGCTGAGTTTTCTTCATCGGCGTTTCTGCAGAGAGAAGAATCGATTCTGTCGAGTCTGAGCTCTCCATACGTAGTCAAGTACATTGGGTCCAACACGACGACGGAGAACGACGCACTGACTTACAATCTCCTGATGGAGTATGTTCCCGGCGGGAGCCTTCACGATTTGATCAAGAACTCCGGCGGGAAATTGCCGGAGCCGGCGATAAGAACCTACACGCGTCAGATACTGAGAGGTTTGATGTATCTCCACGAAAGAAAGATCGTTCATTGCGATTTGAAGAGCCGGAATGTCATGATCGGAGGAGAAACCGCGAAGATCGCCGATTTGGGATGCGCTAAAATGGCGGGAAACAGGAGTTTGGAGTTTTCCGGTACACCGGCGTTTATGTCGCCGGAGGTGGCGCGTGGCGAAGAGCAGAGTTTTCCGGCCGATGTGTGGGCTCTGGGGTGTGTGGTGATAGAGATGGCTACAGGGTTAAGTCCTTGGCCGGAGCTAAACGACGTCGTCGCTGCGGTTTATAAGATTGGTTTCGCCGGTGAGTCGCCGGAGATTCCGGGGTGTTTGTCGGAGAAAGGTAAAGACTTTCTGAGGAATTGTCTGAGAAGAGACCCGAAACAGAGGTGGGTTGTTAAAGAACTGCTCCGACACCCGTTTCTCGACGAAGAGGACCAAACTCAAACTCAAACTAGTAGCTGTCTGAATACTACTTCTCCCAGTACTGTGTTGGATCAAGGTTTCTGGGATTCATGCGAAACCTCGAGAAGTCGGTTCATCCAAGAGAATCAAGAAGACACATTTGATCGGGTTTCTTCACCGGCTGATCGAATCAAGAAACTCGTCGGAGATGAGATTTTTTCCGGCGAGCCGGAGTGGATTACGGCGGAGGATGGTTGGATCGAAGTTAGAGGCGACGGAGAGATAGAGAAACGTGACGAAGACGAAGTGGGTTGCGTCGAAGCAACGTCATTGGAGGAAGAGGAAGTTGGAGGATCTTGGAATTGGATCTTGGATCAAGAGGACATCTTGTTCTTGGAATATTCTTCCACTGATGAGAACAACATTTTTTATTTTTACTTTGGTAACCTCTTTGAAGAGGATGATTTAATTCTATATTATAAAGATCATATTGAAGATGGTTTTGTACAAGTTCTTGATATTAATAATAAGAATCATCTCTTTAGTCACGTCACGTTACAATTCTACAAGTTCTTGTTTCTTTATCACGATGGATACCGTTTTGAGTTTTGTGGACATTAAGGGAAAAATGTTATGTATCCAATCAAGGATTGACGATACTTATTGTTGACGATAATAGGTGATTATGTCGCACTTATGACTTGTTATCATCGCTTATAGATTATTTGTTGCATAATTTGGTTCCAACATACTGAACTCTCCTTACATGGTCAAATTAGATTCTATTTAAATCAGTGTTAGCTAGATGATCATTTCAGACTACTAAAATTACAATTTATAGTTAGACATTAACAATTTTTAAGCTCGCACAACTAAAGGTTTATAGAAAGTATCATAAGATCATTTACTTGTAAACTTGAGATAGTTAACAATTTGGATGTCTGGTAGATCTGAGTCCCAAACTAATTTTCTAAAATCTGTTCAGAGATTGTTTACAATGAGTGAAATATCTATATCACTTGGCTGCACAAACGGATAAATATGAGTTTGATAAAGGGTCCCTTTGATAAACTTTGAACTTAGGTTGCTTAACACTTTTTCAAGTCCGTCGTACTATTCGACCATACTTGTGTGTTTATGTGGTTAATTGTTAAACTGAAAGGTGGTAACTGGTAATATTAGGTGAAAGTCGTGGTCGGTTGATATGCGTTTCTGGTAAGGAAGTTAAGTACGGAAACCACTCTACATAATGAGATTGACTTTATACAAAGTCCACTCCTTATTTTATTTTCACTTATTTTAGTTTGGTCTAAGAAAAGTCTCTACCAAAACTGCAAAGGTCATTCAAATATGAAAGCATGAGACTTTTCTTGGGGTCTATAACCAAAGTTGGCGTTTACTTTCTGCACACTAAGCAAAAGTTGGTATTACTTGACCAACTTCATTCACGATGACTTAATATCTCAAATACAGAAGTCGTCCCAAGTTAGCTTTTTCTTATTTTATTATTTATGCATTTCAGAAAAGGTAGTTTGGTGTTCTATAACTTGTCTTTTAGTTAAACAAGTATATAATTCTTAAACCAGTCTTCTCAATTATAAAACTTCCAACTCGAACTTGTTAATCTGATTTAATATCATGTTTTCTTTAAGTGTTGATATTTATACCAAGTGGTGATGGTCTAATGGTTCCCATTTGAAAAGGAGTTGTCCAATAGGTATAGACTATGAATCTATTCCTCACAAACGTATTATTTAGTTATTTTTGACCATTTTAAATGATATCACATTTTAGGTAAATTAGAGAATCTGGTAAATGGACTACCCCATAGCAACACTAACCCTAAAAACATTAATCGAATGTTAAGAGCTCAAATAACTCATATTATAAAAAAAAATCCATACCTATATGTAAGTCTATTTTGAAAATTCAAGATATATTCGGCATTAAACATTTTAATATCTTGTTTTTAAAATCAAAAGATTTAACGGGAAAGTAATCAGTAATCACACATTTGATGCCTAAATATCTTAATCAAACAACGTACAAGCAAATAACTATCTAAAGAAAAGTAGGTCGAAGTGTTCCACTTAATGTCCAAAAGGTTGATGGTGAATCGGTAATGAAAGGATGACTCTACGTCGATGTCAAAGTGACCTCATGCATCAAAGTCAAATACATATTTTACATATGGGCAATATTTTGAAAACCGGACCGAATATCGACTCGGTGAAGTTACTGGTTGACTGATTAGACCGGTTCAACCGGTCGAACCGGAGTTTTTATTTATATAAAAATATATATAATTATATATTTATACTATACAAACTTTACTTCTACATATAATACTTTCTCTATCTTTTTTTTATTAACTCAAAATAAACAACAAACATAAATCTGATTACTATGTAAACTAAAAATTAAAAAAAAACAAATGATTTACAGCTAAAGCAATCATATTTATTTATTTTTACAATTAACATTTCAAATTTTAAGAATATAATAAAATAAAAATAGTATATGAGAGTCAAAAATATATTTTTCACATTTTTCTTAGAAAAATAAAAGTCAATTAAATAGTGATAGTTGAACACTAATTATAAAATATTAAATTTTAGCTAGTAATAATTAAAAACACTTAATTATATGTTAATTTTTAAGAATCGGGTTTTAAAATTAAACCGGATCACCGGTTTTACCGGGTTTCAGCCGGTTTTACTGGGTTTTATCAAATCCGGGTTTTAAACCGAACCGGACTCGGCTTCTTCAGCGAGTCACGGTCGGACCGGTTCGACCGGCCGGTCCGATCCAGTTTTTAAAACACTGCATATGGGAGAAAAAGTCAAAACATGTCAACCTTTTGTAATGATAAAAAGGCTTGGTGACAACCGTTAGTTATCATAACAATAAATAAAACAACATGTACATATATTGCCATAATTCGACCTACTGATATCGCAATTGCTAATTTTGATTGGTTGAGCAATCTACAGGTGAATGGAATTTTGTTAACGTATTGTTATATTTGTATGAGTCAGTTTTCTTTTCACTTCGATATATCACCATTGTAGATCTAGGGCATCCTCATTGCATCGTCTCTCAAAAAAAACTATACCACTAAAAAAAAAAAAGAAGAAGTAGGAGAATGAGAAAAGATGAGAGCATACTCTCATATGAGACAGCCAAAAAAATCTAAAAGACTTAAACCATGTCTCTGTCCAAGTATTCTAGATTTTAAAATCTAAGCGCAACTCAAGTCTTTCACCAAAAAGTTCTCGAGATACATGTGTACATATATATAAATATTTGTATATAATTATGCATGAGTATTTTAGAATTACGGAAAACCAATCCAAAATATCGATCAAGGATGTTGGCTCTCATAAACATGTACCTTCTCCTAGACCTTCTGCTTCTCTTCGGTCCTCTTCTTATCGAAGTCAATATGGTCATTCAGGACTAACTCCCAGAGTATGGGTAGAAAAAAGCTCATCAAGATCAGGCCACACGACCTTTGCAGTCCCAATCTCTCATACATCATTCCCCGATACCTTCAACAAAGCAGAAGTAACTCCCTTCTTGATGATACTAGCTCTTCTCGGATTCTGGTCGGCTGCAAGAGCTGGAAGTTCAACATATGGAAGACACTTTCCAAAACCACATCATTGACAGCTGCTCAAATTATCAAAGCTCTAAAGGACGGATTCAAGAATGTTAAATCTTTATTTCAGATGTCTCCTATCCGATCCTTGAGCAAAGAAAGAGTTCAAGAAGGTCTATTTCTAATTTATTAAACACAAAAGATGAGATAGGTGGTATCTCGAGCCATCAGCAAAGAAAGACTGGTTATCCACAGAGTCACATCATAAATAATTTACGGAAATGAAAATGTTTTACCCAATAAATACCAGTGGCATTATTAGAAAAATGTAACATTTTGTTTAAACTGTGTATGAATAATAAAACTCAATACACCGATGCTTTCCCTGCCCGGTAAAATCTTTTGAAACTATAAAGAAACTCCAAAAAAAGAAAAGTTTGTTTTTTTCTCCTCGAAGTATCTTTCACAGATTGCATGGTTACCTGAAAAGAAACTGGTAAAAAAAAAGACAAAGAGACTTGCCATCTCTTCTGGTCTCAGATCTTTATTCATATGTCTAGAAGAAGCCTCTGAGGATCTTCCACAACATCCTTGATACGGCGCAAGAAATACACAGCCTCTCTTCCATCGATTAGCCTATGATCATAGGTCAGTGCGACGTACATCATTGGCCTTGGTACTACGCTTCCTCCCACAACCATTGGACGTTGCACGATTGAATGCATTCCAAGAATAGCAGACTACACATGAGAGATTTTTTCTTTTGCGTTAGCAAGGGAACAAAACAAAAGGAACTATTGCTTTGTACAGTTTTTAGTATGTTGAGGAGTCAAACCGAACCTGAGGAGGGTTGATGATAGGAGTGCTTATGAGACTTCCATAGACACCACCATTAGATACTGTGAATGATCCTCCAGCCATCTCGTCGATTGATATGGTTCCTTCATTAGCCTTCTTAGCAAGAGAGTTTATTGTTTTCTCTATGTCCGCAAAGTTCATCTGGTCAGCACCTCTGATGACTGGAACCACAAGACCCTTGACACAGAAAAAATAAAGATCAGTCACTATTCACTACTACCTCAAAACCCTATGATGCAAAGTTTGGGTGCTTATGAAGAGAACTGAAGAAACAAACCTTAGAGGTACCAACAGCAATACTGATGTCTACGTAGTCTCTGTAAATGATATCATCTCCATCGATCACTGCATTTACCACTGGTTGATGCTGGAGGGCACTAACAGCAGCCTGAAACAAACGGTTAAAGAGGATTACTTTATCTGTAAAGATAAGATATGTGAATAAATTAAGGAAGCGTTATGAGTTTTTAACCAAACCGTACTTTAATGAAACCAGACATAAGCCCCAACTTCACTCCGTGCTTTTCAAAAAATGCGTCCTTGTATTGAGATCGGAGTTTCATCAGATTAGTCCTACGAGAATGTTGGGGAACTTTAACACTTGGGGGGTAGTAATTGAATAATCATAAGATATATCAACATGAAGTTTTAAGCTGTAACTTACATATCAACTTCATTGAAAGTTGTAAGCAACGCAAAAGTGTTTTGAGAGTCTTTCAACCTAGTCGCCACACGCTTGCGTAGTCTTGTCATAGGAACCTGCAATGTTGTTAAGATGCCAAATCATCAAACCATGTGAATGTAAATAGCTTTTCTCTCACAGGAAAAAAAAGGAACAGACATATTATAGAAGCAGAGACTAAATGACGCAAGTTTATATACCCTTCTTTCCCTGTCCTTAGGAGGAAGCTGAGGCTCTTTGGCTGACTGTTTAGTCGGCGGTGGAGGTGATGGTGCCTTGGGCTTCTCCGCAACTTTGGGCGCCTCAGCAGGAGGAGAAGGCTTGGCAGCAGGTTTCTCCGCTACCTTCTCTGAGGGTGCAACATGAGACACAGCATCTGCGGACGTTGAAATGATAGCTACCTTGTTTCCAGGTTCTACAGTATCTCCTTCCTTGACAAGAAACTGCATAAAAGGAATAAAGTAATTATGTATATGAACGCTGGAGAAGAACCCCAGAAACAATAAATGACAAAAAAGTTTACCTCTTGGATCACACCAGTTGCTGGGCTAGCAATATCTATTGTCACCTAAACCACATATAGATGAGTCAAACACAAGTATTATAAAAGTTAGACAAGAAACCTTGTAAATATCTACTGGTGAAAAAAAGAAATATGGAGAAAATAAAGCAAGTAACTGATTGATACCTTGTCAGTTTCAATTTGTGCAATGGCCTCGTCAGCCTCTACTCTGTCACCAGGTTCTGCAAGAACAACATTAGAAGCACCGACAATGGAATGGTGTTAGATAAACACGCACTGGAAAGAAAGGACAAAGATGAAAAATGCAAAGAAAAAGAGCATACTCTTGAGAAAGGTGGCCAAGGTTCCATCGGTGATTGATTCACCCATGTGAGGCACAACAGCTTCAACGACATCTCCTTCAATAACATATACCAAAAAAAAAAGCGTGTCAAAAAGTCATGGAGATACAAGTAACCATAACAACAGAGAGCAAAACCCAACTGATACATACGTATCATAAAATATT
Organism: Raphanus raphanistrum x Raphanus sativus; assembly: GCA_019705995.1. Taxonomy (NCBI): domain Eukaryota; kingdom Viridiplantae; phylum Streptophyta; class Magnoliopsida; order Brassicales; family Brassicaceae; genus Raphanus; species Raphanus raphanistrum x Raphanus sativus. Next base: position 15,517,212 of record CM034036.1, on the reverse strand, counting down.
GATGATATGCATAAGCTATCTAAACATTGGTAGTGTACTTATAAAGGGCCACTTGGCTAAGCTACAATGAGTTCCAAAAGATGGGAAACAAACGTAACTACTCAAAAAAAATAAGACAAATATCTGGAGGTATAGCAACCATACCGCTATCAGATGAGTAAGGCCTGACCCATCTCTGCTGGGGTGTTGTGGCTTGGAAGGTGCTGAAAACAGTCCTACACACACAAATGTTAAATTATTTTAGAGATTGAAAGGACAAGAAATGTGGGAGAATTTTTAACTGTATGAAAAAAACTGAGGTTGCTAACCTTGAGCACTCTGAACACCCTGCAAATAAGACAAGGATTGTTAAATCAAAGTGCCAAAAAAAAAAAAAACAAGCAAAAAGAAGGTTCGGTAATAATAAAAAAACCTGGACAGGAACGATGATGGAAGCTACGAGCATGGTTTCCAGTACAAGGCACCAGAGTCTGCAGAATACAAAATAACACTACTTTTAGATTGGTCACTGAAGAAACACAGATCCACAACTGATTTGAGTTGGTATTACAAAATATATAATCTGGAACGAATCAAGAAGAAAGTGTACCTGTGTTGCTGAAAGAGAATGAAAGCTCTGTGCAGAGGATGCAACCCGAGAAGATTGCAGCGACTTTCCCAATCCCTGAAAGAGAGATCAAACAATATCACAGAAAAGAACATATGGAACTAATCTAAGGGAAACAGAAAGGAAGACGCACCGAAGAGCCTCCTGCTCGAGTGGAAGCTCTCCTTATCACAGCACGCAACATCATCGCTCGCCTCTCGCACCGTATCTCTGTATTGTTTTTTTTTCACAAAATCAAAATCAAATCGGTGAGATTCAGTACTCTCTAATCATAACGCCAATTCCATTTTCGTCCAAACTTTTTTCAAACGAAAGAAAATTTGCTCAGATTCGTAAATCTGTCCGTTGAGGCAAATCTCATATACAAAAAAATGAATCGAGAGAGATCGAATGATTACCAACTTGAACGCGGAAATGAGAAAGCTAGGGTTCCCACAAACTCAATGAGAGAGAGAGAGGACTCGTGTGACTTTTCTGAGCTTTGAGCAAGTCTCCAGATGAATGAATATGGCAACTTCACAGGATTTCTACACGTGTCGTTTTCCCTTTTCTGATCTTTTCTGATCAAAAATGAATATTTGCAACATTAATTGAATATTTCCATCAGCCGCCCAGTGCGCCCACAAGAGTTTTGAAGATTAGCAGATGTTGATGATCAAAACAAAAAAAATGATTAATAGAGAGAAAGCTTACGCTGGCGTTTCACTAACACCAACCGGCCCATGGGCCCATAATGCTACCTAAAAGGCTTTAGATAATGGGTGCAATTTCTGTTATTTCAATACCATACTTACATCAGTACATATCAATGAGCAACTCAGCATTCCTATCGACTAGCTAGGTAAGGATCGATTTCTATAACAACAAGTCAACAAGTAATAAAGGATAAAGAACAAGAAAAACATGAAAACATAACTTACACACTCCTCACATCCCCTTCAAGTCAAAGAGCACGTGCGCTTTGCCGTTTCTATGAAAGAAGTCATCGTCTTTCAGATCTCCATAGTGAATAAGCTGACTCATATCGTGTACCATATTGATTTTCAGAGTTTAAAGTTAACCAATCAAATAGTCAAAAGAGTTGTTGCACTTTTAAATTTTGGTTTAGTAATTTCGAGCGTGATTGATTCAGTAGATTTTAGTAAATAAAGAACTAACTAGTGGTTAAACATGTTTTCTAAATAAAATGACACTTTGGATAACAAACTTGCGGGGATAGCTCAGTTGGGAGAGCGTCAGACTGAAGATCTGAAGGTCGCGTGTTCGATTCACGCTCACCGCATTGTTTTGTATATTTTGAAAATTTTAAGATTTCCAAAATAGCTTCTTTAATAAAATTTAATTGGCAGATTACATATAATAAAACATCGAATCTCATTTCAATGCTCGATTACACAAGAATACAAGAAACAATCAGTTAATTGTTTTTTTTGGTCAAAACAGAATCAGTTAATTGTAATCATGAGTTTAACGTAGTTAATGAAATACATATTGTAATGGCTTGCAACTTGCAAGTCACGATACCTAATTATCTAAATGTCATGATTCATGATCCATCGTGGTCTTACAGCCCACACATTACTAGTTACGATCCACGCTCACCACATTGTTTTGTATATTTTGAAAATTTTAAGATTTCTAAAATAGCTTCTTTAATAAAATTTAATTGGCAGATTACATATAATAAAACATCGAATCTCATTTCAATGCTCGATTACACAAGAATACAAGAAACAATCAGTTAATTGTTTTCTTTGGTCAAAACAGAATCAGTTAATTGTAATCATGAGTTTAACGTAGTTAATGAAATACATATTGTAATGGCTTGCAACTTGCAAGTCACGATACCTAATAATGAAATCTTAACTGGAGAAACTGATGGAGGACCAAAAGATTGTCTGAGAGAAGATGTCCTCTATATATAGAGCGAGAGGTGATACCAGTACGCTCACTTGCGTTAGGGGAAGCCAAGAAGACGATGACCATAAAAATATTTCAAACTGAGACTTCCAAAAAGATGGTTCTTATGAGTGACTTGCTGGTACCATTCTTTATTACGCTATTTATATGATTATATCTACACTCCCCCCCCCCCCCCCCCCCCCATCCCTATTTTTTTGTCCTTTTCCAGAGACATTGTTATCAACCTATCATTTTAAACTAGAACTGGTTAGAATCTAATAAAAACGTATACCATTTGCAAACAAATGGTTTAGTACATATTACAAATTTATAAATCAAGTCTCCGAATCCTTTCTTATTTTGCAGTAATCAGTAAGAAATGCCACACAATCAAAATTAAACTAAAAAATTCATTTGAAAAGGAAAACAAAAGTTTCCAGATTCCATTTTGTCACACTTGATCATGTAAAACAACGACTTACAAAGGTCGCGAAGCGACCAACTGAGAGAGACTTAAAGGAAACATGTATTGTGAATCATCAGCAGACATGAGCTCGGCGATAACACGAGAACCAGCTTCTGTGGGATGACCGTAGTAATCCCAAAAGAGATATTTTGTTCTGTCTGAACAAACCTTCGAGGTCGGAAGACAAGGACTCTCCGCGTTTAATTTCCCACGTCCGCAACATGCCGATGTCGCGTCAGCTAAACCTGATATCCGAAACCGCAGCGTTTTGTTTTCACTATGTTCAATATAATTTAGTTTTGGTTCCTTGAAAAAACTCAGGTTCACATCTCATCATTGCAATATATACATATAGTTTCATTCAGTTCGGTTATTTATCCCTATGTTTATCACTCGTGATTACGAAAGTTAATATCCAAAATATACGTATTCTCAACGTACCGTAACGTGGAGGGATGGAGCTAATGTCTTGCATGGACTTGAAAATATCAAAGTAAGAGTAAGTCATGGAACTTTGCAACTCTTTTTTGAGTTGTTGCAACATCTTTACTAGAGCTTCGTTGTACGAAGAGGCAAACATGTTAACCTCTTCATTGCATTCATGGATCGTCGAGTTCATATAGACGAAAACTCGACTGTTTTTGTAATTTTGATATCGTGATCTTCTTGATTTCCCAATAAATAAACATGGATTATAAGTTGTTTTGGGACATTGAGGAATTAACAAAAAAATGTGAGAACTGAGAAGCACTAGTAAATCAATACAAAACATTATATTTCTAACAGAATTAACCCGTATATACTTGATTACATATCAAGTCTCCAAAATCTATTTCTATTTGATGATCGAATATTTCGAAAACAAAGCAATATTGATCATGAAGAGACAAGTTGAGTCAGAGTTAAAGGAGAAGAGTATTGTGAATCATCAGATAGCATAAGATCGACAACGGTCCGAGCAGCAGCTTCCGTGGGATGACCGTAGCGATCCCAAAAGAGATATTTGGTTCTGTCTGAACATAAATTTGACACAGGAAAACAAGGAGAGTCCGCGTTTAAATCCCCACTTCCACAACACGCTGATGTCACGTCGGCAAAACCTGAAATCAGAAAACGACATTGTTTGTTTGTTTTTTTCCTTGTTAGATACGTTAAGCTCGATCTTGTTCGCTAATGTGTTACTTTGTTTTTCTAATTCTAATGTCGCCACTTTAATTTGGTACTAGATTTTGACCCGCCCTTGAAAGGGCGGGTATTATTTTCACTTTTATGAAATCTATTATTTGTTTGTAATTATTGAATGTATTTATCTTAGTAAAATCTTCTTTATAATAAGTTCGACATATAGAGTCTTTCTGGTAAACTATGTGTTTTTTGGCTTTGTTTTATTCTCTCTCTAATAAATATATTTATTTGGCTTGTTGTTAAAATAAATAATTTTAGAACGCAAATATATAATACTTTTATATTGATATTTTGCTTAAATAATGTGACATATTTATATATTAATTAAATATTTACATTATAATTTAATTTTTTATACAAATAAACATATTTGTGTAGTTTGTTGTTAAAAAAATGATTTTGAATGCAAATGTTTGATTTTTTGTTATCTGCAGCCATTATTTTTTGTTCAAATATAAATCATTTTCAAATACTTTAGTTATTTGAATATTTTTAGTTTTCTATAGATTAGAACAATATTCATACAGATCCGGAGGATTCAATTTGAAACTCATACATAAATTTATATCCAAACATGGCCTAATATCAAAACAAAAAAAATCTATACCAAAAAAATTGATCAGTACCTAAATGGGTACCCAAATATTTGTTTCTAACAGATTCCGTAAACAAATAAAAATTATTTTATGTGTTTGGCTAAATTAAGTGAAATATAAAATTTTATTCAGTAATATTTGTAAAATATTAATAATGATCAATATATGAATATCAATTTGTTTCAATAAGTTTTGGAATTGTAATTAATGAATTTAAATTGATTTGAAATACAGTGGTAGAATCTGTAAATAAAAAAAATACAAAAAAAAGTACCTAAAAAGAATTATCAAAACCCAAAAAATATATACCCGAAAGAAACGACATGTACCTAAATGGATACATGAATGTATATGCCTAACTGATTTTGTAAACAAATAGAAAATATTTTTATGTGTTTGGCTAAATGAAGTTAAATAGAAAATTTTTATTTGCTAATATTTTTACAATATTAATAATGATCAATATATGAATATCGATTTGTTTAGATAATTTTTGAAATTTTAATTAATTAATTTAAATTGATTTTAAATGCAATGGTAGAATCTATAAATAAAAAAAAACACAAAAGGAAGTACTAAAAAGAAATTTCAAAACCCAAAAAATCTATACCCGAAAGAAACGACTCGTACCTAAATGGATATCCGAATGTTTATGCCTAACTGATTTTGTAAAAAAAAATATTTTTTTATGTGTTTGGCTAAAATAAGTGAAATATCGTTTTTAGTAGTAATTTTACATATTAATAATGATCAATATATGGAGACATCAATTTGTTAAGATAAGTTTGGAATTATAATTAATTAATTTAAATTGATTTTAAATGTAGTGGTAAAATCTGTAAATAAAAAAATTACAAAAAGGAAATATCTATTTTTTTATAAATGCAATGACTAAATGTGTAAATAAAAAGAAGTAAATATACTGCTATCCATGTTTCCAAACAATTCTCATTTAATATTATTATCTATGTTTCCAAACAAATCTACTTTTTAAACTGCAATTCATGTTTCCAAACACTCCGATTTTGTACTTCAACTTTAATAATATAGATGTTGATCATGTGTGTCCCCTCAGTTTTAATAATGATCCTGCTTTGGGACTTTCGGTCACTTGGTAAAAGATACTTTTCGATATTATTTAGTACATGTGGAGTTTATGTTTATTTGTCAATTTTTTAATTTATAAATTGCTTTAAAGAAAAGACTTTAATTTATTTGTACCTCGCAAAGTATGTAAAAAGTGATAAAAATGTTAGGTATTTAGTGAGTCTATGTCAAATTTTATGTTGTTCGATTGGTACGATATTGTCTGCTTTATATTTCAGAGGTAAATCCACATGAATTTATTTTTGGTTTCTTTCTTAAAATGCATCGTACTAGTTAAAGTTGTACATCTCTTTATATATTAGATTTTTGTATAATTTTTGATGTGGAATTAGATTGACATCTCTCATTTTCTTCGGTGAATTGAGGATGATCATCCTAAAACTCAACTTCCAGGATCTTCTCGTCTCTGCCGCATACCTTCGATTCCTAATTTGATGGGTATCATTCGTATCTCTAAGAATATTTTTAGTCTTTTTGCAGATTTTTTGTCGATCGTTCTGATATCAATTGCTGAGATTTAGTAAGCTCATGTCTAATTCTATGCTGTTCGATTAGTACAATATTGTCTATTTTGAACTTCAGAAGTAAGTATCCGTAGATTTACTTTTGGTTTCCTTCCCAAAAGACCTTGTACTAATTAGAATTGAACATCTATTTATATATTAGATTTTCTTCTGCTTAACTTCTGATGTGGAACTTAGATTAACGTTTTCAAATAACAAGTTGGAAATTCTTCTTACCAGAAGTTCAAAACTAAAAATTAAACTGCATTTTATTCATCATTTTAAAAAAAAAATGCAGTTATTCATCATTGTTTCAATTCTTCTTACCAAAATTTAAATTATACATGTTAATTTGATTCACGTCTCAAATTGCGATAGACGTTGTTTGTTTGGTTCGGTTATTTATCCCTAGTTTTCAGTAGTCGTGATAAAAAACATTTAGTACCAAAATATATAGATTCTCGATCGACGTACCGTAACGGGCAGGGTTGGTGATAATATCATGGATGGACTTGAAGTTATCAAAGTAAGTGTAAGTCATTGAGCTTTGCAACTCCTGTTTAAGTTGTTGCAACATCTTTATTAGAGCTTCGTTGTACAAAGAACACCACATGTTAGAGTCTTCGTTGCATTCATGCATCGTCGAGTTTTTCGCTCTTTGTCCAGGTGTGCAACCAATCTGTGCTACACCTAGTATAAGGAATCGACGTGCTCCAGTATCGTGAACTCTCTGTTAATAAGTACAATTTTCAATTAATAAATTTGTAGGAGGAATACATGCACGTATCAGCACATGTCTTCGATGTTCTAAGTTTTTTACCTTCAATTGCTCTTTGAGCTTATCAGCCATTGATTGTGTATATTGTTGAGGATTTGTCCTTTGTCGAAGTTTGAATGATCCAAAATAGTCAAAGAGATCGTTGCTGCCTATTACCATGAAGAATAGAGATTTGGATAGGTGGATTTGTGCTTCGGATGGTCCAAGCTGACTCGTGAGTTCCTTACGAATCTCTAGCCAATCGTTCACTTGATGCGATAAAAGAATAGATTGCCTCTACACATAACGATTTCATAAGATGAAAATCAATTAACAAATCGCGGGGATAGCTCAGTTGGGAGAGCGTCAGACTGAAGATCTGAAGGTCGCGTGTTCGATCCACGCTCACCGCAACACTTTTTGTTTTTGTTGTGTTTTAATTTCTTTTTCCACTCAACTAAATGGTGAAAGAAATATATGTGCTTTTGCAATCTACCGCCTAACTTTCCATTTGAAAATAAAGCTGACCATGAAATCAAATACTTTATTTAATTACTTTCCAGTGTTTCAATGTATTTTAATTACTTTCCAGAAAATGTAACATATCATGGACGGAATATATTTGTAACTTACAAGTTTTTGATCGGAACCGTTGAAGATACCGGCTCCGCCGGAAGCAAAATTCACACCAGTCAAGGCGGCAGATTGTCTCTCTTTCTCTTTAAATGGGACTTTCAGTGAGAGATACGGTGGCGGTAACGGTAAGCCAAATTTCTCAGCTAATCGACCCCAAAGAAAAACACTCGAGTCAATGCTCATATAAAAGAAAATTTGATTTATATTGACAGCTAACTGTTACAACTTACCACAACGTGTATTCTTTTTAATGATTTTGAACGTCTAACCATTGTTTTATACTAGTTATGAATATATAGTTCTAAACGACACGCTATTTAAATCAAGTCAGTCGTGACCTGACATGGCATGCAACATATTAATTTCATTTCAGATCAAACCAAAAATGGAACCGGATAATATTGAAACAACTAACCGATAGCATCGGCGGCGTTTTTGCCGTTAGAGAATCTTCCGGTGGCTTTCTTGTCAGGAAAGTCAACGCCGTTACGTGGATAATTAGCTTTGGATATGGAAATTGCTAAGTAGTTATTGTTTCCGGCATCAACCAATGAATCTCCGAACACGTATACTCCTGGAATCGAAGCTAATTTTGCGGTTTCTGCTTCTAAACCGGTAAATGAACCGAACCAAATTAAGCCGTGGAAGATTAGAAAGATGGTAAGGAACGGCGTTTCGTTCGTCGGCATGTTCTTTTTCCCCCGACGTACGTTTTAAAGTGGTTTTGTTTCGCCAAGGCTCTTGGGGTTGCAAGAGTGTTGTTAATCTAAGTGTGGTTTATATAAAGAGAAGAGTGAATATTGACGATAAAATATTTGCAAATTTATAAAAATAATAAAAAGTTTTGATAATGTAAAAGGATGAAAACTATAAAAGTGAGAAGAGACAACTTTTGTTTGTCCTTGTCAGATATATCATGTCACTTGTATAGAGTATCATTTGCAATGCATCATCATACAATGTGAAAATACGTGTTACTCGTTTATGTGTGTAATTTTACTAACACCCTACATAATTAGTTTTCATCATGCGAAATCATCATCATTATCTTCATGTAAAAAAGGCAAAGAATTTCAACGAAATGATGGGAAAACAAGAAGAGATTTGGTTTGATCCGACTAGTAATCATGGTGAGATACATGATCATTTTCAATTATTTTCTTTTGCTTAGCTAGTCAAACTTCTCTATTCTTTTATCACTCCAAGCCATATATAATAATAATATCTTGATGGATGTTCTTTCTTGCATTGTTGGTATGCTGTGCACCACAGAAACTTCCACCGTATTTTGTTTAGCCCATACAATCCTTCCCAGTCCACCACTTCTCCATTATCTAATTTAAAAATATTTACTTTTTGGGAAATGTTTGATGTAACTTATCTAGTGGTTTCTTGATTGAATGATAGTGGTATGACTTTTAAGAAAGAGGACGAGGGGTGGATCTAACGCGTAACTTCATAAAAGTAAAACTTACAAGACAGAAAAAACCTAACTCTAACCCGATGATTGAGTTTGGTCGGTTAGGGATGGTAGGTGATTATATATAAATCTAGATGTCTGGAATTAGGTTCATACATTCAGTCAGTAAAGGAACCAAAAAGTTGACGTCTTACTTTGTGAACAGATTAGAAAAGAAAAAGTGAACCGGTTAAAAAAATTAACTTAAACGCGTGTTAAACCATGATTAGTCTCGATTTCTTAACTGAGATTCTTAACTTCTTCTAAAAGACAATTCTTAGTTTTTCTTAGATTTTAATTAATTACTTCATAAATTTTTTAAATATAGGGATAAGACCCATACTAATATTTCTATAAGTATAGATTGTGATCGGATATAACACATCGGGTCAAATCTATTTTGTATCACATCCCATAACTCATAAATTAATCATATATTGTTCGGGTTTGGATTATATCAGATCGGTTCGGATAACCGACTTAAAATCTAAAATTTGAAAGAAAATCATAAGAAATGGATATTTATGAAGCAACACTAGCATTTAATTTGCATGAAATCAGCTAGAAAGACTGAAAACAATCCACGGCCCAGGATGAAGAACTTACGAAGAACATAGTTCTTGCTTTTTTCATTGTATTGTCTCATTTAAATTTTTTACTTGTATTTGCTGTAGATCTTTTTTTCCAATCCTATTGGATCCCTTAGTTTTGTGAATATGGATATGTTTATATATTGTTCTTTAAACTCCTTCAAACTCTCCACTACATCTCTTAGATTTCTACCAAGAATATACAAATTAACCTTTAGACAAAGAATAACCAAAAAATACCGGTTTTATTAACTGCATTGGCAATAAGCAGAAACAAAAACTGAATTCATCTTAAGTTACAAAAAAAAACTGAATTCATATTCCTCAGTATTTGTATGATAACTAGTCATAATTTTGTATTATTGATACGTTATTTATTCTTCGCACTCTCCACCACTCCCTAGGTCTTACTAGACAAGTCGTTTAAAACAACAGAGCAAAAACCTGGGGCTGTGTGGCCTCTTTAAACTTTTACTTCAGAAAGGACTTAATCTTTCTCTTAATATAATGGTTGACCAGATTTAAGTGGTGCATTCAAATAAGACACCAGTTTTATTTTTTTTGTCATTTATTCATAGAAACTGGCAATCCTGATTATTTGTGTATGGGATACATATATATGCAAGTTTGTTTGTCGGGTATTTGTGATCAATATTAAACTTTCCTAACGAATCTTGATCGAAGGAAAAAAGTAAAAAAAAAAACATTTGAACTTGAAAAGTACATGCATGAGAATTTACTTTTTACAAACCATAAGGCTAATAAAGAGAAACAGTTTTACCAAGAATGTTGGCACGGCAGATAGGACACGAAGGGTTCTTCTTCAACCACTTCGTAATACAGTCTCTATGGAAAACGTGAGAGCAGTGTAACTCCATGCGACTCTCCGCACTAGATAATTTCGTTAAGCATACCGGACAATCCGTTTCCGTCACTTGTTTCTTCACTTGACTTGCCCGAACCTGACAAGAACTATCCTTCTTTCCCTTGTTGCAACATCCAATCCTCAGGCAACAATCCACGTTGACCTCGACCTTGTAGCCTCCTCCTCCTCCTACTCTACCGTGGAGGCTGCTAATATTAACCAATTCTGTTGCGATGTAACGGACAATACGTTCTTGAGTATAAGGCGGAAGATGCATCTCCGACAAAATTATCATGACCATCATATGGATCAATAAACTGTACTCTCGGTTTGAAGTCGCATGCTAGTTCACGTACAGGGTCGGGTCGTGGAAGAGCAATCTTGAATTTGTGTCCTTCGAGATCACCGTGGCGAATCTCTAGATTTTTCTGGTAAGTTACAGTGAAGGAAACCGAATCTGATGCGACCTGAGAAGTTTTGAGATGGATGAATTCTTTTGTTGTCTTTTTTTGGAGGATACAACCCTTGATGACTCGGTCATTTACGGTCGTTGAAGTTGAGACATGTTCATTATTGAACCTGCTCATCGTGGTCGGTGTTAACCAAATGAAGAAACCCTAAAGATCTCTTGAACGATTTTTTTTGGAGGATACAACCCTTGATGACTCGGTCATTTACGGTCGTTGAAGTTGAGACATGTTCATTATTGAACCTGCTCATCGTGGTCGGTGTTAACCAAATGAAGAAACCCTAAAGATCTCTTGAACGATTTGAAGATGTTTAACTATTTTTCTCTATTTTTTCAAAAAAAAAAAAAAACTATTTTTCTCTATAGTTTTGCTGTTACATGACGTTATATATATGCAGATCGTAAAAATAAACCCATATAGGAATAGGAAGTTTGAATTATTCCAATTTATCAAGATTTGGTTTGAGTGATCTCATGACATGGTAATGATTTTTTTTACTATATATAAGCTTTTCCTTTTTTTTTGCGCATTACAATTCTCATTTTCTTTTTATCTTCCAACTTATGAATCTCTATAATATTTTTTTTTGGTCAGGTGGTGCGCTAACTTTAATCACGATTGACCACATTTATGATTGACAGTATTCTTAAAATACGGTGACAGTATTCTCAGTTTTTAGTGCGAATTTATATAATTCGGACGCATAAATATCAAGTAAAGATTTGTAAGTTATTATAAATTAACAATTAGATAGATGTTAAAACTTATCTATAGTACTTCAAGATAAATTGCTTAAATTATTATAAGTTGATTATTACTTTTAAAAAATGTTTTAACATTTGTGTTTATGATTTAGTGATTATATTTAGAATTTAGTATTTTAGATTATGATTTTGAGTTTATGAAATTTTATTAATAGAAATAATTATTAAATGTTTAAAAACATTTTTATCACAAAATTGAGGTATATATAAAAATTATAATCATTTAAAACTAAATTTGGAAGTGGTATAAAATTTATTAATTAGATTTTCCACAGTTGAAAAGTACAAGAATCAATCCAATTATAATTATTGCTACTTTCCACCTTTTATATATTTTACAAAAAATGTTGTTTTATATTTTTAATGCAGAATTTTAAATACATATCTAAATTTATCTTTACTGTTTTAATATTATCTAGAAAAATGAAAATATTTAATAATTAAATAGATGATACAATAGAATTTTCCTAAAAGGTAAAATTTTAAATTTTATATATATATGTTTGTTATCTTACATGAAAAGAAAAAAAAGGATGTGGAAAACAGATTTAAAAATTTCTACAATAACACGGCAAACCAATTGAAAGGGATACAGGCAGCTTAGCAGTGCGTTTGCCGATTACTGTTTACAAAGCTGATAGATAAATGATATTCCTCCAGTAACTTGGGCACGGCAAATAGGGCAAGATGATTGCTTCTCCAACCACTTCAGAAAACATTCATCATGGAAAACGTGGGAACACCATAACTCCACCAGGCGATACCCCGCACCCGATAATTCAGTCAGGCATATCGTACAATCGATACCTGTCACTTTTCTAGCCACGTGTATATCCGAGATCACTCGACTTGGACAAGCTTCTTTTCCCTTGCAGCCACTTCCAATCTGTACTATATGATCTTCTTCAACCCTGACCTCGACTTCGATCATGAAACCTCTTCGATAACTCCTCGTTTTAATGGCCTCTAGCTTGGATATATAAGTTGCAAGACGCTCCTGAGTTGAACTTGAGAGACACATCTCCGACAAGACCATTGTGATGTGATCACGGAAGGTTTCTTCGGTGACAAGAAACTGTTTTGCGATTTCTCGGTCGAGCATTTGAGTCTTAGGCACCAGATAGAGAAGTGTCAGAGGATATATGTGTCCAGCGAGATCTCCTGTATAAAGCATTGGAGTTTTCTGATAGGTTACCGACAAGGAACGCGATGATTTGGCCGGAACGACTTTGAGATCAATGTGTTCTCTTGTTGTCACTGACTCGAGGAGACAAGTATGGTATTTTTCATTGGTGGTAACATGCTCCGGTAGCTCGAAGCTTGTCTCAGTTGCGGGTCCCTTGCGACGAAAAAACCCTAATATCTTCAGCATGATTAGATTTCTCGTGTGACTTTTATCTCTGTAAGTGTATATTGTGAACAAACTTGAGCTGGCCTTGAAAAAAAACAAATATATAGTTATTTTGTTTATTTGTCACATTCTCTATTGTTTTAGGTATTTTTATTTATTTATCATATGTTTAATAATTATAATCATTACTTTTGCTTATTTTCATATTTGTTATCAAACATGTGATTTAAAACAATCACAGTATTATCTATATTATTAAAATGTAAATACCAAAATAAAATATCCATTAGTTTTTCAATTTATTTACCATGGTACTAGGTGATTTTCCCGTGCTCATGCACGGACATAAATATTTATAAAATAAATATACTATAATAGTTGATTGTTAAATACTTTAATTTTAAATTAATTTATAATTTTTATGCATACTTTATATTAATAATATTACATTACTTTAATTAGACATATGATTTTAGATATGTTATATCTAATCGATTTAGTTATCATTCATGATTGCTTTTATTTTTTTGATATTATTTATTCTAAATATATTAAAATTTTGATTAATTTTCTTATTTGCATTTGGGTTGGTTGTTTTCTTTCTTAATTTTAATATAATCTATTATTTTAGATATAAGGTTGATTAGTTTATGTTAGTTAATTATTTTATGTAATCATCTAAGAAATTAGATAGATATATCAAAATATTTCTATTATTTTGAAAATATATATATTTTGTATTATTTAAAATTATGTTTTAAAATAAATAATATTTTTTTTTCTAGTGTCAAGATTGTCTTTCTGAAATTTGTTTTTATGAAATCACATTGTATATATATATATTTTTTTTTCATTTAAGAGAAAATAGATATAAAGTAAGTATTTTATTACTTCAAAAGTATATTTTATGTTATTTAAAAATATTTTTAAAATATAATATTACTATCTTGTGAAATTTCCCTTTTAATGAAATCATATTATATACATATATTTTCGTTTTTAAATTCGATTTAAAAAATTTGTAAATGTTTCCTTTTTTAATATATATGTTGTATGGAAAATTTTAAAAAAGAAACTAAATAAAAAAACAATAATAGTATTTAAATGTAATATTTTTAATTTATCCATGGTATTAAATATCAATGTAATCAACCATCGTGAGAGTTAAAATGAGCGTGATACATAGAAAATTGATTTCTCAAATAATATTATAGAGATTACTTTGAAAATATATATTTTGTATTGTTTAAAATTATATTTTAAAATAAATAATACTTCTTTTTCTAATATCAAGATTATCTTTCTGAAATTTGTTTTTATGAAATCATATTAGTTACAAATATATATTTTTCATCTAAGAAACAATAGATATAAAGTAAATATTTTATTACTTCAAAAGTATATTTTATGTTATTTAAAATATTTTTAAAATAGAAAATTACTATCTTGTGAAATTTCATTTTTAATGAAATTATATTATATATGCATATATTTTCGTTTTTAAATTTGATTTTTAAATTTTTAAAAATTTCCTTTTTAATATGTATGTTGTATGAAAAGTTTTTAAAAGGAAACTAAAAAACAATAATAATATTTAAATGTAATATTTTTTATTCATTAAGGGTATCAATGTAATCAACCATCGTGAGAATTAACGTGAGCGCGGCAAATAAGAAACTGACTTCTCAGATAATATTATAGAGATGCCACTGAAGTTATTAACTAATCACCAAAGCGTTTCACTAAGACATTAAGTTTCTTCCTTATTAATTATTTACTTTACTTGCATACAACAATTGATATTCAAGATGTTGTTAAGTGGTGAGCTAATTATAAAGTCTCTTTAGCAGTTTTTTTTTAAAGCTAGTGTTTGCTTTGATGGAACAATTTGATTGTTACAAGATTTTGTGCCTTGGGTACAAGGATCATAAAGATTTTACACACAAGAATTTAACCAGAAAACATATTGAAATAGGAAACGCTTATTCTTTTAATTACACACGTCCCATTAAATTACATTGTATATTACACATGAAGATTATGGGAGCTTTGTTTCCTATACCAGCTCTCGTATTTTCTTCAAACTACTTGAAGATCTCTCAGATCAGTTTGCACCAAGAGGTTTTCACGAGAAGGCAGAGGTGTAGTAGCTAGACGCCCTATCTGAGGCACAGCTTTGGAGGTGCCTGTCTCGAAGAAGGCTGAATGGAGAGCCTTCACACAGTGCTCTGCCTCATCATCATTCACTATCAGCGAGATGTTTACCTGATCTCCACCAAAACAACACATTAAAGAATACTCAAACAAGTGTGCACTGCAACCGTATTATTATTGTTGTATTTTTAATAAAATTATAATCAATTTTTTTTGGCTAAAATTTGGTGAATTATAATTAAACATGCAGAGAAGATAAAGCTGAAAGAGATTTTGACCTTAGATGCACCCTGAGAGATCATCTGTACATTGATTCCATTGGTTCTAAGAACTCGGAAGCCCTGTTTGTTGTTCATTTAGCCACTAGTAACAGATGAAAAAAAAGCTATAACAAGAGACAGAGAGAGATAACAAACCTTCTCTAATATGAAGGATGATGATCTCTGAAAATTTCCAATGAGAGAGACAATTGATCTGTTTTGAAGCAGATTTACAGTAGCAATCTTCTCCAGTTCCTGGACCACGTGATTAATCTCCTGACACATCACCAATAATTATACAAAAAATACAAGATGAGTCCTCTTGCTTTAATTTTTTCTCTATGCTTCAAAAACAAGTACTTCTCTTATCTATAACCACATAAGCTCACCTGTTGAATTAACTCTTTGCTGCAAAACTTTGAAGGATCCAATGTCAAGGAAACGCTTACTTCACTGGTTGCAACAACATCCACAGATATTCCCATCTTTTCAAATGTGGAGAGCACCTGCCAAGAAAGAAAAAAGAAGAATTTTAAAACGTGAGTTGCAAGGTAGGGGAAGTGAAAAGATTGCAACCATTATTACCTTGGCAAGGAAACCATATTGACCGAGCATACGGTTGCTAGTGATGTCCAACATGGTAACATTACGTTTCAGAACGATGCTAGTCAGTACAGCCTAAGAAGAAGGTAACAAGGAAGAAGTGGTTATGATATGCATGGCTATGATATATTCCATTTTTTTCATATTAAGTGCCATTCTAGATTTTAAAATTTACTTCATTATAAATGTCTATATTTTCAATGCATAAATTGAACAATTTTTTCCAATTTTTATCTTTACTTTCATCTCATTAATTAACAAATGATGTATTAATTATGGGTAAAACAAAAAATTTAATAGTTTTTTTAATTTGTATGCAAAAACCGTGAATATACACTTCAAACAGATGGAGTATATAAAATACTTATGCAACTAATGTTTAAACGAACCTTGCTCATGTCTCTTGATCTAGTGATGAGAGTTCCAGGAGCAGTGGGATTGTAAGAGTTCTTAACCCTTACAGGAATGTTCCCTTCTGTAGCTGGCCGCATGGAAAGTGGATGCAACACTTGTGCTCCAAAGTAAGCAAGCTGAGCTGCCTCATCAAATGTCAAGTGTGGAACAGGTTGAGCTCTGCCGTATATGTTTGGATCACAAGTCAAAACCCCATCCACATCTTTCCAAACCTGCCACCACAGTTAAATTCCTTCTTTGTTTAAACAAAATTTCATTTTTTAAAAACTCAATATTGTTAAAACCAACCCATCAAGCTATACCTGGACCTCCCTCAAACCTAGGGCTTTCCCAATCGTTGTTGCAGTCAAATCACTACCTCCTCTCCCCAACGTAGTAACAGCACAAGATCTCCATCCCTACAAGGTAAGTCCTTTATGTCACAAAAGGCACAAGAAGACTCATAATTGATATATTTGATTCAAACCTTTCCAAGAAAGCCTGTGACAACAGGGACTGCACGTTCCTTGGTCCAGTCACCAAGCAACCTTTTAGAAACTGCTGGGTATGTTGCTTCAAGAATATCAGCGTTTGTGAAGTCATCTGTGGTTATAATCCCCATCTCAAATGCATCGTACTGCCAAAGTTAAAAGACTCATCAAAGTCAGTCATGAAACAACAAATCTTGAGGCATCAGATAAGAATCAAAATCTAGGTGACTAACCTGGCGTGCTTTGTGGCCAATCTTGTTCAGGTACGCAGCAAATAGCCTAGTGGACATGCACTCTCCAAATGAAACCAAGTAGTCTCTTGTGCGTAGAGTTAACTCTTTCATCATTGCAATGCCGTTGAGAAGCTGCTCTAGTCCTTCTAGATGCTCTACAGACAGATTAAACGACAGCATGATTAAAACATATATGTTAAGAAGCTTTTAACAGAAAAGACAAGTTTATGACACTAACTTGAAATAACTGCTATTCCCACTCCAAGCTCATGAGCAGTCCTGGACGTAAGAGAATTAAGATTACACATGAGAACAAAGCAAATATTTATAAAAATAAGAACAAAAAGAGCCAATAAAATGTATCTATCATTTCTGCAAACCTTATATGGAGTTCCTTTATATAGCTCAGCTCTTCAATAGTGTTTATGTTGGTGACGCCGCAGCAAACAGCCTTCTCACCAGCCTAATGAAGGCCAAAGCGCAAGTTTTATTACAAGAAGAGACAAGGAAAAATGTACACACGATTGGTTTTTATGTATCTATATTCTTACCATCAAAAGTTTATTGGTGGTCTTTGCCATTGCTGACAGCACCACAACAGGCTTCTCGTCAGGGAAGCTGAGTATGAGATTGGCAACTTCTTTCATCCTTTCTGCTGATGCAACTGATGAGCCACCGAATTTCATTACACAGGTCAACTTTGTCTCAGTTCTGTTTAGTTTGAAAGTGTCGGTGTCTTTTCTCTCAAGCAGTTCCGCACTTCTAGCTTCACAGGTAACTCTTAGAGCTCTGTTCCTCCCACAAGAGTGGTTTATGTCTTTAGTCAACAGGGGAGCAAGGAGGTTCAGCCCCTTTGAGCCAAACTCAATGCTTTTTGAGTTGAAGGCAAGTCCTGAAGTTCTGACTCCGCACAAGTGCATTGAAGCCGCCATCACTCAAAATAAGTTCTGAAGAACACGACCGCGAAGCTTAAAACTCAGAGACGAGTGTGTTTGTTCACTGCCGTAACCTACAAGATTCCGTGGAATCCACGCGAACAAAATTTAAAACAACATGACAAAAATTGCTACTATTTTCATTTAAAAATGGATCTTGCAGTAGAAACAAAAGCGTATAAAAGCAGCATGCAGAAGATATTTAAAGTAGCTTACCAGGTAGCAATGATCTCTCTAGTGAGCGAGCCAAT
This sequence comes from Raphanus raphanistrum x Raphanus sativus, assembly GCA_019705995.1. NCBI lineage: Eukaryota > Viridiplantae > Streptophyta > Magnoliopsida > Brassicales > Brassicaceae > Raphanus > Raphanus raphanistrum x Raphanus sativus. The sequence goes on along the minus strand of CM034036.1, from coordinate 15,498,634 downwards.
GATTTTATTTAAATGTGTATAATCAATCGAACGATCATTCGACTTTTCACAAATATTTTATTTTGCACTTTATTCCATATGATATGAATCTGCTTAATGATTCACACTCATGGTTAAGTAGCATATATATATACAAGCCATTTTAAACTCCAGAGTGTGCTTATTGGAGAACGTGACGAAAACACTTGATTTTACTGAGCCCTTGGGAGGTTGAGGAGGTGCAGCAAAATATGGTTAATCGAAAAAAACGTGGCTACCTACTCATAGACAATGTCTCTTAATATTAATTAGCAACACAAATAATTTCACATATACCAATATATGCATACTGCCATCGCACGTGGCATCATATGTATCGTCAATAATTCAGCATTCGGTGCATGCTTATGTCACACGCAATGGACCATATAAAAACTCTCAAAGAGATTACTGATCGTTCAAAGTGCAAGAAATGTATTAATAAAACCCACCAAGAAAGGTGAAACAATAATGCAGAAGGAAACGAAACCTGAAGAACAAACAGATGTTATAACTGAAACAACTCTTGCAACACTAAGGAGATATTTTAAGCAGAAAAAAAAACACTTCCGGAGCTGTGCTCATTCTTCTAATCGATATAAGTTAAAAGACACAAAACTGTTGTTACAAGAAAATATATAATCAGATCACATGATCACTGTTTCAGGATCAAAATTTTCACAGTTGGATTTTGTCCAGGTCACATTATTATAGTTTCATGATAAAAGTTTCATCCTCTTTCATCTCAATTCTTCTTCCCTCTCCAGAGTATGATCTGCTCATATTTGAACAAAATAGGAACACAGGGCACCAAATCCTGCAATTTTGATCACATCATCAGAACCAATCTTTACAGAAAAGAATCTCACAAACAACACAAGCAAAAACCCATACCTTTAGCTTCACACCGATCCGTTTGCAATCACTCATCCCAACATGAGTGCAATCTAGTCTCACAATCTCTTCACTTTCAAACTCCTCCCTCACTCTCCCCACGACATTAACATATACACCGTTCCTAGCTGAAATCAATACATAAACGTCAACGAAAAATGAGTAACAAACTGAGTCTGACGTAAGAAGATGTACGCTACTTACTAAGTTTCATAAGAGCAGGAGTATGAAGCCCACGGTTCCTCATCTCTTTGGTCTCTTCAAATGTCAAACCATCTGCAACATTCTTAACAAGCCTTGGATATATTGGTGGGTAAGGCTTCCACAACATGAGTGGTATGACGGGACGATTTTTCGGATCATAGTTCCTTCCCCGGTACAAAACTAGTATGTTTATGTTCCTGTACGCAATCTTCCCACCGGATTTTTCCTGTCAAGCACACAACAACAACTAAGATTCAACAGAAAGAAGAAGAAAAAAACAGAGTCTTGTTATTGAGAATTTTATCAAGAGAGAACCTCGAGGTGGTAACAAATGTTGTCCATGTCAAGAGTAGGTACTCCCAAGCATTTAATCCTCACGGCCTCAGCTTTCTTCCAATGGTTATGAATGTCATCTATCATATTGTGAGTGACTCCTCCTTTCCCTAACAACATCACAACAAGAAGAAGAGAAGAATCTTAACTCAATGACTGTCTAACTTTTAGAAGAATCTATTGATTGCAATGATTCATAAAAGCAGAGTCTTTACAGAAAGAAACTACATTCAAAGCTTGAAGCTTTAAGGTTCAAAGCTCAAAGCTTTAGGGTAATACTTACCAAGATTGATCTGGCGTGAACAATCATTGTGACGATACCGTTCAACGAGCTCATTCACCTCCTCCTCCGTCAACGCCTCGCCGAGAATCTTCTCTCTCTCCTCCGCCCATTGCCTCTGATCATCACTCTGCTGAGAAGCCGGGGCGCAAGTGCCAGTCCATTTCCGGTCCAATCGACCCGGTCCGAATGGAGAAAACCGTTTCGGTTCGCGGAATCCGATCGGTTCGATTGCAGGGTTGGTTTCTGAATAGGAATACCTAAAATCGAAAGGGAGGTCTGAGGTCGCCGGCGCCGGTGTGTTATTTATCGGCTCCGGCGACTGATCCTGCTGGGGTGGTTTCTTCGTCTTCTTCTTCGGTTTAGAGGGTTTGGAGAGAGGGGAGAATGGTGGGTCATAGTATTCTGTTGATAGGAACCGAGCTTGGAGCGACAAAAACAAATCCTTTGCCTCTTTCGTTAGAGCTAAGGTTCTACGAGTTGAAAGCATTCGGACAAGAAACACGGACTAAGAAACACTCTCTGAACGAATAAGCGCTTCTTCTTCTCGTTGTGTGTTATTTGGAAGCCAGCAAAACATTTACAGAATAATACCTATAATTTATATTTTACGCAATTTGGCCCCAGAGTTATTGTTTTTACTGTTGACACCCCATTTCTTATATTTTTTTTCCTGTTCTTCAAAGCGAAGCCTTCCCTGCTTCAAACGCCTGCTGGTTCCATCCTCAGTTCCTTCTACGATGAAGTATTGGAATGCTAGTGAACGTATTAGCTCCACTTATTTGGAGAATAGGGTGCATGTGGATTTGGTGTATAAATGATCTTAATGATGAAATGGTAATGGCTGGTCATCTCTGATAACATGAAATTCATAAGATGAATAAGAACTAGAAACTAGACAGAAGAGTAAAGGAAACTATGGAGGCACTACACCACACTAAACAAGACGGTAAAGGTGATTAGAAAAAAAAAACAGAAATATAGCTCGAACTTCTGTTTTTCTACATGACTAACCAAAAAAAAAAAAGATTTCAATATTGTTTCTCACTAGGCACTCTGCTAAATTGATTGATTTTGTGTCATGTTATTGGATCAGATGATTTCATCGGCAGTTGTAAGGTGTTTGGCCTTCAGTGAGAGAGCGCTAAGCAAGGAGCTAATGTATGCACTAAGAGACATAAATGGAACACTTTAACAATTATCAATGCCAGCTTAAATGTTACAAGACCAAAATCACTGCCTTTCAGAGAATTTTTCCAAAGTTCTCATCTTTACATCTTCTCTGATCTCCAACCATGGATTCAAAAACATCCAACATATTATCCAAACCCTCAGGATCTTCACCCAGCTCCTTCATCGCGTGCACAATACTCTCTATCGTCGACAAACACCCCTCTCTCGGCTGTCTCCTAACTTCTCTGTACAAACTCGCACCTTCGATTTTCAGCTTCACATGGCTACACAAAAGCTTCAGCCACGGGTTCTCGAGGTACATTCTCCTCGCCTTTGACCACGTCCCGTCAAGAACTATCAGATTCCTCACCTTCAAACCTCTCTCTTTAAGTTCATTGATCATCACCGATCCTTCGCTTGGGAACAACAGTGCTGTTCCAGGAGGAACCTCGAGCTCGAACTCTTGCTTCCCTTCCGAGAGCTTTGTTACCACAAACCCTTTTGCCAACACATCCATTGCTGCAGGAGAGGCCAATATCCCATCAAAACTAGGATCTTCCATCAAAGAGGTGGAGACATTGCTGATAACAATCATAACACCTCGTTTCTTCATAGAGATTCTGATCAAATCCTCTTCACAAGAACCTATCTTATCATCTGAATGTTTAGAAATCTTCAAACTTTCACCAGTTTTCGAGCTTTCATTATCAACCAGCAACGGTTTCTTGTCAGATTCCAAGTCATCCACAAGCTCCAAGGAGGCACCTTTACCTCTTATCAAGAACTCTGCCTCGTCATCGACATCGAAGACGGTGGTAACAGTAACGTTCTTAAGCCCTAACCTAGCGATTCGAGTTGAGTTAAGCGCGTGTTTCCTCTCGAGGCTGTGCTGAAGGATAGTAACACTCACCTGGTTATCGAGAGGCGGAGATCGGAACCTGTTGCAGAGGCAGAGCTGCGTGGGTTTAGCGCAAGCAGGGCAAGTGGGTCTCTTTGACTGCTGCGACTCCATTCTTAGGGTTTTTGAAACCCTCAAGCCCTGACACCGTATACTATCGGCGAAGTTACTTCGAGACGGGAACAGGTGAGACCGGGCCACGACATGGCCCATCATCTGTCCTAATGAATCGAAAGTTCCAACCTTTTGCTACTACAGTGCTTACTTTAACGAGGAAGATGAGATTAAAACCAAACTAAACCGGACTTAACCAAACTAAACCAAGAGAAATGTTCGAAAGATCAAATTTTTAATTCCTATTTGACATTTTATGTATTAATAATCCAAACAATTACATAACCTGTAGTATCAGAGTATGTATGCTACAGACTGAATTATATATTTACAAACAGATAAAACTAAAAGTGGTTAAGAGCTTTCACTCTGGTATTTTACATAAACTCTTTGTCCTAACAAACAAACAGACAAACAGTTGAGAGAGAGTTTCAATTGGTTTCAGCAGTTATCTGGTCTGTTGTACTTTGGAGGTAAAGATGGACATTGCTCATTCATATGGGTGTATGGTTCCATAGTGTTGTAACCAGGGAGTTGCATTCTGTACTTCCCGAGTATCTGACAGTAAGGAAGCTTCACATTGTCATTGTCGTTGCACCATTTAGGAAGTCGACTTGAGTTGGTCTCGAAGAAGTTAAGCATGTAAGCGTCTTTGATCTGCAAAAATTTGAAATTAACAGGTTATGAGAACACTGAGCTTGCGGGGTATGGTAAGGAAAACATTGAATTGTGTATTGGTTATTTACCGTGAACTCTGTGACTTGAACAGAATCAGCCAATGAGCCAAATAGGCCACCTTCTTTGTACATTTCGAGGATGAAAGCAATGCAAGAGGTTGATTTACCATCGCTGTATATCCAATCGTCTTGTTCAGGTATTGCCAGTAATTTGTCAAAAGAAGACCCTCGCTTCTCTACTTCGACCAGTACATCAGATAGATCAAGACCCTGCAAAATTTAGAACATGTTAAGAGAAGGATGTAGAGTTGATATACACAGATCAAAGTTGAAAGAACCAGAAAGATTGATACCTTTGTTCCGAGACGCTTGTTCAAGGCTTCGTTCCACATATTAGCAGCATAATCAGGCTGCATTTTGCTCCAAACAGTCATGAATGAAGCAACCTGAAAGGAGAGAAAGGAAAAGCTCCCAATTAGAAAGAGAGTTCGTTTACAAGGACCAAGTTGTGAGAAAGGAAAAGAAAAACCTACAAGATGAGAATCAAGAGGAGGCGGGTAGTTCTCACTAACAGTGTCGATCCAGCTAAAAATCAAGTTGTGATAACCATATGGTTTACCCTCCATGCTGCGAGCATACTCCCACGCAGCAGTAACGTTGAACTTGGCACGAACATCGGGATGCAAAGGCAGCAACGCGATCTGAGGATTCGAGTCATCCTTTGTTAGTTCAAATTCCCACCACTCTTCCCATGGTAAGATCGCTATTACATCTTCTCCCTACATATCCCCCCAAAAAAAAAACTTCAACAAAAGAAAGTCTTGTTTGTGAAAACTTAAACTCTGAAGTTTTTGTTTACCTTTTCGTTTTCATTCCCAGACTCACCAACCCAGAGTCTCCCCTCTGAGTCTCTCAAACAGACAGCGGAATGACCAGCATACGCACCGCTCACCCACTTCTCAAGAGTCTCGAAACCACCCCACCGTCCACGGATCTTCGAAATAGCAAGTAGATCACCAGACTGGATCTGATCAGTTGTAACGTTCGTGACCCATGGCTCAGGACGAGCTTCGAACTCAGCTCCCATATGCTTCTCAAGAAACGCGAGGTTAGAGCTCTCCCCCCAACCAGTATTGGTAAAGAGAGGGAAAACATCCCATAACGCTTGAAGCGTTCCCAACATCCCCGCGTGCATAAGGAATATCGAAACTCCCTTATTCTTAACCTGATAACACACACCCCCAAACAAAGTCACTATCTCAAAATGGAGAAACCAAAAAAAAAGACATAATAGCAACAACCATCTTACGTATTCGTACTCGGCTAATCCATCCCACTCCGGGAACTCCACAGTGTGCGCACGTGAGATGAAGTACCATGTCCACGTCACCCGATATGGAGTTGCGAAGACATAGAGATCCATGCAAGTCCAACTATGCGCTTTATCCGCCTTCACAAACATACAAAACAAAAGAACAAAACTTAGTAAGAAACAAACAACAGATTCTTGATAAGAAGCAACAAAGAACCCATCCATAAAAAATGGAGTTTTTACATACTAAGAGCATGTTTATTGCAGGTCTATTAAGTTGGGGTTAGCGTACCATAAGATATTATCTCTTAGTTTTTAACATAAAAAAAAAGCTAAGAGACGTCTCTTATATGTCTTATTTAAGAGACATCTATTTAAGAGACGTCTCTTATATTAAGCTAAGAACCCTATAAACATGCTCTAAACTCAGTAATTACTCCACTTCTCATCAAAATCATTTAAACCCCAAAAGGAAAAACCCTAAATCAACAGTGTTGTCCTAATCAACAGTGTGCCCTAGGCAATTGAGTCAAAATCAGAAACTTCCAATACTCAAAATTGAAGAGGACCCAATACACAATTAACTCCAATAAAACACTCAAATCACGATCATAATCCACGAAATCGATTCGAATTCGAGTTTTTTTTTTTTTTTGATTTGGCACCTGAATGTGAAGCGTGCCTCCACCAAACTCGGTACCGGACTTGTTATGGAACTCCAGATAAGCCGTGTTCTCGTAGAAGCAAGCGCCTTTCCACTTGACGTCATCGTTCCCGGGGCTCGCCGTTCCGATGAAAGTGGGGAGCAGATCGGCGGCGCCGTAGAGGGAATTGAGAATCGGCCACGAGACTTGCTTGGGTAAGAGTGGGAGCAAGTCGCGAGGGTGAAACGGGGGTTTCAGTGATTCCGCGGTTGAAATAGTTAGAATCAGAACGGCGATGGAGAAGAGAGAGGGAAGCGTGAAAGACGATGATGAGGAAGATGAAGACGCCATTGTCTGTTCCTTTTTTTGGGGGTTCGTCGTCGCTCCACGTTATGTTTTTCCCTCGAAAATGTACTTTAATTATATTATTAGTTATATATATGTTGCTTGCTTGCAAAATGCTCTGATGTTTAATGTTTCCACGTAGCATCGTATATTTATAGACAAAAATACCGATAGAAGGAATACCTTGTGATAACATTAAAAATGTTTTTTTCTTATAAAAATAGCAGAAGGTTAAAATAACAAAAATAAGTTTTATTAAAAGTTAAATGACAATTATATATATTTATTTTATAAATATATAGAGTTCTTTTAACTAAATTATTTTTATTTTCGAAAATAATATTCATATATTTCCCTAGAATTATTTTTTCTAACAAAAATTTTAAAATAATTCAAAAATATTCTTTTTTTTCTTTAACTCAAAGAAAGTTGAGATAGATAGTGTCCATAGAAACCAAATACAAAGAACATAAACCCAACAAAACAAAACAAAGACATAAACTGATCCTAAAACCCATATATGTCCACAAATCTATTCCTTCCACCTTTCTAGAAGAATTCGATATCAATGGAGCTGACCTAAAAAACAAATGTCTTGAGCAATCCCAACCCTGAAGAGAATATCACCAAGCCATATTAGAACAGCAACATCAGAAACAATCGAGAGGTCAAATCTACACCAACTCCAGCAGCTGCTATCCATGTGAAACTTGCATGACCAGAAACCACCACTAAAACTAAGATACAAGGACAAAAGACCTTGAAACGCTACTTGGGAAAACGTCAAAGAAGACCACCAGCTCTTACATGCGGGCACTCGCAAGGCAGCCAAGTGACCTATTAAACAAAGACTGCCCACCTCCTCGCAAGAGAAAAATTGAAGGTCAAGTTAACTGCTTCGTCTAGAAACCATCTCCCAAAACCACAAAGGTCTAAGATAAGGTCTAATAGATACCCCCACAGCGAACATAAATCACAAAAACGAACTCAAAAGCTAACTTAGGATGCGACGAAGTGACTGAAACAACAATAACCAAACAAAAGCAGTATTCCCACGACTTCAAACTAATATTAATTCACCACACAAGAACATAAGTTTTGGTGATCGAGATGATAGAAAAACCATCCTTCCTAAAGACACAAAGCCGACGATAGAGATGTTAGAAGAACCATCCCTTCCCGGAGACAGAAAGCCGGCGGTAAAGAGTTTTGAGAGCTTTTTTCCCCAGATTCTTACCCGCTCCCGATAGTGGTGAGAACCACCAACCACCGGAGCAAGAGAAAGAAGACCGACGGCTACTCTTCCAACTAGGGTTTCCTATTCAAAAATATTCTTTCAGAAGACGAATTTTTTTTTAAATTTTTTTATTAATATATATTTCTGAACTTGAGTTTAAAATACCTTCATGAAAATGCATATGATATCTTCATGAATTTGAGTTTAGAAAAATCCTTCCTAAATAAATACAAAAAAATATAAAAGTTAGAAAGATATTGATAAATATGTATACTATCTTCATGAAATACCATTTTGTAGAGGTTATGACGGCTAGGGTTTTGGGAGGCGATTTTGAGGGTTTGAGCGAGGAAGGAAAGGATGCTACCATGGAGGATATCGGAGGGAAAGGAAGGCCACCGGGAGATCCACCAGATAACTCTGGCTCTTGGTTGCAGAAAGTAGTAGGGAGTAGCGTTGGAGGGATGCCTGTTCCGGAGGAAGCAGTGGGAGAGGATTTTGTGGAATCGAGATTGAGATTGGAGTTTCCGAACGGGGAAGATGGAGAACCGGTGATAACGATAGAAGATGAAGTGTTGATGGCTATGAATAATCTGTGGAAGAGATGCATGATCGTTAGAGTTTTGGGTAGGAATGTTCCAATCTCGAGCCTTAATAGAAAACTAAAAGAACTATGGAAACCAAAAGGGTCGATGTTTTTCGTGGATCTTCCTAGACAGTTCTTTATGGTACGTTTTGAGCTAGAGGAGGAGTATATGGCTGCCCTATCAGGGGGTCCGTGGAGGGCTTTTGGTAGCTACCTTATGGTACAAGCATGGACTCCGGAGTTTGACCCATTGAAGGATGATATAGTGACTACTCCGGTGTGGGTTCGCTTATCACACATCCCAGTCAACTTCTATCATAAAACGATTTTGATGGGAATAGCCAAAGGGCTAGGACGACCAATTAAGGTAGATGGAACAACGTTGAAGTTTGAAAGGGCGAGATTTGCGAGAATCTGTGTGGAGGTAAACATAAATAAGCCATTGAAGGGATCGGTGATGATAAATGGTGAGAGGTATTACGTCTCCTATGAAGGGATCTCAGCCATATGTTCGACATGTGGTATGTATGGTCATCTCGTTCATGCATGTCCACGGAATGCCACAGAGAAAGCACCGAGTCAAGTGATTAACCGAGAAATCGTAAATCATGTGAGCACGGAAGCAAAAGAAATGGACGAGGGATTTATCCAAGGAAAACAGGCGAGGAGGAAGCCTGAACAATCGAGGCAGACAGGAAGCTCCATGCAGAGCAATAGAGGTAGAAATATGGTGGGGAGTAAGACAAGGGAAGCACGTAAAGGGAATTCGGGGAAGGAAATAAAGGTATCCAATAGGTTTGGGAGCTTAGTGGAAGAGAGGGAGAAGGAAGAGCTCACAAAGGATACTGGGAGAGTAGATGAGAATAAAGAGAATGAAGATACAGTGAACTTGAGCTCAGAGGATTTGAGTCGAGTTCGTGGAAAAGCTATTGCTTTTGGCCATAACGAGAAGAATATGCAGTTTACTGCAACTGAGAAGAAAGGGAGTCAACAGGTAGCCCGTTTGGGCCCGAAGGAGAAGAAGGGGAGTATCTTGCGAGGCCCACACTTTCAAAAGTCTAAATTGAAGCCTATTGGGCCTACACGAGGACTAATTTATGGCCCAGCTAGAGGAGAGCTAGATCTATCGGTGAGTGGAAAGAGACTTCGAGTGGAGAAGGAGAGTATTGGTAGACCTGGTGGTGTTTTCGCCGGAGATAGAGAATCAGGGGAAAATGAGAAGAACTGTCAGACTTGTGAGCGGAGGATTATACAGGAGATATTGGCACCGTCGGCGACTCCAATTCTGGATGAATCGGAAGCTGGTGGAGGTCGGTTGGAAGAAGGATCGAAGAGTATGGAGGCATAATATTTTGCCCCGGTAATTTTAGTAATTGATTACAAAATTTTGATGAAGTGCATTCTTTGGCATTGCCGGGGGGCAAATAAACCTCAGTTTCGCAGATCGATAAGATACTTGATGAAGAAATTCCGTACCGATGTTCTTGCTGTCTTCGAGACTCATGCGAGTGGAGCGGCTGCAGAACGGATTTGTCAACGTTTGGGCTTTGAAAACTCGTTCAGAGTGGATGCGTGTGGGCAGAGTGGGGGCATGTGGTTATTATGGAGGTCAGAGATAGGAGAGCTTGAAGTGGTCAAGTCTTCTGCGCAGTTTATTCATGCTAGAGTAGGGAGCGGAGCTGAGATAATCAATTTGATTGTGGTGTACGCTGCTCTTACTCCTAGCCGTCGGAGAGGTTTATGGGAGGAATTGGGGGAGATAATACAGAATGCTGTTGAGCCGGTTTTTATTGGTGGAGACTTTAACACGATCGTGAGGCTAGATGAGAGAAGTGGTGGAAGTGGGAGGCTGTCTGAAGATTCTCTGACGTTTGGTGATTGGATCAACGATAAGTCGCTTATTGATATGGGCTTCAGTGGTAACCAATTTACATGGAAGAGAGGGAAAAAGAAGAGCACATTCGTTGCTAAGAGGCTAGACAGAGTTTTATGCTGTGCTCAGTCTAGGCTGAAGTGGCAAGAAGCAAAAGTTACACACCTGCCGTTCTTGGCTTCAGATCATGCACCTCTGTACTTACAACTGACGCCAGAGGTTAAAGGGAACACGTGCAGACGGCCTTTTCGGTTTGAGGCGGCTTGGTTGAAGCACAGTGAGTTTCAGGACATGCTAACAACCTCGTGGGATCCGACAATAGACACGAGAGAAGCTTTAGCAAGGTTGGCAGAGAAACTACGAAAATGGAATAAAGAAGTGTTTGGAAGTGTTCAAAAGAAGAAGAAAGTTTTAGCCACGCAGATTAAAGAATTACAGGACCAAATTGAACATAACCGGACTGATGAGCTGCTGATTAAAGAGGGAGAGCTACTTAAGGAGTTCGAGATAGTTCTTGAGCAGGAAGAACTCATTTGGTTCTAAAAATCGCGGGAGAAGTGGATTGTGTATGGGGATAGGAACACAAAGTTTTTTCACACGTCGACAATCATAAGAAGAAGGCGTAACCGGATTGATATGTTGAAAAGGGATGAGGTTCATTAGATTTCAGATGCTCAGGAACTAGAAGAGCTTGCGGTTAACTATTTTAAAAGGCTATACTCGTTGGAGGATGTTGATACAAAAATGCAAGGCTTAATGGCGAGGGGTTTTATGCATCTCACTGGTGAAGATCACGCGAAACTGAATAAACCCTTTTTCTGCAGAAGATGTGGAGAAGGCGGTTAAAGCTATGGGGAGCTATAAGGCGCCAGGGCCTGATGGGTTCCAGCCAATCTTTTATCAAAAATCCTGGGAGACAGTAGGTGCCTCAGTTGTCAGATTTGTTCGTCTGTTCTTCGAAACTGGGAAGCTACCGAAGGGACAAATGATGCTCTGGTTGTTCTGATTCCGAAAGTGCTGAAACCAGAGAGTATTACGCAGTTTCGTCCTATCAGTCTCTGCAATGTGCTATTCAAGACTATAACGAAAGCTATGGTGGGAATATTGAAGGGTGTTATAACTAAGTTGATCGGTCCTGCACAATCTAGCTTCATCCCAGGTAGATTAAGTGTGGACAACATTGTGGTGGTGCAGGAGGCAGTTCATTCTATGCGAAGAAAAGAAGGAAAGAAGGGCTGGATGCTCTTGAAACTGGATCTGGAGAAAGCTTACGATAGGGTGCGCTGGGACTTTCTGGAGGATACGCTAAGGGTTGCTGGTTTGAATGAGATCTGGGTTCGATGGATAATGGAATGTGTCGTTAGCCCTTCGATGAGTATACTGTGGAATGGAGAGAAGACGGAAGCGTTCAAACCATCATGTGGTCTCCGTCAAGGAGATCCGTTGTCTCCATATTTATTTGTGCTGTGTATGGAGAGACTTTGCCATATGATAGATGAAGCAGTGGTGGAGAAACGATGGAAACCGATAAGCTTATCGAGAGGTGGACCACAACTCTCTCATATATGCTTTGCAGATGATCTAATCCTGTTTGCCGAAGCATCAGTATCGCAAGTAAGAGTAATCAGAGCAGTCTTGGAGAGGTTTTGCAGAGCCTCTGGGCAGAAAGTCAGTCTCCCGAAGTCTAAAATCTTCTTCTCCAAGAATGTGCCTAGAGAACGGGGGGATTTGATCAGCCGAGTGAGTGGAATTGAGTCAACAACTGATCTGGGGAAGTACTTGGGAATGCCGATCCTACATAAGAGAATAAATAAAGATACCTTTGGAGAGGTTCTTCAGAAAGTTGCGTTGCGGCTATCTGGTTGGAAGAGACAAACGCTCAGCCTGGCAGGAAGGATAACTTTGACAAAGTCGGTCCTATCATCCATACCGGTGCACTCGATGAGTACTATCTGTCTACCGGTTAGTATCCTGGAGAAACTTGATAGTTTATCAAGAACCTTTGTGTGGGGTAGTGGACAGTACTTGGTATCTTGGGATAAGATTTGCAAACCAAAAGAAGAAGGCGGGCTTGGGATTAGGGAGTCCAGGAACATGAATAAAGCATTGATTGCTAAAGTGGGATGGAGGCTGCAACACGACAGAGAGAGTCTATGGGCCAGAGTTTTGCGTAGCAAGTACTCAGTGGGAGACATGCATGAGACATCTTGGATGATAGTGGGACGTACGGTATCTTCTACTTGGCGGAGTGTGGCATCAGGTATCAGGGAAGTGGTTGTTCCTGGACATAGGCGGGTAATTGGAAATGGAAGAGAAATCAAATTTTGGACGGATATGTGGCTCTCAAGCAGAACACTGGGAGCAGCTGTGATTGCAGACCTTCCAGACGGATTTGAGAATGTTACAGCTAGAGAGTTGTGGATCGTTGGTGGAGGCTGGGATCTAACGAGAATTGCCCCATTTGTAACAGAGGAGATACGTCTTGAGCTTGCGACAGTGGTGCTTGATACAATAACTGGAGCGCGGGACCGGTTAGCTTGGGGAGAGACCCCAAATGGTCAATTTACAGTGAGCTCTGCATACAAGTTACTCACTCGAGATGAAATCCCAAGGCCGAATATGGGGGATTTCTTTAGGAAGATGTGGCGTGTCGTGGCTCCTGAGAGAGTAAGAACTTTTTTCTGGTTGATTGGGAATCAGACAATTATGACAAATGCAGAGAGATATAGGAGACACCTTAGTGGAACTGATGTGTGCCAGGTCTGCAAATGAGGAATTGAGACAATCTTACATGTTCTTAGAAACTGTCCAGCGATGTCAGGTATATGGACGTGAGTTGTCCCAGTTACGAAGAGGAGGGCTTTTTTTCAATGCCTTTGTTCGAGTGGATATATAGGAATCTATGTGATAATGATGAAGGGAGTGGTACTCCTTGGGCTACGTTGTTTGCGGTAGCTGTTTGGTGGGGATGGAAATGGAGATGTGGTAATGTCTTTGGGGAAAATCGACTTTGGAGAGATCGTGTAAAATTTTTAAAAGATTTGGCTAAGGAAGTGATGTTAGCAAGGGAGGTGGAGAACGGGTGTATACCTGTTGGAAGCAGGATTGAAATTATGGTAGGATGGAAGCCTCCCCGAGTGGGATGGATAAAGCTCAACACTGATGGAGCATCACGTGGAAACCCAGGGCCGGCCTCTGCAGGAGGAGTGTTGCGAAATGGGGATGGGGAATGGTGTGGTGGTTTTGCCGTTAACTTAGGCAGATGCCCTGCTCCCTTGGCGGAACTTTGGGGAGTTTATTATGGTCTGTGGTTTGCTTGGGGGAAAGGTATTACTAGATTGGAGTTGGAATTGGATTCTGAGATGGTAGTGGAGTTTTTGACGACAGGGATTGGGGATGCTCATCCACTGTCTTTCCTGACACGGCTGTGTTATGGCTTCTTGACAAGGGACTGGTTGGTCCGAATAGTTCACGTTTACAGGGAAGCAAACCGCTTAGCTGATGGTTTAGCCAACCTGGCTTTTTCTTTTCCTTTTGGATTTCATAGTCTAGATGTTGCACCTTTGGATATTGTTGGTTTAGTGGGAGAAGATGTTGATGGCCCCTTAAAGCCACGACAGATTAGACAGTAGTTTGAAGTTGGTTTTTTAATAAAGATTGGGAGACTTCCTCCCTTTTGCCCACCAAAAAAAAAACTATCTTCATGAAATTTTAGATTTTCTTATAAATGTTATTTAAAACAATCTTCATGAATATATATATTGTGAATACTTTATTGGGTTTTAACGCATCGAGTGCCGAATTATCAAAGTATTTCAGAGGAAAATTTTAAAAGAGATACTGAACTTTGAGTGTGAGAGACTAGATCAGAACATGTTAATGAGAGACGTAACATCAGATGAGATTAAAGACGTGATTCAAGATGGCTCGTAATAAATCTATAGGTCTTGATGGATACACTTGTGAGTTCTACAAGGCAGCACGGTCAATAATGGGAAAATAGGTGGTGGTCGTAGTAACCCCTTTTTCTGAATATTATTTCTTGCCGAAGAGAGTTAACTCCACCATTCTGGCATTGATATCTAAAAAGGACGAGACTATTCTCTTCAAAGATTGTAGGCTTATTTCTTGCTGTAATGTTTTGTACAAGCATATAAATCAAAAATGTTACTAATTTTTAAGATTTTGAAATTGTGTTTGGGTTATAATTGATTACTGTTGAGTTAAAAATTTGAGTTATAGCCTTTGTAAAAATAATAACTCAAATCTTAAATCTACATCAACAAAAATCTCATGTATTAAGATTTGAGTTAAATAAAATTTGGATTTGTCAATTAACTATCCAGTTATCTACCAGCGTCTACTTTTTGAATAATAACAATTTATAATCTATCTATACTAATAAAGTTGAGTTTTTTTATTTTCTTGGGGGGAAAAATGCCATGTGACATTTTCTTTTTAATAATTAAAATCTTTTCTCAACTTTATTTAATGTGTTTTGGTATTAATTGTGATTAGGTGTTGGTTTATTTTTGTTATTGACAATTTATTACAATGATGTTTTAATTTTGGATTGGAAGTTTAATTTATTATGAATTTTATGTCTTGATTTTTTTAGATTTCATAACTCTTATGTTATATTTTTTTAAATACTTTAAACTATTTCTTAATATTTTGTATGTCAAATAAAAATACAAAAATGAAAACTAAAGTTAAGTATTTTCAAAAGAATTTAAACATAAAATAAATACATACCCAAACTATTACTTTATGTTTGAAAACATTTAAAGTATTAACTTTAGTTTTTATATATTTATTTTCATACCTAATATATTATTATATAATAAAACTAATTTATTTACTAAACCGCGGTTCATCCACGGTTGACCCAATGATCCAGAGACCTGGTAAATCGTCTGGTTCAATATCCGGGTCGGGTGTCAAAAACTGGTTTATAGGATTTCTTTGATGTTGACGATAGAGAATGAAGCCTCTACGGTTCTCCTTCTTTAACGCAATCGACGTAACCGTCATATAATCAATCTAGAAATTCCACTCATTCCACTTTAATAATATTTAGTAATTGATGGCGATTCAAGTCCAAAAGACTAACATTTGGTCTATTGGTATTGACACATAAACTCTATGGTATCTTCCCATGTTACACTGTACAAGAAAACTAATAACTTCCCTGATGCATGCTATCCGTGTTTACATTTTTAAAACCATGAACATGATTAAATACTCTTAAAACTTAACTAAAAAAATAATCATTACTTCCAATCTGAGAGAAATTTAAAAACGTTGCCTGGTTGCTAAAGTTATTTAAAATTGATGTAAACCACATACCACCCTCACCATTAATCCTTTGCACCACACTAACCATTTATTGTCAAAATCATTACTAAATGCAACAAGTCATCAAGCCCGAATGTCACAGATAGTTAGAAGTTGTCTTTCTCATGATTAGATGCTAACATCTCATTTACTAATTAACAAATTGACTTTTTATTAGGAAGATTTGGTGAAATTGTTCCATTCCGGTTAAAATAGAAATTGTCTATTAAATAGAGGAGTTTAGGAACCATTTATAGTTTTTAGATAAAAACATATTTAGATTCATATTAAGATTCATTGATATTCTAAATAAGGGTGGACAAACAAGAATTTCGTTATGAACACACACAAAATCTTCCATTATAACAAAACTAATATAGAAAATAATTTTATGTTTCTTATTTTAAGATACATCTTTTTGAGAGACCTTGAATCCAAAGTAACACATACAACTCGCACCTCTATATTTTAAAAGTCAACATGGTAATTTTAAAAATATATATTAGATATTAACCAATTATTTTACCAAAAATTGACACTTCACCCTTATTTTTTATAAAATTTGAAACGTATTCCATCTTTTTATTATTTGAACTAAATATATTAGTAAAAGTTTTATAGTTCATATATATTTATTTTAATAATTAATATGAAACATAAAATTAGTCGTTCACATGGATGCAGAGTTTCCAGTTTGGTGTGCAGAGTCTATATGAGTCTGTTTAGTTGATGACAAAAAAAAATTAATAATATAAGTATGTTCACTATATAAAACATCAACTTTGTTTTATGTTTAAATTCCAACTAAATTAATTTTGTTATGACTACTGGCTTTTTATTCTATTTTTATTAAATCAATTAGTAACAATCACTTATACTAATACATTTTGAACTAAACAACTTCAAACAAAGTAATGCACTACGATCACTAACCACTACAAAAAGATCAATAATATCATTTTTAATATATATTTTTTTTTCATATTTAACATATTTTATTTGTTAAGACGATATAATAATTTATAAATTTATGTAAAAGTATAACATACGAACCCGGCGCATAGCGCCGGAAAATCACTAGTACATAATAAAGAAGCCTTGTACGTTTAGTTTTAGTACAATATATTTAACAAAATAATATGGTTACATATTTGTTAGCCAAAGTTTTTCTCTAAATTATACCAAAAAGCTTTTCTAAAATGAAATCATACTTTCATTTTAATTAGTTAAAATTCTATGATTTAGTTGTTAATTTTCTTTGGTGACTAAAAAGTTACGGAAATAAAATATTTGTATAATTTCCACTAAAATAGTCAATTAAAATTTTCAAATAATTCTAATTTTTAGTATTGTTAGGTAACCAAAAAATTCATGTACATAAATTATGTGTATTATACGGAGCTTTATATATATATATATATATCAATATCCTTAGTTAATTTTAATTTATGTATTTGATTTTTTAAAAATATTCTTATTAAAGTATTATTTATATTTAACAAATAATATATATACTGCAACTTATATATCGAAACGTTAGTAATCAACAATACTGATAAAAAAATTCATATTTTACTGCAAACTCACCACATAAATTTACAGTTTTTACCACATAGTTCTTACTACAAGTTACATCAAATCGTAATTTTTATTGTAAGTTTGTAACTCAACTCTAATATTACATGTTACCAGTCGAAACCTAAATGGGTTCGTATTCTTGCTAAAATTAAATCTATACACGTTGGCATACATTGCATGGCCCAAAAAATGTTGTCCACCAAATAAGTTTTCTTTTCTGCTAAGAATGTTAATTTTCATTAAATGAAGAGTGTCAAGCTACAAAGTTGTTAACCAAAACATAGAGATACCCCGGCAAAAAAAAAAGAAATGTAAAAAAACAGGGCAGCAATAACACAAAGCTAGCAATAAGCCAAAACTATAGGAGAGGATGAAGATTCCAATAAACCGTGCATCGTATAGAATTGATGACCTGCCTATTGATTTCTTTGAAGAGAACCATAGCATGGACCAGATTCTGGTTGTGTAACATGTTGTTTCGCTGTTGCCATATACCGTAGACCAAAGCTTGTACAACCAACATTCTCAAGATGGACGGAGCAGTAGCAGTTGAGACAGAACTCCATTGGATAAGCTGAGACCAATCCGTAAATAGAGGCACCACAGTACGCATCCTTCAACGGATTTCTGTCCAAATTAAGATCCGCATAGGAACAGGTAAGCATCAGATGGTCATCGGTCTCAACCTGTGTAGAACATACACAGCAGGCCCAAGAGGCCAATCGCGAGCGGGTTGGCAGTTTGTTTAAATTGGTGGCCCACATGTGGAAAGCATGCTTTGGCGTTGCACCACTAAACCAAATGTGTTTTGCACTGGCTTGAGTAGGAGCACGAGGTCTAAGAACTTCCCAAGTCTTTGAAGAGGAGAAGGAGTCGCTGGTGTAACTGCTAGTTCTCCATCTAAACATATATGATTGGCTTGCTAGAGAGGGTAGCGGGATGCTTGTAAGAAATGAGTGAAGAGTGACTTCCTGATCACATCTAGGATGAGGAAGAGACCATCCTTGAGCATTGCAAGCGTCCGCAACAGATGCGTCAATATGAACTCAATGTGAACTCTCAGGTTTCGAGTTCCTTCCCTACCAAAAAGTATCAATTAATGGACCAAGGGGGCACCAATTATCAAACCAGAAACTTGTGTTAAAGCCATTTTTAACTTCAGAAATTAGAAAATTTGAGGCTAGTTCTCTTAACCGAAGTGATAAGAAGACCTGCAGTTGTAAGTTCTATGCCATGCCACCCATAATGAGTGTCTTCCTGAAAAAAAGAAGCCGTACTAATCGCAGCATCAGGGTGAGATTCCATTTTCTGAAGCTTCTGAGGCGAATGCCTCCTTCAAGCTAGGAAGACACACTCTAGTCCACGAGACTTTCACATTGGGGCGCTTATCAAGAGAGCCTGACCAGAGAAATGTCGAACAGAGGGATTCAATTTTCTTTACGCAGGATTTGGGTAGTTGGAATGTAGAGATCCAAAAATTAACAGTCCCCATGATGACAGTTTTGATCAGAAGGCTCCTTCCAGCAAATAAGTTAAAGACCGAACCCGTTAAAATGACAGAAAGTTGCAAATAAGTTAAAGAAATCCATGAAGCATCATCGTTCACACCAAGAAATTTGTCAGCTCAACAACACGAAGAACTATGTTTAAGCCACAGATATTTAACACCAATAACTGAAACAGCCCTTACAGTGAAAGAACTGTCTCTAGAGCGCTTTGGCGTGAAATGAAAGTCTTGTTAAGCTAAACAAAGTTAGACAAAAGCTGTATAAAAAGCCTAACTCTCTTAATTTTTTTATTTATAAATGAATAAAAAATATAAATAGATAAACTTTTTTATTTATTAAATAAATAAAATAGATATACTGTTTTCTCAAACTTAAAAATAAACGAAATAACTTTTTATTTATTAAATATATAAAAAACTAAAAATAGTAGTGTTTTTGGGTCAAACTAGACCCTTTTATATCGGAATTTGAAAAGATACATGTAGCTTAAATTAGATATGTTTCAATTTCTGATTCATCTATAAATGTACTTCTTTGTCTTTCTAATTTTTAAAACACTACCATTTCTTTATCTACGATGAAAAATACGTTTAAACCTTCGCTTATTGGTTTTGTTATGCTCACAATTCTTCTGCTCGGTTTGTATTTACATTTACAACTTATTAATATCTTATATAATCATTACAAAATAAATCTTATGCGATGCTGTATTAATTTATATATCTATATAAATTGAATGTCTAATTATAGAATATTGAGTTTAATGATTATTCAAGAATAACTTATTAATATCTTATATAATCATTACAAAATAAATCTTATGCAATGCTGTATTAATTTATATATCTATATAAATTGAATGTCTAATTATAGAATATTGAGTTTAATGATTATTCAAGAATATTCATTGATTTAGAAAGAAGATGTTTAGTTCTTTTTTCTTATAAGTATGTAAAAAAAAGAACTCTCTAAACATATGTTTTACAAAAGTCATTTTCTGTTTTAAATATGAAAACTAAGGTTATGTTTTGATTGTTATAATAACAGGAGAAACGGTGATTGCTAAGAAAGGAACTTACCCATGTTATACATCTTATCCGATGATAACAGGAAAATGTACGGTACCGGCCTGCACAGCCCAGTGTAAAAAAAAGTTTAATTTTGAAGCGACTGGTAGGTGCATTCGTCCAGACAAAGGAAAACTGGACTGCGAATGTGTACATCGTTGCGCTCGTTGATTCTTTTTTGTCTACACCAGAACTCAAATAATATTTACAATAATACTACAATTTTGTCAAAAAGACTAATAATTTTAATAATTTTTTTCTGGTTTTTTTGACCTAGTAAGGTGTATCTATCTTATTAAAATAGGAACACTACAACTTCTTCTAGGTGGATTTTTAAAGGTGGACCTCATATATTTAAATTAAATGTCTCATTCTTTATATATAATACGTACCATAGTCTAATTTTGCATTGATGTATTTCCTTAAATACAGTTCTTTTTTTTGTCCATATTCCATATATGATTTTTACTCCATATTCCATATATGATTTTTACATTTATTACATGTCGATTTAAATAAGATATATACTAAGAATACTAAAAATATTAATCGTTCTATAATTACCCTATACAATTCATTTTAAATTGATCAGTATACTTTCATTGGCCATATTAATTTTATTAGTACGAATAACATTAGGTAGATAAGTCATAGACACATACATAAAGATATGATTATTCTTATAACTACGTTGGACCTAATCTACTTTCTAAAACAAATAACACATAGCTTCATATATTGTATAGAATATAGTAATATTGTATAGTATTACACTTATACAGTAATACTAAAAACAAACCAAACTGAAATATAATATATATCGAAAATGCTTTGAACCATTACACACAAAATATATTAGACCTCAGAGATAAAATTCACTTTGAAATTACGTAATAATTATTTTAAAAAATTAAATTTCATAATGTACAAAAAAATATAAGTTTTATATAAAATTTTGTGTTACAATAAAAAGACACAACTCGCGCTTGCAAAATTTTATTTTTACATACGAAAGATAGTTTTGATATTGTTCTTTAATCACAAAATTGAATTATACAAACTCGATACTACATAAAACTAAACAATATAGAATACATTTCAAAAATAAAACCCGTGCGGGTGTGCATATGTTTATATAATATATAAATATATTATGTTACACATATTTTCATAGAAATAATATCCCAATGTAAGTTTTGTATGATAAATGTTGAAAATACAAAATATATAGCACTATATATTTTAAATAATACAGAAAAATCTACTTTACGTTATCATAAAAATTAAAAATCAAATTTAGTAATTAAACACATTGCTTATTTAAACACATTAGTACACATTGTTATTTATCAAAATCTATTTTATTAAAACAGAAGTACAAAATTAGATTAACCCTTAATTTTCACTATATTTACATTGTCATGCCACTGAAGCATTGAATGAAGTTATATTTAAGTATGATTGTCTTTTCCTAATTTAAATAATAGATTTAAGCATTTAATGTTTTTTCCTAATTTAAATAATAGATTTCCTTAACAAAATCTTAACTAAAATTTATTTCCTAATATATTTCGTTGTAAAATATTAAATATTTTTAATATCTATTAGTAATAAATAATAAAATAAAAAATCACACGTCATAATCAATTCATATAACATATAAATAAAAAAAAATTCCATATATTATTAGCATAATGCTTCCTATATATGTCCAATTTGTTATAAATATAAAATTTGTTTATATGATAATAGATGACTAAATCAGAAAATATAATTATTTTAAAGTAATAAATAAAATCGTTATGTTTTAAAATGTTATATTAGCAATTATGTAATACATTTTAATTTACAAATATATAGAGTATACCATTAGTACAGAGAAAAAAATTTAAGTGAAAAAAAATATTTGTACTGTCACGGTCTCACGGGTCAAACCCTAGAATTAAACAAAAACAGCGCAACGTTATTTTTCTTTAACAAATTTATTTTAATAGAAATTATAGTTTCAAATATGGTTATATATTTTATGTATTTATAATTTTATTTCTTTGTATTTGAGAGATGCTAAGATTTTTGAATTGGAAAAAATTAAGACCCACTTCTATATTATTTTAATTAGGAAATTTAAAATTTATATCATAATATTTTATTTTTAATTTTAATTTTTATTATAACTGCAAAAACTAATTTCCAATCTAAATTTATATTTAAATATTACAAATACATCATTTAATATTAAAAGAAATATTAAAAATATAAAATAAATATCCGCCCGGTCGGGCGGGTCAAAATCTAGTTAATTTTAAATGTAAATAACAAATATGATATGTGTGTGGCTGGGCCGAAATTGCTGGAGTGTGGCTGGGCTTCCAATGTAAATGTAAACTAGATTTTGGGGCCGCGCGGATGTATATTTGGAAGGACTAAATGTTGAACATAAATTTTACACTTTCATATTTGTTGATTTTTGATATTGGTTTATTTTATTCGGTTTGTTGAGTGTCTAATTTTAAAGTATGATGTTATATAAATATCCAGTTTTTTAGTATGAAAATATTATTGTGGGTTCTTTTCTAATTCAGTTTTATTAAAACTTGGTTATGTAATGTATATTTTAAACTTTTAATTACAGGATTTAAAAAGAAAACTAATGTAAATGTACAAAAAATAGTTATGATAGTTATTTTATGAAAGCCCAACATTAAAAATTGGTAGTTATAATTTAAAAGCAGAATCGAAGGCAAATCACTAAATTGGTAGTTATAATGTATATTTATTATTTATTATCTAATAAGGAAAATTAATATCTGATATGTAGAGAAAATCACTACTTGGTGGTCAAGTTTTAAAAAAAAGTTTTTTAGTGATTGTGTTAGTTACTTGATTCGTTTTTTGATCAGTTAATAATTTAGATTTTGATCGCGTAGAATTAGAAAAATCTTTGTAATTAGTAATCTAATGTAAATTGATTTACATGTTCTAAAAAAAATTTCAGTGCATAGCAATAGGAAAATCGCTTTAAAAATAATTAATGTACATTAATTAAAAATTATGTAGTACATTATGACTGCGTAGAATTAGGAAAATTGGTAGGATATAGTTTTTTTTAAAAATTATCCTAAATTTAGGACTTGTTTTCGAATGTTTTGTTTTTTTGGAAGGAAAGTAGTTTAATTATGTTAGATATTATTAGCATAATTTAAGCAAGTACGATATTTTAGGAGTACAGTTCACACATATTTGATAAAATAAAAAAATAACAAAGAATTATAAATGGTTTATATTGCAAACCAAAATATTAACCATTCGAAACAAAACCAAAAGTTCATCATAACCAATTCGAAATAAAATGTTTGTCTACATATGCATAAAGAATATAATTATCTATTTAGATCATGAATAAGCAATAAACAATGTTAATATAGTTGTGTATATATGTTTTAATAGATTAGATTATATTTTTCACTAATTTCTCTGTCGTGTTTAATTTAAAAAAATCCAATCATAGATTGGTTTAATGTAAATTAACCAAAACCAATCCATTAATATCTGACTGGGCCATGTGACAATTTGTAAGCCCAATAAAAATAAGAATGGGTAAGTTAGAGATTAAAAGGCCACAATTTTTTTTTTAAACTAAATGGTAAAATTACTGTGTTTTGATGGCAGTGACATTCAGTTGTAATTTTTATGCAAAACTAAGGAGACATTACTAAATGTACTTCAGTCTTCATAGATTAGATGCAAAAACAAGAGAGTTGCTGCTGAGCCGAACTTGCTGGAATGTGGCTGGGCTTCCAATGTTTGTTGCAGCTTGGTCACCAGATTGTACACCGGATGAGGCACCCTTGACCAGTACTGTCATTCCGGTGGAATTGAGAGACGTTCTTTACCTTCTCTTTAATAAAGAAAGCCTCAGTAGACTAGCGTCTGTGATTGGTAAACCAGTATCGAGTGCGCCGGAAACGGAACGGAAACTGAATTTCAAGGTTACGAAGCTATTTGTTAGAGTGGACCTCACAAAAACTCTGCCTCGAAAGATTATCTCAGGTTACTCTAACGGTAAGAAGTCGGAGATTGCAGTCAGCTACCCCTGGCTTCCTTTGAAGTGTGATCTATGCAAGAAGTATGGCCATTCTCAAGATAAATGCATGGCGCATTTGGGGAATTCCTCGACTAGAAGCAGATCCAAAAGTCCTCCGAGGAATGGCGGAAAGCCTAGGCATAGATCCAGGCAGAACTGAGCTAAGGCCTCTCACCGAACTGAATCTCATAACAAAAATCCCTCTCCGTCGAGACTGCAAGTAGTAGAAGATGGTGAGATTGTTTCGGGAAAGGATACTGCTCCTGAGTCAGAAACTCTGGATACAAAACCGTTACCCTCTTTCTCGGTGGAGGTTGATGAAATTGTTTCTGAATCCTCAGAAGGTGGGGATCCTGCTGACTCTCGTGTTAACGATGGTGGCTCTCATGTTAACGATGATGCAGATAGTAAATCAGAATCGAAGGTTGACATCTTAAAGCAGGGGGCAAATATCGAGAAAACCGGTAGAGGCCAACCTGTTGGTGCAAATCAGCAAAGTCAGGAAGCTGCGGATAATCCTTTCTACTTGGTGACTGGTAGGAAGAGCGGCCGTAAGGCCAAATCTCTCAAGTAAGATCATATGTCGACATTTTGTGTGTGGAATGTTAGAGGACTAAACGGAATCAGACGCCACAACATGGTCAAGAACTGGATTAATATCCATAGACCTCTTTTTGGTGCGTTCTTGGAAACACCTATTCAAAGTAGTAACGCATTCAGATTTAATGATGCCATCCCGGCAGATTGGAAGTCTTTTGGTAACTACGGAAATCATATTCTGGCCGTATAATAGTTGTCTGAGACCCCTTGGTCTCTGTTTTTATTTACAAGACATCTGAGCAACGTGTGGAATTTATATCTTAGCGGAGAGTGTCAGTCTTACCGTTACTTTTGTGTACGGTTTCAATGAGGTGGGAGAGAGGCAGGCACTATGGAATGAGTTGGTGGAAATAAATGACACTCCTTGTATGCACAACTCTCTTTGGATAGTCCTTGGTGACTTTAATCAGATACTTCTGCTAACTCACCATTCGTGATGATACCTTTTAAGGGTGGTTGACTCTAGGGGAATGGAGGATGCGAACCTAGCCATGCAGGATGCATGCTTGTTTGAAGCTTAAGCAAAGGGCACTCTTTTTACTTGGTGGAATAATTGCGGCGTGAATCCTATTTCGAAGCGGATAAATCATGCTCTAATTAACACGAAAATCGATTCGAAATTAAGTTTTTTTTTTGAATTATACAGAGGTATCTTGACCCCACAGAAGTGGTCCAAACTAGTCACGTGTTGCCACATATTGGTACTCTGTTCCTGGCGATACCGAAATGTTAGTTACCCAGATACTGAAAGAACTGTGTTCAGCGATAGAAATACTACAAAATCAAGCCAGAAAGAGATCAGAAAATTTCTTGCTCGGTGAAGAAGACGACTTCCTGAAAAGTATACTTGCAGAAGACGTGATGGTTCAGTAGAAATCTCAGGGTTGTTGCTGGATGTGGAGAGGCTTCTCTTCAAGGATGTGGTTGATGAGATCGTGCATGCAGAAACTAGCGTCTGCAAGCAAAGTCAGGAAGAGGAAGAACGTTTTTGAAGAAACTCTTAACTCTCTCGTCTTTCTTTTTCCCTGCTTATTCATATGCTCGTTTCTGATTCTTCAGTATTATACATGACATGATAATTGAGAGAATTCATGAAAGCAGAAAAAGAACTAACCCGAATTCTCTGTATTTTATAAAAAAAATTGTAAAATATATATATATATATATATATATATATATATATATATATATATATATATATATATATATATATATATATATATATATATATTATGCAGCACTTGAAGATAAACTCCACAAATATTTATGACTTTTTAAAATTTACAGAACTTTTGGAGGTTTTAAGAAAATTTGAAATTCTTACTAAATCCGGTATACTTTTAATTGTTAAGAGTCATCAGAACTCATTCTAAATACTTTAAAATTGTTTCTTGTGTGTTTAATAAATAGTATTTATTGAACGAAACATTAAACAGCTCTCATATATGTTTAGACCTTGCATATATTCGAAGACAAGGATAGTACACAGGTTATGTGAAACAAAGCAGAACAACATATGGGGCACATTAATGGATTTTGCACCAACAATAGTTTTACGACCACACATACCTCGCCTTGTGGATGAAAACATCAACGACTTCGAACCAGAATCTTCTCCAAGGAGATTCAAAAGAGAGAGATGAGAATATTCCGAGTAATATTGTCACATAAGCTACAGCAAAACTCCAATAGAAAGATACCATGTCGATTTGACTCTCATTGTCGTCATGCACTCCATTATCTGGTTCTTTAAAGTTATTGTTGATGTTGCAGCTTACGTTAGTTGGTTGTCCACAGAGAAGAGGATTACCTAAGAAGCTTTGTGTGTCGAAGGTATTAAACTGTTTTCCTTTTGGAATGATTCCTGATAAGTTGTTGAATGAGACATTGAAAACAGCTAGGTTGCTCAGCTCAGCTAGTTTTGATGGGATCCAGCTTTGCAATCTGTTGAAAGAAAGATCAAGACTCTCCACATTCTTGAGACCTGAAAAGCTCTCTGGTATCGCTCCTGATAATTTATTGTGAGAAAGATTAAGAGATTGTAGCTCTACAAGACCTCCAAGATCTGCTGGGATCTCACCACTGAGCTCATTTTCTGAAAGATCCATTCCAAACAATAATCCGAGATTCCCACCAACGTAGGCATCATACCGGTGCTTTGTTGCAAATTCAATTTTAATATGGGGATATGACCAGTAATCCATCTTAAATGGAACATTTGTAGTCGCAATAAGATAATTGAGATCTTTAAGCAGAGAAAGCCCATTTAACCTAAGAGAAGTCACGACAATATTAACATCATCATAATCATATAATGCATCCTCTTTCCCAAAACCAAATGAAGTATTGGTGAAGCAGGAAGGTATGGTTCCGGTCAACATGTTGTTGGCAAGATCCAGAAGTTGAATGTTCCTTAGACCACAAAACTGGCGAGGAATATTTCCAGTTAAATTATTTCCCCTAAGCAGAAGAGTATGAGTGTTTCTGGTGTTGATGAGCTGCGGAATATTCCCAGAAAATCTGTTATTTCTCAAATCAAGTATATAAACATTTGTTAACAATGTGTCTGGAATAACACCGGATAAATGATTATCTTGCAAGAATAATACTTCTGGCATTCTCGAACCGGCTTGTAGATGTATGTCACCAGATAAAATGTTTGCAGAGAGGTCCAGTAAAGAAAGACTACTGTAAATATTGTTGAACAAGGAAATAGGTATCTCACCTTCCAGCATATTGTTTGAGAGGAGCAGCACAGTTAAGAGTGAAAGTTCGCCAATCCAGCTTGGAATAACACCTGTGAGATTGTTGTTTGAAATGTCAAGCAATTGCAAGCTATCCAAATACTTAAAACCTTGTCCAATCTCTCCTGTAAACAGATTGTTATCCATAGACAACTCTGTTACCTCAGTAAGGTTTACTGATTCCGGAAACGCTTCTCCACTTAGTTTGTTATGTGATAGGGTCAATATAACCAAGGAATAACAACCCATTACAAAACTTCTTGGTAGCTTCCCATGGAAGCTGTTGTGAGATAGATCCAGATATTCCACACCTCTCATGTTGCCTAGTGAAGATGGCAGATTTCCTTGAAAACTGTTATTAGCTAGTTTCATATACCCTAAATGAGGAAGTATCCTCCCAATGTTTTCAGGAAGCATGTTACTGAATTTATTATCAGACACATCCAATAAAAGAAGACCATGAGCAGATTTCGGCAGCTGAAATCTCGTAAAGAGATTATTCTGTAGAAACAAAACTTCGAGTTTCGTATTGTTTGCCAATAGCCACTGAGGGAAAACTCCAGCAATTTTATTGTCGGAAAGATCAGCTTGAATCAAATCCTTCTGGTATAATAGAAAATAAGGAACCTTTACCAAGTTGCAAGATGGTAGTTGAATAATATTCAGCTGAAATTTTGGCTGCCAAGAACTTTCAGACTCTACTCGAAGCAATCCCGATTTTGAATCAAGTTTGAAGACTCTCAGCTCAGAGAGGTTTGCAAGTGAAGCAAGTGAGAAGAATCCTTCAAAGTTGTTATCAAACAACGATAAATACTCTAGGGATTCAAGTTTACCAAGAGCATATGGTATATTCCCACTCAATTGGTTTGACGAGAGATCAAGAACTCTAAGTCCACTCAAGCTAGTGGTTAAGCATAAGGGAATATGACCTACTAGTTTGTTTTGGCTGATATCAAGCTCTTGCATGTTCTTCATTTCGCAAATCCCTACAGCAACGAATGCAAATATTTTACACATGAATAAAGATTAATTCACCACATTTAAGGTGTAAAATAAGGATATGTTTAGTCTTGCCTTGGAATGTGCCAGAAAACTCATTATCACTTAAATCTAGAGCTTTCAGTTGCCTCAGGGCAGATAACTCTGCCACAAGACAAAACCAACAAAAGGATCAGCACTTTACCTATGAATATGAACCCAAGGATGAGACAAAACAAACAAAAATATGTTATATGAACAGTAGTTTTTTTGTGACAAGAAAATGAACAGTAGTTTCGAGCTACCTCGTATTGGTATGGAGCCATTAAAATTGTTTTCACTCAAGTCCAGCACTTCTAAGTTTGCCAACTCTTTAAGTTCTGAAAGAGATTCCAACACAAATAAGAATGTTACAAACGGGATGTAAGACATACAGTAAAAATTCTATAAATTAATACTCGATAAATTAATAATTACTATAAATTAATAATATTTTTCGGTTCCGAACTAGACCGATCTAAAAATGATATAAATCGATAAAATAATAAGATAATATATTTTTTAGAAAACTCTATGTAAATATATGGTCTCATTAAAATTATAAACTAATATATATATATACATTTTATATATGTACAAACAAAGCTTTGTATTGTTTTTAATATTCACAATGATATTATCTATATTTTTTTATTTTTTAATAGTTTAATATATTTAGATAATATTTAGTAAAACTATATCTATAACCACAACTAAATTACATACACAAAATACTATAAAAATAATATGAAAGTCGAATTTCAAAAACTTAATTAATATATATACAGTAAAATTAATTATTTTCATATTTTATATAAAATATACTCTAAAATAGAAAAAAATATAAAAAATAAAAATTCTGTAAAATTAATAAAATTTCATAGTCCCAACATTATTAATTTATAGAGTTTTTACTATCGTTAGACCAATAATGATACAATTGAACTGAATTGAACAAAAGATATATCACCAAACAATAGGCCATGCATATAGAAATGGAAAACCACACCTTCAGCTGGAAAAGGGCCAGCCATGTAGTTGAGGCTAAGAAACAGAGTCTTGAGTGATGTAGCAGCATTAAGAAATGGAAATATGCTGTTGTTGAATTCATTGGCAGAGAGATCTAGTTTCTCCCAAGGCTTTTATAACCTACAAACGTGAACCTTATATTTTGGATAAATGCAAACGAGTATCTTGCTAAACATTTGAGCAGACTTACCTTGCGATCTCATTGGTGAAGAAAATAAGTTACCACGTAGATCCAAAGATTTCAGCTTCCTCAGGACAGATAACTCTGTCACAAAGACAATACCAACCAAACTTTATAAGCACCTTTTATCTATGGACATCCTTATTTCAAAGATTACACGAGCCAATGCTAAATGCAGCCATTAAATCAACTAAAAGCTCTGAGTTACCTTGTACAGGTAAGGGACCATTAAATCTGTTTTCACTCAGGTCCAATGTTTCCAAGTTTATCAAATCTTTAAGTTCTGAAAACAAACCCCAACAAATAAAAAAACTTATATCATAACAATAATTATAGTTATTGAATCGAACTAACAAAGAGACACCATCAATCATAGGCCTGGGCAAAAAAAACGAAACCGAAAAATCGAATCAGAACTGAACCGAAATATCCGAACCGGAATCGAAACAAGGACCTTTAAATACTCGAACGGTTTCTATATTTCTATATCCGAAATAACCGAACCAAAAAGTAAACGGGTACCCAAATATATAAAAGTATTAATTATATACATATAACATAACTAAATATATATTTATATCTAATTTTTTTTAAAAAGAATCCAAAAATATTTGAAGATAACTGCATTATAATAAAATATCCTAATTATCCGAATCATCCTGATAGTTTTATTCGAAATATCGAAAGTAATCTATTCTAATTAATTGATATTTTATTTTAAATAACCGATATTTTATTTGAACTACCCAAACTGCCCGAACTATCCGAATTGGAACCGAAAGTAAGTGAGAACCAACTTTTTCGGGTATTTTCTGGTTCCTAATTTTACTATCCGAACCGAACCTAACACAAAACTATCCGAACTGAACCAAAAATAAGTCAAGTAGTAAATGGATCCTCTAACATTTATCCAAACTACCAGAAATACCTGAAATATCCGATATGTCCAGAGCTAATCAGTCATAAGGTCATGAGGTGTATCCACTTGGTTACATTTGGAAAAACATACCTTTAGCAGGAAGAGGACCATTCACGTGGTTATTCCCAAGAAAAAGAGTTCTGAGCGATGTAGCAGAATTAAGAAAGGGAAAGAGGCTGGTGTTGAATCTATTTGAAGATAGATCCAGAATCTCCAGGTTTCTTAATCTCCCTAGGCTATTATAACCTGCAAAAAATAATCTTGTTAAGAATGTAATACTATAACCTATACTAAATCATTTATTATAATTTTTGCGTGAAGGGAATCAAGTGACGGTTTGATGTGATTGCAACATAGCTCACAGACGTGAGCAAGTAAATGCAGACACATAGAAACAATGGATTTAGTAAATCTCTTAAAACTATTTTTGAATCGGAAAACATTCAACTAATATTTTAACATCATAAATCCATAGTTTTCAGACTGTTAAAGAAAAGTATGTCAAACTTCATCTATAATTCCATCTGTTTTTTTTGTTGTTGAATAAACTATAATTACATCTGTTTGGATGAAAAGAATTAAAAAATTTAGTTGAAGGGGTTTATTACGAAAATCTTCTAAAATAATTACTAAAGTTTGATAAAATTTTATAAATTATTAAAATAGATAAACGTTATAAAATTATTTACAAAAACTTATTAAATTTCATAAATAATATATAAGAAATTAAAAAGCAAATATTTATAAAGCTTTGTTAATCACGTATATAATATAATAAAATCAGCTAAGAGTTAAAACAAAAATATGTGTTTTTAAAAGTGTATAATATTATTTTAAAATAGTTCAATCATTTATACGAGCTTATAAAATATTTACGAGGATCGATAAATTATTTATAAGAGTTATAAATAATGTATAATTCTTATAAGGATTTCTAAAGTAATTTATAAATGCTTATAAATCATTAGTACAAGTTGATAAACAATGTAGTAGGAATTGTGAAGTCTTATAAAATCATTGATAAAGCCTCATTAATCATTTTTAAAAGTTTAATTAAACTTATATAAAATTTTATAAATTGGTTATAAAATTGATTAAATAATGTATAGAGATTTACAGTTTCTTTTTAAAAGCTTGTAAATTTCTTATAAGAACTTAAAAACAATCTATAAGTGATTATAAATGATTTATAATATTTTATCCATTTCAATGATTTATAAATTATTATCTACTTTTACAAACTTTTATAAATTATTTTACAAGTCTTTAGTAATAAAATCCCTCAATTAGTCTCTTAACTGTTTTCTAGCCAAATTGATGGAATTATAAATAGAGTGTGACATATGTTAACAGTTTGTAAATTTAGAGTTTAAAACGTTAAAATAGTTTAGGGATTAACTTCCATTCAAAAATACTTTATGGGTTTTATCATTAAAATCCTAAAGCCAATGACGTAATTTAGTCCATATTATATAAACAAAATATTGATCAAACTAAGCGCAAGCGAAAACCAGGTTAGCGTACCTTCAACATCATCAAAAAAGCCATTGAATTGGCTGTAGCCTTCATCGCTCAAGGATAAGTTCAGAATACGAACATCTTCAAAGGGATGCAACAAAGAAAGATTTAGAAGAGAATTCTGTTTGATGAACAGTGTTTCAAAGGCAATTTCCGTCACCCGTTTGCTTGTTCGACTGCATTTAACTCCCTCCCAACGGCAGCAAACGCTCTTTGTGCCGTAAATCCAAGTAGGGAGAACATAATCGGAGACGACTTCTTCTTCCGTAAATGAGATTATGTATTTCTTGAGCTCCAACAAAGCTCTCCTTTCATTTTGAACACAGCTTTTGTATCCATGTAGCTGCCCCAACAGTAATATCACCCATATCAAGATTTTTCCCAAGACAAACTTCCACTCCATTTATCTTTATGTTTGTGAGTATAATGCAAATGCTTCCACCATTATAGAAATTTGACAAGAAATGATTCTGTATATTCAGAAAAGTCCAAGTCTCTGTTAACCACAACACCTTGAAGTCTTATGTACATTTTGTCAAAGATCCAAAAGCAAGTGAGAAGCCACGTCTTTGTTGGGACCACTCGTAATAAAGGTGTGATATATATGTCTTGCCTTTTTGTCAAAGATATATTCTTTCCGTTTCATATTACTTATCGTTCTAAATTTATACACACAGATTAAAAAAACATTTAATTTTACATATTTCAAAACAAAAATACTATTATCAATACACATAACTATATATCAACCAATAGAAAAATAAAGTAGAGAATATTATCAATAAATTTGCATTAAAAGTCGAAAACGATACTTATTTTGAAACGAAAATTCTACTCTAAAACGACAAGTAACTCGAAATGGAGGGAGTATTTGTCTTGCCTATATCAAGTGATAATTGGATTATTAGTAACCTTTTAAATATTCTCTCCGTTTCATAATATTTGATGTTTTAGTTTAGTGCACAAAAAACTATTACATTTCTCTAGAAAATAGTTTAAATATATAAGTTTAAAAATCAGTTAACCAATTTAAAAAAAAACTTTAAAATTTAATTGGTTGAACAGTTTCTAATAAAATTAAAATTAATTTTAAAATATCAAAACTTTATGTAAATCGTAACAAAATAAATAAAGCATTCTATATCAAAAGGAATAAAACATTTAATGTCTCTTTGAATTTCAATAGGGATGTCAAACAAATTTATCCGTCCCGTACTGCAGCGGGTTCGTCATGTAGCGGGTCACAGCAGATCAGGTCCGTGTGGGCTGCGGTCTCCTATATATATGTCCATCCAGGGGCGGACGCAAGACTGCGTTTGGTATGTGGCACATAACAAAATTTTATGAGTAATGTTTAGTATAAGTGAATGTTTGATAAAATTAGCACTAATTATTATGGAGGAAAGATCATTTAAGGTGGGGCACATGCCACACCTCCTATGGCTCTAGGACCGCCCTGTGTCCATCTCAATCATGTACCGCTATATGAGTAAGCCTTCGCGGGTTGGCTCGCGGGTACAATGCCGATATTACACTATCTGCATCATGCACCATAACATAAACAATCAATATTAGAAAAAAATGAGAGAACCATAACACAAACAATAGCTTATTATCGCTACATAATCAATACATTGATGTAATGAGGGAACGAAAGAAGATGAGAGAACCATACGTTATGTGTTATGAATTATCATTTGTGTTATGAGCCAAAAGTTAAGATAAGACTAACTACTCACCACCAGATAACTTTCACGTTTGTCTATGACACAAACGATAACACAAATGGTCCATAACATAAATGATAGCTTAGAGCATCATTATCGTGGGCTCTAATGCCTGGTCCCCTAATATTTTGGGCTAAAAATAAATGAAAAAGGCTGAATAAACTAAGAGACATCGATGAAAGTCCTTGGTTTGGATACATTTTGGGCTGGTCCTTGGGACAGGTGGCAGGATGAAATTGGACAGAGCAACGAGAGGTAGCGTCGTTTTTGGCTTGCTCGGTTTCTTCTTTCTCTCGGTCGAAACCTCTCGTCCTCGACGGTGACGTCTGTCTTCGGCATCCAATCCCTCCCGCAGATCTGTCTCGTCGATCCTTCGGTGGAGAATCTACAAGACGAGCGAGGTATGATAGAGGAAGAAGACGTCGACGGAACCGCGGAGTCTCTGGTGGAGTTCGAATCTTGACAAGAACCAAAGCTTGAATCGAATCTTGTAGGAGAAGCCATGGAAGTTGAAACCGATGCTACGAAGGGACAAGAGTCGATGCAAATTAGAGACGAAGTGGACAGTAGCAGCCGCCACAGTCCTCATGCTAATTCTGGTAACTCCCTCATAGCTTAAAAGTTTCTTCCTTTATCCAGTTTTGTTGCTTGATTGCGTCCTCTCCTTGTTTGTTCTTCAATCATGCGTGTCTTTGATTAGACTTCTTTTTGTTCTGATCGCACATTTGATTTGTCAGTCGTTTCGATTCTCTCTACGACGGATGGATCAAATAGGTTTTGTGAGATGGATGGATCAAATAGGTTTTGATTTGTTCTGTGGAAAGAGACACAAGGGAGGTTCATCGAATAAAGGACTCCAATTACAGTACATGTTAGTGTAACTATTTCATCTGGTCTGAACTGAAAAGAGTAGAATTGAGTTAGCTTCTGTGATGAATTGGTTTGTATTCTTGTGTAGTGTCTTTTCTTGTGTCACGGACTTGTCACAGTGGAAGAAACTTTGTAGTCTTGTGTACTCATGTGTATTCACGGTCTCGTCACAGACGAGGAAGCTTTGTAGTCTTGTATGTTTGTGTAGTCTACTACTTGTGTTGTTTAGTTACTGGCATTGTTGTTGGATTTTTCAAATGGGCTTTGAAGGAACAATGGTTCCGAGGAGAGTACAAGTGGCTCTGCTCACATTCTGTACATGTACAAGCTCCTCTGCTTCCATGGCTTTCCTTTTCCTTTTTTTCTCCTTTCTTTGTGAGGTATTGAAGACTCCATTTGGTTTGGTTGAATGATTTTGAGCTATTATTAAAGTCTGTATCAAGATTATGCACTACTGAGAATGATTTGGTTTTGGTTGAATGATTTTGAGTCTCTATTATTAAACTTGGTTGAATTTACTATTTAACTAAGAAACAACAAATGTATCTACCAATAATCTATTCTTTTACTCAAGTATCTTAACTTTATTTCTTAATCTACATATATTAATAAACTATTTTAAGAAACAAAATTTTGGTCCTAGCAACAAGGATGCTCTTAGTTTTGTTAGTCTTTTTATCATAGCTTTATATGGTTTATGTTGTCTTAACCACATTTAATTTAAAAATAACAACAGTTAATAGTACTGAAAACAAATTAAAGGGCAGGAAATCCAAAATTATAATAAAGCAAAACACCAATTTATAGTACTGAAAAAAAATTAAGCAACTTAAACATGAAAACAGTATCGGTTCCTCGGACTGGATATTCTCTGGTTGAAAACGGTATTGATTCCTCGTATATCTTGGTTATTAAGCGGACCCCACCGGTTAGGTTTGTGTAAGGGAAGCTTAGTGGGTCGCGATAGAAACGGGTTATGCTAAATCAAAAATGTAATTGATTCCAAAATCTTGGTTCGGATTCTTCATATTTTAATAAATATAATATATTTATTTTAATACATAAATCCACTGAAGCTCAAATCGCCATCATCAAAGCTTGAATCGTAAACCGGAGCAATAGTCATCGCCGGAGCTCCCTTCATTTTCTCGGGGAAAGTCATACGAATCACATTTTTCTTATTCGATCTCTCACATTTTTAAGGTAAAACATGAAAAAAAAATGTGGGTTCTTGTTATCCCGCTTAGCCCGCTTTGTTCCATTCCGCAAAAGACCCAGTTCCGCAACAACCCATCCCACGAGGCCCGAAACTCGGCCAAATCACATCCTGCGACAGCCTTTTACGGGCCAGATCTGCGGTTCAGGTCCATGATTGCCATCTCTACATTTTAATATAAGATAATTTATCCCTAATATCATTAGACTCATTTACCACAAAGGAGGTTAACAGACTCTGTTGAATTGTCCCCCAACACTTTTGTTCAAAGGCAAGGAAATCAAGATAAAAAATGTAATGAATATAGTAACCTTTAACTTCTGCTGAAGAGCCAATTTACCGTCCCGCGAAACTGAAGGAGCAGCGGATGCGAGACTGAGGAAAAGGAGCGAACATAGGTGATAATCCATGGCGGCGGCTTATGTTCTTAAAGAGTAAAATCAAAAACAAAAACAAAAAACAAAAAAACAAAAGATCAAGCAAATAGAAAATTTCATAAGATTTCATTAGAATGGATCATGTCAGCTGAAGTCAGGCTAGTTCGTCTTGGAAAAACATGGCCACTAAATTTGTGGTGAGAAAGATATTGCTGAGTTAATGATATACAAACTGTGACCAATCTTTTAGATACCCCCACAGAGAAAATTATTGTTGGACAGATCTAGAATGAATGTTTTTCATATCACCCATATAGACGATGGAAAATCCCCTTTAAACTCATTATTATTTATTAGAGCAATCATATGTACAAGATTTGGAAGTGTGTGTCCAATATACCCGGGCACACCGCTGATGTTGTTTTCTGAAAAATTCAACAACTGCAACTAATTATGCATTAAAGACAACACATTAAGGAAATTACTCAACGTTTTAGAAGATCTGTCTTTGTTAATGAAGACATTCAAAAGTCATGTGACATGCGTAAAGTAACTAAAATGACAATTATTCAGAAACAGAGGGATTCAGAGATAATTAATCATTATATATATATATATATATATATATATATATATATATATATATATATATATATTTTAAGCACAAACAACCATTGTACTGATAGTACATAACTAATCTAGACTGACCAAATTAGCACACCGTTAAACGAGAGTTAAGACAGCGTTAACCTAAAGTTAACTGTTGGCGTTAAGTGAAACGACGTCATTTCATTTTACACGATTTGAAAATAAAAATTGGTAGACACCGGGGTTCAAACCCAGATTGTTTGGATCAAATAGCAAGGTATTTTACCACTAGGCTAGTGGCTCATTAAATGTAGGAACAAACACGTTTAGTTTTATTTGGTATTGATTTTGAATATAAAAAATTATCTAAAAATTTAAAAGGTCTTTAAAATTCCAAAAATTTGAAAAATAAGGAATTTTTTTATAAAATTAATTTTAAAACTGAAATTAGAAAAAAATATTTTTCCTTTAAAAAATCAAAAATCTTCCAAAATTTTCATTTTTAAAAACAAATTCAAAATAAAAATTCATTTTAGGAATAAAAATTTTGAAAATAAAAAAAAATCGAAAATAGCAAAAAAAGTTATAAAAATAAATTCGAATCTGAAAATAATCCGAATCTATAAATTTTTTTATTTATTTATTTTTTTTTAAAACGCCCAAAAAGAAAATTTTCATTTTTCAAATTATTAAAAGAAAATTGAAAAAATAAAATAATTCGAAAACAAAATTCAAAAAAAAGTGATAAAAATTTTCAAATCTGAAAACATATAATCAGAAACTATAAAAAATAAATAATAATAATAATAATATATATTATTATTTTTTATAATTTCTGATTATATGTTTTCAGATTCGAAATATTTATAACTTTTTGGGATTTTTTTCGATTTTTTTTTCAATTTTTTTGTAACTTCATTATTGAGCCACTAGCCCAGTGATAAAGTACCTTATCATTTGATCCAAATAACCTGGGTTCGAACCCAGTGGTCGACTTGATTTTATTTTCAAATCATGTAAAACGGCATTGTTTCATCTCATTTCAAAACGTTTCTTTTGGCAATTCCTAAAAAGTTCAGTGTTTTTTTGGCCGATTTCCCATATATATATATATATATATATATATCTTTTAAGCACAATAAGAGATTGCAAATATATACAACATTTGTTTTACACCTAAGTCCTTCTGCGGAGAAAAAGTGTCGATCAAAAACAAACCCGGGAAAAACAACCGTATTCAATATACATAATCATATAATGTATACTCCCCTCCCATAAGAAAAAAAAAGAGATGTATTGGTGATACATAGTTTCAATGTGTTGTTGATGCGGTTATCAAACCAGTGGTCGAACCAGAGATCAACCAACCTGCCCAAACCGGCCACTTTGGAGGTATCAGCGACATAGGTCCAGTCCATGGTGTATATATCGACAACCAAAAGGAGTTTTGGAGTGAAACAAATTTTAATGGACTCTACACTCAAGAAGGAGTCCAGCCCAATTGGAATTTCCTGAAAATCTTACCGGACCAAGGAGTTATGGATTTTACAAACTGGAGGTTCTCCAGCCCATCCAGTTGCGAGTATCAGACTTTAGAAGATGATTTCAGCCCAACCATGAAGCGGCCCTTTCCAGAATCAATCATGGGTTCAAAGAGGGAATTATTATCTATCCAGAGAGTCCAGAATCAGGCGAATTGGTTCAGGGAATACCAAGATACAATCAATTTCCCAAAACCGATCAAACCGACATTATTTTGGGAAAGTTGCTAACCAATTCAATTTGGTCCGACCCAAACCTTTCTATGGAAGCCAGGAGACACTCTAAACCAACCAGAAGACAAGGAAGACGTCCTTAGCTGCACCAGCACCCAGGAGATCAGGAGGATCATCACTTGCACCAACATTCCATATTTGGCAGCTTTGACACCACAAGCCTTAAATGAGTTTCTTCTTGAAATCTTTCAAGACCAACGGCCATATTATTCATTAAGGACACTCAGAGACACATCAGGAAGACTTCAAGATCATGGCCACCTCCAGAAGCTATCAAGATACAAGTCCTTACAAGTTTCCCATTTGGAAGAAGGCATAAATCAAGCTAAAGGAAGATTACATGGAACCATCAAAGCCTTTGCTTCCAAGACTTTTATTTCAATTTTATTTCTTTCCTTTTATCATTTTATGACTGTTAGAGTCTATCTTGGTCGAGCCTATAAAGCTCTAGTCTTTGTTTCATTGTAAAACACCCATCTTTGAAAGTAATATGAATTATTCAGTTTTCTAGTTTTCTTAAAATTATTGTTTGAAGTCTTTAGAGTTTGTGAGAAGCAGCTCCAGAGCCCCTTGACTTATCAAGACTCCTTTCCATAGTGTCTTGTGGCGTCCTCAATCCATCCATCATTCCATCCCATTCATTTGCCAAGCTTGAGAGAGTTACACAACCAGCAAGCAAAGCACCATCTCAATCCACTTCAATCATCAACTGATTAGGCTGAGAGTGATACACATCCAGCAGCCTAATTCCATCCTATCCTTTGTTTATTTATCTTGTTTTATTCTTCATATCATTAGCATCTCATTCATATTTCATTTGTTTCTGTTTTGTTTCATAAAAACTCATAAAAACTCATAAAAATCTATCTTCTTTGTTTTCAGGTTGAACCTCAGTTCATCAAGTCTTATAGTCTGATTTCCAGACTGTATCATTTGGTATCAGAGCCTAAGCTCCTGACCCAGGTTCATTCTATCCTTGCATCATATTTGTTTACATTTGTTTTTGCATTTATAAACCGAAAATCCATAAAAACTGTTTCTTTTTGTTTCAAGTTTTGTTTCTGCATATTTTTGTTCTTGCTGTTCATCATCCTTTAAAGCCACGAAAAAGAAAAGAAAAAGTTTTGTTTGATTCATTTAAAAATCGAAAATCCCAAAAGAAAGTGTTTGCATTCATTATTTTCCATAAAAGAAAATCCCATAAAAATTTCTGTTTTGAATTTGATTCCTTTTCATTTGCATTCATAAATTCAAAAGCCAAAAGAAATCATCCTAGTTATTGTTTCATACCATTTCTACTTGTCCATTTCGTGATTGCATCAGAAAAGAAAAATAAAAAGTTTTTATTGCATAATTTATTTCATATCGGTTCATAATTGCATATTTCTCGGTTTAGTTTAAATTTCATTATTGCATTGGGTTTATTTTGGTTCAATCAGATTTCTCTATTCTTCACTTGATCTTTGAGAGTGTTTTCAGGAAGCCATGGTAGGAGAAACACACAGCCAAAGTCAGATGGCAAAGAAGAACCAACATTTGACAGCTTTGCAAGAGGTTGAACAGATTGCTCAGTTGAGGAAAAGAAGAAAGGCACAAAGCCAACGTCCACAGCCAGGAGAAAGAAGATTTGAAGATGCACCAGAGGCTGTCTATGTCGAACCCAAGCCACCAGATCCTTCAAGGATCAATAAAAATCCCATTTCTAAAACCCACAACCATCATGTTGTTAATTCTCGGTTTGAATATAACTCTCTTTCTGATAAAATTGAACTCTTTAAATTTTCAGGAAAAAGAGGTTATCTTAGATGGGAGAGAAACCTTGATGAATGGTTTCATTACAACAACATCATGAAGGAAGAGAGGCTAGCTTATGCCACTGATCTACTTAGAGAAGAAGCCTTCAAATGGTGGGTGCAAGAAGAAGATGATAGGAGGTTTTACAAGGAGCCAACTATCAAAACGTGGAGAGCTCTTAAGGAAGCCATGAGACATAAGTTTGCACCAGATTTGACAAGTTCTGAAATCAAGGAACTCTATCCAAGGAGGTACCCAACTCATGGTTCCAAAGATGCTAGAAAAGTTGTTGCACAAGAGAGTAAGAGAGGCTGGTCTCAACAAGCCAACTTGCAACCAAACTAGGGGCACGCCATTGTCCAATGCCTAGACCAGAAAAGTGACATCCCAAAGGCCATGGAGAGTAGAAGTGTCAGCCAAAACACTTTGATCAGAACCAAAGCAAAACCATTGCTAGATACTATGCAAGTAAAGGCTAAGGTAAGTCCTATACTTGATAATTTGGTTTATGAATCTTCTCCCACTGGTATGAGTCACTTGTCTTTGTCAAAGAATGTTAAGACAGGTCGTGAGGTCCAGCAAAATCCGAACTCCACATCCTTGTTTGAATCCAAAGTTCACAAAGAATTATTTCCAAGGAACAAGGAGATTTCAGACCTCAAAGAGGAGGACACATCAAGCCAAGGTAAGTCTTCTGAATTTAAAATTCTGAAAGATCAGACATGTTTTAAATGTCATAAAATAGGACACCTTGCTGAAGCTTGTCCCATTAAACATGTATTGAAAGAAACATCACTAGAAACTGAAACTGAAATTTTTAAAATAAGTGATAGTTTTATTCAATCTGATTTGTTGGTTCCAAATTCTTGTATAATACACTTGTCTTTGTCAAAGGGTATTGTATCAGGAATTAAGGAGCATGAACTTAAGAGAGAAGACCTATTCTACCAGCGTGGTATTGCTAAAGAGGAGGAAGCCATAAGTGAGGCTGGGAGAAATGATTTGTTGCTTGAAGAAGCAAAACCAGTAATCAAAGTATCAAACCAAGGTAAGTGTTTAACATCACCTTTAGATACTGGTTTAAATTTTTATATTCTTGGTACAGGGATACCAGATGAGAGCTCTATGCTTACTGAAGTGCCAAAGGCTGAGCCAGATCATGAGCTCAATCAAAATCCACACCACAAGTGGAAACCAAAATCTGAACGAAGAATTGTTCAAGTTCCAAAATCTGAGGTAAATTTCACTATGGATCAGAAAGCTATTATTATTTCCATGATAAGATTAAAGCACTTGTCTTGTCCAAGGGAAAGTGAAATAGGTACAGGAGACCAAGGTGAGAGCAAGCCAAACAAAGAAATAAAATTTTTTGCTGCCACAGCTGAAAGTAAGGTTCTTTGTTCTTTATTTTCATCAGTTTATAAATTCCTTTACTTTGGTATAATACACTTGTCTTTGCCAAGATGTTTTGACCCAGGTATAAGCAAAGAAAAGGGCATTCCAATTCGAGATGAAGTCTTGCCACAAGATGTCTTAACCATGTTGTCAATAGATGCTGTCCATAAAAGTGATGCTAAACTAGTATCATTTAAATTCAGCAAGGGAAGTTTCTCTGATCTTAAAACATCTATTACACTTAATTATTCAGATATGACTCACTTGTCTTTGCCAGAGAGTTTTGATCCAGGAATAAGACCAGAAAATGATCATATCAACTTAGGTAAAAAGGTGCAAGAAAGGCAGCCACCAATCCAAAGCTGTCCAAAAAAGAATTTAATTCTTCATCATGCTGATGCACCTATGGTAAATTCGACCATATCACATTTTGTTTATGAAACTCCTATATCAGATATAATTCATTTGGTCTTTGCCCAGAATGTTGAGAATTTTTCAGGTTGCAAAGAAGAAAGCTTTAAAGAAATCCCACCGGATACTCTTTTATTGCTTGGAGAATCAGTCCCAAAGATGATCAGAACCATCAACTCCAAAAGTGTGGAGAACCATCAGCTCCAGAAGAGAAGAAATGACAATGTCCAAGCCAGAGGCGTGATCATTTCCCATCTTTTTAAAGAAAAGCCACCAGAT
Organism: Raphanus raphanistrum x Raphanus sativus; assembly: GCA_019705995.1. NCBI lineage: Eukaryota > Viridiplantae > Streptophyta > Magnoliopsida > Brassicales > Brassicaceae > Raphanus > Raphanus raphanistrum x Raphanus sativus. The sequence goes on along the minus strand of CM034036.1, from coordinate 15,456,032 downwards.
GCACAACCCATTACCAAACCAAAATTGTATCAAGGTAAGGTTCTAAACTCCCAAAAGAGAATGAAACCTGACTTGCTCTATTGTGGTGTATCAGGTTATCCAGTTTTGAGGTCAAAACCTTCACAAGGGGGAGGGAATGATGCGGTCATCAAACCAGTGGTCGAACCAGAGATCAACCAACCTGCCCAAACCGGCCACTTTGGAGGTATCAGCGACATAGGTCCAGTCCACGGCGTATATCTCGACAACCAAAAGGAGTTTTGGAGTGAAACAAATTTTAATGGACTCTACACTCAAGAAGGAGTCCAGCCCAATTGGAATTTCCTGAAAATTTTACCGGACCAAGGAGTTATGGATTTTACAAACTGGAGGTTCTCCAGCCCATCCAGTTGCGAGTATCAGACTTTAGAAGATGATTTCAGCCCAACCATGAAGCGGCCCTTTCCAGAATCAATCATGGGTTTCAAGAGGGAATTATTATCTATCCAGAGAGTCCAGAATCAGGCAAATTGATTCATGGAATACCAAGATACAATCAATTTCCCAAAACCGATCAAACCGACATTATTTTGGGAAAGTTGCCAACCAATTCAATTTGGTCCGACCCAAACCTTTCTATGGAATCCAGGAGACACTCTAAACCAACCAGAAGACAAAGAAGACGTCCTTAGCTGCACCAGCACCCAGGAGATCAGGAGGATCATCACTTGCACCAACATTCCATATTTGGCAGCTTTGACACCACAAGCCTTAAATGAGTTTCTTCTTAAAATCTTTCAAGACCAACGGCCATATTACTCATTAAGGACACTCAGAGACACATCAGGAAGACTTCAAGATCATGGCCACCTCCAGAAGCTATCAAGATACAAGTCCTTACAAGTTTCCCATTTGGAAGAAGGCATAAATCAAGCTAAAGGAAGATTACATGGAACCATCAAAGCCTTTGCTTCCAAGACTTTTATTTCAATTTTAATTCTTTCCTTTTATCATTTTATGACTGTTAGAGTCTGTCTTGGTCGAGCCTATAAAGCTCTAGTCTTTGTTTCATTGTAAAACACCCATCTTTGAAAGTAATATGAATTATTCAGTTTTCTAGTTTTCTTAAAACTATTGTTTGAAGTCTTTAGAGTTTGTGAGAAGCAGCTCCAAAGCATCTTGACTTATCAAGACTCCTTTCCATAGTGTCTTGTGGCGTCCTCAATCCATCCATCCTTCCATCCCATTCATTTGCCAAGTTTGAGAGAGTTACACAACCAGCAAGCAAAGCACCATCTCAATCCACTTCAATCATCAACTGATTAGGCTGAGAGTGATACACATCCAGCAGCCTAATTCCATCCTATCCTTTGTTTATTTATCTTGTTTTATTCTTCATATCATTAGCATCTCATTCATATTTCATTTGTTTCTGTTTTGTTTCATAAAAACTCATAAAAACTCATAAAAATCTATCTTCTTTGTTTTCAGGTTGAACCTCAGTTCATCAAGTCTTATAGTCTGATTTCCAGGCTGTATCAGTTGTTTGGAAAATCAAGAAGTTAGATCTTTCTTAGGCCACACAACTAGCGAGAAATAAAACCTGTTAGATTGTTCCCGGATAGTTCATTTTCCCAGATCAAGCACAGAGATATTCATTAGTGTTGTGTGGAATAACCCCTGATAAATTATTATCTGGAAGGAATAATACTACTGGTCTTGTGAAATTGATGTGTGATTATGTGAAAATTGATGTGTCATTATGTGAAGAGAGGCCCCCAGGTAAAATGTTTGTAGAGAGAGGCCCCCAGGTAAAATTCATGATAATTTCCCACTAAGAAGAATCCATGAACAGATTTCCATGAATCGGCCCAGAGCATTACTGGAACCGACCATGATCAGTCTGGCCAAAGGCCTAAGACTTGCCTACTGAACCGGCCAAGCCTAATCCATCATTCCCTCCATAAACACATCCTACTTGACCTCACATAAGCATAGAGAAAGCGTGATCAAACAAGCAAAGGGGAAGAAAAGATGTAATCACCCAAACCGGCCATAACCTACACGGTTTCATACCGCGGCTACGGTGGGATGGAGTGGATTACACCACTAACCTTGGGCTTGCGCTCAGGAGTGCCCAAACTCTTCTCAACATCCTTATCTTTCTGCCTGGTTTCCATTTCCGATCAAGCCACTTCTTTTCCACGGTTAGAACTCGCCGGAATCACCAAACCACACACGGTTTGCCTTGGCCGCCGATATCTCTCTCTCTCTCTCTCTTTCTATTTAATTCTGTATGAATTTGGGCAGAGGTTCCACTATGTTTCTGATGATGAAAATCGATGTTCCTCACCCTCTATTTATAAAGAAGAGTCCGCAAACTGCCCTTTGGACGAAAGGGTGCGTCCAAATGGGCGAAAGGGGATTGCACCTTCTCGGCCCAACCGCCTATAACTGCTCCTCCAACTGCTCTCCTAGATCAATCTCCACCTTAAGGCACTTTGCCAAGTGCCTGGTTCACACGCCACACACCCTGGTCCCATTGGACTGCATTGCCACCGAACCGGAGCACCAACCGTCCATGACTCGATCTCATCGACCAAGACCCGATAACTCCACCTAGCTGAGATGAGCTGATTGCTAGCTACCCCAGCTGAGTTAGATAGTCTTCCAGCTACTGGAGCTGACTCAAGCTGGAGTGAGCTACACTGAGCTACTTCACACTTGATCTAGCTGGTAGAGCTTGCTTACCGCATCGCCCAACTCCCGGAACACTTGTCCAGCTCCCTTTAACTCGTCTCCTTCCTATTTTGACTAAATCTCAACCTTCTGATGCACTTAACCATTCATTTGGACCATGATACGCTTGTCTTTAGGTCATGTGACTTGACTGATGCGTATCCTCGTACCATGGTCCATCCTGATGGCCTTATATAAGATCGGGGACATGACAAGTCTCCCCCACTGCGGGAATTAATTCTTTTTTGGTTACAAGATCAAATTTCTTTTTTTTATAACACTGGATTTATTAATTTTGAAACACAAGGTTTGAAAGACGCCACTGTTCCTTGACAATGAAGGAAAAGTGGTGTACAAAACACCAAAACAGATAAAAGAAGGAAAAAATAAAGATAGGGCAGAGACTAAGGGTAAAATGCAGAATACGCAACACTCTCAAACCCACGTCTCAAAACACCACGCTGGCCACACACAGACTTAGGATCCAGCCTTCCGAGCTTCCACTTCCAATAAGTTTCTCAGCCAACAAGGACCACCCAAAGCTATATAAGATTGGTATCAGAGATCTCTAGTTACACTCGCTGCAATTTGCTCAGCGACTTTGTTCCTAAAAATGGTGATCAAATTTCTTTTTAATAAATGCGATAGGTTTTAAAATCTGTTGGTATTTGCATACCTAAATTTGAATATATATTTTTAGATCGGTTGAATCCAATACATGTCAGTCCTTATCTACTGAGGACATATGCCATTTTTTCCTGGCTCCTACGTCCATTACTTCTACGCAAGTGTCCAAGAAGATCTAAATTGCGGTAGAACAAGTTTAATTTACTTATTTTACTTTACCAGATGAACATGTGGTATCTGATGTTTATTCTATATTTTTAGATTCAATTTAAGAGCTACCCAAAATTATGATCATGTATGTTGGAAGTAAATTTCACCTCATTCGAATACTTGATTCAGTATTCTTTGGATTCGTAAAAAGATAATGAGACCATAAAAGTTTAGGATGCATGCCGAGCTCAAGAAATGGCCACACCAAAATGATGTATTGAAACTGTAATATAACGTAGATCAAAACATTGAGAATGACCATAAAAACATTCAATCAAGGACAAGGAGGTGGGGATCGGAAATCATTCTAAGCAATTTTATATCCTCAATATTTACATATGTTTCCTATTTTTAGATATCCTCGATATTTATACACAAATTTTCTACTTGTACTATCAATCAGATACCTCTTTATACGAAATCATCAATTTACATATATTTTTACAAATTTCTTCTTATACAAGACCTCAAACCCCTAAACCTAATTTTCAAAGTGAATTTTGAAATCCATCATTTAGCGCCAGAAGAAAGGAGAACTCAGTAAAAAAAACCTCCAAAGATTCTTACATGAAAACACAGACCACAATGACGCGAGAATACACATCCGGTGCAATAACAAGCAACATGAACACCAACAACCCCCATGGTGGATTATTGCAGCTTAACCCAGACATTACACCATTTTTCTAGATTCCCCAGATCGATTCTGACGGAAACCCAATTATTCAGCCGTCTGAAATACTGCAGCTCGGTCTCGACGGACTCCCACTCAATCCACAAACGCCAATAGGATTACCAGCATCACCATCTGTCAACGTGAAAGCCATGTTGTATCAGGTACCAGCAGATTTGCGATCTGTTTTTTTTTTGCTTAATCGTCCTGGTCAGTAGGAGACAAAATGACAGTAAGCCCTGCAAGGCCTAGAGAAAATCAGTCAAAACCATGCGGAGAAACAAGATCGGATCAACAATTTGCTGGCACAGTCACCAAGAAAGCCACATAATGCAAAGTATAAATCTACACTCTATGAAAATTAAAGGTGAGAACCGGGGCTTCTAGCTCAGTTGGTAAAGAGTTCACAGTTGTGAATTCTGCCACCTGAGTTCGAATCTCGGCCACTGGGGAATTAACATTTCGGCATTGCCAGAGACAGAAGACCGACATGTGGCAACATATTACTAGTCTGAACCACTTCTGTGGGGCCAGATTATCTCTGTATAATTTAAAAAAAAAATAAAGGTGAGATAAGCGATAAGCTAGAGAGAGAAAGGGAAAAAGGCCTTCACAATTGGTTTGTGTAGTATAAATCTCAAATGTGCTCAAAGAGTCAAAGGTATACAAATTCTAATATGCATAGATACAGACCGCTGCATTTATAAAGTATTAAACCGTAAAAGACAAAACTCCTCTTGTTGCTTTCTTTTTTGTTTGTTCGGTAAGAGAAAAAAAAATAAAGGAAAATGATCTGAATAAAGAAAGTTACTATTATTTCAACGGCTCTAACTGAATCTCACTCCTCCTTCCATTTCTACCTTCTTCATCATCTTTATCTCTGAAACCTCCTCTTGAATCTATTAGATCAGTCGAATCATCTTCTTCAACATTCCCCAAGACCCAGTTCCCTCTGCTCAGGTTCCTCGCTCTTCTTCTTCCTCTTTCCCTGTACTCCAAATACACAACGGTCACCACTCCCAGGAACACCCATAACCCAAGTGCCCAGTTAAGCCCGTCTACGTTCTCTGCTCCGTTCCGTTCTCCCAAATGTTTCATTCCCGTGAAGAGCGCAACAACACCAATGACAACAGCGGATTGACCAACGATCGAGTGAGAGTACTCCCAGATTAATCGCTTCGAAGACATTAGCTCTCCTTGAGCAGGTTTCGCCGGCCTTAGCCAGGCGTTCACGGGCTGAGCGCAAGCCAAAACTATGGCTGTGAAACCGAACTTAACGTGGGATGAACTGAAACTGAAACCGTTGAGTTCAGCTACTGCGAAGAGGAGGCCGAGGAAGACAATGGCTAGTCCTGAGCACTGAAGATACATATGAATCTTGAACCAGCCATCGCCTTTGATGTGTTTCAGGTACCTAGCGGATAATATCCCGCCTGGAAGCAAGATTCCCCAAGCGAGGAACATCATAAATCCGTGAACGCCCAAGACCGGTCTGAGGTCTTGCTCCGCTTCTGCTGATCCACGCGTCAACATGACACGGACAGGTCTCTGACTTGTAACCGAGTGCATGTTTCTCTCTGTTAACTGACCATCTGTCCATTTAGCACCCATCGCCCATATCACTTTAAGAGGAGTGGTGGGATCGATCATGTTCTTACACTCGGGTCTGTCTCGATGACTGCAGGAAGGTTTCAAGGGGCGGGTGAACTCCAGCGTGATGATCCCTTCTTCGGATTTGCATCTCACATATGTCATGTTTTCGACTGTGGGTCGAATAGAGGAAGCTGATTCTGCACCAATCCAGTACGTGTTTACATGTCCTGTTCCGTTTCTATCAAACCAACCAACATAAGCATAACTGTTTGCCATCTCGCTGCCGAAACCAATTGCAAGATAGCCACTTTTCTTCTCGCCACGAGCTGCGATCGATATTGAATCACCTACTATGGTCCAAAAGAACTTTACTTGCTGATCATCTAGATTAACACTGTTGTTGTACATATCCGAGAGTCCACCGTCCACAACCTGAACCTTCCAACCCATTTTCTCTTGAAAAATCGAGTGATAATAGAGTTGGTCAGGTGTGTTTCTATTAGGAGCCCAAACGAGCTCTAACGGACTCGACAATACTCCATGAGTTTCTTGCCCACCTGCATAGATCGTCTCGGTTCTGTTCCTTAGAGAAGCATTCCCACCGAGAAAGTCTGAAGTTATGTAGAACGAGACGTCGTGTCCTGCTTCTATTGAAAACTTCACAGGAACACCTCTCTCCACTCTCAGCACCGGTGCTTCTTTCTTGTTGATATACAGAACCTTCGAAGGGTTTGGAGGGTTCGGATAATGCACAGATGGTCCAGCCGTGACAACAAGAGGTGCGTTGGCGTCGGCAATGATCACACCTTGATCATACTTGTTGTCTGCGTCCAGTGGTCCCAGACATTCATCCACATTTTCCGAGAGACTAAGAGAAAAATGCCCGTAGTTTTCCGATTCCACACCGCCGTGATTCTCAGGTAGATAGTAAGGATTGATAACATCTGGTGGTTTTATCACCCCAAGTGCCCAAATAACTGTAAGATTCTCAGTTGCATTCACAGGAAAATCAAACTTGTTATCACTATCATTCAACGGCCTCCTATACCTAACAAACGAAACTCCATCTATCCTATGCCCGTAAACAAGTTTTGTGTTATTCACCGAAGAACCAACTGCATCTGGTCCTTCATACACAGTGTCAGGACAAACCCCAGCGGCAAAACCATCCCTGACATAGCATACACTCGACTTTGTAATGTAGAAATCATCAGCAAAAGGGAAGCCATCCTCTCTAATCCCGGTAATCACAACATCAGCATTCAGCATAAGGTTTGAGGTAGTGTTCGGTTTAGCCCAACCAAACGCCATGTAGTTCAGCAAACCAGTTGTAGCCTCTAGACCAATATCTACATAACCTTCGTCTACATTCAGGGTCCACCTGAGCCTATACTTATCCGAAAGCTTCTTGCAATTATCAAACATGGTAGGAGCCTTTAAGGGCTCACTGTTATTGGTAGCAGCATCTTTACTCTCTGAAGGAGGTGATTCAGATTTCGAAGAAGAAGACGAATCTTGCTCTGTAGCATTGGGGAGCAGAACGTGCCCAAAATCAGAAGCAGTAGGCAAATCCCAAACCGAAACCACTCCTATACTATCCCATGTAACATTATCCAACAAACGGACGACGAAAGACTGGTTATTGAATGTTTGACTAAGCTTCTGATCAGAGATGACGAAGCCACTATCAGTCATGTTCTCGAAATCAGAAGTCATTGCACCCCACCAATGAACATCAGAGCCAGAGAGCATATCGAAACGTGAAACCCTAAAGGAACAATCATCAAGAACGGTGAAAACCCCACGGAGCTGGTGTTGCAACATCCTGAACTCGGACTCGTACCCGACCAAAGAACTCGACTTTGAGCATTTTTGCCCGTTTACAAAGAAGAAGAAGAAACCCAACAGGAGAGACCCAAGAAAAACGGGTCTTTGAACGAACATGGCTGGGGGAAACGTGACTCAACCAAACCCAAATCTGCAAAACACAGCTTATAATCATTAGACAAATGTATTCTCGGAGAAACCAAAAGACTGAAAATTGGAAACAGAAACTTACAGCTCCCAACACGTCGGCTGGCTTACATCAATCGATGCAAACTCACATGAAAGGGGGGGAGGAAAGCTACAAAAAAGGATAAAAAAAAAAAAAGCAAATGACAATCTTTCAATAAATAGAGAAGATTGAAACATAGACATATAAAAAAAAGAATGATACTGATAAAAAAAATGGCATATTGGTGTACATTCTACCTGACGTTGAAACCAGTCTCTTGTCAACTAGAAGAGATGTGTGAGTGAATGAGTGCTAAATGCCAAATAATTACTCAGCTCCTGCAAGTGACAAAATGCAGAAGAAGAATATGATTTCCGATGGGAACAGTCATCTAGAGTTCTATTAAACAATAAACAATCCAGAACAGAGGAGCATTAATAGAAAAAAAAAAAAGACTCCAGAATCTATATAACATGAGATCATAGGCTAGATCTAGTCGAGATGACAAACCCTAACAATCAAAATCAAATCAAGAGATCCAAACCGAAACACGAAATGGATCCCCAAAGAGAATTCAAATTCGGTAACATACAATCAAATCGCGATCTGACATATCAAACCCATCCAGATCACAGTCGCGATCGAAACTCTCTAGATTTAAACCACAATCAAACGAAATGTGAAGGGAGGAGATTTACCTCGGATTTGCGATAGAGATCTTCGAGGAGAGATCCGTGAGAGAGAGGTTTAGTTTCCTTCCCGCATCAGATTCCAAGGATCCTTCTCGCAAATATGCTTTGGGTCTAATGAGTTTTGCGATTAAAGTTGGTTAAAATATCACTATTGGTTTCTGCGATTTTAATTCTTCCACCATTTCTCCTACTTTAACTTTTAGTTACGTGCTGCTGACCAACAAAAAAAGTTTAGTTACGTACACATCAATGTTTTTTTTTTTTGTGACAAAATACATATACAGCAAGGTCCTCCTTATTTATCTTTTTACTCAATCTTTACATAAAGGTTATTTTATTGATAACTAACTTCTTTGAATGACACTGATTTACTCTCTTTCTTTTCTTAAATATATATATATTTTTTTTGAAAATATATTTGTTTCCATCTAGATAACATGTCAAAACCATCCGTAATCCATTTTCCAATTCAATAATATGTTGAATGTGATGGAGACGTGTTTATTACAAATCTAAATTTTAAAAATGCTAGCTAACGTTTGTTTCCATTAGGCCTGGGAGATAAAAAACGGAACAAAATAACCGAACCAAAATATCTGAACCATAACCGAACCAAAGACTTTTAAATACCCGAATAATTCCTATATTTCTATATCTAGAAAATTGGAACCGAACCAAAATAAAATCGAGAACCAAACGGGTATCCAAATATATAAAAATATTAATTGTATATACATATAACATAACTAAATATATATTTATAACTAAAAAAATCTTAAAAGAATTCAAAAATATATGAAGATAATTACATTATTATAAAATATCTGAATTAACCGAACTATCCGGATAATTTTATTTAAAATATCCAAAGTAATCTAAAATATCTAAATTTTTTATCCAATCATCATAATTATTTGATATTTTATCCGAACTATCCAAACGATTCAAACTACAAAAAATATTTTTTTATTAAAATATTTTCCAATAACCACTATAAAATTGTTTTTAATATATAAAAAAAATACAATACAAACTCAATTTCAAACACCAACATAAATTATGAGTGGGAGACCGATCTGAGTCAGTTTATCCAGTATTTTAGGTACGTATAAAATATTGTTAATTATATGATTATTTATATAATAGTATGTTTAAACTACGATTAATTATATGATGATACTTATATGTCTTTATAAATGCGCGGATCAAAGTCTAGTTAAAACTACAACTTATGTCTTTATAAAATATTCTGAAATTAAGAAAAACACATAAAAGATTGAGTTAATTTACATAGAATATTAGTTTTCTATACAAAAATATCCCTAATCTATGTACATGTAACGAGAGAAAATCTTTATTATAAATCTAAGTAGCTATGGCATCTAAAATATTAATACTGAAGTACATTTATCTATGTCCTCTTAGTTTTCCACAAATATTATCATTCGATGCCATTGCCATCCAAATACAGTAGTTTAATCATTTAGTTTTAATATAAAAAACGTGGCCTAAACTGTTAATTACCCATTATTATTTTGTTTGGACTTTCTTTTTGACTCACATGGTTCAGACTTCTAAACCAATCGATAGAAATCTCTACAGTACTAAACCAATCAATAGAAATATCTAAATTAAACATCCAAAAGCAATTAGTGTAAATTATTATTCATAATAAAACATATCTACACAAGTATATTAACATATTCTATTGCTTATGGTGGAAATTATTTTCGCAGTGAAAAAACATTTTAGATTGTTTTGCTTATGATGAACTTTTGATTTTGTTTTAGATGGTTTATATTTTGGTTTGTTCCTGATCCAAAAAAAACTTTTTTGCAATATAAACCGAAAACGAATAAAAAATTGGTTTGCTAATAATATCTAACTTAATTAAACTGTTTTTCTTCCACTCCACGAAAAATTCCTAAACCAATACTAAATTTAAGAAATTTTTTAGTTAATGTACATTAATGACATTTAAAGCGATTTTTAATTGATATGCACTCAAAGATTTTTCTATCTACGCGATCATAATATAACTACTCAGAGATTTTCCTAATCATACGCGAAAAGAATATAAACTATTAATTGTTCAACAGCTCGAATCAAATAACTAACACAATACGAAAATCTTTTTAAAAAACTTGACCACCAAGTTCTCTTTTTCTCTACGGATATTCCTTTTCCTTAATTGATAATAAATAATAAATGTACATTTAATTACTTTTAAGATTTTTTTTTTGATTGTTTTTTAAATTATAACTACCAAAAATAAAATATCGAACTTATTGACATTTAACCTAACGTGCGCCATTTTTCATCACCAGTATATAATCTCATCATCTATTCTTAACCATTTTTCTTTTAGTTAATTGTTTAGTTAACCGACAAAAACAAAAAAAAAAGAGAGAAAGAGGACAATCTTCTCTATTAAAAGAGAAGTACAATTTTTATTTACCATTTAGAAGTTACATCGGACCATCTAATTAAACATTATAAGAAGACCTTTTAATATACTAAACGTCACGTCACATATAAGAGGACCGTTCAATATATAAACGTTAATATATTAAACATTACATATTGGACCATCTATTAATGTTATTAAGATTAACTACAAACATTACCCAACTCAAATATACATCTATCGTTTCATTTCATCACACATTGAAATACAATATTTCCATGGCAGCATGTTCATTAGATAAAGAATTAATTAATAACAACGAATTGGATACCTTGCAAAAATTATTAATCTGTCAAGTAAAAATCCACTATTTTTCCTCACGTATTAACATATCCTCTCTGTAGCCACTATGTTTATCACAAAAGAATTTAAATCCATGCATGACGAACAACATATCTCACTGGTTTTCTTAGAACATAATTCATCTCTCACATTGAGATTATATGATCCATTTAAAAAAGGAAATTGCTATTTATTAGGGAAATTTGCCCCAATAACCCAACAAAGACACACAAATTCAGTAACTACCCAAAATCATATCCTCTCTCCTACTTTCTCTTCTTATCTCTCTCTACAAATCTAATTTTTATTTATTATTTGGTTATATGGCAAATAAACCCTATTTATTATATATCAAAAGGATAAAAAATGTACACGTTTAACATATAAAAGCATGTACAAAACAGTTTCATCACATATCCAAAAGAAATTATAAATGTTATATTGTTGCAAATAAATATAATACCCGCCCAGTCGGGCGGGTCAAAATCTAGTTTGATATTATAGGCTTTTGTTCGGTTGTTCAAAAAAAAGGCTTTTGTTCAACTCGTAGGTTTATATTAGAGTTGTCAACCCACATATTTTAATTGCATATTATACTGTATTTTACTAGGCGTTTAGCCCACCATGCGGGCATAATTATCTTAGTAATATTTATTAATAAATATAGTATTAATTTAAAGATCAACAAAATAATTTATTTTCATACACATACAAAATCAATAACAAATTTAACATAAAAATATTTATATCTTATACAATATTTCATTAAAATTATATATATATATATATTTTATAAAAATTATAAACAATCATATTGTGTGAATAATATAGATTTCTCTTTATATACAATTTTATATGTGTTTTTACTTTTTAAATTTAAAAATTTCATTAATTATTAAGATCTTCAATTATGTTTATCAAAACATAGCTAATATATAAACTTATAATTATCTAGACTATTTAATGATTTTTAATTCAGAATTCAATTTTTACATAAAAATATATGTTCTAAAATTTATCTACAGAAAGTTAATATTAGTTTGGATAATAATACAATATACATGAATTGTTTTTATCAAAAACGTTTTTTTAAATGTTTTTATTATAACTAATTCATGTTTACTGATTAATTGTATAAAAATAAATAAATTATTCATTAAGGATAGTATCGATATTAACCACTATAACTTTTAACGTGGAGCTCCGTAGCGAAAAATCACATCGCAAATAATAGTATAGATACGTAAATCAATGCAATCACTAATGTATAGTATATTTATATGTAATTTTATGATAAAACTAATAATATATACTTAATTTGTTTATTAATATTATATTCATATTTAAACATTTATTAAAAAAAATATTCTGTTTTCAGCATTTTCATCCAATAAAATAAAATAACTTATTGATAATTATGTGTATTAAAATATAGTTAATTAATCATTTTACAATGTTATTATTTTTCTTATTTTAATTTTTGATAGCTAAATAAAAAAATAAAAAAATTATATTTAAAAGTTAGAGTATAAAATATATATATTTAAGTTTTAAATAAATATAATTTTTAATCATATAAACTATGCATTTTGTTATTAAAGTTAAATATATTTATGGTTTTGGTATAAAACCGAATGAACTGCAAATTGTTGGTATATACTGTAAATTGGATCACACTAAAGTTGATATGGTAACTAGTTTTTGTAAAACCAAAACATTGAAAACGAAACTGAACCGATATCTTATTGTAGATAGATGGTCTAATTCGTTAAATTAACCGAGTTCGGAGGTTTTACTTTAAATACTTAATTTAATTTTTTATCTGAAATAAACTTAATTAGTTCGGGGATTCATTGTTAAAAATAATTTTTAATATATGTTTATTATTAAAATTTAAGTATTTTGATAATATTTAGAAACATATATAACAATTTAAATGATAATTGTTTGAAAACATGGATATCAGTATTTTTAATACTTTCTTTTATTACATATTTAGTCATTATATTTACAATAAACTAATATTTACAATAAACTAAGTATTTCATTTTTGTAATTTTTTTCTTATTTACAGATTCTGCTATTACATTTAAATCAATTTAAATTAATTAATTATAATTTCAAAGCTTATCTAACCAAATCGATATTTATATAATGACTATTATTAATATTGTACAAATATTAATTAAATTGTATATATTAAAGGGAGATAACATTTTATGGGATTAACTATATCGCTAAATTTTAAAATATAAAAGTATACATAAGATTTTTCATAAAACCAACAGTTTATAGATTTACGTTGAGCAAAAATTAAATCAAAACACTTGTACAAAAGCACGGATCAGTTCTAATATATGATTATAATAAATGTTGGTAAAGAAACCAGTCTTAGATTCAACGAATCGTCAACTGTATCATGATGATATGTCTAATTTTATGGGTCAAAGATAACCTTCTTAATATACAAAAAGAAATCTGGAGTCAATGATAAGTTTGTTATCACCAATGTTTTGAAAACCAGACCGGATATCGAACCGGTGAAATATTTGAGTCACGGTTTAACCCGGTTCGACCGGTTTAACCGGGTTTTAATAATAGTATTTTATATATGTATATGTATATATAATAACATCACCAAACAAAATATATATAGAGATATACTTTCTACTTTACCGATGACTGTATTAAAGTAAATATTAATGATATGTTGACTTTATTCCCCTACCATAAACTCATCTACCTTTTCAGTTTTGTAAATATTCTTTATTCTATTTCGCATATCCACGTTTCTTCTTCTTTCTCCTCCATTGTTACATGAGTTCAAGTTCTGCAATTTTTTTCATTTATATGTTTTTTTTTTCATGCACATAAAAGGTTTGTTTTTCCTTTGCTATACCAAATCTAGATAAATCAAAGCAAACTGAAAGAGAAAATCATCTTTAACTTGTGAAAAATAAATGTTTAATTAGAGATTTGAAATTACAAAACCGGGTTTTCAACAAAACCGGGTCAGCGGTTCTTGCGGTTTTTAGACCGATTTTACCGGTTCAACTCACATCCGGTTTTAGAACTGACCCGGACTCGGCTAGGTGTGGGAGTCACGGTTGAACCGGTCCAACCGGCCGGTCCGGTCCGGGTTTCAAAACCTTGGTTATCACACCATAAGAAAGTCAACAAAAGTTGAATGGAAATTATAATATATATACCACATATATATATATATATATATATATATATATATATTATTTGAAACATAATTTTGATTAAGAACTAATTGAATGATTACAAATTATTTTAAAACAATTTATTTTGTTAAAGGCTACGATTTCTTTTAAAGAAGAATAGTGTCATTTATATTAAAAATATAATTTAACATTGATTTTTATCAAGAAGTTTGCAAGTTTCCACTATTGCACTATTGCTAATACTAAATTCTTGCATAAACACACATCATCTGAGAAAAACAAATCTTTAAATTCAGTGAATGATTATAATATAACAATCCTATGTCAAATCATCTGGGACACCTAAAACATATTTAGTGTTATGAAATAGTTTGAAGTAAATTTTCAGATGAATGGATTTATATAATCTAATTTTTGTAATAAGTAATTCTGATAATCATCAATATTGTTTAATTTGGTTCAATTTTATGCTTTTTATAATTTATTTAATTCCATTTATAAAACTGAAAACCAACTAAAACCCAAACTAAGTAGGCTTTATCTATCTAAATTACATGAAATAACTAAAACAAGCTACTAAAAGATTATTCGAACTATTTGAATAACACAAACTAACAAAATACTCCAAAAAAAATTGAATAGAATATAGTAAAATTTTGCAAAACAAACTTAAATTTAAAAATATACGTAATTACATTCAGAAATACTTATTATTCATGTTTTTTGGGTCTAAATATAACTAAGATTATAGGATTTATACTTGTAATTTTTAGGTGCTTCGATCATCTAAAATATGATTGATATTTTCAGTTATACAATTATACTTCGAGCAAGTGGATATGAATCATTTTTTATTTAACACCATTTAGATTTGGGTACCTAAAATGTTTTAAATATTAAAGTCATTTGGATTTTATAACTTTTTGGTTTGGTTAGGTATCTTCTAATTTGATTAGGTTTGATTCTTTCGATTTAAAGTAATATGTCCATATTGAATTGATAATCTAAATTAATAATTTTATTTTAAAATAAATAAATATTTTAAAATCAAATATTTCATGTATTTATTTTAAAAATGAAGCAAAAATAAAATAAAAATAATTAATTTATTCATAAATTAAATTATTTTATCTAAAATAAAATCATATCAATTATTATTGTTTTTAATATAACAGAAATATAATAAATAGTTTAAATTAATGAAAATAGAACACCATATCATTCTATGAT
Organism: Raphanus raphanistrum x Raphanus sativus; assembly: GCA_019705995.1. NCBI lineage: Eukaryota > Viridiplantae > Streptophyta > Magnoliopsida > Brassicales > Brassicaceae > Raphanus > Raphanus raphanistrum x Raphanus sativus. The sequence goes on along the minus strand of CM034036.1, from coordinate 15,440,356 downwards.
TCAGAGTTAATTTGATTCATATTCAAAAAAATTCATTGCAATTATGTATCCATATTAAAATAAATTAATAATAATTATGTTATTTTAATTACCAGGTTGTAGCCGTATTAAAATTATTTTTAATTCAATAAATAAGTTCATAAGGAAACAAATAAACCAGATTTTATAGCAAAAATTGCTTTGACAGTTTAAACACTTATAAATATTAGATTTTCACGTTAGTTTGGCTTATTATCGCTTTCAAAAGTGTTTTGTCACTTTCTTTCAAGAAGCAAGATTTTTTTTATCGAGTTGTGAATTGTGGCTCTATGTCTATAAGCATTATCAAAAAATACCGGTAACACTAGCGATCTTTTTATCTTTTCTAATCATCAAACTGAGTTTGATTTTAATAAAAATACTTGTTAGATTAAAAGGAAACATGAATTAAAAACATCATTTTTATAAAATAAGAATTTATTTTCTGATTTTTTTCAAAGATGTATTCATTTGCAGTACCTGATTTTTATCTTTATACACTATACTATATTAATACAAAAGAAAATTTTGATATCTAAAAACTATGAGAATTAGTACATATATAAACTAAATGATAGAAATATTTTTTTTTATATTATTAATTATGAATCAAATCATTATATTAAGATGGAATCAAAAATCTTTCATCAAATCTTGATATCTTAATGTTTAAGTTAAGATAATCAGATCATATTTTCTGATATCTTAACATCTAAAATTCTATCAATATTCTTTAAATTATTTATATTTTGTATGATATAATTAATTAGATGATATAATATTTTAATTTTATATTATTATTTTAAATAGTATATATATTTCAATTTTGTGTTATCTTTATATATTTATACTATGGATCTGAATATATGAAAATATTATAGTAAAATATCTGAAATATGGAGATGTGAAAACCACACATCCAAATTCAGATAATTAAACTTGGATTTAGATACCTAGAATTATTTTTGATTGTAGATAATTTTAAATTTAAATTCATTTTAAAGTATTAAAATTTATTCATTTATGATTTTATCTTCTTAAATATGAATACTAAATAAATACAATATATCTGTATATTAATTTCAAAATATTTTTAACAGATTAATTTCAGAACATACAATCAGAATTTTTTTACTAAAATAACATTATTTAGTACTTTTAACATTTCACTAAAGTATGCCCATATATAGCATGGTAGAAACAACAAACATACTAGTTGAAAATTATATTTTGACAATTGTAAATATATAGAAATTTAAATTATCATATTTTACTTAAATTATATTTTGTGCAAGAAATTTTAATAAATTTCGCTACGACATTCGGCTCCTCTCCTGTATATGCAAATATCTTTTGACTTTTCTCCAACCCATAAGCCACATACAGCTCAATACTTTCCAACACATGCTCACTTTCACACACGGATGAATCAAATACTTCAGTACATTTAACTGGTTCAAGTCGCTAACAAAGTTCTTCACTACCACAGCTTTAGTGTCTTTCTCAGACAGTTACTTGAAGTGTGCAAAACATGACATCTAATTTGTTTGATAAAGACACTTAAAGAGGTGGTGGTTATGGACTTTGTTGGTTGCATGAAGTGAGATAAAACGTGATGAGGTATTTCATTCCGTCAAAGTGTTAATGTGAATACGTCTTGGGAAGTATTCGAGTTTTACATGTCGTATGTGTTAGAGGAAAGTCAAAAAACTATATGCAAGAGCTGAATTTTTGCAACGAAGTTGAAGCATGCTCAGGTTCTTGTGAACAATTTAAATAAAATCCAACAATTAGGATACAGTCCTCTCAACATAGTCTTGCTCAAGCCCTTTCTCAAAAAAAAAAAAACATAGTCTTGCTCAGAAAAACCTTCTCTCTTCCATTATATTGCCACATATACTTCCATCGAGACGTAAAAGGAGATACAACTTTCTGTCAAAACGAGAAGATGAACTTAGAGACGAAGAAGCAGGGTTTTTTTACCATCACCATCGGATCTTGACTGATTCAACAGCGAAAGCAAAGTTAGGATCTACAAAGGAAAGGAAAGACAACACATGAAGACATTTATATTTGGAATACAAGAAAAACTATATCTATACTAATTTATAGTGGTCAGGGTTTTAATCCTTTGTTGCTCTGTTTTTGGTTGTAAAGAGTTATCTATTTTTTGGGAGGATGTTTTGGTATACTAGGGAGGTTGTTCCCCTATGGTGGTTAATGGTACTGATCTGTTGTATTGTCTTGGAAAATCAGTATATAGATGAAAAAAAACACTAATTTACAGTGATTGGTGGGAAAAAATTTAGCAAAGAGAAAAAAGTGTGCTGATAAGGGTAGGTGATGCCTCATTTTGAATTATGTTTTTCAAAATCTAATCCCATGTTCATCATCCTACCAACCAACCTTATTATATATATATGTATCTGTATTGATTATTTGTTTATGTGGTCAGAACTCTGACCAGTCTGTCTGTTCTTTTGTCCTAAAGAATCTATAAAAACTCGTACTTGAAAGGACATTGACTGAGAAAGAGGGTCAGTAATGGCAGCCTCAGGCACCGTGGGTGGCTACTTTCAGAACCTCCGTTTCTCCACCTCCTTTGTCATCATCTTCCTCTTCCCAATAATCTAAATATCTTGAAGTTTGAGTGGAAAATAACTTGTAAGCTATTTGTACTTGTGTACGAACCGTAGAGAACAAAATTTGAATAAAATAATGTATTTATCAATAAGAAAAACATTTCATATTTTCTACAAAATGGACTGAAACTCTTCTTCAGTTTGGTGTCTCTTTTGTGTTTTACTTTTGCAGATACGAGCATGATTTAGTTATTTTGTAAAAATGTCAGAAATTTGTTAAAGTATTTTCCTTCTGCAGTCAATTTCAGCTTTGTTAATCGACAAGCCGATCAAAGAAGACCTCTATGACATTGCAGCTCGTCTAACCAACTATAATTATACTAACATTTTATCTCGAAATTCATGCGTGATGTTACACTAGAAAAACAATGGAGGGTCCAATTGCTAGAAGACATATATTCGCATATTCACGACATGGCATCTCCTATTAACATGTTCCTCTTGTGTTCCTGACGCCTAAGAAAATAAGTACAAGTGTTGTCTGGTGACTTTGATGAAGAAATCAATCAATTAAATATGCAAATTGCAAATTGCAAATTCCGAAAGAAAGAATCTTCCCTTAGTATATTCTTCTCTACCTCTTCTGAAATCACAAGAGACATCTCTCTTTCTCTCTCTCCCACTGAACCAAATCTTAATGCCTCTATTTTGTTCCGAAGCATCAAGATTAGTATTTCTTTCTTTTTTTTTTTGGTTGAGAACACCACTTTAAGTAAAAAAATGTTCTTCAGTTGAAAATTAGTCTTTATTTGGATTTCTTGCTTATACAATATTTCTGAAAAAATGAAAAAACATGCAGTACATTGCTGATATCGATAATAATAGAATTATCACAGAAATCAATAGTTAGATCGGAATAAAATACGTTCTATGTTAGCGATGATAGCATGAAGCTCCTTTCCATCAGCTGAGCCAGCGGAAATGTCTGATTTAGAAGCTTCAATAATTCTGCTACAGGCTACAGTAGGAACCCTTGAATCTAAAACTACTCGGCTTTCGAATCTAGTAGTTCCACGTACAATGTTATTTCTAAGAGGTATTATCACCTAGATCTCGCCATTTTGAAGATATTTGGCTCGATCTGGTTTAGTATCAAGTTTTCTTCTCTCTCTGTTCCTGTATACAATAAGGGTCCATGCAGCATCCCACGATAGTGTTTCAATTTCTAAACTAATAAAAGTAACATCCACTCAAACAAATACTTATCAATAAGATCATGCAACGGGAACCATATACGCATATGTATAAAATTGAGGATAATCATGAAGTTATTCTCTACTTCTTTATATAATATTTTTCTCTCATTGTATAAGGGGGGCCGTCTTATTCTCAAGGGGACAATTTATATCACCCACTTTAGTTACAGAGAGGCAATCATCTCATTTCCCCAAATTCAAACACTCGAATCCAAAACACTCAATTTAAAAAACACTGCCTAACACACTAAATATTGTCGTCTCCATTCTCATCGTTCTTCTTTCATTATTGAGGACACATATCTACATCAAGCCCTTTACTCCCGGTTTAAACCGTAAATCACGAGCTCAACATCGGACTGTAACACTCCATGTCTTGCCCCTATCAAAGCTTTGCCTGCATGAAAAGACGGTTAAACAAACATTAGGACGAAGACTCGAGATTTTGGGGTAAGATGGTTCTTAATACTGTCGAAGAAGCATTAGTTGGCCTCATCGTATGGATAAAGGGTCATCATGTGTGGCTGTGAGGTGAAGTCAAGAGACGCTTATCTTATTAATATGGACAACAGGGGGTATATTGGTCATTTTTTACCTGGGAATACAAGAAGGTTCCAAGGATAGCAATGGCAGCTCCAAGAGCATTAACGGGCTGGACAGGAGTGCGGAAGATAATGATGGAGGAGACGATGACTGAGATACGCTTCATGGTGTTCCCCACACTAAACGTCAAGGGAGAGATTTGGTCTAAAGACATGTAAGACACTTGGTTGTAGAGGTGATAGAACACACTCTGAGCAGCCACCCACCTACAAAATTTAATTACAAAAGAATCTGAGATGGGTTAAGCGAGTGAGATAGACTCATCGGCCTAACAACGAAAAGACTGGATGATTCGAATGAAAACAAGATTTTTGAGAGATTAAGACAAGAACTTGATAAATGGGTCTTTTCACAACGGATTATATAGGAACAGGACAAAAACGTCTTGAGTTTAAAAGAGAGTTGGTAAGAGTGTTTAGAGGGAAGTTACCCGACAAACTGAGGTCCGATGTCGGAGAGAGCCTTTTGCCAGCCATCAGCCCACATCTGAGGTCCTTCAACCGCAAATGCAAAGGGGGTGAGGATCAAGAGTGATAGCATTGAGAGACATGCGTAGTAGTTCATCCCGCTCACAGACTTTCCCTTCATCCCCTTCTTTGAGAAGATGTTACGGAAGACAAATGCCAAGTTCGAGATCATCGCTCCCATGAAACCTGAGAGAAGAAACCATTTCAATTATAGCCAACAAGAATTACAAAGACAAAACATAACATTCAAGTGTCTTAGAATAGATATATTACCAGTCATGTTGAAGTTAAGCTCAGTGAGGGCAGAGAGAGCACAACCACCAATAATCGGGATGAGGGAGAGGTAAACGGAAGCAGGGAAGGTTTCACCCAAAAGAAACCTGGAGACAAGGACGCTAAACGCCGGTTCACCACTCTTGATGATGTGAGTGAAGGAAACCGCAACCTTTGACATACTCACCGTTGCAGCCACATGACCAATTGTATGTGCCACAGCAACCTTTAGCCCAATCCAACAAATAAAAACAAAAACAAAAACAATTTTCAGTTCAACAAAATACCAAAAAAAGTTTAATACTTTCACCTGAAGTTAGCTATGAAATTAACACAGCCAAAAAGACACATCGTTATCTTCTCTCTCTCACACCCAGGAAGCATACAAAACTATGCATAAAAACAAAACAACAAATATTCATGCAAAAGATCTAAAAACCAAACCTAAGTAAACCCCAACATCGTAAACATCGACATCTAACCTAAAGTTTCAACCTTTAGGTCTCTAACCAAACAAACCCACTTACCGGAAACAGAGTTTTCCAGAAATCGAAATCGGTTTTGGGAGTCTCGACGATCCCAACGGCCCAGGAGATGAGCATCATCAACGAGCCGGCGGCGAGAGAGAGCGTGGAGGTAAGCCACGGGTAAGGGTAAGCGTTCAAGACCTTCTTGTTGTAGATGTTGAACACGACGTTCAACGCCCACCAAGTCGCGAAGTAGACTCCGATCTTCAGCTTCTTCGCCGCCTCCGACTTCGTTTCCGTTTCAGCCGCCGCCGCCGCCGGGTCGATTGGCTGAGGCTCGGACTTGTCGGCTTCGTAGGCCTCGCATCTCACCGGGGAGTTTGATGATGTGAGAGAGGAGAGGTGGAGCGGCTTGGAGAGGGTTAAAACGGTGCGTTTCGGAAGGTACGCCGCCGTCGATGGGAACGAGAGAGAAGGGGGAGATCGTCGTTGGAGCGAGGGAGATGATGGGTTACGGCGTAAAAGGGGGTTGGAGAATCCGATCTGCTTCGCCGCTAAAACCATCGCCGGAGTAAAAGGAGAAAGAAAGCTTTATCGTCGGATTAAAAATAAAAGTAAATAAAAAATATTAAAAACTTTGATCACGTAGAAGCGATCAAGGGTTTTGACTTAGAATCTAAACGGAAGAAGAATTCAAACAAAGAGATTGAGAGAGATCTTAGCGGAGTTAGGTGGTCTTGTTCGAAAGAGAATTATATAAGAACTATGCAGTATCGAAAGTACATTAATATGCGTTTATACGCTCTTGTCTTTCTTTCTTTTTTTAATGGAAATAATTATTTGCTGACGAATGCAAAAACTTTGTTATTTACTTTTTCAAATAACTGAGACTGGGGAATTGTGTTTCTAATAGGTCCTTTTATTTGAGTTTATGTTTAACTTCTAGCCTTCTAGGGTATGGGTTGTTTGTGCTTTTTAAATACTATTTTTGATTTTTACCAATATTTTTGCAGATTTTAATTATTATTTTTTTGTTTTTGTTTTAAAAAGTACTATATTTTAATAAATGATAAATTATTTAAAATATCACAAGTTAAGTATCATTTTTCAAAAATATACTCCCTCTGTTTCATAATACTTGATGTTTTGCTTTATTGCACAAAGATTAAGAAAACTAGATTTTTCTAAAAAAAATATTTTAAAAATATTATTTTAGAATAAATTAACCAATAATAAAAAAAGATACTAAAATCTAATTGATTGAACAGTTTACAATAAAGTTAAAGTTAACCTTAAAATCTCAAAACTTCATTTAATTTGAAACAAAATTATCCTTCTAAAACATCAACTATATTGAAACGGAGGGAGTATTGAATTTTGGGTTTAGACTTTAGTTATTATTGTTTAATGTTTAGTATTAAAGAGTTGGGGTTGAGTTTATAAATGTCTTTTCATAAATATTTAGAAAATTAGCTTATTGTTATTTTATATCATACTTGTTGTAGAAATAAAAATTCTCTTTAATAAATTAATAATTAAATAAATATTATTCTCATAAAGATAAAATTCTCATACAAGTTTTTGTACATAAGATATCATTTTAAAATTAATGTGAAATAATTTATCAGTATTTCATATATGTAAAATAAATTTATATATTTATATATAATATTAGTTAGTTGTAGTTTTTATAAATAAAATTTTGAATAATTTTATCAATTATTAAATACGTAAAACAATACTAAAAATAATAAAATATAATTTTTATTCATACAATATATTATATTAATTCTGTGAAAGATAATTGTTGTTCGAGGTTTAAAAAATTATTTAAACAAAATTTTGAGTATCTTCATTTCTATAATATATATATATATATAAATTTTGAGTATCTTCATTTCTATAATATATATATATATGATTTATCTTTTGGTATAATATAGTTTTATTAAAAGATATAATAATAATTTTAAAACATGTTAGTGTTTTTTTTTAAAACAATCATTATATTTTTATTTTTAATAGTAACTTCTGAATATTTTATAGGGATGTTCAATTTTACCGCAAGTTTGATACAATTTTAAAAATTTATCTTTAAAGAACACCAATTTTTATAAATAACTTAAATTTATGAAGAAAAAATTAAACTAACTCTCTTAAATCATTTTTAAAATTTAAGAACAATTTACAAAATATTTATATAAGTTTATAAAGTCAACCACACTCTCTAGATACTAAACATAAACAATAATCAATACATCATAAACCTAAATGTTAGAATATTTTGATCAAATGTATTTTTGAAAAGTGGTAGCCAACTTATATTTATTTCAAGTAATTTATTGGGAGAATTCTAACTTTATATCAAATTTGGTATCACTTTTCAAATTTATTTTCATATGATAATTATTTTCATAAATACCTTGAGTTTATTATGAAAAAGATAAATTAACCCTTCTAAGTTTTTTTTATATAAAATTTAACCCTTCTAAGTTATCTTATATATGTTTAATAATTATTAATAGAAATTTACAAACACAATCTTATCTCCTATATATTATCCTAAACAATAATCAGTAAACTTACTCAAATGCTATAATATTTTTTGATTAAGTATATTTTTGAAAAATGATATCCAATTTTGTCTATTCAATCAATTTCTTAATTAGTTTTTTTGTTTATCATCAATTTTTAAATCATTTTAGAAAAACCCTCTTTGATATAAAGTCATTTGCTACAACACGAAAAAACAAATAATAATAGACACGAGTAAATAAAAATCAGACATATCTATTTAATTTTAAATTTTGAGAAACAAGTCTTTTTTTGTTTGATTATACTAAAATCTGAAACTTTGAAATCAGAAAAAATTACTCAACCTAAAACTGGATCATCAACCATCGGGATTGCCCACCACAGGAAAAAGGTGTTTTCATATGGCATGATGCATGCTAGAATTTTCGATATATGATGTTACACCTTGCCCAGTCGAAGCCCATTAAGCCCACCAATTACTTTATGGTCTACTTTTAATCATTTTAGAATCTAACGTCATTTTTTCATAATTTCAGTGATCCACCTATCAGCTAGTCCCAGCGGCTGTGTTGAAGTTGCTTGTAAAACCCCTCTGTTCGTAGTTGTTGTTCACAAATGCTGTGAAGTTATCTGTTCTCAACCTATTCACCTACCATTGTTGTGGTTTCTGTTTCAGAGTCTGTTACATCAGATTCTGTGAGCAACTAACTTCAGTAGTAAAACAACGCATACACTGACTGATCACACTGTTCGAAGTGAGCTTTCTCATAATTCGTCTAGTTTTAAAAGGATGGAACCTTTCGTCTCTTTGATGCATAAGTCCATTGAGTCAACCATCAATCTTCAACTGCTGAATGATTTCTTCAGCTCACTTGCTGGTTTTCATTTAGTTTTCATCATCCTTGACTAAAACAACCTTCTACTCACGCCAATAAACATCTAATCGATTCTTTGTACTCAGAGTACATCTCAAGAAGACCTTTGAATTCTGAACCAGACTTCATCACTGAAGAGTTACTTCAACAACAACCAGCTTAATGTGCAAATAAGTGTAAATGTCCAATATCCGTCGCTTCACTTTCTAGTTTTGCTACCTTCTATTCTTTAACACAGTGATCCACCTATCACATGCTCTCAAGCCCAGATATCTTTCAGAACAGAGAAGAAATACATTGGCTTCTCACGATATCCACTATGCTGAGACTTTTGGGGGTCAGAATTAACTCTAGTTCCCAAAGCTCATCTCTACAATTTACGTCTCTTTACTGAAATTGTCGTTGTTCATACAACTATAACTATATATTGTTTACTTTCATCCTACCTTGGCTCTTGATCCATCCGAGATTTCCAAAGGAAAAAATAGCTGGCCCAAACATAGTGCATCCCATATACCACGTGAAGCTGAAAACCGAGCCAGCCCAAATCTTTAGTTGGTTTCACCTCTCTTTTCCTAGACCTACCTTTGATTTCACGTAACGTGAGAACTCCTCCTTAATGCCTTCAAACCCTTCTCTTAGAATCCGATTATATTTAGCAGCTTTAGTCTCTTTGTTTCTTTTATATGTTTGCCTATTAAACTGTTTAGTTATTGTTATCCAATATAATTTTGTATAATAACTGTGATAAAAATGCAAGAAAATAAATATGAACAAATGAAAAAAACAAAAATTACATTGTACTGAGAAACAGAGACTAAATATATATATTCTGAAACACTGGTGTTATATAAACACCATAGAAAATCAATCTTTTTATTAAAACAGAATCCTACTTTTAGACCTAACATTTATTTTGTAAATTTTAAAATTAATAACACTGGTGTTATATAAACACCATAGAAAATCAATCTTTTTATTAAAACAGAATCCTACTTTTAGACCTAACATTTATTTTCTAAATTTCTAAATTAAATAATTTTTCTACATTATAGTTAAATCTATTTTATATCACTAATACACTTTTTATACTACTATTCATGTTTCCAAATAATACTATATTCTAAATTTCATTTGTAATTTTTATTATATTTTCGTAAATTTCATAATAATTTTTCAAGAGAAAAACAAAATTAGGTACACAGCTATAACGAAAAAAATAAGTAAAAGAGTGTTTCTCTTGTGGATGTTTATTCCAAATTCCTAATTCCTAATCATTGGCTTTGACTATACCATAAATCATAATCATGTTTAGCTTAACAACTTGAGAATATTTGGTGGCTCACATGTGGATGTCATAGCGGCATATACATGTTGTTGCAATTTCACTTTAGCATGTAAATCAACGCGATGTACCTACATGTCGATTTATATAAAATCGATTTTGTTTTTTTTTTCTTTTTTTTGAAACTAAAATCGATTTTATTTACATGGCACATGAATATATTGATCGTTAAATATTACTCTTGTCACCATATTCATGTCAACACAGGTAAATGATTTGAAAGCCAGTTACAATAAAAAAACACACGTAAATGAGACATGTAATTTATTTTCTTTTCTTTTATAATGGCGAAAGCTGATCAAGTGAAAGCTATTTCTTTTCTTTTCACGAGACTGAAAACTATGTTAATCTGTTTTTTTTAATCGGAGATATACAAAAAGCATTGACCTATCTGTTTTTTTTTTCTGAAGCACAAAGTAATATTCCGTTGATCGCCCATTTATTTATCCTTTGTATAGCTTTATTGGAACCCACTAATTCGCCACGTACAGTTTATTGTACTATTTATGTTAAACACATCGATTATTTCTAGCTATATTATATATCAATGTGATATATTATAAATGCATTATATATATGATAAACATATGATATATATATATAATATATATTTGCAGTGTAAGCAAAAGTATTAAGACATAAAATAATGGTCTGTGACGCTGTACTAATACAGTTGATGTATTATCACTTGTCGTCCCTAGACAAACTTATAGAGAATACATGTTGTTGAGAAATCAAAATTAATTTTTAAATGTAATTTAAAAATATTGATAGTACATTATAAAACTTAAGCTTGATATTATACCCAGAGCCGCCTAAGCATATATATAAAAAGCATTAGCCTCAGCCCCTAACTAATACAATGTTTTTTGGGCCCCCTATTCTAAACACTAGTAAAAAACATCGCTACAGCCACGAAAATTTTCGTGGGTATGACCAAGATTTCGTGGCTATATAGAGTAAAAACCACGAAATGCTACGAAACGCGAAACGTACGTATACGCGCGTAGCAAAAAAAGAGCGTATCAAAAGACGTAGCAAAATGCCACGTTGTGCTACGAAACTTTCCGTGGCAAGCTTTGCTACGAACTGTATAATTGCTACGGTTTGATACGAAATGTGATGTAGCAACAGGCACGGTTTTGCTATGATTTCTTTCGTGACATGTGCTACGTCTTAGTGACGAAGAATTTCGTGGCTAGTTTAAATAATCATAAAAAAATAAAATCAATTATAAAAAACAAATTCGAAATATATATATATATGTATATATATATATATATATATATATATATATATATATATATATATTTTTTTTTTTGAAACACAAATTTGAAATATATATAAAATGAAAAATGTGAATAAAAAGCCAAAATATCATTGAAACCAGAATATATTACATAAAAGTTGCAGTTTTAAACATTCAAAAGATACATGAACTGGAAACAAAGAACACAAAATATGGTAGCTTAATACATGAACTGACCAAACCTTACATACCAAAATCTTGGCACCACCTATCTAATTCAGATTGGTTATTGGTCGTGAGATGTTGTGGAGCTGTAGACGGAGCTTGAGATTGAACTGGAGCTTGGGGCTGACCTTGAGGCTGTGACTGAGCTTGAGGTTGAAATGGTTGTGCACTTGAGGCAGGAGTGGAAGCTTGAGATTGGAGAGTTTGCAGAATCATGTTGAGAGTTGCTTGGCTTGCTGACATCCCCCCAGTGACTTCAGTCTTGAAAGCATTGATCTCTGTCTTCAAAGCACTGAAATCTTCCTTGACTCCAGCAATGTCTTCCTTGACTTCAGAAATGGTGGTCTCGAAGCCAGACATGCGCATATCCACATCAAGGTTGCGCTTCAGTGAGACAGGAATTGGCACAGAAGGACTGCTGTTCTTGTACTGAACACTGCCAAGGCCGTAGACTGTACCCTTCTTTGTCGTTCCTCTCTGCAAAAAGAAAGGAAAAATAATCATAAGCAACCATTTCCACTCACAAGCACCATAACTAACTAAGACAAGTCACAAGCATTTCCAATCACAAGCACCATAACTAACTAAGACAGTCACAATCATTTCCAATAATTAAATTAGACAATCACAAGCATTTCCAATAATTAAATTAGACAATCACAAGCATTTCCAATCACAGTTGAATAACCAAGTATTAAACCAGTAAGCTGAAATAAATAAAATGAGGATGAGAGAAGAGATGACCTTGATGTATTCTTGGTTGAGAAGATAGCGCTTTGCATTTGAAGCAGCAGTGGAGTCAGTTGGACTGTCGCCAAGTGGAGATTCCTCTTCTAACATCTCTTCAACGGCTTGCTCAACCTCCAGCACAAGTTCCTCTGTACGTTCGTCTAGGAAGGAACCATTTTTACCCGTGTGAGTCTTCCTTGCAAGGGCTGTGTATGAAGGTAGTTCATCCAAACCTTCATCAACCATCTATAAGAAAGGAAACAGATGGAAGTTAGACAGCAATTAAGAAAAGAAAATTATGAAAAAAAAACTCAAGGCAGAACTTACCATTTTATAATGAATGCCAAGGAAACAGCATGGCCCTGCACCGTGCTTGTGCATCTGCTTCCCAACTGGAGCAGACTTACGAGATTTTGCAGCTTTTGCACTCTTCTTTTTTGCATGCTCAGTGCTGTACTTCTCAAGCATTGTTGCCCAATGAGTGTTTGACATGTAGGAAGGTTGCCTGTTATCTCTCCTGTTCTGGCTGATGCGGCCACAGACAGTAACCTGAGTTTGAGTCTTCCATTTCGAGTAGATTTCATCATGGAATTGGTCATCCCAGTAGTAGTGTTGCTACAAAAGAACACAAGACATTATAGTTAAACACTTATAGTTACTTATAGTTGAGAAAGGGAAAATGTGAATGAAAAAAGCACTTACAATGAACGCATGCCACCACTGATCGGGCTTCTCAGGTGGAAGATCGGTCCAGTTTGCCCACGACCCCCAGAAGTTTCCCTGCCATGTTGCTCGCATAAAAGCATGGACTTCAGGATCAATACCAAACCTGAGACAAGACAATGGCAAAAAACAAACAAAAATCATTTATTAAACTCTACACTTAGTCTACTTATACACGGTTCATCAAACAAAAATCATATATTATACTCTACACTTAGTCTACGTAATCATATTTTTACCTAACTAAAAATTTACAACACAACATTAACACAGAACATTGAGTTCAACTTACCACAATGCTCCATTGAGCTTGTCAGGATGAAGGTGTGGCTGGTTACGTCTGGATGGCGCACGGAGAAGAGCTTCTTCTCTTCTCCTGACATAAGGGGCAGGAGCCGCAGGCACTGCGCTTGAAGAACCGACAGAAGCGTGAGGTACAGCTCCAGGAGGTACAACTCCAGGAGGAACAGCTCCAGGAGGTACAACTCCAGGAGGAGGAGGAGGAGGAGAAGGGGCCATGGCAGAAGGCTCCGGTAGAGCGGGCTCGACGACGGGATTCGGTTGGGATTCCGGTGGAAGGAGCCATCGCTGAGAGAGAGGGAGATGAATCTATGAGAGACAGAGAGTGTGAGAGACAGAGAGACAGAGAGTGTCAAGAGAGAGAGAGAGAGAGAGTCTGTGAGAATGAGAGAGGCGGTGAGGGTTTGTTGTATAGAGGGAGAGAGAGGGACACGTGATGAATTAATGAGGGGGAAGGGGAAATATTTGCCTAAGTATAGAAATTGGGCTTTGACAAGAGGGAAAATTTTGGGTTTAGAGGGAAATGGGTTTTGGGTTTTGGAGGGAAAATTTTGGGTTAATTTTGGGGTGGGAAATGTGTTTAGGGTATAGATAGGGTTTAGGGTTTAGTTAGGTTTTAGAAAAATGTGTATTTTTATGAAATCTCAACCAATTCATTTTACAAATTCATTTTTTATTAAATCTCAACCAATTCATTTTACAAATTATATAAATTTCATAAACTACAAATTACTAAGTGGTTACTTATTTATATTATAATTTTAAGAAACTTCATAAACTACTTATTTATTTTACAAATTATTTAAATTTCATAAACTACAAATTACTAAGTGGTTACTTATTTATATTACAATTTTTAAAAACTTCATAAACTACTTATTTATTTTACAAATTATTTAAACTTCATAAACTACAAATTACTAAGTGATTACTTATTTATATTACAACTTTTAAGAACTTCATAAGCGACAAACTTGCTAAGAATTTTAATCAGATTCCGAATCCGAATCGGTACAAGCCTCATCTAAATCATCTTCTGAAACGTATTCGTCATTAGGAGGAACAACTGGTGTGGATTCATAATCTGAATCATCTTCGACAATATACGCCTCAATACGCAACATCCCGCTATGTGCAACAATTTGGTTGTGTGTATCATCTTGTAACGCAACAAGAGCATCCTCAGACGTTTCCCGAACCCCTCTAGGTATAACTTTTGTACATGTCCACCAATCGTTGGCTGATGTATGTCGTACCCGCGGATAAGGAATAAAACAGACTTGATCACAATTACCAGATAAGATAAATGGATCATACTTCTCATACTGCCAGCGCGGAGACACATCAACGATTCCCGATCTATGTTTTCGAATTCCCCGACCTTCAGTTGTATCAAACCACTTACATTTAAAAACCATGGCCTTCAGTCCAACAGAACCAAAATACTCAACCATCATTATCTCCTCGATCAAACCGTAATAGTCAGTATCTGTGGTTCCACGAACCTGGACGCCATAATGTTGGGTTTTCTTATCTTGGCCATGGCTATGTGTGTGGAAGCAGTAGCCACGTGAATGGTAAATCGGCCAAGATTTATACTTACGTTGCGGACCTTGTACAAAATCTAACATCCACATCGGAAACTCATATGTGTTACTCGCTTGCACAACCTGTAAATTTATCTTTAATTGATAAGTTTCATTCAAATTATAACTAAAATAATATCAAAAACTCACATAGTTTTTCACCCATTCGGCAAATTGTTGGTCTTTCAGTATTTGTAGGTCATTACTAGACATATATGGGTCTCTTTCCATCATAAACTCCTTGAACATCCTGTGTATTTTTTTAAAAGATTATAACTTCAGATATCCTGGAAAAAAAAAATCGAAGTACCTTTCATAGGGTTCGAATGTATCACAATTGAGCATCAGAAAAGTCTGGAGGACGGTGTAGTCATCATCGGTTAGCCATTTCTCTTCAGATTTTCCACTAACCCGACCTTCGTGATAAAACAAGTTAGGCACATCTGGATATTGATATGTAAATCGAACTTCTCCGGGAAGTGGAACCTCAGGTACCACTTGTGGATTACCAAAGAAGTTAGCAGAAGCGGTAGATATTTCCTCATTCACATATTGTGCAACGATGGAACCTCCAATGTGTGCCTTATTTTTAACTTTCTTTTTCAGATGGTACATGTATCGCTCGAAAGGATACATCCATCTATATTGCACGGGGCCACCTAAAGCAGCTTCGTCTGCTAAATGTACGGCAAGATGTTCCATAACATCGAAGAAAGACGGTGGAAAAATCTTCTCCAAATTGCAAAGCTTCACCGCAATGTTTTCTTTCAAAATGGCAACATCTTCATGCTTAAGTATCTTCGCAGAGATATCACGAAAGAAGAGTGCTATCTCTACAAAAAATAACAGGGGTTAGTCGATAATAACACATATCAAACTAATTATTAAGATTATGTACCTGAAATGGCAATGTGAACACTTTTGGGAAGTAATTCCTTAAACGCAAATGGGAGAAGTCGCTGCATAATGACGTGACAATCATGACTTTTCAGACCTGAAATCTTGCCATTCGTCTCGTCTATACACCTACTAAACTTTGAAGCGTATCCATCTGGAAATTTTATATCATTTTTCAACCATCGCAGAAATTCTTTTTTTTCCTCCTTTGACAACCGGAATATCGGGACTGGCATCGTTCCATCATCCTTCATATGTAACTCAGACCGTCTGCACAAATCAGGTAGATCCATCCTCGACTTTGCATTATCTTTTGTCTTCCCAGGAACATTAAGAACTGTGTTGATAAGATTATCAAAGAAATTTTTCTCAACGTGCATGAAGTCCAGGTTATGGCGAAGAAGAAGGTTTTCCCAATATGGCAACTCCCAAAAAATACTCTTCTTCACCCAATTGTGGTCTTTGCCGTAGCCGTTTATAGTACTCGCAGATTTCTCGTGTCCATTTCCTCCACAATCGACAGTTTTCTTCAGACCTTCGATGTTGTTGATTCTTTCGCGGAGAATTTCTTCTCCTGTCAACCATGGTGGAGGATCATCAGTTACTGTCTTCCCCTTTCGAAAAGCTTGGACATTTCTTCTGTAAGGATGCTCCCTTGGCAAGAACATTCTATGGCAGTCAAACCAACTATGCTTCCTTCCATGTTGCAACCAAAAAGACTTTGTATCATCAAGACAATATGGACAAGCTAAACGGCCATGAGTCATCCATCCGGACATCATGCCGTAAGCGGGGAAGTCATTAATTGTCCACATTAGTGCGGCTCGCATCGTAAAATTTTGCTTCTTCGAGACATCATATGCTTCAACTCCATCGCTCCACAAACTTTTTAGTTCTTCAATTAACGGCTGCAGATAGATATCAATGCTCTTTTTTGGATGCCTTGGCGCAGGAACTAGTACTGATAAAAAGAAATATTCTCTTTTCATACACATACCAGGAGGTAGGTTATACGGGGTTACGATGACGGGCCAAACCGAGTGGGATTCACCGCTCATACCCACTGGATTAAATCCATCTGTTGATAATCCTAGATAAACATTTCGACTTTCCGCAGCGAAATCAGGATATACCTTGTTAAAATGCTTCCACGCTGCTGCATCAGAAGGGTGGTGCATTTCTCCATCTGGCGACTCATGTTCTGTGTGCCATCGCATTTGTGCTGCAGTAGCCTCTTGTTGGTAAAGACGCTTCAACCTCTCCGTAATAGGCAAATAGAACATTCTCTGTTTTGGACGCCTTTTCCCCTTTCCGTGGTTATTCTGGTGATATCTATCTTTTCCACAAAACCGACACGCCAACAGCTCACGATCTTCTTTCCAAAATAACATGCAATTATCCTCACAAATATCGATCTTCACAACAGGGAGACCAAGCGATTTCGTCAACTTCTTCATCTCATAATATGACTCAGGAGCTATATTTGGTTGTGGCAAAACATCTCTAAAAGTTTGTGATATCTCATCCATACATGACTCCGCCAAATTATGATCAGTTTTTACTTTCATTAAACGAGATGCCAAGTAAAGTTGAGAAATACCTTCAACACATCCATCATATAGTGGTTGATTAGCGGTTTCCAAAGCTTCAAACACTCTTTCTTCATATTGCTCTTCATTAGGTTCTTCCATCAAATTTTCTGGTATTTCAGTTGACCCAAAGTCTCCTCCCGAAATATTCTCTTCATATGGCCCGTCTGCATATCTTGCTTCATCTCCCATAAATTGACCTCCCGTCGATGATTGTCCAACATCATAGTAAGTTTCTCCATGGCTTGACCATACATAATAATTACTTTTGAAGCCGACTCGGTAAAGATGACGAGATACGGTTCTTACATCACGTTGCTTTCGGTTTCCACAAGTTACACAAGGACATAACATGGTTTTTCGCTCCATGAAAGAATTTTGACTCGAGGCAAAGGCGATAAAAACTTCAACACCTTCGCTAAACTCTCTCGAAACATTATTATCAACTGGATCAATGTGTCGATCCATCCACTCTCGATTTTGAAAATAATAAGACATTGAAATCTCTCTCTTTTTTTTTGGGAAAAATGGTTTGATATCACGTTTTGATTGTTGTTATGGTTGTTGCAAGTGATTGAACTCTCGGGTGTTTGCTTGTTTATGTAGAAAAAATCTTGCCACTTTTTTGCCTCGATTTGCCACAAAATTTGCTACGCTTTCTGCTACGACATACCACGAATTTTGCTACGATTTGATACGATTATTTTCGTGGCACTCTTTAGAATCTTTTCTGCACCCAATCAGACGGATGTGATACCACTGAGAAAGCTTACCACGAAATTACCCACGAAACATTTTCGTGGCTTCAGTTTTTATATTTTATCTCTGTCCTATGTGCAGGATTGGATTGACGGGATTTTTTTTCGGTGGGCTGCCACGGATTTGCTACGAATCTTTTCGTGACAATCGTCTTTTTTGTTTTTTCCTGACCGACTAAGTTAAAATAATAATATATGTCAATACCTACGATTAAAACGTAGCAAAGCGTAGCAAATATGTGCCACGAATATAATCGTAGCAATTGTCGTATCAATCTTTGCTACGTTTTGCCAGCAAAGTGCCACGTTTTAATTTTCGTAGCATATCGTAGGTATATCGTAGCTTTTACGTTTTTGCCACGAAATTCGTGTGGCATATTCGTGGCTGTGGCCCTGTTTTTTACTAGTGAAAACTCTTTAGTTTAGTAGCTAGAATCAATGGTTTCTCTTAAAGAGTTTTGTCTACGTTTGATTAACCTATCCCATATTTTTTGTGTAATTGATTTTCATGTAATTCAATCATACTTTCAGTTTATAGATAAAAAAATTATATATAAAAAGTTCAAGACCTTATCTATATATTTGGTTATATGATTGCATTTAAAAATCACTTTCAATATACTATACATTAATTTATTTTAAGAAAAACATAATTCAACATTTGAGCAAATAAAATTTTTAAAATGCAGTTTCAAAAATAACTAGATTTTGACCTGCACATTAGTACGGGTAATCTTTCATTTATAAAAATAAAGTTTTTATACTATTTTATATAATCATTTAAATAATATATTTCTGTAATTTTAAAAATAAATAAACAGATAACATATAGTTCTAAATATAAAAATTTAACATATTTTAACAATTTATTTTGTAAAAATTATTACATAATTTTGAATTTTAATCATTTAAAAATTTGAATATTATTTTAGTCATTTAAACGATGAATGATATTTTATTTATTTATCTAAACGAAAATAGTTTCAAAATATATTGGTTTACCAATTTAATATAATTTTAATATGTAATTCATTATAACTTCTATTTTAATATAATATAGACTATATAACATTAGTATATAATTTTAATTTTTATAATAAGTTTATTTAAAATCAATTTATAATAATACTATACTACTAGTTACGAAATTAATCAATGCATTAATTAAAAATATATTTAATCTTCTTAAGATTTTGTTAGATTTTTTTCTCAACAGATTTTGTTACTACTAAAACTAAAATTTAAATTTACAGTTAAAATATATTTGTTTTAATATCTTTATAATTATTTAGAAATGTTATACATTAAATAAACTAAGACAAAAAGACCAAAATAACACCAAACCAATTTTTTGTCACAAAATAGCATCATAAGGAGGAAATTGATCAATAAAATTTTTATTGAATAGTAAATATGCATTTATAACTCTTGGATTAATTAATCTAAGACTTAGAGTTTAGAGTTAAGGGGTGGATTTTAGGAATGTGTTCAAATATTTAAAAACAAAAAATAAATATTAAATTTTTCAAAACAAAAAGTGCTATTTTGGTCATTTTATTTTTTCAGTGTTATTTTGTGACAAAAACTTAAAAAGTGATATTTGAGAGAATTAACCATTAACTAATGTAAAATCAAAAAATATAACTAAATATATGAATCTAGTAAAACTATTTTGTAGTAGATAAACTATATAACAGTGTACGTAATAAAATTAATTATTTTCTAACTAATTTTTACTGTTTAGTAAATAAAATTTTAAATATTAAAAAATCACTAAACTAAGAGTAACAAAAACCTTAATTTTATATATTTGGCCTCAGGCCCCAAACAGCATGGCACGGCACTGGATATATCATATACCGCCAGCATCTGCTTACAAACTGGGGTGGTAGAGAATATATATAAACGATTTTCACTAAATATATTATATTTAAGTATTAAACGATAAATACTAACTTTGTCTTCCTAGAAGACTGCTTGGGGTTATTGAAGACCAATAACATTAACGTGAGAGGAAAGCAGTGGAAGACAGAAGATGTTACAGAGATTTACGCCACGATTCAGGACATTTGGGAGCTTTACCACTCACCATAATTTCAGTTTCATACATGTACATAAGAACTTGTTGCATACTGTTGATGGTTTGGCAAAAAGAGAGGACAAGTAACCAACAATATGTAATCTCGTGGCTCAACTATTAGCCACTGTACTTTAAACTTCGTGAAATGAAATCCAAAGAGTTGACAAAAAACAACGATAGATACTAACTTGTTATTTTGCTAATCGTCAACTCGTGTAAAGCTAGCTATAACTCTAAGTAATATGATTTCAATTATAAGCATATTCTGGGTTTGACAAAAAAAAAAAAAGTTTGACAAAAAAAAAAAAAAAGCATATTCTGGGTGAAAACTACATAACCTAGCGAAATCTATCTTATTAAAACAGAAACATTCTGTTGGACCTAACATTTATTTTGTAAGTTTTTAAATTAAATACACCTTTATACTTTATAAATAAACCTACATTAAATCACTAATGTTATTTTCTTTACACTACTATCCATGTTTCCAAACAATATACTTATTTTTTTGTACTACTATCAATGTTTCCAAACAATATACTTTTTATACTACTATCAATGTTTCCAGACAATACAATAATTAATCTTAGTTATTTTATATCTATCATGTTCTTTTTAGAATTTTGTAGAAACATCATAATTTCATAAATTGCAAAATAATGAATTTTAAATTTTGGATTATAAGATTACAAATTATGAAACTATCGGTTAGTAATCTTATAATCCATCAGTTCAATCGGTTAGTCTCGAGGTTTAGTGATTTTTTTTAATATGAATATTTTAAAAACCAAAATTGAATTGTCAGATCTCCGGATTAACGGGTATAATCACAATCGGGTTGAATTTAAAAACACTGATTTAAATGCAAAAATATTTTAAATACACACTCTTTAAAAATTACCAAAATATTTGTTAAGTTATTAGTAAATTTTTTATCGTAAAATATTCCGCGCTTCCAAAGCGCGGATCAAAATCTAGTAACAATTAAACCAAAAGAGAAAGGATACATTCGATAAGAGAGAGAGAACACATATTAGAATAAAAAATTAATCCCTGAGTTCGGCAGCTCAATAATAGAAATAATTCATTTTTAAATGAAATAAAATATTTGCGAGATCTTCAGTTGACGTATGTCAAGGATTTTTACAAAGTCAATAATATTTAGATTTTATTAAAGGGGAAGTTGACAAATTCTTAAGCTTTTTTGTTACTTACCTAACTCTCCCGTAAATAAGTTAGGTTTCATTTTCTTAGTTCTAGCCTCTAGGACAACCTTAATGGTTGGTATCTAATAAGGGATATGTAAAATTTAAATTATTATTATTTTAATATATTTTTAACAAGTAATTAGTTTTTATCCTTTTCAAAAGTTTAAAGTTAAACTAATCATCTACGTTACATGGAATCGCCCATGAAGGTGCGTTTCTCGTTTCCGAAGCGGAATCGGAAGCGGAAGCGCTCGGAATCGTATGGAATCGTTTCGGAATCGCGTTTCCAGAATTGTGGTGTTTGGAAGCGTGACGGAAGCGCACGGTTCGTATGTGGAAGCGTTGATGGTTGTAGATCGGAAGCTTGACGGTTATGTTGATGTGCAAAGAAGAAGAAGAAGAAGAACTCTGTTCTATGGGCTTGCTTAATTTAATTGATTTATGGCCCAACTTACTTTACTTTATTAATATATATAACAATAGAGTTAAAACTAAAAAAAATACAAGTCCATTCAACTTTGTACGTTTTTTTTTTCTGAATAATAATCTAATGATAGTCTTTTTTACTTATTCGTTTTGTTTCATGTTGTTTGTATTATTCGGTTGCTGTGTATGAGTTAATTAATTGAAATGCTTTATTTTTCAGTTTCAAAGAAATATAAATATACATAGATTTACATATATATTATTATATTTTTTTCTTTGTAACTATACATATTTATTTTATTTTAGTTATAGTATATGAATTATGCACTAGTTCACTAATTAAAATATTTTATTCGATATATTAATTTTTGTGTTTATATATATATATATATATATATATATATATATATATACGCTTCCAACACGTACCCGCTTCCTAAATATTTTTAAATATATGTTTCCGCGCTTCCTAACGTTTCCGCTTCTGCGTTTCCACTTCCGTTTCCATGTAACATAGCTAATCATATGTTGACAATTTGACTAAAAATTGCAAAAGGGTATCTAAGGAGTTGATATTTTGGATATTCTCCACAAAAATTTACTTCTCTTTCTTACTTTTATATATTTCTATTATTATTTCTTTAATATATTCAAGGTAGAACCTTGCCATTGGACATTCTCTTTATCACTATGTCTATAATCTAAAATTTAATACACCCAGTAAAAGTTGAATATGATATCGAGTCCTTCTAGGATGTAACTCTGTTTAAGTATTTCGGGGTATTTAACATTTCTTTTGATGAACATGCTACTTTTTCTGAAAATTTAACTGTAGTTTGATTTTATAACTCATATTCAAAAGTAATGTTGCCATATAAGTATATAACCCTTGAAAAGGAACTTAGGGATTCACATGCAAAGGACAAGATTTTGGACAGAAGTGACCACAAAGACGATTAAGATGTCGGGTGCAAAGTAGGTCTGATCATTTTGCTATATATGTTTCTTTTTCAATTAGGCTTTTTAGCTTAACATATAACTTCATACACTAGTCATTTATATAATTTACCAAAATTTTCGTTTTGTTTGGAGTTTGAACGAAAAGTTTCCAAAAACTTAACCGCATCAGCATGAGAGCATTCGATATTCGTCTCTCAAATCATGAACCATGCTCTGCATTGCACTTAACTCATTAGACATTAGTTATTTAGTATATTATTTTTCTATGTGAACAATAAACATATATTTTAAATAAACTTAAACAAATTAATTGGAAAGCTTCCTTTGTCTAGAAGTTTGACTAATGATTTATTAATACTTTTATATGAGGAAATTTGGGTTTCAATTTTCAGAAAAGATAGAAATATGCGAATTAGTAGAGAAACGACTTACAATAAATCTACAATATGACATAAAGTTTACCGTCAAGTATGAATCCGATATAGCAGCTTAGATAATGCAGCGTTTGTAATGTTTTTCAGAATTTGTAATAGCAAAAAAAACAAACTAAGTGAGACTCATCTACTTGTATCGTACGAATAGTTTAGTCATGTATTTTTTAACTAGGTGATTCTTCCGTGCTCATGCACGGAAATAAATATTTACAAATAAGTACTTTACTTTGTTTGTTTATATGTTTTAAGTAATCTTTTATTTGTATGTATAAAAATTGTATTAAATATCTTTATGTTTTAAGTATGATATTTTGTATTATTTCAACTTTTTTTTTTTGAGTTGTATATAGACGGTTAAATTAATGATGATTTTTCTCATTAGGTTAAAATTATCGTATTAGTAGGTAATTCAGTTTATCCTCTTATATTTGTAAATATATTTCATAAAATTTTGTATAATTTGATATATCTTATTTTAGAAAAATAAAAAAAGTAAATCAGATATTCATTAATAAACATAACTTGTAAAATATTGAAAATTTATTCACGTATATGAATATATGCAAAATAGATACGTCATAATAATTGGTTGATTTAGTTGTTCATATTTTGATTGATATCATTACTTGCATTTGGTATATTGGGCTATATCATTTTTTAATCATAATGTTTTGGTTATAATTAGACTAAAATAAAACGATTTTGCTAATTACATTATTTTTAGTTTACCTTCGGTTCATAAATATATTATGTATAATTTATATATGTTTTTGATAAAAATATATAAGTCTATATTTTAAAATTTGATAGATAATTTATATATGTTTATGTATAATCAATCTTTTATATTCTAGAAATATTATTATCTTATAGAAAAATGTCTAAATTATTTTATTAATATTATAAATTTTCTTTTTCTTATAAATATTTTAATACAAATTTGATTTAACTGAACATTAAAATTAAGATAAAAATAATTTTGTTTATTTTGAATTATATTTAAGAATGTGCATGTATATATTTAAAATTATAATCTTAGGTAGATTTTCCTATCTATTTATTTTAATTAAATATATTAAATCAATATGTAAAATTGCTTTATTGTCAAAAATTAAAATTAAAAAAATATTTATAAAATCTGTAGATATATATAAGAAACTAATGATTTTACGATTTAATTTGATTTTATGATTTATTTTTTTTATAATTTTCTAAAAATATGTATATATTTTCGAAATATTTTTAATTTAAATGATAATCCGAAATTTGAAATGCCATAATTGAATATATTTATTTTAATGATGATTTATGAGTTATTACCATGTTTTAAAAAAGTCCAAAAATATAAATCGACAATAAATGTAATATATGAGTTATTACTATATTTTAAATTTTTTACCAAAAATATAAATTAACATTAAATATAATTTTTCATGTCATATTTATCTTTAAAACATGTCACAATTATTAATTTAGGTGTTTTCCTGCACCATGTGTAGTGATGAATTTTTTGAAAGTTAAATTTAATATTTTAAAATGTAATTTATTAATATTATATGTTTTATTACTTTTACCAATAATTAATATAAATATCATTAATTAAGCATAAAATTAAGAGAAATATTTTTTTTTAAATTATATTTAAGAATATATATGTATATTTATCAAGTTAAAATATTAGATAAAAAAATTTATTTATTACATTTGGTTAAATGTATTAAATCAACTTGTACTAAATTACTAAAAATCATATAAAATTTTATAGTTATCAAAAATTAAAACTAAATAATATTTACATAATTTGTAGATATCTAAAAGAAACTAATGATATTACGATTTAATTTTTTTTTTAATTTAGAAAATTTAGAAACTTTTAGATAATAAAAAAATTGATAATTATAAAAGTAAACTTATATAATATTTCGAAATTATAAATGTCATATTTGAATATATTTATTTTATTGATGATTTATGAGTTATTACCATATTCTACAAAGTTTACAAAAATATAAATCAATATCCCCTAGATTATATTTGAGAAGTGATTTTGCCACATGTCATCTCTAAGATCATTCTCAGAAAAATAATATGACATGGCTACTAAAATTGATGACATGGCTTATAGATTAATATGACATGGACAATTTACATTTAATGTTAATTTATATTTTTGGTAAACTTTTAAAATATGGTAACAACTCATATATTACATTTATTGTCGATTTATATTTTGGAAACTTTTTTAGAATATGGTAATAACACATAAATCATCATTAAAATAAATAAATTCAACTATAGCATCTAAAATTTCGAAATATCATTTAATTATTTATTTTAAAATTATAAAAATTTCAAAAAATGTATACAACTTTTTTACAAAATTATAAAATTAAATCGTAAATTATTAGTTTCTTATATACTGTATATCTACAAATTTTATAAGTATTGTTTAATTTTAATTTTTGAAAGTTATGCAATTTTTACATATTTATTTAATATATTTAATTATAATAAATAGATAGAAATATCTATCTAAGATTAGAATTTTAAATATATACATGCATATTCTTAAACATAATTTAAAATAAATAAAATTGTTTTTATCTTTATTTTTATGTTTAGTTAAATCAAATTTATACTTAAATATTAGTAAGAAAAAGAAAATTACAATATTAGTAAAAAAATTAAATATAATTTATATTTATCTATTAAAACATATTTTAAATTTTTTTAGTGCACATGGTGCAGGAAGACACCTAGTTAAATGTAATATATGAGTTATTGCCATATTTTACAAAAATTTCCAAAAATATATATCAGCATTAAATGTAATTGTCCATGTCATATTTAACCATATGATATGTCATCAATCTTAATAGACACGTCATAATTTTTTTTGTGAAAACGATTGTAGAGAAAACATGTGGCAAATCACTTCGCAAATAATGTTTAGGGGATATAAAATTTTCGGATAATGTGAAACCGGCCCATTTGCTTGTTGATTTATTCGTAATCCAGAAGTTAGTCATCTGATTACTTAATTATCGGTTGCTTATGGACCAACACAACCAAAGTGGACAAAGACAAACAATAAACTAATTTAATTAGGAATCTAACAATGTTCGGGTCCGCCCTATTCATTAACTTAGGCCTTGAGTGACAACCGCGGGTAAACAAAACGCACAGCGGGATAGTTTTTTGGTCACCATTCACCTTGTTTTTGATTATTAGTGGTTGTAATTAAAATAATTATAAATAAGAAAAGATGGTATAGCGGGACTGACTTTTGTGTGAACCGCGCCTTGAAACAAAAAGCGAGTGATAATGTGTGGTTTGTTATACTGTTGTTAGCTAGTGTATTAAAAGTTAGTATTTTTTTATTATTTTTTTTTGACAAAGTTTATTATCATTGATTAATTAAAATTCACAGAAAATATATGCAACCAACGTTTATATTTTCTGTTTTACCTTTTAGAGAATATGGAAAACCAGATTTTATATAATTTTTCATTTTTAGGTTTTTAAACTGAAAACCAAAAATTATTAAATCTTTAAGTTATAATACATATTATAGTTTATTTAGTTTTATTTAAACGGTAATGGTTTGTTACCCTGTTGTTAGCTAGTGTATTAAAAGTTAGTATTTTATTGTTATTATTTTTTTGACAAAGTTTATTATTATTGATTAATTAAAATGCACAGAAAATATATGCAACCAACGTTTATATTTTCTATTTTACCTTTTAGAGAATATGGAAAACCAGATTTTATATAATTAATTTTGATATTGATTTTACTACATTTTTATTTTTAAATAACAAACTTAAATTAATTTTATTTACAAACTAAATAAAATAAGATACAGGCTATAAAATCTCATTAATAGCATATTAAATTTCATATATCAGATATAAAATATTTTTAAAATAATATATATATATATATATATATATATATATATATATATATATATATATATATATATATATATATATATATATAATTATATTAATATCACTGATTTTTTTATTTTGTAAAATATAAATATATTATATGCTTCCCGCAATTGCACTATTCATTATATATGTTACCATTCGTATTTCTTTTGAGCCGCTTATTTAGAATAACCGCAGTTCTCCCGCAATATGCGTTTCTCTTATACAAACCGCAATCAAACCGCACCGCAATATTCAATCCGCTTATCCCGCACCGCTTAAACCGCTGTTACCATTCAGAGCCTTAATATGAACGAGCGAAAATGCGACGTGATAATTGAAGGCAACTAAAAGCTTTTCCAGAATACTGAGCAGAATGTTACACATGTTTCTCCGGTCAATCTCATATAAATTCATACATGATTATTTATCGGCTTCGCTGTAGATATTAGACTATCTTTATCGCTGTCCTTACCTTCGGATCTTAGCATATTAGCATATGAGTGATTTAATTTAAATCAGAAATAAGGAAAAAAGAGTGGGACATTTACTAAATTAGAAACGTCCTTGACTCGTCCCTCGTGCCACGTGTTGGCTCGAAACGAAGCGGAGAAGCCAAGGAGGGGAAACACGAGTGAATTGTTTCATTTTCGATCTAGAAATATTTTGTTGGTCTCTCTCGACGACGAAGGCGACGCATGCGATAAAGAAGACCGACGATTTCATCTCCTACCTGTGAACAGATTCTGACCTCTGACTCAGCCGATTCCACTCTGCTACCTCCTCCAGACTCTCTCCCGCATCCCCAACCTCATTCTCCGCCTCCCGATTCGCAACTGTTTCTCCGACGATTTCTGACTAGATTCCCTCTCCCGAACCCGTCACCAGATTTCAATCAAAAAGGTACTCCTCTCTGCCTGTAGATTAGTTTCTGTTTCTCGATCTAGTTCCTCCGCATGCGTTTGTAGATGCTTTGTTGTGATGATTTGTTCGGTAGATTAGTTTTTGTTTGTCGATATAGTTCCTCCGACTCGGGCATCTACGAAAGCTAATTAGTTTTGATATGTTCGGTTTGATTAACTAATGAGTTTAAATTTAGTTTCTTTTTTGATGATGATGATCGTTGATGGTATGTTCGGTTATTGCTTCTTTGATAGTTTCACATATCATTTCTGAACTTAAGTTGTTTCTGTCTCGATATTATATCGCATACAAGTTGTTTGTGTTTTGATTTCTTATCACATTTCATTTCTGGAGTTTAGTCGTTTGTGTTTTGAAGCTATCGTCTTATTAAATATAGTAGATATATAGAGCAGATAATTTTTTCCTCAAAGCAAAGTTGCTTTCGTAGATGTGACTTCAATTGAAAATTATATGAAAGCTTTTAGTTGGTTGTTGTATTTGATTATTCTTAACGAAAGCTGTCATATTTTAGTTATGTGTTGACGATTAGCTTAGTCATTTACTTGAATGGTTGAAGTGTAACAAAAAAATACAGCTTAGTTATTTCCTTGAATGGTTAGGATTGAAGGTATATAGTTAGGTTTTGAAGATAGTTTAAGAGGAGATAGTCCTCTATGCTTGAAGATAGTTTACGTTTTGTAGTTGTGGGTGATGAGATTGTAATAAGTTTTGAAGTTATGACTGTATTAAGTTTTGATTAGACCCTGGTAGTTTATGGTTACCTCTTTATGATGGTTTATTTAATTAGCTTTAGTTAATTCTCACCTATAAAAACAAAACAAGCTTTCATTGTTTTACACACATCATCTTCTTTCACTCTTTGTTTGCGGCATATGTTCCTCTCTTCCCCTCTTCTTTGTCTTCTAATCGCTATGGATTCAAGGAATCCATTGAATCCATATAGTCAGACTCCTAGTTTAGTCGGTCTCCTTAATAGCCAGAACTTTTCCTATATGAAAGTTATCAAGATAGTGTGAACTTTGGAGCATCTGAGATCCATTGGCCTCAAGGGAGAGAAAGAAGTGGACACCAGCTGATGACGAGGTGACAATCAGCGCGTGGATAAACACTTCAAAGGATCCGATTGTTGGAAACTCACAAAAGTCAGGGACCTTCTGGGCTCGAGTTGGTGATTACTATGCTGCAAGTCCGCATGGTAGAGCTCATGGTGTAGGAAGAGATGGTCTAAACATCAAGCAGAGATGGCACAAGATTAATGATTTCACTAACAAGTTCTGTGCTGCACATGCGGCAGCAGAGAGACAGATCAGCTCTGGTCAGAGTGACCCTGATGTTCTCAAGCTGGCGCACGACATCTACTACACTAACAACAATAAGAAATTTACTCTAGAGCATGTGTGGTGTCTCTTGAGGTATGAGCAGAAGTGGCTTAGCCTCAACCCTCCTAAACCTACTGGTAGTTCAAAGCGTAAAGCTTCTGAGACTCCTACCGAAAGTTCAAACACCACTGCTGCTGATCATGAGGTCCGCCCTAAAAGTATCAAGGCTGCTAATGCTAGAAGGTATGGAGGAAAAGGCAAGTATGTGGCTGACTATGCGAGCATTTGGGAGATGAAGAAGGAGGATTTGGAGAGGAAGGAGAGACTGTCAAAGCTCGCCATACTTGACACTCTGTTAGCCAAAAAAGAACCACTCACTGAGGCTGAAGAAGTGGTGAAGGATAAGCTACTTGCCATACTAGACACTCTATGTTAGTAGTGTCTTAAATGTATCTCTGTATTTCTGTTATGTTTCCTACTTTTAAAAATCAATGTATCTCTGTATTTCTGTTCCTACTCTTGTATTTCTGTTCCTGCTTATTTATAAAAATATTTTTATGGTTGCAAATTGTGTGGTTGTTTTCGTATATAGTTTTGCAGGTTTAGTTTTGCTTCTAGCTGCTAATAAGCTTGTCCATGTAATTGTTTTGCAGGTTTACTCTCAATGGGCCGATACAGTTACAGCCAGCCTTCACTCTCGGATGACTACGGTCTCACAGGTGAAAGTAGTGACCAAGATGTGCCGATAAGTCGTCGTGACCAAGAAGAGTTAATATACGAAGAGCTTATTCGTCGTGACCAAGAAGAGCTTAGTCGTCGTGACCAAGAAGAGTTAATCCTCCAATATGGCGAAACGGCTCGTTATCCTCCACAGCCAGAGGTGGAGTTTGGATTCCCTCAGACTTGTTACTGTGATGGCGAACCCCTTATAGCAACATCATACACAAGAAGCGACCCAGGGAGGAGATACTACACTTGCGAGAATGTTGACGATGGTGAATGCCACATCTGGAAATGGTGGGACGTCGCGGTGATGGAGGAGATGAGTGCGACAGACAAACGCATACTTATGTTGGAGGAAAAGGTAGATAATCTGAACTCTATCAACAGCTATGAGACTAACGAGAAGGTTGTTAAGCTAGAGAAGTTAGTTTCTGACTTGGCAAAGAAGAAATCAAGTTTGATCGATGGGTTCGAAGTGTTTGTTGGTGTAATGCTCCTACTTTTGGTTGTAATAGGTATGGTGATCGTCTTTAAGTGAAAGACTAATGGGTCATGTTGTAATAGGTATCATGAAAGACTTGTAAGACTTGTTTAGTTTCTGTAGTTTCTTTATGTCACAAGATGGTTTCTTTATGTCTCATGTTGTAATCGGTATATCAAACTTGTTTCTTTTGTTTCTTTATATCTCATGTTGTAATCGGTATGAATCAAACTTGTTTCTTTTGTTTCTTTATGTCTCATGATACAAACTTGTTTCTTTAGTTTCTTTATTTTCTTTATGTCTCATGATACAAACTTGTTTCTTTACTAAGTCCAAGTAAAATGAATCACAAAATGTATCACATGATACAAACTTGTTTTGTTTCAGTCCTAAGTCACAAGTCTCGTGACTTATTTGTGTTTGTTTACTAAGTCACATGATGTTGGTGAAGTAGAATAAAGACAATGGAAAAATCACATGAGGCTGAAGAGTAGTCACATGATACAAGATGGGTATTCACATGATTTTCGAAGAACACCTCTTCTCCTCCCTTTCACTATAAATATGATAGGTCGTGTAACACATCTTTCACACCTTCAAGACTTCTTCTCCTCCCTTTCATTTGCCATCTTTTTTGTAAAATCAATTTGCAATGGCATCTTCTTCTCATTTTCATTACCACAAAGATCATAAAGATGATGCTATAGATTCTGCTTTTGATGAATTTTTTGAGAATTCTGACATTTTTCCAGAACCAAAAGAGAGAAAAACGTGTTTTTATCGAGAGAAACCGGGAAGAAGGCCATGAAAAGCTATGGAATGATTACTTTAGCGAGAATCCAACATACACTTCCAGGTTATGGCACGATTTTTGGAGGCCGTAGCTTCACAGGACCTATGGATATGGCACTCGTTTTTTGGAGCCCCATGTACTATGAACGATCTTAATATTTTTGATCGATCACCTGTCTTTGATGACATTATTTACGGAATAGCACCAGAAGTAAATTATTATGTCAACGGAAACGAGTACAATATGGCTTATTATCTCACGGATGGTATTTATCCGAAGTGGGCGACTTTTATTCAATCTATCAAACTACCACAAAGTGAGAAAATTCATTATTTGCTAAAAAACAAGAAGCTGTGCGGAAAGATGTCGAGCGTGCCTTCGGAGTCCTCCAATCTAGATTTGCCGTTGTCAAAAATCCATCTAAGTTATGGGATAAAGAAAAAATGGGAAATATTATGTGAGCATGTATCATACTCCATAATATGATTGTCGAAGATGAACGATTGACATACACTAACTATGACGAAAATGAATTTCAAGAAAGAGAAGATGAAGATACATTTACCGTCAAAAGGGCACCAAAACTCGCCGTGGGCAATACAATGGATCGTCGGAGGAGCATTCTGGATAGACAAATTCATTGACAATTAAAAAATGATTTGATTGAAAATATATGGAATAAATTCGGACATCTTCAAGAATAATAACTTATTATTAAGTTTTTATGAATTGAATAAATTGTGTGTTTGCTTTTATTTATGATGTTTGTGATTTTTTTCAACTTTTTTTTTTTCAACGTTGTAATTTTTTTTTAAAGTTTATAATTTTTTATGTTTTTAATTCTAATGTGGCTTGTTTAATTATAAACTTATCTTTTATTTTTCATTACATATTTACAAAAAACAAAAACATTAAAATATTAAAAAATAACCTAAGGACTTTAACAAAGTCCCACCAATAAACAAACATTTCCAATTGTCCTTCCATTTGTCCTTAACACTATTAATACTAATTAAATAATCTGAGGGATTCAAATTTTGTCCCACTGATAAAGATGCTCTTAACACTATATATATTCTGAGGGGATAATTTACCAAACAATTATTCGATAAAGAAGATAAAGTAATCAATCACAGAGTAGTTCAACGGAATACACCTCTAAAAACTTAGAATATAGAGCCGAATACCATTATATATAAATTAAAACATATAAATATATACAGTATTAATGAAATATATTAACGCATATTGGTTAATGAAATAAGAACTTTCACATAAGAAACTAACACATCTTTTAGCTATTCAGAAAGCATTCAATAATAAAAAGTACAGTCAAATCGATCCAATCATAATATAAACCTTTTTAGTTCATCATATTTTCTCATTTCTATATTTTGATTACTGATAATTACAAAAACAATATTTTTTTTGACGAAAAAAAAACAATATTTAGTTGTTTATGTTTAGACATTTTAACTAGTTCCATATAATAATTGGTATAATTTAAAAGTTTCAATATCAGGTTTAATATTTATCTGTCTTTAAAATTCGTACTCATGTTTAAATCTGCAGAAGTAACAGTATTAAATTGGTTTGAATATTTCAAATCAACTTCCACCAAATAGAGGAAAATACAGATAGAGCGACCACACAAACCAAGATTCCAAACCAACATTATTCCCATCATTGACAGCAAAATAAAATTATTTCGTCTTAAATAATGTATATTATTTAAAATTTCATTTTATCGGATGTCCGAGAAGGGACATATTTGATATGTCATTATATACTACTTTGTTAAAAAATACACTTTATCATGTATATAATTAACCCTTACGCATGTTTCATCTGTCCCTACCAAATAACAAACCAACGAAAAAAACTCAATTTCTTTTTCTCTTCCAAAATATTCATGGAGAGCTCAATGAACAATGCATTCATTATAAGCAAATGTGAAACGTCGACGACGTTTTCAAGCGACCGAACCCCGGAGGAAAGTAGCTGGTCGATGTACTTGGAAGATTTCTGCGAGGCTTCTTCAAGTGCTGTCCATATGGGAGATTTCAGTTCTTCCTCCATCCCCGATGCAATGTCTTTTGTCGCGACTAAGAAGACCTTCGACATGTCTAAACAAGAAGGACCTAACTATTCCAACAATTTGAACATCAAGAGAACAAGAAATAGAGAGATTCCTTTTGGTACTCATTGTGATCTTGAAGACACTGCATCTTCTCCTTCTCGTAGTCCTAATGTAAGTCTCTATCTCTCTCTAGTCTCTATTTATATATGATATATATATATATATAAATCATATGAGTCTATCTATGTATGTATTGTTCTAAGAATATGATTTTTGAACAAAACGATTATAATTCTTGAGAAAAGACTTGAAGCGATATACGATGTATAATTTTTTATAAAGCAATATTGTTTAAGTTTGAAAATATCAATATTTTTATAACTAATATTTTTGGTCATGGTAGTATTTAACTAAGAAGGTTACTGTAGGTTATTTCTTCTTTGTTTTGCACTGCTAACAGTCGAGTTTGGGAATATTAAAGTGATTAATGTCATGATACTGATATTTCTAATTTATTAGTTGAATTAAATGCTGATTATAGCTTTTATGGGACATTGGATCGATAAGGTTAGACGCCATTGAGACTCACAATTGAAATATTCTTGAAATGAACCACCCAAGAAAACTTGATGAAACAATCAGTGCCATTGTGTAAGTTCCTATTTGACATAGATGAATATAATAAATAATCAATTTAACAAGTACGTAGAACGTACCTTAATTAATTTGGTCAATTAACTACAAACTATTTGTGTTTTTATAGGTCAAAAGCATAATGAATCTATTGGGCAACAACACGAGACACGGGGGTGGCGTTGTTGATGACACAAATAATGTAATAACCACACTACTACAGTTTAACTTCGTATGGCTAGCGTTAGAATTAATCAATCAAAAGATATAGGAATTATTTTCGATATCTCACAGTAATTCACCATGCGTTAATTTTACATAGGTGAAAGGAAAGAGTGTAGGGCAAAACCAAGGTGGATTATCAGTAGACTTGAAGAAAAAAGGGCTTTGTTTGGTTCCCATGTCTATGGTCACCAACTTTCTTGGTTAACCATACATATATAACTCTTTATTCATTTTTACAAACTTGTTTTTTTTTTCTATTTTTCCCACTTAGAATACTATTATATTATATATTTCTCCAATCATGTGTAATATATGTTATTCAGTTAATTTGTACTATACACATGCATGACTTACAAAATAAATGTTACATGTGCATGAGTTGTATATATGGCCATTCCTGTTATTATCGGAATAAATTTTCTCTCAGTAATGAATTATAATCCTTCTTAGACCAAAAAAAAATAATCCTTTTGGTTTTCGCTATTTTCTACATTCTTGAGTCTTGACTGATATCAACTAATCCTTCATGTTACACACAGACTGGTTACACAAAGCTGTTTCACTTGTGAAACAAAGAACAACGAGTACGTACACATCAATTAATAAAATTCTTAATCTTTAGAATGTTTGATTAGATAATTTACCAAAATATACTAATATAGGCTACCTATTAATTAGAATTACTCGACACTAATCATCTCTAACACTGATTACGAAATCACACGTTTATTCACTCAACTTTATTGATTAGAAAACTTAGGATTTGTTTCTCTCAGTTCCATCATTGACGTAAGAACAGAACACATAAATCACACATGTTACAAGTTACAACGCATGGAATTGTGAATATTCTAGCTAGGGCTGGACCTAAATCTAGAACTCCGAACCCAAATCAAATCCTAATAAAAAAAATCTAATCGGAAATATAGAAATACAGACTAAATTTTGTAGAGCGATATCTAAACCTAAAGTATTATTAATTGAATTCAAACGGATAACTCAAAAAAATCTGAAACTAATAGTCAATATAAATAATTTGAAATATACTTCTTCTGTTTCATTTTAATTATGTTGTAAAAAATTATTTCAAAATTATTGTCGTTTTATAATTTCTAGCAAAATTTATTATTATATATGCTTTATAATTTTTTACATTCTCTAGATTATTTTTCTATTTGGTGAACTATAATTAGTGTATATATAATAATATTTTTATTTATAAATTAAACAAAATTAAATATTTTCTTAATCTGTGTGCATAAGTCTAATATAAAGATTATAATAAAACGGAGGGGATATATAAATATAAAAATACTCTATTCAGTGTTTATTTTAATATGATATATAAAAACAAGTATTAAAATTTAAACTAATACTTTGAATACCCAATTAATTATAAATAAGTACTGTATAATTTGCTCGTTGAAATAGTAAAGATTATCTATAATGTTATGCTTATTTACAAACAGATATTCATTTTCATGTTTGATTAACACTTTATTCTATCTAGTTACATAAGAGAGACTGATTTTGATACTTTTTTTTGTCGTCCACTTTTACAAATTCATATAGACTTTATAAACCAAGTTGATGGCTCGTTATCCATGTGCACAACAAAAGACGCTTGAGTCCTACCTCCTCGTGCTAGTCTATCGGCCTTCATATTTTGTGCGCGTGGTACATAAATGATTTACGAGCTGTGAAAATTCTCTTACAAGGTCTTGATATATGCCAAGTAAGATGCAAAAGTAGGTCATTCTTCTGGTTCCGACACCATCTTTATCAATTGAGAACAGTCTGTTGCAAACGTGATCCTAAACTGATGCAAATTTCGCATACACTCTATTGCTTCCACCTTAGAATAAGGAGGGGAAAGGGAAGCTCTGACATTTCTAACCCCCATTAGACCCGCAAAAATTTGAAAGGTACTATACCATCCTTGCCCAGAAAACACATCGTTCTCCTTCTAAGAACCATCTGTAAAACACCAGCGACCTGGTATTGATGGTAGACTTGGAATTGGGCGATCTACGATCGAGATACCGAGTAATTGTGCATCCGCCCAAAATTCATGTCCTTCCAATAACTACCAGAGTATTTTTTTTTTTAATTCATTTATTGAATAGTCTTTTTAATAGATATCCATATTTTCTGTATTTCATTAAAAACAATATGATTTACATTAATTAGTAATGATATAGTTTTTAAAATATTGATAAAGGATGAGAGTGAACACGGTGATGATATCATGAATTTTAAGACTATTTGTGATCCGTTGATAATCAATTTTCTGATACAATCTGCAAGTCTCCATTTATTTGATGTCCTCTATATCCAAAATTGTTTTTACTGTATATTCGATTCGATCCTTAAAATATAAAAAATTAATCAAAATAAAAACAAAACATTATATAAAATAATAATATTTTATTCTAAAAGTTTAGAAAACTGCGTACTATTAAAATTTTAATTACTAAATATTATATCTAATTTATAATAATTATATAATTTATATATTTTAATAAATTTGTATATATATAACGGATCACAGTGGCAGAGCCATAAAAATATTTATACCGAGTCAATATTTAAATTAATTAAGTTAAAGTTTATTTAAAATATAATTTATTGATACGAGTTTAAAAGTATCTGCGACATAAACTGTTAAGCTGTTTTAATTTGTAGGAAAAGCTATATTTGAAACAAAAAGCATAGTACTCTAAAATTAACTGTTAAATAAAGCTTTAAAATTAAAGTGTGAAATGAACTAAATAAACTGCAAAACAACTGAAAGAAAAAAAATATGTGGCAAAAGAAATATATTCTCCATAATGAACATTTTAAAAGTCTAAATCAATAATAATGTAAACAAACAAAAAAATCATATAAGGAAACATTTGAAAGGCAATCAAAAATCTGGTTTGACTTATATTATATGTTCATTTTAAAACCAAACTTTTAGACGCACATTATTTAGATAAAAAGTAAAAAGAAAAAATGATAAGAGGATGCACAGAAGAGAATCGATCTTGGATAAGGCCCTTATCATAAGGGAACAAAACAAAGGAATTAGACTATCTGAGCAACTGTTATTCACATGTCTAAGCTTAAAATTTAGTTTAAAAAAAAAAAAATTAGTCAGCTGACCCCCTCTTGACTATATAGTTCTGCCCTTCATGGATCAGATCAAATATCTATCTTATAGAATATTAGTATTTTTTATTTACTTCGTTTTTTACAGATATTGATATATTTTTTTATTTGATTTATAAAGTTACAAATATTTGTATTTTTGGATCAAATCCTAACGAATAATAAATAGATAAACTTTTTTTTTGATATTTTATCCACTCTAGTAAAAGAGTTCGATAGTTATAAATGAGTCCATCTAATTATCTTTTACTATATGTTATTTTTTTTGTCGACTTCTTACTATATGTTATTTAGAACATCCATATCGAATCTGATGAAATAGTGTGGAATAACTTTACTATGACGTTATTTAGAACATCCATATTGAGTATACTTGCGTAATTCACTCTCAACAACACAAGTTTGGACAAACTAATATACTGTTGTTCAAAAAAAAAGTCAAATTTTCTCTGGTTCAGTTACCTATGCAAAGCTGCTGGAGCGTTCCTGGCCGTTCCTCCGCCATGTCTCCGTCGTCACTGACCTCCGGTGAAGGCCCCCCTCCCGTCCCTCCCCACCCCCTGATCCACCTGATCCAAACTCCCCCTTAGCCTCCGATTTCCCATCCCTCAAAAACTCAAACCCTCACCAGAAACTCAAAACTAAAACCCTTAACCTCGTTTACTCTCCTCCCCTCCCTCAACTGTTGCCGTCTCTCTGGACTTTGCTGCCATTGTTACTCCTGTTGACACCTCCATGGTTGATACTGAAACTGTTACCCTAAGTCTTGAAAAAGACTCCCAAACTACTTTTCCTATTACTGTAGACTCTTCCAGATCTACTTCTATGAACTCAACTCCACAACAGGAGAACACTACCACCCCCCAAACTGCTCATCCTGTTCCTAACAGTGAAAACCCCACTCCCAGTAACCAACCAAACCCTAGCTCTACTGTGCCTCCGAACCCTAGTACCCGCCAACAACCTCCCTCCTCTCTGGTGGAGCGCTTGCGAACCAAAATGGACAAGACACTGCAACGATTAGCCCCAGTCACCATCTCCCCAACTGGTAGACCCAGAGTTCTTATTCCCGATGCTGTCTTTCAGAAGGGTGCAGAGTTGCACAAGGACTTCATCATCTGTTATTTTAATGGAAGATCTCCTCCTTTTGCTCAGATCCAAACTGTCCTCAGTCACATGTGGGGAAAGGGGAGAAGACTTGAGATACACAACAATCCACTCAACAGGTCTGTTCTTGTAAGAATCACCAGTGATTACCTTAGAGACAAAATCCTTGACAAAAACATATGGTATGTGGGTGACTCCATGTTCCATACTGCTCTCTGGTCAACGGCTCATTCCTCCTCTACGCCTCCTTTAAAAGCTATAAAAATTTGGGCTCATCTAACTGGAATCCCGCTTGACCTGTGCCACCAACAAGGACTGAGTATGGTTGCGGGTTTGGTTGGACACCCGAAAGAAACTGATGACTTTACTTTGAATCTAGTAAGTCTTACCCTCTCTCATGTGAAGGTGGAAGTCGACCTGACTGAGCCTCTGCCTAATGTGGTGGAGTTTGAAAGAGAGAGTGGTGAAGTGGTAGAGGTGCAAGTCAATTACCCATGGGTTCCCCCTACTTGCTCTCACTGCAAGGAGCTGGGGCACATTGTTAAAAACTGTCTCTCCTACACTCCACCTCCGAAAGATACTGCCAAGAAAACTCCTGCACCAAAGAAAAAAGTCAATCCCCAAAATGTGGCAGCTGTTGTAAGACCCTATCCCACCAAAGCAGAACCAAAACCAACCCAAAAACGCACCTGTTCAATTGCCTGACTTGCCTCCCACTAGTATCGCCTCAGTTCTTGTCCCTGAACCTGACCCTGATCCCAAAACCTCACTATCCTTCGTGTTTGGTGCTGCAACCTCAGAAATCCTAAAACCTTCCCAACTAAGCGCCACCGCCCCTTCTTCTGCAACTAAAAAACTACCCCATCCAAAGCCTACCCCCTCTTCAGTTACTACTCTCACAAACTCTTTTGCCACTCTTTCGTCTCTTCCCTCATCTGATCCCACATCATCCCCTTCTCCTTTCACTCCTTTTGAGAAACCTTCTCGGCCTTCTCTCAAGCGATGCCGTTCCTCCCCAACCCTCTCCCCTCCCTTTCCAGCAAAAGTTCCTGCCATTTTGTTCCCAAAATCTGAAGTATCCTCCTCTTCTCAAGGAACTTCAGAAGTAGCTTCTTCTCTTTTAGCTTTTTCTTCCAACCTTAAAATTTCAAACACTTTTTCTGTTGATCCTAAGGGTTCTTTCCAGCCTCCTGGGGACCCTATTTCTTCTTCCCAATGAGTGTCAAGCTCTTTTTTTGGAATGTCCGTGGTATTAATGAGCCGGACAAGCATCGGACTTTTGTTGATTGGCTTAATAGCCACAAGCCCCTTTTTGGAGCTCTCTTAGAAACACATATAAAAGAACTAAATCTCTCCCACCTAATGTCCAAACTATGCAGAGGTTGGAATGTCTCTACTAACCATCTATCTGATGAAGATGGCCGGATTATCCTAATCTGGCGCGATCCTGCTAAGGTGGTGGTTCTGGCTCAGTCCCGACAGATTATAACCTGTGAAATAACCCTTCCCAACTCCCAACCCTTTATCTACACAGCTGTTTACGCTTCAAATCAAGGTGATGAACGAGCTACTCTATGGGTGGAACTGCTCAATCTCTACTCCACTCTGATGTTGGACTCCAAACCATGGATGCTAGGAGGAGACTTCAATCAGATTTTGTTTCCTTCTGAGCATTCATTGGGCATGGACAATCACAGCCCTACCCTAATGTATGAATTTAGGGATTGTCTACTGCAGCTTGGAGTGTTTGATCTCCGCTTCCAGGGACCTCTCTTCACCTGGTCTAATAAGCAACCTGATCAGCCAATTGCAAAAAAGCTTGATAGGCAGCTGGTTAACAACCTTGTAATCTCAGCCTTCCCCCACGCAACCGCCAGCTTTCTCCCCCCTTCCATATCTGACCATTCACCTTGCCTAATTGACCTCGCCTTTCAGTTACCAACAGCAGGAACCCGTCCATTCAAACTCCTAAACAGCCTAACCAAACTCCCAAACTTTGCCCAAGTTGTCAGTGACGCATGGAATCAGATTGGAGGCTCTGCCGTTAACCTCTCCACTCTTTGCTGGAAACTGAAAAATATTAAATCTACTCTTAAAACACTACAGAGAGAAAATTTCACAAATATTCAAGAGAGAGTAAGAGAGACTCACATTTTGCTTCAACTTGTGCAGGTACGTGCCTTACAAAACCCGACGACGGTCACTTTTGAAGAAGAGCGAATCATCCACCAAAAATGGTTGTTTCTGCGGGATCTAGAGGAATGTTTTTTCAGGCAGAAATCGAGGATAAACTGGCTCAGAGAAGGGGATCTAAACACAACTTACTTTCACCGGATTTGTCTCACCCGAGCTAGCTACAATGCAATTAGATCCTTCCTCACTATGGCGGGTGTCACTATCACTGATCCTATTGCAATGACCCATCACACTATTCAGCACTTTCAGTCAGTTTTGGGGCCTCTAAATCTCCTCCCTCCACCCTTGATGTCCACAACTCTTTGGTTCCAGGAGCTTAACCCGTTTGCCTGCAGTCAAGAACAACAAAGCCTGATGATACAAATCCCCTCTACTGAA
This sequence comes from Raphanus raphanistrum x Raphanus sativus, assembly GCA_019705995.1. Taxonomy (NCBI): domain Eukaryota; kingdom Viridiplantae; phylum Streptophyta; class Magnoliopsida; order Brassicales; family Brassicaceae; genus Raphanus; species Raphanus raphanistrum x Raphanus sativus. Next base: position 15,398,824 of record CM034036.1, on the reverse strand, counting down.
GAAATTAAAAAGCAGTTCTTCAAGATGAATCAAAACAAGGCGCCAGGCCCGGATGGACTACCGTCAGCTTTTTATAAAGCTTCTTGCGGTTTCATAGGTTCTGAGGTGGTAAACTCTATCAAGCAATTCTTTCATTCAGCATTTCTTCCGACTGCAACAAACTCTACTATCCTATCTCTTATCCCGAAATTCCCAGGTGCTACAACTATAAAGGATTACCGGCCGATCTCATGCTTGAACACAACCAATAAAGCTATCTCGAGGATGCTGGTGTCTAGACTCAAGCCTATTCTTACTGATCTTATTGTTCCTAATCAAACTGCATTTGTCAAGGGAAGGCTTCTAGTAGAAAACACTGTCCTAGCTAGTGAACTGGTCAACGGCTATCACAAGAACAAAGGGGAAAAGAGAATTACCATAAAAGTGGATATAGCGAAGGCCTTTGACACTCTGTCATGGGACTTCCTATTCCGATGTTTGGAGGGACTGCAGCTTCCGGACCTCTTCTGCCAATGGCTGCGGGCTTGTATCTGCACTTCAAGCTTTATGTTAGGCTACAATGGGACTGTAAATGGTTATTTTAAAGGTCGGAGAGGCTTGAGGCAGGGGGACCCGTTGTCTCCTTACCTTTTCGTTATAGCAATGAACAACCTCTCTCTGATGTTGGACAAAGCTGCTAGGGAAGGGAGTCTGGCCTATCATCACAACTGCGCAAAAACGAAACTAACTCATTTATCTTTTGCAGATGATCTATTAATTTTCATTGATGGATCCTTACAATCGGTTCAGAGGGTACTGCAGATCCTCCATGAGTTTGAGCAACGTTTAGGACTAGCAGTCAGCTTGCAAAAATCGAGCTTCTTTGCGTCTGGCCTGAGTGATGAAGAAATTGTGACTATTCAATGCTCAACGGGTATGCCATGCGGCTCCCTGCCAATGAAGTACCTTGGAGTCCCCCTCTGTACTAAAAAACTCTCCCTTCTAAACTGTGAACCTCTGATTCAACAAGTGAAGGCTCGGATCTCCTCTTGGTCGGCAAAGTCCCTCTCGTTTGCTGGACGATTATTGCTTATCAAGACAGTGGTTTCGGGCATAGCAACATTCTGGTGCTCAACTTTCATCCTCCCTAAATCATGCATAAAAAGAATTAACTCCCTTTGCGGTATGTTTCTCTGGAGTGGCTCTACTGAGGGACATCACACGGCAAGGGTATCCTGGGAGACTGTTACAAAGACTAAAGAACAAGGAGGGCTAGGAGTAAAGGACTTACTGATTTGGAATCAAGCTTGTGCGTTGAAGTTGATTTGGCTGCTGTTCTTCCGTACGGGATCGATATGGGTAGCATGGTTTACGGATGTGGTGTTGAAAGGACCTGCAACAAACTACTGGAGCATTAAAACAAGCCAACGCAACTCCTGGTTTGTGAATAAATTGATCAAGTGGAGACATCACATTTACCCGCTCATAAAGTGCAGACTGGGAGATGGAATGTCAGCGAGATTTTGGTATGACAACTGGTCACCGTTTGGGCAACTAGACTCCTATCTTAAGCCGGCCACTTCAAGACTAGGGATCTCCAAAAATGCAACTGTCTCATCCCTGTATCAAGGAGGCAACTGGTTACTACCTCCGGCAAGGTCAGAAACTCAACTCAACCTACAAATCCACTTGACGACTACAGTGCTAACTACTAATGCGGACCACTACGGATGGGAAATTGAAGGAAAGGTCTCAGAAACTTACTCTACTGGCGGTGTGTATGTGTATCTAAGGGGAGAAATCGCTTCTGTCCCATGGGCTAAGGTGGTTTGGTCCTCCTTTGGGATACCACGACATGACTTTCTTGCTTGGCTTGTTGTTCTTGACAGGTGCCCAACTAGAGACAGACTGATAACTTGGGGATTAAATGTCAGTCCTCTTTGCCTCCTATGCAACTTGGCACCGGAATCAAGGAATCACCTTTTCTTCTCCTGTGCTTACACGAATGCTCTCTGGTCTGATATTGCTCGAAGATGTAACCTGGTGGCTTCTACTTCCTGGGACGACACCCTTGCGCAGCTCCAAACCCTCTTTGCTAATCGCCATGTCAAGCGCCTTACTCTGATGGTGATAAAAGCAACTATCTACTGGATATGGAATGAAAGAAACAGCCGTCTTCATCGATCAATCTTCAGAGGCAATGACTCCTTAAAACTGATCATCGATAGACAAATTAGGAACAGGATCTCCTCACTGAGGCTTTCTCACCCTGCTGCCTGCTCTGCTATGATGCAATTCTGGTTGTCGACTGAGCGTTAAGCGTGGTCGGTTTCACTGTCTCCCCCTGTCGTACTCTTCCTCCCCGCTGGTTCATCGTCGCTGATCGGACTGTACGGAGAAAACAAAGCGTTTTTCTCCTTCTTTCACTGGGCTTCCTAAACTCTCTGCTTGGGCTTAAATTTTAGTTCTCAAAATATGTGTTTTTCTAATCTGGGCTGGGCTCTAAATTAACTAAAGCATGGGCTTGTAAACATTTTATTTTCTTTTGTTTTTAATATGAATGCCAGTTACAAAAGAAAAAAAAAAAACAACACAAGTTTGGCTTGTGTCAAATAATTCATTTTGTCACCAAAATCAAAATCTTAAGCTTCGAGTATAGATGTGACTAAGAATGAGAGAGTTTATTGTTCTCATTTTACATATTGCTAACCTTTTTTAAATAATACCTTAAGCATTTAAATATACACAAATTAATATTTACCTTTTTTTACAACAAAAACTACTTGTCTAAAAAATCACCGGTTCAAATAGCCAAACCGAAAGTAGAAAATCAGCATATAACATAAATGATGTACAATATAAATATATATTTTTCATCATTTATTAACACAGATCTAAAAAACACAGATCTAAAAATTAAAAGATGTACACTATACACAGTTCAATTTGTTTTTATTTTCTCTTCTAAAAACTTTATGAGATTTTTACTATAAATTAATTGATATTTACTACATTAGTTAAAATATTTCACATTTAAGTCCATCAATACTATTAATTCAGGATTTTTTTTTACATTTGCCCTCACTTTTACCTGGCATATTACTTTTTATGCAATTATTGATTTGCCTAATTTTTAAAAATTCAGTAAGGGTAAACGTGACAATAAAAAAAAAAGGACCAATTTAACTACCTCTACCTACTAATCTGACTAACTATCCAACGATTTGGAAAAGAAAAACTATAGCTAATATTCTATCATTTATAAAAATATAACTATCCCATAACAACGTCACCATTTTCAGTTCATCTCCATAATTCAGCAAAAGCTCCTATTCCAAAACATAAACCTGAACCAAAAAAATATCAATATAGCAATTAGTAACCACACTAAAACATAGATTAATATTAACTGCATGAAATCTTTAAACCAAAAAAAACAAAAGAAATATAAACAAATATATTCCATAACTATTTTCCAAACAACCTCACTTCCTAGAATCAAGTGCCCACACTCACGACCCCTCAAAAATAGTAATCAGAAAACAAAACATATCCAAATATATTTCATAACTTCTCTCAAATCAAACCCACTTCCGATAATCATGTACCCATATTGACAAACCAACAGAACTCAGAAAGCTTTTCCCACTTAAAACAGATTTTGTAACCGGCTACAACTTAAAAAGATATACAAGATCACGTATATGTTCAAGTGAAAAAATTCAAATAAAAAAGAATAAACTAAACCTAAAATCGCAATTGCCTATTGGCATATTCCACTAAAGATACTTTTTCAACTAGATTTTGAAATCTTATTTTGAACCTGCCAATTATAATTCTTTCCTATAAATACTACCATTACAGCAACAACAGTATCATCACAACATCACCAATCTTTTTCATCCGTAAAAATGAAACCATCCCAGAAGGTATATTACCTTTCACAGTTGAAGCCTCGCACAAGCGACTGTTGTATTCAGGTCAAAACGATCCACACCTGGAAGCAAGTCAACGCATCATATGGTGAAACTCTCGAAATCATCTTTGCTGATACGAAGGTAATCGAATCATTTATACTTCTATATACTGGATTTTTTTAACCAAAAAGACTTATTATACTCTATAAAAATATTTTTATAATGCAGAGTGATAAAATCTACGCAACATGCAGACAGAATCAGTTGCTTAGCTTGGGTAGTCAATGTGTGATTGGCGAGTGGAAGACCATTCAAAACATGTCGGTCACTGCTGTAAAGAACAACTGGAGAGTAAGCGACCACATGTATAGGATCACGTTTATAGGCCAAACAAAAATCACAAACTGTGATATTGAGAATGATGACATGTTTCTCTCATTAATGGAGTTCGATCGAATAATGAGTGGGAGTCTGGAACCCAATTTGTTGTTTGGTAAAAAAATATATATTCAAAGCTTTTACTATAATTTTTTTGTATAAACTACTTTGCTAATGTATTAGCAGATTAACAAACAAAAATCACAAGAGATAGAGGGCAAAGTTGCTTACAGAGACAAGCAACTCAATTGTAGCTAGATTCGACCTCATTAGCAACACGGAGAATAGGGGAAATCTCGACGAGAGAGGAGGGGACAACTTCACTGTCGAATGATTCTCCGAGGTTACCAGCGGCTGAGTCCGTACGATCTGTCGCTGATGTGGCTGGGATGGACCTTGGTCAGGACCTCCTCTGGTAGCCGACATAAGCTCCTAAAGAAAGGTTCCTGTAAAGAAAGGTTAAAATCTTTATACATTATCTCCTAAAGAAAGGTTAAAAACTCTAAGCTAAAACCACAAAAAGACTGAGTTAAGAGCAGAGAAACAAAAAAAGTTTATATTTTCATTGCAGTAGAAACATTTTCTTCGTCTGGTTGTGCAAAAAGTCTTTGCCTTTCATCATCTGAACCATCTGTGGTTTTGTATTTGTGACCATTTAAACTCCATCCTAAATATTGTCGCATGTATAGAAAAAAAACTCAGTAAGAGCTCTCTTTAAAAAAAAAATTACATAAACGAAGAGAAGACATCTTTAGTCAAAACACAAGCTTGCCGATTTTACCTTCGATTGGATGCAAAAACGCTCATAGATCAAAGAATTATGAAGAATTCGACTTCTTAGTTTCGAACAGAGGAGAAGAAATATCGGCTTTGGATATATCGAAAGTTTGCTGTCGGTTCATTTTATTTTTTGCTCAAGACACTAATGCATTGACTTTTCAGACCACAAAGTATTAAATGTTTTATTTAGTCTTTCCGAACAAATTTATGGAAATGTTAATAATTTTTTTTACACATTCGAAACAAATATGGAGCCAATATGTCAATACCCAAACTAAAGCCCATTAGTATTTTCTAATTGAAACTAAGGGGGTGTTATTGAACAGGATAATTTAATAGAATTGGATGTAATTTAATTCTAGACTTAAAACCAGTGTTATTGGATTGTGTATTTGGTGGATAGAATTAGAATCCATTAAAAACCCCTGTTATTCAATATTTTTTAGATATCTCTGGAATTCAGTTATGGTGGATTTTAATGGAATTCATTGTGTATTTTTAACTAAAATAAATCCTACTATTTTTGTCAAGACTTCAAAAGAAACGGGACATGATATCTTTTTCCATCAAAGTACTTGCAGACTTAAATTCCCATACTTAATTGAAATTCCAGTTTAACTTTATATTCACTAAATACCCAACAAATCAGGAGACTCATAAATCAATTGTATATCATTTAACTTTATATTCACTAAATTTTCTTTATTATATCTATTTAAATACAATTACCAAATTTAGAGAAAAAAATTTGTAACCAAAATTTTAGAAACCAAGAGAGTTATTATTTTTTCGTTTTTAAATTATTTTATATTGAATATAAAATAATAAAAATAATCACATAATTAACAATGTTGAACAAACAAAACTGCAAAATGAACAAAAAATTATGAAACCGGATCTATAAACCACTAAACAGTATATATATATCTTCAAACTAAAGATCAATTCATCTGAAAACTAACATACATGTCTAAATATATTTGACAATAACTTAAAAATAAAGAAAAAAATTAAAAAGAAAATATACCCGCCCTTCTTAAGGGCGGGTCAGTATCTAGTCAATACTATTAAAACAGAAGACCATTTTTTAAGGTGTCCTCCGGTTTTGAAAGTATTTACAGAACCTTGCCACTGATTAATTTAAAACCTATGCTTTAAATTAAAATCAGTATTTTTGTCATTCTTTTTATTCAAACAGCAACACCTAGATCACAGCTAAATGATTCTTTTATTTTTCGTACTACAATATCCCTTTTTAATGAAACTTAATGTATCATTAAATGTCAAAGTAACATCTACATTTTAAACAAACTTAAATTGCATCAACACTGATTTTATTTTATTATATATTAGATGTACCATATCTTTGTATTGAGAACCAGAATGATATTCCAGCAATACCCAAGCTTTAACGTTTATTGGATTCTACAAGCTTCAAAATATAAACAATACATATCTGTTAATATCAATGGTTTTACCATTGATCACTTCCAAACAGAAGTTTTGATTACACCAGAAAACCTATATGTTGCATTATTCAAATATAGTCGACCAAATTATTTAATTCACAAACTTTCCCAAATTAAATACCAAAAATATGAACCACTAAATCAAACCCTAAAAAATTGGCAAATAAACTAAATTTCCGGAAGAACCTACCTAATCATTTCGAATATGCTAAATCATTTGTACCAATCTTTTTTTTTGACGGCATCATTTGTACCGATCTTTTAAAAAAAATTATCTAAATTTTCGGAGGTTCCTTAAATAACATAAATACCCGGCTAATCATGATAGTTTTAAATCTTTTACAAATCACAACGAAAAAGCAAACCAAGAAAATTATAATTCTGTTAACATAAATATCGAATATAATAAATCAAAATATCTAATATTCCTTACACGTATATGCAAGCTAATCTTCAAAAATCTATATTTAAATAAAACAGGATATTTCAAAAAATATTCTGATCGAATTCGAAGTTTTAAATAACTATATTAATAATTTGAAACGGAAAGTTAGTAATCAAAATATATTATGAATCATTAACGAAGTATATTCCAATTAATATTCTAGATTGACCAAATCTTTCCACCTCCTATGTTTCATCCGTTTAATCCCTACGAAAACCTACATCCCCACTCACTATATATACAACCATATAAGCTGTCAAAAAAGTATACTCTTATGTAGTACCATGAAAAATCAGAACGATATTATTTCAGATGATTGAGAAACAAGAAACCAAGATACGAAGGCTCTAGAGATTCTCTTTACCTCTTCATGTTCGAGCGTCTGGTTACTCGGGAACCAACCAATTCTAACGCATGGGACAGCCAATGGATTTGCTTGGAGGGATGCAGCAGTATAAGGATCGACGCCACAGTTTGTCCATTCAGCTCGGTGAATTCTCAAGAAACGAATCATGCACAAGGGGTAGAACATTCTTCAAGGGAACACAAGTAAGAGAATTGAGTTAATACAATAATTAAACTGATTCTTTTATCTATTCATATGGTTAATCATGATATAATCTCCTACAGCTTGCATATACGCTTTGGCCTACAGCGCTTTCAAAACTTAGAAGAAACAAGTTTACTATTAAGAGCCAGATAAATTATTAGAAGAAGAGTTGATCATGATAGTTATATCCTATCCAACATACTCACAGAACCATCAACATCATCACTGGAACTCCAAAATTTAAATGTGATTAGAAGAATGATTGGGACAACCATAGAAAGCTTACTGAGTAAATGTATTACCTGCATAATATTTTTCATGATCTTTAGTGTTTGATAATTGAAAACTCGAGCTGTCGTTCCAAACAGTAACAGCTCATGAGGGTAACTGAAAAATCCAAATCCAAATCCGACAAAGTTAACTGAGAATACTTCCAAATCATTATCAGCATCGTGAGTGTAACTCTACAACAAAGATAACAACAAAAATATCTGAACTGATCAGAAAATAAAACGAATCAAGAAGACAGCCATAAACATGATAAGTAAGAAATCATAAATGTTTATAAGCTTGCAACTTTTTTATTATTCCGAAACAGAGAACTCATGCAAAGAAATGAACTGAGCAAACATAAAAATGAATAAAGAAGACAACCAAAGATCAAAATCTGGGCTCTGGGCTACCTCTTTTTATCTCTATGATAATCAACCAAAGTCTATCAACAATAAACAAGGAAAAAGACATAAGAAATCGAAAAAAATTCAACTCCAAATACATCTTATACTATTAAAGTAGAAGACAGTTTATGAACCTACCCCTGAATTTTATAAGTAATTACAAAATATCCCATTTTATTTCCTTTTTTAATCAAATCATCTAATTAAAATCCCAACAAAGTCTTCTTATAAATTGACAGCCCAACTTTTTGTTCTCTCTGTCAATAAAACGAAATGAGCTATAAATTTTTGAATCAATGAAATGGGCTTTAATATTTTAAATTAATGGCCTTCAATATTCAATAGCCAAAATCCTGTAATTTTTAAATACGCATGAACCAAAAAATATCAATAACCAAAATCGTTCTTCAACTCATATATTATCGGGATATTTACTCCAAATAGATCATTGAATATTCTCTGTAATTTAATATTTTCTCTAATTGTTACCAACATAATATAGAAACAGAAATAAGATCTCCCGGTTTCCTAAATATTTGCACCATATCTTTCCAAAAAAAATTTCACATTATTAATTACTTGAAAATATTTATTAAATGAAACCTCAAAAAAAAATTGAAATAACAAATGATTAAATCAACAAAATCATAATACGGGTCTAAATTATCTCACCTCTTTAAAAAACAGTTCCATTTAAAATAAAAACTAAATCACATAAACTGAATTTAATAAAATTATAGATTTTTTTTGAAAAGCACAAATTAATTTTTCAATACAGAGAATGTTGAAGATATAAAATATTTTATTTAAATTAGAAAAAAAAATCAGTGTAAAATAAGTTTAGCTTTGGGTTAAATGAATAAAACCATATTACGGGTTAGAATTATTTATAGTCTTAAAAAATTTAATCATATTTAAAATAAAAAATAAGTCATATAAGTAAATTTAAGAAAAAGTTATATATTAACACTCTTAACGTTAGTGCATTAGTCTTATTTCATTCACCAAAAAGTTTTTTTTTTATGTTTCAACACTGCTTTTGGTTTTTTTAGGTATTTTTGATATTTTCATTAGAGTTACCTTCTCTTTTGATAATATCGTAATAACATAGTTTGTTGTGTATAAAATAAATTTATCAAACAAAATTCACATCAATAGTAATGTTTCATGTTACCATTGTTTCATTTTCTTCAAATGACATAATACAAATCTCATTAAAGTCTAAATAGTTACTTTTCAAATTTTATATAATATTAATAAGTATGAATTATTTAATAAACATTTTAAATTTTTTTTTTTGGTTTTCAGCGGATCAACTCATATCGGATCTTAGGTTAATAGCGGATTTTTAGATTTTTATCAGGTTTTCTAAGATTATAATTACAATTTTTTTTATTAATTTGAATTGAATTGTACACATATCACTGGATTTATCGGTTCAATCATAGGTCTGAGTTGGATATGAAAAGACCGCTTGAAAATCAATTATTATAATAGAACAAATTGTTTGAAACACAAATAGAAAACTTTAAAATTATTTATTCTCTAATCAAAATTACAAATTCAATTAAATTTATTAAAATCAAAAGTCATTATTTTGCAATTATATTAAAGAGTATTTAATATAATTCAATTCTTAGCTTTTTTGAAAATTTTGTTTCCTAAATGTTTAAATTATCTCAACTCCTTAAAAGTAGTTTCATTTAAAATAAAAACTAAATCACATAAATTACATTTAATAAAATTATAGAAAATATTTTGAAACGCACAAATGATTTTTTTCAATACAAGAGTGTTGAAGATATAAAATATTTTATTTAAATTAAAAATAATCAGGGTAAAGTAATTTTAACTTCGGTTTAAATAAATAAAATCATATCATAGGTTAGAATTATTTAGAGGCTTCTAAAATTTAGTCATATTGAAAATAACAAAAATAAGTCATAAGTAAATTTAAGATAAATTTCATAAAAAGTTAAAATATATAATTTAGAAAAATTCATAATTTTTATTACGTAAACTAATTTTCCAACAAAAAATATACCCGCCCTTCATAATTTTTATTACGTAAACTAAACAAAATCATAAAAACACATGATGCAAACTTTATATAGAAACACATATGTTATAAAAATAAGTACATGAAAAGAAAAAAAATCCCGCGCTTTGATATACATTTTATGTTAAAATACATTTGTTACAAAAATAAATTTGTCAAAGGAAACATACCTGCCCTTTGAAAGGACGGATCAAAATCTAGTAAGAACATTAAAGTACTAAATAGTGTCAGTTTTGAATATAATTTTCTTTCAGCCGATTCACTCCTTGGGATGCTTTACCGCTCCATGGAGGAATTTTGAAGATAAAAGATTTGGTTTAATTTTATTATAGAGAAAAAAAATATTTTGTTCTATTTAGTAACTGAAAATTATTTTGTTCTTATCAATCAAATTTAGCATACTGTTATATATATATAATTATTTAGATTTTATTATAGTTAACCTATTATAAACTTTTGAAAACTAATTATCTATATATATATATATATATATATATATATTGGTAATAAATAACATTATTATCAGTTAATTACTTCTTACTTTTGTTATACCGTTACTAATACATTATTAATACTATTAATTTCTAACCATATGATATTTAGTTAAAAATAGTAAAATACTATCAATTAAATTATAAGATACGCAAATAAGTATGTGTTAAGTTTAACCTTTGTTGATTGGTTTTTGACATTTAAACTAGGTGTCTTACCCGCACTTGCGGGCTTAATAATTTTTTAAAATTATAAATATATATATTATCAATTCAAAACATTAAAATAAATTATTTTATGCTTTTAAAATTTTAAAAATTAATTCAATATTAAAGTTTATTATGTATGATAATTTTTTAATTTTAATAATATATATTTTATTACATAAAATAAACATAAAACATTCATATATACATAAAACTACATAGATAGATTTATATTTACTTTTAAAATATTATGATATAAAATATTTTTGGGTAACATAATATATAATTTTTTAGATAATGATGATTATAAAATTAATTAAATTCGTTTTAATTTATGGTTAATTATATCTTAATAAATCTAATCTAACTAATTATTAAGGATAACAAAAAATTTAAACGTTCTAACAAACTTTTGACGTGAGAGAAAAAAATCATTTCACAAATAATATTATAAAAATATTATTAAAAGATAATCTTTCTTAATAAATAATTTTAATGATTTGGCTGATAATTTATCATTATCTTAAGACAATAAAAACTTCAAACAAAAATATTACAGTTAAATTTATACTATATTTACATTAGTAATATTAAAATATTATATATATGTTTATATTATATTTTGTTTAGTAATATCAAACCGACTCTATTTTAATATTTAATTTTTCTTAAACCACATGTTTAATGTGGAAGCACCTTAGCCTAATGGTTAAGGTCTAAAGGCTTTTACACCCAGGTCTGGGATTCGATTTCCAGACTATGCAATTTATTGCAGATTTTCTCAAATCCAGGTTTCAAGTCCCGGAGAGAGCGCGATTTATTAGGCAACTATTCAGCTTATGGAAATAAGGATTACATGCAACTATGCGATTATGGAAGGAGGGATTACAAGAGATCTTCAACATGGTGCAAGTAAATCTGGTCAGGCGTGGATCTTCATAGGACGGCTCAGATGATGCAGTTAGGCGTAGATCTTCATAAGACAGGTAGTATTGTCGGTTATCGAATCGTCTATGTAATATTCCTAATAATTGTAATATCATAATTCGGTTGTCGAATCGTCTATGTAATATTCCTAATAATTATAATATCATAATAAATCAGCGTTAAAAAAAAACCACATGTTTAATTAAAAAATATTAAAAATAAGCAAAACTATTTATTATTAAATATGAAAATAATCAAAATTATCTAAAATCATGGAGAGAATGACAAATCAGCCAATTCACTTCATAAATAATGGGCTTGATTGGTTGGTGTTGTATCTTTAATTTTTAAGCTTTAGAAAATAGGTTGTGAGTTTTATTGCTTTGGCATTAATTGTTTTGTTGTAGATTTATTTTCAAAACACTAAATAAAAACTGTTGAAAAAATAATTTAGAAAGGTAACATATTTCTTTTTCTAACTTTTTGGCTATAACTTTCATTTTTCGATCAAAAGCTTGATTGCTCTAGAAAAATGCTATAGAAAGAAAAAGTGGCTGTCCAAAGCACGTACAGCACTCACCAATCACCTCCAATACTATAATAGTATAGAATAATAGCATAGATAAGCTTCTAAAAATAAAGGCTTCTACACCCAGTTCTGGGGTTCGACTCCCAGACTATGCAATTTATTGCAGATTTTCTCAAATCCAGGTTTCAAGTCCCGGAGAGAGTGCGATTTATTAGGCAACTATGCAGATTATGAAACGAAGGATTACATGCAATTATGCGATTATGGAAGGAAGGATTACAAGAGATCTTCAACATGGTACAAGTAAATCTGGCCAGGCGTAGATCTTCATAGGACGGCTCAGATGATGCAGTTAGACGTAGATCTTCACTAGACAGATAGTATTGTTGGTTGTCGAATTGTCTATGTAATGTTCCTAATAATTGTAACTAGTTGTTTTGCCCGCACATGCGGGCATGAAATTCTTATAAATACTTATTAGTTTATGTCTTATTGAAAAAAAAAAGATAAGCTTCTAAAAATAATAAAACATAATAAATAATCAAAATAAAGTTATCAATTAAAATTCTTAAGAGTATGACAAAGAAAAAAATAATTTAAATTATGTAGAATATGACAAATAAGCAAAATTAAAATTAGTTAAACATAAAAATAAGAAAATTAACTAAATATATAGAAAATATGACAAATAAGCAATTAAAAATGACAAATAACCAAATTTACCTAAAATCATGGAGAAGATGCAAGTAAAAAAATTTACAAAATATTATTAAAAGATAATCTTCCTTAATAAATAATTTTAGTGATTTGGCTGATAATTTATCATTATCTTAAGAACATTTAAAAAAATTCTAATAATAATATCATAGTTAAATTTATATTATATTTCCATTAGTATAAAATATTATCTATATGTTTATATTATATTTTTAGTAATATTAAACCGACTCTATTTTAATATTTTGATTGTCTTAAACCACATGTTTAATTAAAAATATGAAAAATAAGCAAAACTGTTAATTATTAAATATAAAAATTATTTAAAATTATCTAAAATCATGGAGAGAATGACAAATCAGCCAATTCACTTCATAAATAATAGTATAGATAAGCTTCTAAAAATAATAAAATATAAAAATAATCAAAATAAAGTTATCTATCAAAATTCTTAAGAATATGACACATAAAGAAATAATTTAAATTATGTAGAATATGACAAATAAACAAAATTAAAATTAGTAAAACATAATAAATAAGTAAATTTACTAAATTTGGAAAATATGGCAAATAAGCAATTAACAATGACATAACTAAATTTATCTAAAATTATGAAAAAGATAACAAGTAAGTAAATTTACTTCTCAAATAATAATATAGATAGACTCTAATATTAAAAATGGAGTAGAACTCGTTATTGGAGTAGAATGATTTATCATAAGATTCGCTATTGGAAGTCATTTAATTCTAACAACTCATGCTTAAGATATGCAGATTCATATACGTGCTAAGAACTATTAAATAGATTTTTTTTGCTACACACTATTAAATAGTTTCTATATCCGTGTAAAGGAAAATCTCATAATCTATCTATAAATTACCATATTTCAAAGTCAATTAGTTATATAAACATCTTCTTTTTGGTTGCATCCACCTCTCATATACAGATTTCCATTACATACAAGAAGAGAAGTAGTTACTATACCTCAAAAGAGACGATGGAGACTTGGGGACTAGTGGCGGTTATAGGTGTTCTTGTATGTTTGTTAATCTTAATATGCGCAGCAATATATGCAAGCTATTTATATTGGAAAAGCGATGATGATTCGTAGTCATGATTGTAGGCTAATTCAATTGATGTTTAATGTTCTCTTTTATTTCTATAATAATATCAATATATTTTAACTTATTTAGTGTTTTGATCTATATGTTTTGTAGTTTATAATTTTGTTTTCTCGTCAATAGTTTTGATAACCTTTTTTTTGGAACGGCATAGTTGTGATAACCAGATAATTGATTTGTTCCTAAAGTAAAAAGAAGTAAGAACAATAAAATATCACAAAGTCTTGTCTTTTGCCTAACTCTTAAGCGATTTATCAAAAGAAGACAAATAAACTCCGCTGAAATTTCACGATTATTAGACTTTAGGATGGAAGAGCCTTCGAAGCACACTCGTATATCGTGCCGAAACCCAAAACTAAATCGAACCGAATAAAAAAGTATCGAATTAATTATTTATAAATATTCAGATGGTTTTGTTTTTATACTTCAAATATTTGAGTTAAATAAGTATCTGATTATCTAAAATAAAATTATATATATATTAACGGGTTTTATAAAAACAAATGTTTTGTTCTTTACTATATAATTGTTTTGATAACGATAGAGATCCGACGACCTAGATCAACCAGATAGTCCCACAAATTTTATGGTATTCCATGTGTTTTTGCGATTTACATTTAATGCTAATCTGAATGGCTGTATAGAATATTGAAGCCGGGTCCGTACGAAGCTTCCTCAAAATCACTAGCTCACTACCTCGTAGTTTTTTTACAATATAATTGATATTGGCTTCCACAAATAACAGAAGCTCATGTTTAACCAGGGGTTCTGGCTACGCCTTCCTCCTGCAACCAATGGCCCCTCTTCACTTCAGGCTCGGGTGATGACGACTGGCGACAGAAGAATTCATTCTACACACTTCTGACGATGGGGCATTAACACGCTATGCTTTTCTTCTCTTTCACGCAGGTATGTAAAATGCACCAAACTACTGTCTTTATCATAGGTGAGCATGTTGGCATATGCATGAATATCCATCAGCCTACAGTGCATAAGTTCCTCTCCCAATTTTTGTTTGGCTGGCGAAGATATCCTGCTGGATCCAGATCAGAACCGTAGTAGAAATATTAATATAGTTGGTAGTTTTTAAAAATATTTCACAGTTTTTTGTGGATTCTAAGCTTTCACAAATGATTTTCAGAAATTGAAATATAGTTTTCAAAAACAGCGGTAACATTGATTCTTTAGGTTAGTAGTAAAAAATCTTAACCAGGCTCTAATATCAAATTGTAACACCTATTTCCCCAAACAACACAACTCAGGATTCATGAGCGCATGGTTAGGGACACATGTCTACGCAACCAGACAAATTATTGTGTCCTGTCAATGGTCCCAAAAACCCAAACGCATTGCCTTCTATTTAAACACACCAACCCTATATATCACTTCTACTTATAATCTTACACAAATGAAAAGGAAAAGAGAGATGAGTAATAGGTTACTTAGTGAAACAGTTCTAGACCAGTCTCCGTTCATGAGCTTCTATACTATTCAATATAGAACGGGAGCTTACTAGCCACTCACAATCAAAGATAACATAAACAACAAGCAATGTAATGAAATCAGTCATCACTACAAATAGAACTGACATACCAATCAACCTAGACCTCTAGGACCTAGAGCATGCTCACATAGGTCTCACCCCGACCCCATTACAACATTCTTGCGTGGACTTCCACATCGGGCTACGAACATGCAACTTCAACGTAACTACTCGGTTGTACAACAATCCTTCTGCTTTGTCCACCTTGCGGTCACATTGTCACGTCCTGCACAGACTTGGCATGAGCTTACACAGCGCCGCCTTTTCATTCACATCATCTCTTTCTAGACACCATTCTTTCTCGGTATCACATATAATAGTCGTATTCAGTTCTCATTCTGATTACTTAACACATTCGTTTAAACACCAGCCATTTTCAGTGTCTCAGACAACTTAACTTTATGTTCAATACACACATACCTAACAGTTTTATATCTAATTCAATATATTCATCTAGTAAATTTGTCTTTCAATTCCTTTTAACAACTTAGCTCATACACAAAAATCAATCAAGCAATTATACCAACCAATCAAGCAAACATTATAGCAATCAATCTCTCACATAAACACATGCCAGTTCATTAAGTCCTTTAAACAGTATGTGCCATTTTATGCAACATGACTCATGAATCTATTAACCTAGCATCGATTAAACAAGACTAACCAAATCATAATTTAACATCAAACAATATACAAGATTATGAAAGTAAACTGGTTAAGAATCACCTTACCCAGAAAGTAGATATGGATAGATCTGAAGACAAAGAACGAGGTAACACAAACAAGGGACAACAACAAATAACTGCTCGCCCCGTGAGGGGGGGGGGGGAGGATGATCGGCGGCTGCTGCTCATGGTGGTCTGGCGGCTGGGCTCCGGTGAAGACTCACGGACGAGGAGGAGGAGAGAGATAGACGTGACGAGAGACAGAGGGAGATAGAGAACGACACAAGAGAGAAAAAGAAAGAAGAGAAAAGAGAATGTTGATGTCTAGGTTTTCAGTCTTCTATGATCTCTACGTGAGCTCAATTTGGTTTCTTAATGAGGGATACCAAAAAGGATGCCTCTCTATTTATAAGAAAAAGAGAAATCCTAAGTTTAATCTAATGAACTAGATTAGGACCCGCCCTAAAGGGCGGAAATTGGTTTGTCAAATTTCAATTAATAATATATGGTATATATAATATGTGTATATAGTATTATATATATTGTGTAACATTTATATATATATATACATATTAGACATATATATATAATATTTTATTAAATATATATAGAATTTAATAGTGTTATAATTTGTGTTGTACTTGTTACTCCCTTGTTTCATAATAAGTGTCACTCTGAGCTCATTTTCTTGTTACACAAAAAGTGTCACTTTACAATTCCAATGTAAATTATACTAACTTTCAGCTGAAAATTAATTGCAAACTGCATTAATTTTATAAATAATTTTATTTATCTAAAATACTATTGGTCAAAGAGGTATAATTAATTACAACTTACATATATTTCAACAACTTTCTTAATCTGTGTGAAAAATGTCACAACGACACTCTTTAAGAAACGGAGGGAGTATTAGTTTGTATTTAATCTTCTTTCATTTTTAGTATAATAATTTGGCTTGTCACACCTTTTACCTTTTAACTTATATACATAGTTATGTCCTTTTTCAAAAAAAAAAGATAGTCTCGTAAAATGTAATATATAAAAAACATATTTAAAAAATCTACTGACCATATGCCACCATTATTTGGTTATTTGAACAAAAAAAAATCATGTTCTTGCATAACTGTGTATGTTGTGATATGATGTAGGCGAAGAGTAAATATATGGAAGTAAAGTTAGTGATACGAATATGAGCATATGTTGGTCTATGCCACAATTATTTGGTTTTTGGAAGATCAATGAGCATAAGCATACACGGTCTTTGTATGCTTACGTTGTAAATGAGTCGGATATTTTTTCTTTTATGTATGGAATGATATGGAACTCGTTGATTTAAGAGTGGTTCAGTTTTATATGATCTAATTATATTAAGAGATTAACCAAAAATATTATAAAAGTGTTACTGGTTAGGTTTAATTAATCTATGTTGATTAAGATTTGGTTTAATTTAAGTTGGTAGGTTGCATTGTATAGGAGACATAATATATTCTAGCAACAACTATGAAAGAGTCTAAAATTTAAATGAGAACTTCAAATAGTAGATAATCCCTAAATTAATAGATTAGATCCTCGATTTAGCGGATTTCTCCTTTTAAATCTAAGAGATATTAGGTCGGGGGATAGAAGTGTTACCTATGATCTATTGAATATGTACCGTACCACTTGAGTCTAAGAAAATTTTACGATTATAATGGGAGAGGCTTCAAACCACGCTCGTAGTTATGCCTAGCCATTTTTATTTGAAGAATTAAACTAAAGCGAATCAAGATAAGACATATCAAGATGAATAATTCTTTTAAAATAAAAATTCTGGAACTGAATAATATCTAAATATTTAAGTGAATTATCAAAATTATTTATTATTTTATTAAATTATCTAGATTAACAAAATCAAACCAAACCAAAGTCAAACTGAATAGAAAATTTTCTAAATTAAATAATCTTATTATCAATGTCCATGTTTATTGTTTATACATGACAAATGGCCTGTTTTTTTAAAGAGATGATTTTTTATTATTTCTTTTAAGTTTTAATGCTGAATAATATGTTATTAGAAACTATAAAAGATATTACAGACAATCATGTAGCTAACAATTTTACTTATATTTTATAAGGAACAACGTCCAACTGAACCACCTAAATCATCCTATAGATCCATGTTTGAGTGATTTCATCATGTTTTAGATTTTTTTCGTATATAAGCCCTGTTCGTTTCGTCATCGCTGTTTTCAGCGGCAGCGTTCAAAAAAGTAGGGCAACGGAGACAAAAAATAAACAAAATCGAAAGTTAATTGCCGCAGATTGATTGCTGGAGACATAAAAAAGGAGACGCTAGTGCCGCTGAAATTTTCCGCGTCGGTTTCGTTGTTGTTAATTGCCGCAGCGACTGGGAAACAAACCGATGATCCTTCACCAGCGTCCGTTTCGTTTGTGTGTTGCCGTGATAAAAGGCGTAATTATCTGACGCTGGACGCTGGACGCTGGACGCAGGACGCAGCGGTGATGAAACGAACAGAGCTCATCTTTTCTCTTTTATTTTGTATAGCTCCGCTTTTCGGAAGAAATATTAAACGAACTCTTATCCAAACCACATGAGAATTAACCAAACCGTCTCAAATAACCGAAATAAAATGAATTTGGACTGGGTTTAAAGATTGTACCGTCAACAAGAAACTCTGTTTTCTAAAAACGGAAAAGAAAGAAAAGTCTTAAAAGAGGAGTAGTAGGATGGATCAACGAAACGGTTGCAGCTGACCGTCAAAAAAAAAAAAAAAAACAATTGCTTCTCCAAAGACCACTCAATTGAAAGAGATTTGGTAGTTAGAATTGCAACCCAAAAAAGAAAAAAGTTCGATCCTCCAAAACTGGACCCGTTCTCAAAAAGAGACAATCCCATCTCTTTTTGAGAGGGTTCCAGTTTCTTCTTCTTCTTCTCTAATCTTGTTTCCTGGCTTTGTTTGTTTTCTGTTTTTTTTTTCCCGGGAAAGTTTTCATTTTTTTTATAATTTCTTGATAAAATGTGGGGAGCGCCGGCAGAACCAGCAGATTCTTATTACCAGATTCGCCCTGAATGCACCGATGTCCCCAATACCAGATTCAAGATCAAAGTATCTCTCCCTTTTTATCATTTCTCTTGTTGTATCATTCTGTTGACCATTCTCTCCCTCTTGTGTTGTTTGGATTCTTCTGAACGTTTAAGCTGAATGTGTTTGATTAATAATTATTCGGAACTCTTTATCATGAAGAGAAGAACATTATTATTTTATGATGCAGATGCCATGTTGTTGTCTTTTTTCTTATTGGTCATTAAATGCTCTGAGGATTATTTGATTCTTACTGCTCTTTTAACTAATTCAATACTCTCATAATTTTGTTTACAGAAAAGCAGAATTTCTCATTTGATTTGTAAGATTTTTGGTGGCTTTATGTGTTATGTTATTTGTCTTGATATGATCACACAAGAGAAGATAGTATAACTAGTTATATATTCTTAATGGGGGTTTTGATACACACACTAATACTATATTATTGATCTTTTTGCTGCTTTAAATCCAAAGATTTAGTAGTTGATCTTTTCTTTAGAAGCATCACATGATTTTGTTATAGAGAAAGGCAGAGTCTCTACTTATCTTGCTGACAATGTCTTGATCATATGTTTTGTATGTGCAGCCAGGTAAAACTCTTAGTGTAAGGAAATGGCAGGCTGCATTTACACAGGAAGGTGTCCTCGATATTGGCAAGACTCTCAATCGAATCCAACGAGGGGTAAGTCCCTCAAAACATTTTGTTTGCAGAACACTTGCAATAGCAACTAAAATCACTTGACTTGTATGGGTTTTCCAGGGGATCCATCCATCTATTAGAGGAGAAGTGTGGGAGTTCTTACTTGGTTGCTATGATCCAAAGAGCACTTTTGATGAAAGAGACCAAATCAGACAACGTAGAAGGTAGATAGATCTTTTTTTTTTCAACCATTTAAACAGTAACTTAGATTCATCAAGGGTCTTTGCTTTCAGATTGCAGTATGCTTCTTGGAAGCAGGAATGTAAACAAATGTTTCCTGTCATCGGAAGTGGTGGATTCATCACCGCACCTGTGATTACTGATAAGGGTCAACCCATTCTTGATCCTCTGGTACTACAAGAAACAAATCTAGGTAAAAAAAAAAAAGAAGTTTGTATCTTCTGCTTAAGGAAGTAGTAGGTAACTAACCATTTCAAGTATCATTTCATCATCATAGGGGAGGATTCTGATTTCTTCAAAGAGCTTGAAAGCAGAGGACCTTTGGACGAGAAAGTTATCCAATGGTTGCTAACACTTCACCAGATAGGTCTTGATGTAAAACGCACGGATAGGACATTGGTATTCTACGAGAAGAAGGAGAATTTGTCAAAGCTTTGGGACATTCTAGCTCTTTACGCCTGGATAGACAATGACGTTGGGTATTGCCAAGGAATGAGCGATCTTTGCTCCCCTATGATCATGCTTCTTGAAGACGAAGCTGATGCTTTTTGGTGTTTTGAAAGATTGATGCGAAGATTGGTAAACTTTATTCTCTCTATATGCTCTGTGTTCATATAATATATGTTTTGATTCTATCTATAAATCAGTTTTTTTCCCTTATTTGGAAATGGATAGAGAGGAAACTTCAGGAGCACGGGAAGATCAGTTGGAGTTGAAGCACAGCTTACTCATTTGTCTACAATCACTCAGATCATAGACCCTAAGCTTCACCATCACTTAGGTTTCTATCTATTAAAGCTTTCTCACCTCACTTTTAGCAGATATATAATCATTATCTTGAAATGCAGAGAATCTTGGTGGAGGAGACTATCTCTTTGCTATTCGGATGATAATGGTTCAGTTCAGAAGAGAGTTCTCCTTTTGCGACTCCTTGTACCTTTGGGAGGTAACGTTAATTGTCTTTGTTTCTTTATAAACTCGGAAAACATGTTTTCTTCACTAATAAAAGACTTATGGGGGAAGCAGATGATGTGGGGATTAGAGTATGACCCTGAGATGTATTCTCTGTACGAAGAGCCTGAGTTCGAGGGAGAAAGAACCGAAGGTTCCTCCAAAGGCAAACCGAAGTCGATAAAACAATGTGGCAAGTACGAGAGAGAGAACATGAAGAACGCTGGAAAAGGCAGCGCAGAAGGTCCGTTGCCTATATCGGTTTTCTTAGTGGCGAGTGTTTTGAAAGACAAGAGTTCTAAGCTTATGACCGAAGCTCGAGGTCTTGATGATGTTGTTAAGGTAATGAGGCAGTAAGAGATCTCAGTGGTTTTGTTTCTTTAACAGCTTCTATTTTCATTGAGTAAAAAATACACACCTCAGTAATCTGCGTGTGTGTTTTTTCTCAGATTCTAAACGACATAACCGGAAACTTGGATGCTAAAAAGGCATGTGCTGGTGCGATGAAACTACACAAGAAGTACCTAAAAAAGGTTTCCTTAACTCTTGGATTTGTTTATGTCACAACGTTTCTACTGTCTGTTTGGGATTTGTGTTTGATCCTTCTTGAACTGTCTTTTAAAGTCTCTCTAATCGTTCTTCTGCTTTGTGTTATTGCAGCAGGCCAAGAAATAGCACCGGAAAAGAGCCATGAGGAGCGTTTTTATGTATGTTTACTTTTTACATACTGTATTTGATAACTCACGAAAATCTGGCGGCTGACAAAAGTTTCAGAGATTTACGAATCCTTGGGTGGCAAGCTTTTTTCCAAAGAACAAAACCGTGGAGTCACTTGTTTATACAAACACTGTAACAACTATTCGTTGTACAGTGTTCATACAAATCCATGTTGTAATATTTTATTTAACAAACCATGTTTTTTGTTTTTTTTTTTTGTATTATCAAATATATATATATAAGGAATAGGTAAAAAAGCACACGAAACAAATGATCTCCCCTCCTGGGGTTTAAACTCCATTGTTGTATTTAAATGTTGGATTATGTAAAATGTAAATAAATCAGAAATGAGGATATGTTCGTGGACAAAAAAAGTTTATAAATATTTGAGCTGAAAATGAGATGGGGGGGATGATTTTAAAACAAGTATTTTGGCAGAGAATATTATCTTCACACACACATTACAAGTTCTCAATTACACACACAGGCACTTTGACTTCTTCACACACTTTCTCCATGTGAAATGACCAATATGACCCTTATTCATAACATAAATAGTTTTCAAAAATTTGCAGTCAGAACAATGATTCCTACCTAAATAATTACTAACCAAATCAAACTGATCAACCACAAAAACAATAAAACAATTAATATTTATAATAACCTCGTAACCTTATCTCTTTTCCTATCCATTCAAAATCTATTAATGAATCCTAATTTCTTTTTCCTCCAACAACATCTTCTAGATCCAGAAATCTAAAAGCAAAATTGAACCTTAATCTCCTTTCTCACTTTCGACATCTTCTTGATTCATGTTTATTCATCTCTGATTCTTGATCTCTGTTTCTAGATATTAAAATCTCGTTCTCTGTTTTTGGATATCAATCTCTGTTCTTTCCCCCTCCGTTAATTCACAAACAAACTCCAGATCCATTAAACTCTTATTACGTTCTTTCACTTGCGGAATCAAAGTTATTAAAATAGGTCGGCGATGTGGTTCACTCCAAGTTTCCGACATGGAAGATCCATTTCTTTCTTTTGTTATAGTGGTGGTGGATGCTGTGGTGGTGGATGTGGATACAGAGATAGAAGACGTGAAAGAGAAGGAGGTGGTGGTGGATGATGTGGTAGTGGATGTGGATTCGGATATAGAAGACGTGAAGAAGAAGAAGAGGTGGTGGTGGATGTCGTGGTTGTGGATGTTTTGGTGGTGATATGGATACAAAGGTGAAAGAGGTGGTCATGGATGCCATAGTTGTAGACGTTGTGGTGGGTGGATGTAGATACATGGATTGAAGACGTGAGGAACAAGAGGTGGTGGTGAATGCTATGGTGGTGGATGTTGTGGTGGTGGATGTGGATACGGAGATGGAAGACATGAGGAGAAGGAGGTGGTGGTGGATGTATATGATGTTCTTTATTGTGTAAATATTTTTCTAGTAATATTTTTTATTTTTGCTTAAATGATTGTATTTCTGTTTTACCAGATGTACTGTAGTCAATATATATGATGTCCATGATAATGTATCCACATTAAATTTGAACTTGAAAATAATTTTCTTATCCATAGAAATTTGTCCACCGTAAATATAACCATATGATTTTTGTCTACCAAAACATATATCTATTAATAGATCGTTCACATAATTAATGTTTTCATTTTATTAAAATAACTAGGCACTATAATATCCAAAACCGTTGGATTTTTTTCATTTAAAAACTTTAAATATTGTTCGTTTGATCCTCCCACAAAAAAGTGATTTTCTATATCCACGAACTTTCGTACTTACACACTTTAACATTTATTATAACATGTATTAAAAAGCAAACACTTTCTTTACAAGAGGCAGAGATAATTTTGGCCATAAAAAGACAGCTGGCGAGAGAATGTGTGCCAAATTTGCATTGTGTCTCTCAGCTCGAAAAACAAACTCACATTGTGTCTCTTTATGTAAGTCTCTCAGCCACCAAATATGTTTGTAGACTCCGTTGCAATGGACCAGTCTTGAGCAGTTAAATAACTCAGTCTCGCTCCTTTTTTTTTGCTTTCGCTCTGGTTATGATCTGCCTCTCTAATTCAATTTAACTTGAACCTAGTTGCTTTCTCCCTTACCTCCTAAGTGAACATGCAAAGAAGTAAAGCAGATAAACTAAGTGGGGGATGCTTGTACTAGTAAAACCAATAAAAGATCGGAGAACAACAAACATTACACCGAAGAAATATTTTTATTGGGAAGAGACAGAGACACCAGAAGAGTTTATAACATAGAATAGTCACTCAAACGTTTTAAAAACAACTGAACTCCTCCTTTATTGCAAACTCCTTCCACATCAGAAGTATCAAGGGGAAATTTTCTCAGTTAAAAAAAAAACATTGTGCTTAAGCATCTACGGTTTCAGCTGAATCAGCAGCTGCTAAGACAAGCTCCGGGCTTAGGTCTCCGACATACGATCCATCCAAAACATTGGGCTGTCCCAAGGCTTTAAGAGCGAGATGTGCCGCTTTCTGTCCCGATATCATCATAGCTCCAAATGTTGGTCCCTACATAACACATTCACTCAGATATGATCTTATTATATATGCTTGGTTAAGTAAAGGGAAACAAAACTCACCATTCTTGGTGCGCCATCGAGCTCAGCAACTTCCATACCGGTCAGGATCATACCGGGAACAACCTCCCTGGTCAACCTCACAATAGCGTCTTCAGCTGTGTTCATGTCCAGAGCTTTCATTCCAGGAACATGATCAATCAACCCAATGCTCTTCAACCTCTTCACACCAGTGGCTCCAAAAGGACCATCGTGACCACAGGAGCTGACAACAATCTTGGCCTCCATCACGTTAGGGTCCATGCAAGACTGTGTGTCGTGGTTCTGCGACACAAGAGACCAGTTTGTCACCACACCACCGACTCTGTTTCCTTTCACAATCAGATCCTCGGCGGCGACAGCGTTGAAGAGCTTCACGTTGGGACGAGCCAAGAGCTTGCTCATGATGGTGGATGTGAAGAGAGCAGCGTGCTTGATCACGACGTAGTTGTCTTGCTCATCGTAGGGTACACCAATCTCGTCAAGGAACAAGTGAGCTGGTTTGCGCACAATCTGTTGAAACACCAAATATACAATTACTTCAGTCTACTACACATGCAAACCAATCTAAGTACTGAAATACACAAGCTCTCAACAAATCATATTAGTAAAAGAAAAAACATTTTTTATAATTAGAAGTCTATATTTATTAATAAAAAATTCCAAAAAATTTTAGGGATCAAAACAATTAACCAATGGATGTTTCATTAAACTGTCTCCAGAACCATAAATATTCAATACATGCATAGCGAGATAAAACATTCACCTACGACCTCCCAAAATATTAGTGGTTAATATTCATTTATCATTCCGTCCTCAAGTGATTAAAAAGTATATGCCGATGAACACAATGTTCATTAAACCTAACCCTAGTTTCGTCAGTAGTGTGACATGCAAGCCAATCTAAAGTACTGAACACGACATAACAAGATCTTAACACAAAAAGCAAGTTTGGATAAAACATTACCATGGCGGAGAAAAGCTGACCACCGAGCCACGCGCCACCGCCAGGACTGACAGACTGTTCGATGATCGCGACCTGAACGTTAGGGTTCTTGCTGATCTCGTAAGCGCACGATAGTCCAGCGGAACCAGCACCAACGACGACGACGTCGGTCTCGGCGTAAGTGATCATATCAGTCATGTACCTCCTGGTCATCTCGCGAGACACGATGGACTCCTTGATGGGATCAAAAGTGAAGGCGTTGAGATCGTAGCCGGCGGTGGCGGCGCGGACGGAGAGGGAGCGTGGTTTGAGACCGACGGAGACAGGTGCGGCGGAGGAGATGGATGAGCCATGGAAAGAGGAGTCGAAAAGACGCTGAGGCTTGGTGGAAGAGAGGGAGAGAGTGGAGGTGATGGACGCCATATTTTGAGAGGTGTTTTTAGGTTGTGAGTGATGATGATGGTGAAGAGAAACTATGGTGGCTGCTGAATATTTAAACTAGAAGAAGATGAAATATCTGGAGAGTGATGGCCACGTCAGAGAGATAAGCCATGAAGGGTCGTCGATTTTTGTTTTTTTTTTTTAAATATATTTATGAAATTTTATTAAGTTCTGCCATTAATGGAAACATTGGAAAGTAACGATCTCCTATTCTCCTTCCTTCTTTCACGGTTCTAATTGAATGAAGGAAGTTTTGAAAATTTTCATGATTTTGGAACAAAAAACAAAGTTTAGTGAGAAAATTAGCATGTACAGTACATACTTATTTGTTTCTTTTACTCGATTAAACAATAAATATTTGCTTGTCTAAGAAAGAAACAAATCGTTTTGATACTCTCTCTGTTTTTTAAAGATGTATGTTTTGGTGTTTTCACACATATTAATAAAACACATTAACTATACATCATTTTTAGAAATTATTAAATTCCAATGCATTTTAACCAATAGTCTTTCAATAAATTCAATCAATTTTATTGAAATTTGCAATTTTTGTATAGGAAACATAAAAAATACATCTTTGTGAAACAATTTATTTTTCTAAAACATCTATCTTTAAAAAACAGATAGAGTATACACTGTGTAGTTTAAGAAACAATGAGTCCTATATTTTGTATTAAAATTCAGTTTGTGGTAATAGGAAAATATCTCGAGACTTTTGTCTGGAAGTTTCTGTAACCATTTGCATTGAATGTGTGGTGACACGAACAACACCAGAAAGTGAGATATCTGTGTACGATAGATATGTATTTGGATTTTACTAGTGAAAAGATAGTTCACTATAATGGTGTCCAACTAACAGAAAATTATTACTACTTTATTATATCAATATTTTTGTATTCACTAATTAAGAGCGGCATGTTCTTTTTGGTCATAGAATCTTTTTTTTCTTGTGGACCAAAATAAAATCTGCAATTCAAAGATTTCAAAATAAATATGCAACTAATATAAGACATGCACATTGCGTATGGTGAATTTATATAAAAATTATTTAAGAAATATTGTATAGAAAAGTAAAATTATATTCTTGATTAAATCAATATTTTTAGTCCTTAAACAATTTTTTAAAAAGCTTTTTGTTAATTGCATAATTTGTTTACCGATAAACTGATCTCACTTTTAAAAATATTTTAGATCAAAAAATCATTTATCGCATAAGAACCTAACGTTTAGGTCAAAGAATCTCAGATCTACTATTTGATTACAATGAAACTAAGTCAGCTCAGTTTATATCATGATTTAGCAATTAAAATTTTGCTTATAAGAAGTTTACATTCACGTGCTAATTATATCTATCTTCAATATTTTTTTATTTTTATATCATTTTTTCATTTTGATTATTGCTCGGTATAAATATTGATTTTGAAATTTATTCTCATTTTTTAGTCTGAGATTCAGAAATGTTTAAGATTTAAAATTATTAAATAGATACATACTTAGGTTAAGATGTGCGTCATGTGCAGAATAAATAATTTATATTTATTACTTATTTTATGTTTTTCGGCGTATTGTGAAATAATAAAATAATAATTATATATTAAATAAATAATAAATCAGTTACTATTATATAATAAATTGGCGTGCACATATAAATTAAACAATCACTCTTATTTGTTCATAATCATTTTAGAGAAAAAATATATCAAAACAATCAATCTTATCTATGTATATGATGTATAATTAAATTTAAATGATATTAACATAGATATATAATATACTTATAAGATAGATATTCATTAAATGGGACTTTTACTCATATAATTTTGTGATTATTTGTATATTTGGTGTAGGGCGTTTGTTTCCCCTCTGTTTGTGTTTCTCGTTCTGTTTCTGGTTTTGGTTACTTTACGATGTCCAAACGTTCTATTTCTCAGAGTTAAAAAAGAAAAAAAGAATCTCAAATTAATATATCATACACAGATACTCTTTTCCCTAAATGCTTTTTCTAAATCATAAAATTATTATTTATTTTTATCATTAAACAAAGATATCCCTTTAGAACTCCAATACAACTAATAATTATTTTAAAAATTAAATTAATAATTTTATAAATAATTTTATTAACTCAAATAATATTGATTAAATAGATGTAATTATTAAGAACATAAATGCATTTCAATCATTTTTAGTTTATATGAAAATTTCAAAGTGGCATTTCTTTATGAAACATAAAGAGTATATGATTTAAGCATTAAAAACTTCAGATATTGATTGATATATCGGTTTAAGAAAAGGGGAAATTTCAAAACTACACTTTGTTTGGTACCACTTTTCAGTTTTACCACCACTCTAAAGACATTTTCACAAATACACTTTTCATTAATGAGCAAATTGCAAAATAACCCTCTTATAATCCTAACTTAATTTACACTCTTTGTCTCTCAAGAGAAATCTTCGACGGCGACGACACTGAAATGAGATCGACGACGGCGACGAGATCGATCGATGACGGCTATGATGGCGACAAGATCGAGTGAGTGGAACTAGATCGAGTGTATCCTATCTCAGAAGCAAACGAGATCGAGCGACTACCGCGACGAGCGGTGATGGTGACGAGGTCGAACGACAGAAACGAGATCGAGTGTATCTTCTTTCACGAAGCAGACGAGATCGAAACTCAAAACCTCAAAATGTTGAATCCTCAGCAAGAATCACAACTTGTAAGTATTTCTCTCGGATTTTGTTGTCTTGATCTAAGAGAAAGTGTTATCTGTTAATAGTCGGATCTAAGAGAAAGAGTTTTGATAGTGAACATTGAGTTTTTGAAAATTTATAACCCTTTGTAAATCTAAGTTCTTTAGTAATGTAATTGACATGTTCAGTTCCCGACACTCATGGAAAAAGTGTGTGTTCAAGCTTAAATAAAAGCCACAACCCTACCAACACACATTTTCTTCGATCTACAATGGTAATCACCATATTCATCATTGGCTCTTACTTTTTTCTTAAGTCTTATTAACCAATCACTCTAATGTTTTTTGTTTCTTTTTAGACTGCAGAGTTTCTTCCCTTTAGCATTGTTAAAAGGTATGCTACAACAAAAGTGAAGGTTCCACCTCAGCTGCAGAAAACAGTGTGTTAAATAACTCAGTTTCTGTTGCTCTTTCTTGCATTTTTGTTTCATATGTCAGTTGTTTCCTATGATTTGATGAGTTTTTTTAAGAATTGCAAGTGAGTTACAAGTTTGTTGCTTTTGCAGGTGCTTGTATGTGTCATTTGAGTCTTTGAGAAGTCTCTATTCCACACAGGAGCTTGATGGCGTCTCTGTGGCCGAAATAAATCTCCTTCAAAGGATATAATCCAACATGTCCTCTGATTTTTGTTTATTTTGCTGAGTCAGTATCTCTGTATAATTTGTATCTTCTAGTTTATGTTGCAGCTAAAGGGTGAATATTGTCTGATTAGGTTCTAGATAATTTTGTAAACAATTTATAAAGACTTATAAAAATTGTAAAGTCTATAAGCAATTTATAAATGTTTATGAAAACGGTAAAGTTAATAAAACAGTTATAAGGTCTACATAGGTTTACGAATCAATTAGAAAATCTCTAAATCATTCATAAGAATCTATAACCATTTTGAAAGGCTTATGAAACAATTTATAAGAGTATGAAACATAATTTATAAGGGTTTACAAGAATATAAATAATCAATAAGAGTTAATACATCTTTTTTTGTAATGTTTATGAAAAACAGTTTATAAAGTTTGTAAATCATTTATAAATGTTTATAAATTATTTGTAAGGGTATATAAACCATTTATAAATGCTTATAAAGAAGTTTATAAAGTCTATAAACCGTTTATAAATGTTTATAAGTTAGTGTAATCAACAATATCAGGCTCAAACCCAGCTTCACTCATCTGAACCAAAACATGCTTAGCTTCCATCATCTTCCCTTCTCTACACCAACCATACAACAATGAAGAAAAATACCTACGATCCGTTGGAAAAAACTGTAACCTCATATCCTCGAAAATCTTTGCAGCATCCTTAATGCAACCGTTCTTACACAAGGCATCGAGCAAACATGCGAACACATACTCGTCCGGTTCAGGCATTTCGTCGAGCAGCTCGACAGCTTTCTTCACCATTTCGAACCCTCAAATCTCCTCGCGAGAACAACGAAGAGCTTCGGCTCGATTAGGTGAGGATTCTCCTTCCTCATCTCCTCGATTAGACTCCAAACGGCTCCGAACCGCTGCATCTTATAAAGGATTATAAAACAATTTATAATAAAATTATTTGTAAAAGTCTATAAACCATTTATAAAGGCATATAAAACAAGCTATAAAATCTATAAACTATTTATAAATGTTTATAAGAGAGTTATCAAAGTTATAAGTAATTTATAAGGGGTATGTATACTATTAATAAGGGTTTATAAAAATGTTATAAAAGCTTATATTCAATTTATAAGGGGTGATATAAGAGTTGTATAGTCTATAACCATTTAGAAAACCTTATAAAACAATTTATAAGTGTTTGTATAATAATTTATAAGAGTTTGTAAGGGTATGTAAATAATTCATAAGAGTTTATAAAACTAATTTATAAAGTTTATACACCATTATAAAAGATTATAAAAAAAAATTATAAGGGTATGTAAAATTGTTTGCAAGAGTCTATAAACCATTTATAAATGCATATAAAAGAAGTTATAAAATCTATAAAAAACTTAGAAATCATATAAACCTTTATTAATAGTTTATATATATTCCTATAAATGATTTATAAACCTTTATAAAATCACTTATAAGAATATACCAAATATTCAGGGTTTGATTCGAGTGGACCTTTCTGCAAATCTAATAGTTAAGGGGTAAGATCGTAAATATTCAAAAGAAGGAGGACCAGATGTGCAAAACATCTCAAATCCACCATTATTGCTTCGTGCTTTCTCCGTTACGAGAAGACTGCAACTCCTGACGACGGTGGAGCACGAGATCGACCCAGAACATGACTAAGCTGAGCACGACGAATAAGACAGAGCTGAGTGTAAGGCGGATCGAGCAAAGGAGAGATACATCCAAGCTTGATGACGGTTCCGGAGTTTCCATGGCGGACTCACGGCGAGGATTTCAGCAGAGGCAACGACTCCAGAGCTTCTAGACAGGCTACCACGACTCGAGCTGGGGTCACAGCGGCGATACTTGACAGCGAGTGAGGATTGTGAGCGTTTCGAGCTCCGATTCGTTTTGAACTCCGACGCGTTTCGAGCTCCCGGAGCCGCTCGCTGGATCTTCACCGCTGGATTTTCACCAGACAAGCATGGCGATGCAGTTGATGAGAACAGCTATGGCGAAGTAATTGGGCGGCGACGGACTCGACTCGGACTCGTGAAATGTAGGAGAAATAAGATATTAGTTTTATGCTTAATTAGTTAGGGGTATAAAAGTACTTTATCAATTAAAAATTTAGTGGTAAAGTTGGTTAGTGTAGAAATGAAAAGTGGTATCATGAAAGTGGTATATTTGGCAATTTCTCTTAAGAAATTAGCTAATAATAAATGTGAATATTGACCTTTCACAAAAGAAAATAACATACTATTCTTGGTTTAACAAAATTTTACTTTTACAATTATAAATACTAACTAAGTGCATCATTTTAGTTATGCAAAAAGAAAAGAGACTAACACAAAAATGGAGAAATCAACTTTGATATTCATTGGTATCCTATTTTTTTCAACATGTGAGTTTAAATCAAATAGTTTTTTTTTGTAATTAACTATTTGTACTCTTCATCAGCATGATACGTGATATATATATATATATATATATATATATATATATATATCAATAATTTACATGATGTCGTTACAGGTACACCAATTCTGGCACGAACTGGATATCAACCTTGCAAGAGGAACTCTGATTGTGCTAGACTCAAATGTCCATCACCACTGGGACACTCCACGTGTGTGAAGGGTGGTTGTCAATGCCCTTTTGAAGAACATGCGGCATTACCAGATGATACCAACTGTGGTGTGGCTACTTGCTTTGACTATTGCAAGGCAAAAGGAGAAATATTTCATGTTTGTCTTTTGAACCATTGCTACTGTCGCAAACCTCCCACGTAGATTTTACAAAGAAATTCCAGTTTATATATAACAGTAAGATACATCTAAACTGTAAAAGGAACAGAGAAACTAGAGGCATCATGTTGTGAAAGAAACCAAACAGAGATAAATAATGAAACGAGCTCAAACAATTGTGAAAACGGAAGAGACTAGAGAGAGTAAAACTCGTAAACTACATACTGTATCGTCAACATGATGATCATTTTCTCGCTTGATGGAATTTACGAAGGAAAGCTTCTTAGTGGGTCCTAACATGGGCCATGTCTTTTTAACTCCAGTCTTCTAGTTAGTTTTTTGAGCTAATGATTATTTTACCTGGACCAGTCAAAATTTATATTTAACCGAGTTGAATCAAATTAGTTCATCTTAAATTTTTAACCAATAATCTAATCAAATGGTATAAATGTATATTTTATCTTTTAATAGAAATATTTTTTTGTCATTTTTCCTTCTTAAATGCTATTTTTGTGAAGATAAACTAAAAATGATATTCTAGACAATTTTTCTAACAAAAGACTCGCGCTACTAATTTTGGTGGATTTGATTAGTTTGGCATTTAAGGTTTAGTGATGAATTTTTGAAATAAGCCAAATTTGGTTTCATTTTTTTTTAACTCTGTAAGTTGCATTAGATAAGTCAAAAAAGACCAAGGTTCGAACATGAAAATAGAGCCCCCAACGGCAACACGTAAACAATCAAACTCAAAAACAGCTCAGCAACCTAAGATCGCATCAGCCATTACCACCATCAGTCAATAGAAACCTCAGAACAGAGCACACCAATGACGCTTTTTCCAAACAAATCTCGTCCAAGTACCAACCTCATGATCTTAAACTTTCCTCTGCAAGTAAACTTCTCAACCAACAAGGATCCCCCTGCGCCACATAAGACTGCAGTCTTTTTTTCCTTTGTTACACTATGGGCTATCAAAAAAGCCGGCTTATTAGCACCTCTACAAACTGAACTCACCTCCCATTTAGCAATATGGCTCATCACCTCTCTTATCTCAGCTCCATGAGCTCGAAAAGCTGGGCATTCTCTGGGTCTATTCACTGCCATAATTAAATCTAAATCTTCCACTTCAAAAGTAACATTTGCAATCTTATGAGCACACATACTCTCCGCTGCCCAAATCAGACTCAAACGCCTCGCTTCCAAGAGCGACGAGACCCCACTGAAAGCTCTCCTGCTATGAAGCAGCGTAACACCTCCACTACTTCTAACAATCCAGCTAGCACCGGCCATCTGCGTCTTCTTGATCCAAGACAAACCAATGTTACATTTTACTCGTCCAAGACCCGGAGCCCTCCACACCACATCTTTACGAGCCTTGCTTGCCTTCTCACTCACCTCTTTCTTTGAGATTTCTTGAGCCTCAAACCATCTTTTCGCTTCCTCTCTGCATTTTAAAACTGTCTTTCTGTCTCATAATCCTTTCCCTCAAACGTGAATGCATTTTTATTCTTCCATAACATCCACAAAATCCAAGGAAATACCCTACCAACCTCTTTCGGTACTCGCTTGTCTTGTCCCAAAGCCATAAGATAGCTAAAGTTCTCATGTACAGAACGATTTTCAAAGCTCCTTTGAAGGAAAAGGCATCCTGAATTTGCCCACACCAATCGAGCAGCAGGATATGTGAATAGGACATGATTAATAGATTCACCTTCTTCCCCACATTTTTGACACCTCGGATCTACTTTCATTTCTCTAGCCAGACATTCTTTAGCAATACCAAGTGCGTTAGACAAAGCCTTCCACATAAACTTTTTATCTTTGGAGCAGTGTCCACCTTCCACACCTTGCTTCGCAGACCATTCAAAGACGGTTTATTTGAGCCTCTACCCTCACTGGAGCCCTGTCAAGAGAACATGCCAATCTGTATCCTGTTTTCACCGAGAAAGCGCCCCACTTATTGTGTACCCATTCGTAAGAGCCAAATTTGGTTTCATATTCGGTTCGTTTAAATCGACAATTAATTAATCAATATATATAGGTCTGTTTGGTTAAGTAAGTAAGTTAACAGAAGCAGACATTTCACAATTAAAAACTGATTTTTATTTAAACAAAAAAATAGGGTAAGAGAGACGTGTCAGGTACTTATGTGAGTCTCTTCTTCTCTGTACAGTAAAACACGAAGACTATACATAAAAAATAGAGATCTTAATCCGCTCTTTTTTTCCATTTAAATTTGTTTTTAGATATAAATAAGAGAAAGAGGGGAAAATCATTAAAGAGGGTTTGAGACAGCTTTTCGTCTCTTGTTCGCTCTCTTAATCCTTAAAAAGCTTTCCCCTTTCTTCCTCCTAATCGTTTCCAAAAGTCGTTAATCAGGTTCCTCTTTCTGGTTTTCTGATTCGCGTCTTTTCGATTGCTTCATTTGTTCTTTCTTTTGTTTCTGATTTTAGGTAGAGATCACCTTCTTCTTTAGCGATTCAGCTTCAGTTTTTTTTTACTTACAAGTCTGATCGCTGATTCAGTAGGAAATGAAGTATTATTACTTACATAGTTGCTCCCATTTCGTGTTGTCTACATTTAGCATCACAAAGTTCACTTTGTCCCTGCAAAACACAGCACCACAATTAAACTAAAGACAATAACACACAAAAAAAGGCTTCAACTTTAGCCCTATAAAAAGCTAAATTAGCATCTAAAGAGCTCTTTAACATATAAAAGAGTAAAACTAAGATCCAAATTGAATCCTAAACAAGTGGCTGAAAGAACAGACCCACTCTCGTGTTGTTTTGCAACTAGAAGAATCTTCAAAGCTTTAGTTTGTTCATTATTAATATCCAAAACCACTCCTAAACAAGTTCCAATATATCCATCCATTAAAACCAACAATACAAGAGTGGGTATGTTCTTCAGCCAGAATCTTGAATTCAAGCTCTAGCTTGTTGTACAATAGCCAAATCCATTACTAGAGAAGTTTCCCTAATCAACTAAACAAATGCCACATAAGATTTGGGTGCAATAAGAATCTCCAAAGCCCTAACTTGCTCATATTCATTTTAACAAACAAACACACACATACATACAAAAGAGCAAGCATTTACTTGTAGAAGCTAGTTCTCGACAAACCTCACACCACCAATCTGCATAGAAGAACGAAACAAGGCCAAAGTGGCGATTACAGAAGCAGCAGCCACTCTTCTATTTACATCCTTGTTTGGAGACTCGGGAGGTGAGATTTCACTACTTTTTAGCTAAATTCACCATCGAACCATATAACAAAATCGAAACTTTCACATGGGGTTCGGAGGATTCTGGGTTCGCTTCGCACGAACTCGAAAGGTTGATAATTTCGATTGATTGATTCCGTGAGTAGATGATGGAAGAAGGCTTAACGAAAACACTAAGCGAGCATCGATTGATTAATTAGGTTCGTTCTGTCGGTTTTAGTTTGGTGAGTTTGCGGTTAGGGCGGAAGGAATCACTTCGGAAGATGAGAGATCTCCGGTAAGATGACGAATCCGTAGAAAAAGTGTTGGTTTCTGGGAGTGTGTGTCAAGGGTTTCAAGTGTTACAAAGTCGATGAAGATATCGAGGTTTCGATTGATCTAATCGGCGTGATGACATCACAGTGAAGAGATGTAATGGTTTCGGGTGGAGGTTCCGGCGTTTTCCGAGCTCCGGCGAACGGATGTTGTGTAAGTGTTGGTTCCGGCGACGGTGAGACTGAAGCGGTCGAGTTGAGGAGATGAAGACGTGTGTCGCATTCTTGGTGCAGATCTCCCCACGTGGCGAGCCACCTCTTCGATGTGCTTCCTGGTCTGGGTCGGGCGGGTTTCAAGGTTGGGCCGTGAGCCTGTTTTTAGACTCTCTTTGAGCTGCTAGGGCTCTGGCTTGTTGCCCTTTTCTTAGTGTAGCCAACGGGCTTTTAGGCTTTGTAGCGGGTTTTTAGTGTAACTGGGCTTCGGCCGTTTGTTTGGGCTTGGCCCGTTTATTTAATATAATCTATTGACGGCAAAAAAAAAAAATCTATTAAACTAGCAAACCCACATTTTAATCTATTTATTAATTTAATTTTCTTTTTTTTTTCAAAAAGGACCGAACCTAGTAACTCTACAAAATCTATTAAACTAAAAAGTAAAAGTAGATTTGTCAGAGAGGTGTTAAAAAGTTTAAGTTCAAAACGAACGGCTGAGATCTGTCTGAGTTCTCAAAAAAAAAAAAAAAAAGGAAACTCCTTTGTCTTTATATATGGATCTATCAATCGAGTCGAATTAAGGGTTTTCGTCGGGAGCCTCCATGATGAAACGCAAGGAACATGAGAAGGGCAGCCGAAGCATAAGCATCTTGGAGCCGATCGCTCTTGATCTGAAGAAGACGAAGACTAGATCGTCAAGAAAGGACAATGGCGTTGGTGGAAGCGACAAGAGCCGCCCAGGTAAGAAGCGACATCATGTGATCCCTTACGATATGCAGGTGGAGACACTGATTAGATTGCCTGGAAAGTCTCTTATGAAGTTCCTATGCGTGTCCAAGACTTGGTATTCCCTTATCCGAAGCCAAAGATTCGTCGCTTCTTACTACGCAGCCAAGCCATCCCGTTTTGTAGCCGCTTTCACCAACTGTGTACTTGCTGATCCCAAGCGCCTGTTCGTCTTCTCGGGAGAGGAGGAGGAGGAGGAAAACTCTTCTTCTTCTTTGGTCGCCAATCTAGACATGACAATACCCTCAGTAACCTTGTCTCACGGCAGCTTCAAGTATTCTTCCGTCCATGGCTTTATGGCTTGTAATGATGGGACAACGTTCATTATATGTAACCCTAGCACGGGGCAAGTCATTACCTTTCCCTGCAAGGCAACGGGCACACGCTTGGGATACGATCCTGTTGGTGATCAATTCAAAGCATTGACCCTGTTGACATCTAGGTTTGATCATTTGCACAACCCTAGTTTGATGTGCATGCACGAGGTTATAACACTTGGAAGAGGAGGACGTGTAGTATCTCGTAGCCGATTTACATCCCCGCCTTATGACCCTATCACTATGGGACTAACCATCAATGGTTTCATGTATTATGGTGCTTCTCTTCCACTTCGAGAAGACAATCTGTTTCTTGTGTGTTTTGATGTTAGAAACGAGAGGATACTAAGCTTTATCCCAACCCCTACGGATGCCCTGGTTTGGCAGGGCTTTTCATCTTTGATTGAATACAAAGGGAAGCTAGCTTTCGTTGTACCAAACTGTCAGGGACTTTCTTTCGACCGTTTTGATCTTTGGATACTGGAGGATGTGACCAAACATGAGTGGTCCAGACAATCATTCCAGCTTCCCTTGTCTCTTCCCTTCACTGTTGGGATGGGTCAGCGTATGATTTCCCAAGGAACCAACAAGGCTGGTGAAATCATTTTCTCCCCAGCTATTCTGCCAGGCCGTGCCCAGCCCTTTTATGTTTTCTACTTCAACCCTGTCACGAATAAAACCAGAAGAGTCAGGATCCACGGTGTCGCAGATACTGAAGACTTCTGGAGCCGTTATGGACTCACAGACACATGTTGCGCTTCTTTCTTGCCCCAACACGCTGATAGTATTGCTTTTTTATAAATTTGTCTGTGTTTTATGTGTAAGAGCTTGTTGACAAACAGATTTTTTTTTTTTTTGTTTTTTATTCATGCAGCAAGCTTGTTTTTTTGTGTGTAATATATGCACTAGACTTCTTTCAACTTGTCTTGCTGCTACTGTGTTCTCTGTTTGTACAAGGAAGACAACTATGCTTATTCGGTTAGTCTGTGTGGAAAATTTCTGATTTCTTTAGTTGTACACATATGTTTCCGTTTATGCTTACTGTTGCTTGCACCATATATTTCTTGTGTATTGTGTAATATATGCACTAGATGGGTGTATGGCTGCGCAGATGAAGGCTTTCTTTGACTCGACAGGGCAGCTGTGGAAAAGAGCAGATTGCTTGAGGGGAAGCCTGCTGGGTTCTTCGTGAGTACGGGGACTCAAGGAGGTGGCCAGGAGACCACTGCGTAAGCTTTTTAAAGTTTACTGCTTTATTTCCATTGGTTTTTTTGAATCTGAAGCAGTTTGAGTTTTGGCACATTCAAAGCTTTGTCCTTTTGATTTGAGTGAAGTAAGTGCAGATCTATAGACATCAAAAACATGAACTTTTATGTTTCACCTGAAAAAGTTGTTGTGGTCGGGACTTTTATATATGTACAGTTTGAGTTTATAGCCTATGGTTGCAATTGCTCTCTTCATTTATTAGATGTGTAGCTTCAGAACTCAATTGGATTGGGTCCAGCCACTATTTGAATAAGATAGGATTGTGAAATGAGGTTTATTACATGAGGAGTGTTACTTTCCTCTAAATGGATAGATTCTTCAATGTTCTTACATGTTTGCACTCACTTATAATCTATTCCCTTCCTTTTTCTTTCTTTCTTCCTTTCTTTTTTTTTTTTTTGGTCATTTGGCTTCTGTGATAGTTTTGGTTCCTTTACACAAAATATCATTGCAATTTCTTCTTGTGCTACTGCTGATGACCTAACAAAGTTATATAGACAAGCATATAACAATGTGGAATCTCTGGAAACACTAGCTGATACCATGTGGCGTTTGTTTTGCAGATGGACAGCAATCACACAGCTCGTGCACCACGGGATGCTGTTCGTCCCATAGGCTACACATTAGGAGCAGGAGTTTTCAAGATGGACTCGATCCGCGGAGGGTCACCTTACGGAGCGGGTGTGTTCGCTGGTGATTGGTCAAGAGAAGCAACAGAGACAGAACTAGCTCTTGCTGAACATCTAAGGAAACTACAATAGCCAAGAAGAGACTTGCACAACCTTAAAAACAAAAAAAGTCCCATGATTACTTCTTTTTCTCATCATTATTGTCTCTTTGATTATATTGTGTTCTTGTATCACAAACAAATATGTACATTTGTAAATTTTAAATTTTGCTATAATGTAGGTTTAAAATTATACAGTTTGATTTTTTCGATTTTGAACTTGTGAAACTTGCTAAAATTGAGAGCTTTTCTTAGACGGGCTTAGCCATCAACTTCAAAATTTTATCAATTTTTAGCATGAGATTGGAGCGTTAGATGCTTTGTAATTGGTTCATAGGTCTTATGATGATGTGTTTCATTGAAAAGTTTGTGAAACTGTATATGTATGCTCTGTAGGTAGGTGAGATCAGCTCAGAGAGGGAGCCTCTTATTAAAGATAATCACACCCCAGGAGAAAACTATTCTGTCGTTGCTGCCATCTTCCCGTTAGATCATCATCTCTATCTCTTCTCCTAGCTTTGTTTGTTCCTAAAAGTAGAATCAGTTTTGAGCCTTATATCATTGTTTATCTCACCATTTACTGGTCCTGACTGCGGTTTCAATACCCGACAACTCAATTCCATCCTAGCGCTTCAAGGTATCATTGCTACGACCGGTCTATCAAGTACGGAACTGTTCCGTCTTCTTTTGGCTTAGGAGCGGAGTCTTTCAAACTGGCAATGACACATCTAGCCAAGGAATGCATCGAAAGATGAGGAGTGTTGGTCCCATGCCCCAATCTTATCATATAGAGACCAATGCTATGTTTCAATATTGGTCCTTGGAAAGTGCTTGTCATCTAAGGTGCACAAAGCTCTCGTCTCAGTGGATCTAATTAGGTGGTTTAAGAACCGGCTTCTTCTGGGTCTTAGAAGGAGTTTGTGTTTGCTGAGGGAAATTACAACAAAGAATTGCATTTGATAGTGTA
The DNA here is from genome assembly GCA_019705995.1 of Raphanus raphanistrum x Raphanus sativus. NCBI lineage: Eukaryota > Viridiplantae > Streptophyta > Magnoliopsida > Brassicales > Brassicaceae > Raphanus > Raphanus raphanistrum x Raphanus sativus. The sequence goes on along the minus strand of CM034036.1, from coordinate 15,358,915 downwards.
GGATCCAAGCAGTGATTTTAGATGTTACTAAATCTCTTTGTTTGTAAGTGAGGTTTAAACACTTGTGTGGTGTAAAAGCGTTGTACCCTTCATTGGTTAATATAAAGTTGATGTTGAGTTAAAAAAAAAACTAATTTCGATTTAAACAAAAAAATAGGGAAAGAGAGACGTGTCAGGTATTAATGTGAGTCTCTTCTTCTCTGTATAGTAAAACACGAAGTCTATACATAAAAAAGAGATCTTAATCAGCTCTTTTTTTTTTTCATTTAAATTTGTTTTTAGATATAAATAAGAGTAAGAGAGGAAAATGATTAAAGAGGGTTTGAAAGAGCTTTCGTCTCTAGTTCGCTCTCTTATTAATCCTTTAAAAAGCTTTCCCCTTTCTTCCTCCTAATCGTTTCCAAAAGTCTCTAATCAGGTTCCTCTTTCTGGGTTTTTGATTGCTTCATTTGTTCCTTCTTTTCGTTTCCGATTTTAGGTAGAGACCATCTTCTTCTTTAGCGATTCAGCTTCAGTTTTTGTTTTCCCACTCTGATCGCTTATTCTTTCTTCTGGGTTTCGCAAATTTTCAATCTTTTTTTTTTTTGCTTTTGATCGAAGCTTCGACTCGACTCTGTTTCAGTGGTTTCTTGCTTCGTCACAACTTGAAGAAGAAGCAAATTACTAATTTTTTTTGTTTGTTTCTAATTTTCGTTTCCATCATGAAAGATCTTCTTGGAATAATATCTCAGGCGTACAAGTAGCTAACGACCAAGACTAACTGAAAGAGTATGAGTAACAACGACGACGACGACTCTCAGAAGCCGGAGACCTCTACTTCCGGCGGAGTCGTCTCTCGATCAGCTCGAACGTTGTCTGACTACCTTCGCACCATTTCCTCCGGCGCTTCCACCGTCGCTCGCACCGCCGCTTCTTCCGTCGTTAACCGACCCTCTCTTCACGACCAGGTAAAGATCACTTCTTTACGGAACCAAATGGGCGTAGATTCTTGCTTAGGTGACAAGACTCGTTAGGATTTTGCTTCCTTTAAAATGGGTCACGAGAAAGTTGACAACTTGATATAAAGGGTGACGATTGCTTTAGGTGCAAGAATCATTAGGGTTTGCTTTGCTTAGTTTGGTTGATAGCTTTAAAAGTTTGGACCCTTTAGCTTGTGTAGTTGCTCTGTTTGAGAAAAGTTTGATTCTTTTTCTGATGCGAAAAGGTACTATGGGCGGGTTTCGATAAGCTAGAGAAAGAGGACGGCGATACTCGGAGAGTCCTTCTACTTGCATTCCACTCTGGTTTCCAAATCTGGGATGTCCAAGACACTGACAACGTCCACGTCATCGTCTCCGCTCATGACGGTCATGCTGCCTTCATGCAGATGCTACCTTACCCGCTTCTCTCCAAGGATACAGACGATGATGTGTTTTTCGAGAGCCGTCCGCTTTTGGCTGTGTGTGGTGACAGTTCTTGGGTGGAGATTTTAGACAGAGAGGACACCGCTTCTGACGACGACGCTGAAAGTGAAACCGTTGTGCCGACTCACGTGAACGTCTACTCGTTGAAGTCAAACTCTTATGTTCATACGTTGAAGTTCAACTCTGTCATCTACACCATTAGGTGCAGTCCTCGGATCGTTGCTGTGCTACAAGCTGATCAGGTTGTCTCATTTTGTTTCCTGTGGATTAGTCTGTTCTGAAACTAACATGTTTGACTTTGCAGATACATTGCTTTGATGCTAAAACGTTAGTGGAGGAATACAGTATTGTCACTAACTCCATAGCGTATGGCTCGTTGGGTGTTGGATACGGTCCTCTTGCTGTTGGTCCACGGTGGATCGCTTATAGCGCAAGTCGTATTGCGGATTCGAGCTCCACGATTTTCACTTCGGAGCTTCTCCCACTGTCGTCATCACCCAGCGTTGCACAGTTTGCAAGAGAGTCGAGCAAACATATTGTATCTGGGATTGCGAGGCTTGGAGGCAAAGGGTACAAGTCGTTGTCTAGGATGTGCACTGATGCTCTGCCTCTTCCCAATTCGTATATTCCTGGTTTTAAGGGCATTGGAGTTGCTACTGACAAAGTGCAAGACGCTGAGAGCATAGGAATGGTATTAATCTCCTCAAAAATCTTCCTAAAAGTTGTGTTGAGTTTTTTCCATTGATGCATAGACTTGGTGGTGTGTGTGTGTGTGTGTGTGTGTGCAGGTGATAATCAGTGATGTTATAAACAAAAGCGTGATATGTCAGTTTAAGGCACACAATAATCCGATCTCAGCTTTGAGCTTTGATCCAAGTGGGATGCTTTTGGTGTCTGCTTCGACTCAGGGCAGCAATATTAACGTGTTCAAAATACTGCCGAGAACCTCCAACACTAGTGATCCGAGCAAAGAGTCTTTTATGCATCTCTTCAAACTCCATCGTGGCTATACTTATGCGGTAAGCAGAGCTCTTCACTTTCGCGTACTGAAAAGTATTACGTTTCTTATTAACACCTGAGATTTTTTTGTGCAGGTGATACAAGGCATCAGTTTCAGCAATGATAGCAGTGTGATAGTGGTTAGCTCTTCAAGAGGGACAAGTCATCTGTTTGAGATCAATCCCCAGAGAGAGGGGCATCTTGCTGTTTCTCTGTCACCTGTTATTAAGATAAGAAGCGGAGACACCAGCGGATGGATTGGTGCAGTGAGCGGTGCTGCAGCTGCGGCGATGGGGACAGTGAGCGGTGTTGCAGCTGGAATGGTTGGAGGAGGAGGAGGAGGAGGAGGAGACTCTCTTCCGGGTTCAACCGCAACAACTTTCTGTGGTTCTGATAATAGCTTTGCGACGAGGAACCTTCTGGTTTTTGCTCCTTCTGGATGTATGACACAGTATGCGTTGAAGGCTGGGGGGGATGGTGATGAGGCTTTGGTGATGACGGGGATTGATGAGTCTGGTTCAGAGACTGAAGGACCGGTTGTGAGAGTACGAAGGTGGTCCATGATCCAAAACCGATCTAGAAGAGAGATGCAAGCTCAACAAAGTGACATATATGGAGCGACTTCGGATAACCTTGGGTTGCAGAGTGCTGAGGTACCTTGGAAAGTAAGTAAGAAAGGAAAGGCCCCCCTTGTGCAGGATAATCATCAGCTGTACGTGTCTGAAACAGAGTTGCGAGTGTACCAGCCACCTCAGCTAGCGTCATGGGAATGTGAAAATGTAAAGTTTCTTTCCTTCCTCTTCTTTTTTTTTTTGCTGAGATAAGAGAACTCTGTAATGTCTTGTGTGGATGTGGCTGATACTGTGTTTTGCACAAAAAACAGTATAGGTTTCAGAAGCTGGTATTGGATGGGGATGAGGAGAGTAATGGTGGAGGAGGGGAGATGGAGATTGAAAGAATCCAAGCTCAGACGATTGAAGCAAGAACAACAGTTTTGCGTCCAGTCTGGGGTTGAAGAGAAGTTGCAATTAGAAGAAAGAAGGTTATATGCTGTTTTGGTTTTATTGTTCTTCATCACAAACTCAGCTTCAAGTTCAGCAATAGAAGTATAGAACAACAAAAAAAACTGTGGAAAGTTGTATAGAATAGGAAAAGAAAATTTGACAGATTTTAAATGTAAATAGCTAGCAGTATAGTATTCTTTTTTACAGATTGACCCCATTACATTGATTCATGAACTGAAATCTTCTTTGGATGTAAACATAATAAGAAAAAAAAGGGAAAGTTTCTGCAATTTTTACTGCACCTTTTATAATGTCTTTGTGTGTTTACAAAGTAAAAATCAACAGAAGACTGCTACTAGTGAATAGAACAAACGCAAGAAAAAAAAGGAAGATAGCCTTGCACTTGCAGAGTATCAAAGAGACTACTACTAACCATCAGATTCATCATTGCCCATATCTAGGATTAGGTCCAAAGCTTCAAGGCTCTGTGATATCTGTAATGTAACTTAATTATCTGAATTCATAGAGCCTTGGATTAACAAGCAAGAAAAGAGATACTGTAGGAAAAACAAACTCGAATTTCCCTAAAGAATCAATGTTATAGAGTCTGTATCAAATGGTTTTCCTGGTTTCAGTAGTGCAGCCATGGCAAGAATCAAGCATTGACTTACACCAAACAGTAACTTTGAAGATACAAATTACAAAGTGTTGGTAGATTCCTATTTACGGCATGCTTTGGGTACATTGATCTCATTCTCTTCATGTAATGTATGGAAATGATACAAAGGAAAGGCTAAATTACTACTCCAGACTACAAAAAGGACTTTCAAACTCTAATGGCGAGAAAGTAAAAAAAAATATGTAAGAACCATCTGCCAAACTCTACTTAAAATTTACATGTAAATAGATAACATTGCGCCAAGCAATTGGAGTTTACAATGTGCATATCATTGTTCAGCAGATAACAGTTGTTGTTCATACGACCATAACATGATAAAACAAAAGTAACGATAAGACTAAGAAAGCTGAGAAAGAGGAAGTGAGCAAAACAAATGGACTTTTCTTTTTCTTTCTTTTTTTTTCAGCGGAAGCAAGAAGCAAACCAGTTGATGATTTTTTTTTTTGTCCAATTTAAGCAACTGGTGGACGAAGGACATGATCCTGAGAGGTATCGACCGAAGTAGGAGGCATGAACTGCCACATGGCAACTCCAGGGTAACTGATGATTGGCACCATCTTGTTTCCGGGAGCTTGGCCTTGCGCAGAAGCAAAAGCAGTTGGCATCATAGGTGGAGCTGGGAAAAAGCTTGGTTGAGGAGCATTCATGGCTTTCAGCTGCTGCTCCAGCTTCTCTTTCTCTGTCTTCAGCCTCTGTTTCTCATCTCGCAGCTCGTTTTTCTCGGTCTGATCGAGACCACAAAGGAAACTGGTAAGCATTCATAAGAAGGATGATTACAACAAGTCGAAGGAAATTTCTACCTTTAACTCTTTGATTTTGTCCTGAAGACTTGAATTTGAGTCCTTCAACTTCTGAGCCTCGCCGCGTAGCTGTGTCACCATGCGGACAGCATCGACCAAGATTGCAGCCTTGTCTGTTTTGGGAGGATTTCCAGGCTCCAGAATTACACTCAATTCGGTAAACCTGTAATTTATTTCAAAAAGGCGATTAAAATCTCAATTCCTACAAAATAGGAAAGAGAAGGATATACAAGTTGAAAAGATTACTTGTCATTCAGCCTGTCTCGACGCTGCTTCTCTCTACATGCTTTTGAGCTAGTGGCAGAAGATGATTCACATCTCGCCCTGAAAAAAAATAATGACCAGGATTACTTTTTCTGATACCTTATCAAAGCCAAAAATACTCTAAGAAAGCCAATACAGATCCACATAAACAGTTAAAGAACGAACTTATTTGCAGAAGTTGCTATAGTAACGTGGTCTTTTGAACAAAGGTGCGACGTGTGGAGTCCACGAGAAGAAGGCTTACCTCTTTTTGGAGCCAGGTTCCTTGCTGGCTTCTGAATTTGCAGCCGAACCATCAACTCCCGCGCTGAAACCAACAAGAACCAAAAAGAGTTATTAATAAAATACACAAACAATTCAAGGGAACTTACCATAAATCATTCCAACACTCATCTATCCCAAAGCGGAAGCTCAATAACTTAAAAAAAAAACGCTCACTTTCAAGGAAAGATTAATTTAAAAAAAAAAAATATTGACATGGTAAGGTCAAACTAGCAACTCAGATAAAAAGGCTCCCCTATCCACAAAAAGAATCTAATTCCCAAACTAACAAAGTGACAACGATCAAACGATGAATGGATTCCCGAATCAAAAAAACACAGAGAGAGAGAGAGTTGACTTTGAGATAAACAAACAAACACAAGAACTCTCCTGAAGACTTAAATGTCATTTAACCAGCTAAAGAGTCAACCTTTAAGCTTAAAATGATTTTTTTCAGATGACAAAACCTACTCAAACAATCACCACAACTTAGCCAAAATCAAATTACAAATTCCGTAAATTTTACTCCCATTTCTTCTGAAAACCTATGAAAAAGCTAACATTTTTAGGGTTCCCTTTGATCAAAAATCGAACACTCGCATGACTTTACTGATTCCTCCCAAACCAATGAGAAAGAAGTTGCTACGATCAGATCGTGAGCCTGATTGAATCAATAAGAAGTAGATTAGGAAACCTGGAATTGGAAGAAACGTTTCCAAGAGGTTGTTGGTGAAGGGGCCAAGAGAAACCAGGGCCTTGGATGGTGAAGCTTCCAAGCTCGGCATCGATCAGGTCGGATATCCAATTAGGGTTTTCGGGCGACACCATCTCCTGAAACTCCACACCGGTTAGATCGAATTAGCCAACAAAAGCGATTTATCCCGTTAAAAAATTTGATTGGTGGAAGGAAGAAAAAAACTGTTGGAGGAGACACGGAGTGTGGAATCACAGAGAGATTAGACTTGTTTTCACGCGCATTCTTCTATCTCTTTTGGGCTTTCAAGGCCCATCCATTTTATACACCCATTATTTTTATTTTTTTAATTCATATTTAATTTATGTTGTAGATACTAGATAGAAACCCATTAATAAAAAAAAAAAAAAAGAAACCCACTAATATTTTAAATCTTAAAAATGTAACTTATAACATACAAAATATTATATAAAGTGTTCCAGTATATATTTAAATACGTCTCTGTAAAGTGTGAGTAAAATTATTAAATGTGAATTTCGTAGAATATGTAAAAATATTGGTTTTATTTTTATAATATTTTCAAAATTTATTATAAGTAAATGAATATTAAATTATTTTATATATGTTAGTGTTAGATCATCATCTAATTATCAAAAAAACAAGAGTTAAAACAAACATCTTACTTGTTTTTGGTTAAATCAGAATGTTTGAACTTTTAGGCTTCCCAAAAGAATAGCATTCACTTGATAATCTAATAATGCTTCCAAAGACTGTCAAAAATAGATAAGCTCTACACAATTGCAGTTTTGTCAAATAAAGTATGCAGTAGAAAATAGTAATCTTTTTTTAACTGAGAAAATAGTAATTATTTCTCAGCTGGTTTTGATTTTCTATTCGTATACTAGTATATTTTTTTCTTTGCTTAGATATAACAAATTAAACTGATAATGATTTATGATCTGCTTGGTTGTATTTGTACCGAAATTATTCGAGAACATGGTTGGATGGTCGTTTTGTCGTTATCTAGGAGAGATCACATTCTTCTGCTTCCTTCCGTACATTCATGGATGGAAGTTCCATAAGGAATTGTTCCAAAATACTATGAATATATACATAAAATATAACATATATGTTAGTCCATTGTTATCTTATGTTATATAGAGTTTTTCTGAATGTAAAAACTTCAAACGAGGTTCAATCGGTAGATTATAACGATGTGGTAAAAGAAGCAAACACTCCAACGATATAAGATAATGTTTTTACGTATTTGTTTCATTTAATCAGTACAATACATAACATATTCTAGACACATACATGATATATGTTTTTTGTCACAACATGATATATGTATATAAGTAGCTATTTTTCATGCTTTAAGATAAGGTTGGTATTTAACTATTCAACCAGCATTGCAAATATAAATATATTTGTTAGTGTCAAAATTTTTAAAATGTAAATATAAGATTCCCATGACATCGCAGGTTCATATAAGAAAAATTCTATATAGAGGGGTAAAATATAATAGCAGCTCTTCTGTTTATTATAAGAAAACTAGTTATTTCTTAAACTATAGGTGTATAACAACGAATAATAGCATCGTGAGCTTTACGCGTTCGAACAAAATTTTGCATAAATATATCACGTAGAAGTCAACTTATTTTCTTTGGAAAAGCTAAATTAATTAAGTCAAAAAAAAGCTAAATTAATAGACTTATCAACTACTGCTCAGGGATATCCATCGAGACACCGTGAGTATATCCTCTTAATAATTTTAACCTATTAGCAAATTTCGATCATGTTATTTTATATATATTTTATATATTCATGGTCCTTCTTCTCTTGATATCTTATATATATAGTACATACACAAATTTAATTATATACAAAGTAATTACAGGGGAGATGATCCTCTTCTTCTTATTATAAGCTTCCACTGCTATTATTTGAAGAATCACAAAAAAAAAAACTATACTCCGGCTAATCCAACTGCTTTTAGTTTGATTAAATAATGAATGCAGAAGTGACGTTATCTATCAACTTGAGTATCTTATCTATGATAAACTTTCAATATTCTGAATCAAATGTAATATCATATGAGTGTTCTGTATAATAGAGTTTGACTTATTCCGTTACCAAGTTTCGTGGACAGTGGAAGCATGAATTGTGCCATTTTAGTGCTCCAAATGTTTCTTAGTTTACCTTATCCATTAAGAGAGATTTACACTTTAAGTCACTTATTGACTTTAAGCACCACAATAGATCACTTCTCTATACTGAGACACTTTTTTACAACTAAAGCCCAACTAGACTCGTTTTGGTCCGTGAGAGCAATTAGGGCTGGTTACATTTTGAATTTCAAATTAGAATTGGTTTCATTTTTTTTCTTTTAATATTAAGATATTGTAAATGCAGAGATATTTTCACAGTTTCCTCTCCTCTTTTACCGTGAAACACAGCTACAGAGGACGACGGTTCCATTTTCGATTCATCTTCGATTCTTCACCGATCGCAACTTGCTGCCTCAATTCCGCTGAGATACCAGGATGAGGAGGAGTGGTCGTCGTGCTGGCAAAGGTTAGTCGGACATCCGCCGGTGTCTCTTGTCGCGCTTTTGGATTTAGACTAGGGTTTTGTTTTTTGTTTTATTTTTGTTCTCTTTACATTCGCACAGTCTAATTTGTTGATTTGATTTTGGAACAGTGCAGAGGAAGAGAACCCAGGTGACGCGGAGGACTCGATGGGGTTTCGTCGGCGGCTGAGAAAAGAATACGTAGTTGGTGAGTCTCACTTAGCCATCACCGGAAAGTTTTTGGTTTCCCCCGCACCCTATTTTTTGTTGCCGATGGTAGATTTTGTTTGTCCTCACTGGAAATCGGTTACAGAAGCTTCTTTTCTCAGTCGTATATGAGAGGAAGATTGATGTGAAGAAAGACTTGAACTTTTTTGTACCTTTATATGTTCATGTCACAATATGTGTGGTTTCATATAGTTTTACGTCTCTTTTTGTTAATCCTAGAAGTTCTGTAGTTTTACAAGTAGATTTGGTTTCATATAGTTTAAGGTCTCCTTTTGTTAGTTAGAATATGAATCCGTTTGTCTTTTTACATTTCGCCTAGTCTAATTTATAGTTTGATTTTGGAACAATGCAGAGGAACATAACCCCGGTGACACGGAGGACTTGACGACGTTTCGTCGGCGGCCGGCAAAAGAACACGTAGTGGGTGAGTCTTTTTTAGCCCGGAATGTTTTGGGTTTTCTGTTCCTATTTGTTGTTGCTGATGGTTATTTTTTTAAAAAAAAATTTTGGCTTATACAGAAGAGACAAGCCCTGAGGAGAGTCCTGATGAACGATACCCGAGCCAACGCCACAACTGTAATTCATAATTGGAGTACCTTTTTCTGGTGAGGGATGTGTTTGAAGGTATTGGCGAGATGGAACAGCTTTTGGGGTCGTGCTTTGGAAACCTTTCCAGGTTGCCAGTGAGGAGATGTGATTTGTGTACATGTTTATGTGTATATGTGTTCTGCTAGGTTGTACATGCGTACAATGTTTTATATGTACATGTGTACACCTAAAATTTATTTTGTAGATGTACAATTATTCGCATGTACACTACGCCACAACACATCTACATGTACAATGTTTCACAAAAAATCTTGTAACTCGTTTCTTATACTTTGTAACTTGCTTCATTGTTGATCCCTTTAAACACATGATTCTGAAATTTTAGCATTTTATTGATGACAATGATGATTTTCTGATTTCTTTTTGGTGGCTTTCAAACAACTTGTGAGGTAATAGAAGCAAAATGACATTCCCATGTTTTTTACTGAGTTCCAGCTTGATAATTGAAATTGTTAGTATGTTTCTTATTTCTTTTTGGTGACTCTCGGAAACAGAGATTAATTTTGGTTTCAATGGCGTCCATGTGTACACGTAATATTTATTATCCACACGTACAATACTTCACAACATATCTACATGTGCAATATGTTTCACAAAAAACTTGTTTACTATTCTTATGTAACTTTCTTCACATGTACAATACGTGACAAGACTGATTATCAAAGGCCAGATTCTCATTCACAAGTTTGGAACACTGATTATGTTTTGTTTTACTAAATGTGTTATGTCTATTATCCACATGTACACATAACTCTCATTATTCACATGTACACATAACTCTCATTATTCACATGTACATATAGTTTATATTCACATGTTGCAATATCGACATGTACATTGGATTTTAATATCCACATGTACATTGGATATCAATAGCCACATTACTGATAAAAACACTATCAAATCTTAGAGGTCAAGATCGAAACTTTACAGGTAGGATAAATTCAAAACTTGTGATGAACATTAGTAGTATCATCAATCACATGAAAGAGAAACTAACTTAGAGGCCAAGTTCGAAACTTTACAATCACCAAACACCAAAATCTGCAAGCTTGAGCACTCAGTTTCTTAATCTCCCTCCCCAATAGAGAAATCATCCCCTTTTGAACCTTTCTTCTTATGTTTCTTGCATCTCGGATCATCGCAGCTGCAGAAGAAAAAGACATGACGATGACAATTGTGGGAGTGTTACAGATTGCGGCAGTGGCGTTGAGTGAAAAAGAGTGAGAAGAGATTAGAATTTGCCATTAGCGCAACGTTTAGAGCAGATCTGGTGTTCTTGAGAGCCATGGCGTAAATAGAGTATGTGGTAACGCTTCTTCGTTCTCAATCTTGGACTGAGCACAAATCATCTTCTTCCTTGCTCTCTGTAAGTCAAGCGCTCTCTCTCACCATTATTTTTTTCCGATATGTCTGAAATACGAGAGAGGAGATATCTAATACTAATAGATCAATGGGAAAGTTTTTTTGGTTTTTTGAGATTCAGAAAATAAAATTGAAGCAGGCGACTACGATGGAGCCGCAGGGATGAAGCTTAAAAAAAGAATTTTAATTAGGATAATCTATCCAGATCCAGATCTGGATAAATTAATCTGAGCCGTCCGTGTTATTTAAAGATCAACGGCTGTAAATGAAGCCTGCCCAAACAATTGATTAGTTAAAAAAAGAAGAGAGAAGAGACAGGAAATGTAATTGAGAGTCAAGTGGAACACCTTCTCTCCTCTGGTTTCTAACGAGTCTTTAGTAAAAAGTGCTCTTGTAGAAGAAAGTGACTTTCTCTGATATTTATAAGTAGAAAAGTGACCTAGAATGTAAATTTTTCATCCATTAATAGGGGTTCAAGGGCAGTTGAGTATATAAATCATAGAGAAAAGTCTATGTACTTTGTAGGCAACATTCATTCTTTATGTTCTCGTTATAAAAATCTGATTTGATTAGTTATTTGTTTTAGTTTGTTTCAAAAAATTCGAATATCCATAAATTTTACAATCAAAACAAGTTATAATATGCAATATCTATAAAATGAACTAATCGCAACTAATATTTTTTTAAAAAAATCTATTCCAATCCATTATATGCATATATATAATATATTTTTGTAAAATTTACAGTATTATCATTCATTTAATTGACTATATATTATTAGATTTTTTAAGAATTAAGAAACACTTTATTTTTAATAAAATTATATTAACTTTTGGATTTTTAATAAAGTTAGTTTTGATTTTATTTATCTTGTCCAGTCAAAATATAGATTTTCAGATATTCAGAGACTGAATATTTGGATGTCTGGACAGTTGCAGAATGGATACAAATTGGAAGATTGATGATCCAAATAAAATAAATCAGATTATGAATACTCCAGAAATTGGGATATTGGCATTATGTTCATCCCTGCGTGGTAAGGTTTATCTGGGTTAGTGCAATGAATTATTATTTTTGTGTATTAAATAAGAAAAACGACGGTGGAGCATTGAAATACTAGAAATGTATGATATGTTAAATTATTGATATAAAAGTTTTTTTCTTCTGTAAAAAGCGATCTATCATGTTTTTCTTTGTTAATGGTATAGACACACGCAACGTCATTAGAGAAAAAAAAACAGTACATTTCCATGCATGACTTAAAATAGTTTGGTAAGTTTCTTTAGAAACAGGAAAGTATACTAGTGTTAACTATCAATTTTGAGATCATAGAGTATGATCCTATCACTATCAATTTTCCCCTTCCTCAAAATTCACACACCAATACCACAGTACTGTACAAATCCGAAATGACTCTATTAATAACACCGACTAAATTAACCTTATTAACAAAAAGTAAACACTCGACTACAAGTAGAATTGTTTGTACATATAAAGAGTGCCGTGCCAAAGTTGGTGAATGCCATAACCAATAAAAATCCCAAGTTCCGACAAAAATGTGAACAGTTAAACATTGTAATATAAAGTAAGAGTATACAGTTGAATGTTTCACAGGTTCTAGATCAGACCAACCATAATTATTAGCTCATTTTTTGATTGAACACTAACGTTAGACTTTTACACCAGGTTAATTAATTGATCAATAACAAAGAGAAATTGATATTTTGAACCCCATAAATTTTTTTTGAATCCAAACACATGCTAAACCAAACAACATGTATATAAAATGCTAAACCAAACTATACAGATTACAAGCAAAAGGTCTTTGTGTGTGTTTCACGTTAGAATCATCTCTGCTCATCCTTCATCCAAAAGTGTTTTGACAATATTTTAAAAGTACAAACATTAAAATACTTCAAATCTTTTATTTTTTTTCTCTCAACCAAGACTCAAACGATCCAATGGTTTAATGATGTTAGTCTGCCTACGCGGAGTTCCAATCTCACAAGCATTCACTCTCGCTGCGAATCTAAGCGAGCAGAGAGACTCACCGGTCGAAGAAGATTCAGGTGCAATATTCACAAACATCAGCGTCTTTGAGTCACCTCCTAAGCAAGGCTGAATAAAATACACAAATGAAAACATAGTTTCATCATGATCAGAAGAAACATAATCTTTTTGATAATATATGCATGTGTATGTTTGTATAGTAGTTAAGTGTACCTGGAGAAGATAAGTCAGCTTCGAGTTTCGGAATGGAACATGGTCATCTTTCTTTGCTAAGGCGAAAATTACATCACCAAGAGACGACAAGCTTTTGTTGATTGCCTTAAAAAAAATAGAATGTTTTTCTAAGCTACAATTGCTAGAAACAAAAAAAAACCATAATCTTGTTTTTTTTTATTAAAGAGAGAGCTTACTTGAGTTTCTTTAAGTCTATCACCGGTTGATCCACTCTTGGACAAACGCTCACTCCCTGCAAGATCAATCAGGTTCAACACCCCTTGTACTTGCTGCTCAGTGCTCTGTAACAACAAGAAGAACACAAAAACATAAGTCCAATCTCTACAAGAATAAGAAGAACTAGTTTAGTTAATAGAGATACCTCGTTGACACCGGAGATTCTTAGTGTGAAAACGAAATGGCTTCTTGATGATTGCTCGTTCATCTGAGTCTTCCCCACCGACCTAAAACAAGAAAATAAAAACAACTTTTAGAAAACCATAACCAATATGTTAATGGGTTTTTACTTTTAAGCTTATTCACCTGTTACGAGCAGCGTGATCCAAGAGGAATGAAACCTCTCTGGAGCTTTTAACATCCAAGATAGTAAGCTCAGCGACATGCGTGTTCCCATGAGCATCATGTTTAATAGCATGTTTCTGCGGAGAAACACCATTCTCTGTTCTCACCGCTTCTTTGTTTGTCGACAAGAGGTCTCTGATCGTTTCATTGTATATCTCCAGCATAGAAACCTATGCACATGAAAACCAAAGTTATAACCACAAGGATGTTATCTTACTCAGTGCTAACTTAACAGATAAAGAGTTACCTACCTGCAATTCGTACTTCCAACCTTGAGATCTAAGAGACTGCCTCGTCTCAAATATCTGCTCCAAACACCTTGGGATCAGTCCTTTCTCCTCCACGTTCCCTGGCTTACCCATCATCGTGTAAGTCTTCCCCGAACCGGTTTGACCATACGCAAAAATGCACACCTTGTAACCATCGAGAGCACTTTGAACGAGCTGAGAGATCTCTATGAAAACGTCTTCTTGCGTTGTGTTAGGCAGAAACACCTTATCAAACGTGAACGAATGCTTTTGCGCATTTTGCATCAAGTCAATACCGTGACCAAGTAGTTCTAGAGATGCTGGGTATGAAATGGTCTTCCCCTCGTCACCGTTGTTCTCTCCTGGCAGTAGAGGTCTAACTCTACAGAACACACGTATGTTCCCTTTCAGTTCCTGTAAAGATGATGAGAGACAAATAAAACAGTGATCAAGGCAAAGCTTTACACAAAAGGGAGGCAGAGGTTACTTAAAAGAGGATGATCATTACAAGAATAGTATTGTGTAACTTCTTCCTTAGCTTTTCTCCTTCAACGAGTTTAAGCTCTGCTTCTTCTACACGGCTTTTGAGATCGATAATGGTTTGCTTCTGGTCTTCAAACTCGTTCATTTTCTCAAAGGTTGTTAGATCAGACATCTAAACAAACCATAAACAAATCAAGAATGGTAACAAAAACATGGGAAAAAACTAATGTGAATGTGATGAAACCTGAAGTCTCCTATCAGAAGATACTAGTCGATCTTGCAACTCCCTTATCTGGTTACTCTGGGAACAACAAGTGGTCTGTATGTACCAAAAAAATTAACATCTTAGTAGAAAGCAATCTGCAGAAGATCTTGGTAAGAAAATATGAAACCTCAAGCTCAGTGATGGTGTCTTTGAAGTCATTGTACTTGTTTGCTTCAGTTTGTAAGGTTTTTAACTCAGTTAAATGGTGATCACGTTCATCTTTAGCCTGCTGTAGCTCCACCTTGAGACTCGCGATTTCGTTTACCAGTTCAGCTTTCTGCTTCATGATATCCTCTTTAGAGGCCTTAAAACACACAAAGACAAACCAGTCATATTCTGATGAGAACCTAACATTTGCTAACATTAGAGTATGAAAAACACCTTAGAAGCAGCAAGCTGATCCTGCAATGCTGAGAATTGACCCTTCAAGTTGCCAATGTTCTCAACAATCTCTGTCCTTTCTTTCTCGCCGCGTTTTATAGTTTCATGAGCTTCATCAAGATCACCTTGTAGCTTGCTGTTGTACAGCTGCAAGCTTGAGTTATACTCTTGCAACAGTTTGTACATGTCATTTACTGATTGTATCTGAACCAAACCCCACAAAAAAAAGTCATTAGGTGACATTATTTTTTAACATTTCAGATCTTTTTTTTTTAAGTTCCCTCACTCTTTGATTAGCAGTTTGAAGCTCTCCTTGTGCTTTTCCAAGCTCTTCTGAGAGACCACCTTGTGCCTTTTCAACAGCAAGTCTTGCTTCTTTCTCTTTTCCAAGAGAATCATTTGCAGCCTAATTACCAGAATGTTTGGAATTACAAACATCAGACAACAAGTGTTTTTGACTAGAAAACAAGCAGCTTTTCTTACCAGCTTCTCTGTTTGTTCCTTGGCAAGTTGAATTTGAGCAGATTCAAAATTCTTCCTCAGCTCCTCAATGATCATATTCAGCTCCTCTTCTTTGTTTTTCAAGCTAGCCTCTGCCATCGAATTACACTAAAATATAAACCCCCAAAAACTTATTAAACTTCAATAACTAAACTCTAGTTTTGCAAAAACGCACCCATATCAGCACAATGCTTCTCATTCAATACTAAAGCGTTCTTCAACTTCTCTTGCTCAAAAGCGTAGTCCAACTCCAGTTCTTGAAACCATCTAATGCAAAGTCTAAGTCTTTTTATATATTCCATCATGTTCTCGCATCTCTCCTGCAAAAAAATCAACCACCAAACCAAGAAGAACATTCACAATTCAACTCAGATCAAAAAAAGGTCAAACACAAAAGTCTTTAATGCTCTTATCAAACAGACATAAACTGTTTTTGTCCCCACAAGTTGTCTAAATCTTCTTCAAAAACCCATCAGGTCCAATGAGAAAAGCCAATAAGCAAAAGTGTCAGTTTAATCCTTAAGAGATTGTACCACCAAAAGGATCAACACATAAAAACAAAGTCTTCAATGCTATTGCCATCTAAAGGTCCCCACAAACTGTCTTATAACAAATCAAAATCTTCAAAAAAAAAAAAAAAAAACAACGGATACAACAATAAAAGAAAGTAAAACTATTTAAAATATAAAACTTAGCACCTTCGACTTTGGTAACAAGAACCCTATTAATTGATATTCTTATCCAGTCATATTATCAAACAAAGAAAAATAATAGTTGGAACCTTGTAGTTAAACTTGCTCTTGTACTTGATTCGCTCATTAAGAAGAGCTTCAACATCTTCTCTTGTGAACTCAACCTGACCACATTCAGATCCCGCCGTGCTCACCGGAGCACTGTCCGGCGTCAGATCTTTAGACCCATTCGTCACCGGAGAAGCTGACCGGATTCTTCCATTGTTTGCCATCGTCCCCACCATAACAAGGAAAGACTTGCTCTCTCTTCTTGTTACTTTAATCACTTCAAGTCTCTGTCTTCTCTACCAATCAAAGTATAAACCTGCAACAAAGAGTCGAGATCTTTAGACATAAATAAAAATGTTAAATTGAGTAAAAAAAAAGATTAAATGAAGGAAAAGGAAGGAAACCCGTGAAGATGGTGTAACTAAAAAACATTGATTTGAACGAGAAACAGAGCATTTTGAGGATAAAGATTGAGACTTTAAGGGAGAAGGATAAGAAGTAAAGAAACCCACTGACTTTAAAGAATGAATGTGGAAGACATGTCCAGATTTGCGTGAGCTGTTGAGAGTGGAGGAACACTAAATATTGAAAAGAGGATCTTTGGCATGGAAGAGGGTGTCTTTGTACTACTACTAAAGGATTTGGGTTTTAGTAATGGAGACACGTTTCAGTTTTGTTCTTCTGGTCTCTTCTTGGTACTGTGGCTACTTGTTTTCTATATTTGTTGTTTTGAATGTTCAGAGAGAGAGAGAGAGAGATGAGAGAGGTGAGAGGTGAACGTGGGGCCGTTGATTGGATCTGAAGTCACCGAGGTGATGCAATCACAGCCGTTGCTTTGTTAAGCAGCAAAGAAATTGGATATAAAAGAAAATGTTTATGTTAGGAGGAGTCTTTAGGACCAAAGGGGCAGTGGGGGTAAGGTCAGTGTGACTCAGTGGACTTGATTATGACTTTAGATCCATACACCAAAATAATTAGTTAATTCTGATTTAGTAACACAGAAAACATAAATCGGATTTAAGGTGAACATTCCTTCAATCAGGACTTTTATGTTAAGAAAAATAAAAACAAAATTTTGCAAACGATTCATTTATGAAAAAAAACATTTTTAAATTGTAAAAATGAATCATCTAATATTTTTTCTTCAGATAAAAATTAGTTTACACAAGTGTATATATATACACATATATTTCTGTCCAAATATATTTTTAAAATTATTGTAAACATATGTATCTAATAAATAGAACAAAAGTAAAAACCATATTCATGAAATGAAAAAAAAATCGTTATATAAGAGAATATATATCAGATTTTTGTAAGTTATTTTGAATACCATGATTTATGTTTTATTTCCAATATCCCAAAATTTCAATCTTTAAACAGTTTTTTTTTTTATATTTTGTAGTCAAAGCCCAAAATTTTAGATGGAATCTTCTTGTTTGGTTTTAAACAAGACTAGATCTTGATCCGCGCTTTGGAAGCGCGGAATATTTTACGATGAAAAATTTCACTAATAACTTAACAAATATTTTGGTAATTTTTAAAAGTGTGTATTTAAAATACTTTTGCATTTAAATCAGTGTTTTTAAATTCAACCCGATTGTGATTATACCGATTAATTCGGAGATCTGACAATTCAATTTAGGTTTTTAAAATGTTCATATTAAAAAATTACTAAAACCCGAGACTAACCGATTGAACTGTTGGATGACCGATATGTAATCTAATTTGATTTAAATTGTAATAATTTCATAATTTGTAATCTTATGCTCCAAATTTTAAAGTTCATTAATTTACAATTTATGAAATTATGACGTTTCTACAAAATTTTAAAAAGAAAATAATAGATATAACATAACTAAGATTAATTATTGTATTGTTTGGAAACATTGATAGTAGTATAAAAAATATATTGTTTGGAAACATTGATAGTAGTATAAAGAAATAAATATATTGTTTGGAAACATAGATAGTAGTATAAAGAAAGAAATATTAATGATTTAATGTAAGTTTAACTACAAAGTATAAAGATGTATTTAATTTAAAAACTTACAAAATAAATGTTAGATCCAATAGAATGTTTCTGTTTTAATAAGATAGATGTAAAATACGTTATCATATGTTGTATGTATTATCGGTAATCTCACATAGTATATTTTATAACGATTTCAGAAACAAAATTTAAGAAAACCTAACAAAACTTGTCGGTAAAATGTGATACGTCAACATTTTTAGACAATAGATTCCTTTCAGAAAAAAATAGATATTTTATTTTACCGAAGTTACTCTTAGAATTGATAAGATTGCTCAAAGTAGTCACGTTTCTGGTTTGAAAAGGTATGGGCTAAAATTGTCCGAATGAAAAACTGTCATTTGTCGTATACTGTAGTTCTTTAGATTCTGTCTCGTACACTGACGAGATGTCAAATTTCATGTGAAACTCTTGTGATCCGAAGAGCGAGCTCTATTAGCAGTTGAAATATAGTTTTTTTTCGAGAAAGGGTTTGCTTTTTTTTTTTGTAACTGGGTTTGCTTTTTTTCGACGTAATTGAATACTCTTAAGCATTGATTTAGCTTTGTGGATTCAGAACATTGAAGTAAATAGGTAAATAATGTTTACCTTTTGGGTTAGTGTGACACAGTCATTTAGTGCATTCGAGACTCACTATAATCATTTTTAACTTTTTGATCAAAAAAAAAAAATCATTTTTAACTTTAGTTATATTCTTAAAGTTAACAATTCTTTTGTTGTTTAGCACCATAATGTTGAAAACTTTTTGATTCACCTTTTACAATTTTAAAACCAGTTTAACTAGATTTTTGATCGTTGAGATGGGTTTTGAACTTGCGCATATATATTCAGATATAAAAATATATGTATCTGGATAAAATACATATATTCTATTAATTTAGAATCCTATTTTTATCTATTTAAATAATTGTCATTTAAATTTGGGCTCCTTCATATTTGATTTATTCTATTATGTTGATTAATATAAACAATTTATATAGTTATAATTAATACATCTAAACAATTACAATTCTAACCAAAACAATTTTGTAAATTGAACAAAAAATATAAGAACAAAAAAATATAAACGCGTTAAACGCAGATAATATTCTAGTACTACTTTATGCAAAGGTGATTAATAGGATAAACTATTAATTATAATAAAATAGTTTCGAATAAACTATTATAATAAAATGTATCAGACAGCGTTATTTTTTTTTTGTAAATCTGAAATAGTCAAACTATATCCTGTAAACTAGAATAAACTATTATAATAAAATGTATTAGCCTTCGTTTTTTTTTTTTAAATCGTGGCTTCGAATATCAAGTTGAAATGGTCTGGAAACCCCAGTTTACAGATCCAGACTGGTATAATATCTTATTATAAAATGCGTTTCAAATGATTTGTGGTCTGCATGTAGCTTGTATTTGAAATTTTCTTGTTCGACGAAATGGTCTCCATTTGTATTTTCGATTGAATAAGAACTAAATTTAAGCTTGTCATGTAGACAGTTTTTATAATAATAAATTATTAATTTGATTCCCTGGTCGTATGTTTCAATCTCATGACCAAAAACATGCATATTTAATCTATTTTTTCCTTAGTTTAAGAATTTGTTTCATATAATTTATTAACTTTCATTGCGTCAAATGGGTGCCAAGTATATTTTCCCTTTTTCTTTCTTTTCTTAAACTTTTCCCTTTTTCTTTAAAACGTGAATTAGTTCAAACTTCAGTGTTAAGCCATGATTTTGTACTCCCACTCATCTAACTGAATCAAATTATATACTAAGTATATATCTTCAGAATCTAAAATAAATCATGTTACGTATGGCCATTTATAGAAACAGGCTATTCAATCTCTAGCACACAAAAACTCTCAAGAAACTAAAATCCATCATTTGAAATTTCTTATATACATTTGAAATATTAAATGCAAAATATGTCTAGACGTTTAATATATGGACAAACAAACTGCAAGATAATGATATTTATTCATAAAATTGTTTTTATGGTTCGTACGTATACAGTTTTCTATATTAAAATAGAAGTTAAGGAAGTGCACCAAACATTTCACATGAAGAAAGGGTTGTTGCCAAATCTATTCAGTTCATAGTCGAGAGCTCCGAAGTTTTCATCGAAAGTCATTTTCTCACATCAAACCTAGACCTACTTCTTCGGTTAAAAAATTGTTTAATACTGTTCTGTTATATATTTTACTTGTTCCACTAACACACTATGAAAACCATTAAAGAAAAGACATTACAAAGTAGGTTAACCATATTGATTAAAACTAGAACTTGATCTGTGCGTATGTGCAAGTATTAGTTTTTACTTTTTCATACATTAATATCTGTTTTTCATAATTAGTGTTATATATTTTAGATGTATCGCTGTATAACAAATTAAACAAAATATTTAGGCTGAATCATGTAGTATGATATTTTGGTATAGATATTTGAACATGTTTCAGATACATTGGTTGTTTCGATATTTTTTATGTTATACCAAAACCGAACTCATTTACACCGATCGGATCCAACTCAAAACCCATACATAAATTATAATATCAAAGTTGGGCTTAATTTTAAATAAAATATAAGCGATACTGAAAGAAATAATCCAAATGTTTATGCCTAACTGATTCAATAATAATTTTTTTTAAAACTCTTTCTATGTGTTTGACCAAATTAAGTGAAAAGAAAAAAAATTTATTTAGTAAAATAATTATATGGAGTGAAAAATTAGATGATAATAATTATAATGTGTTTTTATTATTTTGATATAAATTATTATTTTGTTCACGTGAACTATATTTTTAAACTATAGTGTTGGCTATGTAATTTTTCACCGATTGAAGCTAAAATAAAAAGTTTTAGTAAAACATATAAATCGAAATTTTAACCATATGTAAACCTGGTTATTTTACATTTTGATTTTTATAATTGGTATAAAGTTAATGCTGATTAATTAATAAATAAAAATCTGCAGTATTATTATTATGGTAATATAATTAATGATATGATATATGTTTAAGGTAACACAATTAATGAAATTATTAAATTAAGTTGAAATAAAATGATAATTAATGCAATAACTTGTTGAAAATAGTGTAAATTTTATTTTGTATTTCTATTTTAATATAATAGATGAAGGAAAGATTTTTGAGATCTCGAAAGATTTAAATCTCGCATTGTAAGAAAATTTATTCTCATTCTATAATCATCATCTGAAACTATTCTTAGGAACACCACTGGATATATACATATATGTCACACTTTTTATATGTAAAAATAAATAAGTGGTCCACTTTGGAGTTTATTTCTGTGCCGCTACACAATAGTAATTATTATTGATACACCTAATCGGTAAATCGTCCTCACGCATCCCCTATGAGTTTATGAGCAGAAAAGTATCTAGTTTGGTCGTTGCGTTGGAATGTAAAAGGGAATTGCTAAGATGGTGAAAATGTATCATGGGAAGAATGTTCAAATCTGAGAGGATTTTATGAGCTAACTAGATTTAATAAATTTTACACATAAGATTTTCATAATTTGTGTATAGAATTCTATTGATTGTTCAAATCTGAGATGGATTCTACATGGGGGGAGTGGACTTTGATGATTCTAATAGTTGAGAGGATTTTACGAGTTAACTAGATTTAATAAGGGGGGTTATTGGGAGATGAATTTTCATGAATTTTTGAAATTTTGAGATTCCTTTGTTATTGGTTCTTGGATTTCATAAATCTTAATAGAATCCATTGTTATTGGTTTAAGAATTTTCAAAATCCATTCAAATCCATTATTATTCAAAAAGTTTTGTTATTATAGATTCTCTAATTCTAACTAAATCTATTGTTATTGGGACATGAATTCTATTCATTTTTATTCATGAGACTCAACTTTCAAAATATCATATGTATCCATGTGATTTTCAAAATCCATGTGCAACTTTTACCAAATTATGTCTAAATCTATAATTCATTACATTTTGTATACCATTACACTTTTGAAAACATAATTTTTATTTATAATTTTTATCATTTTCAATATATAATTATATATATATATATAAACTTTTATGATTACAGTTTCATAATCATTACAGTTTTATTAAAGAGACACACTTGGACTTTGATGATTCTAATAGTTGAGAGGATTTTACAAGCTAACTAGATTTAATAAATTTTACACATAGATTTTCATAATTTGTGTATAGAATTCTATTGATTGTTAAACTTTTAAGGTAAGAAATTAATGGTGGTAGGAAAAAGTGAAAAATAATTATTTCAATCATTAAAGAGGCAAAATGTTATTATATCCCCTTAATATATAAATAATACAAAAATAAAAAATTTAAAAAATGTTTTTAATAATTTTGAAATATATTTTTAAAATTTTAACTTTTTATATAAAAGGTTTCAATTTTTTTTTCAAATTTCTTTTTCAATTCTTTTTGAAATTAAAAATACGTTTTGAGAAAACTATTTTTTTTTTTACTTTGTTAATTTTAATAGTTATTTTTTATTTTTTAAGTTATGATTTGTATCATGTTAAAGTTGTGATTTGTATTATTTCATTCTTCAATTTTGTATGTTTTTATATATAAGTGAATTTTATTACATTAATTTCGAAAATCTTATGGGTATAGATGATATTCTCAAAGTTGAGTTTTACGAGTTAAAACAAAGAAAATTTACATCTCAATAACAATAAATTTTAATAGAATCCCAAAATCAATGAAAACTAAACTTTCCAATAACAAAGGATTTTGAGTTAAATTTAAAAGTCATTACCCAAATAACAATAGATTCTACTCAGATTTTAAAAATTCATAAACCAATAACAACGGAATCTCAAAATTTAATAACTTCTTTAAAATTCTTTTACCATAACCTCCCCCCCACACCTAGTGTCTCTATAAATTGAGAGTTTTCTTGGGTCTAGTTCCGTTGTCCATATGCCTAAACAGTTCACACATTGATTTAGATTCAGTGACTTGCTATACTTGTGTCAGTTGTATGTTTGTATACGTGGAAAAGATATTCGTGGAACATATCAAGAAACCATAATAATAATCAACAGATTAAAACTTGTTCTTGGGGATTTTGATCTCTAAGAAAGAGTAGTCGTCTTTGTTTGAGATGAACGCTTCGGATTTTTTGAGGTCGGCATCGCCGGGAAGCTCGAGACGACGGACGTAGCCGTATTCCCACCACCGGCCGCTTCTCCAATCGCCGTTGGCCACCGTTTTCCATTGGCCACTAATCTCCATCACTTTCCCATTAGCGTCCACATACACCTGCACGTTATTTTTCCCCACCACTAATATACAAGAGTATCAAAAAGATTCTGATCAGTTTTTCTTGAACCCTCTAGGAAAGGGATTATATAATATAATTATTTGGTTTAATTTATTTCCGTATTTCTCATTTGATTAGTACGTAAAAGTTGTACGATACGATTCACTTGATTAAAAAAAATTGTAACTAGTTAAAGGAAACCATTATATATGTATGGGTATTCTGTTTATGTTTTAATCAAAACTATATCTTTAGCTTAACAAAACAAATTCAATTCCTTTTTACCTTTTGGATATAAACTAACATTCAATATGATTTTTTATATCAGTTTTTTTTTAATTCTCGTTCGGATCAGATGTAAGACATTATATATGCCATTGTTCTCTTGAAAAGCTTTAAAAATAGAGAATAGTAAGAAAATATATACCAGGGAGGTCAGATTGAAGGACATAAGCTTGATCGGTTTGAGACCAGTCCACTCTACACTGTCCTAAGCTCCTGAGGCTCGCCAGCAAAACATCCGCCTCGAATTCCCATAGTGGAAACGCGTCTGACGGATCAAAGTACTTCCCGAACAAAAACGGGCTGAAAATAGATCCCTCGCTGAACACAACCTTCTCCGAGCCTCCTCCTCCGCTCAAGAACCTCCGGAAAACGTCCTCACCTAGCGGTACGCGCCACTTTCCCGGCGTCTTGTCGTCGGTGTGGATCTCTAATTTGAGGCTACCATTACTACTCGTCATGAGAGAAATAAGAGAGAGAATGGGACGAATAAAAAAGGAATGTGAGTTTGTGTGTGAGAGAATTTTGGAATCAAGTTTTTGTTTTTATAGTAAATGATTTGATAAGCTGGTACAAAATTAAAAATTGATGCCAAAAAGCTTACTAAAACGAATTGACCGTAAGAGAGGGATCTAGAGTAAATTTTACGTACATAAAGAAAGAAAGAAAAAGAGAATAAACCAATTTAAAACAAATGTGAAAAAAAAAACTGAAGCAAATACATTATTGGAGGCAGTAGAGATAATTTTAAAGCTTAATTAAACTATTAATTCATTCTCATTCTGTTTCAAAAAAAAAAATCCCTTCTCATTTTTGCAGTACCAGATGCATTATTTTCAAATGTTTTTATGGAACTGTTATTTCTTCAATTGCTCCATTTTATCTAACTATCTGTTCCAAAAGTTTCACAATGCAAATGCAGATGCAAAGACCCTAGATACACCTAAATGTATGCAAGATATACCTAAAACAAGATAAATGATAAAGCTAAAACTATGAAAATCACAGGATATCATGCAGTGATAGTTGTATAATTTGTACGAATTACTTTATTCACTACATGATCTTTAGTTATTATGGAAAAACTATAAAGATAATATCAGGTTTAAAATGTACATGGTTAATTAACTAATCTAATTTTGTAATCCTTTTATATGTTTAAAATATGCATGGCCATACTGATCAAAACTAAAAAGAATTAGTTAGTAGTGAAGAGGTTAGTTAGCACCCCAAAAAACGATTAGTTAGTTGATAGGTGAGGAGATCATGCATTTTCTAACTTCTAACACACGCACAAAATATCAAAAGAGGCATCTTGTTGATGAAAGGAATGTATATTTGTGGCATCTTTAAATATATTTTTTACTTAGATTGAAATGATAGATTTAAAGTCGGGGTAAAGAAGACAAATATACCATGATAATGGAAAATATATGGGGATTAAATTTATTCGATGAATGATGATGACAACTTGATATATTCCCCTTTCGTTGTGACTTGACAATACTTTAGCTTGGTTAAAGTAAGAAACGAATATGTTCTCTCGATGTAGAAATTGCTCGAAGGGTCACAAAAAAATGCATTTGCTTTTAGCCACACCATTTTGATTCTTCATTTAATACTGCATTTATATATATATATATATATATCTTAGGTCAAATGAGAGAATACACTCTTTTTTTTTTTACAAAGCTACGTATGCCAATATGCCATGAAAGTTATATTGACAAAATGTGTTTGTCAAATAAGGATAGCAACAAAATTTGAAGTATTATTATTTTCATTAGTTTAAACACAAAACAACATATACATATGTGATGTAATTATTTCAAAATATCGAAACATTTAAAAGACCTGTCTAAATATAATAACGTGGTGTTCTGTGTATATACCGAACAAACCAAAATCTAAAATATGTGTGATGTAACTATTTCAAAGGTTTAACATTCAAGGAAAAATATAATATTGGATGATCTTATTATTAAAAGAAAAGCATTTTGCATTAAATGTGTTCACATTGTAAAATTTATATATGGAAGGTTGAGGAGAGTTTGAGAGGAGAGGGATGACGTGTCAAGCAAGTAGAGCTTCTCACAAAAAATCGAGCACTACTTTCCTAATTTGCATTGACATTATGTGTTCATCGGGACAGAAAAAAAACTTTGATTACACGAATAAAACAATGTGAGTCGTGACTCACGTGAGGTTAACGGAGGGTGATATTAACGAATGGAGCATGGCATATGTTAACGGATGGAGTGTTTCAGAGCATGAGAGCCATTACGAATGGATGAGGGGAGAAATTTAACAAATGGAGCAAGGGAGAGGCATGCCAGCCATTACAGCGGTGGAGAAAGAGCATTGTAAGTCTCTTACGTTGCACTAATAGTGTTCTCTAAAGTATGGAGCTCTGAAAGACGTTTTGTTGGTGAGGTTGAGGCATGAGACGCATTACAAATTGTACAAGGAAGAAATTTAACAAATGGAGCAAGGGAGAGGCATGCCAGCCATTACGAATGGAGCAATGCAGAGCATCAAAGCCATTACAGCGGTGGAGAAAGAGCATTGTAAGTCTCTTACGTTGCACTAATGGTGTTCTCTAAAGTATGGAGCTCTGAAAGACATTTTGCACAAGGAAAAAGGTTAACGAATGGAGCAAGGACGAGGTGTCAGAGCCATTACGAATGGAGCAATGCAGAGGCATGAGAGCCATTACGTCGATGGAGAAGGAGGATTGTCAGTCTCTTGCGTTTTGTTGCTGAGCTCGCAAGTACCAAGATCTGAAATACATGTTGTTGGTGAGCTCGAACGTATGAATGTCTGTAAGGCGCGGGTCTTATGTGTGTGTTCTTCTATCCCATCATATTATACGTCGGACGTGAGAACCTTTGTCTTCAAGGAACAGAAGAGACCACCTTTGGATCAGTAATATCTAATTCTCTAAGCTTGAAGAGAAACTAAATGACTGGGTGTTATTGTGTTGGTGTGCGTTTATCGTGTGGGTGTTATTCGGGAGACCACTTATGATACTTACAAAACAAGAGAGTGAAATGTCGACTACCAAGTAATGGCGTTTTTAGACAATGGTGTTCTTCGTCATGACACTCTTCTTGCTTGATGATATACATTTTGTGAGGTTCGACTTTTTGATGAAGTTGATGTCATTGTTACACATGCACGTACGTGTAAGAACATTCTCATGTCGACTGATAATTTGTTTGATTGGTATTATTAATTTAATTAAACTGAAACTGACAATAAGTAATCAAAATCGAATTAAACCAGCATAATCGAGTCTTCATGGTTAATTAAATGATTGTGTGACCTTCCAAGTAAAATAATAAGCCGTGTTTACATAATTAATCGTGGATATATGAGTTATGGTAATATATTTGATCGTGTATATATATGTTATGATAATATATGTATTACTTCGAGTGCACGGCAAGGTGAGAATATACGCTATTAATTATCATTGGTGTCATATATGAACGGTATAGTTAGGTTTAGCTACCTATATAAGTAGCCTTCAACCTCTCCATATTATTGCATCTCAAACATTCGGAAAACAGTCGAGTTCTTAACATCCTACAAAAATGGCTTCCCTTACTGTTGTGTGTGATTTGAAACCATTCAAATCGATGTGGAAGATTAGAGTTAAGATCATACATTTGTGGAAACAATACTCTGCTGGTGGTGGTCTCACTATCGAGATGGTTCTAATCGACTCCAATGTAATCATCTTCACTCTTTGTTTTTTTTATTTTTGGCAAACATCACGTCTGATCAAATTTTCTTGAAACTAAATAATTTTTTGTTTGTGGGGTGTTAAGATCAGTGCTTCGATTAAGAAGGATCTGGTCAATTAGTTTGAATCGTTTGTTTCAGAAGGTAGTTCTAAGATTTTGATCAACTTCTTGCTCACCCCCTCGTGCGGTTCGTACCGAGCCGCCATACATCCATACAAACTTGGATTTCTCTCGACCACACGTGTGAGGTGTTGTGATACTCTCTCCGATGAGCTAACTGGATTTGAACCAGTCCACTATAGGGACATCCTGGATGGCAAAACATAACATTTTTATTACATTTACATGTAATCCAAAGTGGTCAGAACTGACGAGATATTTACAGAAATACAATTTTAGATCCGAGGATAGACCCGATTTGTGTTGCAGACTTTTCAAAGTAAAGCTTGATAGTTTGATGGATGATCTAACGAAGAAACATCTTCTCAGATAAACAGTTTCTGGTAAGAAATTTATCATTAATTAATCATCTTAAGTTACATGATAAATACTAATATTATCAATTTTTTTTTGTAGCTGTATACACTATAGAGTTTTAAAAAGAGGTCTTTCCCATGCACATATTTTACTATTCATGGATCAGTCAGCCAAATATCCAAATGCAGATGATATTAATCGGGTAATATCAGTTGAAAATTCCTGATAAAACTGAGGAACCTAGGCTATACGATATTGATCGGGTAATATTGTAGTAGATTTTTCAAAAAAATATAAACATTTTTATTAATTTATTATTTTTTAACTCAAAGATAGTGTATCATTTTTAAATATGCAGATTAACTCATGAGCTAAGGAATCCGAATAAAACCCCTAAAGTTTCAATCCAACCTAAACCAAACCAGACCCGTAAAGATCTGCAGAAATAATCAGATTTTACAATATAAAAATATAAAATTTTAATAAATATTTCATCCTGCGCAAGGCCCAGGTCTTATCTTAGTTTTCTAATAAATGATTTGCCATTACTTTTTTGTTGGTTTGAAAGTA
Source organism: Raphanus raphanistrum x Raphanus sativus (assembly GCA_019705995.1). Taxonomy (NCBI): domain Eukaryota; kingdom Viridiplantae; phylum Streptophyta; class Magnoliopsida; order Brassicales; family Brassicaceae; genus Raphanus; species Raphanus raphanistrum x Raphanus sativus. The sequence goes on along the minus strand of CM034036.1, from coordinate 15,330,223 downwards.
TATATTGTGTAGTCATTTTCTACAAACAGTATTATATATATGCAAACCCATTCAATTTATACGGGCACATCTGAGTTTCCCCAATGTAAGTGGAAAAAGATAGTTTTTTGTGCAAGAATATATAAATTTAAGAAAAAAATTTGATTTACCAATTCATCATTCTTTTTTTTTTTTGACTACCAATTCATCATTCTTTAACAATCTTTTAATAAAATTAAGAAAATAGGTGTGAAAGGAACAAGCCATTGTTTCGAAACTGGGAATAGTTAAGCGCATTATATCAAGATTCGATCGAAAGAAATCAAATATGACTACTGAGGGATGGTCCATGAGATCATGCATGCATATCTCGTCAAATCTTCGAAAATGGTTGAAGATACATGGAATAAAGGATTATTCAGGCTTCAAAAAAAAAATAAAGGATTATTCATCAGAGTTAAAGTTCATTCTTTTTATCGAATATAACTGTTTATCCAACCAATTTTTTTTTGATATTCTCTCCATATCATTTTAAGTGATATTTAAGAAAGTATTTTTTGTTTCATTTTAAGTAAAGTTTTCAAATTTCTATGTAAAAAATAAATACAGTTTGATAATTTTAACTGTAATTATTGTTATTTTTAGATAAACAAAAAAAAATATAAATTTGTTATTTTTTAAACTGTGTAAAAAACCTTAAAATTTATTTATTTTGATACAGATGGAGCAATGAAAAGCTTTTATCAAAGTAGTCAGTCATTGCAAGTTTTCTTAGCTCCTTAAGAAATGTTTTTCAAGGTCAATTAAAGCTATCTCACGGAGGCTTCGTGGTGAACCACTTCGCCACTCCTAGATGAGCCTATTCTACATGTTATTGTCGATAAGTTTGGTTAGTTTTGTCATCGTTAACGGTGCTTCCCCAATTTTGTTATTGTTGTTCTCCCGCAATATATGATATAAATTGTTGATTAAAAGACGTATTTTAGCAAAAAGAGCTTTGATATTTCTAAGCTAAGCTTGTAAATAAATCAGCGAGCCGATGTTTCTAATCTATTGACCGTTCTTTTTCAAGGAGTCAAGAGGTGAGGGAACTCCTGATGTTAGATGAGGATGAACAAGTAAAAAACAAGATAGCATAAGACCGCATTTCTATGTGTTATTGCGTAGCACACAATCTGACTTTTTTTTTATCAATATTCATTTTTATTTATTCTGTCTCCAATATATTGTGAAAGGTTAGGAAAATAAAAAACTGAAGATTTTTGGAGACACATAAAAACAAGACCCCTTTGATTCCATTATTCTTTTTGTCAATCCACTGAAATTAGAGCATGTCCATTGAAGGTATTAATATATGTTTCAACTCAAAAATAACGACAAAAAGAATTATTAGGCGGTTCTTGAAGTTCCTTGTGGCGCGCGGTTCTTTATACTAAAAATCGATTGAACGATGGTACATTTAGGGTGGTGCTCAAGCTTTCAAGCTAGACACTCTTTTGAAATTATAGCAGATGTGAAGGGAACTGATGGGAAAACAATGCTCCTCCATTTCGTTTTTCTAGAGATAATTGTAACTAAAGGAATGGATCGGTTATGGGTATTAACTTGACGAGAAAAAAAAACTTGACGAGATGTCAGGTTTGGGAACTGATGATCACATGAACGATCAATCACAAAAGAGTTCAGCCTTAGTTTTAGAAACACACATTTTCATCTCCTCTTGATTCCTGTCGGCCGTAGCAGAGTAGTCCTTTTCTGTTGGCTTTTTGTAACATTACTATCAATAACACTATATTATCCATAATATTTTGTGCTCAATTTAAGTGAAATACTTTAATGTATATTCACACAAACTAAAAACTTGCTGTCCACGCAATAGAAAGAAACAAAGCACTAAACAAACAAAAAAACATGTGATCTAGCTAACACTAGATTATTTTATCTTAAAGCCAAACAGAAAAGCAGGGTCAGAGAGACGATGTTCTATTTCTTCGAGTTAAAGACCTAATCTTCCTGAGGCTTTGAAGGTCCAGACTTTGGGAAGAAGATTGTGTGGATATTGGGCACCTCCTCTATTGGCAATAGTCACATCTCCAAGAAGCTTGCTTATCTCCTCATCGTTTCTCGCAGCGAGCTGGATGTGACGAGGAACAATAGATGTCTTCTTGTTGTCTCTCGCTGCGTTTCCAGCAAGTTCAAGAACCTAAAAGAGGTCGAACAAATAGGTCTCAGTCTGAAGTTGAGATTCACAACGAAGCATCGACTAATTAGATGCTTTCAATTCTGGAAAACCATGATGATAGCACCAAACTATCCTACTCTGAAAGACATTAACTAATCAAAAACCGTCGTTTATTACCAAACGAGAGGCTACGATTTGGAAGTTTTTGTCCCAACTTTTTTTTTTTGGTTTGTTTCTTTTGAACTCGTACCAATAAGACTAGGGAAATTCTGTAATTTCTAAAATAAATTCAAATTATAACACTTTGATGTCATGGGCTGGATAAATGGAACTGGAGTACAAACTTATCTGGCCGAGTATGGGCCTAAAATTGTTTTACTGTACTGGAAACTTGTGTACATCGCGCTTAGAAGAAATTTCAATTGATTTTCTTACTAGTTAGTAGTTACCCTAAAAATAATTTGATATTGTACCAACTCAATGTATATGCAGTTCTCATATGTAGTGTGTCTGGGATCTTGTTATCATACTATGAACTTTTGTACATCACCGACTCACCAGTATGAAATTTTACTCGAGTATTATATACGGTCTAATGTCTACACTACGTTGACGAACATACTAATCATGTAAAACTATGGTCTATATACGAAAACATCATCCATTTATAAGAATAATCGATTTTTTTCCCTCCGGTCTCTCGTGGACCAGGATAGATTAGATCTGGTATCTATACATTATGTATATGGAATGAAAGTGTTCATCTATCTTATTAAAACAGAAACATTCTGTTAACTAACATTTATTTTGTAAGTTTTTAAATTAAATACACTTTTATACTTTATAGTTAAACATACATTTAATCACTAATATTCCTTTCTTTATACTATTATCCATATTTCCAAACAATATATTTATTTCTTTATACTACTATCAGTGTTTCCAAACAATATACTTATTTCTATATACTACTATCAATGTTTTCAAACAATATATTTTTATACTACTATCAATGTTTCCAAATAATACAATAATTAATCCTAATTATTTTATATCTATCATTTTCTCTTTAAAATTTTGTAGAAACGTCATAATTTCATAAATTGCAAAATAGTGAACTTTAAAATTTCGATTATAAGATTACAAATTATGAAACTATTACAATTTAAATCCAATTAGATTACATATCGGTCATCCATCAGTTCAATCGGTTAGTCTCGGGTTTTAGTGATTTTTTAATATGAATATTTTAAAAACATAAATTGAATTGTCAGATCTCCGGATTAACCGGTATAATCACAATCGGGTTAAATTTAAAAATACTGATTTAAATGAAAAAATATTTTAAATACACACTCTTTAAAAATTACCAAAATATTTGTTAAATTATTAGTGAGATTTTTCATCGTAAAATATTCCGCGCTTCAAAAGCGCGGATCAAAATCTAGTATGTTCTTATTTCAGCAACTTTTATTAATCCAAGTAATAAAAAGATATCAAAGATTGGGGGCAGACCAGTCAATGTGGTGTGGTCGAATGATGGTCCCTGCTGGTTAGGGTTTAGAGCAAAATTGGGAAACCCAGGACAAATATATCAGTATGCTTCGAAATTCAATTTCTAATTTAATGTATTTCCTTTGTATTCAATAAGGTTATAACGACACGCACACCTACCTTCACCCCTTTCAATATCTACTCTTTGCGGTATCTGCAAATAACATTAAATGCACTTTGATCCTTTGGATTTTAATTTATCATGTAACTATTATTTTAAGTGGATTTTAAAGTTTTTCACAAAATTAAGAAAATGCAAAATTTTATGCAGTTTATCTTGGTTATATAAAAATAGCATTAAAATTAGTTTAACCAATAAAAAATACACTATTTTGTAATTGGTTAAAAAAATAAATGACATTAAATTTTATCTAGAAAAATGAGAATATCACTTATTTTAAAACAAAATCGAAATCTTTAAAAACCAATTAAATTTTACGGAAGGAGTATATATTTTTGTCCTTAACGAATAAGCAAACCGGTTGATGCCAAAAAAAGGAAGAATAAGCAAGCCTGTTATTTTTAATCATCCTCCTTGTTTGAAAACCTTATGATGTAAAGACTACACAATATGTTACTAAAGTACAGTCACTCTCTGGGGTTTTATGTAATCTCTGAGGTTTTGGTATTGTCTACACAGAAATCTCATGTCTCACTTCGTTTCATAAAACCTTCAACTTCTTAACTTTTATTTTTTGTTTGTTGTATAGTTAGATGTTGATAACCATTGTTATTTACTAATTAGAGTGATTAAGTCATGTAGTGTATTAATAAAGAGATTAAAGTTTAGTGATTACTATCTTCCACGAATTGTCAGAATTAATGCTTCATCTGCCCTTCTGGTTTTGTAAGAGTGAATTGACAGATCAAGCGGAAAGAAGTGAGTTGAAATCAATGTTCCTTTTCAGTTTATTTCAAATATATAGTGCATATGTAGCTATGCTGCAACTGAATAGTAACTATCAATTAGTTGTCATTGAACAACAATAATCTGTCATCATTATTATGCTTAGTAAGTGACTACATAGTTCTAGTCCGACTACATTATATGATCTGATAATCATAGGCCATATAGAACCAGCTCTGGTAATCTTAGAACAGTATTTAGATATTCATCAAATATGCCATTTGTTTACTTTGATTTACTCTTGATCTTAATCCGTAGAATTAATTGATAGTCAAAAATTGAATGCGAACCTGCCCACACACAATCTCGTTGATTGGCTTTCGTATTAATTACTGTCACTAAATTTTGGAATAGTGATAGAAACTCAAGGTTCTGTATAGCAAAACGGTAAGCTAACTATGCTTGAACGGTCGTGGTTCGTGGATGTATATTCTTGGAACAAAACTATTGAACGCGGGTACTTAATTACAGTCAAAAGAGATTAGGACTGATATTAACTACTAGTATTAACTAATGCAAGTCATGAATTTCATCGAGTGAAGGTTATAGTAGTTAAAAACTTGGGATGTTCAGCTTATGTAGGAGAGGTTTAGACTAATCAAGTTTTAAAATGTATAACACGAGTCTACTTTTTTAATATCGTGTTCTATTCTGTGAATTCTACTTTTTTAATATCGTGTTCTATCCTGTGAATTTGTGAGATGTCTTTTTACACAGATTCGCAAAATAGTAAAACGAAGGAAATATTCTCTCGTGTTAAATGTGATTTACATCGATGAGCTGAGACGTTCATTATAGATCTCTTTTAGATTCATATGGATATTATGGACACATGCCTACTAATAAATTACAAATAAACATTTTTTGTCTTCACCTAATACTCTCATTTAATTGAGTAAAAAACTAGACTCTCATTTAATAAAATCCACTGTATCTTCATAAGACGGAAAAAACATATTTACTTGCCTATTTTGCATCTTCTTCCTTATTTTTCTATTAAATTAAAATATCACATCCAAAAAAAAACAAAACCAAAAATTTCAGAACAAGATAGAGAGAGAGAGAGAGAGAAAGGGAGATTACAACCACAATGGACGATTCAATTTCAAACACAAGAAGCCAAACTAAGCAGACGAAGAAGCTTCAGAGAGATAAGAACAACAACAAGAAGAAGAACAACAACTTCCCTACTGTCTGGTTCTCTCTCAAGAAATCTCTCCACTGCAAATCCGAACCGTCCGATGTCCACGTCCCCAAACCCACAAAACACCTCCTCACCACAATCTCCACCAAGCGTATCTCCACCGCCAACTCCTCCCTACCCTCCGCCGGATGCGGCGGCGGCTTATCCGGATGCTCGAGATCGATAGCGAATCTCAAAGACGTGATCCACGGAAGCAAACGCCACTTCGAGAAACCGCCGATAAGCAGCCCTCGCTCCATCGGAAGCAACGAGTTCCTCAACCCCATCACCCACGAAGTCATCCTCAGCAACTCCACCTGCGAGCTCAAGATCACCGGCGTCGGAGACACGGCTTCCCCCGCCGGCGCGACGGAGCGGCCGACGACTTTCGTCGGGATGCTTAGGCCGGGAACGCCGATGCATCATCTGAACCACTCTGCTTCTCACCGGAGCCAAGCTTCGTCGACGGCGACGGCGGCGAAAAAGGGGTCCTTTGCTTCGTCGGAGAGAGACGGAACAGGAGAAGGGTTTCACACTAAGAGGAGAGTTTCGTTGGAGATGAACAGAGACTCCGCCGTTAACGGAGGCAAATACTCTGTTTCTTGTCATAAGTGTGGGGAACAGTTCAACAAACTCGAAGCTGCGGAAGCTCATCATCTCTCTAAACACGCCGGTAAAAACTCGAAACTTTCATCATCTGAGATCATTCAATTAAGGAGTATAATATAAAGTTTTAAACTTTATATTATACATTTAAGGAATATAATATAAAGTTTTCACTTTTATGAATCTTTTCCCGTTTTTGATTATAAAGTTGTCAACTTTATATTATACATTTAAGGAATATAATATAAAGTTTTCAACTTTATGAATCTTTTTGCATATTTAGATTATAAAGTTGTAAGCTTTATATTATACATTTTAAGGAATATAATATAAAGTTTTCAACTTTATGAATCTATTCGCATATTTAGATTATAAAGTTGTAAGCTTTGATCATATATCACAGTGACGGAGCTCGTGGAAGGCGACTCGTCGAGGAAGATAGTGGAGATCATCTGCAGAACGAGCTGGTTGAAGTCAGAGAACCAATGCGGGAGAATAGACCGTGTCTTAAAAGTACACAACATGCAGAAAACGCTAGCTCGGTTCGAGGAGTACAGAGAGACGGTGAAGATCAGAGCGAGCAAGCTCCAGAAGAAGCACCCGAGATGTCTAGCAGACGGCAACGAGCTCCTCAGGTTCCACGGCACGACCGTCGCTTGCGGTTTAGGGATAAACGGGTCGACGAGTCTCTGCACGGCGGAGAAGTGCTGCGTCTGCCGGATCATTCGGAGCGGGTTCTCGGCGAAGCGGGAGAAGGATAACGGGGTCGGGGTGTTCACGGCGTCGACGAGCGGGAGGGCGTTTGAGTCGATTTTGGTGAAGGAGGGAGATGATGGGGAGGAGAGGACGACGGTGAGGAAGGTGTTGATTGTGTGTAGGGTTATCGCCGGGAGGGTGCATAGGCCGGTGGAGAATGTGGAGGAGGCGAATGGGTTGTTGATGAGTGGGTTTGATTCTTTGGCCGGGAAAGTTGGGTTGTATACAAATGTGGAGGAGCTTTATTTGCTTAATCCTAGAGCTTTGCTTCCTTGCTTTGTTGTTATCTGCAAATCCTAAAACAGTATTTAGCAATTTTGTTTCGGCAAAAAGATCAAACTGTTATTATTATTTGTTTATAGTTTTATCATCTTGTATTGAAGGTGAATTTGGAACTTAAGTTTTAAATTTTTGGCTAGTTAATGTTTGAGTTCTTAATTATTCTTACCTAGAAAGACAAAAAAAGGTTGTTCATATTATGTTAGATAAATTTGTATTTTAGCGTATTATATAACTTTTACTGATGTAAAACCAGTAGTGGTCGAGAGATAGATTGAGAGGTGTGTCAGAGTGAGTATTTAGTTTCACGGGTGGCCTGTTGGTAAAAGTGCTACGATAAATGCCAACTTTTCATTCAGTAAAAAGTTCTTACAAAAATAAATACATAATAATCTAAAATAAAAAAATAAAAAAATATAAAATAAAAAAATAAATACATAAGAAAAACTCTTTAACAAATTAAATAAACATGATAATTTTTTTTGGTAGACCAGAAACCTTTTCAAAGATTTGGAACATGAATGTTTGCTTGTTTGATTGAATCATGTTCAATAATCAATATAGATTTATGTTGTTTAAAGTGTTTTGGATGTTTTTAACTTCTTAACATTTTTTTTTGAAACATCAATAATACATAATATATGAAATACAATCAAACATATTCATACATATTACTCAGACGACCCCAAAGACAATTTCGCTTTCTCATCAAGAATTGTTTGAACCAGTTTCAAAAAAAAAAATTGAACCAAATTGTCAAAAAAAAATTGTTTGGAACCGTCCCCGTTTAGTCCTAGATTACGTTCAAAATGGATATTTATATAAAATACATGGAAAATAAGAACAAAAATAACATTAATGACAATTAGGCATTTTGTTAAAACGAATAAAATGGTCCATAGTATTACTCGATAGTTTTCATAATGTCAGCGAGACAAAGCTTACGTCAAAGGTGTCGACAAAATTCTATCCCATGCAAACATTTATTTGGATCTTTTATTAGTTCTATCTGCAAAAGCCACCCACTCATTAATATATATCCGCTAAGAAAAGCAAAACTCAGAATATGCGAGGCCAATAATAACCGAAGGTTCAAATCTTGAAATTTCGAATTTTGAAAACAAATACACACTTGAAATGTTTATATATCTCAGGGCTCCGCAAAAAATGTTTGTGATATGCATTTTGTTTTGTTACCAGTTTAGTTGTTTGTGGACAAAGCAAAACTGTTAATATTTGTTTAAGAGGGAGCATGCTCTATTGAAAATGAATCATGGATATCACAAAATGTGGTTATCCGATCCTTCATAACGTTTTTTATATATTTCTTTTTTTCATTTTTCAGTGATATATTTGATAGAATGAGAAATGACCAGGCCTGAACAGGCCAGGCTCAACACAATTAAGGATTCTTGTGAAATAAAAGAAATTTTGAATCCTTTATTATACAATTTTTTTTTTACCACATACTTATTAATTTTTAATATGATTTTTAAGTTATTAAATTTTTTTTCTATAAATTAAATATTTTTCTTGTTTCATCTTATTTTTAATTAATATTTTTATATTTACATTTTTTAATACTACATAAATTAGAATTTATTATAATATATATAAAAAGTAAAAAATAATATAAATTGGAGTGGGTCCTGGGATGGTAGCACAAACCGTCCTCCATGCTAAGTCGGCCCTGGGCCGGAAATGGACAGTGTATTTATATCAACCGAAGTAACGGTGGGATCATACCACATGACGTCTCAGCAAATTGTATCATGTACATACCTTGTGATTAATTAATCTTCACTCGACAACAATCTATGTCGTCATTGTCGGATCTTTTTTTTTCATAATGAAGCACGTATTAATCCCCTTAACTATAACTAGTTTTCAATGTTCAAATGTAAAATATTCCATTTATTTCGTATTAAGCATTATTTTATATTATTTTTTGTTACAAATAAATATTTAATGCAATCTTTGGTTGCTCTTTGAGATAGTACTCCCTCCGTTTCAAATTATATGTCGTTCTAGAGCAAAATTTTTGTTTCAAAATAAGTGTCGTTTTCGGTGTTCAATGCAAAATTTATTGAAAATATTCTCTATTCTATTTTTATATTGGTTGATGTGTATTGGTAATAGTATTTTTGTTTTGGAAATATGTAAAATTAAATGTTTTCTTAATCTGTGTGCAAAGACTTAGAACGACAAATAATATGAAACGGAGGGAGTATTTTTTTCCATTGGAAATGGGGCAAAATATCAGTTTAATCATCTGGATTACAACTATCGTGTGTTTAAACGAGGCATTTATGAAGAAATACAAATATAATTCTGTTCAAAAACAAGGTTTTAATAGTATTTCATTCACCGATAAGCTTTCATGATTTCTGGTGTTGTTACGGGGACTCGATATACCACTAGCCATTGCCATTTTTACTCTTACCGGTTGGTTATTTTGCAAGGCATGTATTGGTGATAGATCTTCATTAATGTGCATCTCGTCTCCTTCTTATGCTCTTTGGTGGTATATCTTCATATCAGCGCGCCTCTTTGAAGTATAATAATCTCTCACCGATATTCATCTACTAGGGTTTATATTAGGATTCTGTAGCTTTGTCCGTGCAAAAGGTGTTCTTTATCTGGTATAAATTTTACACTTTACCTCTTGAAAGGGATTCAATTTATCCATCAAATACACAGGTCCATTGGTCTACAAACAAAAGTGCAATGAAGAAGAAATAGGTGACATGCTAAGATGTCGAGGCAACTGTAACTGCAGATGTTTCTTTATCCTTTGCCTCCTTAAGTTGCTTCCACTTCTCAACTGTGTCGATAAGTTCCCCAGTTTTGATCAGATACCTAACCTTCTGTCCATCTTCAAGGACCTTGTGACCCACCCGGCTTACCACCTCCTTTTCTTTCGAATACAGCATCACATTTGAGCTGTGTATCGGTGCTTCAATCTGGAAAACATAATACATTTTTGCACACTATTCAATCACGCTCATGTGTTTCCCCAAAGACAGTGAGATACAAAATATGGATTAACGAAAGAGAGGGAGTCATTATATTTCATATGTGAGTGGATGGACTGACCTTGACAATTTGACCAGGTTCTCCCTCTTCACGGCTCTTCATGTGTTTGGTCTTGAGGTTGACATCGTTGATAACGATGGTGCTGTTGTGGGTAAAGATCTTAGTGACTTCTCCAATCTTACCCTTGTCTCGTCCAGAGATAACTTTGACAGTATCTCCAAACTTGACATGCATTTTGTGCAGAATTGGAAGACTGTTTGGTTTGCATTTCTTCCGTTCCCAACGCTTAAGCTGAAGAAAGGAAAAAAAACACAACATAACAGAACATTAAATCCCGGTGACGCCCTCAGGAATCAAGGAATGAAACTCAACACTTTCCTTTTGGTTCGCATGCATAAAAAATCAAAAATTTCGTCTCATAAATGGTTTAAATTTTGATTCAAAGCTACTATATTAACAGACAAAAGCAGAAGGGGAAAACAAAAAAAAGGTATGAGGTTATGGATCTTGCTTACTAACCTTTGCGAAAACAAGACATGGGTTCTGGGCGGGCTTGACCTGCAATAATTACAAAAGATAAAGCAGAGTTGTAAGGAAGGAACCATCCAACTGCAGACACTTTGCACTTCAAACAATTCCTCTGACTCTTAAGCAAAAACCATAAACATCCAAATGTGAAAACCAAATAACTCTATACCACAAGGGTGCTAAATATTACAAAGACAGAGACAATGCACATTCTCCAATCCAATTGTCCACTAAACATAACTCATAGCAAAGTATCAAACTTTTACTCGGTTTTAGAGAGATTTTTCGAATGGGCATAAAAAATTAACCTAATCCACAGGTCCAACTAAAGATATCGAACTCTCGTTACAGCTACTAAACGTGGAAATGTCTTTGATTACACCCGGAATTCGAAAACTGGAGTTACCGGAGAAGCGGCGGAGAGTGAAATCGGGGAAAGGAGACGCTGGCCGAGGAAGGAGGAAGGGGATGAGGATATCGAAAGAGATGTAAACGAGCTCTGAAGAGAAGTCATGGTCGCCATTTTTAACAGTTCAGACTCTGCAACTCCCGTAACAAGCTCTCGAAGGTGGTGCTAACAACAGTTCGACTCAAGGCGATAAGACGAGGATAACGATTATCGCTTTACCGTAAACGACGTCGTTTTCTTAATAGTTAATACCGTAATTAACTTCACTTATGGGCTTTTATGGGCTCAGGATAGGTATGGGCTTAATTACTGTCTTTTTCTTTGTGTAAAAAGGGCTCAATATGTCTCTTGTTTTGTTTTGGTTTATAGTTTTATTTTTTTACTCGTTTAAGTATTCACAAGTTCCAGTTTTTTTTTTCAGTTCTCCCAAACCCAAAGACTAGAAAATATTGTTTTCTTCTTTTCCAATCAAAGAAACTATTAGTTGGATTTTATTGGAACACCAAAAAAGAAGTTGGATAAACAAAGTTGTATCCATAACCAAATATTTAAAATAGTTGTGTTCCTTACATTCAAACGTTTAACAAAAATAAATATACTTTTTTCACCGTGATTTACTAAACAATACCATTGCAATCAAAAAATCAATTTAGGGAAATTTGCTAAAAGAGAACAAAAAAATGAGGGTGGTGTCCTAATGGTATAAATGAGATTTTTGTCCTTTTTACCCTTTGTATTTCTGAAAACTAATGAAATAAATACTTTTGTGAATCAAAAAAATTATTAAAAATATCAATAATTAATAAAACCACTATATGAACAAGCTGGTAATTTTTTTTTTTATAAAAAGTTGTCAAATAAAAATTTAAAAAAACGTTCTACTAAAAGTAGAATGTGTCTTCTACTAAAATTGGTGTAGTAGAATGCGATTTCTATACTTAACAAGTTCTTCTACTTATTCTAGAATTAGCTTTCTACTATTTTCAAAACCTCTATAAAAATAGAATGCGCATTCTACTTTTTTAAAGGTATCTACTTTTCATCGAAATGCATCTTCTATGTTTTTCAAATTATCTAAAATAAGTAGAAAACATTTTCTAAAATTTACTCGTACGTCTAAAAAAAGTAGAAAATGTATTCTGAATTTTACTCTTTCTTCTAAAGATTTAGAAGGCGCCTTCTACGGATATATCTAACTGAATTTTAGCGAAAATTAATGAAAAAATGGCAACTAAATATTCTAAAAATCTCCTAAGATTATGGCAACTTCCTAAACTTGATATTCACGATTTTTACTTGTCAAAAAATTTAAAAAAATCGATTCTTCTCTCTTGTTCATCATCTCCATTGTTTTTCACCTTTGTTTTCACAAACTCTTCTTCTCTAAGATGCATATCTATACTACATGTGGTGTTTGGAAATTAGATGGAAATAGTGGATGGGTTTTTTCTGCTGATGACAAAGGGGCTAGACTACTGCTATTGGATTCAAATTCTACTTTAGAGGATTTAAAAGGAATGGTTGTGGAGGATTTTGATATGGAAGAAGATAGCTTAGGTGATTTGGAGTTCAGTTATCTACCTACTGAGTTGATCAATACATCAACTTCCCCACCTGTGGTAATTGCAAACAATAGACAGCTTAAGAATTTTATTGGCTATGTTGAAAAGAGTGTTTCTACTCTATTGTGTGTAACATCTAAAGCTAAGGGTCAGAATCCAGATGAAGCAGAATTTGATCTTAACATGTCGCCATCTGATTCAAGTGATGATGAAGAGGAGAGCAAGTCCTTGAACAGAAGTGACGAAGCTCCTGTGTTTTCTGAGACTCAGAGCGAGGAGAAGAAAGAAAAGGATGACGGAGTCGAATCTGATGAGGATGCCTATGAGGCAGGTACTGAGATCTGTGAAACCGAGAACATAGATAGTAAGTTAAACACCTCTCTGCTCCAAGTTGTTAAGACGGGACAATATTTTGAGAGCAAAACTTTGTTGAAGGCGACTTTCGAGATATGTGCAATGAAGCATAACTTTGACTACCAGGTTATCAAAACGGATAGGAAAGTTTGGTATGTTAGATGTGCGGATGATGCATGCAGTTGGAGTGTTCGAGCAACGTGTTTGAAGGATTCTAAATTTTTCGTGATCAAGAAGTATGTCGGTCAACATAGTTGCGCACCTTCAAGCAAAACCAAAGCGTGTAAGACTGCCTCGGCAAAAACTATAGGCAGTATCATTATGCATAAGTATGAAGGGGTCAAGGAGGGGCCAAAATGTAATGACATCATACAGATTATGCGTCGTGATCATGCTTGTGAGATCTCGAAATCCTTAGCATGGGATGCTCGTGAATATGCGATCAATGCAGTAAGAGGTATTCCAGAGAGAAGTTATGGGAAAATACCAAAATACTTGCACATGCTGCGAGAGGCTAATCCGGGGACACGTTCAGCTTATGAGATGGACGGCAAAGGGAGGTTTCAGTACCTGTTTATTGCATTTGGGCAATCGATAAGAGGTTTTAAGAGAGTCATGAGGCAGGTTATAGTGATAGATGGGACTTTTTTGAAGAATAAGTACAAAGGAGTTTTACTCGTTGCTACTGCTCTTGATGGAAATTCGAATTTGTATCCTATTGCATTCGGCGTAGTCGACTCAGAGAATGATCGGTCTTGGGAATGGTTTTTGACACAGCTCAAGCTTGTCATAGATGATGATCGCCATTTGGCTTTTATTTCGGACAGACATGGGTCCATCGTTAAGGGGCTTGAGAAGGTGTATCCAGAAGCTAGACATGGTATCTGTATTCATCATTTGTTGAATAATGTGGTCACCTACTACCATGGGAAAGGACTTGTTGGGTTGGTTTCAAAGGCTTCAAAGACTTATAGAGTCGCTGATTTTGATAAGACTTTTGCGAATGTGTGTAATATCAGTCCGGCTATTGGAAAGTACCTACGGGATGCTGATGTGCAGAAATGGGCAAGATGTCAATTCCCTGGATACCGATACGACCTGAGGACAACCAACCCGGCAGAATCTATCAACTCTGCTTTGCGTTCGCCGAGAGAGTTTCCACTCATTCCTTTGTTGGACAGTATCAGGGAAATGTTGACACGTTGGTTTTATAAACGTAAGAAGCTGATTGCAAAGCATAATCATCCTCTGACCAAAAAAGTGGAGTTAAAGATAGCTAGGAGAACCAGGAAAGGCGCCACATTTGAAGTTTACCCTGTCAGTGAAGGAAGATTGCTTGTTAGAGGTGACATGTTTGACTGCTTAGTTGATTTGGATAGACGGACTTGCTCATGTGGAAAGTTCGACCTTTTGAAGATCCCTTGTAGGCATGCAATTAAAGCTGGTTTTCATGTTGGAAGGCAACCACACACATTGACTGATTTGATGTATACGACAGGAGCTTGGAGAGAAGCCTATCAAGAAAGCATAAATCCTATTGGTGTTCCTGAGGATGCTTGGTCCATACCAGAAGATGTTAAGAAAGTCAATGTGCTACCACCAGAGACAAGAAAAGCTGCAGGAAGAAATAGAAAGCGCAGATATGAAACTGTTGAGGACAAAATTCGATCATCTCAATCATCCCAAACCAAGCAGCCTCGCAAGTGTAGTAGATGTGGTATTAGTGGACACAACAGAGCAACTTGTAAAATACCAATAGGATAGGCAGTCCCAACTGGTAAGACTCAACTTATATTTCTTGTCGATTTCGGTGTATTTATAGTTGATGTATATGTGTTCTTATATGGTTCTTTCTGTTACAGGTTCTCCGTTCAAGTTTGCAGTTCTGTGGCAATGGTTATATCGAAAACGAAGTTCTGTGGCAACTAGTTCTCCGTTCATTTTGACATTTAGTTGTACTTTGCTATCTATTATTCTCTTATGGTGTTTTCTTTATCATTGTTATACAATTTGCTATGGTTTTTTAAGCTAAGGTGTTCTTCAGTTAAATGTGTTTCAACTGGTACCATACCAACAAGACACAGAACCAATCGTCAAACTAGTTGCATATCTAGAAAAAACTGAGAACAAAAGCTCATTCATTCTTGGCGATTAGCCATTCCGAGAAGCCATAAAATGCTTCCTAAACAACCTAGTTCAAGGGTTTTCTTCTGCTTCTTCACTTCTTCTTCCACTGTCTTTGTCAAATTCTCTTTAAGATCTTCAATAAGGTCGGCAATTCTATCTTGCTGAGCTTCTACTCTCCGAATCTCATCTAGCAAAGCTTCATCTACCCACTTGAATAAATGGTTTTCCTTCTTCCGCTACATTGAAACGAATCGAAACTATGGTCATATAACAATCGAACCTAAATAAGAACCAATGAATCATAAAACAAATGCTCGAAAACGAACCTGTGCCCCTATCTCACATCTATAGAACCGTCGATACGGATTCTCATCTGTTCTGGAATAGAATATGACTATCCCTCTTCCACACCAGCACCTCGACGGAACCCCCTGCGATGTGCGCCTTCCAATAATCATGTTCGGCTGAAACGCTTTCGAGAAAGAAGAATGATGGGAATTAGGGATCTGACGAGAGCTTAAAAATCAGTTTCAGAGAGAAGATGGATGGGGAAGGGGAATTAGGGATCTGAAAAAAATGTAAAAAATCGGGTTTCTAGTAATATAAGTCTCGGGTATTTGGGTAGGTTTAAGGAGTCCATTGGGTCGGGTTTTTCATTAAATGGATCAAATATTGGTTTGTGAGAAACATACATAAAGGGTATTGTCTTATAATGTGTACATTGGTGTGGAAGTAGAGTGTCTCTCTTAAACAAATCTTAAAGTTGAATTAAAATATTTAATTTAGAGTATATATAGGGTATGGTCCTCGTTTAGGGTATATATAGGGTATGGTCCTTGTTTAGGGTATATATAGGGTTTGGTCCTCGTTTAGGGTATGAATATGATATGTTTAATTTAGAGTGTGTTTAGGGTCTCATTTAGGGTATATATAGGGTATGGTCCTCGTTTAGGGTATATATAGGGTTTGGTCCTCGTTTAGGGTATGAATATGATATGTTTAATTTAGAGTGTGTTTAGGGTCTCATTTAGGGTCTAATACATAATCTGACCATAAACCATGATAAAACAAATCTTTATATTTTAGAAAAAGGTTCTAAACCATAATCGTTAAGAGGTTCTAAAAATTAGAAAAAGACTAATAGTAATACATTAGATGAAGCATAAGGTTTCTAAAAATCAGATTAAAAGACTAGACTTAAACACTTGATGAGGCTTTCTCACAGAATCTCTTGGTAGCTCGAAGAAAGACAAGCAGGAGGTTCATACTTTGACATCCTCTCAACAAGTTCCTGGTCATTAGCTGCTTCCCAAAGATCCCACAACAGTCTGTGTCGAGCTTCTTTGATATTATCATCATTCAGCAAAGACAACTCCATTCCAAGCGCATGACACTCGATGAACTTCACTGCATAAACACCACAATCACATGCACCTTTATTCAGTGAACCCATTTTCACATACTGAACAGTATATGCACCGACAAGGAAATCCTTCTGATGATTTGCCGGCTGTACTGCCTTGACAATACGAGGAATCATAATTGCGAAAGCCTCCACCTCGGTGTAATGCTTTCTATCCGAGCAGTCGAAGACATCAATACTACGGGTCGCGAAATAGATGCACAAGGCGATCCAATGATTCCCACTAACGTGAACAGGGACATACATTCGATCCACATCTACATTCCATATCTCATGTGTAGCACCACGTGGTGGAAGCACCCCTTTGCCGTACTCAACTAGCAAATTGTGAAGAGTGTATTTCCTCCTACCCCCTCTGAGAAGACTGTATTCTTTTTTAATCATATTGCTGAAGACCGTCGTCATGAAAGCTACTCGAAACGGTTTCCATCGATTAAGAGATGTTCTCTCCCGGAATACGAACATGGCGGCGTCAATCTCCTGCATATTTCGACGAGATTAGCATAGGCAATTTAAGAAAACAAAGTTGGAAGTATATTCTAAAAATTATTACCCAATTATTCAGCCACTCTAATGGATCCATAAGACGGTTAACAACGTCAGTATCTAAAATAGTAGGTCCACAACGTATTGGTCTGAAACAAAACACAACAATACAAGCTAATATATATGACTGTTAAAATGTAAACATATTCACTCGAAGAAGGATAAGATACTTACGTGGGGGAAGTTGACCACTTTGTTACTTTTGCCCAATCTTCTTCGCCGACAAACACCAATGCCGCATCTGGGGCTGTTTCCGCGGCCGTACCTCTTGTCTCGTCAACTAAGTGCGGTATGGACTTGTCCAACGCTCTTGCTTGACTAGACTTTTCAACCTTAACTTGAGAAAGATCAAAACCATCAACAAAAGTAGATTGGGAGAGGTCCCCCAAGTCTTGTGTATTCAATCCAAAATCAAAATCATTAGTTTCAAGAGCAATCTTTTCCCCAGCCTATTCAAAAAATATAAAAACAATCAGATAAGAAGTCATTCATAACACAAACAAAGGATTACATCCAAGGAGTTCCAGCATTTTAGACATTACAAACCATTACACAAGCATTAAGTCATATTATACATTACAAACCATTACACAAACATTAATTCATATTACAACATGAAAACGAAGTTCCAAGTACGTCATAACTCCAAAATCCTACCTCCGGCATCCTAACTCAAGCATCCTAGTTCCAAGTTCATCAAGTTCTACACTTTCTCATAGGTCGTACCTTTTTTGGTGCAGCTTGAGTGTCTTTGCTTTTTGGTGGAGCTCGGCCGCCTTTGCTTTTTGGTGGAGGTTGGTTGTCTTTGGTCTTAGAAGCAGCTTGAGCGCCTTTGCTCTTAGATGGAGCCTGAGCGCCTTTGCTCTTAGATGGAGCTTCAGCGGCTGTGTTCTTAGAGGCAGCCTGATCACCTTTGTTCTTGACAACATCTTCTTCAGCTTCGCTCATGCTAGGATCACTCCCTTCTGCACTCAACCTGATTGCAGACCTGAGCTGTGACACCTCGCTCTCCATCTTACCCATCCTCTCCGTAAACATCGACTCCATATTTTCTATTTTTGCGCTGAGCCCCTCCCCCAAGGACGTGACAGATGTACTGATGAGAGCCTCAATGAAACTTTTAATCTCGCGATCAACACTCTGTTTTTTCTCAGCTGCTCGCTTACACAGCAACAACTTCTTTCTTGTCTCCGCTCCTTCGTCATGAACCTTTCTCTTGCCTTTTCCTGTAACCTCAACCGAAGAGGTCTCCTCGTCTGCTACAACTGCAGTATCCTCGCCCATATTAGCAGCTTCTGCATCAATATCATCCCTCACAGCTTCCTCCATTACAGTGTCTTCGGCTTCTATAACTTCCCAGTCTGTGTTGCTCCAATCAAACTTTGTCCTTATCCTTTCCAGGATAAGGTCAACTCGTTCATCTTCCATCTCACCCTTCCTTCTGTAGATTTGATCGAGCAAGACATCATTACCACTCGCTGAGATGACGGAGAACAAGACACTCTACAAATCAAACATTTATAACATTAAAAGCCATAGCAAATAAATACAACAAGGCTGCAATCAAATAAGGTAAATATGCATACCTTGTCAGTAAAAGAGTCTTCAAGTTTTGTGACGTCATGATAAGAAACTTTTGCAACTCCTTTCCAATTGCCACACATTGGACCTCTGAAGCTGTCTGAGACTCTCTTGCCACATATTTCTCCAAAATCCGGAATTGCTTCCATAAGCCAAATCTGGATAGCGTATGAGAAACCCTCGAAAATGTAGCTGCCCTTCTTACCCAACCTCTTCCTAGCCTTCTCAATGGAACTGAGCAGAAAGTCATAGGAGTGAAGACCCCAATGGAACTTCCGAAGCTTGTCAAGATCCATCACCAACTTAATATACATATGAGGGATGTTCACCTTCTCATTACGCCCCATCACCACTCCCATTATCACGCACAAGTAGATCAAACGGATCCTATCAACTCGGGTCCAGGTGTTCACTTGTTGAAGATGTTCCTTCTTGATCGACTGCAAGCTTATCTTACCACCTCTCCTTACTAGCTCACTCCAAAACCCCCCGTCGGGTTTAAAAGTCACTACGCCTGTGCTATCTTCCCGAGAAATCTTTAGGCCTGTCACAGCGTGGTACTCCTGAAGCGAAAACCGGAGAGGCGTCCTCCCAAATACAAACCACTTCTCATGCTTCTTTGAGGTAATCAGCTGCCTGCATAAGAAGCTATCCACCAGTTTCCCCGAGAACTGAAGCTTATTTTCCGCAATAGCCATGATGTGTGTGAAAAGAGGATCTCTCTTCACATCATCATACTCCGCAGACATAGCTTTCTTCAGATCCCTGATGAGTTGCATGCGGCAGCAGTTGTTGATCTTCTTCACCTGAGGTTCCATGCCCTCAGCATACACTCGCTTAGGTAGCTCTGCCTCCATATCTACAAAGTAAAACAAAAAATTAATTATTCAAAACAAAATGAGTGAAGTTTAGATAAAGTCAAACACTTTGCTCTTTGTTCAAAAAAACCCAAACAAGCATTCAGTGTCACAATAACAATGTAAACAAGCAGCCAGTGTCATAATAACAACCTAGTAATAAGAAATAATTGAAAACAAGACAACAGAGACTGTTGACAAAGAAACACAAACACAGAGGAAGAAAATGAGTAAACATATACAAAAGCAACACTATTATTTATCACACTTGATTCAGGCAAAGAGGAACCCGAGGAACACAAACACATAGCAACAAATACCATATCAATTCACAAAACTTAAACAAATACAAATGAAGGCATAGGATAGTCCCAAAACTTAAACAAATTCAAATTCAATTGAACCATTGAACACTGTATCAATTAAGGAGACAATGTTAACCAAAAAAAATTCACAAAATTAATCAGTTACTCCAAGTGAGACAATTCACAATCGATATTGTTTCATATCATCTGTTAACAACAAACACACAAATACCACAAAGAAACTGATGAAGCAGAAGAAGAAGTAAGTAACGAAACCTTATATGGTACCAATGTCGGAGAAAGAGAGAGGCGGAGAGGGTGAAGACAATAGCGATTTCAGCAAGCACCAATAGAAGCTCCAAATCGCCTTTGAGATCATCGAGAGAGAGGCAGAGAAATGTAATCGACCATGCAGACAAGAATGAGATGGGTCAGACATAACAAATCAATCCAAGCACTCTCCAAACCGATAACACAAAAAAAAAACCTAAATCCTAGATGGTTTCAAGTTTTACCTTAACCTAAACCGTAGAGCCCGAGAAAGAGAGAGGATGGCGGAGATAGAGTGAGACGGAGAGGATGGCGGAGAAAGAGAGAGGATGGCGGAGGATGGCGGAGACACCGATAGCCGTTGAGGCGGAGAAAGAGAGAGGATGGCGGAGATAGAGTGAGACGGAGAGGCCGAGACAGAATGGATGGAGAGAGGCTGAGAGGCGGCGATTGAGAGAGACGAAGGGTTACACCGGGGCTGGAGAGAGGCTGAGAGGCAGAGATGTCATCGGAGGAGGAGACACAATCGCTTCCTAGGGTTTCTTCGCGACACAGAGAGAGGCGGAGATTAGGCGAGAGAGAGAAATGAGTCCTTTAGTATTTCTTTCTTTTTATTTTGCCTTTTAAAAATAGTTTTTAATTTTTTTGCATTATGATTTATTAATTTCGTTTTAATTAGTTGTAAAATTGATTAAAGAAAGGTTAATTTTGGGTTTTATTAAAATATTTATCCCATTAGGACAACTTTTGATTGGATTATCCCATTAGGACACCACCCTCATTTTTTTGTTCTCTTTTAGCAAATTTCCCAAAAATTTACTCATACCTCCTAACACAGTAACACTACACTATTCCAATAAAAGGTTACCTTGCTATTTGATCTTCAAGACAGTAGATTTTATCACCAAATTTCAGTTTCTCACCAACTGATTAATTGTCATTCATCTCCAACGACGATAGATTTTTATTTTTACTAGATTCGATCTCCGCGCTACGCGCGGATAAGTGTTGAAATTGTTACTTTCTCCGTTTCATATTAAGTGTCGTTGTAGAGAAAATTTTTCGTTGCAAAATAAGTGTCGTTTTAGCATTTCAATGCAAAATTTTTTAACTTTATTCTCTATTCTATTTTTCTATTGGTTGAATTGTATCGGTAAAGATGTTTTTATATCGGAAATATGCAAAATTAAATAATTTCTTAATCTGTGTATATAAGCTTAGAATGACACTTATAATGAAACAGAGAGAATATTTTTGTTAGATCATAAGTTTAATTTTTGTATGGGATTAGAGTAATATTTTTTTCCCAAATAAATGAAAGCTTATAGTTACTAAATGCACGTAACTAACAAAAAGAGTAAAAATAGTTGCTTAAAGTAACGTAAATAATATAAAAAGACTTCAATTATCCTGAAAAATAAAGTCTATAATGTGGTCTACATTAAAACAACTTGAAATGGACAAAAATCAAGACATTTAACTTTATTTAAATGGGTACGAAACAATTGCTATCAGAAGTTAAAGACACATACTTGATATAGCTGAATAAGAACTCTATAATATGATTTCTCAAAAATAATCACAAATTTTTACTACTTATTTTTAAGAGATATTAAAGCTAAGAATAATTTTTAACAATAAACGTATTTTGATCAAATAATTTTAAAATATTTATAAATAGCATAACATTATATACTTGAATGAGGTAAATCTAATTTATTTTATCCTTATTAAAATTATGTTTTTCTTAATATTTGATTTGCCTTTTAATTTTATGTTTTTATGCTTGTGGAACTTATTATAGCCATAATAAAAACAAACCCAAGAAAATCTGAATTCTCATTTTAAGGTTATTTAAAATATCTATATGTGTTCATGTGCTTCTAAATTTTTTTTAGTTACTCACGTATATTGATCATCGCTTTATTTTCTAACATTTTTAAAAACCAACATATAATTTGATAAATATTATGAAAATACATGCACATTTAGACGATAAATAAAAATAATTTTATTTGACGTATTTATAATCAAAAAAAATTATACATCAGTTCAAATTTGAAAGAATATATATAACTTAATATATTCACAACATGAGTTACTCGACTAATCCAACTTATGTCTAAAATAATAGAATTAAATACAATAAGAATATGTAATGATAGAATAATAGTTTATTTACTATATATATCGTAGGATGACTCAAAACATATTAATAAATGAAAATAAAATATATAACCAACTGTTAAAATTTAGTTATTTTGTAGAATTTATATATATGCATGAGACTTCAGAATACTATCGTTATATTGATTTTCGTAATTTAGATTCAGACACTTTAGTTTATTATTTTATTTTATTTTAAGCACAATATCTTAAGTTATATATAATCTTACTAAAATACATTTACATTTATAAGACAACAACCATCCTAAATGCAAATAAGAAAGTTAATCAATATTTTAATATATTTAGAAAAAATACTCTAGTTGAATTCATAGAAATAGATGCAATCTAATATACACGAATGATAACTAAACTGGATGTAAAAACATCAAAACCGACTAACTATAACATATCTAAAATCATATTTCTAATTAAAGTAATATAATATTATTAATATAAATTATACATATAATTTATAAATTAATTTTAAATTAACAGTAAATGTCAATCTATTATTATAGTATATCTATTTTAAAAATATTTATATATGTGCATGGGCACGGAAAAATCATCTAATATATATTTATAAAACATACAATATTTTTTCATAGTACGATTTTATCATTATTTAATTTAATTTCTAATAAATTTTAAGAGAGACTTACGGAAACAGGCACATTGTGTTTTTTTTTTTCATTGATAGACACATTATGAGTTTGAGACACTTTTTGGCAACAGCTGTCCTTTTCTTGACCATTACTGCCCTTGTGTGGCGTAAGTATATTGTTCTCCCTCTCGTTCCCTTTATAATTAATTGTTACGTGGTTTCTCGGTTTGTAACTAGTGGAAGACTCAGTTGCAATTAATGTTAAAGTAAATAAATACTTTTGAATGTGATAAAGTGAAATTGATTTGGACTGTCCATTACTTTGAAATTCTCCTTTAGATGTTTAATTTCGGTGTCTTTCCTTTGCATTTCTTCTTCAACTCTTTCATGTTCTTTAATCAGTTTTCATGGACAAGGTTTCATGGACGAGATTTTGTGGATGGATTTATGTGGACGATATATTATGGTCAAGGTTCATGTTCTAACAAAGTTCCCAGACATTGCATACTAAAGCTTGCACTTGTTTGTACAAAATCTTGAAATTCAAACATCCGATAGCATATCTTCTCTATGAAAACGTTAACACAATTCTTCTTGTCCATAACTATTTCTTCCTCCATCTCTGTTACCACTTTTATTTTGATCACCACCTCCACTATCACCTACACTTCTAGTACCACTTTTGTATCCACCTTCGAGAGGCCGTCTGCAACTCTTATGATGATATCAACACAAGTCTGACCATAAGAGCCTCATCCACAACTCTTCCGACCATATAAACAACATCCACACACACATTGACCATGAGAGCCATCGTCACCTCCATACATACCACCACCTCCACTATCTCCTCCACCTCCATTATCCACAACTCTTCCGACCACATCAACAATATCCACACACACATTTCCAAAAGATCCACCGTCACCTCCATAACCCCCACCGCCTCCGCTATCTCCTCCACCTCCATTATTAACTTTGTATCCACTACATGCACCTCCATAACCACCAACACCTCCACTATGGTATCCACCACTACCTCCACGATCTCCTCCACCTCCATTACCACCTTCCACCACCGCCACCTCCATAACCACCACCGCCTCCACTATAGCATCCACCGCCATCTCCACCACGGTGTCCAATACCTCTTCCATTTGACTGAGCACCACCGTTCATAACTATCACCGCCTTGTTCAAGATGGTGAGAGACGTTTGTCTTCTGGGATCTCCGGATCTAAAAATTTTTTTTTGAATCAACCGTCTCTCACATACAATTGAATCAAAGCGTATCACAACAAGCAATTAGTTGCTTAGATAGATTGTGTGGACTAACCTTCCATGTCGAGAGACCACGGTGTCGATGGAGATGATTGGAGAGGGTAAGTAGAGAACTGTCGGGGTCGAGGTTTAGATTAACGGCAGTGATGGAGATGATTACGGAAGGGTATGATGAAGAAGGAGAGAGATTGAGAAGATGAAGATGAAGGATATTCCAAAATCAAGAGGAGATCTGAAGAGGAGAGTATCAATAGTCTAGATAATAATTAGGTTTCTCTGTTTTCAATTTGAGATTGAAAAGTAAGAAGAGGAGAGAGCTCTTGAGAGTACCGATAATGTTTATTATCATTATTTTCATTATTATTAATTTCTTTTTAACTAGACTCAAGTTAGATATAATGTTTGGTTAGAAAGTTTAGTTGAGGGTTATAAAAGTAAAAGAGGTGGGTGGAAAGTGTGTGATATAGGAATGTGTTCTTTTGTGATATTAAGAAGTCATAATGTGCCTCTGAGAGTAATATTCTCAAATTTCAAATTTTAAACTGACCAAAAGTATTATAAATTTATGAAAATATTTTATTAAAACATAGCTAAAATGCGATGTCTAGTTTTTTATCCTCGAACAAAATATGATGTCTCGTTTTCTTATAGTTATGCAAATTTTTAATAAAATACAGATTTTGTTTTAAACTAAACTAAGCATTAAAATCACATGCATTAGCTTATTATAAGATCACATGCTTGGAAAGTGGGTAGAGTATGTGTCAATCAATAGAAAGACTAATATTGTACCATGTGACACATATTCTCGGCTTATTCATATTAGGTCTGTAGAATATAAGGTAGAAGCTACCAAGGCATAAGGGAGAATACTAAATGAAAAAAATGTAATAATGAACATTTTCCCTAGTACACACAGACTTAGTACTTCAGGGAGGCCTGTTAACTAAATCTGAAGATGTAAGCTAGATGTCATGTGTTGCTCAAAAAAAAAAAAGCTAGATGTCATGTAAAGACGCAAGGTCAGACGACAACAACCAAACTGCTGAGGGGATCTACGTAAAGCAAGTAATGAGTTCAGACTTGAGCCATGAGGCGTCCACTGGATTGGTTTGTTTTTGGTGTAAGTGGTCCTTATGGCTCTCACCTCCCCAACGATTTATGCAGAGAAACATAAGGATAATAAAAGTTTGAACTTAAAACTGTCGTCTTTAGCATAATACAATGAATATTTTTGTTACATGGATTAAAGCTTAGGGTTTTGATACACACGGAAACACATATCATTGACAAAGGAAAAAAACCTTCGCATATGCTTGAACATTATGGAGATCATATCTTCTCTGTTTGATGTACTCTGAAAACTCAGGAGATGGAGCTTTCAAGCTCCTACATCAGTCGCTGATGAACCTGGTTTAAGCCACGTGAAGAAAGTCTTGAAGAAAGCTTGTTTGTCCTGTTAAAAGTGAGAGAGAGACCATCTTTGAGGTCTTTGACAGCTTCAGTAAGAGCAATTAAATTATTAAAGCCAGTGGTTTCAGCTCCTCTGCCAAGAGCTTCTGCCTGGTTAACACATCCTCGCTGTTTGCTATAAACCTAGCTGTTGTACCCGGATTAGTGATTACCAGCGCAGTGCAGGTGGGTTGGAACCACTTGTGGCATTACCCCTGAAACAGAGGGCTGTGTAAACCTTGGGCCATGCTTGATGAGATCATCAAGTATGCTCTGCTGAGCTTTCTTAAGACCTTGCATCAACACCACAAATCGGTAGGAGTTAGTATCCGGCAGTCCAAATATTTATATAGACATATCTATGTGTTAAAGATGGTTTCGTGATCCTATTCATCTAGACCAGTCATGTGAGTATGTAACATGATTTTCAAACAGATAATCTGAGTACTATTATCACCTTGAGTTTAATGATGTACTGTAACTCCATGGGAGTTCCTTCTGGAAACAGTGCATGATAACTGCCTACCACTGAATCGATTAGGGATAGAATGACCTTAAAGCACTTCTTATTTCATGGCTCACAAATTTATAGTAGCTAGCAGCAGTTCAAGTCTGCAAGGATATCACAAACTTCAGATTTAAAAGACTAAATTGGTATCATACTGAAACAAAAATACTTTATGATACCAAATGTTTTATGCTCGGATAACACGAATAACAAAAAGTTTAAAATACAGAGACACCAGCAGATGCACATATACATAAATTGGTGATGATCAGATAGCTAACCAGTCCGGCAAGGGAAGGAATTTCTAGACGAATTGTCATCATCGCTTGCGTATCTACTAACATCTGTGAACCAAAAAGAGAAAAAAAAAAACAGATAATCATCTTCCAACTCTACTTTTGTAGCTTTGACACCTCAAAGATAACTACATTTCAAGCTCCCTTTATATAACATTACCTTCTGCTAACAGAGATGCAATCCGAGATTCAGCTTGGTAATAATATGTACCTAACATCAACATATCCTGCCAAAAAAAAAACTTAAACCAAAACTCTGTTTGATCAGAACAATATTCTGATTGGTTTGTTAATCAAAACGAAGAGATCTGAAGATTCACCTGAAGCTCAACTCCATAGTATAAATGTGACCAATCTCCAAGGATGGAGCGTTGGACGCTGCATTTTTGCAGTCGCAGGAAACATCCGTGTGAGATTATCGAACTATCATCTTGTCTTTAATAGTTTCAATAACTTCCAAATAGTCTCAGAATATGTATCCATAACAACAAAATTGCAAAGGTGTTTGATTAATATTGTCCTCAAAGGATAACAAAGAAGAAGAGGATTTTATTCTTACTTAAACATCGTGATCTCTTCTAGCAGCAGGAATAATTTCAGCAAAGTCATTGGAACTCGAATACTGTTTGGTTTATTCGTCTTAGGATCGCAGGAGACTTCTGAGGGGACAACGTCTTTTCCATTTGGTTTCTTCGCGGTAAGATCGCCGGAAACATGTTTTTTACTGTTGGAATTCATCGCATGTGAGTTTTTTTTTTGTTTGTAACAGATCTGTGAGAAGAAGATACTTATAAGGAGAGTTAGAGAAGAAAGGCGAAAGGAAATGAGAACCCCAGAGGATTCATTGCACACTAATGAATTTGGTGTGTATTGATCCGTTGAGGAAGGGGAAAAGGCGAAGAAAGGAGCTGTCGAAGAGATTCAGAACACTGGTTCTGGACTTTGATACACATGATTCAAACTGCGATAGGTTGACAAAGCCCATATATATGAATTGCGGTTGAAGCCCAGTAGAGTTAAATGATGGATCATGTGAGTATGTAACATGATTTTCAAACAGATAATCTGAGTACTATTATCACCTTGAGTTTAATGATGTACTGTAACTCCATGGGAGTTCCTTCTGGAAACAATGCATGATAACTGCCTACCACTGAATCGATTAGGGATAGAATGACCTTAAAGCACTTCTTATTTCATGGCTCACAAATTTATAGTAGCTAGCAGCAGTTCAAGTCTGCAAGGATATCACAAACTTCAGATTTAAAAGACTAAATTGGTATCATACTGAAACAAAAATACTTTATGATACCAAATGTTTTATGCTCAGATAACACGAATATCAAAAAGTTTAAAATACAGAGACACCAGCAGATGCACATATACATAAATTGGTGATGATCAGATAGCTAACCAGTCCGGCAAGGGAAGGAATTTCTAGACGAATTGTCATCATCGCTTGCGTATCTACTAACATCTGTGAACCAAAAAGAGAAAAAAAAACAGATAATCATCTTCCAACTCTACTTTTGTAGCTTTGACACCTCAAAGATAACTACATTTCAAGCTCCCTTTATATAACATTACCTTCTGCTAACAGAGATGCAATCCAAGATTCAGCTTGGTAATAATATGTACCTAACATCAACATATCCTGCCAAAAAAAAAACTTAAACCAAAACTCTGTTTGATCAGAACAATATTCTGATTGGTTTGTTAATCAAAACGAAGAGATCTGAAGATTCACCTGAAGCTCAACTCCATAGTATAAATGTGACCAATCTCCAAGGATGGAGCGTTGGACGCTGCATTTTTGCAGTCGCAGGAAACATCCGTGTGAGATTATCGAACTATCATCTTGTCTTTAATAGTTTCAATAACTTCCAAATAGTCTCAGAATATGTATCCATAACAACAAAATTGCAAAGGTGTTTGATTAATATTGTCCTCAAAGGATAACAAAGAAGAAGAGGATTTTATTCTTACTTAAACATCGTGATCTCTTCTAGCAGCAGGAATAATTTCAGCAAAGTCATTGGAACTCGAATACTGTTTGGTTTATTCGTCTTAGGATCGCAGGAGACTTCTGAGGGGACAACGTCTTTTCCATTTGGTTTCTTCGCGGTAAGATCGCCGGAAACAGGTTTTTTACTGTTGGAATTCATCGCATGTGAGTTTTTTTTTTGTTTGTAACAGATCTGTGAGAAGAAGATACTTATAAGGAGAGTTAGAGAAGAAAGGCGAAAGGAAATGAGAACCCCAGAGGATTCATTGCACACTAATGAATTTGGTGTGTATTGATCCGTTGAGGAAGGGGAAAAGGCGAAGAAAGGAGCTGTCGAAGAGATTCAGAACACTGGTTCTGGACTTTGATACACATGATTCAAACTGCGATAGGTTGACAAAGCCCATATATATGAATTGCGGTTGAAGCCCAGTAGAGTTAAATGATGGATCTGACGTGGACGAAAACTCCTCTCCTATTGGTCTGAATTAAATTGCTGATGTGGAGGCCTTCTTCTTTGATCTTATTAGCCTTTTAGTATAGTATTGATTTTTGGAAAACAGATCAATCATATGGTCCGTTTTTTTGTTAGACCGAGTTTCAATCATATACTCACACTCTATTTCTTTTTTTTAAGTCCACTTATGTCACTGATTTTAATTTTGTTTGCCTAAATATTATAAACACATGTTTCTTTTCTTTTTTGTTATTAAATTCAATTAAAACTGAGATATTTGATCTACTTCATTGTTTTATTTTCATCAAATATTAAATTATGCATTGAGATATATCTTTGGTATTATATTTTTAAATATAATAGTTTAGATTAAACAATTTAGTACAATATATTTTTAAAAGAATATGTGTGTTAAGAAAATTAATTATTGTGAGTATAAATATACAATTTTCTATATCATGTCTAAAATTTATGAATACTTTTAAATGCAAACAATCAATAAATTGTAAATATATTAACTTATCTCATATAAAAACACATAATATTTTTTAATTATCAAATAGTTGTAGAATTTTAAAATGAAACAAATCCCGCACTTTTAAATCGCGGATCAAAATCTAGTATCACTTAAAATTGTTCAATGTGATGTGTTGAATCATTAACACTAATTGTTAATATTATTAAAAAAATATAAATTTAATAGTATCGGCACATTTGTATTATTGAAAGGAAACAAAGAGACGTTAAAACAAAACTCTTATACTTTAACTGTATTGGTTCTTTTTTTTTTTTGACGTAATGCAATCGCCTAGAAATAATGGAAAGTAATAAATAGTACATATCCGACCAAAAACTTGTCGTGGTGGGCAAGGCCATTCTCTGTACTAATGGAAAGGTTTTAGGTGGAGAAGACGGAACATCATCAATTCTATCAGAGCTGTCTCAGGGTTTTTCTTTTTTAAAGAACATTCATGTCTTTGTTTCATAGCCGGCTCTTGAGGCTCCGCCTTGTGAAACCTGCGTTGGTGAGAAGATCCTCTGTTTCTCTTCTTATCTCTAACGCCTTCTCAACTTCCTCACGGCAAACCCCTCCTTGTTCCGTCATCGGCGCTAGACCTCGTGGAGAAGATCACGGTGGACTCATAGTTGCCTATGCAAATCAACATGCCTGGACTGAAATGGACAAGATGATACGTCTGGAGTTGGTGTGTAACGGTATTAATAATGGAACAATGCTAACGATCGGGGCTTCTCATGGGTGGGTAGCTACTCTGAAGGAAGATGGAACCCTGCGTCTACAAGACGATCTCAACCCTGCTGCATCTGATACATATCGTAAACGTATCCCGCTGCCTCCTCTTGTGACTCTACCTCATTGCCAAACCCAAATCATCACCAACGTTTCAATGTCATCATCTCATCCAGAGGATGATGAAGACTGTGTCGTGGCTGTCAAGTTCTTGGGACCTCAGCTCAGCTTTTGCAAACCAGCCGGTAAGAGTAATAAACCAGAGTGGACCAACATCAAGATTGAAAACCCCAGCTTCTACTCCTCCCGTGTTATGTTCTCCAAGAAAGATAATATGTTTCGTATGCCCGGATCTGGAGGTAACCTCATAGGTTCATGGGACCCTATAAATCCCAACGATGAACCCAAGTTTCAGAGCGTGCGGTTTACAAACACTCGCAGGCTGACCAATGATGAACATAATCTGATGGATTCTTGCAGCATGATCGAGCACTTGGTGGAGTCACGACCCACTGGTGAGACATTCTTGGTTAAGCAGTACAAGAAGATAGCCGAGAACAAAGAAGGTGTTGCCATAATGAAAACAGAATTTTTAATGGTGTACAAGCTAGACGATGAAGGAAACGCAGTTCACACACAGTACATGGGAGATCTCGTCATGTTCATCTCAATGTCTGAACCTTTCTGTGTCCTTTCTACTTCCTTTCCTGGGATGTATACTAACAACGTTTACATCTTGGATTATGATGAACACGGATATGTGGATCTGGCTCGTACCCCTTTCGACATCTCTAGTGCAAAAGGTCCACTTTGGTCCCCTTATCATATTCCACCGCAAGATATCGGCAACTAGTTTTGCAACTGTCTTGTTTATGTTCTCTGTGAGATGTTAAATGTATTCTCTTTGGAGAAATTTTAATCTTAAGACAAAAAGAATCATAAGTTGATGATGATGTTTTGTTCTGTTTTCTTACAAGCCTTGAGTCACAAGAACCTGCCTGATGAAATCATAATTATTTATCCTGATGTGATTAGGTTACTCAAAATTAAAACCTGTTTGTCCACTGCTACTGAACCATTTTTCTTCAGAAGCCTTTAACGTCATCCTTCTTCCATGTAGCCCAAGTTGCAACAAGTATTCCAAGTGTAACGCTCAAATCCTCCATGTTTCGAAGTACACAGAAGAGATGAGCGGTCTCTTCTTTATCAAATCTTCTTCTTTTTTTTTGTCTACGCCTACACCTCTCTCCCTTTTTCTAAGCAAATCATTTGTCTGCATCCCACCAACTAATCCATAGCTAGAGCTCTATAAAAACCAGCTAAGTTTCTCTCTACACTTCCATAACCACCAAATCAACTATTATTTCTATTTGTGTCTTTCGCTAGGCTATAGCAGACGAATCCATTTGTCTCCGACGCTTGAAGCTGCCCTGTCTCGTTTTTATTTAGTAGCCAGTAGTTTTAGATGCAGATTGTTTACACAATTAAAAGGAGTAAAGGAGCCAAACAATCCCTCTCTGCTTCATTGTATCTGGACCCTCTAATGGACTAATTTGGGCTTAGGCCTCTTTAATTTAAACGAAATATGTGTTACAAAAAAAAAAAATTTGCAAATAATTCACCGAACTATGTTAGAAAAAAGAAACTGAATTTGTTAAGAAAGTTTTAAGTTTTGAAGAATGAATATAATAAAATTATTCCTCTATAATCATTTATTCCGCTAATCCGTCTAGTGATAATCATTTGTACTTTAATGTGATTACTTTAGGTAATGTGTCATCTCCGAGTTCTTGAAAATATTGACGTAGTGTATAAATGGAGAGAGATAGATCCTTTTCTTAACATACCAGCTTAAACGTTCTTCTAAAATTTACTGTTATTAGTTATGTATAAATAAAAATTAGGACTAATATCACACGAAATGTCAGAATCTTATAATTCGAGTCAAATGAGTTAGCCGCCCACCGTATTACTATACCATTCTGTTGGACATGTATATGAGAAGCGATTAATAAGAGAGGATACAAACTTTTGATGGGACGAAATAATGTTGTGAGATGGCACTACAATTACAGAATAGAATAAAGAGATAGCAAAGGTAGCATATTTGATACCCTTTAACAAAAAAGGTAGCATATTTCTGTACCATCGATCATTACACAAGAGGCACTAGTGCATTTTCATTTTGCCCAAGGCAAAATTAATTTTGACTGTCTTTACTCTTAGCTCTTAACTTCTATATTCCCAACCGCATTATCTCAGATATATATATATATATATTCTCATCTATCTTATTAAAATAGAAGTACACATATGGAATACCTTTTAGTTTTCAGTGTTATTTATAATTGGATGCCACTGAAAATTAAATTGAATTTCCTATTTTAATACTTGTCTTTTTCAGTTATATTAATGTGTTTATTTTTCTTTCCTATTTTAATGCTTGTTTTTTCAGTTAGATTAATGTGTTTTTTTTTCCTATTTTAATGTTTGTCATTTTAGTTAGATTAGTATATTTTGTTTTTTATTCTTCAACAAATAATGATATTTTAACGTTGTTTTGTTTTGTCAACTTAAAGTTATCGAAACTATTTGAAAATATAAAAATAGTCAAAAGTAAACATATAAAGTAGATAAACAATTATCAAACACCAAAAATATTTAAAATATATATTTACTTTTCATCCAAATATTGAAGTTCAACCTGTTTTTTAATTTTTAATTTAGATATTTTGGCTTACATTACTCAAATTTATATGTTTTGAGAAATTTAAAGTTATATAAATTTTGAAAATTTTAAAATAATTCAAACGGGTTATTGTTATTCGAACCAAATCCGCAAATATCCGAATCAAACCGAAACCAAAATTTATAAATATGTGAATATTGCTGAAATTTTTAAACTCGGGAATCTCAAATCCAAATAGATTTTAACCGAATCAGTGGGTATCCAAATACGCATCCCTAATGTAGTCAAAATAAAACGAGCAAGTATTACAAATACATCATTTAGTATAAATAAATAAAAACTAAAACAAAAATTAATATCCGTGCGGTCGCACGGGTCAAGATCTAGTCCCATTTTAAAACTTACTAATAAATGAATGTTTTTATCATATGAATTTAAGTTTGTACCTTCTTTTTAACTGAATTGTTCATAATATATCATGTCAGAACATTAGCTACACATCACACATAGGCCATAGCATGCAGATGCGGACAACTGTTTTTGTTCGTCATTTGTCACTCACTTCAAATACATAAGCTTCTCTCTCACAGCGCACACATCACATGCATGCAAGCCACTATTACACGTAATCACCATGCAAATCTCATTTCTCACCTATAAATTAACTCATCAGCTTCACTCTTTACTCAAACCAAAACTCATCATAAAAAACAAAGTTAAAAAACATACACAAATGGCGAACAAGCTCTTCCTCGTATCGGCAACGCTCGCCATTTTCTTCCTTCTCACCAATGCCTCCGTCTACAAGACGGTTGTGGAAGTCGACGAAGATGATGCCACAAACCCAGCCGGCCCATTTAGGATTCCAAGATGTAGGAGGGAGTTTCAGCAAGCACAACACCTAAGAGCTTGCCAGCAATGGCTCCACAAGAAAGCGATGCAGTCCGGTCGTGGTCCTATGGCCCTCGACGGTGAGTTTGATTTTGAAGATGACATGGAGAACCCCCAGAGGCCGCCACTTCTCCAGCAGTGCTGCAACGAGCTCCACCAGGAAGAGCCACTTTGCGTTTGCCCAACCTTGAAAGGAGCATCCAAAGCAGTTAAATCCCGGGTTCAACAACAGGGACAAATGCAGGGACAACAGCAGCAGCAAATAGTGGGCCGTATCTACCAGACCGCTAAACACTTACCTAGAGTTTGCAACATCCCGCAAGTTAGCATTTGTCCCTTCCAGAAGACCACGCCTGGGCCCTACTACTAGATTCCAAACGAAATCCTCGAGAGTGTATATACCACGGTGATGAGTGTGGTTGTTGATGTCTGTTAACACTACATAGTCATGGTGTGTGTTCCATAAATAATGTACTTTAAAACTGAGACTAATGTAATAAGAACTACTCCGTGACCGTAATAAAAGAGAAGTTTTTTTTTTAATACTCTTGCTAGCTACGATTTCATAAAAAGTGATGATGAAGGATACGCCCAAAGGGATTGTCCAATAGTTAATTAACAATTCACAACGAAATAGTAGTCCAATGAACAGACTAATGTTAATATAATAACTAACAAAATAGTAGTCCAATAAAACAAATTCTATGTTTTATATTCCCACATAAAATATTATTCATTAAAAATTAAGAAAACATCTGCCATTTCTCAAAGATTAAAAACAGATTAGAAAATAAAACATAATAACAAAAGTATAATAATTTATTTTTAAGAAAAAATATATTTTTGAAAATGGACATCTTGTACTAAAATGTATGAAAATGGACATCTTGTAATAATTTATTTTTAAGAAAAAATATATTTTTTGTCTACGCCTACACCTCTCTCCCTTTTTCTAAGCAAATCATTTGTCTGCATCCCACCAACTAATCCATAGCTAGAGCTCTATAAAAACCAGCTAAGTTTCTCTCTACACTTCCATAACCACCAAATCAACTATTATTTCTATTTGTGTCTTTCGCTAGGCTATAGCAGACGAATCCATTTGTCTCCGACGCTTGAAGCTGCCCTGTCTCGTTTTTATTTAGTAGCCAGTAGTTTTAGATGCAGATTGTTTACACAATTAAAAGGAGTAAAGGAGCCAAACAATCCCTCTCTGCTTCATTGTATCTGGACCCTCTAATGGACTAATTTGGGCTTAGGCCTCTTTAATTTAAACGAAATATGTGTTACAAAAAAAAAAATTGCAAATAATTCACCGAACTATGTTAGAAAAAAGAAACTGAATTTGTTAAGAAAGTTTTAAGTTTTGAAGAATGAATATAATAAAATTATTCCTCTATAATCATTTATTCCGCTAATCCGTCTAGTGATAATCATTTGTACTTTAATGTGATTACTTTAGGTAATGTGTCATCTCCGAGTTCTTGAAAATATTGACGTAGTGTATAAGTGGAGAGAGATAGATCCTTTTCTTAACATACCAGCTTAAACGTTCTTCTAAAATTTACTGTTATTAGTTATGTATAAATAAAAATTAGGACTAATATCACACGAAATGTCAGAATCTTATAATTCGAGTCAAATGAGTTAGCCGCCCACCGTATTACTATACCATTCTGTTGGACATGTATATGAGAAGCGATTAATAAGAGAGGATACAAACTTTTGATGGGACGAAATAATGTTGTGAGATGGCACTACAATTACAGAATAGAATAAAGAGATAGCAAAGGTAGCATATTTGATACCCTTTAACAAAAAAGGTAGCATATTTCTGTACCATCGATCATTACACAAGAGGCACTAGTGCATTTTCATTTTGCCCAAGGCAAAATTAATTTTGACTGTCTTTACTCTTAACTCTTAACTTCTATATTCCCAACCGCATTATCTCAGATATATATATATATATATACTCTCATCTATCTTATTAAAATAGAAGTACACATATGTAATACCTTTTAGTTTTCAGTGTTATTTACAATTGGATGCCACTGAAAATTAAATTGAATTTCCTATTTTAATATTTGTCTTTTTCAGTTATATTAATGTGTTTCTTTTTCTTTCCTATTTTAATGCTTGTTTTTTTCAGTTAGATTAATGTGTTTTTTTTCTTTCCTATTTTAATGTTTGTCATTATAGGAGGATTAGTGTATTTTGTTTTTTATTCTTCAACAATTAATGATATTTTAACGTTGTTTTGTTTTGTCAACTTAAAGTTATCGAAACTATTTGAAAATATAAAAATAGTCAAAAGTAAACATATAAAGTAGATAAACAATTATCAAACACCAAAAATATTTAAAATATATATTTACTTTTCATCCAAATATTGAAGTTCAACCTGTTTTTTAATTTTTAATTTAGATATTTTGGCTTACATTACTCAAATTTATATGTTTTGAGAAATTTAAAATTATATAAATTTTGAAAATTTTAAAATAATTCAAACGGGTTATTGTTATTCGAACCAAACCCGCAAATATCCGAATCAAACCGAAACCAAAATTTATAAATATGTGAATATTGCTGAAATTTTTAAACTCGGGAATCTCAAATCCAAATAGATTTTAACCGAATCAGTGGGTATCCAAATACGCATCCCTAACGTAGTCAAAATAAAACGAGCAAGTATTACAAATACATCATTTAGTATAAATAAATAAAAACTAAAACAAAAATTAATATCCGTGCGGTCGCACGGGTCAAGATCTAGTCCCATTTTAAAACTTACTAATAAATGAATGTTTTTATCATATGAATTTAAGTTTGTACCTTCTTTTTAACTGAATTGTTCATAATATATCATGTCAGAACATTAGCTACACATCACATATAGGCCATAGCATGCAGATGCGGACAACTGTTTTTGTTCGTCATTTGTCACTCACTTCAAATACATAAGCTTCTCTCTCACAGCGCACACATCACATGCATGCAAGCCACTATTACACGTAATCACCATGCAAATCTCATTTCTCACCTATAAATTAACTCATCAGCTTCACTCTTTACTCAAACCAAAACTCATCATAAAAAACAAAGTTAAAAAACATACACAAATGGCGAACAAGCTCTTCCTCGTATCGGCAACGCTCGCCATTTTCTTCCTTCTCACCAATGCCTCCGTCTACAAGACGGTTGTGGAAGTCGACGAAGATGATGCCACAAACCCAGCCGGCCCATTTAGGATTCCAAGATGTAGGAGGGAGTTTCAGCAAGCACAACACCTAAGAGCTTGCCAGCAATGGCTCCACAAGAAAGCGATGCAGTCCGGTCGTGGTCCTATGGCCCTCGACGGTGAGTTTGATTTTGAAGATGACATGGAGAACCCCCAGAGGCCGCCACTGCTCCAGCAGTGCTGCAACGAGCTCCACCAGGAAGAGCCACTTTGCGTTTGCCCAACCTTGAAAGGAGCATCCAAAGCAGTTAAATCCCGGGTTCAACAACAGGGACAAATGCAGGGACAACAGCAGCAGCAAATAGTGGGCCGTATCTACCAGACCGCTAAACACTTACCTAGAGTTTGCAACATCCCGCAAGTTAGCATTTGTCCCTTCCAGAAGACCACGCCTGGACCCTACTTCTAGATTCCAAACGAAACCCTCGAGAGTGTATATACCACGGTGATGAGTGTGGTTGTTGATGTATGTTAACACTACATAGTCATGGTGTGTGTTCCATAAATAATGTACTTTAAAACTGAGACTAATGTAATAAGAACTACTCCGTGACCGTAATAAAAGAGAAGTTTTTTTTTAATACTCTTGCTAGCTACGATTTCATAAAAAGTGATGATGAAGGATACGCCCAAAGGGACTGTCCAATAGTTAATTAACAATTCACAACGAAATAGTAGTCCAATGAACAGACTAATGTTAATATAATAACTAACAAAATAGTAGTCCAATAAAACAAATTCTATGTTTTATATTCCCACATAAAATATTATTCATTAAAAATTAAGAAAACATCTGCCATTTCTCAAAGATTAAAAAAAAGATTAGAAAATAAAACATAATAACAAAAGTATAATAATTTGTTTTTAAGAAAAAATATATTTTTGAAAATGGACATCTTGTACTAAAATGTATAGTTTTGAATTTGTTTTTCCACTATTAAAACATGTCTTAATTTTTTATGTGGGAATTGTTTGTCTACTGTGACAAATAAAAACAAAAACAAAAATTAACGTAAACATAAACATCACTGACCCAGTGACCCTAAGTTGAAGGATTCCCAGTTTTGAATTTAAAACATTAAGGAAAAATGTCTTCCAAAAGAAAAGAAAACAATTTTAGCAAAAAAAAAAAAAAAAGAAAACAAATATCTAGCTTTCCTCTAAGAACATCCAAAATGAATTACCAAATATTCAACAAGGGAAATTCATGAAAGAGTAAAGTGTACAAATAAAAGCAAATCGTAAATAACCGACCAAGTTAACTTGGTGGACAAGGCAATAAAAATAAATAGAAAATTAAATAATATATTTGCTTTCGGCTAAGATTAAGAACATCCAATAGTAAACTACCAAATATAAGTATTTCAAAAAAAAAACTACCAAATATAAGTGTTTCAAAAAAAAAAACTACCGAGTATATTAAATTACAGTAAATTCATTAATACCATGAAGCAAAGAGTAATAAATAAAAATAAATAGTATATATCCCACCAAAAATTTGCCGTCGGAGGCAAGGCTATTTATGTGTATTAATGGAGAGATTTTAGGTAGAGAAGATGGGACATCATCAAATCTCTCTCAGCTTTTTGCTTAAAGAACATCATCAATGTCTCTGTTTCTCAGCCGGCTCCGCATTGGGGTGAGAAGATCCTCAGTCTCTCTTCTTATCTCTAAGGGCTTCTCAACTTCCTTGCGGCAAACCTCTCCTTGTTACGTCATCGGCGCTAGACCTCTAGAGTTTTCCCATCATAATCGCCTTGGAACACTCAGTATTGGCAATGTCAATCCAAAAACATATGGCGTCATTCGTTTGCAAAAGAAGGTGTCTATGGATTTGGTGCACAATGATCTTAATGATACTGTGGTTACGATCGGGGCATCACATGGGTGGGTAGCTAGTCTGAAGGACGATGGAATCCTGCGTCTACATGACGATCTAAACCCGTATGCATTGTATAAAGATCCTATTTGCATCCCACTGCCTCCTCTGGTGACTCTGCCACATTGTCAAACCAAAATCATCACCAGCGTGTCCATGTCATCATCTTCTCCAGAGAATGATGAGGACTGTGTCGTGGCTGTCAAGTTCTTGGGACCCCAGCTCAGCTTTTGCAAACCAGCTGGTAAGAGTAGTAAACAAGAGTGGACCAACGTCAAGATCGAATACCCCTGCTTCTACTCCTCCCGTGTCATGTTTTCCAAGAATTACAACATGTTTCTTATTCCCGGATCCGGAGGCCAACTCATCGGTTTATGGGACCCCTGTAATCCCAGCGATGACCTTCAGTTTCAGAGCGTTCGATTTGTAAACCCTCCCAAGCTACCCACTAACATACGCGAGCTTATGAATTCGTGCAGCAAGAGCGAGCACTTGGTGGAGTCAACATCCACCGGTGAGATTTTCTTGGTTAAGCAGTACAGGAAGACAGCAGCCGAAGGTGGTGTCCCTAGAATGAAAACAGAATATTTAATGGTGTACAAACTAGACGTTGAAGGAAACGCGGTTTACATTGAAGACATGGGAGATCTGACCATGTTCCTCTCAATGTCCGAACCTTTCTGTATCTCTTCTACTTCCTTTCCTGGTTTTCGGGCTAACTGGGTTTACATCAAGGATTTCGACGAAACCACATATGTCGATGTGGAGCTGGATGGTTGCCCCTTCTCTTCTTATTTTGGAAAAAACTACGCTCCTTACTATATTCCACCTCAAAATATAGTAGACTAGTTGGAATTGAAGTCGAGACTATCCTCCACGGTTACAAAGCAGATTGCACTGATGTAAAAGATTATTGTTGTTTTGAGTTTTGGAAGAGGAGAGTATTCCGTTTGAGATTGGTATTGCTGCATCTGTTCCATTATCTTTTTTATACGTTATTGGACTGCTTTTTTATCTATACATTTAATTAATTAATTTAACAATCATATTGATCAACTTGTTAATTAAACCCACTGAAATTATCTCTGGTCATGAAATTTGTACTCAAACAAGACTTTGTTGAGATTAAGATTAGGATGAGCTGTTTCGGTATTCATTCGGGTTCGATTCGGATCTATTCGGATTTTAGATTTTAAGTGGTTAATTTTTTTATCTTTATTCGGGTATTTCTAAATCTCGATACGGGCTTAAATCTTTATGGATTCGGTCCAGGTTCGGATAACCTATCTAAATTATTTTATAAATTTTAAATTTCATTATATACTTTAAATTTCTTAAAATCTATAAACAAAACAATATATTATGTGTGAATTTGAATAATATATATTAAAATACCTAAACTATACATATAAACTGGTTTGTTTGAATATTTGGATAGATAATCAATAAACATTTTAAATGTTTTTGGTATTTTGAGTATACTTTAGCTATTTTAGACATTTATTTTTGATTATTTGTATATATTTTCAAGTATTTTGGACAACTTAAAAGCATCTTATATATTTTGGATGTTTGCTAATACATATTAAATCTAAAAATAATTAAAATGTTTAGGTATATAAATCTATTTCGGCCGGTTTGAGTCGGTTCGGTTTTGGTTTTCTAAATACCAAAATTTTGAATCCGTTCAAATATTTAATTAGTTTCTGTTCAGAATCGGTATTATTTTTTTAGATCAGATTCGGTTCTTCAGATTCAGATTTTTTTACACAGTTCCAATCAAGATCCTTATGAGCGTTTTTATCCTTAAGATGAAGTTCCAACATTAATCTAAACAAAAAAATGCGACCCGAACCGTTATAAAATATATCCAAATCAGACTTACGTGCTATGTACTTTGGATAAAAAACTGAACTAGGATAAAAAAAACTGAAATTGATAAAATATGCTAATATTTTTATACATTCTAAGGTGACTTAGATATTTATATTTTTAAGACTTTGTAATTTTTATGTATTATTTTGAATATTTTAGTTAGTTTAGAGAGTTTAATAAGTTTTAAATTAGAATTTGAATAATTTTTATATTTCAAATATTTTTGTTCAATATTTTTAAAGATTTTTTAAAAAGATTTTTATATGATTTTAGACATTAGTTATAACCTGATTCGAATTGAACCATAAGAAATCAAACCGAATATGATCCAAAAACTAGTAAAATCCAAATGAGACTTATAAATATAGTATCAAAAATCTGAATCAATATTTGACCAAACCTATCTTAATCATGAATAATTAAAAATTCTATATTTTGTTGAAGTGGTTATTATTATGTGTTTTGAATATTGGAAGGCTTTTTGTTGAAGTTCCAACAAATATTTAAATTCATGGTCTATAGAATAAGGCCAACTCCAACGAGACATCTTAACTAATAAAGTAAGCTTTTTTTTCTCCTTTGGGGGAAAAACGCCACGTGTCCTTCCTCTAAATTAAAATGGGCTTCGCATTAACTTAATTTGGGCTGTGTATTTTGTTATTACATAAAGACAATAGTCCAGTTCTACTAAAAAGTGAAGGGTTTATTCTTTGCGACGTCATCGTTTAACGCGCCTATTCGTTTTGGATTCGTCTAATCAAAAACGTTACTGATTCATCAATCAATTTATCGTCATAAAGAAGCATCATTACTCCTTCAGCACACAACTAGCACACGATCAATAATTCAATGCTTCTTATTCCTCTTCCAGACGGTGTTTATTGATCTATAAAAAAAGGTCTAACTTCATTGCTTTTGATTTTGGGATTCAACTTTTTTTAGATTTGTTTGAAAGTCTTTTTTTTTTTTGATTTTTTGTAATATTCATCACTTTCTCCCTTTTAAGCATTATAAAATGGAGTAGCGGCAAAGAGG
Source organism: Raphanus raphanistrum x Raphanus sativus (assembly GCA_019705995.1). Classification (NCBI taxonomy): domain Eukaryota; kingdom Viridiplantae; phylum Streptophyta; class Magnoliopsida; order Brassicales; family Brassicaceae; genus Raphanus; species Raphanus raphanistrum x Raphanus sativus. The sequence goes on along the minus strand of CM034036.1, from coordinate 15,288,148 downwards.
ATGTTGATTTTTTGTAAGTATCTACTTTTAGTTTCTGATCGTTAGCTTTCTTACAAACTTGCACTATGATCTCAACTTGGGAAGTATGTTGGCGAAGTTTGATATTGAATCACTGTACAATTCCAGTTTGATGTTGGGTTTTGCTTTTATGATTCAGATGCGAAAGTACATTTCATAATTTTTTGCTTCGTTCTGGTGATTTTGCAGAATGATAACTGCAGTTTCATAGATACCTAAAAGGGATTCAAAGGTCATGCCTGATGATATTGAGCCTCCTTCTAAGGAGAATATCAAGGAGCTAGCACTCTCAAGAAAGGGTGAACTCTTTTCCCTTTTCTGTTTCTACAGGATTTATTTAATCACCCTTAGATTTATGGTTACATGAACAGCATGATATATGAGTGTCATGCAGAGTGGTGGAGTTGCTTATGTCAAGGCTGTAGCCAAATCTTTTGAAATACATGTTCAAAAAGGTTTCTTCTTTCTCTTCACCATAAGCAACCAAGGTTTTAACTCAGTTGGGAGAAAGATATCGATTTTCTAAACCAAATTCATAATACACGTTGTTGAAGCTAGGTCTAAAGAATTACAAGAAGAAACTGCTAACAGATCCTACATTGCCAGTGCTCACCGACAGGTACACATATTATCTTGAAAGTTTCATTTGTGTAGCAACTAAGACTGATGTGTTGAAGTTTTCTGAAATATGAATGAAGCACGCTAAGAGATGTGATTAAGGGCCAAGGCTTCTAATACCAGACCATATCCAGAGGTTTTCAGAATGTAATGTTCGTCCTTACCAGAAGGAAAGTCAAAGCTTCCTTTGGAAAAAGTATGAGTGAAAACTGCTGCTCCATAGCAAGTCCCTTTGCAAATGCAAATTACCCAAGAAAATTCCACCTGCTCAAGAACCTAGCAACCTAGAGGAAGAGTGGATTCAAGGAAAGGCAAGGTGAAAAATGCAATTATGGAGTTTCATTTTCATGGTCCAAGAATATATAACGTGGTTTAAAATCGATTCTTTATCGATTGTATATTCAGACTGGTTGTATTCATATCTATATATATATTTGATCAAAAGTTGCCTTCTCAACAATAATTTCAGCTCAAAGCCCATGTCAGTCATAGTCGATGATTTTAGTTTTAAACTGAACCACCGGGCTTCAAGCGAGGAATAATGTGAAGTAGTTTCTCCGGAGCACTACAACAAATATAACACAAGAAACGCACATTGACCGTCAGCATGAAACCCACAATGTCTTGGGATTTTTGAAGAATGGTTACTTGACTACTACTCATCTCATGAATTTACAAAAATATGAATACAATCAGTGTCATTTCCGGAACACTATCAAACCACCATCAAAATGTGAAGTGCGTGGAAGTTGCTAATTATAACACCAAATGATATATTCATGTATCAAACTATCAAATACATTACACAAAATATTTACTTTTGATTCGAGAAAGTTGCAAGATTAAAGAGTCTCCGAATTAGAAAAAGATTTTACTAAATACATATTCAAAAATTATACTAGGTATACTTTATTAATGTTTACTAAATATTTTACATAAATACTTTTTAAATATAACACAAGTCATATTAACTTATCCTTTTATAAAATGAAAATATATTATAAACTGAAAGAAATATATATTATAATACATCATTTGTTGTTACATAATATATACTAATTATTATTTATGACATTATTGAAACTATTTATATATTACTTTTAAAATATAATTTTTATAATTTTAACATTACATTTTATTTTTAGTTGGTTTATCTTGGAGTTGGTATATTAATTTATTATCGTAAGAAAATTAGTTATTGTAATAATATTAAAATCTGATACTCATAGATATAAAAATATTAGTTATTCTTATTTTAGATTTTCTTCAACTATATCAAATTGAAATAAAAATCATCGAATAGAAAAAATATAAATCATTTCATTTTCTTATTTTTTAAAATAAATTTAATTTTGTATTTTCAAATAAAAAAATGTTAGCGGTCTTTTCAACTTAAACCAACAAAATTTAATAAAATTTAATAAAATTTACAATATGACTTAGAATAAAAACATATTCTATTTATTATTTTCAATATAAAGTAAACTTTCAAATTTTTAATTCCACTAAAAAATATATTGTAAATATAAATAGTTTTAGTGTAAACTCACCCGCCCGTAGGGCGGGGCAACCCCTAGTTAAAACAATAATTTAGTGTTGTTTTATTTTTAATGAAACGACAAAAATTACATAATCCACCAAATTTGGTGTTCTTTCAATAGTGTTTCACCAAATTCATCTAAATATTAAAATAGTTTATTTTAATTTGATTATGAATAGATGAGTATTATCGATAATTTTAATTTATAGTTAAAGTAAGTATATCATACTATTTTATATTTTCTTTTTTATCTCAAATTACTAATATTATTTTATCTTTTAAAAAATTCAATTTTAACAAATCAACATAAAATATAAATGTCATAAAATATAACTAGCCAATAGCAAATAATTAATTTGTTAAGTTAATTAATTATGTGTTATTATTATATACTACTCCCTCCGTTCCTGAAAATAAGATTTTTTAGATTTTAGTTTTGTTCCATAATGATAGACTTTCTATATTTTTAAGGTACCTTTTGATACTTTTAAAGCACATTAATTGAAAACAATTGAATTGACTAAATATTATCGGTTCATAGTTATCAGAAAGTGTATAATAAATATAAATAAAAAGTTTAATTGAAAACATTGATTGTTTTCTTAATATGCGTGAATTGTCTAAAAAATCTTATTTTCAGGAACGAAAAGAGTAGTATATAATATTTTTTAGTGTAAAATTTGTTGTGATGATTGGAGAAAAAAATAAAATTCAACACCAAAACACTAGATTGTAAATTATGTGTAATTGCAACACTAAATTTGGTTTTATTGTTGGGGTGAAATCAGCCCCTCTGGATGCCTTCGGCGGGCTATCCGGCTTACTCTGGTATACGATCATTAGACGCTAGTCGGATGTTCTTTCGAGGGTGTTCGGATACCAGAGTCATCAAAAAAAATTTGGTTTTATTGTTGGAATTGCCATGAGTGGGTTGTTACAGTTTCACAGAAAATGTTTTGTTTTTAATGTTTGTGGTAAGTAGTAGCGTAGTACTTCCTTGATCTTGTTAGGCTTCTTTGCTATTAAGGCAAAAATGTTTTCTAAAGAAACAAAAAAAATTAATATAAACTAATATATTTGCTTTCCGCTAAGAACATCCAATATTAATGGCCTTCTTGCCACATTAAAATTACCAAATATATTCAATTACAATAAATTCATTAATATCGTGAAGCAAAGAGTAATAAATAAAAGTAAATAGTAAATATCTAACCAAAAAATTGCCTTGGTGGGCAAGGCAATTTCTCTGTATTATGGAGGTGGAGAAGATGGAACATCATCAATCAATCTCAGCTTTTTGCTTAAAGAACATTCATGTCTCTGTTTCTCAGCCGGCTCCGCCTTGGAGTGAGAAGATCCTCCTCTGTTTCTCTTCTTATCTCTAACACATTCTCAACTTCCTTGCGACAAACCCCTCCTTATTCCATCCTCGGCGCTACACCTTGTGGACAGGATTTCGGGAGACTCATTGTTCACTATGCTAATCTAAGCTCATGGATTCATATGGACAAGAGGGTACCTATGAACTTGGTGGATTCTCACATTCATAATGATAAAAAAACGCAAACGATCGGGGCATCATATGGGTGGATAGCTACACTAAAGGATGACGGCATCCTTCGTCTCCAAGACGACTTTAACCCTGTTGCATCTGATATAGATCCCATTCGTATCCAGCTGCCTCCTCTTGTGACTCTACCACACTGCCAAACCAAAATCATCACCAATGTGTCAATGTCATCATCGTCTCCAGAAGATGATGAGGACTGTGTCGTGGCTGTCAAGTTCTTGGGACCTCAGCTCAGCTTTTGCAAACCAGCCGGTAAGAGTAGTAAACCAGAGTGGACCAACGTCAAGATCGAAAACCCCAGCTTCTACTCCTCCCGTGTCATGTTCTCCAAGAAACACAACATGTTTCGTATGCCCGGATCTGGAGGCGACCTCATCGGGTCATGGGACCCCTGCAATCCCAGCGATGACCCTAAGCTTCAGCGCGTGCGTTTTACAAACATTCCCAAGCTGAACAACGCTGAACAGAACCTTCTGGATTCGTGCCGCAAGAGCGAGCACTTGGTGGAGTCACGACCCACTGGTGAGACATTCTTGGTTAAGCAGTTCAAGAAGACAGCCAAGAACGAGGAAGGTGTTGCCATAATGAAAACAAAATGTTTAATGGTGTTCAAGCTAGACGATGAAGGAAACGCGGTCTACACTCAAGACATCGGAGATCTGACCATGTTCCTCTCAATGTCCGAACCTTTCTGTGTTCCTTCTACCTCCTTTCCTGGTTTGGCTCGTAACTACATTCGCATCTTCGATGTTGATGAAATCGGATGTGTTAATGTAGCTAACATCCCTTTCTTCATCACTAGTACAGATGTTTCATATTCTACCCCTTATTGGTTTCCACCACAAGATTATTGACAACTGGCTTTGTAATGTTCTCTGTAAGATTGTTATGTGCGTCTCTTTGGAGAAAATTTCTGCTATACAGAGATGAATTATGTTTGAACTATATCCAATTGTTACCTGCACCTTTGAATTTAGTTTGATAATCTTGTGATAAACAGCTGCATGAGATGACTCGTCTCAGAGTTATGTCATTAAAATTTAAATGCCCCTTTTATGGTTTTAGACATCTCTGGCGTTACCTCTTCACTGAACCATCAGAGAATCATGCAAAAATAATGATTATAGTTCACTGTAAATGCTACTACTAAATTTCCCAAGACAAGCACGCGAGTATTGCCTTAGTTATAAATATTGCATAAGTTATTGACAAGTGTGTATTGCACGAATAAATTATAAGTTATACAGATCCCACAAATACAAGCATAATTTAAAATTTCATATTTGCTACCCATGAGTAAAACAGTGACTATATTAAGCTGGTACTCCATTTCATTGTGTACAACACTGATACATAGTAAAGCGTCTATATCCAATAAATAAATGAAATTGTTAAATATATTAAAATATTTTAGTAAACACAGTTTCTTTTCTATGTCTTAAGTCTTAACACATACCAATGAAGAATAGAGTTGTTAGAAATAACAGTCTTATATAAATATTATTAAGCCAATCAAATAAAACCAGTCTCAATTAATTTTTGAGTTCATTGGGTGAATATACATAACAAAAATCATATTTAGGTAAATGGTTATCATGTCTCTGAAATCAGGTAAGTGGTCATGCACTTTTGGAGTACAGACGTTCTAGTCCTTGGACTAGCTAAATACAAGTGAGTTATTTTAGTTACTATTAAACTACCTAAATATTTTAATTACAATATCAATTATTTGGATAAAATTAGCTAGACTAAAACCTGTAATTAACATATTTAGTAAGTTTAATTTATAGTTTCTTTTTATGATCTGCCTTTTGGATAACTGTAAATGAGTTTTATTGAACTGAGTTAGTTTTACTGTAAATATGTATTCAGTTATTTGTGAGTTGAGATGCACTATATGATTTTATGTGCTGATGGTAACTGAAACAAGTATGTTACATTGATGAACAAGTTTCTTTTACTCTTCTTAACGTCCTGTTACAATGTATAAGTACTTGTAGAGACTTGTGTTAGCCGGAATAAGCTACTCAAATATACATTTAAACAAAACATAAACCATTACTCTAATAGTCATTAAATTGTATTTTGCCTCTTTAAACTCTTACTACCAAAAGTTAATTGTGCTTACGCCTATGTTAATTGTGCTTACGCCATTCGCCCATAAGCTCGTATATTCAACATTCAATGAAGGTTCATGTGAATATGTTTAAAATTATATAAATACTTGTCAATGATCTTACATGATGATTTACACATGGCTATTATGTAGAAATTTGTAAATAAGTTACTGTCTCACCCAAATTAAATTTAGCATGTTTATCTTTATAAAAAATGTACCGATTGGAGATAAAATTAATTGGAAATTGTTTAATATTTTTGAAAATATTTTTAAAAACTACCCTTAACTTTTTTTTGAAGAAGAAAGCTACCCTAAACTAAACAATAAGGAAGAAGAATAATACGTGATTAACTTTAGTTATATAGGAATAAGCATTCGGGCAAAAAAAATCATTTTCAGTATTTATCCCCTATCTATTTTAATATATACACTAGATTCTGATCCGTCCTTAAGGGACGGGCATATTTTTTTGTTTTATATTTTTCAAAAGTTTTAACTTTTATATATGTGTGTTTTAGGCCTCGATTGGTACATCAGATGAAGAAGCAGTAGCAGTATGCTGTAAAAGCAGTATGCTGCAGAAGCTGTATGCTCTCATTATAACTTTTAATAAGATGATTGATAGAGTAGTAGCAGTATACAATTTAAATTTTTAAATAAAAGTTAGTATATAATATATTTATTTTAAAATAATATATATTAAATTATAATATATATATATATTTATTTAATTATAATATATATATAAATAATATATTTGTTATTAAAGATAATGAATCTTAATTAATAACATTAAATTAAATTAAACTTTAAATGTGAAATATTATTTTTTAAAAATAAATGTAATTTTTTAAAAATAAAAATTTATTTTTGGTTATAAAATAATTTTGAACATTATTACATAAAATAAATAAAATATAAATTTATTTTTGAATATATATTACTATATAAAAGAGATATAATTAATTTATTTTATTTACTAATTTCAAAAATTATGTTTATATCGAAATTTTTGTTTAAAAGAATAAAATTTACAATTAAATTATCTATTTAAAAAAAATATTTCACATTTAAAATATAATATAGTTATAAATTATATTATATTTTAAATGTGAAATACTATTTTAAAAAAACATTTATATTGTAAATTTAGTTTAGAAATGAAACTTCATTTTCTGGATATAAAAATTATTTTATAATATTATTATATCAAATAAATGAACTAATTATATTTATTTCATAAATATATAAATTGTAAATGCAAATGCTCTTGCAAAAGCTTCATATGAGAACATTTGCTAGAGAGCATTTGGAGAGCATTAGCATTTAGTAAATTATTTTCTAAATGCTTTTGTAACAAATGTTGATTGGATAATGTAGAGCATAATGCTAATGCTAATGCTCTACCAATCAAGACCTTAGTTATATATGTGTTTTAATTTGTATAATATTTTTCTTAAATAATTAATAAAATATTTTAATTAATACTATTAAAATAGTTAGACTACATCTATATCAATAGGATATGTTTCTGTTTTAATAGAAAGTAAACCCATTTTATGTGGCCTAATGTAGATATAAGAAGATAAATGATCGTAACAGAAATTTAGTTAGTTTAAAATGTTAAAGTGACTGCTTTTAACAGAAATAAATTGGGCTTAATTTTTTTAGGGTCAATGAAAAAATTGTGTATATAAACGATGTCTAATTATTTTAGTAAATACAATTAATGAAATAGTTAATAAGAATGAAAAAAGCAAAATGCAATCAAATATTACTTAAAATAGGCAAGTTATACTTTTTATTTTCTAATAAATGATGTTGAATTAATTAAAAATATAATAAAGAAGTAAATAGAATTAGTTAAAAATAATAATGAATATCTATAAAAAACATCTAAAAATATTGTACTTCAATTTTATAGATTAGATGCATAACTTATTTACACAATCCTCATTGCAACAATAATTCAACTTATAAAAAATTTCATATTGAAGTAATAAATACATCGAAGGTTCCATAACTATACACACTCTTAACATATGTTTCATTGTATTTTCTATCACAAACTAAAATTTGGTATAAAATTTACTCCAAAAAAAACTAACTCTGTTCACTGATTAAAAACCTTGAGAACATTCTCCTAATAGTCACCTTCGTTTCACCCGTTCATGGCAGACTAGGACTTTTGAGATGACATATACACATGTTTGATCATCCAAACGATATGCTCACAACAAGCTCCACTCTATAAGAGTAAAACCAAAACAATAGCGCTTGTATCCGTAACACCATAGAAAAAGAAATATTATGTTTCGTAATACATATATAAAAAAATGATATCTAATATGCTAATTAGATGCTGAATGAAAACTAATCTACTTTCTCTTACAATTTCCAGACAAAAAAAGTGATAAGAATATATATATAAAAAAACAACCAAAGGTTCCTTCAATATATGAAAAATTTCCGAAACAAAAGAAGTTAAAAGTCTAAACGGTAACGTAGTTGCAGAAAGAGATAACAGTAGTTTTTTGTTTTGCTATGTCGGCAAGTTATAAAAAACCTGGAGCTTAAGCACGTTTCATAACTACCATAAAGATAACGCAAACAGCTAATCCAAACAGAGAAGTAGGGTCGTTGAGCAACGTCCGCTCCCTCTCTTCTCCATTTTCTGTGAAATATTCTGACCGGAACAAACCCCCAAAGTAGGAAGAGACATTTTCCATCAACTGAACAGCTTTTAGCTTCATGTCCTGTAGAATCTCCAAGAGTTGGATTCGCTTTGCTTCACCGTCTTCCTCACTTTTAGTCTCGCTAGAATCTTCAGATTTGTCGTCATTGTCATCTTCAACCTGAGTTGAAGCAGCTGCAAATGGAACAAAAAGGTTTCTGTCAAGTTGCTCTGATATAAAAACATTAAAACACCAAAAAAAGGATTACTACTTCTCGTACCGGTAATGTTGGTGTCGAGAAGTTTCATGAGATCCTTGTTTTCCATTACAGCATCCCACACTTTTGGGTCAGACGCAATGGAAGCAACAACAGACTGTTTAAAAGGGAAACGATAAGAGTCTCAAAACTTTGGTTTTAGGTACACATTAAAGCACATGTGAAAGAGTCGTGAAGTTATATACCTGCGCGGCAGAGCTTTCACTGAGAAAACTAAATGCCGTAAGGGCAACTTGTGGAACAGGTGATTCAACAGCTCTCTTGTCAGAAAGTTGAAAACTTGACAACATTCTGGAAACAGAACCACCTTCATTTGAACCTTCCATACACACCCTACCACATGTTGAGACATCCATCAAAAAAAAAAAAACAAGAGCCAAACATAAGCACAAGTAACGATGTACATGTAGCTAGTAATACACATGGATATAAGAGCAAAATTCAAACTAAGACGTTTTCAAAGTAACAGACTTAAATTTTCAATAACACAACTCATCACAAAATATTTATTTATTGCATCATATCGAGATTAAACCAGAAAATTTAATCAAAGATTCCTCCATTTATAAACCAGAACCCGAATTAAGTAAAATCAAAAGTAGTTAGGGTTTAGGGTTAAACTTCTTTGATAAAAAAAAAAAATATATATATATATATATATACATTAGGGTTAAATTTCTCACATATTGATTGCATCTTTGAGATCATCGGTGGCTTCTTTAGCCTCTTGAAGAGAGGGAGGCTTGCTGAAAACAACCCTAGGAATCGTCGTCGTGGTCTCCACTTCCGCGAACTCCCAATCATCTTCCCAGCTCGCCCTTTGCATAACCATCGCGTCTGCTTCGACCGAAGGATGAATAGCCGATGACAACGAAGCGGAAACGGCGGTGTTTCTAACGTTAAACTGATCATTCGCAGCCGCGGGGATGCCGAGTCCTCCTTTGAATCCACCTTTGGCGACTCCGATTCCAGCTACCTTCGCTGCCGTCGCCATCACTCTTCCTCCTCCCATGGTTCGATCGCACAAGACCAATATTCTCTCGATCCTAAGAGCTTTTGATTTAAAATAATGGCCGAGTTTATATACTAATTATTTAAACCTAATTAGTCGTCCCTAATTCCAAGCAACATTTACTTTAATTAGTCGAAAGGACTATATATTAAATTAAACCTAATAATCCAGAATAAAACTTTGAGTTTTTTTTTTTGTAAACTAACTTTGAGTTTTTTTACTAATTGAAAAATTTGAAGGATCATTTCTTAATTTTCATTACGATCATTTTAAAAAAAAATCAACCGGTTTTAAGTTTCATTATAATAATTTTGTGTGATAATATGAAAATATTAAAAATAGCTAGGAGAAGTTTGATATACAATACAGTATTATGTTTTTAAGTTTTGGTATAAACATAAAATTAAAAAAAAAAATCTTTACATAAATATTTACCAACCTATATATTGGAAATTTTACTTGTCGTGAAGACGAAGTTGTATTAACAACTTTCTTAAACCATTAACATCTTCACATACATATTCACTTTCTTATATTAGAAAATATACATCATATATATTATTTAAGTTATATGCAGTAGAGATATAATAAGTTTAGCAACTTGCCAACAACGGACCCTCCTTACCATGAGTTGCATGTACATTATTACACACTCCATCATCGCTAACTTCATAATCATTTTCATATGCCATTGATCATCAAGCAAGAGTCTATGACGATATATATATAATATCTTTGAACTTGTTTTCCCACAATGTAAGTTCTAGTGGTAGGTGAACTTTGGGATTGCTAAGCAATCGAGATTTTAAAGCATTTCACTACACTTCATCTTGTGTCTACGCGTATATAAGTTTATTTTCAATCTATTTAAATATTCGGAATGAAAGTTTATCCATAGATCGTACCACCTTTTAGAGTTTAGTCTAAATCTCTTCATATACCTGACATATCCCCAAAATTAAACAAAAGAAAAACATATCAATGCATTTAGGTCTATTAGGATTTAGCATGACAATTTGTTTGAGATTCACCTGGTTTTTTGCAAGTTTTGTTGGTTTTAGAGTTGATCAAGTAGACTTTTCAGTAAATTTTGTTGGTTTTAAAGCTGATTGTGCTTGTTTCATTGTTAAATCAAATCAGTTAGAACTTATGTTAATTTCCATCTAGGCATTAGGAAAACTCTTGTATGATTGATATGTACAAGGCTCGTTTCTAGTTACTATCTTTGGTTATATCTCTTGCGAATGTCCTTTGCCTCACTCATTTGTCTCTTAAGAGTTATTTTGCAGTTCATCTTCTCGCTTCAGCGGGGCTGGATGGTGTTGCTTACGTGTGGAATGTGTAGAGCAGAGGTAAGAAGAAAATACGTGCAATATTTCTTCGTCACAATCTCCTATGAAAGACGTGAAATAGCAAAGCAAGGACTATCGTTGCTTTCTTGTAGATATGACTGCACGTTGAGACTATTTGACGTTGGAAGAGGGGAATGAAAGCAGAAACGTTTTATGTGAAGAAGATGAAGTCGAATGATGAATCTTTCATTTCATTTCGCTTGAACATTAAAAGAGAGATAGCTCCTTATTTATACAAGCGTTTTGTTCAACCTAGTAACATGAACATATAGCATCATCTTGAGGCCTCTATTGAATCTAAGGCTGAGAATGCGTTGGATAGCTTGATGTTGAATGTTTTCCCGTCTATGAAGCACGGGGACTGGGGACAGGAGTTCGGTTAACGTACCCGTACCGGAGACACCATCGAAACGGCACGAGGACATTTAGGGAACGTGGTATTGCATTTATGAAATGTTTTGGAATGAATTTTCTTCAAAAATATTGTAATTTACACGCTAACTTATATACTTCTTTCCAAAAAATAAAAGGAAATAAAAATTTTAACTATACTTTTAACTTCTTCTTTTTTCATAAACTTTTACTAGATGGAATCAAATTTTGATTTTAATCATTATATTTAAAGAAATACCTAAGATAGACTTTAAAAGTATGGGTCTAACAGGTAACTATCTCGGGAATACTAGGAATAAATAGAAAAATAATGGATGAGAATAAAATTATGGGAATGATGAGAAATTGTTATTCCATATCAAATTTAGTGAGAAACAAATTTGTTCTTTAATTCTCTACAATAAAAGGAACGAGAAGGAATGAAAATGAATGACTATTCTTTGTGAATGGTAAAATTTGTTAGGAACATTAAGGAATACATTATTCCTCTTCATTCTTTGGTCACCAGTTAAACTCTATGTGTCACAAACATAGCTTCTACCGATCAAAATGACCAAAATATTTTATGAAATAGGCAAATATATGCTTATACTCTTTGGGTTAACTAATCTAAATCTTATGATTTGGAGTCAATGTCTAAAATTTTATAAACTAAAAGTAAATATTAAAAATTAAAAATAATCTTTTTAAAATAATTTTAAAAAACATTTTCGAATTTCAAAAAGAAATTTGAAAAATGGAAAAAAACAATTCAGGAACTTTGAATTTAAAAACATATAATTCGAAACTATACAAAATATTTTTTTATTTTTTGTTTATATATCTATAGTATAAAGATCTTTTATCTATTAAATAAAACATTTTGGTCATTGTCCTCCTTAAGAACTTTTTTTGATAAAAACTAAAAAATCTATTTTAAAGAATTGCCCATATATTTATTATTATTATTTAAAATACTATACTGAATAAATTTTGTGTTAAGATTTTGGTGTAACTTTTTTATTTTGTCAATTATGTATAGCTTATATATTTTAACATATACACATGTGTATTCGCTCTGTAGCCGATCTTTTACAAGACCAACTCGGGTTGACTCTGGCTCGTTTAGAAAATGTAGTTAAGGGAATTATAGACAGAGTAAGTAGACATAAATTGATACCTACTCTTCAGAATTTGGTAACTTCAACTCCGTTAACAACTACTTATGAATCCTTTTTTGGGATCATCCATTATCTCAAGTTTTGAATGAAACTAATCCATTGACACAAATCGTTCATGGGATTTGGGCGTGTATCTGTATCTATAAATTTTTTATTTTGCCGTTTTCCATCATCTCTTCCATATCTATTTCTGTCCCCGTATTCGCCTGGGTGCAACATAGTTTCCCGTACAGTCCAGCTCTCTGTTCTTACCTAGAACGGTTCTACTCTTATCGTCTAATGTTTTAGCCATTGCAGAGGTTGACGAAGACAAAGCCGTTGGTTTGTCCTTTTGCAGCTTGGACTTCAACAATACCAGGCCCAACTGAACTTGAGTTGTCCTTTGTGACCCATTCTCCTTATGCTCTGCGTTTGGTCTGATGCTTTGATAGGGTAGAGACACAAACTTTCAAGGAGGATTAGGTTATTGGAGTTGTTAAGTTCCATCCATGTAACTCTAAAATGTTTTTTTTTCAGGAGGATCCAAGGGTAGTCTTAGGTAGGAACACCAAATTTGTGCATCAACACATCCGATATCTAGGTCCAGCTCTTGATGTCGAGTTTATCTCTCGTGGGAAGCAGTTTATATCTTCAAGTGATGTTTCAAGCAGTAATATAAGTGAGAAAGCTGTTATAGTTTGGAATGTTTAGAGGGATGTTCTTTTGTCTAACAAGCTCAGTTTGACCAACCTTGTTTTTTTGCCAAATACTGTATGTGAATTCCATCTAAAAATGGGATGAGTTTCTAACAAACTTACAATAGGTTAGTAGAGATTATGATTTACCTTGGCAAAAGAATAAAAACAAGGTAAAGCATATACAATTTTAAGAAGTGACACAATTACGGGAAACGCCTACTACGGGAAAGACCAGTAAAACCTTCCGTAAAGGCGAAAGAGATACAACTGCAAACAACATCTCGGGGGAAGTAGAAACAGAGGACGTGGAAACAGGGGAAGACCTAGGTAGAAGTGACCAGTTTTTTAGCTAACTCGAGAGAACGTACTGCTTATTTATGGTTCTATGGAATCATCACTTCGAAATATGGTGTACCAATTGTATGACTTCTCATAGACAAAACTGTAACTACTTTTATCAAATAAAATAACATGACGTTGAAAAAAAAAATTACTCTCTTGAGAGCCAATGTTGCAACAGGCTGAAATTTGTTTCTGATGTCTCTTAAACAGAATTGCATCTCTGATGTAATAGTCCAGTTGTTTGAAGATAACGGTCAGAGGCATAGAAATGTTGATGTTGCGCTCAGACCAAATACAATAGACAATGACTAATTAAGGGACACCAAGCGCTTTAGAAGGGTCGGTGAAGTGTTCTCTTGAGAACACAACCATTGGGAGAAAGTTGTCAAGTATGGAAGCTGAAGTTCCATAGCTCACCACTTCACTTACAACGAGAAACAGATGATCTCTTTCCTCAATATAATTATCGCGAGGGCAACAAGATGTGGAGATATTGAGACCCCATCTCGTTAATCTTGCTCGTGTGGGTAACCTGTCAAGATAGGCTAGCAGCATTAAGAAAGAGTGTTTGGGTATTTCACCTTTAAACCAGACATGAGAAGTCCAAATTTGAAGAGGAGCTTGTTGACGGAACGTTTATAAATCCACTGAGCTCAGTAAGCTCAAGGCTTATGAACATCCTGCGAGCGATGATGTCGCATACCACCCCGTTTTACTTAACGTGATCGCGTCTTGTCGCTGGAACGGACAAGAGTAATCTCACAGTGACCACATGGTTTTTGTATGATACCAAAGGTATTCCACAAAATAAAGAAAAAATTCTGATAAAACTAATAATTTATCATCAACCTGTTGACCATTTTTCTTATTTATCTCATAATGTTAGTTATACATTCCTTAATTGCGGGTGTATGCATGTATTGACGACAGCAGAATCTTGAGCTGGGATATTATCTGTTAAATTAAAAGAGTGTTCAAACTTGAATTGGTCTATTGTCAGAGTTTCTCTCAGTTATATGCGAGCGTGAGACTGACTCACTGACACACATAACAAATATGTTCTCTGATTCTGAAATGTTTCAGGTTACTAATGAAATTTCTTGACCTTTTTATTTATTTATTTTCGGTTTGTATTGTCTATTTCACAGAAAGGTTTTTTTTCTTTCTTGTAAGTGTATTTCACAGAAAGTTCTCTCTAGTAGATCATGAATTCCCTTACTTATCACGTGAATTACATGACAAACACACACACACAAAATGTAATATATCGTAATAGATGATGGCCATATATGCAAGTATAGAGCTGAATAAAAAATTGGAAATTTAAGAAAATTTATCCAAGGTTAACTTATTATACAAGTATTTGTCATAAGGTACATATAGTTTAACGAATTTTGTAGCTCTGCTTTATAATTATTTTTGTATCGTTAAACTTGTGAAGTTATGTCGTGAAAACATTTTAGAGTCAATATTATACTATGTTACTGACCGCCATTAATGGTATAACAATACTCTCCCTGAAGAAAATTCAAAACAGAATGTGGTTTGCAAGCAATAACTTTTGTAATTATGCTTTCAAAAAAAAAAACTTTTGTTTGTCGTCACAGAGAGAATAAAAATGTATTGGACAAAAAAATGTAACAAAAGGCATGAAATAGGCGTTACCCAATCAATTATGTGGCCACTGGCCACTAACAAGTGTGTCAGTTCAACTTAGTTATCCGACTATTACTTATGTATGTGTGAAGGGCTAATAACCCAAATATCAGCTTGCAAGTAAATGACTGGCACACTATAGAAAAGACATTGATTGTGTTTCTTACCTACAATGGAAGTACAAAGATATAATCATTGACTGTAATTTGACCCAAAAAAAAAATCATTGACTGTAAATGCGATGTAAAGTAATACATATGTTACAATTGTAATATCACACTTTTTGTACTCGCGAAATACATCAAATATAACCGTCTAAAAACAAGTGTTCACATAAACAGAAGTACAATATATATGGTGCTTATATCATAAGTATGGTTTCTCACATATTTGTCGATTTTTTTTTGTGTAGAATATGGAAGTTCTTATAAAAACTGTAATCACAAAAGGATAATGAAATGGTGAGACATATACCTTTTCATGGGGGAGAAATTGAGGAAAGTGGATACCAACACAAAAAAGAAGTCTCCTTATCTTTCACACCCACTCATACATAAACCATAAAAATATTATTGACACATAAAAATGATCATGCATCTGTGACCAAAACACAAACGCCAACAACACAACAAAAAGAGGAAACAATTATCTTCAGGAAAAAATTATAAACATATTCATTTGAAAACAAAACAAACAAAATTCTCCATCTTATCATATGATTCATCACATTTTCATCTTCTTCGTCTTCCTCTTTGTCTGCTTCATCGCACTAAGTAGACAGCCAAACAGTTAATTTTCCAAGACATTACTTGGTCCACAAACACAAACCCTTTAAAGCTTAAAGGTTTTCCATTACCTAAGTTTGTCTTCAAAATGTATATGCTGTATTGAATGAATCTAATTATTACCACATCTTCAATTTGCAGGTGGCTACTATTTATTCAAATGCTCATATATTTTTAGCCATTAGAAATAATATCCTCCTAATAATATGTAAAAATTAGAATGTCCCTTAGTCCCGCTGATTTTTGACACATTTAAAGATTTGTCTGTCATATGGTCTACTATCAAAATCAAAATCAATCTTAACCAATCTCATTGTATAGAATACAGTCGAAAGCTCTACCCAAACGAGTACGACATGTACATGACGTATGCGCATATAAATAAGTTTTAAAAACTAACTAAGAAGAGCCTAAGACTATGCCCTAGTCCAACATTGATGTTCTAAATAATAGTCAAATGTGATTTCCGTTCATACCTCTTTACCTTATAATTTTCATTATAGCACCCTTTTTCGCATACAATTTTATATTTTCCCTTTTGTAGATAATTCAACTGGAATTTTCCAGACTAGGGCCGAATGTATGCATCTATTATCGCTACTGTATTTCTAACCTCTCGTTTTTTATTTGAATATATTGTTTTGTGCAAACATATTTATGCACCCTACTTGGCTAGCTATTAAGCCTACATCTATACAACTCTATGTTTTCCACTTATGTCTTGAGTTTGTTCCCCACCTTCTTTGGTTTCCAACAAAGGATCTCTTCCTTTCTTTTTTACTTTCTTTTTTCTGAACGATTCTCTTTTCTTGTATTATAAAATAATATAGTTTTATATCAAAATTAACAGAAACGGCACTAACTATATCCAATCTACAAAACTTCATTGCATCATCCAAAACCTTGCAATCTAAATGATTTCCCATGTCCTCAACCCCACACATCTAAAGTTTTTTTTTCAATGATGCGACAAGAATCAGCAGTACAATTGGTTTTTTTTGTAACTTCAGCAGTATTATTGTTTGTTTTTTTTGGTAAACTGATCAGCAGTATTATTGTTGCAAGGACTAACTCTGCCAAAGTTCTAGCCAAGTCATGTACTATTCATGGCATCGTTTTAATGAGGGAATTGATGCCTCCAGTGAGGCAGTGACTACTGTCACATATAATGTAGACCGTTGAAGAAAATGTGTATGGCGTCCATCCAACCTCTAAAAGCGTTGATCGGAGTTTTGACTTTAAAACGGTTTATGTATATAAAATATCATAAGATATAGTAATATATATATATATATATATGTAATATAGTATTCATTGATCCATAAATCATTGGAATAAAAGGAAAGCATATATATAGCATAAATATCAAAATTTAAAAGTGTGAGTATCCTAATTATCACAAAAGAAAAACTCCCTGAACTAAAAATTAGATAGATCGCATTCATTTGAAATTAATACCACCACTTTCAAATTTACAATGAACAAAGATACATTTATAAATAATAATAATAATAATAAATGTTAAAACATTAAAATTAAAAATGTAAAAAACAGGCAATTATAAAGAAATTAAAAATGTTAAAAACAGGCATTTATAAATAATGTTTGCTTAAGAATCTTAATGGATAAGTAAATTGAAATAAGTGTTTTTTGTGACATACATGAAATAACTAAAAAAATCTATTTGTTTTCTAGGAAAATGATATAAAGAGTACTTGTGGATGGTCAAGCGAGTGTTCGATAGGTATATGGACCCACCGGATCGGTTATCGGAGACATGAACCGATGGGCTTAAAAGTTCTTACAACTTAATTAAGAGTTAATAAATTTCTTCACCTCTCATTGGATATTAACTTTATGGTCTCAAGACATTTTGATGCACGTACCTTGTATATCAAAGTAGCTTGGTTTGTTATTTGGCTCTAATTCGATTCTAATTCGTTCGCTTATGATTACAATGACCGTCTTTATAAATAAGCATAACCTTGCCTGAAAGAAAATAAAATGCTTTGATTTTTTAGAAAAGAAAAATATTAATAACTTCACTTTTGGACACTTTTAAGTCTTAAACCGTTTAACATAATGTACTAACAGTTTAGACATTTAATTAGTATACTATCACGCATAGAAGTAGACCCATCTACTTTATTCTTAATATATACTACCTTTCTTCTATCTTGAGTATGATTAATTTTATATGAAATGCATTAACGCTTAGAGGTGGAATCCAAAATAAACTGATACTACCTCCGTTTTATTTTGATTATCGTTTTAGCTCTGTACACACAAACTAAAAAAATATTTAACTTATATATTTTCAAAATAAAATACATTACTTATACACCTAGCTATATTTTAATTAATAGAAAAATAAACTGAAAAATATTTTTAATAAATTTCGCATTAAAACTCTAAAACAACATTTATTTTGACACATAAATTTTATTTTACAATGAGAAGTAAATTGAAACGATGGAGTAACAAATAAATTGGCATTTGGCTGGTATATTAGTTTATGTCATTTCAGATGCAGAATTATGGACAAGCTTTCTCAATAAATAATATTCTCTATGTTTCAAAAAGATGTATGTTATAGAGTTTTCACATTTTTTAAGATAATACAAAAGATTTTGATAATAAATGCATTATTTTCTGTGTTTAACTATTTTTATGATTTTTAATCAAACAAAATTCACTAAACACAATTTATGTTTTTGAAATTCATAATTTGTTATTATTATATACATCAAAAATGTAAAATATAGATTTTTATAAATATTTTTTTTTCTAAACCTGAATCATTCTGGAACAGAGGGAATACTTGTTTGAGATGTTTATCTTCAATAAATTCCATAATATGACAAAGTTTTTCCTGTAAGATTCATATAAAAATCTATATGTACGATCAAAATATATAAGTTAAAAACATAAATAAAATACAATCTTACAGACTAAAGTTTTGTTTTAGAGTTCATCAAACGAGGTTTTTGTATCTTTTGGTAGGTATTATCTATATAATCATGCTCCCTGTTTCAGTTAGTAAAATTGTCGTCTCAATTTTTCGACGGCCTATAATTTTAATTAAGGTAATGCGACCTGTCAACTTTTAATTTTGTGAAATATGTAATTTAGTTTTATCCGTAATTTTAGTCAGAGTCGGACCTGAGATTTCGGGATCTTATTCAAACCAAAAATATTATTTATCTAATTTTATTTTTGAGAAAATATTCTTTGAGCAAAATCTTAATCTAAATTACTTATGAAGATAAAATAGTTTTAGTAACTTGAAAACAAAAAGAAATAGATTAGTCTATTATAATATTTTTTATATAATTAAAAAAATAAACTGTTTTGTCATTTTTCTTTCTATTTTATATTTTTATGGCAACAACTGATTATTTTATTACTCAAATTTGAGATAATTTGGATAATTATACCGAAATAGAATAACTAATAAAGCAAAAAGGTTTTTTCAGAAGAAAAGTTTTTTCAGAAGAAAAAAAATCAGTTTTCTGTGAATATCGAGGTGCATAACGGACAATTATGCCGTTCAGAAGAAGTCTTCTACAAAAAGAAAGCCTGTATAGAATAAGTGGAGAGGAAAAATTTCATGAAATTCTGATATTATTCCATTCCAGCAGCTCGACCAGTAAACAATGAAAAAAAACTCAAAAATCCTTTGTTTCCCGATAGAACGGAGCCATATAGCTTTACCAATTGGGAGTTATCTTTGATGAGTTCTGATTCAGTAGTTATCAGTTCAAAGTAGATCTGTCCAGAGGTCGATTCATCTATATTTCTACATAAAATCTTGAATTTCACAAGGTTCACAATAAATTTTTCTTTTAGTGGGTTGATTTAAGCCTTGAGCTCCATTAGGGGGAGGCTAGCTATTTATGGTATCTCAGTATGAGGATGAATGTTTCTAATCTAACTATTGTCATGTTTTAATCATATTCAATCATATAGAAAACTACTATATACCCTAGCTATCTTGCCCCCTATTTTCTACATTCCATATGTATCGAGCCGAATCACTATCATTATATTATATATACCAAGACTACTTATTTCTTAGAAAATTCAGTAAGTATTTGAGGAATTTTGGGATCGAGTTGAAGCATGGATCCATACCTCTATTTACGTAGACTGGGACTGGATAAATGAACGAGCAGTCCTAACTAGTATTTTAAAAAACTAAATCTTACGAAAGTAGAGGCTCCAATCAAATGTTTCAAAATCATGGAGTCAAGTCCGGCTCTGATATAAAATTAACTCGAAACAACAGGTTTGCAGCTTATGTTTTCGAATTTCGTTTATCATTTCCATTAAAGATAACAATAAAACTAGCATACTTTATTAGAGAATGCTAACGCCTACCTAAACTGTCTAACTAAAACTTAGTAGTTGAGTTCTTTTGAAATTGTAAGGATCTATCGTAGAGTTTTAACTGTGCTATCTTTTATTGACCCATCTTGTCAAACTTTAATTTCTTGGATTCATATGAATTTTTATATTTTCAGAAATTGCTAATCACCCATGCTTTTCGTCGTGCCACTAATTCCAAACCTAAGTCTATAATTCATGAAAATACATAACATACTCAGTGTGATAACATAAATAGCAAATAGACACTATTAACATAAAAATTAATATTAAATACTCTGATATATTAGCTTTTTTTTTTGGAACACCCTCTAATATATTAGTGAAATGCAAATTTGAAAAGGTAAAATCGACACACTCATTTTTTCATAATGCAGTAGCATGTGATTTGTTTCCATACCATCCGTTTTTCTGCTTTTAGTTCGTTTTGTTACCAACTTTTTTTTATCTCTTAAAGCGTCTTCCAAAACTCATTCCGTCTTTCCGTTAATAGTTGTATATGTGACATTTGCCCCAATACATAGAAAACCGCAAGTTTGAATCCATTATTACTCAAGGGTTTAATCAAGCCGAGAAAACTAAAAATCAAATGAAATTAAGAATCAAAATTAATCAGGGATAAAAATATTTGTAACCTGGTTAGAAAATTAATGGAGTACGAAATTAATCTTTTTTTACTAAAAGGCTACGAAATTAATCTTCTAAATAAATCTTATAGCATATATGCGGCTTATGTAATGGCGAATTATGTCCTCATTTTAATATTATGTCCTCATAATATTAAAATTTCCTGTCAAGGTAATGACATAAACGATGTCAAAGAGATACAACTAGTAACAAGTTACGTTACTTTCCTAGATATTCGATTTGTTTAGTGAAACATATCAGTTTTATTCACCATAACCAATTATTCTGGGAATGATACATATACACATATATATATATTAGAGCTTGACCCGCACACCCGTGCGGGTTTTAATTTTGATTTTTTAAAACTGATATTTTTTTTTATAATTAATATCATATATTTTAGATGTGTCATTATATAACTGAATGTATATTAGGTATTTGAATATTTTAGGTTCTTATACATCATAATCGAATTCGAACCAAAACGGATAATATAATTACTTTTGATCATTTAATAATTTATAGGTTATTTTAATTTAAATAAAAAATATCTGAATCGAATTGGGTAATATAATTATTTTTGGTAAAAATATTTGAAACTTTACATATATTAGTTATTTGGATATTTTTAGGTTCTAATACATCAGAATTGAATTCACTTGGACCAGAAGGATCCAATTCAAAAGTCACCAAAAAAATTTATAATACTCGAACGAAGCCTAATTTTAAAACTCAAAAATATAATACCTGAAAAAACGATTCATATTTGAATGGGTATCCGAAAGACCATATTGCTAATTGTATATTATTATATTTACCTGAGTAATTAAAAAGAGTAAAACTATTATTTTAGTGGTATAGAGGCGTTTTAGTTTAAATGTCATGTATTTTTTCACATATTTATAAATAAATATTTATTTTATATAAATGTTAGTATATATTTTATAATTTAATTTATTAAATATTTTTATTATGAAAAATTTAAATATAATATTTTATAATTTATATTGAGTAATTTTATTTTTGTTCTGAATCGTCAACCGTTTCATTAAGATTTTTAAAATATGACATGCCCAACCGCACAAATATATTTTATATATTTTTTCATGGACCAAAATTTAAATGCATGACAAAAATGTTATATATACAATTTAAAATTTGGTGCTATATACTTAATTTATATTCTTCAGCATTTAACATATTCGATTTTCATTGGGATATTATTTATATAAAATATAAATAAAATAATATATTTACAAATTCATATTCGAGTAGCATTAACTTTGTTTCTAGCTTAGCCGAAGGAACATCAAATCGAAGAGGTTAGGATCTCGATTCTCGATTTTCATCATGCGAAACATTTTCTTTGGATTGTCATATTATTTGTGAATGGTTGTTTGTTAATGATTGTGTTAACGAAAATTTGTATTTAATTGATTGCATAGAGTATCAAAATATGATAAATTTATTGGTTACCTAAATTATAGGAAGAAGTAGTTTTAATTTTAATTAAATAAGGAAAATACAATAAATACTTAACATTAGATTTATTAATTAATTCAGTGGCATAGAACTGTAAATATTGTGCAAGTTTAAGGGTTAGTCTTAATTTGTACTTCAGTTTTAATAGATTAGATATGTAACCTGAATTTATGAAATTAAAATTTTAGGAAAAAAGATCAAGCAAAAATAAAATAAAATATCTTAAAAAGTTTTTTTTATCAATAAAAAGATCTTTCCCCAAATTCGTTCACTAACTTTTCCATCATAAATTATTTATGTTTTTAGAACTATAATTTATTCCACAATTTCTCAATTTAACTGTGTTACTAAATACTAAACGAATTCAGTTTTTTATGTAAGTTGTAGCCATGTAATGAAAAAGCTTCGGTGCTATAAAATTTGAAAAATCGAGCTGGTGAGTTTTATGGATTTTTAATTTAAAATCAATTGGCAGTAAATGTAATGATTCAAAAAAATTATATATCAATCATATTCGAATTGAAATTTTCAATGTGAAATCTTTTTAACCATTTTTTCTCGAAATAATGGTGCGTATAATTATTAATAATAATATAATCCATTCTAATTTTTATAAATTTTTTAGATCAAATTAATGGGATAACATATTGATCCACTTTAATATTGTTTCAACTTAAAAATAATTGACGGTTAATAAAATGGTTAGTTCTTTATATCACTTATGTTCCATCAAAATTCTCAATGTAATATTTTTTCTCCAACATGAATTCAATAATCGATTACTAGATTACATTTTTTGGTAAAATGGATCACAGTTATATGTAGTAAATAGAAAATGTTAACTAAAAGCTTGTGTGGTTTCAGTTAACATTTTCTATTTATTACATAGTTGTTATCCATTTTACCAAAAATATATATAACTGTAATCGAGCAATCAATTGTTGACCACGATTTTTCAAACATTTACTGTGGTTTTAAACCTTTTAACAAAAAAGTAACTTGCGCCACCAGGGTGATCCTCTTAGCTCATTTCAGATGCTCCGATTCATTGATAAGACCACAAGAAACAAGATATCTTCTCTTTGTTACCGGAAGCCAGCTTTCTACAGCGACATGATACAGCGATGGCTTACCAGGACTGCTCCTTCATAAGTTCGTTCTATATTTCCTATAAAAATTGTGCTCAATTTCTGAAAACATAAACTTTAGTGGTCTGTATTTTTTTTCTTTGTTGATAATCAATTTAAAGTTTCAACAAAAAAGTAACTTGTGTGGTTTCAACTTTGAATGGGAATGAATGGGTAAGAGAAGTCTCATATTATATATGTGGCCACAAAAGCACGTGGTGGAAGGTGGAATATACAAAGCTTAGGCTTTTTCCCCAACATTTGATCTGTTGATAAACTATTTTACTCCCCCAAAGGAATAGGATGAAACATTTTTAGATAACGACACCTATAGACTAACTATAACACTATTTGGAATGCATTCATTGTACATGAGAGCAAGAAAAAATTGACACAAAAGAGTAAAGAGAGTAGACATGAAACTTAATTTGTCAAAATGTCGTTCAATCGCCAGAGGTTTTTATTTTCCCTAGTTCTAGTGGGTTTCTTTTAATAGTTACCTCTAAAAAAGTCAAGGATAAGGATAAAAGTAAACAGTACTTTTATATAATTTTGATATGCACGACCGATCGATTTCAAGATCAATTATTGTCACGACAAGAGATAGAACCAAGATGTAGACATTAAGCTTTACATGGCGACAATGCTAGAAGTGGTGTGGTAGATATAAGCGCGGTAAATATGGTAGGCACAACAGAAATGACATCGTCAAAGATTGGTTGGTAAATGTTATACTTGGAATAAACAACTGGTGCATGCAGTAACAGTTATAATCCATTGGGGTTATAATAGTATAAATGATGATTAAAAATGGTTCGGATATTTTTATTATATCTGATTCTAAATTATATTTAATCGTTAAAATAAATTTTAAAGATATATGCTAGTCCACATACAAACACATCAAAGAGAAAAGACAGGTCATGTCCATTTCGAGTTTACTGCGATTTACGACTTGTAGTTTGTTGCTCGTTTTATTGTTGGGCAATGACTAGTCTTTTTTTTTTTTGAACAACAATGACTAGTCTCAAATCGATATTTAATATCTCTATAAAATTTATCAAAAATTAAAGTGTTCTATAACTAATACCCGTAAATAAACACCATTTGATCACAAGACATAAAACATTTGATCGCAGGTTCCGGCGACTTCAAGTCGAACTGGTCCATAATGTTATTACGACAGGGTTACTAAGACTTTCGTATTCTTTTTTGCAGAAAAATTAAGATCTTCAATTTCTTTTCTTTTCTTTAACGAAACAAATAGCTGCGTCTTATTTCATGGTAGAACTGTTGTAAACTTTTGCACTTATTCATTGTTTGCGTAGTTTAACGTATTATCAGTAAGAAAACATATATAGATGATCTGATAAACATATGTGGCATGGTGTAATGATACTGCATGATGAAGTGACGTATCGCATTGGAATCATGCTTTTAGAGAAAGCTTAAAAATCAAATCAAACCTTTTTATTTGCTCGTGATTTTATTTTTCACCTTTAACTCCGTTCTTTATTGTCCTTCCCTTCGTTACCGAAATTCAAAAGACATTTTTTTTTTTTGAAAACAAAATTCAAAAGACATTTGATGTTGTTATCCTTTTATTACAAAGTTGTATGTGGAATTTGTCAATTCATTTCTTGCTTGTTTATATGTGCCACTGTCTAGTCTGTCTTTGTGCGAAGACCGTACGATCTCGTACAATAATCAGAAAACATATTTACTATTTTGAGCTATCAAAAAACATATTTATTTGTTGGAGAAAAGGCATATAAAATTGTATTTATTGAACCCTGATTTTTTTCCAATTACGATCCACATCTCCCTTTGATTTTTCTAATATTATTATTTCGTAAGTTTGCAAAAAAAAAAAACACGACATTCACTAAATCAAATGATTAAATGAAAACAGCTTCAGTCAACGCGAGGGGTCAAAATAAAAATGAAAAAAGCTTGGAGTTTTAAGTTTAGCCTACCAAAGTGTTATGGTAAAAACAAAACAAAATTATGCCTACTAAACTATAGAACTGAAAGAACTAACTGATGATATTGAGGATAATAATAATCAAACTGATGATATCTTTTAAGAAAAAATATTTGAAACCAAAAAAAGAATAAACATCTTATTGGCAATACATAAATGCGTGGTTAAAAAACTTGGTGATATTTGAGAAACTATACAAAATTTAAAAATACTATTTTCATGGCCAATTTTCAAATTTTATCTCACTCCCTTATAAGATATATCACACATATATGAATCGAGAAAAAAGAAGGAAACTCCATGATTTATGTCACTTCTATGTATATTCCATCTACATGAAAAGACGAGAAATAGAGATTTAAACACAATCTCCAAAGCCCTTTTCGACTGAAAGATAAGCCACTTTCTCATGTGGTTTTTGAATCTACCCCTACTCAATCAATTTCCAGTCTCTACTTTAATTCTTACTTGTATAATCCTAATAACATCCGTTATTTAATTTATGTATCATTTTAACTAACCTCTTTATCAGACACGGTCCTGCCTTCACGTTACACACTACATGTGTTTACAGAATGTGCTATGACAAGGTTAGGGTAGATTACTAATTCCTTTATGTGTAGGGTGGATGGCTCTTAATCTGCTGACTGTGTGACATGTGGAGTAAGATAGCACTTATAACTCAAAAATAGTTAGATTGATTTTTCGAGACTCCAAGGAAATCGAAGAGCCAGTTCAACAGTTCATCTAAAATTACAGTTTAATTATTCAATACGGATTCAAATTGCTGGTTAAAAAATAGATGGTCTTGCGGATTCATTACGAATGGCCGGTTTTTGCTGTTGAGATTGCTTGATTTTTATTTTTTTACAAAAAACATTGGAAGGTATCTGGTCGAGCTCCAACTAATCAAATATTGACGATTGATCGGGCTCCGAATTTCCTAATGTGGTCTTTTACGTGACTAAGTTCTCCGAATTTGAAGAAGCACATCTGTTGTAAAAGATGAAAAACAAGCATGAAGAGTATAAACATTAAGATTGTATTTTCGTTTCTGTACTATTTTTTTCTTAGATACATTATGTAATATGTTTTCTCTACTTAACCTTGAGTATTTTAGCTTTGGCTACGTACATAGTATAACACAATATTGTAATAGTATGTCATGTGTATTTATGCACATATATTATATCGATGAGTTGCATTTTAGGACAGCCATCAATTTGTAAGATCCAAAATAAAAACATCTATTGTCTGCGAAAGATATTTTCATTCTATTCAGTTTCAGATGGACGCTATTTTGTTGAAGAATTGAAGTGCAAAAACATTATTTACCGAAAAACTTGCCCAGTTTCACTTCTACACTAAACCGGAAAATTGGTGTGTACACAAGCAAAAAAAAACTAAGGTTTGAGTTTTGACTATATTATCTTAGGGACCGGAAAACAAGAAACAATCAGGGACCACTTCATTGGTTTTCATGAACTGATTTGATATTAATGAAAATTAATTTTAATTAAGAAATAATTAACAGTAATTAATTAAATAACACCTATATCCTATGTGTTGTTCCCTCTAAGTAAACCATAAAGCCATATTTCAACATTCAACCATACACATGCAGGTTGTGACACCATCATTATAAGTTATTCCAAAATCCCGTATTTAAATAACATAAGTTAGCAGCTTTAATTATCTGTTCTCACTTTTCTTAGTTTACGGGAAAATTAGTTTGCATGTACGCTACCTATAAGTACATACGTATACAACCAGTACAACACACTTAGATGTTGTAAAGTCTACAGAACATAGTACGTCGTATAGATTTTGCTACCTTTGCAATATCACGTGCAAAGATTACATGCATGGACGAGCGAGAATTTAGATATTTCAACACTTTACAAGAATTTGTTTTCCGTCCTCTCAACACACAATTGATAAGATATATCTCATCACTTGGTTCGGGTAACTTGACCCTTCACTATCATTGGGTCGTTTAGTTCATCTCAGCTTCAATGCGTCCTTTTTTCTTATACGTCATTCAAAACTTAATAAGAAAAATAACACTCCTACAAAATTGAAAGAATAAAAAACAAAATTTACACCTTATTGCACCAAAAAGTTATTTTTGCACACCAAAAAATTGACACCTTGTGTAGAGATAGAAAAAGTCAATGGTCAAAGATTTGCAATGATCTGTCGGTGCCTCCCGTACCCTTTCCGTATAATAGCACAGCAAAAACTCTTTGTGTTGCGATGAAACGTGTAGAGTCAGAAACACTAATTAAGTAAGGATTACATATATATCAAAAGGTTCAGAAAACGCCATCACGGCTCACACTACTATAGAGACAATTATTTATATCAAGGACTTGGCCTCAAGGAGTGATGTCCTACGGTCCTACTACCCTTGCATCTCGGTGCAGCCGCTATCACCTGATTTTCGGTGGGGAGCTCCCACATGGCATTACCATGAGTTATTCTTGGGTTCACCCCTTAGGGTGAACCATTAGATTCACCAACCAATAAGATTCAAGTATTTTATATTTAATATCTTTTTAAAAAATAAATAAAATATTGTTAAATTATATTATGTTTTCAAATAAATAGCTAAAAATAAATAAAAATAGTTGTAGTTGCAAAATTTTTTTTTAATAAAAACTCTAAACCCAAAATACTAAACCCTAAACCCTAAATACTAAACCCTAAACCCTTGGGAAACCTTAAACCCTTGGGTAAACACTAAACCGTTGGATGAATCATAGTTTTCAAATTTTAAAAAAACTTTTTTTTCAATTATTACTGTTTTTGTTTATTTTTAGGTATTTATTTTAAAAACATAATATAATTTAAGAAGATTTTGTTTCTTTTTTAAAAATATATTAAATAAAAAATACTTGAATCCTATTGGTTGGTGAACCTAAAGGTTCACCCTAGGGGGTGAACCCAAGAATAAGTCCATTACCATATGGTCCCTTGTCAAAAAAATTTCCTAAAACGATGAAACACTCTTATCCATAGTATTAACTGTTGTCATGATTCAGATATTTTTAGCTCGTTCTAGTTATTTTTCCTTGGGATTTTCTAGGAAATTTATGGTTCATACCCGAAAATAAGGGAGATGGCGAGCGTAAAATCGGCAAACGAATATAAAAAATGCAGACCGTATTGCTAACATCACCTAGTGATGTTATTTACGAAATTTTCCACTACGAATTTTACATCATTTAATTTTAGGATGCTTTTGGAATATAGTATAATAAAGTTATATAGTCATGTGCATGGAAAATCAACTCACAAGAATATAAGTATAAAGTTTAACTACCTTCTGAGGCTCTTAGCCAGATAAGAAATAAGAAGTTTGACTAACTTGGAAGGGGATATCTATTCGCTCTTTTGTTAAGTCAATTTTTCACCTAAGTATTTAACTGCTAAATACGAACACCGAAGTGACCAAGGAAATATGTATATAGTCGTTTACCCTAGATGCGATATTTCAAAAAGCATATAAAACTGTTGTGATGCGATTTCATATGGTTTCTTTTTGTGTGTTTGTATCGCCATTCTATCTTCTATTTTACCGGTGTTTGATTTGTTTGGCTGAGTACAGTCTTGTTAATTTCTCTTTTAATGGAATTTAAGCTTTTATAGACTAAATGTAAGTATGGTTTGGGGGCGGATGTACAGTCAAGGGTGTGGGGTCACGTGTCCCCAACTTATTTTAAAATTTTCTTCAGGAATTCTTATGTTGTTTAGGAAATGCCTTCAACTGAAAAATAATTTTTATGATGTGCCTCCACCTAATTACATTCCTGCATCCGCCAATTGACCAAAAAAAAATATAGTCGTCTACGCATATGTAAATTGTTACGCACTGATTTTAAACCTAAATAGATACGGTAGTCAATTTATACTTATGTGGAGCCGTATTATGTACTTATGTACTTACATTAGCCGTCATGTTTTTTTGAAACCGTATATTTATATGAATATAATTTTCTTTTAATCAATGATTTACGTTTCTACGGATTCGACTAAACGTGTTTTGGTCATTCCTTGCAATATATATCTATACTACAAGAGGCTTCAATTGATATTGAGTTTAATTTGAAGATATACTCCGATTATATAGTGTTGCTTGTCGAATAAAATTCCAACTTACTTGTCAACGATATAAATATATACTTTTATGATAAGACAAGTACTCTGTAATAAACGCTATATATGCATTTGTGTTTATACGAACAATTACAAATTATTTTAACAAATTATAAAAATATCGCATTTTCCTTCACTTTCTCTACAATACTTTTTCAGAGTTTCATGCATTAACCCTTTTTGTCATTGAATTGTTTTAGATTCTTTTACAATTTCTTATGAACTAAAATATTACCTATAAACCGTAGGTCATTGTCTTTATATATCATTTCTGTAGTATCTTCTTCTAGAATTTTCCCGCAATTATGTATGATAGAACATTCCAAAACAAACAGTAAGAGTTTAAATTAGATAAACAAGAATATAAATTGAAAAGCAGAAGACACTTTGGCGGGAATAATATCTTTGCTAAATATTACCATCTTGGTCTCGTATCTAATTCTAGTTAATATCTATGACTTTTAAGTCAAATAATAGGTGTCCCCGATGTGATAATTCCAGTAACAAAAAGTCGAGTTTACAATCTAATTAAGACGTTTGCCAATATTTGACATATTATTATTGATTTTTCAAATTATACAAATAAACCATCTAAAAGAAAACATCAATAAGGTGTTCACACCCAACAAATGTTGATTATAGACACTCATTTGATTTTCATGGATGATCAAAATTATAACAAATCCAGCAAAAAGGTCGGATGAAAATAAACTATACGTGAAGGCACCAAACTAGTATAAACACCAATTACACGTGTCAACCAATAACAATGGAGTCCAGCTGTAATGGTCCACACCTTAGGATTTCTACTTCTTCTCGCCGGGATACATTGACCAAAAACATCTCAAAGTTCATAGTGAACGCCGTTTTTTGTGTTTACCGGGAAACGGAAAATGATGGTGTAGCTTAGGGTTTTAGAAAAGGCTTTAGGGGAGTTTGTTGCCGGTTATTTGTGGGACAACTCCGTTAGAAACTACTGCTGATTAAACGGATATTGCCGGTTTCTCCGCCCTGGTCAACCGGGTAAAAATCCCGTTATAAAATCTGTGCCCTCATTTATGCTCTTTTCTATCTCTTTCTCACTCTCATACGTCTGTGTTTGCATTTAAAGCGTTCCTGTCACCTTAATTCATACTGCTCTTATGTTTTTTCTTATTTCTATCCTTACTTTTTACCCTAATGGTCTAATAGGAAAAGCAGAACCAAAGTAAACAAAAATAAAGTCTACTATGAAATCAAACCCAATTTCGTGTAACCACTATCATTTTGTGAACAATAAAATCAACATAAGTCATGAATGATCATTTTGTGAATAATAAAAATCAATATAAGTCAAAAGAAAAAAAAATCAATAGAAGCCATGACATAAAAAAGGGAATTAGTACGACTATCATATTACATGTTCCAACTAAAAAAAAATTACCTGTTCCAGTTTCAAAAAAGTTACATGTTCATGATCATTTCATTTAGGTTCAGTGATGGGGTAAAAAAATTGACCAATGTCAATGTATCAAACTATCAACCCCTCTCTTCAAAGAGAATATATATCTAATGTATTTTATTAGCTGAAAATAAAGTGGGCGAATTAATGAATAATATATAGTTTGAATGTCCTTCAAATATTATTCAAAGCCAGTAGGGGTATTGACCATTTTGGAAGATTAAAATATTATCGAAATACACCTTTTGAAACGAAATAAAATAATTTAAATCAAATTTCTTTTTTTCTTGTCAACAATTTAATCCAATTAAACACGAATAGTAAGCCGCTCACTGAAATCGTGGATATAATTACATATTGTTAATATATCTTTTTATACCCTTCGACGTCATCTTCACCCTCTTCCTCCCTCCCTCTATATATATCAACCCGTTCTCTTCTATTCTTCCTCACACCCTTCAAGCTTTAAGACTACAAAGCTTATTCACCATCTCTCTCATTTCAAATCTCTAAGACCACAAAAACTTAAAACGATGCCTGAGGCACCAAAGATCGAAGCTTTGGAGGTTTCTGGTGAGACTCTCGAGGAGAAGAACAAGAACAAGCTCCTGTTCATCGAGGAGGTGACCTCGAACGCTGACCATGTCCAGAGAATGGTTCTTGAGGAGATCCTCTCACGCAATGCTGACGTGGAGTACCTCAAACGTCACGGGCTCGAGGGACGAACCGACCGTGAGACTTTCAAACACGTCATGCCTGTCGTAACGTACGAAGATATTCAGCCTGAGATCAACAGAATCGCTAATGGCGATACGTCCAAAATCCTCTGTTCTAGCCCCATCTCCGAGTTCCTCACTAGGTTTGTCCATTGTTACTCTGTTTTTATACTCTGTTTTTTGGCTCTGTTTCATCAAATCGGCTGAGATGTAATATTCGAATCTTTATTGGTCAGTCTTGGGGTTTAATGGGTACTCAAAAAGATTTTTACTTTTCATCCATTCACTGTTAAAACCTTTATTAAAAAGGAGAAATCATTCTCTAACTTTTTCTTAATAAAAGAAAAATTTATCATATATTATTATTTTTTAAAATCATATATTATGTTAATGTTAAGTAAAAATTGATGTAAAACAAATCCTCATAATATGTTTGTAAAATTTGGAGCCTAACATAAATTGATGTTAATTGTGTCAAATAGTTCTGGAACATCTGGTGGGGAGAGGAAACTGATGCCAACAATAGAAGAGGAGCTAGACAGAAGATCACTTCTCTACAGTCTCTTGATGCCTGTGATGAGCCAGTTTGTTCCTGGTCTCGACAAAGGCAAAGGAATGTACTTTCTGTTCATCAAATCCGAATCCAAGACACCTGGTGGTCTCCCAGCTCGTCCTGTCTTAACCAGTTACTACAAATCCTCTCACTTCAAAAACAGACCCTTTGACCCTTACACCAACTACACAAGCCCTAACCAAACCATCCTTTGTCCGGACTCTTACCAGAGCATGTACTCTCAAATGCTCTGTGGGTTATGCCAACACAAAGAAGTACAACGTGTTGGCGCTGTCTTTGCCTCTGGTTTCATCAGAGCCATCAAGTTTCTTGAGAAACATTGGCCTGAACTAACCCGTGATATAAGAACCGGTACACTCAGTTCTGAGATAACCGATCTTTCGGTCCGTGAGGCGGTCGGGGAGATTCTTAAACCGGATCCAAAGCTTGCGGATTTTGTTGAATCGGAATGCAAGAAGACCTCTTGGCAAGGGATCATCACTAGGCTTTGGCCAAACACCAAGTATGTGGATGTGATTGTGACTGGGACAATGTCACAGTATATTCCAACTTTGGATTATTACAGCAACGGTTTGCCTCTTGTTTGCACAATGTATGCTTCTTCGGAATGTTACTTTGGTGTGAATCTGAGGCCATTATGCAAACCAAGCGAGGTCTCTTACACTCTCATACCAACCATGGCCTATTTCGAGTTCTTGCCTGTCCATAGGAACAATGGAGTCACTAGCTCAATCAGTCTTCCTAAAGCACTCACTGAGAAAGAACAACAGGAGCTTGTTGATCTCGTTGATGTCAAGCTTGGTGAGGAGTATGAGCTTGTGGTCACCACCTATGCTGGTAAAAAAAAGTTTTAATCTAGTTATTATTTTATTGATATTTTTTTTTAACAAAAGACTTGAAAATATAATTATCTTTTTATTAACTTTTTTTAAACAAAAGACTTAACAATATGTTGTTTTGTGATGTTCTTTGCAGGACTATACAGATACAGAGTGGGTGATGTCCTAAGAGTGGCTGGTTTCAAGAACAATGCACCTCAATTCAGCTTCATATGCCGCAAGAACGTGGTCCTAAGCATTGATTCAGACAAAACCGACGAGCTGGAGCTTCAAAATGCAGTCAAAACCGCGGTAACACACCTTGTTCCCTTCGATGCCTCACTCTCCGAGTACACTAGCTATGCAGACACATCGTCTATCCCAGGCCACTATGTCTTGTTCTGGGAGCTCTGCTTGAACGGTAACACGCCGGTTCCTCCCTCGGTCTTCGAGGATTGTTGTTTAACCATAGAGGAATCATTTAACAGTGTGTATAGACAAGGAAGGGTCAGTGACAAGTCCATTGGACCGTTGGAGATCAGGGTAGTCGAGTCAGGGACCTTTGATAAGCTCATGGATTATGCTATAAGCCTTGGGGCATCTATCAATCAGTACAAGACACCGAGGTGTGTGAAGTTTGCTCCGATCATTGAGCTTTTAAACTCTAGGGTTGTTAAGTCTTACTTCAGCCCCAAGTGTCCAAAATGGACCCCTGGTCACAAGCAATGGGGAAGTAACTAAAGAAAGAGAGACTCTCTATGTGATAAAAGTTTCTAGTCCCCTTTGAACTGTTTTTGTAATCAGATGAATATCGAAAAAGTGGTTAATCATTATGTCTGTCTGTCTAATTTTAATCTTAATCTTAATTTTTGCTTTACTGTTTTTTGGTAAACTTTTGTTTTAAACTATGCTTAGCTCCTAATCACATGTACATATGAACTTTATGTTTCTTTTAATCCATTTCGTTTTTACTTTTTTCTTGCCATTGATTAGTCAGGGTGAATTTGCTAAAACTGACCTGGCTTAGCAAACTCAATAGTTAGAAAAACCATATATATAATTAGCAAACTATATAAATCATCGAGAGATGAACAAGAATCATCAAAGATTCATGGATCGAAAACTAGTTAATTAAATAAATAATATGTCTCAAGCAAAAAATAAATAAATAATATGTATGCAGTGTAGACGGTAGACCCGACAATTTATTATGTGCACGTAATATAATAATGTGCTGCATTTTCAAACTATTTTATAACTCGAGCAAGTAGTTTATCTGTTTAGCTCACATTAACGTCATAAGTAGCACATATGATGATATGAATAAGACTTATTCTTTGAAAACCAGCTTTCAGAAAACATAAATGAATAAGACTTATTATTTCATTCTAATATATAGTACTCCCTCCGTTTTTATTTATATGACGTTTTGAAAAACTAATTTTGTATCAAAATACTTGACGCTTTCCAAAATTCCATGCAAAATATATAACTTTAGACTTTATATACCCTTTCATTTTCAACATATTTTCCAGTCAACGATACATTACACTCTAAAACAATAAATGAAAAAGGATATAATAGACAAATTAACAACTGCCTTAATTTGTGTGAAATCCTCCAAAACGTCATATAAAACAAAACAGAGGGAGTATTACATATTCCCTTGGAATTAGAAATTGATGAAATTTTGCCAAGTTGTGAGAACAATTGTTCCCTGTGTGATCATCAAGACCACAAAACTGGCTTGAATTAAATTGTTCTTTTTCTGTACATACTTTTTAACACTGTAAATCCATTCATTCATATACTTGACTGGACCAAAAGTCCTTACATCATGTGGTGAAAGAATCAAACTCAAACGCACCATACCAAAAGACAGCGAGGACAGAACGAATAAAATAGGAAGAGAGCCATCTAGGGCTCGCCACATACGGTTAAGTAGAATTCTTAGAGATCACACTTTTTGCAATCAATCCTGCTGGAACATCCACATTTCTATTGACCAATTCCAGCTTCCAGTGACCAAAAGAATGAAGAGAAGCTAAAATCTGACTGGATCTCCACTTAAAGAGGGTCAAGCCGGCGGTCTAGTGACAGCACCAAATAGATCAGACGCTTCAACACCGAAAACAATCTTGTTTTTTTTGTACATATATATAAAAGATTAAATTTGAGTAAAAGACTATTCAAAGTTTACAAAAAGGTAGAAATGCCATTGTAATCGAATTTAATACATTATTATGTGCTACACAAAACAGCAGATAATACTCAGAATGGCTGCTGACATTATTCACAAGAAAGAGATGCTTTAGTTAAAAAACTCAAGTAGAAACTGCTGTACCAAAAAAAAAACCTCAAGTAGAAACTGATATATACATGAAATACATATTATTATTGGTCAACCATTGTTGGGGTTCACACATAATCCAAGACTAATTTGTCATACAATGTCATACTCTATACAAGTACATTACGGCCTCGACTGTCTTTATTTCTAGCATTTTATAAGTTTTGATTTGCTTTTTTTTCTTGTCTTATTTCATTTTTTTCTAAATTCTATATGGTGCCAGTTTATATTTTTATTAGAAATTATGGTTTCGAAATTAAAATTATGACGTTTATCAATATTATTGTTTAAACTTAAGATTTTTTGTTTAAATTTTGTATTCATTCTATCGTTTTTATAATTGGTATTTGATGAAACTGTTTATATAACTATATGAATCAATTGGTTTTCTGCATCTCTTTACTAACAAATCCATTAAGATGTATAAAGCTATTTGGAGGAGATCAATGATTACATCCACAAATATTTGATATCACAGAAAGAAAAAGAAAAAAAAAAGCAATATCGTGGAACTCTTTGGTTAACCTAATATTGAAACCAAAATTTTCCACACATAAATTTTCATGGGCGACAAAGAGAATGACAAGAACTTCAATGATTTGGTAAGCAAAACAGAAAATTTCAGATGGCACAAATCGAGTGTCGGTTTATTTGCTGGATTTGTCACGTGGCTAATCCGACAATCACTCAAAACATACTTACACGTGTGGCTACAAATTTGTTGACTTTTGACTGACCCCATATGAAGGTATCCCGCACGTGCGGTGCATCAAAGCTTTGTTCCCTTTCTGGGCTTACATTGTGGCTCAGATAGGCGATAACTTGGCCCAGTAGTACTGTAGAAGTAAAACGACATTGTATGATGTGTTCTGCCTTTCACATCTTTTGTCTCCAATTCAAATTATTATTTTTGCCCACATCAGGCCAGTAAACATGATAAGTATAATACTATTTATCAGAATAGTATAACTACAACAATGCCCATCATGTGCTGGTTTGGACAG
This sequence comes from Raphanus raphanistrum x Raphanus sativus, assembly GCA_019705995.1. Classification (NCBI taxonomy): domain Eukaryota; kingdom Viridiplantae; phylum Streptophyta; class Magnoliopsida; order Brassicales; family Brassicaceae; genus Raphanus; species Raphanus raphanistrum x Raphanus sativus. The sequence continues at coordinate 15,251,284 of CM034036.1, read as the reverse complement.
TGGAAGATACATGTACACATGTATAGTATTATTTTATATACATTAATACATACACGCAAACAACAAACATAACAATATGCAATGTTTGTATGTCTCGTGACCATTATTGTATGAGTAATAGAAGTATGGGCCTTACAGCAACGGTCCAACTGAAGACTGCAAAGCCTGATCCACACCAGCCTCCCCGAAACAGAGTCGAGACAAAACAGAGGAGCAACGGCTCCATGTACGGAGAGGCGCAGCTGGCTGTGCAGAACCGTTTTGATACCTTATCCAGACTGGTCAATGACGACTGAGTGACAGCCTGGAGAAGAGATAAGATCTAGAGGATTCTAACGTTGTATATATTCAAGCTTAAGCTTCATTTGTAATCAAGCAAGTTTTATAATATAAACAGAGTAAAGTTCAGTTCTTTCCAAAGTCTTTTATGGTATCAGAGCCATTGTAAGCTCTAACAGGCGTAGCAATGGCTGATCCACCTTTTCCATTTCCAAGCAAAGTTCATGTCGTTAGCTCAGTCACGTTGAAGCTTAACGACAGCAACTATTTGCTATGGAAGACGCAGTTCGAGTCTCTTCTTTACAGTCAGAAACTTATTGGGTTTGTCAACGATTCGATTGTCTCTCCAGAACCCACACAGCAAGTCGAGAACGGTGGTGTTGTCACGATGGTCCCGAATCCAGTGTTTGAGTCGTGGTTCTGCTCTGACCAACTTGTCCGGTCATGGCTGTTCGGAACGTTGTCTGAAGAAGTCTTAGGCTCCGTTCACAATCTAGCCACATCTAGAGAGATCTGGCTATCACTGGCAGAAAACTTCAACAAGAGCTCTTTGTCGCGTGAGTTCTCCCTGCGAAGAAGCCTTCAACTCATCTCGAAGAAAGGCAAAACCTTGGCTGAGTACAGTAGAGAGTTCAAAGCTATCTGTGACGCCCTCAGCTCCATTGGAAAGCCTGTTGATGAGTCCATGAAAATCTTCGGCTTTCTTAATGGTCTGAGCCGCGAATATGATCCGGTGACAACGGTGATCCAGAACAGCCTCTCCAAGTTTCCTCCTCCTACCTTCAACGATGTCATATCTGAAGTCCAAGGTTATGATGCTAAGCTGAAATCATACGATGAAGCCGCTGCTCTGTCCACCCATCAAGCCTTTCAGACGCAACAAGGAAGCTACCCTCCCAACACACCTCAGTACAATCCCAACTACAGAGGACGTGGTGGTCGTTCCAACAGAGGAAGGGGAGGATACTCAAGCAGAGGTCGTGGCTTTGTGCAGCATCAAACTCAACCAGGCGCAAACAACAACCGTCCTGTCTGTCAAATCTGTGGACGCATTGGACATACCGCAGTCAAATGCTACAACAGATTTGACAACAACTATAACGGTGCTGCAAACTCTCAAGCCTTCGCATCTATGCAAGTTGCAGACCCCAATGGAAAGGACTGGTTCCCAGACTCAGGCGCCTCTGCTCACATCACCTCATCTCCTGCCAACCTTCACTCGTCAGAGGCGTATCATGGGAATGACACTGTGATGGTAGCAGATGGAACCTACCTTCCTATCACACATGTGGGCTCTGCACCTCTCCCTAACACCACAGGTAATCTATCACTTAATGATGTACTTGTTTGTCCTGAGATCCAAAAATCCCTTCTGTCTGTCTCAAAGCTTTGTGATGATTATCCGTGTGGTGTATTCTTTGATGCGTCTAAAGTATGTGTGATTGACTTGAAAACTCAGAAAGTGGTGTCAAAGGGACCACGTCTTAAGGGTCTTTATGTGTTGAGGAATCATGAAGTTGAAGCTTTGTACTCGAGTCGTCAGTGTAGTGCAGATGCAGATGTATGGCACCAGCGACTTGGACACTCCAACCTTCAGATTCTGCAACAACTCAGAAGTAACAAGGAGATAGCAGTCAATAAGAGCAAAACCAATCCTATTTGTGAGCCATGTCAGATAGGAAAATCCTCTAGACTTCAGTTTTTTTCTTCAGATTCTCGTGTTTCAAAACCTCTAGATCGAGTTCATTGTGATCTTTGGGGACCTGCACCTGTTGTATCGAACCAAGGTTTCAAATACTATGTTATTTTCGTGGATGACTTCTCCCGTTTTACTTGGTTCTATCCTCTACAAGCAAAGTCTGATTTTTTTGAAGTCTTTAAAGTCTTTCAAAAGCTTGTTGAGAACCAATTCACAACAAAGATTAAAGTGTTCCAGAGTGATGGTGGTGGTGAGTTCATGAGTCACGCGGTGAAGCAACACCTCCTTGACTGTGGCATTCATCACCGCCTCTCTTGCCCACACACGCCTCAACAGAACGCAACTGCAGAGAGGAAACATCGACATCTTGTGGAACTTGGTCTCACAATGCTCTTTGATAGCCAAGTGCCACTCAAGTTCTGGGTTGAAGCCTTCTTCACCTCGACCTACATCTCCAACAGGCTGCCTAGCAAAACGCTTGAAGGAAAGAGTCCTTATGAAGTCTTGTACAACAAGAAACTAGACTACTCTGCTCTTCGAGTCTTCGGTACTGCGTGCTACCCATGTCTTCGTCCTCAGACACACAACAAATTTGATCCCAGAAGTCTGCAATGTGTCTTTGTCGGGTATCACAATCAGTACAAAGGCTACAGATGTCTTCATTCGCCAAGTGGAAAAATATTCATCAGTCGACACGTTGTGTTTGATGAAAGTCTGTTTCCCTTCAAACACAACTACAGACACTTGGTTCCTGCGTATACAACTCCTCTTCATCGTGCTTGGCAGTCTAATCAACCAGCAACGTCAACATCGACTGCACCAAGGATTCAGTCTCATCCGCTCCTACCTTCTATTGTGTCAGATATCCCTGCTCCTCCTCTGAATCCGCCTGCAGCCACTCCTCCTCCATCACCGCCAGTTGTTCCACCAGCTCCTGCTCAACCTACTCAGCCGATAGTTGACAACACTCACACCATGACAACAAGAGCCAAAGCGGGGATCCACAAACCAAACACTCGCTATGCGCTTCTAGTCTCCAAGTTCTCAACCTCTGAACCAAAATCCATACATGAAGCGATGGCTCACCCGGGATGGAACAATGCGGTTATGGAAGAAATTGGGAGAATACATCTGTTGAGAACATGGACTCTAGTTCCTAGAACACCGGATATGAACGTCATTGGGTGTCAGTGGCTGTGTAAAACGAAACTGAAACCAAACGGAGATGTGGACAAACTCAAGGTTCGGCTGGTGGGAAAAGGAAATCATCAAGAAGAAGGGTTGGACTTCCTAGAAACATTCAGTCCGGTAGTACGAACCGCAACAATAAGGATTGTTCTCAATGTTGCTGTGTCAAAAGGGTGGAATCTGAAGCAGCTGGATGTATCCAACGCCTTCCTTCATGGAGAACTGCAGGAACCGGTGTACATGACTCAACCTCAAGGGTTTGTCGATAAAGAAAAGCCAGACTACGTGTGCAAACTCACTAAGGCTTTATACGGTCTCAAACAAGCCCCAAGGGCTTGGTTTGACACCTTCAGTGGCTTCCTGCTACAGTTTGGTTTCATCTGCAACAAATCCGACCCTTCTCTGTTCATCTACAATCGAAATGGTAGAAGTATGGTGTTGCTGCTATACGTTGATGATATATTGTTGACAGCAGATGATCAGACGCTCATGGACAATCTTGTGGAGAAGCTCAATACTCGGTTTCTGATGAAGGACATGGGTTACCCAAAATACTTCTTGGGGATTGAGATCGAGCAAACATCAGAAGGTGTGTTTCTTCATCAAACAGCCTATGCAGAAGACGTTCTTCATCAAGCCAGTATGACAACATGTAATCTTATGCCTACCCCGCTCCCTACGACTCTGGATACTGTGCAAGATGATCCATTTCCTGAGCCCACTTACTTCAGAAGCATTGCAGGAAAGCTTCAGTACCTGACCATCACGCGACCAGACATACAGTTCGCTGTGAACTTTGTCTGTCAGAGGATGCATGAACCAACTATGGGAGACTTTGCCTTACTTAAACGCATCTTAAGATACATAAAAGGCACGAGCTCCATGGGAATGCACATACGCAGACAGTCATCTCTTACTCTCTCAGCCTACTGTGATAGTGATTGGTCCGGTTGCAGAGAAACCAGAAGATCAACGACAGGGTTCTGCAGTATTCTGGGTTCGAATCTTCTCTCGTGGTCAGCTAAGAGACAGGACACTGTCTCAGGGTCATCAACTGAAGCTGAATACAGAGCGCTTACAGCAACGGCCCGTGAGATATCTTGGCTCTCCTTTCTGCTAAGAGACCTTGGAGCTCATCAACCTGATCCAACTGTTCTTTACTGTGACAATCTCTCGGCGGTATATCTTAGTACAAATCCTGCTCTCCACAAGCGGTCTAAACACTTTGAGAATGACTGGCATTTCATCAGGGAACATGTCGCCTTGGGATACATAGAAACTCAGCATATACCGGCTAAAGAACAGCTTGCTGACATCTTTACAAAACCCCTACCCCGTCGTGCGTTTGAAGAGCTAAGACACAAACTTGGCGTTGTCTTTGCCCCCACACCAAGTTTGCGGGGGAATATGAGTAATAGAAGTATGGGCCTTACAGCAACGGCCCAACTGAAGACTGCAAAGCCTGATCCACACCAGCCTCCCCGAAACAGAGTCGAGACAAAACAGAAGAGCAACGGCTCCATGTACGGAGAGGCGCAGCTGGCTGTGCAGAACCGTTTTGATACCTTATCCAGACTGGTCAATGACGACTGAGTGACAGCCTGGAGAAGAGATAAGATCTAGAGGATTCTAACGTTGTATATATTCAAGCTTAAGTTTCATTTGTAATCAAGCAAATTTTATAATATAAACAGAGTAAAGTTCAGTTCTTTCCAAAGTCTTTTATATTGCACATATAATCGTAATATACGTGTTATTTTTTGGCTTAATATATAATTTCGTTATCAAATTGGTTATCCCCGGCTAACAACATCAAGTTTGATTTTATTTGTTTATCTGCTTATTGCGTGATGAATGTGGAAATTTAACACTAGCTAAAAAGCTAAGACCTAAGGGAAGCTATCATTTTTTTCTTTTTTGAACAGCAAGGGAAGCTATCAAGTTGTACAAATGTAGTTTAGCATGTTGTAAAATTGTGGTTTAACACTCGTATAATTATTTATTAATAAAATCATGTGTTAATATAAACAGAAATAATGCTTATTTATGCTTCCATTTCGACAAAGTTTACAGAGTTGAAGTCTTCTAATACGCCGTATAGAATCGCTAGATTGATGTGCTACACCACCCACCATCAATATTTATTTACCGCATGTATTAATGTTAATAGATTAAAAACATTGCAAAACTGATCTAATAGTTTGCAGTAATTATTTATAATAACAATGGATGGTCGGCTCATAAATATTGTTCTTTGCTACGTGTTGTATTGTGGTGGTTTAAAATGTTGATCGTGGCCAAATACGGACAGCTAATTTGATACACACAATACACAATTTATATTTATTGATCTACTTACATTTCATGAAGTCTAGTATTTCGATTTCAGAAAACTTAGTTAAGAAATCACTCATGTTCAATATTTTCTTAAATTTGTATCATTTTACTCGGAAGTATAAAAACCAGGTAACTGTTTTGTCTGTCTAAGAATAATATGAGAAAATACTCAAACTAAAAAAGTCACAATTGAAGCAAATAATGTATAAGAAATGGCTTCATCACTGAATATTCATGATTCCATCAAACGACATGATACTTCTTTTTCGGGTCATGCACATGAAGCAACTTATACCTAACATAGTGTGGCCACTCGTCCATGCAACAAATGAATAGACGATGATGTGAACTTTGTTGCTATGTGCGTATTAACTGCTGCTTGTTTTATTTAGAGTTGTATCTGTCCATTTCATGGATTGTTGGATATGGTATAATATTGACTAAATAATGTAAAAGAACATGCCTTTAGGTTTCACTCAATTTTTGACCAAAACAAAAAAAAGGTTTCACTCAATTTGTGCGATATTTTCATTTAGATAAATAATATTATAATTTGCAAAGTAAATTTTAAAGAGGATAAATCAAAATGATCCCATACGTTTGAATATTTCAGTCTGGCTACTGTAGTTATTGGTCTCTACCTTTCTATAACCAGATAGTTCTGGTATTAATTAATCACTGTACCAGAATCTTCGAGATCCGATAGCATTGTACCACAATTATTTGCTACATTACCTTTAAATAATGTCCTTAAGTAGTCTTTTTCTAGAGCATATTCGAATCCATTTCCCCTGATGCTCAAGCTTAGTCGAAACCTTGTAGTTAAATATTCATTCAGGATACTCCGGTTGATAATGAAAGTAAGGACTGCTGAGTACATGACCACTCTTAGGTGTTTTCGCCTTTGTTATATAATACAGAATAATTGTTAACAAAACACAGTCTATAGTTTATTTTGTATATATATATATATTGTGTATATTTGGGTTAAGATAATTTTGTTTAACAGTATCAGTTTCTTTTTAGGACGTATGTTAATAAGAGCTATATCACGGGGTTCACATCACTACTCACATGTTGAAACATATATTCTTCAGAAACATTATAAAAATATGGGCGTCCTCCCCTTTTTTCTTGTCGAAAAGCATCAAATCTAAACCCATCACTAAATATTGATCAAAACCATTTCAGGGTTTTACCAGATTCAAAAGAAGTCCTTTTACAGTGATATGTCATTTTTCTCTACACTACGGTACGGTAAGGTACGATATTGTTTTTTTGGGCCGCCACGTTTGGTATCAATGGGACGTTCCCGGGCCGTTACCGGGACGTTTGTTGCTGGATCTGAACATTTGCATATGGTTTGTTTTGTCTTAGGGTGTCTGATCTGGTTCGCTTCAATCAAATATAACCAGACTGTTCCTAAGTGAAACTCTTTTTAATAGTGATTTATTGTTATCTTACAAATTATATAAGAAGTATTAAATTATTTTATATATCTATGAGGATTTAAGGCTGACTATTCTATTTGTAGCAGCACCCTAAGAACATCTTAAATGCAAAACTCTATTTTTTTCCCCAAAAAAAAAACTAAAATTATTCTAATCCAATTTCATATCACTCTATGTTAGAATAATGAATAAAAATGGATTACTCTATTTATAGAGTAAATTCCATTATAGAGTGAAGTTGGAACATTTCTTACTTCATATTCTATTTCACTCAATTTTAGAATAAAAATGGAGTAGAGTTGGAGATACCTAAAAGCTCTCAACCATTTTATAAAAATGTGTGTCTGATGCTTTTATTTGCAATATATTAAAAATTCAAGTAAAATTTTTCTTTATTAATTTGTATGATTAATAATAAAAATTAGGATTAAAAATTCAAATCCTTTGTTAGAAAATTTTGATTTATTGGTAACTAAATTAATAGTAAATATTAATGAATTTAAATTTAAACATAATCCAACATTATTAAATTTGAAAATTTTGAAAATTTTCATATATATTTAGTGGCTTTTATTGTGGAAACTGTTTTTTGAATAATATTTCATGAATATGAAATCTGAAAAAGCATTTTTCTGTCATCAACTTAAATAAACACTCATAATGACTCTGTAAACCACATCGATAACTCTGCATCCATGTGAACGACGAAAAATAGTCGATTCCTGACACTTCGTGCTACACTATCCGTTTTCAAATTCTACGTTTGTGATACATGAATGATCTCTGAGTTGAGGAAACTTTTTTCCAGGGTTTTAATGTCTTCCAAATAACTTGTAAAAGTGGACTATTCTTTTGATTCTGAAATCATCTTTAATAGTTGAAAACAATTCGTTGCAAACTTAATCCAAAACTGACGCAAATTTTTCATGCACTCCATTTTTCTAAGTAGCGCCTCCACCTGTGCGTGAAGAGGGGGGGAGACTCGCCCGAACATTTATTGACCCCATCAAACCATCAAAGCTTTCTAAAGTACTATACCAACTTTATCTCGAGAAAACTCATTATCCTTCAAAGAGCCATCTTTAAAATATCACCGCCCTGGGATTGACGGTAGATTTAACACCTTACATGTTGTGTTTTCCTCTGTGTGATCAACATTTGTGCTTTCGTCCAAAGTGTTGATTCTGTTTCCGCAAATTTGAGTGTTTCTCTAAAAATCAATGTCTAAATTATTTTTTTTTTTGTCATCAAATATACAGACTCATATAGACTCTCCACACCAAACTGGTAGCTCTGCATCCATGTGAATGACAAAAGACGATTGTTGTCTGGCACTGCGTGCTAGACGATCCGTCCTTGAGTTTGCCGTCCGTGGTACATGAATGAGCTGTGAGCTCTGGAAACTGTCTTGTAGACTCTTGAAAACCTTGTTATTAAAAACCTTGTTATTCACGCCTTTCCAAAAGTACTTTAATATTGAGTATTATTGAATCTGAAAAGCAGTATTGAGTATAAAATAGCTTTATATATTTTTAAATAATTTAAATATCCTTAATATTGGATAAATCTGATATTTCTCTAAGAAAACTGCTTTATTTACAACCAAATTTTGACATATAGCATTTTCCAAAATTGCAAAAAGATCAATATTATTTGAAAAGTGATATACCATGTTAAATCTCCACATTGATTTTGAAAGAAAAATAATAAAATTTACTAACTATGATTATGACATAAACATTTACATTTAATGTTGATTTATATCATTAATATAATAATATTTACAGTTTTTGAAAATTATTTAATTCTATTTTTTATAATTATAATATTTTTTCACTAAAAAAATTCTTCAAAATTTTATACAGCTTCTTTAAAAAACATAATTTTCTGATCTCAATACTATTGGTTTCTTTTTAATATCTACAAATTTTAGAAATACTATTAATTTTATGTTTTGATAACTATATACCAATTTTTTTTTAAAAAAATATAGAATTTTATTTAATATACATTAACCAAAAAAATAGATTAAAAAAGTTTCCAAAATTATAATTTTAAATATATAAATATACATTACTAAAGAAAAATTATTTGTTTTGTCTTAATTCTTGCATAGAATAAAATAATATTATAAGCAAATAATAAATTTTAACATAATTTATTTTTAAAAATTTTAATTGAAATTTCAAAACTTTCATTTCTGCACCAGGTGCAATAAACACCTAGTATAAAAGTAAACCTTGAATCTCCTGTATTTCGTTGCGTTGAACTAACGTCGTAATTTTCAGTGTTAAAAAAAAAAGAAGAACTAACGTCATAAAACACATTATTTTCCTTTTTTCCCTAGGATTGGCTTTGTATAAATATACATCTTTAGGTTTAATGCCAATAACACAAGTCATCATCATCTCTTTGTCTCGCTTCGCCGTTGAAAGAGTTAGTGTTTCGACTTGCTCGTTATCTGTTCCTTTTTACTTTACGTCTCTCTTATCACTTTACAATGAATAACGGAGCCGTGAGAGAGAGGAACACAAGCAAGGAAACCAAGAAGGACGATGACGTGAGGAACAAGCCACCTCAAGAAGTAGAGACAGAGTACTTCGAGGAGAAACGTAACCTAGAAGATTTATGGAAGGCTGCGTTTCCCGTGGGGACCGAGTTTGAGCATTTAGACGCAATCTACGGATTCAACTGGGATTTCAAAAACCTAGAAGAAGCCCTAGAGGAAGGAGGGTTTCTCCACGGGAAGAAAGTCTACGTGTTCGGTTTCGCAGAGCCACAACACTTCCTTGACGACGACAAGGAACAAGAACATCTCATCCACGTCCCAACGGTTATTGTCATAGACTCAACAATCGAGCCATCCAACAAGGTAGCAATCGCATCGATACAGAGCGCAAAGGAAGAGACCATAACGATGAAGGAGATGAGAATGGGTTGGTTTCCTTACATTCCTTTACAAGAAAGAGACAAACAAGTCGAGAGAACAAACTCTCTGATCTTCACTCTGTGCTGTAGCCAGAGGAGAGCCGCTCTAAGAAACATGAAGGTGGAACGTGTCAAGAAGTTTGAGTATTGTCTTCCTTATTTCTTTAAACCTTCTAGGGAGGAAGACGAGCTTCCGCAGAGCACTGTGGTCGATGTACTGTTCCCCTCTGATCCTCCGGTTTATTGTGTGTTCGACTGGGAGTTTGACAAGCTCGAGGAGTTTACTAATAAGAGGATTGATGAGCGAGTGTTGTCTTTGGAACAAAGGGATGAGTTCAAAGAGTTTGTGAGAGAGAGTGTGAGAGCAGCAAGGAGAGGTAACAGAGAGGCGAGAGATGCTAGAAGGAGAGAGGTTGAAGAGATGAGCCAAGAGACTAGGCAAGTCTTTGAGAACATGAAGGTGTACAAGTTCTACCCTCGGAACTCACCAGACTTCGCTAGAAACGTGCGGAAGGTGAAGTTCATTAACAGATACTACGGGAATGCTCATCAAGTCCTTTGATAATGTCTTCTTACAGAACCAAGTTTAGCTTTTGTCTTTTTTTTATAAATTTTTTATTAATGTTTTTGTATTACCCTTTGAAAGTTTTTCTTAATTAAAAAAAAATAAGAAACTAGTGCAAGACAAGCATAAATCATTACATATGTATACGTAAAAGCAAAGACAAGAATGATTGTTTGTGAAACAATATCATGTTTTTGATAATCAAAACCCAAAATAAAATATATGATTGTTTTTTTCTTATTGATATATTTTTTTTCAAAGGGCCGGGCTGTCTCTAAGCAGAAGAAGATCCCTTGAGCTTCTTGGTGATGGTTGCAATGTACTTGCCTTGGTGAAAGGCTTGGGCTAGCTCCAGCTCAGTTGGCTGCCTTGAACCATCTCCAGCGAATGTTCCAGCTCCGTAGGGGCTTCCACCTTTCACATTCTCCATCTCGAACATCCCAGCACCAAATGTGTAACCGATGGGGACAAATATCATCCCGTGGTGTACCAGCTGAGTGATCGCCGTCAATCTATACACATTATTACCAAAAAGTTATTAAAATATAGGCAAAAGAGATGACGATGTGATGTTAAGAGGACTTACGCGGTGGTTTCTTGGCCACCGCCTTGAGAGCCAGTGCTGTAGAAGATACCAGCAGGTTTACCAGCGAGTGACTGAGTCCTCCAGAGTCCACCGGTTGCGTCCAAGAAGGCTTTGAACTGAGCAGCCATCATGCCGAACCTCGTCGGGAACCCAAAGACGAAGCCGTCGGCTTCGGTCAGGTCGTTTGGTGTGATGATTGGTGATTCGCTCTTTGGTGGTGCGCTCATCTTAGAGAGTGCTTCTTCTGGAAGCGTCTCAGGTACCTATCAAACAACAATTCATTAAGGTTCACATGGCTTTGTTAGAAAGACTTAATCCTTTCTTCAAGATACACAACACAAACTACTTTTTAGACTCGAACCCCCAAGTGTTTGTGCCGCTTATATCATCTCTTAACATAGTTTCTCACTGTAACATATAAAATTACTCTGTAATTGTAAAAATTGACAAATACAAAAGCCATAATGGAGGAAGGCAAATCTCTCACCTGCCATAGCTTGGCTTCAACACCTTCAACAGAAGCAGCTCCTTTCCTTATCTCTTCAGCTAATTTCTCCACATGACCGTACATTGAGTAGTACCTGAAATATAATATGTCAACGAGACTTAAAAAAAAAGTCAAACTTGAGATCAAACGCAATCACAAACACAAAGAATTGAATCGAGTCAAACAATATAAATAGGCAAATTACAGAAGAGTCTGAAGCACAAATCATAAATCAAAACAAACATCCCTTCCCACCCATGATTATTACAGAACAGGCAAAAGCTATGATAAGCAATCAAAATAAACAATAGAAGTCGTATTAATCGATCAGCATTGAGAAAAATCAAAATCAAGTCGCTATAGTTAAATGACTAAATGAACAAAGATCGAAATAGGAGTTTTAACTTACACGATATACACCTTGGTCGCCATCGATATCTGGAGATAAACCTTCTGAATTGTTTTTATTATTTTAGACGAGAGATTATAAGTTCAATGATCCGGAAATGCCAGAAAGCGTATTTATAGAGGTTTTATTTTACATGAAGATGATCTGAAGTTTTATTTTTTCTACAAAGTTCAACTCTTTCATTCCAACACCCTATATTTTTGGTCAAATTAAATCTCACCCCACTAGTTTTCTTATTTAGCCACTTTTTAAATAGATAGATTAACTAGGTACTCCAGTATTTCGACTAAAAAAAAAAAACTACTCCAGTATTTGAAAGTTTATGTTTTATATTTTGGCACGCATATTGATAAAAAGTTTACATATTTTTATTATTATTTAGTTTGGTTTGTTTTTAGTCTTATTTATTTTCAATAAATTTTTATACCATTTATATTTTAAAATATTAAATTTATGTTTATTTTAAAAAATGTGCAATAACTAAAGTTTAAAAAAAATATTAAATAAGGAAGAATTGTTTAATTTTTGGTTGATATTTTAATTTTTGGTTTTGATGTGTTACTCTAAAAACTACTTGAAAATTTTAAGTGGGAAAAATACATTTGCTTAAAATTTTAAACCAATCAAATGAAATAATAGATGGAACTTTATACGTGTGTCTCTGTATTCGTATTCATATTATCATGTTAATTCCTTTATTATTCTGATTATAGCTAACATTGAAAGAAACAAAACTATTGGGGCAGTTTTGAACTTTGACTGATATTATAGGGGCTACACGGCCAACTCAAAACGACGCCGTCCTGCTTGACTTGGTATTGGATGGGGGAGTGGGGGGTTGGTGCGGGGAAAATACAACTTTGGTTTTCTTTTCAAAGTTTTAAATGATTAAAAATAACATAATAATGATGATATGTGTTGCTGTCACCTTCATCATCATGATCATGTTTGTTTTCCCTCAAAACTCTGTTTAGTTTTAATTACTTGTTTTCTCTAGAATATGTCTTTTCTAAACATGGATCATATAGTAGTGTTTTGTCTATTCAAACTGTATATGATTAGATTACGATTCAATCTTACACAAAATAGTAGCTTGACTAAAACTATTAAAGTTCCCAAACTCAATTGATTTCAGTCCTACTGGTGTCATGAATGTTTCATCTACTAACCATAATTTACAGCTCTGAAGTTCATGTCTTGAGTTACATGTAGTTTTTTGTTTACCATACCAATCACTCAATCTCATTTGTGTGGCACAAGTAATTTAAGCCCATAATTTTTTAGAATCTATTAGTGAGATATATTTGTGGAGAAGGATTCAAATTGAGAAAGATGAGCAAGTCAATGAATATGATCCTAGCCCCATGAAGACAACCAAGTAGGTGCTAAACTGACCTAGTGTAGGGTCAACAAACCTTGCCCGTCCAATTTTTGATCGACCATGACAAGCTAGCCATTGGATCTCTTCCTCAACAAACGGCTCTTGAGGTAATCTAGATTCCGACTACAAGTCCTTGCATCATCACTCTTATCATTATAGTTCTTTTGTTCTTTTTTGACTTTTCATTTTCTTCATAAAACTACGACTATGTATTATAATTCGGAGTGATCCACATATACATCATTTTGTTGACGTTATATAGATCATTTTGCTGACGTTATAATTTTAATTTTATTAAGAAAATGATGTATATGTGAATTCAGAAAATAACAGTAGATAAATACAGCTAATTTTACGTCTTCAAAATTGATGGTATATAAATATAATACATGTATGTGGACCTGCGGCTAGTAGAACCTTATGTATGCTAGCTGGATCCATATACCATGATTTTCATTCAAGATTGCTAAATTCATATATTTAAATGTTACTTAGCTATAATGTGCCCACATATTGTTAGGCCTATCAAATTGCAAACTTTACTGTTCATATCAGAGTGAAAAGATTCACATTAGCAATTTAGAGTTTTTGTTAGTTGGATTAATATGGTATCGAGATAGATGGTTCCAGACTGCCTTAGACCGACCAATATAGTCAACACAAAGTCGATCTACTATCGAGCTAACTAGTGCAAATTAATTAGGTAATGTGAATATCGAGATGAAACAAACGTTGGAAGGCTTTGACCATTTTTTATAGGTCGAATGCATGAACCGACTATATTTCTTTTTATAGTCTTCTTCGAACCATCTTCCTTTTTCAGGTCAATGTCTTTGGACAATCTATATTCATTTTTTTTCTTCTCTTTGGACCACCCCGCATCCATATTTCATAGTATATTTTCATATTGCTACAGAAATCTTCGAATTAGTAGTATTTATTATCAAGCTTTGATTGTAAAGATAACTAAAGTTTTACTCATGAGTTTTTCGGACGATTTTACACTTAAAATAATATTTTACGAGTAGTATGTGTTTATTTTATCTTTTTGTATTTTAGATTTTAATGCTAACTGTATATGAGATTTGCTTGAGGATCAGAAAGAACATATCTCAGGCACATGGATGTAATAATTTTGCATCTAATCTATTAAAACTGAAGTACAAATTTAAAATAACCCTAACTTTTTCTAAAGAATTACAATCTCATGCCACTAGAGAATATTTTGCAATTAAAGAAGTAAATTTGAATTACCAAAATCAACGTGATTTAATAAATTAACTATACAAATATTTATTCATAAATACTTAATCTCTACCAAATCATACATTAACTCAACCAAATCAACGTGACTTCTTAGCTTAGTAAAACCTTACCCATTGTTTGATTGATTTTACTCGCAAGCAACCTTTCTCCACTTAGCAAATGAGTTTTAGTTGATTTGTTTTGGAATTTATTTTCTTTTCTCATGCCGTAGCAAATGATTGAAGAGATTGATAAATCTATTGTCAAACCTTCGCCTAGATTCGTTTGTATTGATTCTTATTAGGAGTTGAAATTTGTTATCTCATCTCTTAGATAATGGAACCTTAGTCTATGTGCTTTGAAACTCTTTTTTAGTGTTGTGGAACTCTTTTTTTGCTGTGAAACTCTTTTTTAATCTGTGTCTATGTGCTGTGAAACTTTTTTGTTTCTCTTTGATGGAATGCACATTAGTTTGTGTCCCATTTATTTTCCCTGCAGCTAATGATGGTCTTGAGAGTTCATTTTTTGGATTGAAGAAAAAAAAAAGCCCGTAAGTGTTTTGATGATTTGTGTCTTCTAAGTTACAGGTGGCTTGATGACTCTCATTCTCATATTTTTTTTTTGTTTTGATGGTTAGGTTGAAATTTCAAGCTCATTGAATGAAAGAAGTCTGGATGCTGATTTGGATTGTATTTTTAGATTGTTTTCTTTGCATATCATTAACTTTTTCTAGCGGAAAATGTTTTCCGGTCTGAAGCTTACAGAAAATACATTACGAGGAAGATGCAGAGGGAATATAATCAATAGATTTGCAGGTCAGCAATGTTACCCTGGGAGGAAAGTGATATGAGTTACATATATGACGAGGTGAATATATCTATAGTTGAATATATCAACTTTATGGATCTTTGCAAAGACATTCTCACGCTTTAACATGGTCTCCTCTTCCTTTCTCAAAAAAAAAATGAAAAACATGGCTTCTGCCACATATTCATACTTATGGCTACGATAATTATTTGAGCTAATTGACTAAATTCAAAATATTGTTGTTGATCCAGTATCTTAACTAAACTACGATAATTATTTGAAAAAGGGTTTAATGTTGAAGATAATTATTTGAAAAAGGTTTAGTGTTGAAGATAAACTATTATTTCAACTTTAACATGTTTACCAAAAAAAAAAAAATATTATTTCAACTACTGTTTTCTGTAGTTAAGATTAATTAAACTAAACTAATCATCAAAAAGTAATTCATATATGAAAATAATTACGAGAACCACAATAATATTCATGGACCATAAACAAACTTAGAAAATATTAATCAAAGACCATATTTCCAATTTTACCTACGTTATAGTTCCCAAGATTTAGTTACAATTTTCTGTTATTTTAAAAATATAATAGATACTCCCTCCGTATCACTTTAAGAGGTGTTTAGAGAATTTTTTTTTTGTTTTAAAATAGTTGATGTTCTCACTATTCTAAGTAGAATTTAATAATATTTGAATTTTTGATCAATTACAAAATACTGAGGCTTTTTCTTATTGATCGAAGTAATTTCATTTAATAATTTTTATATAACTAAGATAAATTGTATAGAAATTTGTATTTTCTTAATTCATGTGCAAAAATCTTAAAAATTACAAACCGATACAAAAGGAGTATTAATTAGTGGTCATATCTCCAAAGTTAATTAAGAAAATTTATCACTGTTTATTCTAATAAACTCTTATACTAAAAATTCAGGTTTCAGGGATCAAAAACTTCAGTCTCATTCAGATATTTCTAAATTTTTGCTTCAGATTCGATTCGGATTTTTTCGGGTTTAAATTACTCAATTAAATTAAATTTAAATTTAAAATTCATTATATATCTGAAATACTTCGGTTCGAATTCGGTTTCAATTTCCTAAATACCAAAATTTTGAATAATTTGGATATTTAATCAATTTTGGTTCGGGTTTGATACTATTTTTTGGATCGAGATCGGTTTAATTTTTTGGATTCGTTTTTTTTCAGTTCTAATATTGACAAGAAAAACAAATAGAAACATACTTCATAAAATTACATCCGCGCGGGCGCGCGGGTCAAAATCTAGTATCCCTTAAAATTACAGAAACCTTTGTTGTAATCAAGAAGGGGAGACGTTCGACGACATTTCTTTCCAAGAACTACATACTAAATATTTAAATAACAAAATTATAATATATATAGCAACCACAAATGATGTTAAAACAAGTTAATTAAGATAAAAGGAAGAAGATAATGATAAAATGCCAAAGTTGGCTTGTGTTCTAAGGATGCTTCGCTTTTCACCTTTTACCCGTATAGTGTTCAGTTCACCCCTGATTTCCGTGTAAACAAAGTAATCGGCTTTTATATAGCTTTATTGACCGAAGTGTCGCTTAAGATACGTACATGCATGATTTGGTCTTTTCGCTGGATCTCTGGAACTGCATGGCTACACGCATTAGGCTGCATGATGAATCAATCGCAAGGTGCAACCATATTTGCTTTATAAAGAAAATTAATTAATGCAAAAGTAGAACTATGAACAAGTGGTTGAAAGTTGAAACTACACTGAGAAATCTAATAATTACATGTGGACTTTGATGAGTAGTGTGTTTACACGTTTGTTACAAAGATTTTATTGCTTACCCTTTCACCTCAGTTTGCGGGCTTTTTAATCTATAATATATGTTTTGCTGGAAATCATAAACACGTCAATGAAAAAATAGATTACCAGGATGAGCTGGCTCAGCCAGAAAGGATCTGATGTATTTGTGACAGAGACCTCTGTTACGAATATGTTCACTATTTGGGAGGAGATTTATCAACTGGCTCTTGTCTCCCGTTCTACAAAGATTAGTTGGCGTAAGGTCCGGATCACTTCCAGGTCTACAAAAAAAAATCGATTTTCGAAATTTAAATTGCTTCTATTTCAAGTCGGATCCAACAAAATTTTATTAAATCTTTAGCGGGTTGAAGAAAACAATACAATCCATAACAATATAAAAAGCCAATGTAAACGTTAATACTGTATTTAAATATCATATATTTCAACCAAAAAAAAAACTATATACGTAGAATAACAAAATTCATATCGAATGGGAATTTACATTATGCTATATGTTAGTAATATTTTAGCTGAATAGTTGTGCTCTGAATTTCTCATTTCAAGTAAAATGAGATATAAAGTACCTACAGAGTAATAAATCATGAATCAATATGTGTACTATATATCAACTAAGATCAGAGTGAGAATTCAGTTTGTAAAACTTAATGTATATGGTACCAGAATAGAGCTAAGCTGATATAGCTATGTTTCTGATATGATTATTACTGATCCGACTATAGGATTATGTTCGAGATGTACTTATCAAAATCATCATCTCAGTGAACATATTACGAATCTTATATATGAAGTATGATATAACAAGACTTGTTTGCTCAAAAAAAAAAAAAACAAGACTTGAGCATCGTCTCGAAAAGATAATATTTTCATAAATATCATCATATCTTTGATGAAACCTATCTCATCAGATAATTTTATTTCCTTCCCCAATAATTCTCATAAGCAGTTAATCACCTATAGAGATGACAAAGTTTAGAAACAAACACAATTTATATCTTCTGGGAGTGGAAACTGATACACATTCGTGACACTAGTAAAAAAAAAGTCTATAGCCACGGTCATTTTCGTAGCTATGAGCTAAAATTCGTGGCTATATGGTAATTTTGTTACGAAATGCCACAAAAATAAAAACGTGGCTATAGGAGCGTAGCAAATTTAGAACGTTGCAAAATCGTAGCAAAAAAGCTACGAAGTTGCCACGGTCGTTTCCTAGCTAAAATGCTACGTTTTGCATAAAAAATTTGTAGCATAAGTTAGCCACATAATAAATCGTGGCTAATTCGTAACTTAAAAAAAAACTAAAAAAAAAATAAAAATTAAATAAACAAATTGATTTCCAATATTATCATTTCTTTTTGTGAATGATTTACAAAAATAAAATAAAATTTTAAATATTTATATATATATTGAAATTGTTTTACAAATTAAAATTGGTTTACATAACCAAACCAAACCAAATTTAACAGAAAAAAAAAACTAAACCAACAAAAGAAAAACCTAGACCTAATCTGACTCGAGTCGCAACGAGTCATCTTTCCAGTCAATGCCGGCAAAGAGAGCAGCAGCAGCGGCGAGAGTGTGAGCGGAGACGCAGCGGAGAGAAGCTCGGGATTTACCACCTCGGTTGTCCTCTTCCTCTCTCTCTTCTCCGTTTCCACGACTGAGGGAGAGAAACTTCGGATTTACCACCGCCGTCGTCCTCTTCTTATGTCATCTCCGTTTTAGCCTGAGGGAGATAAATTCAGGGTCAAATGAATGAGATAGAGAAAGAGAGATTTAGCAGAGATTATGTCAAATGAATGAGGAAGGGGAGTAAACCGCACCTGGTGAATCGGCGACGAGGTAGATACCCGTAACGAGAAGACGTGTGGTGAGTTTGAGCGGAGGTGAGGAAATGGGTGGAGATGAACAGAAATTGAGAGGAAGAGATTGTTTTTTTTGTCATGGAGACTGAGAGTTGGAGAGGATTGGAGAATCAGACTCGTGAAAGAAGAAGAAGAAGAAGAAAGTGATTGCCTTTTTTGTCATGAAGAAAGAGAAGAACAAATCCTGTCCATTAGATTGAGTGTAATCAAGGGTAGATAACAAAGCAATGGTTATCCTCGCCATCTCTCTTTCAACCAATGAAAATGTTTCACTATTATTTCATTATTTTTTTGGGATCCCACTCATATTAAAAGAATTGGTTATTATAGACAGAAAATAAGTTTATACTTCGTACTTAATTTATATGTTTGGTATATTAAAGTTATATTTTTAATTTTTGTTTTAAGTTAGTTTATTATTAAAGTGTAAAATTTGAAGTTTGATGTTGTATCTATCCTTTTAATTCATTAGTCTTTTTATATATAATCTAAGAAAAATAATAAAATTTACAATCTAAGTTTATATTTAATATTTTGAACTTTAATTTGAAAAGATTATATTCAAAATTTAGATTTTGTTATGTGAATATATGTGTACACACATACTGGTTAAAAAGTTTATTGTTTGTGATATATAAGGTGTGATGTAGTTTGAAGTATGATGTTTAGGGTTTAGTATAATAGTAGAGACTAAATTTGGGGAAATTAAATTTGAAAAATGTATGTTTAAGATCTGGTGTTTAACATTGAAAATATTAGATCTAGTGTTTAGATTTATGATTTTGGGTATAGGGTTTATGTGTATAGTTTAGGGTTTGGAGTATTGTGTTAATGTTTAGATTCAAAGCTTAAGATTGGATTTTAGAAATGATTAAATCATGTTTAGGGTATAGGTTTTAAATAGCTACAAAAAAATTCGTAGCAAAATCGTGGCTAATTTGTAAATTTTGTGATAAAAACGTAGCAAAAAGATATTTTGTGGATAGTGTATTTATATTTGCCACAATTTTTGCTACGTTTTATTTTATAGCAGCTTTGCTACGTTTTATTCCTAGCAAATTCGTGGCTATATTTAGCTACGTTTCACTTCGTAGCATTTTCGTAGCTTTTCTTGCTAAGTTTTAGACACGATTAGTCACGTTTTTTATTTCGTAGCTTTTCGTATCATTTTCGTGGCATTTTCAAATTTGCTACGAATTTTTCGTAGCTATTTCGTGGCTATAGCCAAGATTTCTACTAGTGTGATAGAGATTTGTAGGGGTTTTACATGGAGGACCAGTAACTACGAAGATGAAGCAATGTCAACTCAACTGGCCAAAAATAATACGCAATGTCTAGAAATCATATAATCACGTAGTATTTGGGAAGAAAAATATACTGTGGTTTTAGATTGGAAGAATCTGATAGAACAATTGAAATGTGTTGATCGTTTTCAGTTTTTTGTTTTGCTTAATTTTTTTTTATTGATGTGTTATCTTTCATAACAAATTAACAAAAAAAAAAGAAAGATGTTTCCACATATGGATGGAAAGACAATTGTGTTTTTGTAGCGTTGATTTATCAACTTTCACATGCCGCAGCCTAAACTAAATCATCCAAGGAGGTAAAAAAGACTGAAGAGATATATTTGCATTTGGTATATATATACGTGTGTGTGTGTGTGTGTTTTGTTGTCAATGATTTTCCATATCAGTTACTAATATATCCAACAAAAAGAAAATGTCCAACAATTTATACGAACTGCAAAAGGAAATCAAAGAGAGCATAGGAAAGAACATAAAAGAAGAATCGGTTAAAAAATTTTAAAATAGTAAAAACTAAAAAAAACAAATAAGTCAAAGTCTCTCATGGAGAAAGAAGCTTTCTATTATCAACGCCTGTGCCTTCGATCATCACCAAACTCCTCCTCTATCGCTTCAGTGACAACATACCGTGACGCCTCCATCAACTCAGGGCTAAGCCTAAACATGAGCACGCAAAACTCCATCTGATTCAACGCACCGTCTCGATCGAAATCACCTTCGTTGATCATACACTTTACATCGTCGTCCGTCAAGTCACCGAGCCCAAGAACCGTCGATGCGTTTCGCCGCAAGCTCTCGAAAGTGATGACACCTCTGTCTCTGTCCACTAGTAGCTCGAACCCTTTGCAGAGCTCGTCGATGAGACCTTCTCCTCCGAGTTTTCCGGCCATCGCCGGGAAGAAGTCGTGGAAAGTGGGTTCTTGGTTTTGATGGGTGGGTATTGTTGAGGATATAGGAGACGCCATTAGAGAGTGAGAGAGAGTGATGATTTTTGAGAAATGGTTTTATGTTGTGAGGTTGATGATGGTGAAATGAGATTGATTCTTTTATATAGGAAGGAAGAGAAGTTTGGGAGTTCCGAGAAGGAACATCCATGGAAGACAACTAAGCTACAGGTAAGGGACGAAGGAACATACAATTTGTTCTGGTTTGGTTTCTTCTTGGAAGGTCACTTTAAGGGTATAAACGTCTATTTAAGTGAGATGTGACTGTTCACACGGGCGGTGCGTAGTGTGAAACGCGAAGAAAGGAGGGTAAACTCGTCAGCTTTGAATGTGTAAGGTTCTGTCTTTCTTAGAAACTCGTTAGGCAAGTGACATTTTGATTGAATTGATGAAGGAAAGTTCTTTAAAAACTTTTTTTTTTTTTTTTTGAACAAAGTTCTTTAAGTCTAACTGAATGATCCATACTGAAACCTACGCATAGATTTGGCCGATTGGAAAGGTTAGCGCGTTCTATTTTCATGTCTTATTTAGAATTGCAACACTTCAGTTAGACTTACCGTCTCAACCAAACTTTTAGGTTTTTTGGTTTTCATTTGGACTATTGATCTCCAGAGAGATGGGTACTCTTTGTTTTTAATTAGTTTTTGGTTTGATTTGGTCTTAATATAACTTAAAAGTGTGTCGAAATTTGATCTTATAAGAAGTATGTCAATCTATTTAAAAACATACCATAGCGTTAAACTATAAAATTTGCAAGTTCAACACAATTTTTTGGTTGTGTTGATGGTATTAACACTATAAAATTTATTAGTTACCTAAGAGATGTTGTCATGTATAACATATAACTTTGAAAATTTCAGCATTTTTTATACATAATGATTTTATCAAGATATTTTATTATATATTTTTCTTTTAAGTTCTATTTGTTTGTTTTTTTATAACGAAAAGGTATAAATGAAGAGAGCATTTGAAAACCTCTTCGGAATTTGGTATAGAGACATCAACCATGTAAAAATAAACTTTAGTGAAGCTCATAACTAAACCATGTCATATACTACATTTTTACCACTTCTTTTCGAGTAATTTTTGCCGATGACCCTGCCGTTTTAGTAGAAACAATACTTTTCAGCATCACAGAATATAATATGTAGGTGGGTGACAAATGCTTCCAAAATAACACATTCACAGTTTCATAGTGACTTCTAGTGGACAAGGATTTTTTTTCTTAATTTATATGTGTGCAATTATGAATTCTTAATCCAGATTTTTTGTCGCTTATTGGAAGACAATAATATGTTAACATCTTAATTGGAACTTATATATGGTGGACATATCACATAATATTCCACTTGGTCTGCCCGTTCTATTGCATGCCTTTGTTTTTTATTATTACTCTCGATAATCATCCAACCAAATGTCGTCCTCATTTGATAACCACTGCCATTATCCGTACTTTACTTTACTCATTATAATAAAATCGAATGCAAGAATGAGTTAACCACTAACGTAAAATGAACCGGATTCATAGAAAGAACATTGAATCTTGATTATTGACCCGGTCAATTCATCAATTTTAGTTAAATTATTTAATTCGACCAACAAGATCAAGATTCAAATCAGTTACCAATACTTTTTAAAAATATTTCAGTAACAAACAAATATTTTATTGAAAAAAAGAATTAATGCACTATGTTCCTTACACTTTAGGCAGAAAAAATTATTTGGGCTGGGCATTCCAATTATTTACCATTGTTTGAATAAATGCAAGGTTAAAAAGCTCAAAAGAGTAAGGAGAAATGTGATACCAACGAAACAAACTTTGAACTAATAGGCTTCTCTTACCCATTCACTCGCTCCGATCCTTATGTTCCACTCTGTGCGTACAAAAATTACTGGAAGCTCAAGATATTTGTTTACCAACCATACGATTACTACATAATCTTTTAATTTCACTTACATAATATCACAAAATACTTTCTAAGACCATCTCCAATGTATTTTGCTATTTTCACCTCTAAAATAGAAGAACTCTATAATAGAGGTGGATTTTGCTCCAATGTATTTTTTTAAAATAGCAATCTCTATTTTATAGAGTAAAAAAATAGAGGAATGCTATTTCTTCCTCTATAAATAGAGGAAAAAATAGAGATCTCTATTATAGAGGAAGAAATAAAGGTGGGTTGGAGCAATTTCACCTCTAAATGTTATTATAGAGGTGAAAAATAGCAATGGGTTAAAGATGCTCTAATAGATCATCTCTATTTTTACTTTTGCAACTCAACACGCTTGTTTCAAGAAATTCTCTCTATATACATATACGAAAAGATAAATATACTTTAGTAACATAAATAGTTAAGTCATTTATATGAAATCTTCACATATAACAAAAACCGAGATGTAACAAATTTTCCTTGAAATTTCTAAACTAAGTAGCAAAACTCACCGGCCTTCGCCATATAAACTTTTCACTTTACATAGGTGACTAGAGACTATAAATGATACTTGTTGTTGGAGGTGCGCTTTGAAATCCCTAAGTCAACCCCACCCAAATGAAAATCGACCAATCAAAGAAAGATAAAATCCATTCAGCTCTCAAAACATATTACCCATTATTATTGGATCTTAAGCAAAAACTAGAGAAAATTGCTACATGTTTATTCAGCAGCTTATTGACATACTTCTCTACTTGTAGCTAGCATCTGCTTATTGATAATAAGGTCCTCATTGTTTGTTTGGTTTTTAGATTTTAGTTTTAGGTTTTTACCTTTTAGTTTTTTCTAAGATTTTAATTTCTAAATTTATTCTTTTGAAAAGCTTGAATGGTAACTTATATTTAAAAATTTTGTTTTTAAAATTTTAGATCAAATTAATAAATATATTGTAAAAGCAATAATGATAAAATAGTTTTCTCTACAAACAATAAAAAGTACAAAATATCATCATGAAAAACAGACATACAAAGAGAGTTATAAAAATTGCTATTATAATTTTCAATTTTATGAAATATTTTTAGATTAATATTTAAACGTACTACGATATGTTATTATATAAATAATTAAGTATTATTTAATGGACTTGTTTAAAAACAATCTGTGCACACTTATTTTATGATTATATATATATATATATATTTCTCTAAATTAATTAAAATTATAAAATTCAATTTTGTTTTGATTTTTCTTTTCAAAAAAAAAATTATAATTTCAAAAATACGAGAACTTTGTTATTATATAAAAACGGAAATAACAGTAAAAATGTGCATACAAATTATCTTTTTGGATTTAGGAAATAGAACGAAGAACATTTAAAACAGGAAAAAAGGAAGTGTATGAATTCATGGAAATGCAAGAATTAGTAAAAATATAATTTTTAAGCCATGCATGTTTTACTTATAAAAAAAGAAATACTCAACCGCCTTGTGAATTAGGCTCGCTTTCAGTTAATTCCTCTACCAACTGATTTTCTGACTTCACACGGCACGGCCATGAAGGTTATCTCTCACATTCCCGACGACGAACCAAACGGCGGCGATCCAAACAAGAAACCACAAGAAGTACTCAAGAAGAAACAAGAAGACGACGTTAAGCGAGGGAACTTGTTGGAATCACTACCTGACGACGTCACGGAGCTCTGCGTCGCACGAGTCTCCAAATACAACTACCCGGAGTTATCGTCAACCTCCACCGCCTTCCGTCGCCTCATCGCTTCGCCGAAGCTCTACATCACGCGCTCCCAGCTCGCCCTCGTCGAACGCTTTCTTTACGTCTTGATCAGCTTCCCACCTCTCAAACTCCCGGAATGGTACATTCTCTATCCATCACGCGACAACGCTTCTCTACAGTTGCGCAGGATCAGCTCCCTCCCTACCATGCCTTTTGGAGCCGCCGTGGTCACCACGGCAACGGAGATATACGTGATCGGCGGCGGGTGCGACGACGGCGAAAGAAACACTCGGGACTTGATCCTCATCGACTGCGCAACTCACAAGTGCGATCGCTCCCTCCCGAGGATGAAGGTGGCTCGCTGCGGGGCAGCCGCGGGGATAGTCGACGGAAAGATTTACGTGATCGGAGGCTGCGAGAAGCGATATTCCGATTGGTTCGAAGTGTTCGACCTAAGGACGAAGGTGTGGTCCGGTGCATTGGTGGGGACGATCACAACCGAAGTGGATTTGGAGTTCTTGTCAGATGCAGTGATGGACGGGGAGATGATTTACACTCTGGATCGTAAGCAGCGCATTCGCGCGTTTAATCCCAAAACTGTTGTGTGGACATCATGGTTGGATGGATCTCCTTTGAGTTCTTTATGGAAAGAGTCCTCTTGTGTGGTTGACGGCATGTTGTACTCAATTGATCCTGTGTGTATCTTTGATCATCCACTAGTGGTGTTTAATCCGGAGGGGGAACGGCGTTGGAGACCCGTGGATTTAGGGGAAAGTCAAACCCTTATGCCTCCTGTGCTCTATTATGAGCAGTCCAAAATGGCCAATGTTGGTGGGAAGTTGATGCTTTTGGCCTCTAGTCACTGCTGGTCATCGACTTGTGACGAGGAAAAACTAATCTGGTTTTTTATGATCGCTTTGGAAAGACGTCAGGGAGGTGTGATTCGTGGGACCGTCGAAACAGCTACTATTGTGTTTAGAACCATGGAGTCGCCACCTTCCATTGAGCTTTGTCGATCTATTACCATGTATGTTTCTGTGAGTATGTGTACTTTTTTGATAGATGAACTCTGATGTTAATACCCTGTCATGAACTTACAGGTGATGGATCTTGTGGAAGCCGAGTAGCTGAGAAGCAGCTGTTTATGTTAGGCTTTCGCGAAGAAGCGTTTTGTGAATACTTTTAGCTTTGACGAGTAGATTCCTTTAAACTGTAAAAAAAAGGCATGCATTCTTTTAGACATATCCACGACATTCTAAAGAAACTTATTGAGATTCATCTTTTCTGTTAGCTATCTCTTGGGGGTTTCGGGGACTTGCACTAACATAGACTCTATCACGTTCAATATGCTTTTAATTAGTGAGAAGCTATAAAACATGTTGGCGTAGGGATAAATGAAGCAAAAACAAACCGCACGGGTATTCTTGATCCTTAATACGTATGTATGGTAACTAATGAAAATCTACAAAATCAAGTTGACACAATAGTACAGAAACTTGTTGCAAATACAAAGCACAACCGTCCAAAGACTTTGACTCACCGACTCTAAACTTGAATTTAAGTCTACTAAACCTTTCCTTGTTATGTTCCTTTGGCGAATAACATACTCTAAATTTAGGTTCTTCAGGGCATAGCAGCTGGTTAGTTTATATACATGGACCATTTATTTTCATTTGTATCATTTTTCCGGCTCTACCTTCCAAACTGATAATCGATCGATACAATACTTTTTACTCAAGCCAACATCATTGGTTTTGATTTACAGGTCATCTTTTTCTTTCTTTTTTTTCCCTCTGAACTGATGATATATATTCATTAAACCTTTGAACACAACAAGTTTGGATACATATGCTGGCGGATATCACAGAAACCCCAAAAAAAAAACAAGAGTCCAAGGAAAGACAACTAAAACCCACATCGAAGCAACTTTAGAATACAACACACACGGACAAAATCTAAAATAGGAACCACAACTAAAACATAACCAACAAGAGCGAGCTACAAAAAGGCAAAGGACAATTCAGCGCAACCAATGTTCACACACGTAATAGATAGCAATGATCTGGATATATCGTAGCTGTCCTCGGTCCGCCGTAGGATTCCTTTCACTTCTAGAACCGAAGACACCGAGTCTTCTCACTCTGGATCTATCTCCTGCCGCCTATGGCCTACCAAACGATACCATCCCCAACCAGGAACGTAAAACCAAGATTTCACAACCCGACATGTCTGAGCGCTTCATGCTCCACGTAACTCTCGGATACAGCTGGAACGCACTTTCTGACGTCCCCTTTATAACCTGGATAGAAGCCTCGTCAGTCACACGGCTCCTATTAAAACTGCAATCAGCTCCAACCAAAACCGATGAGAGAACACTGCTACTACCACAAAGGAGAAGGAGACTGCACCTGAAGTCCAAGCTCCATCTGCCCATCGAACCAGGGTCATGACAGAGACTAGCCACCCACATCCTAAATCAACAAGGTTCAAACTAACTACCAAGCCGCAAGAAACACAAAGACAAACCATCACTATCGATTTACAGGTCATCAAAGCATGGAGAAATTGAAATCCTTGACTATCGTGAAAAAGGCGTCAACAAAGACAGTACCGTGGATATTCGAAAAGTCCACAATATTTGTGATCTGCTCCATCCCAAACTAAGATTTATATTTGTGAAGATATCATATTAAACTAAATAAACAAACTTTCATAATATCAGTTTAAAATAAAAATAATAATAGCATACTAATTATGAATGGATGTTCGGGTACCCATTCGGATTCGTTTTATGTTTATTCGGGTTTTGGATTTTTTCAGGGTCAAAAATTTTAACTCTATTTAGGTATTTCTAAATTACTGTTCGGGTTCGATTTAGATATTTTCGGGTTCCGTTCGGGTTCAAATAACCAATTTAAATTATTTTAAAATTTTTAAAATTCATTTTATATTTTAAATTTCTCAAAATATATTAACAAAATAATTTGTTACATATAAATTTGAATAACATATGTCAAGAAATCTAAACCTAACATATAATTTTTTTTTTGAATATTTTGATAGAAAATCAATAAATATTTTAAATATTTTTGTTGTATGATTAAGATATTATTGAGTACCTAAAATAATTATATATATTACATGAATATATCATTTTAATTTGGTCAATATTAATGCTTTTATGTCTTAACAATTAAATTATAAATAAGTTTGTTTTTAAAGTTTAAACAAAGTTATTTTTAAAGTTCAAATAGTGTTTCTTATGTTTATAAAGTTACTAGTTGATTACTTTAGTTTGTTTATTTTTCATCATGATATCACTAAGCCAAATGATATTTGATTTCACTTATTTTCAAAACAATCGTAAACCTTGTTCGCACAAATACTTGGATCGGAGCAAGCGAGAGGAATAAAAAGATTGTATGGACCGCAGTAAACGTGAAACTTGGTCCAGACGAATCCCAGGTTTGGATCACGTGGCTTTAGTATTCTTTGAGAACATGATTCCTCCACGTAGGATATAATAGAATCTTCCTCTCCCCACCTCACCAACTAAAAATATCTGTTTAGTATGCAACGACTCATATATCGACACGCAAGGTTGGCCCCCATAGGGCCTTGTTCTCGTTACGGGGTTTCAGGACCAAGTAAATTTTTAAAAAAACAACTAAATTGTTAATAAGACTTAATTACTCTCCCCCAAAATTTAAGAATCCGAGGATTATGCTCAGCCGCAGAACCTTAAAAAAATGGTTTATATAGAACTGATACAGTAATTATCCACAGGTTATCTACCATAAAGTTTTACAAGTTTGAACGATTCCTTAAGATATGGAAAAGGAAAAAATATTGTAAAAAGTCGAAACCTTCATTCGTGTCTTAAAAGACGAAAACACCCTCGAAAGAATATTGAATCACAGAAAACTCGCCACGAAACTCTCATTGTGCAAACTGTACTTTCCATTTCTCGATCTTGTTCCCTTTGTTTCTGTCCGCAGAATAAAACGAGAGGAGAGAGAAGGAAGTAAGAGATAAGGACAGGATCAAACACACACAAAAGAAGCAAGAAAACTATTTTGATACAGAGAGAGAAAGAGAAGAGAGATGGAGAAGATGAAGTGTGAGCTATGCGACGGTGTGGCGTGGATGTTCTGTGAGTCAGACCAGGCGAGTTTATGCTGGGACTGCGACGGTTACGTTCACGGAGCTAACTTTCTGGTGGCTAAACACGCGCGCTGCCTTCTTTGTAGCACGTGCCAGTCTCCTACGGCTTGGAAAGCTTCGGGTCTTCGACTATGTCCAACAGTTTCCAACTGCGAGCCTTGCCTTGCTCGTAAGAATAGTAACGGAGAAGACGACGGCGCAGAGTCTTATGATGAGGATGAGGAGGAAGAAGAAGAAGAAAGTGATGATGAGGTAGAGGAAGAAGAAGGGGAGAATCAGGTGGTACCATGGGATGAGGCTGCGGCGGTGCAAGAACCTCCGGTGATGAGTTCATGGTGTTCCGTTAGCAGCGGAGGAGAGGAACGTTTCAGTTTGGTAGAGAAAAGGACGCGACAAGATTCAGATCTTAACTCCTCCCATGTATGAATCACTTTCTCTCTTGTTGTCTTTTCTCAGTTTGAGGAATGGTCGGAGAAACAAATGATTGAACGTTATTTTTTCTTTTTTTACAAATGCAGGATGAATCAAACGAGTCACGACCGTTGAAACGGCTAACGAGAGATGAAACCTGGACAAGATCAACGGCTATGATGAAATCAACCTTAAAAATCAAACGACTGTGATACACCACCACAACATAAAATAGAAATGTCAGCCGTTGATTTCTCTGCTTATTCAGATTAGATTAATCATCACTGTTCATTGCAAACAATTCATCTTTTAGTTAATTGAGTTTAGCTACCTTTATGGCTAGTCGGCTTACTGTTTTTTTCTGAAACCAAATGTACTCGTTGAACCCATTTTGCTTAGCTGCTTACGATTTCGTTTTTTTTTTGGTTGTATTATTCACGTATCTATAATTATGCTGATTTTATTTGTTTAAGCTATTAGTATGTTCTGTTAATTTTTTTTTTCAAATACCTGGTGGTGGGATTAATCATTAGAAATTATTATAATCTTTAGAAGTACAATCAAACCAAAATCTTAAAACTTGTATTTTATTGTTTTTGATCAAATAAGCAGTATGTTTGATGTTGATTGGTGATAGATGAAGAGTGTACATAAAGTATGAATGTCGTTAGTTTGCAACCACAAATAAAAAGGAATTTAAAGGTTGTGGAGACGCAAGAAGATATTAATTAAATTGGGTCCTGCTTCAATGCTTTTTATTCATCACAGAGTTGAGTATATCATGTCTTTTTATCTGTAAACTGACTTTGAAGCTGGGAAAAACTGATGCTCTCACGAGATATTTTCTTTCATAAATTAACATATGATTTAACAATTAAAAGATTTTAAATAATTAAAAGAAAATATGTATGGTCAGTTAGAAAGCTGGATGGCGAGGATGGTCGACCAAGTTTGTTTTATACATTTAAATAAATTATTAAAAGAAAATGTGGTTCTCCTTTGTATTATTTAAGCTGTCTTCACAAAACAGTGTGCAGTTTGTTTTTCATTTTTTTCAAGATTCAGATTGAAGTTAGTGTTAGTATTATTTATATCTTCTTTGTTAACATTGTATAGTTTTTTTATATACAATGTTTGGAAAATGAGTCTATCTTAACTTTTAAGTACTTTAGATTAGACGATATGATCAATTAGAGAACTGGACGGCGATGGTGGTCTACCAAATTATTTTATACATTATAATTAACATCATTATGTTTTATTATTAAACAGTTTACGACCGAGGTTGAAAACAAAACTGTACAAAAGACAAATTTAACATACGAATAATCTTGTTTCATTTTAGATAGTGAAATCGAAATGCACAAATTGTGAAATATTGAAGAAAAGAAACATTAGTAGACTCTTTTTCTTTTACTTCAAATCGTATAAAGAAATTTAATAACAATGATCTAAGAACGAAATTTCATACTAGTTAAATAAAAATACTTTTTGTTGCTTAGTTGATAGTATCTTTAAACAAATAGTCAACTTCATAACATACAGCAAATCAATTTTATTTTCAAATGGAAATTAATATCTTGTTTCACTTACAGATTATATATCTAATGTGAAGGAAAATCAACATTAAATTGATATAACTCAAAACGCGACCACATAAAATATTTCTTCAAAATTGAATTTTCTTCAAAATTAAGAAACATTTTATTTTTTTTGAAAGAATTTTAAATTTAGTTCACTTCAAAAAGTTTTTTTACAAACTAATGCTTATTTGTATACGCATCTCCTATAGATCAAAATTTGATTAAAGATGAAAAGATCATCTAGTTAAAGATGAAAAGATCATCTAGTTCCAAACCATGTTTTGCCTTTCCATGTTTACTATCCACTTTCTGTCTCAAGGAAGTGATTCTGTTGCGAATCAGCTTATCCAAATTTCTGAGGAGAAGAGCAGGGGGATGAAGAGTCTTTCCTACGGGATTGATGTTTCTTTCATACCAGACAGCATAAACTACCGCTTGGAAACAGTAGCGAAGAAGAAAGGTTCTCCATACCAGATAGCATAAATCAGCTTATCCATTAAGAAACATATTCTTCAATAGGTTTGTTTCATTTTTCCTTTGTTAGTTGCATTGACTTCCTCAAATTATATTCTTGCATTGTATAGTTTTCTTCTTTTCTTTTGTAATCCATGGAAACATCCACCAAATGGTTCGTAGTTGAACGAGTTTGTGACTTTGCGGTTAAAGATGGTGTAGTTTCGAAACCAGCTCTTTCTTGTTTGAAAAATTGAGGACTGGACGGCGAGGGTGGTCTACCAAGTTATTTTATACATTTAAATAAATTTTTAAAAGATTATGAAGTTTTCCTTTCAAATACCGATCATTTAAACCGTCTTCAAAGCAGTGTGTAGTTTGTTTTTCATTCTTTTTAAGATTCAGATTGAAGTTAATGTTATACGAATAAATTAAGGGAAATTTTCCAAAAATGAAACATAACAAAAACAGCATGAATGTCTCTTTGATATAGTACCATCCTTAAGTTGTCCAATAAGTATAATTTTTTCCATAATCCAAAAAACTAGCATTTGATTAATCAAATTAAACACAATTTAAAAGTTAATTGAATTTTAAAATTTTAATAAAAAGAAAAAGGTTTTAAAAACGTTAAATATTTAAATTTTTTATTTTTTCTATCAAAAAGTTACAAACATTTTAAAATTTTTATAAAAATAAACTTTGTAAAACGATTTTTATAAGGTTTATTTAACGTTTTTATTGAAAACTTTTTATAATGTTTTATTTTTATTTTTATAAAGCTTACAAAGTTTATTTTTATCAAAAACGTTTTACAATGTTTTATTTTTATATTTTTACAAACGTTTTAAAAACATCAACATTAAAAAATTTATTTTTATTAAATAGTTTAATAAAAAATGTTTTAAAAAAGTTTAATAAAAAAATTAATTAAAAGGAAAAAACATTTTTAACAAGGTAAATCGACTTATATACAAGTTAAGAAGTTAGAATATTACAAATATTTTAAAAGATTTTCTTAAGTGAAACTTCCATCAATTTCGCCAAAATCAGATTTTCTTATCCGTAGAAGGTACTTTTTACATAGCGTAGAACCAAGACAAAAATTTCATAAGCAGATTCTACCTCATGTAGCCGTATGCGTGGTGTTTATATTTTACATTCCTATAATTTCATAATACCTCGTAAAAGTAGAAACTACATTTGAAGCAAAAGAAACTAACTTAACAACTAGTAGAGTTCGCATTCTCCTTTTTTAGAAGTTTATTTTAAAGTAGATTGTTCGTTCTAAAAAATAGATATACTTGTTTAATCTGGAATTCAATTTCTACTAACTCATTTTCCGTAGAAGACGAAATCTACTTTTAGTGAAACGTAATTTAAAATTTTAATTTATCAAGTTTTTCAACCAAAAAAATATCAGTTTGTGTATATAGTTTTTTATCAGTTGTTTCTGTTTTTTTATAATTTTTTATTTATAAAACTATTTATTTCATTTTGTTTTAGAAATGGAAAAGGTAAAAGAAACAAATAATGGACAAAAGAAAAGGATAACTATACTATTTTCTGTTCGGTTTTTGGCATTAATAGATATAGTTATATTCAGAGGCGGAGGCCATGTGTAACAAGTGGGGTGACCCCACTACTTAAAAAAAAAGTTACTTAAGAAAAACTGTAAAATACTTGTTTTTATTTAAAGAAAAATTGTATTGACTCCACTAAAAGTAAAAATAATTATCCCATTAAATTCTTTTGACCAGAGTACAAAATGTATTTGGCTCCACCAGCGGTTGTATCTTCTTTAGTAAAAGTGTGTAGTTTTTTCTTTGTCAAAAAAAACTGCGATATGGTAGTTCTTTTTTATTTCAAAAGAACTGTGATATGGTAGTTTCAATATTGCGTTTTGATGCCATCGGCTCCACACTTGCAAAAGAAACTTAGACCTAAGAACCAAACAACTTTTACAAATTACCGTTTAAACTATCTGATAAATTTAATTTTGTTTTCCATTTCACACTTCTTGACATCAAAAATTTTCAGCATCGTTTTGAGAAAGTGGAGTTTGCTTGTGGTTTCAATGACTTTGTCGAAGCTGTTAAAAATCCTGATGATTGGCCTTCATTGCAGTACTAAGTGAATCTGTCACTGGATAATTTTTTGGTGTGGAGGTTTGTTTTCGAGCATCCTTCATCAAACAGAGGAGCTACGTTCATTGCTCTAAGTGTGCTTAAGCTCAGTTTTTTCAGTCCTATGTCGCAGCAGGTTCCCCAGTCTGGCTGTTTCAGTGGCTAGAGGATGAACGTCTCTCTTCCTCTGTTTGATTTTTGGGTTTGTTTGTTGTACGTGGATCTCTCTGTAAATATTGCTGTTGTTCGTTTTGTTTGTAAATACAATCAAGTTGGAAAAAAAACATCAAACATTCAGCCTTTAACATTTGTCCAAGATGCCAACCCAAAACCATAATTTCATATTCATTTGATTTTAACAATAAACAGAGTTGATATTCACACTCTGAGGCAACATGGCAAACCTTTTTCATAATCTTTATTGCAAGTTCATAATCTTTTTCTTTCCTAAGAAAATAAAATAGGTTTTAGTAATCATACAAACTCCATGTTTAATGAGGAAAACATTAGATGGAGAAGACAAGAGACTCCAACATAACCCTGAGATCGCTAAAGATAGAACACACAAACACTCCTCCACCATTCCGCTCAAACTCCTACTTGCTTTGTTCACCTTTTTTAATTCCAAAACACACAGAAATAAAGAATAATCAATAACCATATTAATGTTCCGATGAAAGCTCTAGAAAATGGTTGATGCTAGTTTTTAGCTTTACCTGGATAATGATGTAAAGAGTGTTAAACCTGATCAGACCCCAACAAGAGTTGCTCATCTGTAATAGAAACAAAGGATAATGAGGAACAAGAAATTATTATCTGATCTTTTGGTCATAGAACCCCTTTCCACAAAACCAGGCAGATAAAACGTTTCTATACCAAATGGATTATTTAGCCTTTTTATCTTTAATCATATTATAAATGCAAATCATACAAAATTTACTAGGTAGAGCTTCCAAAAACGAAATGTTCAAAGACTAACATAACACACTAACTCAGTATCTTTAATTGACAACTCATCAGAAGCTAATGCTACATCTCCATTAGATATGATATCTTTAACATAAAGCAACGTTCCTTAGTCTGATTCATAGCAAACACACAAAAGCAGCTCATCATCAACCACTAAAGCACAAACCTTTGATATGGTGTTCATGATGAACAGCAACACCAACATCATCATCATCCACACCGGTCTTAACAGTAACAACAGGCCCATCACGATCATCAGGGTATCTAACGACAACAACAGGACAAACACAGTGATGAAGACAATAATCACTAACAGACCCAAGCTTCCCGTCACTCCCTTTCTTCTCAGCACCGAACCCTCTACTCCCCATAATCACAGCGCTCAAACCAAGCCTCTCGATCTCAAGGCACAGCCTCTCCCTCATGTCGTGGTCCTTCACTATATGGATCTTGTAAGGGAACCCGCTCTCCTTCAAGGGCTTCGAGAGATCCGCCACCTTGGAGGCGGTGAAGGCGTCGAAATCCTCCTGGCTAGGCTGCTCCTGCTGCTGCTGGTCGGATGGGTCTTGCTGGGTTTTGAGAGGGAGAGGGCCCCAGTCGGCGCCGAAGAGGACGGAGGTGGGGGAGACGTGGAGGAGGACGACGGCGTCTCCGGGACGGATGTAGTGATCCACGGCCCAGCGGACGGCGTAGGCGCTTTCTTCGGAGAGGTCGACGGCAACTCCGATTTTACGGCGGGCGCCGGCGGTGGGAGTCGGGGTGGCGGCGGCGGAGGAGGGGGTGGAGGAGGAGTGGTGGTGGTTGTGGTGAGGGGAAGGAGGGTGGTGGATCTTGATGGTGGGGAGCTGAGGGTGATCTGGATCTGGGTTCATGGTTTTTTTGGAAGATAAGTCTTTTGATCGCTAGAGAGTGATGAACGAAAGAGTTGAGATTTCGAATCAAGAGAGAGGAAAGAGGAAGAAGAAGGAGAAGAAGAAGCGTGTTGTCCCGATTTGTTTATTATTATTACTTTCTCGAACTTTCTGACATTAACTAATTTGGTTCGGTTTCAGCTTTTGGTTTGTGTTTGATTATAAAGTTCGGTTCAGTTTGATTTAAAATAAACTTTACAAAAGTGATTATCGATGTAATCCGGTTCAGTTTGATTTTAAAAAACTTTACAAAAATGATTATCGATCTAGTTCAATAGTTGATTAATTAGATTTTTTTTTTAAATAACTAGATTTTGATTCATGCAGATTTTGATTTTTTTTGTTTATAAATTATTTAATAACATTTTTAAAGATATAATTTATTACATATTTTTAAGTTTCTACAAATCTACCCAGACCAAACCAAGGATGATCTGACTGAGCTTCCTCTAGAAATTTATAATGTCCCGATTGTATTTATTGGGCCTAAACAGATTAAAAATGAAGATTGAGGCCGAAACTGAGCATGAACTTAAATTATTTACGTAAATACCCTCATCACTTTGATCAAACAATTAGCAGGAAAGGAGTAGAGAGCTCTATCGAATCTGATTCCTCTTCCCTTTCTAAGTTAAGACCGATCTCGGATCGGCGTCGGATATTTCCATGGCGAACTATCTGGCTCAGTTCCAGACGATTAAGAACTCTTGCGATCGCGTCGTCGCCGCCGGTAAACTTTCTCCAATCTGTTTTCGTTCAATTCCTTACTAAATTCTGCCCCGTCCTCGATTAGGATCTGATACTACTTCTCTCATTTGCCACATTTTGCGATCTCATACTCAGCATTTTAGTGCTAAGATCTTATTTTCGTAATCATAAATCAAAGTTTCCCAATTGTAGTTGAAAGAGCTCAATTTCACAATGTGAGATCTCGTTGGTTGCTACATTTCTTCTTCTTCTAGTGCTTCATAGGTTAAAAAAAATTGTAATTATTAATGTAACGGTTTTTACCTGTGGATCTTACTTACCTCTTCTCGTTTATTTACAGTCGAAGATGTGTCTGATCTATGGCCCACGGTTAAAGGCTTGTTTGAAGAGCATCAGCCTTTGAAGAGAGCAGTCTTGACAAACAAGACTCGGAACCCGGTTCTCGTTGAGAATTTACCGGTTGAGTTCATATTAACTACAGACGCCAGGCTTCGCAGTCGGTTCCCGCACGAGCAGTATTTGTACTGGTTCCGAGAACCATATGCGACTATAGTTCTTGTCACCTGTGAGGTACTGTACTTTGAAAACAAAGATGATGTTCTGTATTCCTTTTGCTTTATTGGTTGGTTATTTTTTTTCGAATATACTCTTTTATCTCTTCTTTGGTTTACGTTTTATTTATCTTTGGCCTTGCAGGATCTTGATGAGTTTAAGAACATTCTTAAACCACGTCTGAAATTAATTGTTCAGAATGATGACAAGGAATGGTTTATTGTGTTTGTATCTAAGGCTCACCCGAGTAATGATCTAGCAACTAAGTCTGCCAAGAAAGTATATGCCAAGCTTGAAGTTGATTTCAGTTCCAAAAAGAGAGAAAGGTTAGGAATGCTAATTGGATTTGGTGTTTCTTTTTCTTTTTTTGTCCTAGAACCAAAGTAAAACCATGCTAGATTTCTCAAAGAGGCTTTATTGCTCGTGCTGGAAATATAACTCTTCCAATATATATTAGGATAAACAGTTGCACAATTGCAGTACCTCATATGTTTTGTCAGATGCATAAACTAAACCCACTTATCGGTAATGACCCGTTGTAATGAAGTTATCTGTAGATTAGTTACTTCAAGACAATGCATAAGGGGTAGACGCTACCACACATGTTCGTTTACTTGATCAGATTTACTCAACTCTATTTATGCCATTCTTATAAGGTGCTGTAAGCTGGATATACATGGCCCCGACGCAAACTTTTGGGAAGATCTAGAATTAAAGATTACCGAGTGCATCAGGAATACCTTGGAGAGGCGCGTTCAATTCTATGAGGATGAGATTCGCAAACTCACTGAGCAGCGGTTTATGCCAATATGGAACTTTTGTAACTTTTTCATCCTGAAGGTTATCTCTCTTCTCCTATTTCTGAAAGGAAAGCGAAATGTGGCTGCTTTCAAAATTCTGTTTCTTCGTGTTTATAATTTGATTTTGTACGGTTTTAGTAAAGTCTCTTATGGAAAATTTTGAGTCCCTTTCGTTATCTTCCATAAGTATTGAGAAGAGTCCTCATCTGTTGAACTTAAAAATTCCACCGTTGGTCCTTGCAGTCTCATTTGATGAAACTTATCTCATTTTCTTAAAGATCTTTATGTTCAAATCTGTCTCAGGAAAGTTTGGCTTTCATATTTGAGATTGCTCATCTTCATGAAGATGCATTACGTGAATATGATGAACTAGAGCTCTGCTATTTGGAAACAGGTTCTCTTCTTACCCGTGTCCCTCTCCAGCATATCCGTGGCAGTAACAGTCCACGGTTATTCTGCATATGTTAATATATAGCGGGAAGATAAACTGTATGTAATATTATGTTTAGAATAACTTTATATGTAATATGATCCTCAAATTCTATTACTTAGTCATAATAATCTATTATGCATTAACTACGATGCAGTTAATATGCCTGGGAAAAAGAGGGATTTTGGAGGATTCG
The DNA here is from genome assembly GCA_019705995.1 of Raphanus raphanistrum x Raphanus sativus. NCBI lineage: Eukaryota > Viridiplantae > Streptophyta > Magnoliopsida > Brassicales > Brassicaceae > Raphanus > Raphanus raphanistrum x Raphanus sativus. Next base: position 15,213,017 of record CM034036.1, on the reverse strand, counting down.
ACAGTGAAGATGACCAAGCTGCGCTGCTGAAACCAGGAAGCAAACCACTGACACAGATGGTTCATGATGATTCTTTTAGAGAGTTTGATTTTAGACAGTATCTCTTTGCCTGTCAGTCTCGGGTTAGTGTACACAAGAGCATCATATTGATACAATGCCTTTTCGCTTTCACAGTTGTAGCTTTACTTGTGCATCAACTTTTTCATTAGCTTACATGCATGTGGCTTTTTGCAGCTGTTGTTCAAGTTGAATCGTCCTTTTGAAGTTTCATCCAGGGGATATTCTTTTGTTATCAGCTTTGCAAAGGCCTTGACCTTCCATGAGGTAGTTTATACTTTACTAAACAAATCCTTACTATCATACCTCTGACTTGTTGATTTTCGTCCTTATTTTTCCTCTTCTTTCGATATTTATGTAGAGTGTACTTCCCTTCTGTTTGCGGGAAGTTTGGGTATTTACTGCATGTTTAGCGTTGCTCGATGCAACTGCTTCTCAGCACAATGATGGCGTTGTTGCACCTGATATTGAAAAGGAGTTCTATCGTCTTCAGGGGGATCTGTATTCACTGTCACGGCTTAAGGTAGAAATCTTCTTGCTTTCAGAATTGGGAGAATGCATACAACCCTTGCTTCTCTCAGTTTGCCCGTTAATATATATGTTTTGAGGTGATATTGCATTTGTTTATGCAATTGTTTGTTTTATGTGATGCCATACTTGTTAATTTATGTCCGGACACTTTAAAACTTGATTTTGTTAGTTGAATATGAATCTAATATGCCAATCATTCTCAAGTATTATAACCAATAAATGCATTTCTGTTCATGGCAGTTCATGAGACTTGGATATCTGATAGGATATGGAACAGACATAGAAAAAAGTCCACTGAACAGGTACCGGTCATATTTATTATAGCATATGCATTTGCTTGTTAATTATAAGTATTCATTCTATTCATTTAAACAAAACAAGGCAAGTGTCCGTTGGCTTAACCAATGTAGTAACTTCTACGCATTTTTTACGCAGTGCTTGTCTCAGTATGCTGCCTTGGCCAAAACCAGCAGTCTGGCCATCTCTTCCACCAGATGCTTCCTCTGAGGTGCTTGAAAAAGAAAAGGTATAATCTGCATATTCTTCTTCGTGAATGTGTTTTCTGATAGCACTTTTTCTTAAAACAACCATGCTTTAGATTCAGGCTAAGAGTTAACTGTGCCTCTTGTCGACTTTACCAGTCTAGTGTTGTGAAAGTATATGCAATCTTGGTCTGCGTAACTATATATACCATCTTGGTTTTCTTTTTGAATACTTATCTCCTAGTTTACAGACTATTCTACAAGAAACTTCAAGGACCAAGCACTTTGGAATCCAACGGAAACCTTTACCCCTTGAACCATCTGTCCTTCTGCGTGTGGCTAACAGAAGAAGGGCTTCTCTTTCTACTGGAAATATTTCTGAAATATTTGATGGCCGCCCAGGTTTTACTGAAGGGTAATGAAATTTAAAAATAAATTATGTCCGTTTAGCTCCTAATGTTTTAAAATGTGCTAGCACTTGTACCTCAAATATTCTCGAAATTTCCAGCAAGAATCGCAAATGATCATCTAAAATGATATGTTTATATATTCCGACAGATCAGGTTTAGAAGCGTCTCCGAGAACCCCTTCATCACATAAAGTACAAGCAACTCCAATGTCGAGAACAAATTCCTCACCCGGAAATTTTGAGAGTCCGCTAGATAGGCCTATGAGGCTTGCTGAAATTTTTGTTGCAGCTGAACACGCTCTTCGGCTTACCATTTCAGACCACGATTTGTTGAAGACATTGTCATCTGTTCAGGATTTCGAGGTAGTAAACGAGGAAGTTAGATTGTGCAAAGGCCATTTACATACGGATACTCTTTTGATGTTGATTCTTGTCTTTCTTCTAGCTTTTCATGTGTAAATTTTGTTGTGGCAGCATAAATATCTTAATCTAACCAAAGGTGCTGCCGAAAACTATCACCGTTCTTGGTGGAAGAGACATGGAGTCGTTCTTGATGGTGAAATTGCAGCGGTCTGCTTCAAGCACGGGAAATATGATTTGGCTGCAAACTCTTATGAAAAAGTTTGTGCCCTTTACGCGGGTGAAAGATGGCAAGATTTGCTAGCAGAAGTCTTGCCCAATTTAGCTGAGTGTCAAAAGATTCTTAATGATCAAGCTGGGTACATGTCATCTTGTGTTAGGCTACTTTCTTTGGATAAGAGCTTATTCTCGTCCAAGGAGCGACAAGCTTTTCAGTCCGAGGTTGTCAATATTGCACACAGTGAAATGAAGAACCCAGTTCCCTTAGATGTGTCATCATTGATAACATTTTCTGGAAATACTGGTCCTCCTCTTCAGTTGAGTGATGGAGACCCTGGGACTCTATCTGTTACTGTGTGGAGTGGCTTTCCTGATGATATCACCCTTGATTCACTTAGTCTTACCTTGGTAGCTACTAACAACACTGACGAAGGCGGCCAGGTTTGGCTCAATTAGACATGAATGTTCTCGTCCTTTTCTTCTATCAAACCTCGCGTTCTTAGGATCTATGTATATGAATTGGGTTTCAGGCTTTGAAGAGTTCTTCTGCAACTGTACTAAAGCCCGGAAAGAATACTATCACATTTGATTTGCCGCCACAAAAACCCGGTTCCTATGTTTTGGGAGTCGTTACTGGTCAGATTGGTCGCTTGAGGTTCAGGTCTCACAGCTTTTCAAAGGGTGGTCCTGGAGAAAGTGATGATTTTATGAGTTATGAAAAGCCAACCAGACCTATCCTGAAGGTACACGATCTCTCAATTCTAAGAAATCTATTACAACTTGTGGAACAGTAGAAAATCCTTCATTACATGCTTGAGTAGTGATACTATTATGTAACGTTTGTTTCCTTGATTGATACGATAGACATCTTATGCTTTAGGTGTCCAAACCAAGAGCTCTGGTTGATCTTTCTTCAGCTGTATCTTCTGCGCTGCTTATAAATGAAGCCCAGTGGATTGGTGTCATCGTACGTCCTATTAATTACTCACTGAAAGGCGCCATCTTGCACGTTGATACTGGTCCAGGGCTAAAGATTGAAGACTCATACGGCATCGAGATGGAGAGATACGTGGAAACAGATTGTGATGCTGGTGCAACAAAAGCTGAGGTTTCTGAAGAAGATAGCACTGTCTCTTCAAAACGTGATTCAGAGGTCCTTAATCTCTGCGACGGTAAAATAGTTTTCTCAGAATGGGCAAGCAATGTGAGTTCTATTCTGTGGGTCCCTGTTCGTGCACTGAGTGAGAAGCTTGCTAGAGGTTCATCTTCAGGTTTGCAGCAATAAATCATTTTCTGATTATTACATGTCTCTTGTCATATCCAAAAGCCAATATGATCTTTCTTTTTTTTTTGGCGTGAACAGTCACTCCGCTGAAACAAGATATTTTAGAGGGAATGAGAACTGTGGCTCTGAAACTTGAATTTGGGGTGCATCATAACCAGATATTTGAGAGGTATTGTATTTATTTTCTGTTATGGCAAATCTTGATCGTCTTTGTTCCACATCAGAGGTTTTGTTATGTGGGCAGAACGATAGCTGCACATTTTACCGACCCTTTTGACGTGACTACAAGGGTGGCCAACAAATGCAATGATGGTACATTGGTCTTGCAGGTAGTCAACTTGATCTCTTTTAAACTGATATATATATATATTCTTAACCTCTCAGTCCCCTCATTCTTATTTTCACGTCCACGCAAGGTTATTGATCAAGTAATTCTTATTAACAGGTTATGCTACACTCCCTTGTCAAGGCCAACTTGATAGTTCTTGATGCTTGGCTTGATCTTCAAGATGGATTTGTACATGGAAAAAGTGATGGAAGACCAACTTCAACGTTCTTTCCCCTTGTTGTGTCACCGGGATCTAGAGCAGCAGTCGTGTTCAGTATATCCCTAGAGAAGACAATGCCATCAGGTATTCCTATTCTTCTAACTGTTAATATCACTCTGTTTCTTACTTTAGATTTTACTTTTAGTAAACAAACTGATAAGGCCATCTGCAATTTGGAAAGCTATTTCTGATTTCAGAACAGTGCGCATAATAAGGATAATGTATCATGTTATTTAAAAATACGAACACATAAATAACATGAAGAGAGACATTTTTAAAAGGTTGTAGACATAACTGCGAACTAACTAGTTGTTTGCACAACATAAGGGAAAGATTTGCAGGTACCAGAGAGCATTCTGAATATCAAATATGAAATACATGGTGATAGAACTGCTGGAGCACACAAACCGGTGGATGCAGATCACTCTGGAGCTGATGCTGAAAGGAAAGATTTGGTGTTCAAGAGTGCTATTGTTTTGCAGCGTCCAGTGCTTGATCCTTGCCTGACAGTTGGATTCCTCCCACTTCCTTCCGATGGTCTTAGGGTCGGGAAACTTATTACCATGCAGTGGAGAGTCGAAAGGCTGAAAGAGCTCAAGGGAAGTGAAGCCATAGAGCAGCAACAAGTAAGTCTTGTGTCCAGCTCGAGCTTTATATTAGATATTATTTTTCCTCATTGAGTGTTATTTGCTATAATCATCGATCCACGATCACTTCATCATTACCAAACTTTTCCTTTTCTTTAAAATATTGGTGTGTTCATCAACTGGTGCCGTTTTTTTTTGTACAAGGATGAGGTATTATACGAAGTCAATGCAAATTCGGAGAACTGGATGATTGCGGGTAGGAAGAGAGGTTATGTCTCTCTCTCAGAGGAGCAAGGTAAAGTCTTCTTCTTCTTATTACTTGTTTTTGTTGCAAGAAAGGCTTTTGCATAATACTAATGTTGATATGTTTTTTTTGGTTAATTAAAATATTACACAGGTTCGAGAGTGGTAATATCGATACTATGTGTTCCATTAGTTGCGGGTTATGTCCGTCCTCCTCAGCTAGGTTTGCCAAACGTGGAAGAAGCAAATGTAAGCAGCAATCCACCGGGTCCTCACTTAGTGTGCGTTTTGCCTCCACTTCTCAGTTCTTCCTTTTGCGTCCCTGTCAAGTAGAGTAAAGGTGGTGTTCCCACTTCAACTTTTTCCACACTCGACTTAAATTTTCATTAGAGTATTTGCCGCGAGGACAGTCCAGAATAAGTATTTTATTGTATGTTTGTTTTTTGTTGGTTTACGGTCGTAGAAATATCAATTGAGTTCATTGATCGTCAGTGAGGTTGAATTACGCAAACAACACTTTTGTTTGATACTATTTCAGCATCGTCTCCGATGGTTAATATTTTTTTTTTCAAAATGATTTTATGTTTTACTCCAATGATTTCCCTCATTTTCTTCTCAAAATGATATTTTAAAGATATTCTATTATTAATTCTAATGATGCTTGTTATTTTAAAAATTTACAAATTTTAACCAAATATAATTTTATTTCAACTATATATTTATTATATACATAAATTTAGTTTCTAAAAGAATATAAATTATTTATATAATCTTATAATTGTATATTATGATACTAATTACAATTTTGTTAAAACATAAAACACAAATAATGATTTTTTAGAGATAAAACAAAAGTATATAAAAATTAAAATATCACTTAATATATAGAAAAGTCTAACATCAAAATGAGTTTGAATAGTATTCTTTCAAATTTGAAAGAATACTATTCCTAAATTTATCTTTTCCCTCAAAATAACGTTCCGTTAAAAATAAATTTCTTTATATTCTTATGTTTTTCCACAAAATGAGAGACTATTAAAAATGGTCTTACACACCAAATACCAAACGAACTAGGTAATAACTCGTGCCTTGCACGGGATTAGATTCTTAATTTTGTTATTTTTTTTAATAGGGTATGGGTATTCGGGTATCTGTCGGTTCTTGATATCCAAACTACCCAAATATACCAAAAAATAATTAAAAGTATTCATTAGATACTGTTTTTGAGTATTTCTATCCAAACTATCATATTTTATCCGAAAATACATAAAAAATAATTAATATATTTAATTTAAAATTTTATTTTTAATTTTTAAAATAATTATAAATATAATTATAAATAATATTTTTAAATATATATTTACATTTCAGAAATCTTTGGATACTCATTCGGTTTTCGGTTCAGATCGTGTTGAGTATTGGTTATTCGGATACATCAGTTTAGGATTCATTCTGTCATTTACCATGTGTCTGATCGAGTTCGGGACTCTGATTTTCAGGTCAGTTTCGGGTCGGTTCTTCAGTTACAGTTATTTGGCCAAGCTCTACTTTTTAAGATAAAAAGACATTATATATGTTTAATCTCGATATTCGTTCGGTATTATGTTATTTTTTAACCTCCTAAAATATAAATACCATTCTAAATCCATATATATTTTGTTTTGTTTTGTTCTGTTGAAGTGATCGAGGTTTTTCATTTTTTCGGTGATAAACCTAAACTATTATATTTGTTTGATTTCATGTTATATGAATTTTCGACAGTTCTTAGGTTGAACCAATTGTTTCATTTTTTTAATTTATAAATGCTTACAAAATCAAATAAAATCTAAATAATAGTTTAAGAGAGAACCAAAAGTAAAGTATTATCTTCATGGAGACTCCGAGATGAGTTTTGAAAGAGACCTCCATGAGTTGTGTAGACGCTATCTGATATCATAGTTGCCAAGATAATATTTTGAAACAATCTATACATTTGGAGTATAGCATTGAACCATACTCATCACTGTATCTGCCACATGTCTCTTTTCAAGAAACCAAGTTAGATATGAAACTTTCAATTTCTATAACATTTTCACTCCAACATTTTAGTTGATGTGAATCTTAATGATTATTTTTAAATAATATTTTTCAGTAGTTGTACAAAGATAATTTTAATTAATTTCATTTCACTATTACAAATGTTAAAAATGTATGAAGCAAAAGAACTGATCTAAAAATAGAATGTAAACACATTAAATTATCTCGAGTATAGTTAAAAAAATTAATGTATGAACGCATTAAATGTTAAATGATTGTGAAGTCGACACATCAGCAGATTCAAGAGATATAATGTGAATACATTTAATGACAATGCATGTCTTTTAATATATAGGGGATGTCACAATCAAAACTCTTTATCTGTTTGTTTCAGAAAGGAACATTTAATACGTTTGGTAGAGAGATCTTTAACTCGAGAGAATCTGGATAGGAACAAATCTTATTTCCCAAGAACCAAACGAAGGTACTACTGCAACATTTAAGAGTGAAACTAAGTGAATGACCGTTATGTGAGAAAATTAGTGAAATAAGCATGTAAAGATTATAGTGAAAGCTGTGACAATTTATCACGTCACTATACTTTTTTCGTGTGTGACTGTGACATTGCAACTATATTTTAATGTGAATTGTTCATCTTTCTATTTTTGTATTCACCACGGTACGTATGTGATCGTACTAGAGTGAGAGACTGGTATCTGCAGAATTGAGGGTTCATGGCCCTGCTATACTGGAGACACAAATATATATATATAGAAAAGGTGTTAAGAAAAATAATCAAATAGTTTTTTTTTAAATCAAATAGTTAAAGATCGTTAGATCCAATTATCATGCGGCGAAACGGTGATGGTGGAGGGAACAAAGAACATACACGCTTCGATTTTCTTTTTCTCTGAACACTCCTGCAAATCATTCACTTTTTCAACTTATGTTAATATTTGCGAAATGGCAAATTGGTCAATTTTTTTCCATAATGTTTACTGTATCATCATAACACCTAGTTTGTAATGGTTAGTTGCTGACTTTTAGTTTTTTTTTTTTTTAACTAACTTTTAGTTTTTGATGAGTATAGAATAAAGAATTCCTACATTTAACTCGAGATCAAGTAAACAATTGAACATATAACATGGCTTGTTTCAACTTCTTCAAAAAAAAAGCATGGCTCGTTTCAACCACCTTTACTGGGTAAAAAATAGAAGAAGAGAGGGAGACAAAAGAAGAGACAGTGAAAAGAAGATGCCCCCACACAAGAATGTTAGCTCTCAGATACCTTCTTCATTTTTGGATCGAATGGCACTACTGATTACACGTTTAGGTAGCAAGAATTTAACAGGTTACTATTATAATTTTTTAAAAAAAGTTAGGCAATATAAATTATATTACAAAAATCGGAAAATATCAAAAAGTTTAATTAATACAATTAGTTGAATGGAAAATCAATAAATCGATAGTGACACACTGATGCTGACACTACTAACTAACTAAGTATCACTTCATTTTCAAGCAAACTGAAGTCTTACACATAATCAACTCCCTAGATTTGGCATGCTCATTGCTCGTAGCATTAACTTCCAACCTAATTTTCTAAGCTGGCTCACATTATTAAATCATGTTTGATGTATGGAGCATATTCGAGAGAGTAAACCAATATCAATTATCCTTCAATATTTTTATAACGAATGTGTGTTATACCGTAAAGTAAAAAGTATTAAAAATATGTATCTAAATTACAAAGCTGTTATCGTGTTATCATAAACTGTATTAGAAATCCATTTGTTTTATGTGTACGAAAATGTCTACTTATTTATTCTAGACTCTGAATAAGATCATGGTGGTTTATTAAATTGTCATAAAAAATATTCGTTTTGTTATTTTTTATAATATCCATTCATTTTTCTTATATTTCATTTGTTGGATTCTAACATACTCGATTTCAAACCAGTTTCAGTGAAAGAAAGTGTTAGAAATACTCTAAAACTGTTAGTTAGAAAATGAAAAGAAAGTTATAATCTCTTTTGAAGGATTGGTGTTATTTCATTCAGATTTTGATTATTATTATGGCAATAAAAATTTGTACGAGTCGTCCTAAACAAATTAAACATAATAGATATTTGATACTTTGGTAGTTTGATCAAAAAAAAGAACAGTATAACATCTTTAAATTAATAATCGATAGATTAATATCTCTATACATTAATATAATTTCATAGTCTCAAATTGAGTTTTTGATTTAATTAGTATCTCGATAAATTAATAATTTCTATAAATTAATAAAAAAATATAGTTTTGGTGTAGTCCCGACATTATTAATTTATAGAGGTTTCACTTGTATTTGATAATTTGGTTTATAATTTTTTGAAACATAATCGACCTTGTGAAATATGGGTTTATGTCAAAACTATAAACCAAAGTATAATGGATATTTGATACTTTGGTTGGTGATAAACCCATAATCGACCGCTTGCTTATGGGTTTATACAAAATTAAGATCATTTTAGTGTTTTTAAAGCTCTCCACAATACACAATAACACAAACTCTATCTATACTCATGCACTGCATATCGATGGATATCTCTTACGTTCTGGCCGCATAGGTTCGCTAATCAGAAGAAGAAAATGTATGAAAATTAAAGATTCTTATAATTCCACGCCTTTCAACATCTCCAATCTAAACGTACTTCTCCCGGACCGACAAAATGCTGACTAGGCTTCCTAAACGAGACCATATGGCTCTTAACCATAAACGCAGTGACTCGCTTCGAAACCCTAATCTCCTCCATCCTCAGCTCCTGTAACCGCCTCACGTACTCCGGCACATGTACTAAGTCCCAAAGCACTCCTATGCCGCCCGGTTTCAACACTCTCACCGCTTCTCCTAGCACTCTCGTCCTCTCAGCCGCCGCCTCCACCGTTTTCTGTCCGTATTCTTTTCCGACTGTGTGGAGAAACACGGCTGAGACCACTACGTCGAAGTAGTTGTCACCGAACGGTAGCCGTCTTACGTCTCCTTCACGGCAAGTGACGTACTCTTGCACTCCTATATGTTCCACAACATGGTTATGGATTTACTAATCAAAATATTAATTGCCTTTTAATTCAAAAAGAAAATAGTGGATAATAATATAAATAATAAAATTTGTTAAAATATAATATAATTTTTTTTGTAGAACATAACAACAAAAACAATATATGTTTTTGACCCCCCCCCCCCCAAAAAAACAATATATGTAATGAAAACTAATAGTAGTGGTTGGTCAACGAGAAAAATACTTTGAAACGTAAAAATGAGTCAGAAAGTCAACGGAATTAAATAACTCAAAGACGCACCTTCCATGTGAGCCGTGCGGAGAGTAGAGAGAGTAGTGCTCATGGATCGGTCCAACCCGACGACCCGACCCGAACTACCGGTTTTCTTAAGCTGCCTCGCCACCGCATTCAGCAAAACCCCTCGACCGCAGCCGAGATCAAGCGCCGTCTTGACGCTCGACCAGTCCCCCACCGATCCGACCATCCTCTGCGCCATCTCGTACCTGAGAGGCACTGCGGAGTAGAAAAAGTTCGCCGCCGCGAAGAACAAACAGACGGCGGAGAGCGCCGTCACGGCTCCGAAGAATCCGGCGGAGAATCTAGCGGCGGCGGAGGAGGAGCTGGAGAAGAGGAAGGAGTCGAGGAAGAGGCAGATGGGGTGGAAGTAGAGGAAGAAGAGGGTGGAGAGGAGGGAGAAAGCGATGGCGTTGAGGAGGAGGAAGAAGAGAGTGTGTTTCTGCTCGATCCCGTAAATGGCGTAGATCTGAGCCCAATCTCTCGTCCCGCTCGTCTTCCCCATTATAGATCAAATCTCAAAAACTTTCTAAGGATAAGTGATTAAGTGTTCACCTTGGAAGAAGAAGAAGAAGAAGAAGTAGAAGTAGAAGAAGAAACAGAGACGGTTACAAAAGAAAACGGTTCAAAGATCAATGAAACACGAGAAAGAGCAAGAGAGAGAGAGAGAGAGGAATCCTTCTCTGACACAATTCAGACCGTCAGTTTTTTTTTTAATTACAGAACAATCACAGTGAAGCTTTATATATGATAAAATCTATACACCCACTTATATGTAACTATGTGATAGTTATATACATAGGAAGCTTTTTTTCTTTTTTTGAACAACACATAGGAAGCTCTACATGGAAAACATGCATCGCCGTATACATACATGCATAATGTCATGCATAATAGTAACGATGATACATACTTTTTATTTGTTTTTGTATTCAACAGTCAAACACTTTTTAATTGTCTTTCAATAATAAAAATTGTTTGGAAATAAATGTCGTTTATAATTTTAACGCAAAATTTATTAATAAAAAAATATTTAAGTGTATAAGTAATGATATTTTAATTTTAAAATATACAAAATTAAATATTTTTTTAATTTATATGTATAAATTTAAAACGACTAGTAGAATGAAATGGAGATAATATTCCTATTATTTTTATGTGTAAACTGTCCCTCATTTAAGACTTATTCTTGGGTTCACTCCCTAGGGTGAACCTTTAGGTTCACCAACCAATAGGAATCAAGTATTTTTTATTTAATATTTTTTTAAAAAGGAAACAAAATCTTGTTAAATTATATTATGTTTTTAAAATAAATAACTAAAAATAAATAAAAATAGTAGTAATTGAAAAAAGTTTTTTTTTTTAATTTTTAAAACTATGATTCATCTAAACGGTTTAGAGTTTACCCAAGGGTTCCGGATTTCCCAAGGGTTTAGGGTTTAGGGTTTAGTATTTAGGGTTTAGGGTTTAGTATTTTAGGTTTAGAGTTTTTATTAAAAAACAAATTTTGCAACTACAACTGTTTTTATTTATTTTTAGCTATTTATTTGAAAACATAATATAATTTAACAATATTTTGTTTTCTTTTTTAAAATATATTAAATATAAAATACTTGAATCCTATTGGTTGGTGAACCTAAAGATTCAACCTAGGGGGTGAACCCAAGAATAACTCCTCATTTAATTGCTTTGTGATTATATCTTTTATCATTAATGGTATTTTATCTGAATTTAGGCTATTTGTTCGGTGAGTAACCACTCGTCCGTGTTTTTATTTCTTTCCTACGCATTTTAAGTTTGAATTTAATTTTGTTTGTTTGGTGAGTTATCACTCTTTTCTTGTTTTTAAAATATTCAAACTTGTTTCGTTTCCTTAATCATGCATGATTCATGATGCATGATTATTCCATGCATTATCTTTCAACACTTCTAAATATCAGTCTATTTTTCGTTTATTTTATATTTTTCAACAATATTTCTGATCTATTCATTAAAAATTCTTTCAATCTAAACCAGTGTTATCCTTGTTCGCTAATATTCATTTACATTCCTTTATGTTCATATATCAGAAACTTACACTGTACTGCATTCCTGAACTTAGTTAAACAAGTTTACTATAAACGCTTATAAGACCTTTTTAAGATTTTTTTTTGGAAAACTCTTATAAAACTTGATTATGTTTTTTATCAAAAAAAAACTTGATTTATATGTTCGAAACAATACTGATTTAGATATTGGTAGACCGTAGACATGAGGCCTGATCGGGTTTTCTTCCATCTCTAGTACAAAAACTATTTGGATATTGTTTCTTATAAAAATATTAAAAAGGGGAAAATATCACATGCATCTAGCTAGGTGCACTACGTATATAATTTTACAATGGCTTTAAGAAAGAAGTATATAATTTTATAATGAAGAGTTTTCACCCAACTATCACTATTTTTTTGGGGCAACCACCCAGCTATCACTATAAAACCTTTAAATATCACACAAGTTTTACTTATATGTTTTTTATCAAAAAAAAAAGTTTTCCTTATGTGATTAAACTGTTGTCCATTGCATTTGAAAACAATATCCTTAACTAGAAAGAGAAAAACAGAAAGGAGTTAGACTTGTGGTGCCAGTGAACGGAGTAGGCACATGCTAAGGTCATACATTTGTCGAAATCTGACTTCGACGCTTGCTTGGGCACATGGAATTTATTGTCACTTATTTACTTTCATAAGAAAAAAAATAAAATTTCTTCTGATAAAGACATTAACTTAAAATATTTATCAATTTATTTAAATATTATGCTTTCATTTTAGATGAGGGTTCACACATGTGTTATTAGTTGGATGTTCTTAAATCTGGGAATCCACATGTCAAAATTTTATATCTTATTAATTTGAACATGCATGTCTGTGAGAAACGCCCAATTTCTTTTTAACAATAATACGTAGATATGAAATCATATGCTGCAACGTACGTTATCATGGTTTGTCCGGCAAACAAAATTACATTTTTACAGTCAACAAGTTTCCAGTATCTTATATATAATCTTAGATTGAGTCAGTTGTTGTCCAAAAAAAAGATTGAGTCAGTTTGTTGTTGTCTTTTTTTTTTAACTAGTTTGTAGTTGTCTTAGTTTTACAAATGGTATCTTTTGGACAAGTTTCCAAGATCTTATATTTTGTTCTGTTTACTACAAAAGCTAAAGAAAATAATTCGGCAGACAAGTGCTCATATAAAAGTTTACAGTTTGAAATAAAACTACGTGTAAATTGTATATGCTTCTGTCAGTTCTGTATGCGACAGCTTCTTACTAATTCTATTACTCTTTAGCTAGTATTTGTAACTTTTTTTATAATTGAGGTATGTATTAGTATCCTTCAACCGATTAAACGTTAAAGATATCATTTCAGAACTATAAAGAAAGAATTGAATTCATCAGAAAGAGATGTTTATCAACTAACCATTCATGCATCATTACTGACACTTTGGCCCTCCTCTATTAGTAATAGAATATAATTATTTTGAATAATTATGTACTTACAAAAGTAAAGATGAAGACACAACTGTGACTAATGATGTGTGAGAAAAGCTTGTCCAAGGTTGGATTTTGATGGATTTTAAAGAGTAAAATCTTCTAACTAGAATCAAATCCAAGCCATTGTCGGCAGAATCATCTTTACTTTTGACCTTTAGACTGCTAGTACATATACAATTTATCAACTATAAGCTACTTCTCTTAGGGTGCCAAACATGTCGGTTTAACCATCTTCAGGAGTGTTGCCAAAAAAAAACCATCTTCAGGAGTTTTAGTTTGGTCTGATTTGATTCGAATGAAAAAATGCAAATAGAATAGAGAAACAGTTCCCACAGAACAAAAGAAAATGGCGGCCCAATAAACACAAAAATGGTTGGGGCAGCCTAATAAATACAATCTATTAGCCCAAAATCAGACCACTACCATATATTTTTGGGCCAACGAAATTGGATTTTTGGGTTGATTATAAACGAAACACCCCCCCAATTCTCGTTGAATATTGAAATAGTTCTGAAATCAGAGACGAAATGAAATCCATTTTCCATCTACAATTTGAATAGCATAATGCTATTTTTGGAAAAAAAAACCGAATTTCTGTGATCTTTCCAATCGGGCAGAAGCATCGGAATATAACGGTGACTGAAATAAAAGTGCCTTGCTATATTTCTAAAAGACACATAGATTAGTCATCTTGCAACTCCAAACCCAACGCTAACAAATGATATAAAGATGAACTGTTTGTCATAACTTGGGATATGACTTTCGTGATCGCTGGCTGGTTTCGGTTAAATCAGAATAAGAATACTTAGGCTCCAGTTTATCCCCATCCTTAATTTTTCTACCTGCAATAAAGTCCCCTACTTACCAAATAAATCCGGTTTGAGATAGCAATTTCATCGCCGATCCAAAGAAGGTCTTTACATTCACAAAGAAAATATTAAAAGTGCAAGTGACCAAAAACATTGGTACTTGGAAGTGCTACTCCAAACAAACCAAGTCACCGCATAACATTTATGAGCTATAAACCACCTCAAGCCATCATGTGCCCTCGCCATTTGCCGCTTTCGGAAGGACAGATCAATTTTCTCACTGTTTGAAATGTCTCTGGTGACAATCAAAGAAAAATGAAGACAAGTAAAACTCAAGAACCGACCTCTTTATTGCGTAACCGTCACTACCACTAAGGAGAATGAAAATTAATGCCTAATAAAGGATGAAGCAGTGAGAAGGAGGATAGAGGAGCCACTTATGCAACAATCATAGAAGAAAATACACTTCTGCTGCTCCTTTTAGCTTCATGAGTCAGAATTAGAGACAGAGGACCACCACTTAACAGAGTCTGGAATTAACTTCTCCGCCATATCTAAAAATTCGATCCATCCTACTAAACAAGACGGGCCCCCTTAAAGAGATGTGAGGTTAGTTAGCCCCAGTAAAATTATATAAATTAGATTTGCAAGCCATGTTCATTAGTTGGTTTGAAATTGCACTATTGAACCCATGAAGGGAAGAGAAAATGTGATTTGGTTAGAAGAGAGGTGTGTTTGCAATAGAGAACTTTATTGTATCTTTTGCGGTTGGTGCTTCAGTTTTACTTCTCTTTGCATAATGTTATGGGGATTATTCCAAAAGGTTAACTCTTAAATTATCTAATTCCATTTCATTACTAATGATTTCTGAAAAATGTTTTATATCATTTCAAAATGATCCATATTTTCGAAAACAAACTTTTCTTTTTTCGAAAACAAAATATTAAAAAATAAATTTTTATATTTTTAATGTATTTTTATTAGATAATAATGATAAATTATGAATTTTGAAAAAAAAATTGCTTTTATTAAACATCCTTTGGCTAAACTAAAACTCCTAGAAAATAATTAATCATAAAAAATAATATATGTATAATTATAATTTTATATCTATGAAAATTCTAAAACACAGTTCATTTTGAACCTAATTGAATATCATATAACATTTTTTACTACTATTTAATTCAGCTCGTTAAAAAAAGTTTAAACATAATCCGAGTTTTGAAGGTACAAAACTAAATATCATCCATTAAGGGTACGTGAATGCAACAGCTTTATTACTATAAAAGATAGTAAGATTCTTTTTACTGCTGCTTCTTTTACTATTTACTTTCTCCACGATTTACGTTCACCCACTTTGCAAAACGTAGCTTACCAATTGCCTCGACCTATATCCAAACCGGAAAAAATAAACCGAGTTAAATCCAAATTAATCGAAAACCGTTCAGAATAAAGATTAGCAATTCTACTAAACCGTACCAAATGGTTTCCAATTTCCATAAACCGGATTATAAGAGAAGATTAGTTTCTTCTTTACCTTTGCTTTAAAAGGTTGGCTGGATGATGCTGCAGCAAAGGAGGCTTGTGGCTAAAGGATATTCAGAGGCTGGAAGACTCCCAACTAGCATAGACAGCACCTATAAGCTTATCATGCAGAACTTGACCAGAACACGCTATGATTCCTCTGTCAAGACCTTCCAAGTAAACACCTTTCGAGAAGTCTAAGTTCCTCCCTCCAGCATCAGTCACCACACCACCAGCTTCTTCCACAATCACCACTCCAGCTGCGTGGTCCCATATCTTCTCTTTGTAACTCGACTGTGCAAACTTCATGAACACCTCAGCGTCTCCACATGCAATCGCCGCATACTTCACCATGCTATACACTCGCATGGGCTTTTTCCTGAAAGATAGATTGTGGTTAGAGACTTTTGTAAACCAAAACAGTAAGTCAGTCATACCTACCTAACTCCCATGCTATCGGCAAGTCCTGCAGTGAACAAGTGGTTTGAGTTTGCTCTCTCCACCGGCTCACAAACCGTAGCTAGAACCGGATCATCAACCGATGAAACCTTAAGAAGCGTTGCAGACACCGGATATCCACCGGGGATCAACGGTTGCATCCAAGCTTGACCGCTTCCTCTCTTCGCATACATGACACACCCTTTGGCTCCAGGTTGGTTACAACCGTTACTTAGGCCTTCTTTCTTGACAGGATAGTTAGGACATCCCAACACCCCCAACAGAACTTTACCGTTCTCTATCAGAGCCAAAGCAACAGCGTACTGATCACCACGAACGAACCCTAACGTCCCATCCACGGGATCAAGAACCCAGTGCCTTCCCTTAGGACCTCCAACGGAGTTGCATCGACCAATAGCCTCTAGAATATCAGCCGTTCCCAAGGGCTTGTCCGGCTTCGGAAGCCCGTAACTGGAAGCTTCGGACAGGGCTTCATTGACAGCGCTCGAGACAGCTCCCAAGAGTCCTAGTGACTCGGCCTTGGAGAGAGATTCGGTGTCCTCTTCAGCAACGATCGAAAGGTTTTGACCACCAAAAACTTGGGCTAAAACCCAGCTCACAATCGCTTGAACACCCCAATCTGTTAAACCAAACACAGCCAAATTCAAAAAAGAAACTAAAAAGAGCAATATTTTAGTACAATCACAGTCTCTCTCTCTCTTGTATCAATCTCATCAATGCAGAGTCCTTGACATAACTTAATTGAACTTCTATCACTAAAACGCTTAAAACTTGTTCATTCTCAAGTACTACACAATTAAAACTTGGATTTTTCTGCAACAAAAATATATATACATTTTCACTATTACAATTTACACACTATTAAACTACTAATATAATATACAAACAATCTTTTGTTCAATCTAATTACATTATTAAAAAAACTGTACAAAGTAAAATAAATTAGCATTAGTACACAACATAAAAGTGTTGAACATTATGGTTTCTGACTTTCTGTTTCATGTTCAATGAATAACGGACACAACAGGTAACTATGGTTAATGTTCTATGTTCAATGAACAAAAGGACACAACAAGTAACTACGGTTATATCTTTAGCTCAATTCAGTGACAATAATTTGTGAACATTTTGACAGAACAAAACCCAGAAGAACCCAAAACGGATCTCGAATTGCAATAAAACACAATTAGATCGAACGTATATAATACACGATAAGAAAAAAAAATCATCGACGGAGGAAAAAAAGAACCTGCGACGGTGACAGGGGAATCATCATCCTTGGACTTAACGTGACCACCACCGTTGGTCGAGGAAGGGAGACGAAGCTTGTCCTGAACTTTAACACATAGGGAAGAAGCGAGGTGCACAACACGCACAGCCGTATCCATCTCCGTCGCTAAGAATTCCACCGCCATCGCCGGCGAAATCTTTTTGGATGGAGGAAAAGGAAAGGACAGAGAAGGAGGAGATATGGAAAGCTACACTTTTTTTTTTCTGTTTCTCTCCACTGCCTCTTCTTCTCTACCTTTTTCACTAAATTGATCCCTTTTTCTTTACTTTTATACATTTTCTTGCTTTTTAAATTACTTTTGAAATATATCTTCTTTTTGTCGAGATTAAAATAATAATCTTTACCTATTCCGGGGAGAAAAATACCTAGCTTTGTGTGATAATTACCACCATACAATATTTCTGAAAATTAGTTTTCATGCCTTGTAGTTTTTATATTTTTTTTTGGCAATGTCCTACAGCTTTCTGAATTACTAGTTTAAGAATGTGGTGCACTTGATAACTTTTTACATCAGGCTACCAAATTATGTTACACGTTTTGATTTTGACGCTTTTCTAATTTATATTCGAAATAGAATCTCAGGGGATATCTTTTGGCATCTTTGATGAGCATTTTCTTAGAATATCCAAAAAAATCAAAACTCCAAGAAAATAAATCATATTATATTTTTCAAAACAGGCAATTATCTCAAATTTAAAAAGTAACATTGCATTAATACAATTACATTTTATAAGGACACTGATACAATTAACATTGTACTGTTTCATAAAGAAAATAAATAATTTTAGCCAAGCTGTACTGTACATGAAAACAAAACAAAATAATAAGCTTCTTATATGGTAACAAAAAAAAATCTTAACATGTCGTATTTCGGGTGGGTTTGTACTTTTCGGACTTGTAATTGTGTAGTTAGGTGAACAAGAAACACGTGGGAATAAAAAGGGTCGAAATACCAAATTAAATACTTACTGCTAATACATTTACATTCTTTCTGGCAGAAATACATTTACATATACTTAACTCTTTATAATTGACCCAAAAAGAAACAAAATATATATTCATGGTATAATTTTACCCTTTCTCGTATTTGTCCGTTTTTAACTGCATGATGATTTATAAACTTGATAGTAAAGTAAACGAGTTTGGAGATAAACAAACGCATGGACGGCTTTTTTCTTCCCTTCACATTCGCTTAATAATATAGAGAAGAAAAACAAAATATAATTGAAGAGGTCAAATGTATATAGACCGAATGTGTGGAACTGTGCATGCTCGTGCATGAAGACAAACAAGAGCTCATGTGGTATGTATAATTATACTATTAAAGTATTAATTATATTATTAATCAAACAATTCATTTAATTAATCAGCCTGGGATTTAAACATGTTAGTGTTAGCTTGTGATCCGTTCAAGTAATCGTTACGTTGAATTCTCGTTGCGCGGCTGGGAAACGAGTGATTTAGATTAGAGCATTTCCAAAGGTTCACTCTATTTTTAACTTTAAAATAGAGTGATTTTATAATAGAAATAAAATTTGCTCCAATGATATTCTATTTTAGAATAAAAAATAGAATGATGAACAAAAAAAAAACTTGTTCAATATTTGGAGTAAACCTATTTTTCACTTTATTATAGAGTGAGAAATAGAGTACCATTGGAGCATTTTTTACCCTAAACTCTATTTTAGAGTGAAAAATAGAGTGGGGTTGGAGATGCTCTTAGACCATCTCCAATGATTTAATCTATTTTCTACTCTAAAATAAAGTGATTCTATATTAGTATTGAAATTTACTTTAATGGTATTCTATTTTAAAGTAAAGAATACAATGATGAACAAAAAAATAGTTTACTTTATACTTGGAATAAACTTATTTTTTATTATATCATAGAATAAAAAATAAAGTAATATTAAAACATTTTTATTCTAAATTTTATTTTAAAGTGAAAATAAGGTGAAATTAGAGATGCCCTTATAAATAAAAAAGGACCTTGAATATGAAGCTAATTATCCCCTTCCCAATAAAGCATTATTGCTATAATGTTTATTTTTTAATAATTGAAATAGCAAAGTTGACCCTGAGTGTGATTGTTTATACTTCAACTCTATAGATTCCACTGGATGTCAACTCTAAAGATTTTTTTCTTCAAACAATATTCATTTTAGCGTTTTTAGCCAATTTAATCTCTCCATCAACGGGCCATTTAGGGGGATGTATTCAATTTAACATTTGATGTGATTTGATTTTTAATGAAATTTTAGATGATTTTAATAAGTTGCAGAGATTTAGGTGATCTTTGTTAAACTACTCTAGAATATCACCTAAAACAATGGGATTTGAGTTTTATTTTTTTTAACTAAGAAACTCCACCCAAACACCCTAAAATCACCTCAAAACTTTAAAATCCCATAAATTAAAATATTTTCAATAACAGTGGATTTCAGAGTACTTTACGAAATGTCAAGTTCAATAACAGTGGATTTTAAATGAGTTTTTAAAATTCATATTTGAATAACAGTGGATTTGTCATTTTAATACAAATCACCTGTTAACTTTCGGTTGAATACAAAATATATCGTAATAGATTATTGGGCTTTCTTATGAATACGTAGATTAATATATAACAAGCCCAAAATTCCAAAGGCCCTTTACCAATTTCATGGTGCTTATCTACATTGGTGGGATTTAGTAGTACTATTGCCCAATTAAATGTTTTAGATGAAAAAAAAAGAAAACTTCTAAATTAGACAATGCTGACGTGGCAAGTGGTAGCCAAAACCTTGCCTAATTTAAATCAGTCTGCCCTAACAATTAGAACCCTCAAAATCACTTTCTTCACTCAAAACGGCAGCAAAGCAATGACAATGAGGAGCTCCTCATCCAACGGCGGCGCGATGAACGGACGTGCTGCCGGAACCGGTGGCGGCGCAGTAGACAAAGAAGTAGACTACGCTAATTACTTCTGCACATACTCATTCCTCTACCACCAGAAAGACATGCTCTCCGACCGTGTCCGTATGGACGCTTACTTCAACGCCGTCTTCGAGAACAAACATCACTTCGCCGGCAAGGTAACAGAAAAAAACAGAAACTCACTTTCTCTTGATGACGTCATTGGTCCCCTAACTGTGTGTTTTTGTTTTTGAAAGACGGTGTTGGATGTTGGAACGGGGAGTGGGATTCTAGCGATTTGGTCGGCTCAAGCTGGTGCGAGGAAAGTGTATGCAGTGGAAGCCACCACGATGGCTGATCATGCTCGTGCTCTTGTCAAAGCCAATGGTCTTGAACATGTTGTTGAAGTGATTCAAGGCTCTGTCGAAGATATTTCTTTGCCTGAGAAAGGTAATTCTTAAGTTTTTACTTATTCTGCAAGCAAAAGAGAGAGTCTTTGTGATTTTTCGAGATGTACTTAGGAGTTTTGTTGTGACCTGTTACGGTATTAGATTAAGCTAATGTAATATGTTATGTATTCAATTTTTTTTTTTAAATGTGCAGTTGATGTAATAATCTCGGAGTGGATGGGATACTTCCTTCTGCGTGAGTCCATGTTTGATTCTGTTATATCTGCTCGCGACCGTTGGTTAAAGCCCACCGGTGTCATGTAAGTGGTTTCTCTTCTTTTGAAAGATGCATCATTGATGACTTACTTGATGTGTTGTGAACTACCGACACTGTTAAACATTTTCTCGATTGTATTAAATCTCATGAGCTAATAATAATTAACAATGTGGTCAAAGATTTGGTTTTGATGTTTGTGTATGTGACTAATAAAAAGCTTTGGATCCAATAGGTACCCAAGTCATGCACGCATGTGGCTTGCACCCATCAAATCTACTTTGTCAGATCGGAAGAAGAATGATTTGGATGGTGCGATGGCGGATTGGGATAACTTCTCAGATGAGATCAAAACCTACTACGGCGTTGATATGAGCGTTTTGACAAAACCTTTTGCTCAAGAGCAAGAAAAGCATTACATACAGGTAGGTGACATTAAAAAGACTCAACAATTTGCTCTGTTATTTGAATGAAAACTCATGAAACTTCGTCATTTTTTTTTGGTGGGAGACAGACGGCTATGTGGAATGACTTGAATCCACTTCAAGTGATAGGCACACCTACAGTTGTCAAAGAGATGGATTGTTTGACAGCCACTGTCAGTGAAATCGAGGAAGTCAGATCGAATGTAACCTCAGTCATCAATGGGCACACAACGCTGTGTGGTTTTGGTGGATGGTTTGATGTTCAGTTCAAGGTTAGTTCACATACAGATTCGCTGTGTGGCATCATTTGTTAAAGAGACTCTTATGCTTTATTGTTTTTTTCTGTAAACAGGGGAGGAAAGAAGATCCTGCGCAGCAAGATGTCGAGTTAACCACAGCTCCAAGTGAGCAGCACTGCACGCATTGGGGACAACAGGTACGTTCTCCCTCAGTTCCTTTCCCTATGCTATGATCAAGGCCTCTAACTGAAAGACATGTTATGATCTGAATGTGGCAGGTTTTCATTTTGTCAAATCCTATAAATGTTGAGGAAGGAGATAATCTGAATCTCGGTTTGGTAATGAGCCGGTCCAAGGAAAACCACAGACTGATGGAGGTTGAGCTTAATTGCGAGATCAAAGAGGCTTCTGGCAACGCTAAGGAATCATTCAAGAAGACGTATTTCATAGAATGATTATACGGACGGATGCATGGAGCTTGGTGGTTCTGTATCGAATGAATGAACCCAAATGTAATGTTTTACTATTTGTTGTTTCCAACTTTTTTTTTGTTATGCAACGAGCAATTTACATTGGAATCTTAGAAACTAGAGTCTTTACAAGATTGTTTTTAAAACAAATTTTGATTAGTATTTAGTGAAACTTTTTTTTTTATACTGAGTGATGTGTATCACATATTATATATAATATTTTTCATGTCTAATGAGTTTTGGAGAAATCTGAAAACGCTTTTGTAGACGATTGGAAGGACAATGACAAAGCACGAAGTTTGCAATAGTAGTTGTACTTTTGTATTCCTTCACAATGTTAATGACATTTACGGTTTACAAGCATCAAAAAAAAAATGCTCTAGAATTTAAATTGACATATTTGGAAATAAGAATTTGTCATCGATATATATTACCAAACGTCATAGTCGTATTTTTTTTACCAGCTATCTTTCACTAGGAGGTGGGCAATCGAATATTCAGGTTTTGAAAGAATTCATGACCGAACCATGACCGATCCATTCCGGCTAATGACCTATTCGATTTGATTTGATCCAGAAAATTTATATTTTTATTGTGATATTCGATTTGATCTGTTCAAATAAAATTAAAAGAAAAGTCAAAGTAATAATATTTATTATAAAAAATAAAAAAACCATTTACTTTTTAAAGCTTTAATAGCTAACATAATCAATTTAGTAAATAAAAAAATTGTAAAACTTATATGAAATCTAATAATTATATAACTTTTATATATATGTATATAACAAATGGGATTGTAAATACGTTCACAAAATATCAGATTTAGACGTTTGATAACAGTATGATATTATTAACAGAGGAGGAGGACATTCAGGGACAGTAACTGAGGATTATGCGGAAGATGCGACTAGAGTGCTGTGCTTTCTCAGCTTGTTCGTCATCTTGGAAGGGTAGAACATAAAAGAAGATGCAACATAAATTGTTTGTTTTGAAATTTTACTCAAAGAACAGAATATTTAAAGACTTGTCCACTCACATGATTTAGTTTCGAATTTTTAAAAGGGTGTACTATGTTATTACGTAACATAGCCAGTACTAATGTTTTTTAAACCAATCAGAATGTGACTATTTACATTTAAGTGTTTAAAGTTCTTTGGGTTCATTTATCATTGCGTTACATACATCGTTTAGTGTGGTAGGTCGGGAACGATGCCGTTTGGATGTTGGAAGTCCAGAACGACGTCGTTTATAATTTTGAGTACACACGCGTGACACGTTTGAGTGAGAAGAATAAAAAATAAAAATATTGCGGTGAGCGTGGATCGAACACGCGACCTTCAGATCTTCAGTCTGACGCTCTCCCAACTGAGCTATCCCCGCTTTTGTTTGTAGGTATTAGCTTTTTCTTGAGTAAACTATATAACAATATTTTTCTGCAACTCTACATGAACAATATTGTTCTGCAACTCTACAATGTTGTTGATAGAGACCAACCTAAAAAAATACGAGTAAGAATAAAATCTAAAAAAATCATTTGCTTAATATGAATTTATATTTAAATCAATCAATTACACATAGAACATTATTTAAAAAATGGATATTGAGGAATTGTGCAGTGTTTAAAAAATAACAATCTTTTCAATTATAAATTCTTTTCTAAATGTATTTTTATCTATCTATCTATCTTATTAAAACAAAACTATAGTACATAACTTACATTCAATTCATGTGATATTTACAAAATATGTCATTAGATATCTTCGAAATTTTAATCATTCAGAAATAATAATAACAACTCAGTTTTAGCTATAAAGTTAATTTTTTTAATAATAACAAAATATGTTGAGACAAAAAAATATTACTAACAGATTCAGATATTTTTATAAAATAATATAATAATTGAAATGCATGTTAATTAAGATTTACTACTAATATTTTTTATAAATTTTATAATCACTGTCTATTTTATCTAACATAGAAGTACTATATAAATTAAATATGACAGAATTATACTCCTTCTGTTTCGAAAATATATACTTTAGAATTTTTTACACATATTAAAAAACATATGAAATTTTTTTGTAACTAATTATTCACCATAAATTTTAGCCAGTAAAATTTCAATGAACACACTATTTGTTTTTTGTTCAACTGAGAAAAAGTTCTTTACAAAAAGAAAAGAATAGTTCTTTTCAAAAGGGAAAGTGTGATTATTGGCTGAGTTGAGTTTAAAAGAGTCTAGGAAGACGAAAGCTGTAAAGAAGTTCTCCAATCAAAGACTTTAGCTTTTAAATCCTTTTAACTTCTCGACTCCTTGTGTTTCCTGCTCACTATAGATTTGTGGTTTCTCGTAGAACTATTACAAGCAGATAAAGAGGAGAGATCAAGTTAAAGGTCGTCTTCTACTTCTATGTTCTGCATTATAATTCTGTTTCGCTGTAGTTCTTAAAAATCATCAGAATTGTCTTCTCATTTTCCTGATAATTATGTGTAAAAAAGAAATAGTGAGATTGGAGTTAAATTTATAACTTGTTGTTTGACATGTTTCAAGATCATGGTATCGTACGGTGCCTTGGCGGTGACAGTTGTGGTGGTGGTTACAGTGCAGTGGTTGTGGTTTGGTTGCAACTTTGCAGAAGGGTATCCGGAAGAAGACCTGGTGGCGAGGCTTCCTGGTCAACCAAAAGTCTTATTTAGACAGTATGCAGGTTATGTGGATGTTGACGTTGAAACAGGCCGCAGTCTCTTCTACTACTTTGTGGAAGCAGACACACAGCCGGATACCAAACCCTTAACCCTTTGGCTTAATGGAGGTTCGTGATATTTGTTCTAACTTTGGTTGTGTCCTGTACATAGCTTCTTTAGGCTATCTACTGAATTGAATTCCTTTGTATAAAATGGTTAAGAGTATTAATTAAAACTTTATCTTTGATTGTTTCTGACATTTGAGGTTGGTCTTGCAGGTCCAGGTTGTTCATCAGTTGGTGGAGGAGCTTTCACTGAGTTGGGTCCATTTTACCCAACAGGAGATGGCCGTGGCCTCCGCATTAACTCCATGTCTTGGAACAAAGGTTGTTTTTTCTTTTCTTTGATAATATTTATTTAATGTATCATTCAAAAAATATATTTATTTAATGTAAATAGAAGAGAATTATTTAGATTCTGATATGCTATGTGTAGTCTCGAACCTGCTTTTTGTGGAGTCTCCTGCGGGAGTAGGATGGTCTTACTCCAACACAAGCTCTGATTACAACACCGGGGACGAAACTACTGGTGAAAATTCAAGATCCCTTATTAAAAGACTCTGTTTGTTGTTTATTGACTTGTTTCGTGTTATTTCAAACCAGCAAAAGATATGCTTGTGTTCTTGTTGAGATG
The DNA here is from genome assembly GCA_019705995.1 of Raphanus raphanistrum x Raphanus sativus. Classification (NCBI taxonomy): domain Eukaryota; kingdom Viridiplantae; phylum Streptophyta; class Magnoliopsida; order Brassicales; family Brassicaceae; genus Raphanus; species Raphanus raphanistrum x Raphanus sativus. The sequence goes on along the minus strand of CM034036.1, from coordinate 15,187,262 downwards.
GTTCATCAAGTTCCCAGAGTTGAAAGGTCGTGACTTCTTTCTCACTGGGGAAAGCTACGCAGGTGTGTTTGTTTGATCATGTTGCTGCTGATTTTTGTTAGTGTCTTCTGTTGACTACACTCTCTCTTGCAGGACATTACATACCTCAACTGGCTGATGCCATACACATCTATAATAGAAAGTCAAGTGGTGGGTTCAAGATCAATGTTAAAGGAATCGCAGTAAGCAATAAAATATCATTCTTCCCTAATTTCTAGCAACTCTTTTCTGATTCCTTTTTTTTTTATCAGATTGGGAATCCGCTCCTAAAGCTTGACACAGACACTTCAGCTTCTTACGAATTCTTATGGTCGCATGGGATTATTTCTGATGAACATAGACACGCAATCATCACGCAATGCAACTTTACCAGTCTCCCAAACATAAGCAAGGAGTGCATCGAGGCTCTCACTGAAGTCAGTGATAGACTTCTATTATCTTGAGTGTGACGTGGCTAGTAAGGACGCTGACGTGTTTAATGAGGAAGGGTTAGGAGAGCCTTGGTTTAGCTCAGAAGGTTTGCTGTTAGAGGCAGCTCGGGAAGAAGTCACTGATATAAGAAGAGAAGACGACTGATGAGAGAAGTATGCTTTGATGTTGCTGTAGATTGACGCCATGAGTCATCTTAACCCGATCGCCATGAGATCGGTGACGAAGGTGAAGCTCGACATGAGAGCCTAGCCGGAGTCGAGCTCAAAGCTATTCGTTTATCATCTTGTAATCTCTGTTCTTGCTTGTAATCTGGTTTGGAGTGATCAATAAAAGGAGTTCATAGAGTTCTGCATATCAAGACTCTATCATTGGTGCGGTGAAACTGGTTCGGATCTATCGCGACGTTGCGGAATGGAGGAAACGATGATCGGAGGTGGATCGGAGCTGACGCCGAGCTCGGGGAGTAATTACGAGGCGACGGCGAAGCAATTCGATTTTGTGGCGACGCAGATCGCGACGATTGGAAAGGAAGCAACACTGGAGGATTCAAGTCCCGTCAATGGAATCGTTTGGGTTCCAGTGTTTCCGGATGTTGGCTTGAGGCAATGGATTTCGTGGATGGAGCATTACTTTGCTCGGAAGGGACTCACTGATTTCGAGAAGTTGCACATGGCGGATGGATTTATTGATGGAGAAGCTGCTGAATATCTTGTTAGTATTCCACTTCGAAGTTGGGAAGAGCTGAAAACTAAGTTGATTTGGAAGTTTGGCGAGGATGATGATCCAGAGAGGATGAAGTTGCAAAGAGAAGCGGAGATGTTGAAGGAGACACCAACAAATACGTCGGTTGAGAGTTGTTCTCTACCTGATGTGATGTTGAAGAAGGATACGATTCCTGAGAATTCTGGTGATTGTCTTGAGGTTGAGCACACAACTGTTTTGAACGCTGAAAGAGCAGCCTCTGGTTTAGAGGAGACTGTTGCATTTCAGGAAGATGAGTTTTTGCTCACACCAGTTTCTCATTTGGAAACAAGTTCTGTGCAAACCGAGTTAGTCTTTGCGGAGCCGAACTCAACACTGATTGAAGAATTCACGGAGAACGTGGTGGACGAAAATGCAGAAATGAGTCATAAGTGGATTGAGTATTCAAAGCCTGCAATGATGGAAGAAGATGGTGTTCAAGACATTGAGAATGGGCAAAACGCTGATCTGGTTATGGAGGACGAAATGCAGATAACAAAGCCATCAGTTAGAGAAGCCATTGAGCGTGAGATGCGAACCTATCATGCGAAGGTTCTTGAGATAGAAGCAGAGCAGGTGACGAAGTCACCATATGTGGTAGATTTAATTCCTAAGACTGAGCAAGAGGAAGAACAAAGTAAGGAGACAGAATCTACAGAGGAAAAGTTGATTTTAGACGATATGCCTCAGAATTGGGCAGATGTGAAGAAGATGGCACCAGCAAAAGTTGATGAAGTTTATGTGAGCTCTAGTGACTGTGTTCGTAGTTGCTTGTCACCAGAAATAATTTTCACAAAAGTATTATGTTCAGAGGTTGAGCAAGCACAAGCGACAGAAGTAATAGTTACGAAGGAGGCACTTCCTGAACTTGCACAGCAAAAGGAGTCGTTTGCGGAGCAGAAACTGGTGCAGCGGAATGTTCAGATCTCTTATGTTCACCCGCTAGTTGATTACATGTTCACACAAGGGACATGTAAGAAGGAGCAGCAGAAGTGTATCAAAACCTGGAAATTTAAGTTTAAAACCAGAGATTTTCAGTGGTTTCTGTTTCGAAGATGGATGACTTTAAAAGTATTATCAGAGTTAAAGTTTGGAGGAATTTCCAGTGGTTCAGAGTATCAGAGGTGGCGTGAGAAGCTTTTGTTATCCACCAAGGTGTCTCTGAGTTTTTGGAAAGTTGGCTCTGTCACTTTGACGAGTATTGGTCACAAATACCAGTGCATATTGGCGCAAGAACGGGACACGGTTAGAGAATTTAAAACAGTAATGGAGCAGTTTCATGATCTCGCTGGGATCACTATAATTTTCTCAGGTTATTCAGTTCTTGTTGCTGATGGTTTGGCAACAAGCGAGATTGTTTACAAGATGGTATTGGCGCAGAAGACTGTCAAGGTTCTGAGAAAGCAAGACATGTCAGGGTCAGGGATGTATAAACGTTTCTTGAGATATGAAGCACGAAGCTTGATACAAGTTCTTCTTGGTGATGTCAATTTTCATCTGAAGCACAAATGGCCATTTTTATCAGTGTCGGTTTTGGCGTGTGTTTGGGAGCATGTGGTTGCAGAGAAACTTTCTGCAGGTTCTGTTGTTAACATGGGAATCATGTCACAGAGGGATCACAATCATTTCAGTGTATTGCTGGACCAGAAGGGAGTTGTGTGGCTGTGGGTTTGCTCGGATTCTTCAATAGTAGTGGCAGATATTAGACCAGAATGGCAGAGATCTCTTATCATTTTCTTCTATCCAAGCTTGTGGGCAAGCTTGTTTTCAAGGGCGGGAGTATATGAGAGCATACTTATCTGCTTATGGATAGTGCCTCTGTTGATTGGGAGATATGATACAGAAGAAAAGGTGGAGTCTGAGCTGATGATACAAGAGCTTCTGTATACCAGAGTTTCATACGTGTTACTAATGCATAACGAGAATAATCTGCTAAGAGTTCGTGTGCAACAAAGTCATAAGAAGCAAAGGCCTTTGAAGACATATATGTTTAAGTATAGACAACTGCTCAGTAAAATGGGTGCTTGGCCAGAAATACATCAGCCGAATGTACAAAGAGTTTACATATATGTTATGAAACGAGAAGAGGGCACTGTACAAAGTCGTGACGGTGGAAGATTGCGGATTGGCTGGTATATTCACAGTGGCAAGGTGATGCAACGAAAGAGGAGAAGTAAAATGGCAAAGTCTTGGAAGTTCAAGTATAAAGAGAATGAGGAAACTTCTGCTGCTACAGTGGCCATTTGCAGAAACTATAAGACCTTTAAGAATGCAGCATGGTTAAGCTTTATCATGATCTTTACCATGAGCGCCAGCAGTTTCTTTTCTTCTTCCAAGCTTGAGGGCAAGCTTGTATTCATGGGGGAAGTATTGATAGACTTCTATTATCTTGAGTGTGACGTGGCTAGTAAGGACGCTGACGTGTTTAATGAGGAAGGGTTAGGAGAGCCTTGGTTTAGCTCAGAAGGTTTGCTGTTAGAGGCAGCTCGGGAAGAAGTCACTGATATAAGAAGAGAAGACGACTGATGAGAGAAGTATGCTTTGATGTTGCTGTAGATTGACGCCATGAGTCATCTTAACCCGATCGCCATGAGATCGGTGACGAAGGTGAAGCTCGACATGAGAGCCTAGCCGGAGTCGAGCTCAAAGCTATTCGTTTATCATCTTGTAATCTCTGTTCTTGCTTGTAATCTGGTTTGGAGTGATCAATAAAAGGAGTTCATAGAGTTCTGCATATCAAGACTCTATCAGTCAGCTTCGTTTCTGAGTATGTCAACGTCTATGACGTTCTTCTCGACCTATGCTTCCCATCCATTATTGAACAAGAGTTGAGGCTCAAGAAAATGGTATCAAGTCCCCTTTTTCCTCCTTTACCAACAATATATATATATATATATATGTTATCTGTCTGTTAACTTTAGAAATGGTTTCAGGCTACACAGATGAGCATGGGGGTGGATGTTTGTATGATGCACGAAAGACAGTTCTATTTCAATCTCCCAGAGGTGCAACACGCTCTTCACGCGAACCGGACTCATCTACCTTACCAATGGTCTATGTGCAGCACGTAAACCAATTTTTATCCTCTTTCATTATATATTTTGATTGATCACAATAGTAACTGAACTGATTGGGGTATTGGCTTTTCACTTTGACTATGTCATAGCCTGGTAAATTACAGTGGCGTCGACAGGAATATTAACATGCTTCCGATGCTTAAGAGAATTATACAGAACAAAACTTCTGTTTGGATTTTCAGGTAAGAATTATATTTCAAAGATCCTTCTTCTAATATTATTCTGCAGCTTAAACACCCAGCTTGTCAACATTGCAGTGGAGATCAAGATTCTGTAGTTCCACTTCTTGGTTCTAGAACTCTTGTACGAGAACTTGCTCATGATCTCAACTTCAGTACCACACTTCCCTATGGACCTTGGTTCCACAAAGACCAGGTAACTTCTCTTTTCCATTGTAACAATGCTAAAATCAGCAGAAGCCAATTTGTGGTTTGTTTGGATTGTGATCTGACTAGGTTGGTGGCTGGGTCACCGAGTATGGAAAGCTATTGACGTTTGCAACGGTGAGAGGAGCGGCTCATATGGTGCCCTATGCACAGCCCTCACGAGCTCTGCATTTATTCAGTAGCTTTGTGCGTGGCCGGAGATTGCCCAACAAGACACATGAAAGAGGAGGAGAGATCTCTTATTAGTTATATTCAGTTAGGATTAGTATTATATGGTTAGCTTGCTAACCACCTATATAAATACAATTCTTGTAGTTAAAGCTTATATTCATCTCCAGAACCTTGCCTTGACCATTGCCTAAAGATGTGACTGATCTTTTCTGAGTCTGCTTGCACTATATTGACTGATCTAGAAGATTTTTTTTTCAAGAAGATTCCATAAAATACTTGAAATACTTGAGCTAATTTTTTTATAAAGAAGATTCCACTGGTTTCTTATAGGGAAAATTCCATAAAATACTTGAACTAAATTATTTTTTAATACTTAATTTTTTTGCTACCCATTTTAATACCTAAACCAATTATTTTCCTTATTTTAATACACAAACTCTTAAAACGATGCTCATTTTAATATCTATATTATGTTTATTTTAATTAAAATATTAATAATTTTTAAAATCTCTAAAATTCACAAAACAATCTAAAATCAAAATATTATCTACTTCTAATTTAAAAATTTGAATGAAATATGTTTCTTACAAAACAAAATCATAAATTAAACTCGGAAGTGACTGTTACATAGCCAAAGATAATATTTATTATAATATATGCGCTTATATAAAATAACTTAATTAATAAATACTGTAAATATTGTTTTGTAAGTTATATCGATTAATGTTAACAAAATTAATTAGCCCAAAGAAATAATGACAAATTATTATCATTACAGTTGGCAAAATCAGTTTAAATAAAATTATATATTGATAAGGTAATTTGTAATAAAGTAAAATGCAAACATATGTTTGCATAACAGGATAAGAAATTACTTTAACATTATTTGGACTAAAATATAAGAAAATTAAATTTAAAGATTTTATGCCAAAAAGTCCTTTACATAAGTTTAGCTATTACATATATATATTTATATATAATTAAAAATAAATATAACACTCAAAAATTTAGTCAATATTCTAAAATATGGGTACCTCCAAAAATATGGGCTCTCTGGCGGACAATGCCCAAATTTCAGAGATGGTCATTAGACGCTAGTCGGATTCCTTTCGAGGCATCCGAATACCAGAGTCATCAAAAAAATATATATTTATCACATTTTCTTACTATTTTTTTCATGATACCAAATGTTCATTGCAGCGATATCATTCCAGGTACTAAAATATTATTTCAAAATTTGATGTTTCTTATAATAGTACTTTTATAGTTTAATGATTTTAATATTAACATTGATAGATTTCGGAGTAAAACTCGAGTATAAAACTGCTACGGTCAAAGTTGTACAATTGAAGACAGACGCGGTAGATTTTGTGGAGATATAAACTTTCAGTTAATTTCCAAATGTTTTTCTGGCACCTATGTTTTGTATTTCCAATGAAATATAACATTCAAAAAAATTTAGACAAGATGGATATTTCCAAAAATATATTGATCGCATTTGTTTTCACTATTTTTTTTTGTGATATCAATATTCATTGCAACGATATCATTACAGGTAGTAAATTATTATTTTAAATTTATTTTTTCTTATGATAATGTCTATATAATTTCAAGATCTTAATATTTTATTTCTTATTAATTTAAAAAAATATTTTTGGAGTAAAACAGGAGTATAAAAAATGCTAGGATCGATGTACTAAAAATGAAGATGACGGCGAGAGGTTTTGTGGAGCTATAAGCTTTCATTTAATTGGAACATGTTTTTCTGGTTCCTGTTATTGAATTTCAAAAGACATAATTAAATAATAAAAAACTATTAGATGTAATATATTTTTATGATGTAAATAAATATTACCAGGGATACAAGAAAGCATCATCAAACTGTGTTTTAGTAAACTCAAAAAAATAATGGTCAAAGTAGACAAATTATATAATGTAATACACCATAAAAGAAATAGAAAATTAAAATATTTAGATTATAGGTCAAGCAGGTTTTCACATACACGTAAAAATAAGGTTGATATGTTTTTGTACATTTAAAATTTTATCTTGTACGAATTTGTTCACTGCTAGCAAAAAGCTACAATTATGTTGTTTTCGGTTGATTGTCGAGATAATTTTCTATCAAATAATAGAATACTCAAGGAAGTCTTTTCAAGAATTGTTGTGTTATTTATCTTGCAGTTGAACATCTTTTAGTTTTTATCAGATCAATATTGTTCAAATATTAGTATATATTTAACTCAATTATACTGGAGAGGAAGAGGAAACACAACTACACAATAAAAAGATAAAAAATCAAGAACAAGAACTAGATATTTAGCATATATATATTAATTATGGCTAATTTCTTCTTTCTTGTACTTTGCATTTGATACATTAATCAATCAATGAGTTATTTCATATGTATCTCCTTGTTTTCTAAAATTCTCTACTACCTGGTTATTTTCTTCAAAAAAATTATATTTGCTTTCTATTTATTGTTTATATAAAATGCTATTTTAATTAGACACACACATATAATTATAATAAATGAATATTACAAAAATAGTATTCTGATTATTATGTATAAATGATATTAGGTATGAAATTAATTAATTAATTATATATATATAAAGTAAAACCAAACTGTAGACTTTTTCTTTTGTTATTTTAGTCTAATAAAAGATCAAAGATTACAATACTCTTTAGTTATTTAATTTTAGGTTATGCCACTAACTATATATATGTTACCTATTTTTTCTGTATAATATAAATACTTATCAATGATTTTACTGTCAAAAACTGATAGAAGTGTTAAAAATGATGTACAAGTGTTCACATTCTATGTTAAATTATTCAGTTTGTCACATGTGTGTATTGCTATTATAAGAGAAAATTATAATATAGTTGATTAAGAGATCATTGGATCAACGATAGGAATATATTATTTTCTAAAAATAATTTATTATATATCAAGATATGATAGAAAGAAAATGATTTACTTCGAATTTAAATTTTTGAATGAATAATGTTTCTTACAAAATCACAAATTAAACTCGCAAGTAATTGTTACATGGCCAATGAAAAAAATATTTTGAAAATATAAATTTATATAAAATAATTTACTTAGGAAATATTCTAAATATTATTTCCTTAGTTATATCGATTAATGTTAACAAAGAAATTTAGCCCGAAGAAATAAAGAGAAGTTATTATTATTACTGTTTTCAAAATAAAATTATATCTTGATAGGGTAATTTGAAAAAATAAATAAATGCAAACATATGTTCATACATTAATAGGTAAGAAATCATTTTTACATTATTTTGACTAAAATCTAAGAAAATTAATTTAAAGATTTTATACCAAAAAGTCATTTACCTAAGTTTACCCTATTATATATAACAATTGAAAGTGAAATAGAACAATCAAAACAATAATCAACAAAAATGGGTATCTCCAAAAATATTTTGATCGCATTTGTTTTTGTTATCTTCTTCGTGCTATCAAATGTTCATTGCACCGATATAATTACTGGTACTAAATTATTATCAAAATTTCTGTTTTCTTATGATAATTTCTATATAATTTCATGATTTTAATATTTTATTTCTTATTAATTTTGAATAGATTTTGGAGAAAAACACGAGTATAAAAAATGCTACGAAAATGTAAATTGTAGCAGTAAAAATGAAGCCGATTGCGAGAGGTTTTGTGGAGGTATGAGCTTTCAGTTAATGGGAAAATGTTTTTCTGGCAAATGTTGTTGTATTTCAAAAAACTAAATTAAATAATAAAATTATATTATTGGATGTTATATATTTTCTGATGTAAAATAATATTACCAGTGGTACATGAAAGCATCATCGAACTGAAATTAATTTGTGTAAACTCAAAAAAATATTGGTCAAAGTAGACAAATTATATAATGTAATACACTATAAAAGAAATTGAACACTAAAATATGTAGATTGTAGGTCAAACAAGTTTTCACATACACGTAACAATAAGGTTGGTATGTTTTTGTACATCTAAAATTCTATCGAATACGAATTTGTTCGCTGCTAGCGAAAAGGCTATGATTATGTTGTTTTCAGTTGGTTGTCGAGATAATTTTCTATTAAATAATAGAATAGTTAGGATATCATTTTCAAGAATTGTTGTGTTCTTTAACTTGCAGTTGAACACCTTTTAGTTTCTATCAAATCAATACTATCTAAATATTGGTATATACTAAATTAAATTATACAAGAGAGGAAGATGAAACACAACTGCACAAGATAAAGAGAGAGAAACTAAGAACAAGAACTAGATATTTAGCATATATTAATTGATTATGGCTACTTTCTTCTTTCTTGTACTTGGCATTTGATACATTAATCAAGGGAAATTGCACCCTATAGCTTAATTTTTTTTATAATTCATTGTATAGCACACTAACCTAATTTTTTAGGATATAATGTGTATTTGATGAAATAATACATTTATGCCCTTGTGTTCAACCGATATTACCTGCTACCTAAAACAATTAAAAATTTAAAACTGAAATTTGAGTAGAAACCTAATTTAATAAATATCCATATTAAAAGTATAATATATATTTATGTTATATCATTTAAATTTAAATTATATATCATATATGATAGATGAGAATGATTATTTTGATTTATTTACCCTAAAATGTTTGCGAATAAACAAGAACGATCTTGATTTATATGTGCACGCGGATTCATTACTTAATAGTAACTGATTTCTTAGTTATTTAATATATATTTATTATTTTATTATTTCATAATATGCATAAAAATATAAAATAAGTAATAAATATAAAATATTTATTCTGTAGAAGGCGCGGATCTTAACCTAAGTATGTATCTTTTTAATAATTTTAAATCTTAAATATTATATAAATCTCAGGCCAAAAAAAATAACGAAATGAGAATAAACTCAAAAATTAATATTTATATCGAGCAATAACCAAAATAAAAAAAGGACACAAAAAGGAGAAAAATACTGAAGATAGATAGGATTGGTACGTGAACGTAAACTTCTCATAACCGTAATTAACTTTCAAATTGCTAAGTTATGATATAAAATCGAGGTAACATGGTTTTATTGTAATCAAATAGTAGGCCTAAGATTTTTCGGCCTAAACCTTAGGTATTTATGCGATAAGTGATTTTTTGATCCAAAATATTTTTTAAAATATGATCACCTCATCAGTAAATAAATTATGCAATTAACAAAAAAAGTTTGAGAAAATTTATTAATGGTCAAAAATATTAATTCGATCAAGAATATAAATTTTATTTTTCCATATGATATTTCTTAAATATTTTTCATATAAATTTACCATGCGCAAGACGCACGTTTGATTAATTAAGCAATACTTGTCTCTTTCTTCTACCTGAACTTGTTGATAATTAAGCAATGTCTATTAGTAATATATATCATTAACAATGATTAAGTTAATACATGGTGGATGATACAATAGAAATACATTTCAAAGTAGTAAGAGCAAGATTATCGGCGTCCTTAGCCTGATATCTTAGCAATTAAACACATTTAATTAAATGGAAAATAGCCAATAAGAATAAGGACGTTCCTTAATTAAGAAGTTTTTGCACGCGTCCTTAATGCCACGCGTCATCTTCTCTCCTCTTCTCCCCTCTGCTCTCATGTCGATCCCTTCATCTTCTCCCCTCTTCTCTCATGTCGATCACGGGAAAACCACACTCATCTCACTTCATCTTCTCCCCTCTTCTCTCATGTCGATCACTGGGTTTGGTAGAAGCAGAGAAATTGGGTTCTCTATCAACAAGGTACAGAGTGATTTCTACCGTTAATCGTTGCTGAAAGTTATTTCTTTTTTTGCTCTGTTTCTCTGTTTCTATGTATCTGTTACATTGGGTGTGGTTATTTTCATGGTTTGATTGATTCTCTCGGAGAATTTTGATTGATTCTCTGAGCTCGGTTCAAGGATCCTGATGTTGGAAATTTTTATTCTTATAGGTACAAAAGTCAGTCCATATCTGTTGTAGTAGATTCGACAAAAGTCAGTCCATATCTGTTGTAGTAGATTCGACAAAAGTCAGTTTTCTCAGAGTTCAGTATTGTTTTGTTCACATGTTTAAGTAACTATTTGTATTCTTTGTTGCAGCATTGGAAACTTCTTCTTTGCAGGAGCAAGGATCTTTTTCCAGTCTTTAGACGCTGCCATCTTTCTGTTTTCACGTGTTTCAGAGATTCCTTGCGACAGTTTGGTCCTCCCTGTGATATCAACCAATGATAGGCTCACACTAGGATGTGAGTTACAGGTAATCAAAGCTTGCTTCATCTCTATTTCAATTCCAGCAAGACTCTGTTGTTAAACTTGATACTGTTTGTGACATTAATTTTGTAGGATGTGACTATAATACGCGGACAGAACGAGATCTCTCACCCGACCAATGGGAGTGGGACTATGCAGACCGTTGACAAGGTGTTTTTATCTTACTATTTACTTGTGTTAATAAACCATGTAGAATTCATTTGCTTACAAGAGGACACTTTCTATGTTTCTAGTAGAGACATTCTTCGACTCTTTCATCAAAGACAAAGAGAGTGTTTTACATGTCAAGCGAGGGCAATAATCTGCTTCATGAGGTTAACCACACTCTTTATATATATATAGAAGTTTGTTCTGCTTTGTTCTTTCTCCCCTGGACATTTTGACATTACAAATGTATGTTGTTATGTCCATTCATAAGGTTAACCACACTCTTTATGCTCTTTTACATGTGTTGTAGTAGATTCGACAAAAGTCAGTCCATATCGAGATGTAAACAACGAAGGATTTGTTATTGTTAAGAAGAAGGAGGATCAGTTAGCTCTTGACGTCAAGGGTTTGAATTTAAACGACCAAGCCGCCACCACCACAGGGAAGAAAGCAAAGACTTTTACATTCAAGCAACTTGACCGTAATGGGGCTCAAGGAATCAGGGAGTTTGTGGTCGAGGTGCTGACGCTAAGTCTCGCTGACCATCCCAATCTCGTGAAGCTTATTGGGTTTTGCGCTGAGGGTGATCAGAGACTATTGGTCTACGAGTACATGCCGCTATGATCTCTCGAAGACAATATACTCTTTCAAGTTTGTAATTTATGTTTTCAATTTTACTAAGAAACTATTAAAGTCCTACCAATAATCTATTTTCATATGATTGTCCTTAGCAAAATCTCTTAAGGACAACAATTAATTAAAAATGTTAAGGACCACAAAATAGGGACATCCGATGCTGATGCTCTAAATAGCAAGTACATATAACATCTTTTCATGGCAATTATTTTACTTTGTAAAATTTCCAGCAGAAGCTACTGCTCTCTGCCCTTATTCTTCTTTGTAAGCCAATTTTTTCAAATACGATTTCTTCACTTCCTGCACACGATTCCATATCCAGAAGACGCACCACGGGTGCAATCCAGAGCTGCATATTCAATCTCTGACTTAACGGACTCAATCTCTGCCTGTGATTCAGAGAAAATGCAAGTTTTACAGTCGTTAGAGAGGAGAGATGAGGTCTTGAAGCTCTCTTCACCACCAACCACTGGCATTGCAACCCCAGGCTTAGCCGGGTTCTGGAAATCAGGTTTGTAGGTTCTTCCCAAGATTCCGTCTACCTTTGGTGAAAGGTTGAAGAACTTGAACTGAACCTCGAGATGTGCAAAGCAGTCATCTGATGGTACTTTGTAGCTGTGGATCCTGTCGTCTTCTTTAGTGACTGGAACCACGTTGACCATGATCTCGGCTTTGTCTTTGATTGTCACGATCACGCTGTTTCTCATAGTCACTCTCTCGATCTTGATGTCCTTGTTTGGTGAATACCTATTTTTTTAAAGATAACAATATTGGTTTCAAGAAACATAGAGTTATAACTGAGTTTATGATCGAATACTAACCAGGTGAAGAGAGTTTCTTCAGGGACAGATACATCTTGGCCATCGAAAGTGAACTTGAGATGGTCAACTTCGTTGTCCCATGTGGCGGTTTTCGCGGCTTCAAGAGAGAATTTATGGGAGTTGAAGAGGAACCCGAGAGCTTGGATCCATGTGAAGTCTCTGGCACGACCAGCGGGTCTGTGGCCAATGAACCTACCATTGATCTGAAGGTCAGAGTCAGAGACGAGGCTGAACTCTTGATTGCTCTTTCCATGGAAGTAAAACACAATACCGTCTCCTCCAATGAACCTTGGATCATAACAAGCTGATCCAGGTCTGTTGCAGTTCGGTTTCCTCACTATACAAAAACAACATATGATTAATTCATCATTACTTGAAAAAAATGAAAAATAAAGGGCACAAGAACATGGGGAATGTGGAAACTTATATGACAAGGTACCAAAAAATCTTACTGCGGCATTGAGATTTGCAAGTGGGTCTATCGCAATCTGCGTAGCAAACTTTGTTCTTGGAGTTCATAGCAGTTGTGCTTGGACATTCCTCTGGACACTGAATGTACTTGTGGTAACATCGAGTGTAAGGGTTGCTACAGTAAACCCCAGCTGCCTTGGCTTGCAAGAAACAAGTTGCAGCCACAAGAGAAACCACTAGCAAAAGGGTTTTTGAGATCTCCATGTTTGTGTCCTTTCGGTTTTTGAGTGGAGAAGGAGAGAGTTGATTGTGTTGGTGATGATGAGAGATGAATTTTTTTTGTATTTATAGAAGTAAAAAGTCAAATACTTGCTTAATAAAGGGGCTATGATAATTGATTATTGAGGTCCATGTTGGGGAAGGGTTGTGTGCCTTTGGACGAACTTGGCGGTGACACCATCACCAATTGCACTTAACGTGTTTTTTCTTTACTTCGTTTCAAAGTACAAATGTGAGTATTTCACAAATTTAAGCATCATTTAATTAAGAATAATTTTGTAATTAAAACAGAAGTGCATAATAATCTGAATATTTTGATTCTTAAAGGTAACAAAAAGAAGTCATATTTGTTAAAAACAAACAAAAGAATCAATATAATTATATAGCTCTTAGGAAAAGAAAGTAGAATGATCATTTCTTGGTATTAATAAAATGGACAATTGATTTGTTGAGCATGTATTAAATATACTCTGTTTGTGACCTGAAGTCATCAATCATGTGCGAATGGAAATACCAATCAATTAGGGAGTGAATCAAATAATTGTTTGGTTATTATATGACATCACGAAAGGACATTCTTGTTGGACTGATAGGTTATAGCCTTACAGGCGAGAGAGATGCTGTGAATTGTATGGTTAAGATAATAAAACACAAGAGTTTGTGAGGAATTAGTTCTGCAAATTGCCATGGGAATGTAGAGACCCGTTTGAGAGATTCTAAATTGTAATCGTGGTTGTAGTCGTTACTGATTCAACTAAAGAGTTCATGAACTATGATGCATTGCCTGCCTGATTACAAAACTTTCAAATCAAATATATGTTAGCAGCATCTGCATTTTAAGTCTGTTCATTGCGAGCATAAGCTGACATGTCTTAGAACCTTTGGCTACATATTTTAACTCCTTCAAATCTCATGTTTCACTGCAGATTTTGGGTAGAGTGTCGCAGTCTTCAAACAAATAGAGTTTCCTAGGATGTACTTGCAACTTCACTCTCTTGTTAAATAGCTCTCTCAAAGATCATTTAACAGCCGTATTAACCAAAGTATTAATGTTATATATTTGGAGGTTTTGCTAATAAATATCACAAACCTAAAAGCAGTTGTAGATGAGGATTCAGAGTCAGAACCACTGTCATGCCTAAGTGTCCTCACCTCTTTTGAATGAGACTGCCACATAGGAGATTTGTTGTTAGCACATATTTACAAGGAAATGAGGACAGTAACTTCCAGAGCAAGTCATGATTTTGCTCCAGAAGAAAAAACAAAAAATGCGGTGAGCGTGGATCGAACACGCGACCTTCAGATCTTCAGTCTGACGCTCTCCCAACTGAGCTATCCCCGCAGTGACAACTATTTTCAAACACTATGATATAACTCAATCTAACCATAGCACAACTATATCATTGACTAAAACAAAAACATTACATACAAGAGAAAATATACATATCTTTTGTAAAATATTAACCAAATGCTTTAGCAACAAAAATCTTTCATTAAGGAAAATTTGTTGTTAACTTACACTTCCTATTAGAATAACTCATTTCGTAAAGATGAAAAGACTCATCTATTCTAAGTATCAAAACTTTTTGTATAGATAACTTAATTTAGGATAGAGGGCTTGTGATACTCATCAATTTTCTTAAAACAATTGAGCGTTATTCATAGTTTTCGATTTGGCCTTATTCTAAGTAACACAAGACTCATTTCGTAAAATTTATGCATGCTCCATGAAATTTAGGTGAAATGTTTAACAAACTAAATCAAGATACAGTTTAGTTGAAAAATTGGCCCAAAATGTGATGTGAGCATAACATTGATAATTTGGTCTGTTATACAATAGCTATATCTTAATTTTTTTTTACTATGGTGGTCTTTTATTAATGTTATCAACTACTAGTGTTTATTTGTGGTATTCAACCTTATATAATTTTAAAAACGAGCAATAGTTTTTCCAGCATGTCTCTAGTATATGTCTTTTATGTACATGAATTGTACATAACTCAGCCCTGTTTTACTGATAACTTTTATTGATTCTTATAATACTAATCAACGTTAGTAAAAATACTGTATTAAGAGTAGTGGACTATTTTGAATAACTTCTACTTTGAATTAAAGTTCATCAGTGAATATTTGAGGTATTCTTGACGAAAGGATTTTAAGCAAAATGCTGAACCTCTTTCACATTTAAAAGATGAAATTCTCCTTTCAATATTTTGAACATGACTTCTGAAATTTGCAGAAAATTTAGAACAATCATAAGATATAGGCATTGAGAAAAAATAGATTCAGGAATTGTTCAAATATTATCGAAAGGCAAAAGATGACAACAATGAGGAAAAAGAAAAGAGAAAACAATGCCAAGGAGAAGAATGAGGTGTAGAAATGCCTCAAATAGTTATGAGATACCTCTCGCATATGAAACCAAATACTAAACAATGTATATAAAAAAACTAAAAACTCAAAGGGAAGATGATAAATCAATCACGACCACAACTCCTAGCATCAACCTTTTCCTGCATGCTGATCCTCATCATGATCTTCAATCAGCACGTTACCATCATCGTCGTCAAGCACCACGACATTGTCTTTCTCCTTTGCAATGAGACTAGAACATGAAACATTATTATCATCATGAAGATTGGTGGTTGGAAGATGATGAGAGAGAGGAACGTTTCTAATGATTGAATCAAGCGGATTGTGGCTGTGAAAATGGAACCGAGATGCACGAGGACGCACTAGCCTGTTCATGTTCGTGGTTGGTGGAGAATGAGACAGATGAACGTTTCTAGTGATTGAATCAAGCGGGTTACGGCTGTGAAAATGGAACTGAGACGCACGAGGACGCACCGGCATGTTCATGTTCCTAGTTTCTCCTCCAGTGATTAAGGATGGGTAAGCGCTGCTATTATTATTGCTGCCACCCGTGGAGTTAGACGGACCAAGAGAGAGCGCAAGTGATAATGAATCTTGTGAGCTACTGTTGTTGCTGTCACCCATGGACTTAGATGGACCAAGAGATAGTTCAAGTGATAATGAACCTTGTGAGCTACCGTTGTTGTTGTTGCTCAACCTTCCTATGGAATTAGCTGAACCAAGAGAGCGGTCATGTGAGTTATTATACCTGTAAGATGGTAAGGGAACTCTTGAACGGTATGGAGTAGCAGGAGGAACCCTGGTGATTCCACCATTGAACAACGGATATGGATAGGCACGGCTGCTACCGCGTCCTCCAGACTTGAAAGGACCGAAAGAGACACCCCCCGGACGATTAAGATTTGATAAAGTAGGGCGGTTATGGTTGTGAGTGACTGAGGGAGTCCCTGAAGAAAATCCATAACTAGTGTTCCTGTCTGGAGCCACAGGATGACGAAACACGGGCATGTTAGCGTTTGTGACTCCACTATTGAGTGACGGGAAAGTGGTGGTGTTTTTGAGTGACATAGACTGAATTGGACCACGAGAGAGACAAAGATACTTATCATAATTTGATAATGAATACCCACCCAAGGCGACCGAGTTAGACGTGCCTTGTCCAAGAGTCCTCGTCTTCTTCAGAGGCCTCTCCAACTGTTTTTCACGCGAGTGGACTCTTTGGTGACCGTATAGGGACTTAGGGGTTGGGAACTCTTTCTTGCAGGTGTCGCAAATATATAATATATTATCTTTGTTCATCATACTTTTTGTTTTTTTTTTGGGTTTGGACAACACCTAATCGGACACTAGGCCTCTCAGTGATCTTCCTCTGAGAGACAAGCTCATGAGGAGACCTCCTATTTATGCAGAGGATTCACTATTGTTTGGTTAACGCTTAAGGTATAAAATCTCTGAGGATAAAATGAAACCGTACAAACTGCTAAGCATGCCAACCATTAAGAGTTCTCTTCTGATATGTTTCTTTATCTAACTATATCTTGAGTCTACTCTTTATTTTTTATTTCTTTTTCTAGCATGGTATTTCAAGTGTGGATATGTACCTATTTAATTTATAAAACTCAGTAAATATGTAAAACAAAATGTGTATATTTATTAACTGATATGTTGAGATATAATAACGATTTAATAGGCCAAGTAATCATTATATTCTATTTCTATTGTCATGGAAATATGGTGTTATTATCTTCACATACATTGTAGTGACACTCTCCAGCTGTGCCTTAGTAAAGCTTTCCTACATTTCCTTTTTTTATCATGGCTAAATAAAAATCATGTTTTTCCTTAATTAGTTGTTTTGTAGTTTTCTGCTTCTTACCTTTATATGTTCTTACTAAAAAATGGTGACAATTATATATAGTGCATGAACTTCAAGCAGTTTGTAAGATATACACTTGAGATATACATAGAGGTATATGTAGAAGATATATGAAGAATACCATTAACCTTTACTTAAAAAAGAGAATATTATTAACGTCAATATTTCGTTAAAAGCCCTATGGAAATACCGGCTAAAAATCCTGGGTCAGCGTGATATATCCCCACAAAAATTCAACGAATTATAAATTCGTCTTAGACCTTCCAAAATTAAAATTAACAAAAAAATTCTCTGAATCGAAAAAACTTATTTTTCCAGTCTGAAACTTAGTTATATATCAACAATGATTTTAATTGGTTTATTGGAAATCTGAAGTTTTGCAAAGTTTCTCTGATGAATACCATTTGGTTAGACTGGTTTAAATTGTATGATTAACAGTCAACTAATTAAAGTTACAGTATATGGAAATAAAATTTGACCTATTTATTTGGGTATAAATAAATTTGAAACTTTTAGCTAGGCCATTTTAAAAAATAATAATAATTAAGAACAATTTTATACAAAATCATAGTTTGATGGATATCTTATGTTATATAATAGTTTTTGTGAAAAATAGCACGTTGACATCATAAATTTGTTATCAGCTAATAATTACTTATCACACTACATAGTATATTAGTATATGATTTATTAAAACGTTTCAAAAAATGATTTATTAAGGACATTCAGAGTAGCTAGCATTATGAAAATCGCTTTTCAAGGGGCAATCCCGACAATGCATTAGTTCGAAAACTGTCCTGATTCGAGCCTGTGCCGAATGCTTTGATTGATTCTGTCTTCATTCGAGCCTGTGTTGAATGCTTTGATTGATTCGCATGACAACCGAAAGTCATGTTGAATTTTAGGAACCCTTGAGATATTAATAATTTGTTTAAATGATTTTTTTTCTAGTTTTCCCAGGAAGCAACTATGCATCAGATGAAGAAATCTTAGAAAATAAAGTTTCCCAAAAGCATCACAAAATAAATAAACAAAGAAACTGGAATCAATATAACAACTCCAAAGTGGAAACAGACATAACAGATGAGATGGCCATGTGGTTATTTCCCACTTTCTAATCCCTGTCTTATATGACGAAGAGTCAACCACTTAACCGGAAAAGGTCAAATAAACCGAGATATGCTTGATAAGTCAAAATCTACTCACGCATTTTGCAATGGTAAGTAATCCCTCCGTTTTTAAAAGTTATGTTTTGTTTTTATTTTTTTCAAATTACATGACATTTTTAAATTTTTAATATAAAATTTATTGATTTTATCCCATATACTTCTTTATATGATTATGTATTTTTTTCTGTTCGTTGAATTTTGATTAGTTAAATAATTAATTATATTTTTAATAGAGAAAATATATAAAATTATATTATATTTTTATTTTATGTACACTAATAATAAAACATAAAATAAAAATGGAGAGAATATTTAATTATATTTCAAAATATTACATAAATAAGATAATCAATCAGTATTTGAGAATTACTACTAAAGTATATTTTTACTCCAGCACACATAGAGAAAAAATTTCCAAAAAATAAAACTGTTAAATTAAATAACAAATACACTAAATTGTTAAATTCAACTTTTATGTACATAAATAGCGTATTAAAATTAAAAATAAATATAATGATTTAATTTGTATTTTACCGTAATGTTCATTAACTTTATTATTATTATATTTTTTTTGTAACTTGGGCTTTCATTCATTAACTTTATTAGGGAAACAAAAAAAAACATATAAAAACTGGTCAACAGAAGAAAACCGAGAAGGAAACATAAACCGAGAGGTAAACCTGAGAACTATAATCTGAACGGTCGAAAAGCATTTGACCCCAACTAATCAATCATTTCTGTTCTCTCTCTCTCATCCTCCCTCCCTCGCTCGCTCTGAGAGGGCAAGAAATAGGCTTTCATTTCATTCTTTAGAGAGAGAGAGAGAGAGAGAGAGAGCGCAGAAGGTGGTAAGACCTTTTTGACCTTGACGTCTCCCAGCAGATTTTTTTGTTTGATTTTGTTTTTAGTCATAGGCGATTCTTTCTCCTCCTCCACCTAGTCTCTCTCAATTAATCCAACATGAACGAGAAAGCCAACGTCTCCAAGGAGCTTAATGCTCGCCACAGGAAGGTCTCTCTCTCTCTCTCGAAATCTCAGATTGTTTTTTTTGTTTTGTTTTTTGTTTTTTTTTGTAATCATATAATGATTAACCTGGACGATCTTAATTCGATTGGATCTGTGTTTTTATTCGATTTTCTGTAGTTAGGTGAGGTTCTTCCGATCGTCTTTTTTTGGTGTGTAATGAATTGTCCTTACAGAAAAAATATATATCTTGTCCTGATCAGACAACATACATATAAGAGAGACGAATAACGATCTCGTTTTAAGTTTTGTCTGTTTCTAATAGAAATTCTTCTTCTGTTGCTTTTTTTTTTTTTTTTGGTAAGAATCGAACAAAGGGCTTCTGTTTGACATATATCTTGAATGAAGTACGTACTGTAGTTAGCGAAGGATCTCGCTAGAGTTTTCGAATCAGCATACTCTAATTTAAATCCCAAAACATCATTCAGTTAATAAGATCTCTCTCTCTCTCTCTTTTGTCTATGGATGTAGTCGGTTTAGTGAAATCTCTGTTATCTTTTTTCACTTTCTCCTTTATTCATCTGCTTTCCGCACTATATCTTATTGCATCCATCCATTTATAACAACGTCCCTTGTGGATTTTCATTTTACATGTGGATTTTTATTTTACATGTGGGGGCTTAAAAGCGATGCTGGTTGTGTTGAGAACTTAAAATTCATGTTAATTTGTTGAACATGACAGTTTTGTGTGTGTTTTAGATTTCATTATCAATAATTATATAGTCTATACTAGTTACTTGGTGTAGCCTCTTTACTGGGTTTTATTTATTTATTTCCCTTAGTTTTGGTGCGCTGCTTATTTTGCAGATTCTTGAGGGGCTTCTTAAACATCCAGAGAACAGAGAATGTGCTGACTGCAAAACAAAGTATTGATTTTTTTCTTCTGTCGCTGTTGTGAATTTATCAGAAGCATTATGCGATTCACATTTATATATATACTTGGCTAATACTATATTCCAATTTGCCTTTTTTGCAGAGGTCCAAGATGGGCTAGTGTTAATTTAGGTATCTTTATCTGCATGCAATGTTCTGGGATTCACAGGAGTCTCGGCGTACACATATCCAAGGTCCTCCTCTCTCTCTCTCTCTCACTCTGTTTCCTTTCTACACCTGTCTTCTAGCTTCTGCATTTTCGATACAAAAGCTCAGATCCTTGTTTAGTGTTCTTGTTATCATTAGACTCCTCATTCCATCATTCCTCAAGCAATTCTGCGCAAAAGTACATGATATTAAGTTGTGCCTTCTGATTTCGTCCTTCTTGTCAAGTCGATTTCAACCTTAGCAGCATAAGCGACTTACTCTTTCTACCAATGGCTGATGAGTGTAGGTTCGATCTGCCACTCTGGACACATGGCTCCCGGAGCAAGTTGCATTTATTCAGTGTAAGTGTCTTTGAAAATGAATTCTCGGTTAGGTGGTCCACAGGATTCGTTTCGCCATGTAAAACTTTTATTTTGCATGCAGCAATGGGAAACGAGAGAGCAAATAGTTACTGGGAAGCTGAGCTGCCCCCAAACTATGATAGAGTTGGCATTGAGAACTTCATACGTGCAAAGTATGTCTCTCCTTTTCCAATTTTCCTAAACCCTCAGCCTCAATTCATTTGACATTTAACTAGTTCTCGTTACATGACTTTTTTAGGTATGAAGAGAAGAGATGGGTTTCTAAAGGTGAAAAGGCTAGATCACCCCCAAGAGTCGAGCAGGAACGGCGGAGATCTGTGGAGAGAACTACTGTGCCTGGTTATGAGCATGGGCACAGTAGTGGTAGTCCTGTAAATTTGTTCGAGGAAAAGAAAACTGTCCAAGCACCTAGAACAAGATATAGTGTTTCTGCAACGAAGATAAGTCTTCCCGTACCTCCCCAGGGACCTGCTCAGGTACCAAACATACTCCCCGGACGATATGTTGTCCTAATTAGTTCCTTTAGTACCCTAATTATCAAGAATCCCCATGCCATGTTTTGTTTCTAAGGCATCATCATTTTTCAAAGCCTGTTTTTCTGATAGATGATGCTTAAAATGAATAGGTTATAAAGCCACAGCAGAAAGTAGAATCTGTAGCCGCTCCTGTGGAGACGACGAAACCAGCAGTAAATGTTGCGCCCGTATCAGCAGAACCTCCAAAGGTGGATTTCGCTACTGATCTCTTTAACATGCTATCGATGGATGAGCCGACTGCAAATACCTCAGAGGCAGCTCCTCCTGCTGATGATAATTGGGCTGGCTTTCAGTGTATGTTTCTGTTCTCGCATGTGCATCACTTTTAATCATATGATAATATTTTTTCAATATCCTTTTTTTAACTTTATGTTAATAATATATGAATCCTAAAATTGCAGCGGCTGGAAATGGTCAAACGGCAGAGAAAAGTGTTACAGCAAAGCCTGATGAGATCAGTTCTCCTCCAGCTACTGGCATCGAGGATCTGTTTAAAGACACACCTACTTTAGTACCCCAACAAGCACCACAGAAAGATGTGAAAGGCGATATCATGAGCCTATTTGAGAAGGTTAATTCTGAATTTAATTATATATTATCTTCTCATATTTACTGCTTGTTAGGTTTACTTTTCTATACCTCCAACACAAAACCTATGTCTTGTTATTACTTACTCTGGTTCTTTCAACACTGAACATTTAAAATTTTCCACACCAAAGTCAAAGTGATATAACTCTTGTGTCTTTCATTTTGTTACAGACGAATATAGTGTCACCTTTTGCCATGCATCAGCAACAAGTTGCTATGCTTGCTCAGCAGCAAGCTCTATACATGGCTGCAGCAAAAGCTGCAGGCGGGACTCCAAATGGTGTGAATCAGCAAGCTGTTGCGAATGCCCTAAACTTGGCATCCGCAAATTGGTCAAACACTGGCTACCAGATCCCAGGAATGACTAATCCAGGAGGAGGTAGTCAAGCTGATCTCCAGAAACTTATGCAAGTAAGTAGTATCTATCTCCCTTTTGCTTTTGTTTCATCATTACCGCGTTGACAATTCTCACTGCGTCTCCATAACTTAGAACATGAACGCAAACATGAACATGACACCCGCACAAACGCAAGCGAGCACTCCTCAATATCCAGTATCCAGGTATGTATATAATACTACTGTCTGGTTGTATCATCTGCCTTTGAACGTAAAAGATTTAAATGTATATGATATAACCGGCCTTGTGAATAGGTACTCTTTTGTTTTCATGAGCTCCCACGGTTATCATTATCTGACATTTTTGCTGTTTACTAATGCAGTTTCTACACTACGGGTCAAGGTAATACCGCGGGTAATGGTATGACCCCAAACTCAACCGTTAAACCTCAGACGTCATCCTCGGCGACGAGCACTACACCATCTTCTCAGACAGGAAAAGACTTCGACTTCTCATCCTTGATGGATGGAATGTTCACGAAGCATTGATCAAGAGAGGGATTTTTTCGGAGTTCGCCTATCTTATAATTTGTCTTAAAATTTGAAGTATTAAAGAGATATATACCATCAATCATATCTGGACAGTTTTTTCTGTTAAGCAATTTTTTTTGCTTTGAAACTTTGTTGTAGACTAGTAGTTTGGGGTTTGATTCTTGAGAAGAAAGAAAAAAAGATTTTATTCATATTGTATAATATGATTGTTTCAAATATATAAAATAAAGTAATAGAATCATATACTATGTTGTCTATGATCCCTTTATTCAAACAAACATTTTGATGAATTATGCTTTGCTTGAGGATAGTCCCAAGTCTAGGACTCTCCTGCCAGGGGAGAGTTCGCATATATACATATTATAATTTATATCTAGGATACTATACCAAAGTGAACATTCGTATTAATGCTAATACCCAAATCTAACATGTAAACAAAAAGTTCACACAAACACGTGAAGTTTTCAGTTAGTTATACCAAATTGTATATTGAGTAAAGTTTGATACTTGTTTAAGCAAAAATAAATAAAAAACGGTTGGAAACTCCTTTCAAACAAAAAGTTATTTACCTTATTGGTTAGTATCAATAAAGGCGACGTGTTGATGTTGAACATGTTATGGACGGGCTGTTTTATTGTTTAAAAGGTTTGAGTTTGGGATTGTTGGTGCTGTCGGTCAAATGGCTTAAAGCTCAGCCTCCTCCCCACACCACAATTTGTTTGTAGCTCACTCTCGCCAACTTTCGTTTACCTTTTTCTCTCTTTAAGATGTCGTGAACCACTTCAATTGTACATCAAATTAGATACGTTAATAGTAGATTCTTAATCATTATCTTATATAGTAATTAACAAGTGAAAATGAGAAAAAAAAAATTGAAAATGAGTTCTTACCCAATAGTTGTGTTTCATCCATAACAATAATAACTTATCATACTTTAGAATGGTTGGTACAATCGTAAATCAGAGTATCTACACGAGAAGTCATAAGATCTTCAACTTGTAAGTTTTGGGTAGATTGTACGTTGGATTTGTTAATTTTGTTTTAGGTAGATATCGACCTAGACATAGTGCAAACATGATATAATAATCCAACTTATGAGGCCGGGCCAGGTCCGGCTTTTGGCTTATACAACTGGTTAGTAAAAGCAAAAAAAAAATGTCGGTCTTGGAACGAGCTTTGGACATATAACGTTTTGAGTTCTGTTTTATGTATTTACAGTAATTAAAGATCAGTCAGTATCAAGCACAAACAAATACAAAAATGGTCGGTAGAGTTTTTTGTTGTGCTTGTTGACCCGTAATGCGATATGCATCTTTCACGGGTTTGAATGGTCAAATCAAAATCTACTATTAATGTATGCAAGCAAACAAAATTGAACGTTAGAATTGAGGATGGGCGTTCGTAACGTATGCATCCATTCTCAATTATTTTATTTTTTTAGATCTGCATGTCCTTATCTAAAGCATTATTCAAATTTATCTCTCTGAATTGCAACTATTAGTTCTACAATATGATTATATGAATGAAAATGGCCTGGAAAACTTTAGATTATCTGTATCTAACAATTTTATAATCGCAATGCCATGAAATTATTCACATTTTATTGTCAAAATCTTGTTGTAATGTTAGGTAAGTTTTAGGCTTTTAGCTTCAGAAGAAAGCATCAAAGTCCAAAGCGCCACGTGTAACTCAGATAAGCCTTTATCGCCATACCGTATGTACATGGCCCACTTGTGATTCTGCGAAAAGCCCATAAGGACCACAATTTAAATTTAATTTCACCAATATTTTCTTCTTCTCGATATATAAATACACACACCTCAGCTTCTTTTGTGTAGTAGATAAGAACCACCGCACTTAACATGAGATCATTCACCATGCCTACTCTCCTCCCCACCTCTTCCTTCAAAACGGCAGCCACCGTCTTCATCGCCGGCGTATTTTCTGTTGCGGCGGCGGTGAGTTTCACCGTTCCTTCGGTCTCGGTCTCGCATTTCGTGGCGTCTTGCTGTCCGGTGATATACGATAACACCGTCTTCCTCCTTAAGCCGCCGTATCTTTACTTAGTCATCAACTGCATCATCGTCTCTATTGTCGCTACTTCTAAGCTCACTCACAAATCATCTTCCAATATCGACGATTCTGTTTTCTCCATAGCCGATACGCCCGTAACAGTAGTACTACCGGTACCTTCTGATATCGACACGGTTTACTTAAACGTGGCTTCTGATTATACCGGACGTGTGGATAATGATCTGACGGTGGAAGTTCTCCCTCAAGTTGTCGATGATGATAAGGTGATTGTAGGTGATCATCAGCCAGAGACGGAAACGACAAAACCAAAGAGTGATTGGTCGGAACCGGACCAGCCAAAACTGAAGAGTGATTGGTCGGTACCGGAGAAGGAGAAGCCAAAAAAGCAGAGTGACTCGCCGGAGATGATTTCGAGGGTGAAGCTATCGAGAAAGCCGCCGAGATACAGTCAACTTAAAATGAGTGCTGAAGAAGGTAAGATTCCGTCTGAACATTCCGGTTTCGTGGAGGGGTAAAATCGTAAATGAACGTTTTCGAAATTTTCTGCAGGTGATAAAAGGCCACCGAGGAGGGAGGACACGCTGGAGACGACGTGGAAAAAGATAACGGAAGGACACTCGACGCCGTTAACGAAGCACCTGACTAAGTCCGACACGTGGCAAGAGAGGTCGCGCGTGCATAGCTCGAAGGAGGAGACGACCAAGTCCGAGAACTTGAATGACGTAAACGCCCCGACGGAGCTGAAACGCGAGCCGTCGCCGGGTCAGGAAGAGCTGAACCGGCGTGTGGAAGCGTTTATCAAGAAGTTTAACGAAGAGATGAGACTGCAAAGATTAGAGTCTTTGGCTAAGAATAAGGAAATGGTAAATGGAGGGACTCGTTTGTAAATATTCGTGTTTTTTTGTTGTGTTTCTTTAGCTGTTGATGAACAACACTGGAGAAAGGGACGGCACTGGAGAAAGGCACAGTCGCAAATGTTGACTCTTTTGTACAAAAGTACTTTAGCTGTAAATGACTGTGTGTGTGATTGTTATATTTCTACTTTCTAGGGCTTGTTTAAAATGAGAGACACTGTGTCAGCAGAGACTAAGACTAGTGAGTAGTGATCGATTCCATTGTTTGCTTGTTTTTAAGATTTTTACATTATTAATCAATATGAATGTTTTAAAATACTATACACACACCCTTTGTTGTTTTTTTTTGGGTAGAAATGAGTATGTGATTCTTCTTAGTAACAAATATTTACATGACCATAGTAGTAGCAGGGAAAAGCCTATCCAAGAAAGTATACAAACCTCCTCCAAGTAGAAGAGCACCACTGTCACAAAAAAAAACATTGAAAATTGAAACAATAAATTAACAAAATATGAAATCATTTATGGTTTTAGTATGTGTCACAAACTCAGACATACCTTATGGGATTGATCCATGAAGAGACTTTTCGAAACGAGAGTAAGCTCTGCAGATGTTTTCATGAGAGACTGTAAATACACAGATGCTTCACAAAATTTTAAACCTAAACTACGCAATTTGCACCCTAACTATTTGTAAAGAGTAGAAGAAACACATGTGTACCTGTAAAGCTCCAGCGAAAGAAGCAGCGAGGATGAGTGGAGCAACGTAACCTGTTGTATACGTCAATAGCAAGCTTCCACCTATTACTGGATCCTGTATTTCACAACCATTACATTATCCCTTATAACTTTATAACCAAGTAGAAAATTATACTAGCTCTCATATTGAAAAAAAAAAAACAGAATTACCTTGGAAGTAGCCACATAGCCAAGAAGGGTGGCTAGAACTGGAGTACTACAAGGTGAGGCAGCAAGTGCGAATGTGAGACCCGCTAGATACGCTTGTACACCTATCAAAACATTTTGTTACCAAAAATGTTACAAACAAACGTAAAGTACTTGTGTGTGACTTTGTCTTGGGAGGATTACTAGATGGGAAGTTTGCTGCTGCTGCGCGAGGATCAAAGTTGTCAAAGAAAGATGGAAGCTGGAGTTGGATCACCTGTAAGTGGAGAATAGAAGAGATTGCTGTTGGACATGGCAATGCTACTGATGCTAAATGAAAAAGTACTAATGTGTAACGGAAAGTACCTCAAGGAGATTGAGACCCATTACAATAGCCAGACCTGATGCAGCTACTGGTAGTCCTTGTCCTATTTGTCCATATGCTTTTCCGGCAAAAGATGCTACTATCCCAAGAAGTGCTAAGGTAGTTGCTAACCCCAGTGAGAAAGCAATTGCATCTCCAATAACCTAAGTGCATGGAGAGCTGAAAATGTTACCGAGAGCTATAAAATGTGACTAGGAAGTGACTAAAGAGAACTTGGCCTTAGCTTCTTTTACTTTTGATTTTACTAAAATGGCACCGATCTTGCTAACTCATCTCGTGAGAGCTATTATATAAATCTAATCTGAGAAACACTAACCTGACCTCTGCTTTTGCCAGATCCGAACGCACCTATATGTTAGTAAGGACCGGTGAGGAAGGAATTAGAACATCAAACTAAAAATTCTATCTATAACTTGTGAGAAATTCAAAAGACTTGAGATAAGTTATGTACCAATATAACCAAGTGTCAGAGGCAGAACACTGAGTGTACATGGAGAAAGACTTGTCACAAGTCCTGCCCCAAATATTACTGCCAAACTACAAAAGGGATAAATTATAAGGCGAGTCAGAGAAATTGATTGTCAAATTCTCGGACATGCGTGCATTGAGAAGGAAGCAGGAAAACGAACCTTGTTACACTGAGAGCTGAGAGCTGATCCTGAACAGCTTCGTTGGCTTGTTGGTTAGCTGAATACAAGAAGTTTCCAAGCGAATCTCCCAGCGTCCCTTCAGCCAAGATGTAAACGGAAGTGGCTTGATCCTGTCTTAACAGGATAATTAGTTTCGGATTTTACAAGCCAACTGCAAATAGATAATAACTGAAAAAGAAAGATGATAGGATATGATAAAAACTTTACCAAGACAACCATTTTCAAGTCTGCGGCCTTTGCTGAGCTAAGAGTTACCAAGTTTGCCACTGAGAAACCAAGAAAACAAATTGAGGTGTTCATAATTATTTAAAAAAACTAAGTCGTTCGAAAACATAATGAGGAGCATACTTTGCTAGCTTTGCCATACCGACTTGCTCATAAACTAGGCTTTTAGACACACATAGATTTCTTATTTCTGACTACAAGCTCATTTCAAGAGTGAAAGACTTGCAGACTAAATAGGTGAAAATGGAGAAGAGGGTAACGTTACCTCCTACTAAACCACTACCAAACATGGCAAGTTTAGCACTTGTGCTCTCTTTCTTCTCTAAAGAAACAGCATCAGACCCTAAACTTCTCCCTCTCTGAAGCTCACAGTTCTTGGCAACACGGACCAACCGTTTTTCTGTAGTTCCCAGAGAAAACAAACTCAACAATGACCAACGGCTGAGTCTACTAGACTACTGCTACCTTTTTAATCAGTCTACTAGACTACTGCTACCTTTCCCTAAATCCTACTCACTTTCAAACAAGTGCATGTTCTGAGTGGTACTTATGAAATTAAGGTTACAAAGAAGAAGAAGATAACTAATATGTGGTACTTGTAAGGACAACACGACCCAGTTTCGATTCCCCCAGACCGAGTAAATTTCATATCTTCAGTTCAAAATATGGGGCTAATAATCATGCCTAGGTGTGACTGATCATATATAATCTAATCCAGATTACTCTATATACCTACCTTGTACAGGTTTTCAGCTTTGTGAGTTTCTCACATAGTTTTTTCTTCAAGCTTAAATAATATAAAACAAAAGAAGGAACTCACCAGCACCATTATTGATTCTGCAACTGAAAGATCCACCGGCGATGCATCTGTTCACGCTCAAATTCATGGCACTCCTAGAGAGAGAGAGAGAGAGAGAGATAAACGGTCTTGTCTATAGATATTTTCAGTTTCCTTAATTTTCATTTCGTTATATTTTAGATATTCTCTGATGGGCTGTATCAAAGTTAAATTCTCTGATGGGCTGAAATTTATAGCGGTCTTACTATAATAAAAAATGAGTTACCATTTTGGAAAGTTTGTACAAAAATATAGTAAACCAAAAAAAAAGAAAGAAAAGAATAAACCGATTAATCCCAATGCCATTTCCTCAAAGTTCTTTATAAATTATAATAGTAGAAAAAAACTTTATAATCTAAGGTTCTAAATGGTGAGAAAAAAATGATTGTCAATCCTACACCATTTATAAAAAATAAAATTATTTATTATACATAATTCCTTGTCGTCCGTTAACATTTTAAAAGTTACAGAACAAAAATATTTTTATCAAAATTAGAAAGAGAATTTTCATTCTCATTTTTTTTCAATTCATTATGTTCCTCCTCGTTTAAATATTCTTTTCTTTAATTGTCACCAATTGTTTCAAAAACAAGAATTCATCAGAAACAAGAATTTATTAATATGAGCAAGTACCACAAATCTTCTCTGAAACATGCGATAGGAAGAATCAAACCGAGAGATAACTAAAGCATAAGAATAGCCAAGTTAAAGTACTGATATTACTCGTAGAATCTCATAAAGGTTCTGTGCTACTAGTCTTTTTGTCTTATTATGTTTTTTGGTTTGACAACTACCATTATCTATGACATTATAAAAGATATATTCTAAAGGTTGAACTCATCAGGTTTGCAACTCCGTGATGCAATCCTCCCGATTTGAGGAGCCTTTAGACTTAGTGAAATTGTCTTCTTTAGAAGAGTTGTAAACAATGGTGAATGGAGCTAAAATTTCTAGTCCAGCCTCCCAACCATATCGTCACGGGAATTGGAAATGAGATCCATGGTAAAGGTCTTTCATGTAGTTAATAACATGTAGGGAGAAAAAAGTACCATTAATCTCACAACATTTTTGATCATTAACTACATATGCAAAACACGAAAAATTGAAAGATGTCAACAACAATATCAAGTGCAGAAAACAAACACAAAGGTTATGATCAGTTGGAATAAGTTTGGCTTCACTATTTTCTTCTTCTCCCTTCACGAGTGTGTTATGATCGTTGGCAGTAGGGATTTCCAAAATGGACATCAATTATAAATATTGTGTACACCTCTTCACTAGTTTCCCAAAAAGATTGACTGGCCACAAATTCATCACTCTTGACGAAATCAATCAAAGCACCAATGATTCCTTTGTGGCAGATGTAGATGACAGGTGGAACTCTCGATAAGCCATAATACTAATTGTCACTAATTGTCTCTCTTTTATCCATCAATCAAGTAACTATCGCTAAACTCTCAGAATATGTATTATCATGTTAGATTCTACATTACATAAACATGTCAAAGGACATGAAACTAAATCTGAAACAAATAGCTAAGGTGTCCATACCGAAAACATACAAATCAGATACTTCAGTTAGATTTCTTCATTGGTTCCACATGTTTTGCCTAGTATTCTAAACTATGAGTCTAGTGTATTCGGTGGTGCATAACAAAAATTAATGGCAGTGAAAGACATTGCTTACGTAGAATTAGAATCATGAGGGTTTTTAGGCTATAAAACTGGAACAATGTCGTTTTTTTGGAGAAGGAGACACTAACTTTGTGATGCATTTTGCTGGTCATTGAAGCCCTATAAACTGTTAGAAAATTTATATTATTCATCATCATCTACTGAAAATAAATGTTTCCAAGATAAGCAAATGTTTTCCAACTACAGAAATTAGGTTGGGTCATAACAAAAAACAAGAAAGAAGCATTACATATAGTTCTTACTACTGTACTCATTAAAAAATTATAAATCTTGATATATGCATCAATGGATTTACCTTTTGAGCATTTAAACCCCTTATTCTCAATCAAGAGATCTGTTCTAGCATTATCTTTAACAAGCATTAACTTATGATTTAAAGTCTAGTGAACTGATTAAAATCATATTTAATAGTAGTTACTTCTATTTTTACTTTAAAATATAATACTGTAAAAATAGAGGAGAGCATGTCACCTCTACTTTTACTATAAAGCAAATATTCTAAATATATTTATTCTTTATTTATTTATTAATTTACTATATAATCCATAATTTTCAAAATGTTGTAATTGTAACACTTTGTTTTATTTTGTAGCAGTAAGCTAAAACAATTACGATATTATATAAGGTTAATAATTATTGTAAAATTAAATTTTTATCACAACACATAAATAAATATAAAAGATATACTAAACATCATATTTAAATGTAAAAACCAGATGATTTGACAACTTGAGAAGACCTAGATGTGTTTCTTCTTGTACTCTCATTTTATTTCAACTTTACCGTGGCACTTTATCAATTTTTTTTTGAATATATGTTAAATTTATTCAAAAGAAAATACCATTTTTACAATTAGCACATCAGTTTTTTTAATGATGAACACTATGAAACTTTAATGAAAAGACTAAAAATGCTATCTTGTAGCAAGCCACAGAGAAAGAGCTGTTGCTAAGTTGAAATTCCTTTGTTGTCGAAATGTTAAGCATCTGTTCCGAACTTGTCGATCCACCATTCTCGTAAGCCCTATTGCTGTGATATGTCTAGACCCATGTCTTCGATCGTTTCTTTCTTTCCACAGCATGTATATTGTTGCTTGGATAGTATATCTTATGAGAAAAAGTTCAAGTATACCTCGGTTGGTATCCTTACCCAGCTCCATCAGTTCCGACAATCTCGTAGTGGGCTTGTAAGTAATTCTAAAAGCATAAACTCAATTGTCATTTTGTATTCAGCTGGTTTTACCAAACTTTGCTACAAAACCAAAATTTTGAAAAGACACATTGGTCCACTTTAGGTTTTATACTTTATAGCAAACATCCCTCGCACCGCATGTATTAAAATAAAAGTTGTGGTCGACACGGGTTCGTAGAGACGTTTCAAGATATGCATGGATTCTGGATAGTGTCTTCTCGTAAGGACAAACTACAATTACATGGTTTTTTACTTAATTACAGTTACATGTTTCTTCCTTAATCAGACGTTCCTTTGATCAAAAAGGCTACGCAATTGTGATATACTTGATATAGAGATCAAGCAAATTTCTAGTTCTAAAAAAAGAGATCAAGCAACATTTACCAAAAAGATAAAAATAAATAAAGATCAAGCAAATTAAACCCACGTCACACATGTAGCATGTGATGGCTTATCGCTATACCATTTTTAATGAGCATATGATGCGTGTAAGTTAATCTACGGTTTGCATTTAGAAAAATATTTTATTGCCTGAGCAACTGTTTAGAAATTAATTGATACTTACATGTTAATTTGTACATACTTGAAAGTTGAAATTAGCCCTTTTAAGTATCTAACATGTACTAATTACAACCACACCCACTAACTGTTATTTTTGTATGGGTAAATAAAATTAGGGTAATAATTGCAAAGAACAAAAATTAGTGGGCAATTTGGGGCTTTTCGTTTGGCAACTTTTATTAAAGCAATAAACGATTGACATTATATAAGCTGACGAACTTTCGTGTTTTATTTCCTATTATGACAAGCTAGGTGACTACATATATAAGCTGACGAACTTGAATCAGTACAAGTAAACAAGATGTCTTCTTTTCAAAAAAAAAAAGAAAAACAAGATGTCTATTGTTCTCACTTCCACTATCTTTTGTCAAAAAACTTTTTGGTCGCACATAAACATAAATAGCAATGTAAAAACTGTATTTATTACTTTGATTATATATACGGGATACTATATGGTAAAAAATTCAATTATGTTTATGTGTTTAGAAATCACTCTTTTAGCTGATATAACAGGACTAAAATTGTTGGACCACCGTTTTCCATATTTCAACAAGATTATATACTATATATAGTCTAGTCGCCAGTTAGTTGACGATGTTACATGTATCCTGATCTAAATCAGTAACAACAGTATTACATAACGATATATATATTAGTAACCATGGCTTCTACTATAATGTATTAGTATTTGCCATTCCACATAATGCAATCGATGTTTATACATCACTCACGCAGATAACTTATATACATCGAAGTATGAGGTGTATTGACTATGCAGATGGCGTACGGCTACAAACACTGAACCACTACAAGCACATAATGATTCAATGTATTTATATTGGTAATTATTTGTAGTAAATTCAATAATTGGGTGAATTATACAATTATACGGTTCCCTCATACCAAATAGGAGCACAAGAACAACAAAAGAAGGAAAAATAGGAAGAATGTCAGAGACTTTAGGACAAAGGGATTGGGATAAACATGAAGACACATGAGTATAAATGAGG
This sequence comes from Raphanus raphanistrum x Raphanus sativus, assembly GCA_019705995.1. Taxonomy (NCBI): domain Eukaryota; kingdom Viridiplantae; phylum Streptophyta; class Magnoliopsida; order Brassicales; family Brassicaceae; genus Raphanus; species Raphanus raphanistrum x Raphanus sativus. The sequence goes on along the minus strand of CM034036.1, from coordinate 15,153,625 downwards.
ACATTCCCTTCTGGATATGTCAGAAAAATAAATAAAATAATATTATGTCTGTCGACCTTTCTTCATCATGCTCAATGATGCTAAGCATTTAAGTCATCGCATCGCATGTCTACAACTTATTATTAAGAAAATAGAACGTATAAATTGTCTATAGATAGAAGTAGATAATTACAAAATTAGTAATACTAAAAAACAGTTTGGGAATTTTATATTGATGTAATTGTGTTTTATTATTTAAGCCACTTAAGGTCTAAACAACCTCTACATTCAGTACGATTACCAAAACGCGAGATGAAATAAATAAGGAGTCAGTTAAAAGATGTCAAATATTGACTCGTCTTACATAAAATATCGAACTAACTTCACCTATCGAAGGATGCATATTTGACTTGTTTACATAGAGAGTTGGTAAGAGAAAACTTGTAGTTATTAATTTTCTGAGTAAGAAGGAAAAAATAAAAATCTAGATCGCAAATTAAAATGAAAACGTTACCATGAACAACATAAGTTATGACAAAAAAAAGTAACATAAATTAAACAAAATGGTAGTAACTTTTTTTTTGAAAAATGAAAATTGTGGTCACTTCAGTTGCCGCTTATGTGACGGTTGTTGTTGGTAATGCGAGTACAAATGAGTTGAGTAACTATTGAATGCTTAGACCGCACTGATATTTAATATGCTTCGACGTAAGAAACCTGATAATAAATGTAAATATAAGTACATTCCCCATTCAAAATCACGAGTGTTATGTAAGTTATCATTCACGTGCCTTGAGCAAACACATCTCATCATTTTCTTTTTAAAGATTCGGATCCATCAAAATTCAAAATCATGCAGTCTACTTTAACTAGTATAACTTTTTTGGTATGCAATGATTCTATTCAAATTATACGTCGTTATAGAGCGAAATTTTTGTTTCAAAATAAGTGTTGTTTTCAGTTTTCAATGCAAAATTTATTCAAAATATTTTCTATTCTATTTTTATATTGGTTGATGTGTATTGGTAATAGTATTTTTATTTTGGAAATATATAAAATTAAATATTTTCTTAATCTGTGTGTAAAGACTTAGAACGACAAATAATATGAAATAGAGGGAGTAGTTATTATCCTAACAGAGATAGTTTTATATTGGGACCGTTTTATATTAGAGCATCTCCATCCCTGAACCCAAAAATGGGGTTCATAACTTTTTTTTTTTTTTTTTTTTTTTACTTTTTTGATTTTTCTTAAAAAAAAAAAAAAAACAGCCACTCGCGGGTCGCCACGTATGCATGAGACCCGCGCACAGTACTAGAGACACTTCTTGCGGAAGAGGTGAGAGAATGAAGTTTTTTAAAAAAAATGGGTCTCCTTGTAGGCTCCACCGCTTAAGGACTCGTTAAGAGTCAGCGATGGAGCTGCTCTTAGAGGAGCTAGAATCTTTGTAAACTAGATACTGCGAGTATTGACGTGAACTAATCATTGCTAATTTCGATTTGGATAATATAATTAACTTAAAGTCTACAGAGCACTGTGTTGATTAGAGTGATTAGACTCACGAACGGAATCAAAGTTTCTGGGGTAGATGAACTTTTTCGATAATCAATTATTTACAAGAAATTTAAAACGACCGAATTATGTTTGTTTAGTGGTTTCCTTTAGGTACGTGGATTTAGGTCGCAAATTGATTTTACCAGACGTTTATTTTCCTTTGGTTTGCTACGAGATTCCTACCACGACTGCAGACTTTTAGAGTTAGGCTGGATTTTGCTCTGAAGTTCTTTGGTTAAAAGATAAATAAGGATGATATCATACATTTTTTTTGTCGGCGATGATGATCTATCTTATTAAAACAGAAACATTACAACTTCTGCTAGGTGGATTTTAAAGTTGGACCTTATATAATTAATGCTATATTAATCTACTTATTATTAGACATGTTTTTTTATAAATAATTAATATCAACTATTACCATAATTTTTTACTTCTTACCTTATTATTATATCCACTACGCATATTTTCTTATATTGCATATATCTTACTATAAGCTAAATACATCCACTAGCATATTATACTATAAGATAGATTATTAATAATACATCTACTAACATATAATACTATACGACAGATTATTAATAATACAATATATTTGTATTCATTAACTTGCATCTATCAATATTAGCAATACTATGAAGACGACTAACTCTGTACTTTGAACGTATTAACCATGATATACTAATTTATAACAAAAATGATATTACTGTTACAAATTAGTTTTTATAAAATTTATTTATAGTAGCAATTTGTTATATAAGATAAATTTAATCAAGACCCAAATCTTTTTTTTTCCTGTTCAGAAAAAAAGAAACCTACGAATATATACCATTAAGTTAGCCAAAAATCTTCCGAATAAATAGTAAATCTCACCAATCCAAAAAAATAAATTAAAAATATAACAAAAGATATTATGTTTGAAATTTAGCTCACTGGATCGGGTATAAATATGTTCATTTCAGGTATGAGTTCTTCGAGTTCTCAACATTTGGATCTAAGTAGATATTTGATTTTTTTTGTCCGGGTCGATTTTTTTTGGTTCCGGATCATTCTAACTTTTTTATATTATAAATCTTAAATAATATATAACATGTATATAAAATATGTGAATCAAAAGATAAATCCGCGCAGGCGCGCGGGTCATGATCTAGTATCATATTATAACCTTTTTGTAGTTAGATCTACTTCATCTAAATTAGCACAATTTTTTTTATTTCGCTTGTAAATTTGTAATATATGTACATCTGGTGAGTACTAACACTACAAGAAATAAGTTGTAATTGATAATATTATTAAATATGTAGCTTTTTGAGGATCTTATGTGCAAGAGATGAAGATGAATTGATCAATTTCCGACCATTTTTGTTCATATCAGATAAACTGTAGTTTAAAAGACCATTTTAATAAGTATTGAGTCAAGTTTTGTTAGTCGATTGCGACTAAATGAATTTATTGTGATGGTTAAGATTAATCTGAATTCTTAATAGTGTAGAGCTAATAGCATTTCCATCCCAAGTCTATTAAAGATTACTAAAAGAAAAAAAAATGTGAATTTATCCTAAGAGATGTTCATACCCATATATAAATAAAACAGCAGGCCTATGGTGGCAAGTTTCATCTCGCTTTCTCCCAAAATAAATAAGCTTATAGTCTCCCATTGGCTTGTTGGACTCTCCTATTGAAAGCCTAATTGGTTTTACATGTTAAACACACAATAAACAAAACAAATAGTTGCATGATCCAAGTTAAAAGGGTGACCTGTTAATGAAATATTTTTCTGGAACATTAATTTGTATTATTGTAGTTGTTGATGGGTCTTGGCGACTTGTCACACCTTAATATGTTAAGCCGGATTGTTGACTCGCTCTCCTATGCTTTTCCTCTAAAAGTGCTTTTTTTATAGTGTAGATTAGCGGGAACCACGTCTGCTGCGTTTATTTTATATTTAAACTGTTACTTAATAAGATTCAAAATTAAAAATCTGTATACGTCACCTGAATTATGTAGTACTGAATTAGAGAGTTGTTTCGTCCAAGAATATTAGGGGCTTTTTGGAAGATACCGTGAGAGTAGAGCATGAAAAATTCAAACCTAAACATAGAACTATAGCATTTTATGCCATGTTTCTCTACATCTCAAGAAAAACGGACTTGGAAAATAGCTCAAAAATTGCCACATTATAAATTTAATCATTTAAAATAACTTAAAACTATAGATTTATAATTGCCATTAATCTAGAGACTACCAAAGGAAGGGCCAAAACTGTGGAGAAGACTGGAAAGGGTAGTTGGAGTTGAGAGACTTGAAGAGTTGCTAACGTGAGCGCCTGATTGATGGGTATTATCGTCATATTTGATCAAGCAAAAGCCCTGAATCAAACCCTGCTCACCTTCTACAAAAAATACTTTTGACTTAACATTTATTTTTTTGAATAATGACTTTTAACATTTGGATCTATTTTAATGTCCAAAATTTTCTATTCATGTTCACTACTAAACTATACTAGTACATTTGTTTCTCTTTTTGTTTCCAGTTCTAAATAACCTTATACATAAGTTTGAACTTAAGAACAAATAAATAAAATGAAACAAAATCAAGTGTGTGGATACATATACTCCCTCCGTTTCAAATAAATAATATCTAAGGAAGGTTTTCTTAATAAGCTACCTTTGGTCATTATTAGGTGGATTTGTGGTTTATATTGAAAATAAGATGATCAATCCATAGAGTAATAATAAAAATATGTGAATTTGGAAGATAAAAGACTCATTAAAAAAGATTCCTCACCTTAGAAATTATTTATGTACCACGAATGTAGAATTTGACGGCGGATAATCTAGTGTTAGAAAACAACTATCTTTCGTCGTTCACATTGATGCGGAACTACCATTGTATTTATGGAGTCAAAATGAATATATTTTGTTGGTGACAATAAAAAAAATATGTGAAATGAATTATCTTTACTAATACCCAAAATCTATAAAAATTGAAAGCTACCAATTAAATTAAATTAATTTAAAAATCATTTAAATATAAAAACCAATGAATAAATATCAGGATTTTTAGTTTATTTTATACCTAAATATGATTACATATAATATTTACTCGCCATTTTTAATATTTTATCTAATATAGCTTTAATTATAACAAAACTAAAATATTGTTAATGATTCATTTAAAATAAATACGATCATTTTTGCCAAAGAAGAAGATATAATTTGAAGTGGGTATTCACTTCCTTCCTAGTTAATCATTTCATGGTTTGATGATGACAGTTCTTTTCAAAAAAAAAAATGGTTTGATGATGACAGTTGGGGTTATAATTACCAGAAGGATTGGTATGATTATAAGTTAAAGATTTAGCACCTTAACTGTAATTTTCAAAAAACACAGGGGTACATTCAAGTGACCGTTTTATGATAGCAACGTTATTTTTACGACCAACGTTTTACAAAAATATAATGTACTTTTGTCAACATAATTTATTTTATTTAATCATTAATATAATTCGAGTTCGGACCAATTTATTTGTCTGAACAAAGGGGAAAAAAAAGACAAAAAAATATTTGAATATTTGTTTGTTGGTCGAAGAGAAAGAGAGGAAGCAGAGCAGAGCGATTTGTTCTTTTTTTTTTTTTTTTTTGGCGACGAACTGAATTATAATTCTAAACCGAGAGTTCAATACAAAGCCGGGATGAAATTATGAAGTGCCGACTTCGCTAGAAGATCAGCAGCTACATTGGAGTCCCGACCAACAAAGGAAACAAAACAGAAACCAAAGGAAGAAGATAAAAACTCGATATCCATGAGAACTCCAAAGAGCTCCACCGAATATGTCTTCGAGTTTACAGCTCTAGCGAGCTCCTGAGAGTCGGTACGGAACCAGACGTTGGAATAAGATTTGCGCTTCGCTTCCCGCATTGCCTCCCTCATGGCCAGCGCTTCCGCCATGAGGGATGAAGAGACATGTTCCATCGCCGCTGAACCTTCTACGGGTACTGCGCCTGTTGCTTGAGTGAAAACCCATCCCAATCCTGCTCTTCTTGAAACCTGCCAAGCCGCATCAGAGTTACACAGTATCATGTTATGGTGAAGAGGAGGGGTCTCAGCCTCCCGTGGACCCTGCAATGCTAGTCTTGGGAGAGTAGCTTGTGCTAAGAGCCATTCTCGGGCTGCAGCTACGGCTTTGAGGACTATTGTCTTGTCCGGGATCGCTCTGTTCTCAAAGAGGAGTATATTCCGTGACGTCCAAATCCCCCATAAAATCCAGGAAGTGAGGTTGTTGGATAGACCAGTTGGAGGCAGCGAAATCAAAGTCGACATGATGTGAAAGGCATCATGGAGTGAGTCCGTAGAGGTGAAGCGTGGTGACGTCTTGAAAGGAGCTTGATCCCATACTTGAGCTGCCAAAGGACACAAGAAGAAGAGATGCATAGCTGTTTCAGGTTCATTGCAGTGAGGGCATCTTCCTGGAATGTTGATACCGCGGGCTCGGAGATTGGAGCCGAGTGGAAGTGCACCGCGGCAAAGCTTCCAGAGGAACAATTTGATCTTTGGGGACGTAGCTTCTTTCCATATGTGTTGTTGCCACTTGAAGTTAAGAATGTGAGGTGGGAGTTGCAGTTCCATAGTCTCTTCCCTAAGGGCATAGTAGCCTGACTTCACGCTGTAAGTTCCATTTTTCGTTTTGAGCCAAACGAAGGAGTCCTCCGCCCCTAGCGTGCTTGGTTTGATGAGGCGGATGAGTGGCGTCAACTCCGGGAAAATTGAATCCACCATCGGTACATTCCACTCTCCAGTCTCTCGAGTTATGAGATCAGCAACCACCAAGTCACGGTTTGCTTCAGTAGGGGGTCCGTACGGGATGAGCTTTGACGTGGGGGAGATCCATGCTTCTGTCCAAACTTTAGTACTCTGGCCATTGCCAATAGCCTTTCCCAGCTGGAGTTTCAGTAGCTTGCAACCTTCTAGGACTCCCCTCCACCCATGGGAAGCAGACGCCGAACAAGATACTGAAAACAGACTCTCGCTATGACAATATTTTCCCATCAACAGCCGAGACAAAAGGCAATCTGGGTTAGAGATGATACGCCAAGTGTTCTTGGCCAGCATAGCTATATTGAAGTCCTTAACCTCCCTGAACCCGAGGCCACCGAGGTCTTTGTGTTGAGCGAGAGAATCCCAAGATATCCAACAAATCTTTTTTGAATCCGGGTCTTGGTCCCACCAGAAGCGTGTGAGAGCCGACTGGATCTGATTGCATAGTCCAACTGGGAGAGGGAAGCAAGACATAGAGTAGGTGGGAATCGCCGACAGAACTGACTTAAGCATGGTCAGTTTCCCGGCTGCTGAGAGGCGGCGAGTGGACAAGGCTGCTGCTCGGATTTTGATCCTGTCGACAATGGACGAGAAAAGATCTCGTTTCTTACGTGTGAAGAGTTCCGGCAGTCCAAGGTACTTCCCAACTCCACCTTCTTTTTCAATACCAAGGATTTGTTTGACCCGGATACGGGTCTCCTGTGGTGTTTTTGAAGAGAAGGAGATGGAGGATTTCGCCGCGTTGATAAGCTGTCCCGATGCATGCTCGTAGTCCTTGAGAATCGACACTAGGACAGTACAGTTTTCCGATGTTGCTTTGGTGAAGAACATCGTGTCGTCCGCGAATAGCAGGTGGTTAATCCTAGGACAATGGTGTCCGATCTTAACTCCCGTGAGTTCGCCACTCGCTTGCCCCGCTCGACAAAGTCCTGATAGTACTTCTCCGCAGAGTATAAAGATATAGGGAGATAGGGGATCACCCTGTCGGATGCCTCGTTGTGGTGTTACATGACCTAGCGCTGTATCGTTAATCAGAAAAGAGTACGAGACTGTGGTGATGCACTCCAACACCCATCCGGTCCATATCGGATCAAAACCCAGCTTCTCAAAAACGAGCCGCACAAAGTCCCACTCTAATCGGTCGTATGCTTTGCTCATATCCGTCTTAACCGCCATATAGCAGTGCTTTTTTGCGTCCGAAGTCTTCAGGTAGTGAAGAATCTCGTGAGTGATGAGGACATTGTCGGCTATAGCTCGTCCTGGAAGAAAGGCTGACTGGTTCTCAGAGATAATCGTACTAAGGACAGGTCGCAACCGAAGCGAGAGAATCTTCGAGATGATTTTATAGTACACATTGCAAAGGGCAATGGGTCTATAATCTGCGACTTGTAGCGCGTTTTGGCCTTTTGGGATAAGGCGTACATGTGTCATGTTCACTGAGCTCGGCATAGTCCCTGTGAGAAAGAAGCTCCGGACTTCCTCAACTATGGCCGGTCCTACTGAGGCCCAGTTAGCTTGGAAGAAAGAGGCCGAGAAGCCGTCGGGACCCGGAGCTTTGTCGGGATGGATGGCAAAAAGGGCTTTTCGGATCTCCTGTGGTGATGGAATCGCTATCAGTCGCTGGTTAACTTCGGCAGTGATCTTGCACGACAAGGCCTTTGCGACTGTTGCCTCTCCATCGCTATCCAATGACGTGAAAATCCCCTCAAAATATCGTGCTATTTCGCCTGCAATACGCTCTTCCTCATACACTGTGTCTCCATCTGGGGTTTGAAGCAGGGTGATCTTGTTCCTTGCCTTGCGTCCTTTAGATACAGCGTGGAAAAACCCCGTGTTCCTATCTCCCAGTGTAAGCCACAAGAGTCTACTTCGTTGCTTCCAGAAAGCTTCTTCTAGTCTGTAGGCTTCGAGTAGCTCTTTATTTATTTCTGCAATGATCTCCTCTAGTGTTTGGTCCGCCATTGCAGTATCCAGTCTTGCCCGGAGCTCTTCTATTCGTTTTCGGCTGTTGGCATGGTTTAGGCGGCTCCATTTAACAATGGCAGTGCGGCATGCTGCTATGCGTTGGGCTACTGTGGCATCAGGGTGATTGTTCCAAGTGATATCGATAAGGTTACGAACCTCCTCGACATCCTTGAGTCTCCGATCGAAGCGGAAAATTCTGCCCTGTTTCTTTCTTGCAGTACTGAAGGCGGAGTGGACAGGTCGGTGGTCTGAGCCTTCGAAGCGCAAATAGTGGCAGCGTCCTTGCGGGAAAGCATCGTACCAAGAGCTGTTAGCTAAGGTCCTGTCTAACCGACAGTGTACAAGGTGACGTCCTCGTCTGCCGCGCCAGGATAGGCAGTTCCCCGTATGGCGGAGGTCAAAGAGATCGTTCCTTGCTAAGAACTCACGGAAGGCTGTGAACGTGCGTTCAGGTCGGGCTGGTCCTCCAGACTTCTCGGAGTTGTCTATGATCTCATTAAAATCACCGGAAAGGAGCCAAGGTGTTACTCTATCTGTAGCTAGATCAGAGATAGCGTCCCATACAGCTTGTCGTCGCGGAACGTCTGGTTCTCCGTATACAAAGGTGATGTGGAAGCTGACACCTTTGAAGGTCACTAGCGAATCGATGAAGTTGTTTGAGTGTGATAGAACATCGAGGGTGACATCCGTAGACCACAGGAGGGCCAAGCCTCCTCCTCCTGGACTGTGTGGGGAAACGAGAAAACGGTTTTCGAAAGAGACAGCTTTCAGTTCATTTATAACAAAAGCATCCGGATTCTTTGTTTCCATGAGGAACAGTACATGTGGACATATGGTATTACATATATCCTTTATCCGCTGGACTGTTTCGGTGTTCCCCAACCCGCAACAGTTCCAGCTCACTACTCCTAAGGAAGATCCCGTGCCCTGTGGTGAAAATCCACCCGTTGGGCATTGCCTCCCGTGGAACTTGCAGCATGGGGAGGATCTTGACGCGGTTGTCGGGACGAGGTCCTGTGAGGTGGAGCATGATCCTCATTTGTGTTAGGAGCAGCACTGAGTCGACTGAGACTCCTTCCTGGAGTAGCCACTGGAGTACGGGAAGAGCTGGCATCCGTTTGAGGTCGGATTGTAGGAGAGCGTTGTGTGAGGGCTAAGTTGTGCTTCCGAAGATTGGATCCCAAGAGGCTCCTTGAGGTGGATGCATATCTCTTTGGCTTGGGTGGCCTGGCTGTTCTTGAGTCTCTCTGAGAGTTCGCTGTGGGGGCGATATCATTAATTTCATTCGTAGCAGCAAAGGAGATTTCATGTCCACCATTCTGCTCATACCCCGGTTCCGGATGAAAGCTAACTCTCTGTTGTGCAGGTGAAGGAGTAGTCGCTGCAGGAGTAGTCGCTGCAGTCCTTGCCGTCGCTATGATCCTTGCTGCTACTTCCTCCATGTCTCCTCTAGCATTACTGTCTAGCACTCGTTGTCTCCTAGCTTCACTCTCCACCGGGTCCGAGCAGTTTACATACTGATAGGCATCCTCCATTAACTGCTCCATAACCTGTTCTGTTGTTGGGATAACTGGCTGGGGGGGAGTAAAGTCAGAGATATTGAGGTTACGCTCTAGCGGGGGACGTTGAGGGAAGTTAACAATCTGCGCTGGCTGGGGTTGACTATCCACCTCGCAATTTTCAATTACCAACTCCAATGCGCCTGGCTCAGTCTCTCGACGAATGGGAGGTTCCGGGATTCTTTCCTGAGCTTCCCTCTGCACTCTTCGCAATCCAGCAGAGCGATTACTCCTGTTGATAGTATAAGGAGGGGAGATTGTATGTTGTTGTGGGGGGCTTCGGCGCTTCTCCCATCGTCTCTGTTCCTCTCTGTACCGTTTGTGATGTATCGGAGATCGCTGCAGTCGTTGACGTCGATGATCCGTGGGGGAGCCTTCCCTTCGTGGGGTTATTCCTCTGTGTCGCGCCGGTTCTCTGTGCCGCTCTGTAGGAGACATACGATTGCGCTCATCATGATGGAATGTTTGTGCGGGACGAGTTTCCTCACTAATGACGAGTTCTGAGTTCCTTGGTGTGATTTTGTTCTTGATGGGTCGCATTGTAGAAGGAAGGGTTGAGACCCGCTCTCCAAATGGTTTGCCGTGCCTATCAAGGCGTTGAGCGAAACCTTGGTTTCCTGAGTGAGTTCCTTGCGTTTCAGGAAGTCTTTTAGCTAGCGGAGCAGTTTGAATATCCTCATATGGGGATTGGTTGCGAGCTTTAGGGGGAGCCGGTCCTGATGAGAGCGCTCTTGAGGCATGTTCCACATATGGAACAGCAGCTGGTTGCAGCGTTTGGAGTGGGCAGTCCTGTGTGAGATGAGAAAGGCGTAGGCAGTATGAGCAATGATTCTTTAGTCCCTCATATTCCAAGGTGAGGAGACTCTCCTCTCCTGTATCGAAGTCCACCACGAGTTCTTTTATCAGGGGATTGAGTCCATTGAAAAGGACCCGCATCCTAGCTGAGGTTGAAGTAATTTCATACTTATCCAGCGCCCCCAAATCCAAAGCAATTTCATAGATCATCTTTTCATGCCAGAAATGGAGGGGTAAACCTTGGAGCTTAATCCAGAACGGGATTTGCGACGGGAAGGCATCAGAAATGATGGGTTCCCATCTCTCAAGGATGACCATCCAGTTGTTGCAGTGATACGGGCGATTAGCTAGGACCGTTTTGAGATCTTTCTCTGAGCTTAGACGGAATTGGAACCGGAACTGTCCCAAGTCTGCTCCGGTGACCGGGCCGTCGATGTTCCACTTCTTAGGGAGAAAGGATATGATATCCCTAACACATTGTTCCTGAGGGTTTGTTACCCTTCCAATCAAGGTGAGGGCGTTAGCTTGAATCAGAGCCGAGGTATCAAGTTCTGGCGCTCTGATACGGCGGCGGGTCCCAGCAGTGGAGTCTGAAGTGAGACCTTTTCCTTTTTCCTCTGTTGAGAATCGGCGAGACATTGTTGTAGATGCAGGCAGGGAGACGACGGTAGCACGGGGAGCGGATAACTGAGCAGCGCTGTAGCGGAGAGTGATGTCGGCGAGCGAAAACGGAGAGCCGGCTGAGGAAGAGCGACGAAAGAGCGACCTAGAGGAGTAGCGAGTCGACTCTAGGTGTCTCCACTACCTCAAGCAGAGTCAGTTGCAAGCTGCTGCATAGTAAGAGCTGAGATGCGAGGGAGTATGGAGTAGATCCGGCCGCTATCGTTCATTTTCCGGCGAGAAACGGTGGGGAGAAGCCCCGGAGGGTGAAAGGCGGTTTTTAGATTCAAATTTTATTACTCAAAAGGGAAGCAAACCAGGTGGGTGGGAGAGATCAGAAGAATGGGCCCACCAAAGTTAACCGAAAGGAGTAATAAACCGGGGAGCAAAAACCGTGGGTGGGAACGAAAACCGGGTCACAAGAGCGCCTCGCAATTCGTGCCTGAGAGCCTTACGTTGGCTTGCTCTTCCTACTAAAAAAAAACTAAATTATCAGCGATTTGTTCATTACTCTTTTTTTTTGTTATCTTCACAAAAGAAGCGAAAGTTCATCATTTTCTCAGAAGAAGAAAGAGAGAATCTTAGGGTTTAAAATATTCTCAGGCAAAACGATTCGTTTTTCTCGCATGTTTGTTCCTCTAACAAACTAAACCAGACACTCCATCCATTGACCTCGTAAGTTTCGCTCTCTCTCTTTTTCTGTTTCTTGTTTCTGTCTTCTTCGTTTGTCCAAAGATCAGTTTTTTTTTTTATGTTTGTTTGTTGATTTACCGTTTGGACAGAACCGATGTTTTTCTTAATTTTGTCAACTTAATTTTTCCTTTTTCTAATCTCTTACCCGAAATGGAGATTGCGTTTACAAATGTTGGGTGCTTCTTCTCTAATTTTCTGAAATTTTGTTTTGTTTTTTTATAATTCCCAAGAAGCTATCTCCTGTTTGGAGGAAGTATGCATGACCGAATTGAGAAATTAGGGTTTATGATGAAGCTCGAAAGGCTCCAAAATTTCTGATTTTGAGGTGTTGGGTTTGTAGAGATCTGGTGATACATTGTTGGGGGTCTGAAGAGGAATATATGATGTTATCGCCGTCGCCGAACACAGTAGCGAAAAGCTCTCTGGAGGAGATGCTCGAGTCTCTCCGGCAGATGGATGAGTGTGATCGGCCTCCTAGAGATATCCCGCCGGCGCTTCCTTCTCGGCCTAATTCAAGAGCTCGTCTTCCCTCCGCTCGCAGGTCTCTTCCGGCGAAGTTTAGTGTTTGCAGTGTCATGGGAGATCAGAATCAGAACGGGAGTGTTGCTTCTGGGGAAGAAACTGAGCCGGAGAAGAAAGAGGAAGGGAAGAGGAAAGAGAAGGATTTTGGAGTTAAGAGGAACAGTTTCGGTAGCAAGAAGATGAGGACTGGTCATGGCTCAGAGTCTCCGTACGCAGCAGAGAAGGAGGAAGGCGTGAAGGTTAGTCCGGTGGATAACGCGGAGGAGCAGAAACCTGAGTGGAACAATAATGTTGAGTATTTCATTAACAAGGTAAACTGATGATGCTGTCTCTTTTGTTTTCTTGTGATAAGTTGAATGAATCATCCATCACCAATGGAGATCATCTCAGAGGTTGAATTATAGTTAGGATGATAAATTAGGAATGAGTCTTTTATTGGTGACTTGAGCCAGTGAGATTTTGAAAATTTTGTGATAAGAAAAGTATGAACTTGGAGTGTTTTGTGGAAGCATATAGTTGTAATATGTTTGTGCTTGGTAGATAGCTTGTTTAGAGGTGTCCTATACTTGTGTTTAGTTTGTTTTTTCGACCTACGAAAATTGAGATCTACAACTTTGTTGTTTACTATGTTTGTATTGTATTTCAGAAACTTCGAGTTTGGTGTCGGGTTGCAAATGGGCAGTGGCAACTGGGGAAGATACAGTCCACTTCTGCTAACACATCGCTTGTTATGTTGTCCACTGCAGATGTAAGTTTTTTTTTTTGTAATGTTGTTTCACTTTCCATATGATATTGAAGAGTTTCTGCGTTTTGATTTTTTTTTTTTTTGATATCAAAGGTTGTGAAAGTGCCTACTGAAGATCTTTTCCCAGCGAATCCAGATGTTCTGGAAGGTGTTGAAGACCTTATACAGCTTAGCTATTTAAATGAACCGTCTGTTCTTTATAACCTTCGTGTCAGATACTCTCAAGACGTCATTTATGTGAGTTTACTGCAAACTCTTCTGATCAGTTTCTCACTTTTAGTTCTTGTCTAACTTTAGCGTTTCTCTCAATCTTTTTACAGAGTAAGGCAGGGCCGGTATTGATTGCGGTCAATCCGTTCAAGAGTGTTCAAATCTACGGAAATGATATCATCTCAGCTTATCAGAAGAAGGCTGTGGATGCTCCTCATGTTTATGCTGTGGCGGATGCAGCTTTTGACGAGATGATGAGAGGTGAGGAAACGCATTCATTATCACGCCTTTTGTATTTTTACATCCTAATTTGTCTTCCAGTGAGTATCTGGCACTTACATTTTTGAACCATTGTACATGCAGAAGAGAAGAACCAGTCTATAATCATAAGGTAGTACGAGTCTCTTCACTCTCAAGACGTTATAATTCTGAATGCTTTTGGTTAATTGATTTATTATTTATTGTTGTGCAGTGGAGAAAGTGGAGCTGGGAAAACTGAGACTGCCAAGTTTGCAATGCAGTATTTGGCAGCTCTTGGTGGAGGTAGCTGTGGAGTAGAGTATGAGATCCTTAAGACAACTTCCATTCTCGAATCTTTTGGGAATGCTAAAACATCAAGAAATGCTAACTCTAGCAGATTTGTAAGTTACCTTACTCTGTAAAATGTGCCAGCCATCAGCTTCACTGCCACTCTAAACCGTGTTATCTTAACTGGCGCAGGGTAAACTCATAGAGATTCATTTTAGTGCAATGGGAAAGATATGTGGAGCCAAACTTGAAACTTGTGAGTCTAATAATCTGAGCATCCATACGATTGTCTTTGTCATATTGTTTGGATCTGGAGCTCACTTGTTTCTTTTGTCTTCTTCTCCATGTTTTTGACACTTAACTCTTTGGTAAATGCCTATAGTTCTGCTGGAGAAGGTAACTTTGTTTCCTTTGAGAATCTTTTTTCATCTGACTTTCACTACTTAGCGATTGATCACTAATTGGTAGTATCATCCTTTGACCAGTCAAGAGTGGCTCAGCTGTTCAATGGTGAAAGATCCTACCATATATTTTATGAGTTGTGTGCAGGTGCTTCTCCAATTCTGAAAGGTAACATTACAAACTGAAATCTCCAACATTAAATTATTACTTAGTTTGACTTTGGCTAAACTATCATTTTAATGGTTACAATTGTAGAGAGATTGAAGCTTAAAACAGCAAGTGAGTATACCTACCTGAACCAGAGTGATTGCTTGACCATCGACGGTGTTGATGATACTCAGAAATTTCGCAAACTACTGGTAATCTCTCTCTGTTTCTTTTTCTTCCTGTGCTTGCTACTGGTTTTGTTAATTCTTTTTGTCTCAGTCCTTTCTCTACTTTTGTAGGAAGCGTTTGACATTGTTCAAATCCCTAAAGAGCATCAAGAGCGCGTGTTTGCACTGCTTGCAGCGGTGTTGTGGCTAGGGAACGTATCTTTCCGAGTTACAGACAATGAAAATCATGTGGAGGTGGTAGCAGATGAAGGTAGAATCATCTACTGTTTTTTTTAATTCATCAAAACCTGTAAACTTGGTGGTGATGGTCGCTTATCACTTTGCTGCCAATTTCTTACAGCTGTCACCAATGCCGCTATGTTAATGGGCTGCAACTCAGAAGAGCTTATGGTTGTTTTGTCTACCCTTAAACTTCAAGCTGGTACTGATTGTATTGCAAAAAAACTTACATTGCGGCAGGTAAACGTTTAATGTCATCATTTTTGATATTTTATTTTCATATATATAAGATGATGTATTATGAGTTTATGTGCCGTTTTAAATGCAGGCAACCGACATGAGGGATGGGATAGCAAAGTTTATTTATGCAAGCCTTTTTGACTGGCTTGTTGAGCAAATAAACATCGCATTGGAAGTTGGTAAATCGCTTACTGGGAGATCTATAAGCATCCTTGATATATATGGGTTTGAATCATTTAAGGTTAGTAGAAGTACCCATGTATGCTCTAGGTTTTGTATTAGTTCTTTTTTTGAAATATTGAGATGATGATGATGTGTTTCTCCTTTGTTTCAGAACAATAGTTTTGAACAATTCTGTATAAACTATGCAAATGAAAGATTGCAGCAACACTTCAACCGTCATTTATTCAAACTTGAACAAGAGGTGATCTTTTTGGTCTACATGATATGATTATGTGTGGTTTCTGCTTTACTGTTCCATTCAATATTATCTTTCTCTGTTTTTCAGGAATATGAAGAGGATGGAATTGATTGGACCAAAGTCGACTTTGAAGATAATCAAGAGTGCTTAGATCTCATTGAGAAGGTAACTAATTAATGGTCTGCTACACTTGTATCTGTAGTCCATTCTATATTCTCCAGAAGGAAAGAGCTAGAGATGTATATTACTTTGATCTGCACTAGAAAGACATTTCTGCATGTTTTTAAAAAGTAATCTTTTGCATATGTTTTGCTTGTGCAGAAACCCATTGGGTTGTTGTCTCTCTTAGACGAGGAATCAAATTTTCCAAAAGCAACGGATTTGACCTTTGCCAACAAGCTCAAGCAGCACTTGAAGACTAACTCCTGCTTCAAAGGAGAGAGAGGTCGAGCCTTCAAGGTTAATCATTATGCCGGAGAGGTCAGTTGATGCCTTTCGTTCAAACACTAGACTCTGCATACCTGATTATATGCAGCTTTTCTTGTATTATGGGACTTTCTCTGAATGATATTTTTTTTTTGTTTACAGGTTGTCTATGATACAAATGGGTTTTTGGAAAAGAACAGAGATCCGTTGCCTGCTGATCTTATCCATCTATTAGCATCATGCAACTGCCAGTTGCTCAATTTGTTTTCTACTAAAATACGTAACAAATCTCAGAAGCCGCTTATGTTATCTGACTCCACAAATCAAACAGTTGGGACAAAGTTTAAGGTAAACGATGCAAGCTTTGTTTTCGGTTACAATCTTCCTCACCTCACCTTGTTGTATCTCTCATTGTTAATTAATTACTTCTTACAGGGTCAACTATTCAAGTTGATGAACACGTTAGAGAACACAACCCCTCACTTCATTAGATGCATAAAGCCCAATTCGAAGCAGCTCCCCAGGGTTTATGAAGAGGATCTTGTTTTACAACAGCTTAGATGTTGTGGCGTCTTGGAGGTTGTTAGAATATCAAGATCTGGATATCCTACTCGTTTGACACATCAAGAGTTTGCAGGGAGATATGGGTTTTTATTGTCAGACAAAAAGGTCTCTCAGGATCCTCTGAGCGTGTCAATAGCTGTTCTGAAACAGTACGATGTTCATCCTGAAATGTATCAAGTTGGCTATACAAAACTGTACCTCAGAACTGGACAAGTAAGTAACTCTTCACGAAGAGTCTGTTTCCTAAATCATTGTCTTATCGATACAATTCTTATGCGCCTTATCTTCAATGTTTTTTTTAATAGATTGGTATCTTTGAAGATAGGAGAACGAAAGTTCTTCAAGGGATAGTGGGATTGCAAAAGCGTTTCCGTGGTCACTTGTCTCGTGAGTACTTCAAAAGCATGAGAAACGGAGCATTGGTACTTCAGTCATGTGTACGAGCTGTAATTGCCCGAAGGATGTTTGATGTTGAAGCAAAGCTCCATGCAGATTCTGTTTCTGAAGCAAGCACTGGAGAGTTAACTGCAGTCATACACTTGCAGTCTGGTAAGACCGTTCTGTCTCTTATTTGCTAAACATTTGGATTTTAAGGCTAATCATTCATTTTTTTATCTTTTGCAGCGGTTCGAGGATGGTTGGCTCGAAAACGATTCAATAGCATGCAAAGACAGAAAGAGTTACTCGATGTGACGACAGTATCAAAGAGGAAATCAGAAGACAAGGTACTTACTATCAAAAGAAAGATTGTCCACTTTCTGAATGAAACATTGTTACACTATATATAACTCTCTTTCTCGTTTGTGATGTAGGAGCAGTTCCAAGTTCAACCATCAGGTATGTCTGAGCTCCAGAAGCGGGTTTTAGAATCTGAAGCATCTTTAGTTCAGAAGGAAGAAGAAAACACAGCGTTGAGAGAGCAGTTGAGACAGTTCGAGGAGAGATGGTCCGAGTATGAACTAAAGATGAAGTCAATGGAGGAAACATGGCAAAAGCAAATGTCATCGTTGCAGGTTAGTTCTCCTCATTACTTAAAACTGATTCTTGACACAAAGTTTATGAAATGTTCCAATTTAGGATTTTGTTTTTACCTTTATTCAGATGAGTCTAGCCGCTGCTAGAAAGAGTCTAGCGACAGAGAATGTTCCAGGTCAAGCAGGAGGAGCAAGACAAGACACATCGGTATCACCTTTCGGTTATGAATCAGAGGACACAACGTCTACTACTGCAACTCCAGGGTTGAGAACACCCACAACTAACTTCACAAACGGAAACACTCCTGAACTCAGGAGCAGAGAGCTGAACGGAGGTTTGAACGCTGTTAATCATCTCGCGAGAGAGTTTGACCAAAGGAGACTCAATTTTGACGAAGATGCTAGAGCCATTGTGGAAGTGAAAGTTGAACCGGAGGCAACTGCTACAAACGGGCAGCAACAGCAACAACATCCAGAAGATGAATTTAGGAAACTGAAGCTAAGATTTGAGACATGGAAGAAAGATTACAAAGCTAGATTAAGAGAGACTAAAGCAAGACTCCATAGTGATAAACGTCGTCACCGTAAATGGTGGGGCAAATGAGACTAGAGCAGTCGCTTAGGTTTGTTGTATTAAGTTATAGATTGAGAGCATTGTAGATTCAGCTGAGAGATATGGTTTTTTGTTCTTTATAGCTTTTTTTTCTGTGCATAGCTAATAGAGAGTGTTGTAACTTGAGAGAAACAAGAAAGACTGTTCATGTATCATTTCATCAAGCTCCGGGTACAAACTTTGTTGCAAAAGCCCATGCATTGTTAGCAACAGGGTTATCAAGATGGTCAAGGAGATTCTCCAAAGGACCCTTTCCGGTAACAATAGCTTGAACAAAGAAGCCAAACATTGAGAACATAGCCAACCTTCCATTCTTGATCTCTTTCACCTTGAGCTCAGCAAAGGTAACCGGATCATCTGCGAGACCCAGCGGGTCAAAGTATTGCCCACCCGGGTACAAGTCATTGCCTTCACCAACACCATCAAGACCGTTGATGCGGAAACTGTTATGTGTGGTTATTGATGAAGAGGGTAAAGAGCTTCTAGAAAGGTTGAGGTGGATCTTATCCATTTGTGAATATTTCTTTATGCATAATAAACACATCACGTGAGGAAGCATGTGCGTAGAGAGGCTTCACGCAGAGTGTGTGACTGGAGGAGGACCCTTTACTATATAAGCAGTGAGAGGGGAGAGGGTTAGGGTTATCTAGAGTTTAGATCAATCAAGGTTAAAGGGGGAGGTGAGGGTACTCCATTATAAACCTCTCAAGGTTCCTGAGTGATTGTAAAGACAGTTCTATTTCAATATAATCGTTATCCAGCTTTGTATTTGCTTGATTCTCTGTTTGGGAATACATTTCACTTAACAGAAACCTTCAACTAGTCCCATTAGGATAACTTGGAAGCCAAGGACGGCTAAAATGCTCTGAGCGTGGACTAGGTTTGGGTTGCCTAAGTAGTCCAAACCGCCTTCTGAGAAGATTTGTGAACCGGCTTTGAACCAGACCGGCTCTTTGAAGTCCACACGGACCCATTTCTGAAGAACTTCAGGGGTTATGCAACCAAATGCTCCCAACATTGCCCATCTCCCATGGATCACCTGTGAATGATCATTAGTGTTTAGTGTTTACACAATTGATTTTTGTTTTTGTTTTGAGTGAGTGAGAGTTAGAGACAAACCTCAAGAGCTCTGTTTTTGGCAAAGGCTTCAGGGTCTGCGGATAAACCGGCAGTATCCCAACCATAGTCTCCGGGAAACTCTCCGGTGAGGTAAGACGGAGTTTGGACGGAAAAGGGTCCTAAGTACTTCACTCTGTCTGGTCCATACCAAAGATCATTTCCCTTCACATGTCAAATTTAAAAACACATTAGACACAAACCCAAGAAGTAAGATGAAACCTTTTAATATAAGATTGTTTAGGACAAAAAAACAGACCATAGTGTATTTGGGAGAGCCGAGAGAGACAACATCACGAAGAGGGTTAAAGCTGGTGCTTCTAGTCTGGCCAAGGAATGTTGTTGGGCACAAAACACTGCTTGAGCTAGTGAATGTTGAAGCCATTCTTCTCTCTTGGATTGAGCGGTTTGTTTCTCTGCGGTTTTGTTATTATTCTTTTCTGTTTGTTGAAGTGTTGAACTGAAGAAGGTTGACTTTTATGTAAGTGTATTGTGGATGAAAAGAGAATCTGAGAGGGGATATAGTTAGGAGTGAGATGTTGGGATTAGCCAATCAGGAAACTGCTTTAGATTTGAGGTATCTATAACTCCATCTCTTTTTATCCATCCTCTTTTTTGTCTTTGCCTATGTTATATGGATTATTAGTTTTATACATGATAAAAGAATACAACATTTTAGTAATTTTACATCGAATATGTCAATAGAGACATTGTAAATAAAAATAAAATCTTTTAGAAGCTAGGCAAGGTCGAGTACGAGTTTAACAAAACTGTATGAAAGACAAAAGTTTAATTAATGAAAACAAACAAATTTTGGAAAAATGAGAAAACACACTAACTAGACTCATTGTCTATTACTTGAATTTATAAATAATGATCTACTGTAACAACAATGATCAAAAGAAATAGAAATTCATGCTACCAAAGTTATAATCAAATTTTATTTTCCACTGATTTGATAATATCTTGTTTCACTTCAAAATTACATATATACATATAATGCGATGTCTAATAAACAATGAAACTTATGAAACAAATAAACTTATAATACTTTAAAAAAATTGATTAAATTACTCATATATTTTTAATACTGCATAAATTTGGATAAACTTTTAATAGATTAGTAAGTGTTTATTATTAATATCTATTCAAAAGAGTGTTTGTAATTTGTCTTGTCTATTAAGTTTCTTTTTTACAAAGAAGTATTTACCTTTGAAGTATATATAGAAAATCAAATGCTAGTTATTTTATAGTAACATATAACAAAGGAAAAGAACATTTAGTTTCCACGTAGTGGTAAAATTTATGGAAACAGCTGTTTTAGGTATAAACTTGACGGGCAAGGCTATTCCTTTTATATTAAATGAAGGCTTCATTTAGGGTTTCTTACTTGTTCAGTAATTTATGTTCATGTCTCTAATTCTGAACCGGCTCTCGAAGCTCTGTCTTGGGAAATCTCGAAGATCAACTCTTCCTCTACTTCTCTCTAACGGATTCTCATCTTCCTCGAGGAAAAAGCAAACCCCTCCCTGTTTCGTCGTCTCAGCTGAACTTTGTGAACCTTATGAAGCCTGTCTAGGAAAACTCGTTATTTCAGAGGTTCATAATGACATGATTAATCTGGAAAAGAAGGTGCGTCTTGAGTTGCTTTATAATGATATATTTGATAAAGTGGTGACGATCGGCGCATCTAATGGATGGGTAGCTACTTTGAACGGCCACGATGGAATCCTGCGTCTTCAAGATGATCTGAACCCGTATGCATCGTATACAGATCCAAAAAGCATTCCCCTGCCTCCTCTTGTGACTCTGCCACGTTGTCAGACCCAAATCGTCACTAACGTGTCAATGTCCACCTCTTCTCCAGAGGATGAAGAGTGTGTTGTGGCTGTCAAGTTCTTGGGACCTCAGCTCAGTTTTTGCAAACCAGCTCTGAGTAAAACCGAATGGGTCAACATCAGGATCGATAACCCATGCTTCTACTCCTCACGTGTTATGTTTTCCAAGAAAGAGGGCATGTTTCGCATTCTCGGAGCTGGAGGTCACCTCATGGGATCATGGGATCTCCATAATCACAAACACAAGATTCAGAGGCTGCGGTTTAAAAAAGTTCCCGAGTTAACCAAGACCACAAACGAGCTTATGGATTCGTGCTGCACGTACGAGCATTTGGTGGAGTCAGTAACCACCGGCGAAACTTTCTTGGTTAAGCAGTACAAGAAGACGGTCGAGATGGATGATGAAGGTTTTGCCAAAATGAGAACAGAATATTTAATGGTGTTCAAACTAGACGGTGAAGGCAATGCGGTTCACACTGAAGACATAGGAGATCTTGTCATTTTCCTCTCAATGTCTGAACCTTTTTGTCTCCGGGCTAGTTCTTTTCCTGAACTGTTCCCGAACAGTGTTGAAAGCTTGGATTACTGGGAAAATGTAACTGTTGAACTGGCTGACTACTTAGTTTTTAGAGGTTTTCGTCCATTCCTAGCCCCTTACCTTATTCCACCACAAAATATAGATTAGTAAATGTTTGTAATAGAGTCATGCATCCCCACAATTATAAGCTTTTGTAACTTCATGTTGTGTGCTGGTGCATAATTTCTATGGACCAAAATAAGTGCATATAACTTATGAATGCAAACGTGATAATTGTCTCTCTTTGTTTCTTAATCCTATGAACTGTTCATTTACCAATTCATCTAACCATATCTACTGACCAATATACTGCGAATCTAAAGTTAATGATCCATCAACTAAATAAATACTTGTATTTTTTATGTATATAAATAATTATTTAAAAGAAATATGAACAGTGTGTTGCATATGTATAAAAGACATTGATACAAAAATTGAGTTTTCGAACCCATA
The DNA here is from genome assembly GCA_019705995.1 of Raphanus raphanistrum x Raphanus sativus. Taxonomy (NCBI): domain Eukaryota; kingdom Viridiplantae; phylum Streptophyta; class Magnoliopsida; order Brassicales; family Brassicaceae; genus Raphanus; species Raphanus raphanistrum x Raphanus sativus. Next base: position 15,131,416 of record CM034036.1, on the reverse strand, counting down.
TTAAAAGAGTTAAAAGAATGATTTTAACCCAAAAGACAAAAATAAAATCGGACTTCTGATAGGCCGAACAAAACAAAATGGACTTCAGACCAAAATTTTGATATAAAATTTTGATATAAATTATTCTTACAAACAAGGTGGAAGAAGAATTCGAATTCAGGTTGACTGGTGACATTTAACAAGATTTTAACAAAATGAGGTATCAGAGTATCGAATGATTGTGTAGCACTTAATTTATAAGCCTTAACCTCAAACTCGGGACATAAATTAAAATATTATTTTATTATATAATATTTATTAACTAAGTTATTAAACCTTAGCATATAATTTTTGCTTTATTTTTCTAAAAACCTACTTAATATATGGGATAATTTGTTAACTACCTTATTTAAGATTGTATATTTGAAAAATATACTGTTTTAATATTATTTTAAAAACTACACTTATTTATGTCTTATAAGACTCTTTTGCCCTTATTTAACTTTTAAATTAAAAACATTTTAATACTGAAAAACTCAAAATTATTAGTATTGTATTAATCATTTATGCAATATTTTTTTGAATTTTAATATTTCACAATTAGAGTAAACTATAATGTATTCAAATTATATATGGAGAACTATTGAAATATTTAACTTTATCTAAAACATAATCTCTCAAAATCGTGGATATTCAGGATAAACATAATCTTCTCTCTACCGATACTCAGGAAACCGTTGCAGCCACAATTGAACATAATCTCATATTCGAATACTCATATAAGATTATGTTTATGCTCCATTTTGCACAATTGTATTATTTCCGAAGAACGAATGCAAGAATTTTACATGAATATGTCAAAAGATTGTGAATGTTTTGGTTGACTTTACAAGAAAAAACGTTATGTATTGTATTTTTTTTTCTAACGACCATTATGTATTATTTTCTAAATAAACCATTATTTTTGATGAAATAAGAAAACTATGATGGTTATAAAATGTATCATTTTCTTTTGTCGACTACCCATCTTTATTAGATCAAGTGGTGGTTAGACGAGCCGATTCTCCGAGGAACATCTTCGTCTGATTGAGTCTGATCTGTATGGGAGAAAATATAACCTCTGATCCTTGCTTCTTTAGCCAATGCGTCCGTCCGGCCATTCCTATTTCGGGGAATATGAGACAGTTTCACATCCTCAAAACCCTCATGTAATCTCTGGAACATATGGATCTCTGTCGCACATGTTGGCCAATCCTCCGGGTTTGTAGTCATGTCCACTAAGTCTAAACAGTCTGTCTCGAACCGTATCGTGGTTATCCTCATGTCTTTCATACATGAAGCTGTCTATAGTAAACATTCCATCTCAGCATGTAAAGATGAGAGGCTCCTGCTGCACCCTCGTAATCCAAAGTATTCAGGACCCATTTGATCCTTAAAAATCCACCCTAAACCACTGATACTGCCATTATTGATCCATGATGCATCAATTTGACAGGTAGGGATTCGGGGTATCTTAGAAGGCATTGTCTCAATCTCTGTAGTATGAGGATCGTCATGATCCTCGTTTCCTTCCTCCTTTTGTTAGCTTTCCTCTAACTTTCCGCCTCAAGAGATGTGTGTTGGAGAGTGTCAATCGAAGATACGATTTTCCCATTAAAGAGTGTCGTTCCTCACCTTCTAAATGTACCAACAGATTCATGAAAAAGTATCGAATTGTGGTTTCAAGGGAGCTACCTCTTTTTTCTTCCAAAACAGAAATTTTATATAAAATGTACTCGGGAAGTAATCCGGAAAGGACGTATAGTCTGATAAAACCCAAACCTGCATCGCTGAGGGACATTTAAAAAGAAGATGGTTAATCGACTTCACTAAACCAGCACATCTAGAATAACTCCTATCGGTTTCTAGGTGTCTATAAGTGAACCTCTCTACCATGGCCACATAGTCAGAGATAGCCTTCCACAAGAAATGTCTCATCTTACTCGGAACTTTTATTTTCCATACATGACTGTGAAGGCTCTTGATACTCGGTTCTAGAACTCTTTACAAGAATTTTACATGAATATGTCAAAAGATTGTGAATGTTTTGGTTGAATTTACAAGTGAACCGTAGAACGAAGACAAGAATTTTATATGAATACGTCAAAAGATTGTGAATGTTTTGGTTGACTTTACAAGAAACATTATGTATTGTATTTTTTTCTAACGATCATTATGTACTATTTTGATGAAATAAGAAAGCTATGTTGATTATAAAATGTATCTGAGAGTCTATATTCTATAACAAGAAAATCATCAAACTCCAAAATCACATGTTCGATGATTGTGTATTCCTTCTCAGATACAAAAAGAAGAAGATGGACTACAATGATTAAAAAGAAACGAAAACCAGAAGTTCTAAACAACGAATATCAAATTACATATTCTCTTGTTGTATAACTTAAAACTAGAGTTTGACCCGCTCGCCCGAGCGGGTGTTAGTTTTAAGTTTTTTTATAAATATATATAGCTTTTAATCAGTGATATATACTTTTAGATATAGGACGGATTCGGATATCCGGAAAATTTAGGTATACGGATCAGTGATTTTAGTATTCTAATTTAGATATGTGCCTTCTGAATATTCGGGTTATAGATATCTGTTTAGACATTATGATATCCATGAGTATTTTAGTATTCTGATTTAGATACGGATCGCGTATCAGATTTGAATCCCGGATAATAAGTCTCATGCCTATATATTATAATATACATATACCTCACAAAGGCTAAAGTAATCAAAATATTTTAATTAAAAATGTAAATGACATTTATACTCCTACGGCTAAATATAATATACTTGTAGTTTAGATTTTAAGGGTGGAGTTTAAAGGTGAGGTTTAAATTTTTTGAAAATTAATATTTAAATTTCAAAACTTTAGTTTTAAGTATAGGTTAAAAATTAATACTAAAATAGTCATGTACACTAATAAATCAGGTTTTAATAGGATTAGTTATTTTGGTTTATAATTTGAATTAAAGTATAAAAAAACATAACAAAATTTTGGATTTAGATATATTTGTAAACCCATTAAATAACTCGTGTTGAGATAGATTTATAAAACTATCAATATATTGGGGGAATTTGAACCTAATCTATTTGAACCAAATATGTAAACCTAATATATTTGAAAATAAGTATGCTTTATCACTAATTAGGTAGAAAGATCACAGTATCTTTGCTGGCCTTATTGATGAATGTAATTTCATATTTGTGAAAATGAAGTAGAGTATCATATTAATTTAATATATCTCGTATCAATAAAATATTTTATCATTTTTAGTGAAGAAAATAGCACACAAAAATAGTTATAGTATTTTGGAATTTTATGTTTTAGAAAAATATTTCAGTTTTAGTTATTTATTTTTGTTTTAAAATCATCGGTATTTAAATTAGAAAATTATTAAAAGTGAAACCTATTATTTTAGATTGTTGGGAAATATATTTTGTTAATGTATTATTTGAAAATGTTTGGTTAGCATAATGTTATTTTAAAAATATTCTTATTGAAATTTTGATGATACTAAAGACAGAAAACATTTATTTTTAGTAATTATAAAGTTGGTTAATTGTAAGATATATATTATCATCGGTAATATTTATATATTGATTAAATTTCTAATATATATATAGAAATTTTGTACGTCGGTTGAAAAATCAAAATGAATTGGTACGATTTGCATAATCTATACTATAATGAGACACTTGAATCACTCCTGATGCGACACATCAGCATTTTCGTGGGATCCACTTTAAAAATGTGTTAAAAATTGTCGAATCCATGGTTTGAACCCAGATTACTAAGATACAACCTCCAACATTTATACCACTGAACTAATGGATAATTTATACATTGATGGCCGAAACTAATATATATTTATGAAGGTTGGAAGCTATTACTTCTTGGGATTTCTCTGAAGGCGGGTCTGCAAATATATTATGGGATTCATTTTTAAATGAGCTTCATCATGTTATATTAAGAAATAGGTTAAGTTTGCAACAATTATAGTTTTCTCATATTGTAAATCGTCGTTGTTTAACATGAGTTAGAATTCTTTTCATCATTGTATCGGACTCAGTTATAAAGTTGCGCTGTTTTTCTGTTCGTAATTTTTTTTACTGGTGAACTATTCATCTCCCCATCTTAAATCGCTTGATCATAAATATTTATGATTTGTAGCCTCTCTGTAAACCATATATATATGTCCGATCGGATCTCGGTTCGGGTCCGGGTCCTACCCGATACCCGCGGATCTAAAAAAAGAGGACCCATATAGGTACCTATAATTTTTCGGATCGGTTCCGGATCAGGTATTTTTGGGTCGGTTCCGGATCGGATCCTCGGATCCGGGTAAAATGTCCATGCCTACCACGATTACTAAACTTTACAATAAAACATTAGGAAAAACAGTTTCAATTTTATGATCAACAATTCAAATAGTTAGAAAGACAACAAAAACAAAACTCCACAGCTCAAACAAACCACTAAAATAAATATTTATATAATAATAATCTTCATTTTGTATTGAAGATATTTCTTCGATAAATTTGAAAATAAAAATATACATTAAGCAATTGTGAAGGTCAACATTTTATGCAAATAAAAAATATTAATATTTTTTATGGAAGATTAATATTATGAGAAGAATTTACAATTTTTCTTATTTGACCATTTTAAATATCATAACAAACAAAGAGAAAATTAGTCTTCATAACAAGAAGAATTCAATAAATCACCGTAATTAAATACTAAAACATTAATTTCAATATTTAACATCATAGTAAATACACTATATAAACAAAAGTAAAAATAAATAGACAAAAATAACATCAATTCCTAACAACCTATAAACATATCTACGATGTAATAAGCTTTCACAACCAAACACAAACATGAATAACACTCACTTCTTACCCATCGACTCTCACACCAAACAACATCAACAAGAGCAAATCCTAGAAATTACTCTAGGTCTATATACAAAGACCAAACACACAACAATCATCGATTCCAGGTACCATCAATTTTTGACAATCAAGGTAATTACAATAACTCAGTCGCTGAATCATTAGATTTCATGTTATCATATCATGACATTCATCATCCCGACTCTACATTCCTTATTGAAGAGACTAACCAATATGTGATGAATTTAATGAGGGAAAACCATAATATTATATCTCAACATCTTCAAGTTACTCTCGCCATTAGAGACTACAATCTAAATGCAACCGCAAGACTTGACGTTGATCTAATCATCACGGACCTAGAAGTAACCCGACAATGGAAGAGGAAAACCATATATGCACCATCTGCTTTGAGGATTATACGAATGTAACCAATATTTCGACACTCACCTGCAGTCATAAATTTCATTGTCTTTGCATTAATCATTGGCTACGTACAAATATAAGTTTTCCAATGTATCGGGAAAGTAGTTTATGAGCCAAAATAAGCTAATAATAAAAAATAATTTCATGTTTCAAACTCAAAATTCATTGTCTCATTTCTTACTATTCTTGGTATAATCATCAAACAACATTCTGTAAATATTCAAGGGCATAATCAATGGATAAAATCACATACACAAAATCATCCGATACATCAACAACGTCACAAGCCCCGCGCCTGCGCGGGGGCTATGCAACTAGTGATTAGAAGTATAGATAGATCATGTTTTCATTTTTATGCTTTAATGTAATTGGTTAACTGAGAGTTATATAATTGATTTATTTATTTTATGTATACAAATGTTACGGTTTTTTTTCTTATTAAGTTGTTACATACTATTAAATAACTATTTTAAGATAATGAATAAATTCTTAAATTCTCCAACAACTTTAGTATAATACTGTGAGATATGGGCATTTATAGGGGATGTTAGTTTTAGGTAATGTCGTTTAGTATATTTAGGAAATACTGGTGTTAGTTCATTAGAAAAATCATATATGGATATTCAAATAATTTCCAAAAGATTGTAATTTAAAATAGGGACAATTTGAGAAGTATCCTATTTTTAATTTAAAATTTGAAAAATATACTTATATTTTTAAGTTTTGAAAACTACACTTTTTGAAATGTGATAAGACATTTTTATCCAAGTTTGAACAAAAAGATACGTACTCTAACAACTAAAATACAAATTCAAAATTACTATTATTATTGTTTATATTTATGAAAATACAATTTTCCTGATTTCATGTGTCCTCGTAGATCTATATAATAGTCGGAGAAAACAAAATTCTACCAGAGCAACATCAATGTATGTGGATTTTAGAACTGGTGCAAAGTTTCTTGGATTTATATGCTTATTTACTTCATTCTGTCAATTTCAAAGGAAATGTATCCCAACTTATTGTTCGCGGGTTGACGTTCAGTTGGTGTTTATGTATATGATGTCTGAGCAAACTAGTCTAAATTTCCAGGGTCAAATTCAGTGCGTTGAGCATTCTAAACAGGCTTTGGAAAGTTGCTTAGAAGATCCATCACTCATGTGACACATACATAGATCGTCGGTACTGTAAAGAATATTGCTTTTGATGTCTTATGAATCAAAAGAAAATCAAAAAGCTATAGAAAGTTTATTCAGGTCTTTCTTTCAATAGATGTAATAACAATCTTAATATGATAAGAAATCATGTGATGAAACTACTGCGATTCTAGATGTTGGCTGGACAAACTAAAGAGACGATGTTGTGATATTAGATGGCCAGAATATACAAAATTAAATTACACCAAAAATATTGGTGAAAAAAGAACACAAACATATATAAACAATACAAAAATGGAGAACTAGATGAAGAAGATGATGATGATACACGTAAATGGAGACCTAAAAGAAGGATAGAGAGGAAAGAGATGACACGGAAAAAGAAGAAGTAAAAAGGTTTTTTTTTATCCAAATAAATGTAAAAATAGTATAATAAGATATTACACCGATTTAGGAGTATTATTTACATCAAAAATCTTTAGGATAATTATATTTATTCATATAGGATAATTTAGTAATTTTACATAAATAGAAGTATAGTTTTCAAAAAAATTAAATAAAAGTGTAGTTTTCAAAATAAAATCTCATATAGATGTATTTATCCAAATTTTCCCTTTAAAATATAATTGTAATGGCACTGTTATAAATATTGAAGTATATCAAGGGTTATCTCTTATTTGTACTTCACTTTTAATAAGATAGATAAAGGGAAAATTTGGAGAAATGCACTCCAATAAGACTAAAATTTGAAAACTTCACTGTTATTTAAAATTTTTGAAAAATACACTTATATATATATATATAAATTTACCTAATTGTCCATTCTTAATATTTCTCTATTTCTAATATATTGTTTAAAATTGATTTTTTAAAAATGTATCATTACAGAATCTACCAATTATTCCTTTAATGTGTCTATACAATATATTTCCCATATCTTTTAAATAATATCTTAAATTATTTAATTATTTTTGAAAAATTATTAAACGAGAACGCAGAGCTAAAGCTCCGGCTACAAGCAATGGAGAAACAAGCTCACCTTCGTAATGGTAATAACCAATGTCTAATCCTTTCTATGCATTTTGATGTCTGTGATCTTAATCTCTTGCTTTTGTTTTTTTTTTCTTGTTAGCTTTAAACAAAGCATTGAGGAAAGAAGTGGAGAGGATGAAGATGGAAACGGGAGAGATCTCTAGTAACTCAGATTCGTACGATATGGGAACGCAGCAGGTTCAGTAGTCTCCTTCAACGTTCATGGCGATACCACCATATCATCATGGCTCGATCAACAACGGCCAAGATATGATGCAGCAGATGCGAGGGTTCGATCAAAGCCGTCAGATGGAGATGTCGAATTCTCAGAGTGTGTCGGAGTTTCAGCAGAATGGACGGTTGCAAGGGCTAGAGATAAGTAGCAATAATAGCTCGACCTTGGTTAAATCTGAAGACCTTCGCTCTCTGCTAGTGAGAGTAGCTCTGCGTATTGACAAAAAAAAGACTACGGGGGCTGAGAATTACATCTGTTATAGGCTTTTGAATTCATTTGATTTTGATTCACTTTCGATTATTTATCAATTCTTTTTCTTATTTATTTGGAGTTAGAAATACCAAGAAAGGACGTATAAAGATTTGTGCTGGTTTGATGTTGTTAAGTTGGTCACTGTGAGTTGTATTGCTTTGTTACTTCCATTGTTTGGTGTTAAGTTGGTCACGGAGATTCTTAATAAATTCGTTTTCCGCTTTGAAAACAATGTTGTTGTTTGCTCTGTTTTCTTTTATTTTTATTCATGCTGTTTTTCTTTTAACAATGTGAATTAATTATTGAAATCTCAAATTTGGATAAAAACGTCAATTCACAATTAAGGAAGTGTATTTTTCAAAAATCAAAATAGAAACTACATTTATCAAAAATCAAACTGTTATTGGAGTAATTTACAAATTATCCCTAAAATAAAACATATATCATTTGTTTTTATTTTTTCTATTTCTATTAATTTTTATTTAAATATTAAAATTATTTACTCTCAACAAGGGTAATTTCATCACTTCACTTATAAACAAGTTTAATTTTAAAAAAAATAAAGATACGGTGTAGTTCTTAAAATATAATCTCATTTGGTGCCATTTTTTCCCAAATTTTCCCCTTAATATATAGCTAATAATTGAAAATTTGAAAAATTGAAAAAGACTTAATATTAGTTATCAAAATAGAAATCGGGACACTTAAAAGAAAAATATTAATTACATAAAATTACTTAATATATGAAATAGTGGGTGCATTTAAAAAAAGAAGTTGATACTATAATTGAATGTTTAAGTCCATTTTGTTGACAGAAAAAAGGTCCATTTTAAGAGAATCAAAGTGACTTTAGGCCGAAAAAAGAAAATACCTGGGCCTCTGGCTTAGACCAAACAAAATGAGATGGACTTTAGACCTAAATTTTAATAAAAAATTTCAGAAAACAAGGTGGAAGTGAGATTTGAACTCGGATTGAGGATCGCGATGACTGAGATTTTAGCCAAGTGAGCCATCTGTCAATTTGGTAACGTGCAACTCTATAATATTTGTTTCTTTCGTCTGACATCCTTATCTACCACATGGATCTCCCCCTGAGTCCCCGACGACTTTTAATTATATTCGTACCTTTTAAATAAATTGCTGGGAGTTTTACCATGTACCACATCTGCGCGTCGATAGGTAAGAGTCGCTTTTTTTGCGCATGTTCTTAACGGAAAAAAAGAGTAAGAAGAGAGGACAACGCTATAAAGAAAAAAATAAATGTCTTTGTACAAAAAGTAGGTAAAATTAACTACTCAGATTTTGAGGAACTCGTAAATTAAAATTAACTACTCAGAATTTTGAGGAACTCGCAAATGTTCTTGTACTGTCAGTTATAAAGAAAGACGGCTACCTTTACCTTTTGTTGTACCACCTGCAACCAAAAAATAGACTTAAACTAGATATTTGCGTGGGCAGTAGCATATCATTTTTATACACAAAGTTTTAAAATAAAAAATGTATTTTTATGTTGTGTGAAAGAATTGAATGAAAATTATGTCACACATAATATAAATTAAATAAAAGGGAAGTAACAAGAACTAAGTAATTGTAATAAATACAAAAAAGTTAAAGCCTTTTCGAAAAAAAAAACAAAAGTCTCAGTTAAAAAAAAATACAAAAGTATAATAAAGACGTACTTTATGATAAATTGGCTTTAGCAAACAACAGTGCATTCATTTTTTTCTGTCAATAGTTAGTATCTTGCTGCAAGGTTGATCCCCATAACATAATGTTTTATCCCAACTGCCAACTACTTTATAAAAAATATTTACAAGAATAATGCAAAGTGTAAACTAATAGATTATAATATTTAGTCATGCTAAACTTTAATTCTGTTACTATATGCAATTGTACAAATACAGATAAATTTAGATCTTTTTATAGATATGTAATTATATATATGTAATATAATAACAATAAATAATAAAGTAACTCGGAAGTAAAATTATTTCTTGTCTGTTTTTAGAAATAAAATTTATTGTAATTTTAATTGTTTACTTTAACTTCAGTTAACTTGAATTTTTTTTTTTTTTGAATTTTAGTTAACTTGAATTTATGATAGAGAAATTATGGTTTCTACCCTACAACATTTAGATGTTTACGTTTATGTGTATGTAGCTTATATCTTGTAGTTCTATCTTCATAAATAAAATTTATTTGAATATTAATTCTTATTTTTTAACTTCAATTACCTTGAATTTATGATACGGAAGTAATAAGTTTCTAGTTTCTACCATACACCATACAGGAACGTTCCTGCATGATGATAACTTTTTAATGAATTTCTATAACTATTCCTAGATGCACTTCTTAAGAATGTAAATTAAGATTGTTCAAAAAAAGGAATATATATTAAGTATTACACAAATCGTAGGGGAGAGAAAAAAGTGGGTCACATTTGGGCAAAAACAAACAAACCCAAAAATTTAATTAAATTTAGAGAAACATCTTTTTTTTTGGTCAAAGAGAAACATTCCTAATGAGGCTCAAAAGTAACTTACATCTAATAGAAAGTAATTTATTTAGTTTTTTTTGTACAAATTAGAATTTATTTAGTTTGTTTATTAAATATTGAGCAATATCCGAGTCTAACCAAGATCTAAAGTAGTGTCCAAAAGATTACGCTCCAATATCTCGACTCAATCCTCAACTTCGAATTTCTAATTACTAGGAACAGACAAATTAATGTTGCAACCGACATGATGAAATGAGTTACTGAAATTGATTTTCCCCATTTCATGACGAATCTCGATTTTTGTAAGTATGAGAAAGAATAGTGAGGTTACCTAATATAGTAACCTACGAGTATTTTCTAGGACTGCGGGGACTAGCTGGTCACTTTTAATGGTCTGTTTCGAATTCTGGACACATATTTTTAAGATAAAGATCCTAGACAAAAGGTGTTAATGTGATCTATTTATTGACACATATGAATACTTTTAAAAAGGTGTATCATTTGAAAGTCCCCGTCGAAACAAACGTTATGAGAAAACTTTGGATTAGTGTATATATATAAATTTTAACGTTTGCACCAAAACTATATTAAATCTTATAATGGTGGGAATGCATCACGTCTCTCATGATAAGTATAACTTCACCTCAACTGATACATCTGTTGAAAGTGCGTGAATTTTCCCACATGATCTACTATTAAGATTAATGGAATGGGAAGGTTTAATTAAATCAACACATTTGCCTCATCAATTTGTTTTTATTCCCGTATTTTGATTGAACCTTTTCAGTATAAGTTCTTTGACAATGATCTCAGTTCTCGTGTGATATTGCTCTATCTTCTTGTAAAATTCAAGATCCAATCAGAGACTTAACCAATGGTACTGTTAGATCTGTGGCCAATCTCTCTTTTAATACAGAAGATCTTCCAGTTTCAGTTAATTAAGTGATGGATATTGTTGTATGGCACATGAGACTTGTTCACCCTTCATATTTTAGATATATGCTATTTTAGAGGATTTGGGGACATCGAAGTTCAAGTTTAAACGCAGTGCTTATTTCCATACATGTCCTTTGGAAAAGCAGAAAAAAAATCTCTCATATCCATCTTCAAGCAACATTTGTAATACAAACTTTGAGCTATTAATATATGGGAAGCGTTTTTGATCAATCCCATTGATGGATATCAATGTTCTAACAACCGTCGATGGCTATTTCAGAGCCACGTGGATATACTTATTTTGTGCAAAGAATGAAGTTTTAAAGGTATTTCATTCGTTGTACTAGTTTATAACTAGTCTAATATTAGAGTCAAATAGATCAGTGTGACTAGATAAATGCTCTTTAACTTCGGTTCTTGCATCTACCAAAAAAGGTATTGTGGCTTATCTTTCATGTCTTGAGACTCTGGAGCATATATAATTCAATCGTTGAACACAAACATCAATATATAGTGCATGTTACTTGAGCTTTAAATTTCCAGTCCAATGTTCCTCTGAAACTATGGGGAGACTGAATGTCTGTAATAAGTTGGGTGGCACAATCACTAAACCTTCTATAACTCATAGAGACTATCGAGAATGGCCTAGGTGCTGTTTGATCCGGTCATTAAATTGAGATGGTTAAGTGTCAATTGAGCTAATTATAAAATATTGTGAAAAATGTGAATCAACCTTGAAAGAAACCAATAAAATAGGAGAGAAACTCGACTGAGGCAAATACTTATTAATTGTGAGTGAACCATTTACATCCCTTAGACATGTATTTACACAACATTAAACCCTGATATTCCTTTTCCATTTATGAAAACTTATTTATCTACTAAAAGTGGTTTCTACGATGATCACATATTCGATTAAGCCTCTTATGTATCTTTGAATCCAATTGTTAGAGTCCAATGACTTCTATCAAGATTCAACATACACTTTCTTATACGTAACTAATTGTTTGAACACAGTATAAGGGACTTGTGCTATATCTCCGATCTTTTCAGCAAATTTAGGATACTGTTTTATTAAAACTATGGTGTGTTTCGTCAGAAGTGAAAAAAACGGTTTTAACTTTTCCATATAGAATAGTTTATTCAATATTTTGTATCATTGTTTTATGATAATAAATCGGTGTAAAAAGCATAGTCATTTTTGTTAGACATTTATTTATTTTATTATCTAATTTATAGTAAACTTTAGTGAAAATTGGCATACAAAAAACTATATTACTCTAATCCACTTTTTAAATTTAGCTAGTGATTACCCTAAATACATTAAATTCATTTGTGTTGCACTGATTACAACTAGTATCAATGTGGTCTCTCTCTCCATGAAAAAAGCGCTATCTTATTACTATTCCTAATAATTACAAAAACTTTAATACTATCTACCAGCAAGTAGCTTTCTTATATAGAGGAGACGAAAGGTGAGAGAAATCATATCACTATTTCGTTAAAAAGGATGTTTAGAGCTTTCTCTAAGTTTCGTCGTTTCCCTCCGGCTCATTACAGGGCACGTACCTTGAGCAGCATCAGAGAGGACCTTGGCCCTTTTGCTACTCAGGATCAGCCTATGCCGCCAACGGCACCTTCTGGCGATGATGATGACGGGCCAATATCCAAGAGAGAAGTTTGGGCTCGTAAGTTGAGGTTGAGAAGGGAGGAACTTCAGTCGAGTTTCAACAGCTCCACTAAGAAGTTAGTTAAGATGGGTTGGGATTTGGCGGAGACTGATTGCCCAGAGAAGAAAAGTGTTCTTTACGAGAGGATTGGAGAGACCTTGAGGAAACAAAAGGAGGTGAAGCGTGACATGGAAAAGGTGGATAATGAGCTATTGAGGATGATGTCAGAGGATGGAAGCGGTGGTAGTGATGGTGACGCCGGAGACGGCACTGGTGGTGACGGAAGCGGTGGCAGCAAAGGCAACAGTGGTGGAGACGGTACTGCGTAAGTTCTTAATTTATCGTTGGCTTGGTATTAAGGAATGGTTGTTACGGAATGCTTGCGTGCGTCTTATTTTAGTATTGTTGTTAACGAATGACTATGATTATCTATTTTTAAGTAATGTTTGTGTTAAGGAATGATTGTATGCTTTTAAACGCTTGTGTTTTTGTGTCTTATTGTAGTATTGTTGTTAACGAATGATTATAATTATCTAGTTTTAAGTAATGTTTGTGTTAAGGAACGATTGTATGTTTTCAAGGAACGCTTGTGTTTGTGTGGTTTATTTTAATAATTTTGTTAAGACTTATTAATCTCATCAAGGGTTGTTAAAAACTAGTTAAGACTTGTTAAAAACTAGTTAGGTCAATAACTGACCAATAAAAAACAAAAGATATTGATGTAATCTAGTTACTCATATATACATTTCGAATTTTTTGTTGTCTTTGGTACAGTGTTTTATACCTCATCAGGTTTGCTCACTCATATACTACTTAATAACAAACATATAATATAAACATATGATAGTTTAAACTATAACTGGAAATATCTGGAAAAAAAAAACATATTTGGAAAAATATGGAAAAAATATGATATCTCAAAACATATTTCATCTAACGTTAACCGATGCATGCAAATCAAGCCTTACTAATTCGACTAACTGAAAAAGAAAATCTGAAAGCGTTTCAATATTTATTAACTATCGTATATCAATCAACATTAACTTCTTCAATTTATGTCAAAATTTAATGTATCGTTTCCCTTTTATTTGTACACCTAATTGAAAGCTGTAGCTATGCTCTACGTATGCATGAGTATGCATGAGATAAAAGAGCTGTTTTATTTGTATTATAATCATAATATACAAAAAAAAACATTAATACTGGCGAGTACACATATGTGCATACACTTCCCATTTTTTATGACAGTGCATATGTTTTCCCTTGTACTTACTAGGCACGATTTCTGCAAAATAGAGACCATTAAAACAAAATAAATCCCTGATAAGACTTATAAAGCATATGCTAGACTATACTAAAGCATTTTTCTTAACCAAAATGAAATACCTGAAAGATCATCAGTTTTTGTTTGTTAGAAATTTATCTATCTTATTACTAGTAGAATTTAGATAGCTAATCGAACCATATAAATGAATGATGATCTTTAGGCAAAATTTGAAGTAATCACTAATCAACACTGGACATAAAGTATCTCTAACTCCATACCTTTTATATTTTGTCAAATACGCAAGGATAAAATATTTAATTAAGCGTTTGGAAATATAAACTCATAAACAAACAATTTATACACTCAAGCCTTTAAAAAGAACAATCTATACACTCGGGCCATACAATTACATTATTATCCTAATTCTGAAATGAACACTGATTTGAGAAAAAAAAATGAACACTGATTGTCTCATGTAGCATCAACGACAATACCTTAAAAGAGAAGAGAAAAATGTACAAAACAACATTCTCTGTACATCTCACAACAACTAATTATACCTCTCCGTTTAGAATAATAATCGATGGTTTTGTGGCCGATAAGGATACAGAAGAGGGTGATCCAGTTTGTTTGGAACCATTTACAAATAAAAACAGGAGTCTAACTAGAAACCACCATAGGTCCATAGAAACACTAAGAGCAAATAGGAAATGAACAAATAAAAAAATATTTTAGGTATGAAGAAACATTATTATTCCTTCTTAATCTTAGCCGAGGAACAAATTTCTTTATAATACTATACAAAAATGAGAAATAATATAAAGAAAAACTATTGCTCATAAGTGATGTGATTTCCTAAAAATGTTACCATTTAAAGCCGTATTTGATGACATGGTTACCATGTTTGGTCTTTATTATAGTAAAGTTCCAAATGGTCACATAAAAAAGTTAATGGAAATAATGAATTACTATCCATTTCTAAATATTTACACCGTTTATGAAAATATTTGTTACATATAGTTTTTGTCATTATTTTAGTTTTAAGAACTATATAGGACAAAAAACATACTTTATCAGACTGGTAATAAAAATAATAATAAATATTCTTTTTTGTGTGTTCTTGTTCATTTCTTTTCCTTTCATTTCTGCTATTAATTTAGTGGTCACCATTTTTAACCTCATAATTATGAAATCAAAAGTGAACCGGCAAAACAAAATCCCTTGTATACTAAAACAAGAGCATTACAAAACTTTGTATCTTTTTTCTGTTCCATCTATTTTTATTACAAGCGAAAGCCCAAAACATACAAAGTACAAAAAGCCAAAAGCTCAAACTATAACAACTAAAGAAAATAAACCAAATGGGCCGAGCCCAAACCCTTAAAACCCTACACGTTATACACACGTGTTACTCCTCAACAAAGGAGGAGACACATATCGCCAACCTCATCAAACTATCCCACTGTCGGCAAAACTAAGCGGTCATTCGCCCGAATACCACACGGAGCAAATAACTTCGATTCATTAGCCTCCCCTGAACAGGAGCCACATCGAAAACCTTGCATCTTCTGATTCTCCTTACGCCGGAGATAGGCCTGGGCATTCGGATTACCGGTTCGGATCCGAATCAGATATTTCGGATTTCGGATATTTCGGAACTAATGAAAATAGTATCGATCGGATAATTTAAAATTTCGGATCGGATACGGTTCGCTACCTGTCATATCCGGTTCAGATCTAGTTACATCCGAAGTAACAAAAAAATTAACGGATCCGGTTAATATTTATAAATTTAATATATATATATATATATATAAACTTTAAAATACACTAGATTTTGATCCGCTCAATCGAGCGCGATTCTAATTTTATTTATATATATATATATATATATATATATTTGTTTACATTAGTATGGGTCTATATTTTTTAATATTAATCATATATTTAAATATTCATTTATTATTATTTTGTTTTGTCAACCAAATATTTATTTATTTAAGCTTATTAATTTTAGATAATATATTGTTGTATATATATAAATTTAAGATATGTTAATTTGTATACATGTATTATATAGTATGTTAGCCCGTTTGACAACATCTTATATTATTTTTATATAAATATTTCTATTTATGAAAATAAAATATATTAATATAACATTTTAATTTATTTTTATCATATTTAGTTCAATATAATAATTATGTTAATTTGATAAATTATGATTATAAAATAAATAAAGTATGATAAACAAATTATTTTTCATTTTAAACAATAACTAAACATATATTGAAGCATAATAATATTTTTAAATATTCAAATGTTGTAAATTATATAATAAAATTTATCAGTAAGTTAATAAAATTAGATGTTATATATTATCTAATTCTATAATAATATTTGTTTGATTTATAAATTAGTATTTTTAATTTACTTTGTTATTTATAAATTTGAAATATAGTGAAAATTAAATTAAGTTGGACCTACATAATAGAGAAAACAAATTTTTGGATACTGATAAAAGTATTTTACAGAAATTTTTGTTTATAGATTAAAAATAAATTAGATTTTAAGTGATTTCAAAAATTTCAAATAACTAATTTTTGTTTGATGATAATTAAAATTTCAAATAACTAATTTTCGAAATATATTTTAAGAAGATTTTAAGTGATTTCAAAAAGATTTTGGTAGAATCTTCTTTCAAATATTTATTTACATTTCTAATAAAAATAAGATATGAAAAGATATCATAACATATGCAAAATTTAATAAATTTTATAAAGTTGATCCAAATTTTTTTAAAAAGTTGATCCAAATTTTGAAAAAATCACACATAAAGTGAAATGGTGACTTCTCTTTTAATATATAAGATATGAAAAGATATCATAACATATGCAAAATTTAATAAATTTTATAAAGTTGATCCAAATTTTAAAAAATCACACATAAAGTAAAATGGTGACTTCTCTTTTAGTATATAAGATATATAAACATTATATGATACGTTGGTGTAGTGTCACGTGATGTGGTAAGTGCAGGATGAGATTCATAGTTCGATTCGCTAGTGATGCATATTAAATTTCACGTTTAAATTGTTTTTTTAACACACATAGCAATAGCAAATATCCCACATCGATTAAGTTTAACGAGGAATAGGGTTGAAGAGTTGTATAAATACTCACCAGCCAGGATGAGTCCTTGCTTGCTATGGACTTCAAACATAAGTCCATAATTTGCCAAACAGTCGAAATTTATGTGGGATTAAAATGATAAAATCGGTCTAAATTACTAATTTATTTGGGTTATCTTAACTAAGGTTTAACTCGGGTCTTTCGGATATCCGTAAGGATTTCGGGTCTCTCGGATATCCGTACGGGTCTCGGATCTCTCGGATACCCGTACGAATCTCGGATATACCCGTAACCGATCCGGTACCCGACCAGTTTTAAAACCTCATCCGACCGAGTATTTTTCTAGAACCAAACCCAATCCGAGACCCGGTTTTTCGGGTAATTACCGGTTCGTATCTTCGGATCCAGATAATTTGCCCAGGCCTAGCCGGAGAGCTTCATCGAACCAATCCGAGATCTCATCCGCAGAGACATCAGCCACTACACACCCCAGACTTCCTTACCCAACTCCAGTTCGCGGAGAGCATCCATCAACAAAGTGTCGAGATCTCATCTGATACACTGAGTTCAAACACCACGCCTTCCGAATAGAACCAACCCATATACCATACAACAGAGAATAATCCAGAGCCGGCGACTCAAAGCTGAAGAAGCTCCACCCCCGGAGTCAAAAGCCGGCGCCAATGTAGCTGTAGAAGCCTCCACCGCACGGAATAAGAGATCCAGTTTGGATGAGCCAAACCGGAAGTGGCCTCCTTCATCCGCTCAAACGACATGCAGAGAAGAAAAAAAAAAAGAAACAAGGTCGGACTGACGATGGCTGTGGGAACCTTTGCCATCGGCCTGAAAACACTATTCAGATGATGAGGATGTAGAGAGAAGACAGAGAAAAGAGAGAGAATTTTTCCTTTTTTAAACATTACAGTGCATTACAACTTTGTATCTATAACACATATCATTATTAAGATAATTCTTATAATCACTAGAAAATTAAGTTGATTGATCTAAAACATATACTACATTTTATTAAATTAATCATAAATGAATTATTAATGTATAAAATGATATTTTTTTCTTTTTATAAATAAAAGCTATGGAATTATCTACTATGACTAAAATTTATATTTAATGATTTTGAATAGTAATGATTTGATAACAATTTTTATATCCTTCACTATCTTGTCATTTTCCTCTCAATGTCTGAACCTTTTTGTCTCCGGGCTAGTTCTTTTCCTGACCTATTCCCGAACAGCGTTGAAAGCTTGGATTACTGGGAAAATGTAACTGTTGAACTGGCTGACTACTTAGTTTTTAGAGGTTTTCGTCCATTCCTAGCCCCTTACCTTATTCCACCACAAAATATAGATTAGTAAATGTTTGTAATAGAGTCATGCATCCCCACAATTATAAGCTTTTGTAACTTCATGTTGTGTGCTGGAGCATAATTTCTATGGACCAAGATAAGTGCATATAACTTATGAATGCAAACGTGATAATTGTCTCTCTTTGTTTCTCAATCCTGTGAACTGTTCATTTACCAATTCATCTAACCATATCCGCTTACTGCAATCTATCTATACTATTATTTGAAAAGTAATTTAACTTATATGTCTTTTCCATGATTTTAGAAAATATTAGAAAAAACACTTTTATAATATATATATTGTTGTTATCTATATTATATATATTGATGTTTATCTGGAAAATAATACTTTATATTATAAAAGATTAAGACTTAGAACAAATTATAGTTAAATATTAATCAATAAAATGATTTTGTTTATATATTCATATTTTACATGATTTTAGATATTTTTCTTATTATATATTAAAAATAATTTGAGAAGTAGATTTGTTTATGTGTCATATTCTCCACGATTTTAAATATTTGACTTATTATATAATTAAAACAAATTTTCTAATAATAATATTAGGTTATATTTTATACTAACTAATTGATTATAAATTAATATAATAATTCATCAAAACTATATTTTTAAAAAAGATAATTCTTATATTTTTTTTTGTTATATGAAAAATAATACTTTTATTATAAAAGATTAATACATAGAAAAATTTATAATTAAATATTAATCACTAAAAATTGAGTTTGTTTATATATCAGGTTTTCCATGATTTTAGATATTTTTGCTTATTATAATATTAAAAATAATTATATTTTAGTAATAATAGATTATAAAGTATATTAGCTAATTGATTATAAACGAATATAATAAAATCATCAAAATAGAAACATATTTAAAAATAATAAGATAATTCTTATGTATATATTTTGTTGTTATCTAGAAATAATATTTTTATTATAAAACATTAAGATATAGAACAATTATAATTAAATATTAATCAATCAATTGTATAAAATATTTTCTAAAACAATTGTAATATATAATTATTTTAAAAGTTTATCATAATAATAAACATATATATTTTGATGAATTTTTTATCATACATATATATATATATATATATATATATATATTATGTTGATTTAAACTTTATGTTAAAACATAAATAATTATTTTTGAATTAGTAAATTATATAATTATTCGTAACTAGATTATGCCCGCATGTGCGTGCAAAACACCTATTCTAAAATTAATGATCCATCTATTAAATAAATACTTGTATTTTTTTATGTATATAAATAATTATTTAAAAGAAATAGGAACAGTGTGTTGCATTTTTTTTTTGATCACTAAAACAGTGTGTTGCATATAGGTATAAAAGACATCGATAATAAAATTGAGTTTTCGGACCCATTTTAAAAGAGTTAAAAGAATAATTTTAACCCAAAAGACAAAAATAAAATTGGGCTTCTGGTAGGCCCAACAAAACAAAATGGACTCTTTTTTTTGTAACACAAACAAAATGGACTTTAGACCAAAACTTTGATATAAATTATTCTTACAAACAAGGTGGAAAAAGAATTCGAAGTCAGGTTGACCGGTGACAAGATTTTTACCAAATGAGTTATCGGAGTATCGAATGATTGTGTAGCACTTAATTTATAAGTCTTAACCTCAATCTCGGGACATAAATTAAAATATTATTTAATTATTTTCTTATATAACATTTATTAACTAAGTTATTAGACCTTAGCATAATATTTTGTTTTGTCTTCCTAAAAACCTACTTAATATATAGCTAAAAACTGAAAAATTGAAAAAGACTTAATATTAGTTATCAAAATAGAAGTCGGGACACTTAAAAGAAAATTATTAATTACATAAAATTACTTAACATATGAAATAAGAGTTCTCAAAAATGAACGATTATTGTAAAAAAAAGAAATGGAAATAGTGGGTGCATATAAAAAAGGAAGTTGATACTATAATTTTTTTTCAAAAAAAAAAGTTGATACTATAATTGAATGTTTAAGTCCATTTCTACCCCAAAAAAGTCCATTTTGTTGACAAAAAAGTCCATTTTAAGAGAATCAAAATAACTTTAGACCGAAAGAAGAAAAATATAACTAGGATTCGGTCTAAGAGCTCCGACGAAACTAAAGATAAGGTGGTGGTGCTCTGGTGACGCCTCGAGGTGGAGACGGTTAGGATGAGACGGTGGCGTCTGGACGGTGAAGATGGTACCACGTGTCTAGCATCCTTTGACGAGTATATTTGAGCTTCAGCCGTTTTTTGGATTTGGCCCGTTTAATTAATATAACCATTTGGCAGGGAAAAAAAAAACATTTGAACTCAGATTGAGTCTTATCGTCAGTGGCTGAGATTTTTGCCAAGTGAGCCATCTGTCAATTGACTCAATTCAGTAACTTGGCATCTCTATAATATTTATTTCTTTCGTCTGGCATCCTTATCAACCACATGGATCTTCCCGTTGAGTCCCTGACGACTTATAATTATATTCATACCTTTAAAATAAATCGTTGGGAATTTTACCAAGTACCACATCTGCGCTTCGATAGGTACTATTAAAAGAGGCTAAAGCAAGACTCCATAGTGATAAACGTCGTCACCGGAAATGGTGGGGCAAATGAGATTGGGAGCATTGTAGATTGGGAGCATTGTAGATTCAGCTGAGAGAGATGTATCTTGTTCTTTTTGGAACTTTGGTATATGCATATGTGCATAGCAGCAAATAGAGTTTTTGTATTTTGAGAGCAACAAGAAAGATTATGTTTCATATCATTTCATCAAGCTCCGGGTACAAACTTTGTTGCGAAAGCCCAAGCATTGTTAGCAACAGGGTTATCAAGATGGTCAAGGAGATTCTCCAAAGGACCTTTCCCGGTAACAATGGCTTGAACAAAGAATTCGTTAGGTTCGGACTTACCGTCCAACTAGCGCTTAGGGTAATTGTGAACCGGGTTGTTTTCTAATCAAAAGAGTGTTTAAAATTAGTAATTTGTCGTCATTTACTTTTTGATGTATACAATATATAGAAAATCAAATGCTAGTTATTTTATATTAATATATAACAAAGGAAAAGAACGTCAAGTTTCCACAAATATAGAAACTTCACGGGCAAGGCTATTCCTTTTATATTAAACGAAGGCTTCATTTAGGGTTTCTTACTTATTCAGTAATTTATATTCATGTCTCTAATTCTGAACCGGCTCTCGAAGCTCTGTCTTGGAAAATCTCGAAGATCAACTCTTCTACTTCTCTCTAACGGATTCTCATCTTCCTCGAGGAAAAAGCAAACCCCTCCCTGTTTCGTCGTCTCAGCTGAACTTTGTGAACCTTATGAAGCCTGTCTAGGAAAACTCGTTATTTCAGAGGTCCATAATGACATGATTAATCTGGAAAAGAAGGTGCGTCTTGAGTTGCTTTATAATGATATATTTGATAAAGTGGTAACCATCGGGGCATCTAATGGATGGGTAGCTACTTTGAACGGCCACGATGGAATCCTGCGTCTCCAAGATGACCTAAACCCGTATGCATCGTATACGGATCCAAAAAGCATTCCCCTGCCTCCTCTTGTGACTCTGCCACGTTGTCAGACCCAAACCGTCACTAACGTGTCAATGTCCACCTCTTCTCCAGAGGATGAAGACTGTGTTGTGGCTGTCAAGTTCTTGGGAACTCAGCTCAGTTTTTGCAAACCAGCTCTGAGTAAAACCGAATGGGTCAACATCAGGATCGATAACCCATGCTTCTACTCCTCACGTGTTATGTTTTCCAAGAAAGAGGGCATGTTTCGCATTCTCGGAGCTGGAGGTCACCTCATGGGATCATGGGATCTCCATAATCACAAACACAAGATTCAGAGGCTGCGGTTTAAAAAAGTTCCCGAGTTAACCAAGACCACAAATGAGCTTATGGATTCGTGCTGCACGTACGAGCATTTGGTGGAGTCAGTAACCACCGGCGAAACTTTCTTGGTTAAGCAGTACAAGAAGACGGTCGAGATCGATGATGAAGGTTTTGCCAAAATGAGAACAGAATATTTAATGGTGTTCAAACTAGACGGTGAAGGCAACGCGGTTCACACTGAAGACATAGGAGATCTTATCATTTTCCTCTCAATGTCTGAACCTTTTTGTCTCCGGGCTAGTTCTTTTCCTGACCTGTTCCCGAACAGCGTTGTAAGCTTGGATTACTGGGAAAATGTAACTGTCGAACTGGCTGACTACTTAGTTTTTAGAGGTTTTCGTCCATTCCTAGCCCCTTACCTTATTCCACCACAAAATATAGATTAGTAAATGTTTGTAATAGAGTCATGCATCCCCACAATTATAAGCTTTTGTAACTTCATGTTGTGTGCTGGTGCATAATTTCTATGGACCAAAATAAGTGCATATAACTTATGAATGCAAACGTGATAATTGTCTCTCTTTGTTTCTCAATCCTGTGAACCGTTCATTTACCAATTCATCTAACCATATCCGCTATACTGCAATCTAAAGTTAATGATCCATCTACTAAATAAATACTTGTATTTTTTATGTATATAAATAATTATTTAAAAAAAATAGGAACAGTGTGTTGCATATGTGTAAAAGACATTGATACTAAAATTGAGTTTTCGGACCCCATTTTAAAAGAGTTAAAAGAATAATTTTAACTTGGCATCTCTATAATATTTATTTCTTTCGTCTGACATCCTTATCAACCACATGGATCTTCCCGTTGAGTCCCTGACGACTTATAATTATATTCATACCTTTAAAATAAATTGTTGGGAATTTTACCAAGTACCACATCTGCGCTTCGATAGGTACTATTAAAAGAGGCTAAAGCAAGACTCCATAGTGATAAACGTCGTCACCGGAAATGGTGGGGCAAATGAGATTGGGAGCATTGTAGATTCAGCTGAGAGAGATGCATCTTGTTCTTTTTGGAACTTTGGTATGTGCATAGCAGCATATAGAGTTTTTGTATTTTGAGAGCAACAAGAAAGATTATGTTTCATATCATTTCATCAAGCTCCGGGTACAAACTTTGTTGCGAAAGCCCCAAGCATTGTTAGCAACAGGGTTATCAAGATGGTCAAGGAGATTCTCCAAAGGACCTTTTTTTTTGGTAAAATGTTAATATTATACCATTTTCAATTTTTCACATTGTTGCAAGCAACTTATTGCACAGAAAAGAAACAACAACAACACAGCACAACAACTCAAGCAACTTTCAAGGAGGTCTAAAAGAAGTAAAATAAAGGAGAAGGAGAGAAGGGCCGACTGGAGATGAAGCTGGGATTGATAGAAGCCGGTCACGGAGTAGTCTGTCGAGAGCCAAGCTGACTGCGGAGGAGCTTGTTGACACTGACGTGAAGATGCGGGAGTTTCTTTCCTTCCAAATTAGGTAGATAGTCGATCGGAAGATGAGCTTTAGGAGAATGACTTGGTCCCTGCTAACAAGGCGAGAGGGAGATAGAATCCAAGCTGCAGCTGCGTGCAGGTCCGCGGGAGGGTTGCCCCTGATTTGAGACGCGAACCCCTGCCAGATAGCAGCAGAGAAACTACACTCGAAGAATAAGTGGTGGTGCGTTCCAGAGCAGATGAACACAGCACACACTCAGCCGGAACATTTAAGCCCCACCTACGCAGTCTGTCCTTTGTGGGAAGACGTCGCAGCAGAGCCAACCAAGCCATAAATGTGTTCCTAGGAATATTTTCCTTGAACCAAATAGCTTTCTGCCAAAACACAGTTGGTGTCGGAGTCCGCAAATACTCCCAAGTTGCCTTAGAAGAGAACGCTGGACGGAAAGTATCCGGTGACTTCCGCCATAAAAATCGATCAGGACCCCTAACAGAATCCGGTGGCTCTATTGCAGTAATAGCAATCTGAATGGACTGCATCTCCTGCGATCTTGCAGCTGGTAATCTCCAAGAGCCATTAGTAGTTGCATTCTTGATTTCTATGGCGGATCTGAATGGACCTTTCCCGGTAACAATGGCTTGAACAAAGAAGCCAAACATTGAGAACATAGCCAACCTTCCATTCTTGATTTCTTTCACCTTGAGCTCCGCAAAGGTAACTGGATCATCTGCAAGACCCAGCGGGTCAAAGTATTGCCTGCCCGGGTACAAGTCATTGCCTTCACCAACACCATCAAGACCGTTAATGCGGAAACCTTCAACTAGTCACATTAGGATAACTTGGAAGCCAAGTATGGCTAAAATGCTCTGAGCGTGGACTAGGTTTGGATCGCCCAAGTAGTCCAAACCGCCTTCGGAGAAGATTTGTGAACCGGCTTTGAACCAGACTGGCTCTTTGAAGTCCACACGGACCCATTTTTGAAGAACTTCAGGGGCTATGCAACCAAATGCTCCCAACATTGCCCATCTCCCATGGATCACCTGTGGATGATCATTATTGTTTAGTGTTCACACAATTGATTTTTGTTTTTGTTTTGAGTGAGTGAGAGTTAGAGACTAACCTCAAGAGCTCTGTTTTTTGCAAAGGCTTCAGGGTCTGCGGATAAACCGGCAGTATCCCAACCATAGTCTCCGGGAAACTCTCCGGTGAGGTAAGACGGAGTTTGGACGGAAAAGGGTCCTAGGTACTTCACTCTGTCTGGTCCATACCAAAGATCATTTCCCTTCACATGTCAAATTAAAAAAAACACATTAGACACAAACCCAAGAAGTAAGATGAAACCTTTTAATATAAGCCAATCAGGAAACTGCTTTAGATTTGAGGTATCTATAACTCCATCTCATTTTATCCATTTTTTTGTCTTTGCCTAGTAAGCTATATGGTTTATTAGTTTTATACATAAATACAACATTTTAGTAATTTTACATCGAATATATCAATAGAGACATTATAAATAAAAATAACATTTTTAGAATATAATGTTTTCCTTTTTTGGTGTGAAATCAAATACAATAATGCGTTTACATTTGTTTAATATCAGCAATGTTTAACTTATCTTATTCTGAATACTGATTAATTTCAAATTTGACAACTTATTTTATTAGCTTTAGGTTTGTTTTTGTTGATGATTTATAGTAAAGATTTAATATTATATACTTTCATTGTCATGATAATTCAAATTTTCATTCTTTTGAAATTAAGTTATTCTTATTTTTTTAAATAATAATATGCATTAATATTATTACCTAACAAATTTCAATTTTATTATTATTTTCATCTAATTATATCATCAAAAGCATGAAAATATTATCAAATCTGATATTTGTTTTAGTTTAGTAATATGAGTATCCAATTCTTGATCATTGCTATTAAATTTATCTTTATTATTTGAAGTAACTAGTATTTCTTTCTTCATATTTCAGAATTTGTGCATTTTTCAGTTTTTCTACACTTTTCTGAAATAAAACAAGAGTTTTCATATGTTAAATTTGTCTTCTCTGTAATTTTTTCGCAACCTCACTTTACTCACTCGTAAATTGTTTGATAACAAAACATTTTGAAAATGTTGATAAAGCTTATCTTGTCCTTTGGGGAGTTGACCAGCGGTGAAGAGGGATCGGAGGTGGTAGCGATGTGAGTGGTGGCGGTTTGGGGACTGGTTGTGGTGGTGGACACGGGATCGGTGGTGGAGGAGATGTGAGCTGAGATGAAGACGTGGGCGGTGGTGTTGATGGGACCGGTGGTGGAGATGTGGGCAAAGATGGAAAGGTGGGAGGTGGTTGCACTTGGTTGTCTTTAATAAGTTATATGCGTAGTTCTTTGTGTTATGCTTTCTTTAATTTAAGACACTTTATGGTTGTTTAATGAGATGTTGCATGTTAATTTTGCTGGTTTTGGAAATTAAGTTATGGTTAAGTTATCTTCTTATTAGTTCTTTTTTATGGTTAATGTTATTGGTGTGATTAATCTAGTTGGTTTTTACAATTATTAAGTAATGAAGTTTAACCCAAAAAAAAACTCTAAACTATAAATACAATATAATAATATTATTATAATGTGAAAGGAATCTAGATTTATTATCATTTTTTTCTCCCAAGCTAAATAGCACTGAAAATAGCAACCACAATACTAAACGCTTTATATAAATGAAAGGCATAAAACCAACAATTTTTATATGTCAATTTAAATGGAAAATTTTCATTCTAGGTGATAAATTGCTATTACATGAACTTAAATCACAAAGTTAATAAAATCAGGAAAATAGTTATGTTGGCATTTGTAAGTATGCCGCAAATGCTAAAAATCACATGTTTGTGACACATCAGGTTTAATATACAACCTTGAGTTTTTGCTTTATTTATGGGACTACCTCCTTTTTGGAAAAAAATAAAAGAATGAAAGAGAAGAAAAAGAAGAAGAACAGAGCTTAATTAAACAGCATTTTAGGTTTATTACTTGAACTGTTTGTAGGTTTTATTGACACGGTGGTGGCCTGCGATTAGTTCTCTTTTTAATTTTTTGTTTTTTAAATTATATTATCATGCCACTCAGCATTTATGTTTTTTACTAAAAAAAATTATAACTGTTTAGGAATAAAGTGTGGGAAATGGTTATGGTGTAAGCAATATTTTGAAACCCGGACCCACTAGTGAACCGGATATTTTCTGGATTAATGGATTGATCACATGTGAACTACCGGTTGCTAAATTCATTAATTTTGTTATATAATAATATATTAACAATTAAAAAATACAATAAATATTTTATGATTAGAAAAACATTTGGAAAAATATGCAACTTTAGTTTTTTTATTTTTATTTTTGTTTCATATAAGATATCAAAAATAAAAAATAGTGTAAATTATTTAACAATTTTTGTAACAAGTTACGAGTTATAAAATATAATAAAATATATCTTTTTATCACCAAACTCTTATCAATACTATTAAAATTAAGAATATAACCTATTGATTTAGGTGTGGTCCAACTATTTTAATTTAATTATTAAAAACTTTTATTAATCATTTAAAAAATATTATACAAATAAAAACACAAATATAATTAAAACACAAATATAAAATTAATTTTTTAAAAAAATGTAAAACAAAAAAATATACCCATCCTTTTAGGGCGGATCAAAATCTAGTTTAGGTTTGAAAATCTAACCAATTTTTTATATCCTGAAATGCATCATAACGGCTGAAATCTGTTTCAATCTTTCAACCAGCGAATTGCCGGTTACCAAAGAAAGACTGAGATCTGTTTCAATCTTTCAGCAGGTAGCGAGTACTCTGGATTTATGATGATAAATCCTCAAACGGTTTGGACAGAAACATGTGGGAAAGGTACCTAAACATACTGTAACATGATGTTCACAGTTCTTTATTGAATGTTGGTTAACTTATGACAGATTCTCAAACAATTTCAGGTTGCAGGACATTTTAATATTTTCCAACGCTTCCAAGACGGCCGAGGTAAGGCCTCAAGGCGATAAACCAAACCACTCTTGGTTTGCGCCAGTCAGTCTCAAAGGAAATTTCGTTTGTCATCACGTTTAACGAGTATAGGGGTAGGATTGATTCAGGGACATGGAAGGCATTGATTGGTATCAGCAGCGAGCTAATGATATGTACCTGATTTGTCTTTCCATTAGATCTTTGCACCACCAAATACATATATCATCTCTGAGGAGTGATGAGCTCTGACGTTACGTACACCGCACAAGGAAAGCTTTGTCTTAAGCGAAATAACGCTGAAAAAAATTACTAAAAAAGAGTTGTGAGATGTGTACAGAGAATTTGTCGTGTAATTGGTCTTTTAAGAGTTTTTGTTGTTTTATAATTCATAACAAAGGAACAAATGCCAAATTTCTTATTAAAAACAGGAACAGAAATAACTGCACTTAGCAAACACCGAGTGGTATGACTCAGCCATCAATTCCAAACTACTTTTCTAGATTCTGAGGTGGAATATAGTAAGCAGGGAAGTGAGAATCAATATAGCTAATGAAGGCGTGACCAGAAAGATCGATATACGCCACTTCGTTGAAAGCTTCCAAGAACTCAACGTGGTTTGAGTGCAAGCCAGGAAAGGAAGCAGCAGGGGCACAGAATGGTTCAGAATCCGAGAGGAAAATGACGAGATCTCCTATGTCTTGAGTGTAATCAGCGTTTCCTTCTTCATCTATCTTGAACACCATTAAAGCTCTCGTCTTCATTTTTGCAATACCACCCTTTGTGATCTCGGATGTCTTCCTGTACATCTTAACCAAGAAAGTCTCACCAGTTGGTGACTCCACCAAGTGCTCGCTCTTGCAACACGAGTCCATAAGCTCGCGTGTGGACTTCGGCAGCTTAGGAATCTTTTGGAAATGCAAGGTCTGCAACTTGGGGTCCTCGCTGGGTTTGCGGGGATCCCATGACCCGATGAGGTGGCCTCCATATCCGAGAATGCGAAACATCTCGTCTTTCTTGGAGAACAAGACACGTGAGGAGTAGAAACAGGGGTTTTTGATCCTCATGTTGGTCCACTCGGGTTTACTCTGAGAGGCTGGTTTGCAAAAGCTGAGCTGAGCTCCCAAGAACTTAGCAGCCACAACACAGTTCTCATCATCACCCGGACAAGATGAGGACATTGACACGTTGGTGATGATTTTGGTTTGGCAATGTCTCATGGTCACAAGAGGAGGCAGAGGGATGTGTTTCGGTTCTGTATACGATGCGTATGGGTTGAGATCGTCTTGGAGACGCAATATTCCGTCGTCCTTGAGAGTAGCTATCCAGCCATGAGATGCCCCAACGATGGTATCATTACCATGATTATTATACACCAAATCCATAGGCACTTTCTTTTCCAGCTCAGTAGGGTCACGTTCATTAGCATTCTTGATGATGAGTTTCCCGAGACCCTCTCCACAAGGTTTAGCGCCGATGATATTACAAGGAGGGGTTTGATGTAAGGAAGTTGATGACAAACCATTAGAGAAGATTAGAAGAGATGATCTTCTCACCAACCCCTGTTTCCCAAGGCGGAGCCGACTCAGAAACAGAGACATGTAAAGCGAATAGCCAAAGAGACTAAAGCAAAAAAAAAAAAAAGTTACTCCATATTCCCCACCTAAAAGTAAAACCCTCCATTAATACATGTATGAGGCGGCCTTGCACACCAAGTTATCATATTTTCTATATCTGTGGAGTAGATTTATGGAAATAAATATTGGTAAAGGACTTTTGGCCCCATATATATTTGTGTACATTATTTTATGCTGGTTCAAACATGGTAAGCAACTCATCAAATACAAAACATGTACTTTAATTTGCTAATTAGAACTCGACGGTGGTTTAACTTTTATATACTTTAATATTATTTTAAATGTTTAGTAGCTAATATTTTTAACATTTACTATATATTTAAATGTTTATATAACTTTAATATTATTTTAAAAATCCAAACCAAACCTGATCGACCTAACCCAACCAAAAATTAACCGAACTAAACTAAACTGTGTTCTCTACATAATCCAATTGGTTCATTTATTACTCAACCCGAATAGTTTGGTTTGATTTAGTTTTAAATTGAACCAAACCGATAATCCAAAATATTTTTATCTATCAATAAATACCATATATATATATATATATATATATATATATATATATATATATTAACATACTGTCAAATTTTTTAGTTAAAGTTTAATTTTCCTTTTCTCATATATATATTAACATACTGTAAAATTGTTTAGTTAAAGTTTAGTTTTACTTTTTTCTTAACTTCTATAGTTTTTAAGTATCCACTGATGCAAATAGTACTATTATATATATTGTCTAAGTTTAATCCTGATAAGTTCATCTATAATCAATAAAGACTAAGGTAGATGCAAATATTCTTTTAGATTTTAGTGAAGATATGTTTTTAGTTAAACCATATTTATAAAAGATATAAACTTAATTAATATTCATATTTTTAGGTTTTAGATACATTGTTTTAGTAATGGATTTTAGCTAACAAAGTATCTATTTTATCCCCAGTTTTGATAATTAAGTTAGATTATTTTTAATCAAACTAATACTAACAAATTTTATAGCCAATCGAACTGAAACATAATAAAGTGAATCAAACTAAATTTAAATCTAACATAATCAAACTAAACCCAAACCTAAACAATTTTAGTTTTGACTGGGTTGAATTTTATAAAATCTAAATTAACCAAACCAAAGCGAACCCACGACTAAACCAATATACCCATCATTTACAATAATTTAGGGAACAAGATATGCCCAATAGAATATATGTCAACTGTTTATTTAAAAAATAATAATAAAATTTGTAGAATACAGCTAATATATATAGAGAAACGTTCCCAATATTTTTATATAATGAAAGAGAGATAAGAGTGAGAAGAGAATTTGAGGTGGGGATACGTTGGAGAGTGATAGTTAGAATTGCCATATGCAAGAGATGTACATATTATAAGAAATGACAAATTAATATGTTGGAATCTAGTAAACAAAGAAATCTCAATTCAAAAAACACTTAACAACCAAACAAAATATATGAACAATTTCATGTGACTCTAGCCAAACACATAACTTCTATCTTTCACTTTTTTCTATTGTTTCTCTCCACTTCTAATTGTAAGTAGCTTTGCTTAAAATAGTTTTGCCTAATTAATGACTACGAAGCGCTTATGCATCTATTGAAACTATATAATTGGTTTACCTTTTTCGTCTACTAGTAGAAAATTCAACAACATTAAGAGAGAGAGGTCAAGAGAGTAAGAGAGAGAGGGCAAGAGAGTAACGTATTGTGTTATTCAATTCCATTCAAATTAGCTTACGCATTTTATTTTTATGCACACATACTGACATGCATTTATATATAGCTTTTCTCCAATTCACATGCATTTTGGTGCATTTCTTATCATCTTTTGGTGCAAGTCTATCTTGCTTCGATTATATTTCCATTTATTACTAATATAATAGGGTCAATAATGATATTGTACATTATTGAATCGACAAGGATATATAGTCCCCATCTAAATCTTTGTTTGCTTCTAGTATAGTACAAACTACAGAGACTTCTACAAAATAGAGTTCAAAATTTTTAAGGGAAATAAAACTTTGATGGCGAATGAAATAACAAAACTTAGTATTTTTACCCTATAATATTGGAAGGTTGTCAAATGACAGATTCGACCGGCCGTCTCAATTTAATTTAAAATAGCTCGAACTATTGTCGACTTTAAAAGAGTAGCTACAACTAGTCTTTTTGTTGTCCAATTATATCCTCTTCTGATCCCTCCTTTTTCATGTTTTGATATATGAATGTTTTTTTTTTTGTCGATGAATACTTTTATTCAAGAGTGCAAGACGAAGCTTGCTGGGGAAGTAACAACAAAAAGAACCCAGTTTGAAGCAAAATAACCGAAAAGAAAACGTACAAACATCAGTAGATGCCAAGAAAACAGATCCTTCATGAGAAGGTGAGAAGAGATAGCACCATTCCACTTCTTTATCTCAAACTCCAACCAGGAAGAGGATGTTAAACATGAGACTGAGCTCTTCCATTAGCCTGCGCTGAAATTCGGGAAGACAACCATCTAGGACCACCATTAGCTACATAAGATTGATAGCGATGATCTCTTGTGACGCTTGTTGCAATCTCTCCAGCAATGACGTTTACTTCCTCAGATACCTTTTCAACGAGGCAGAAGTCAAACGCATGTAAGGCACGTAAGAGGAGAGATACTTCCCGAGCAAGGTTAGGGTAGTGTTGAGGATAGTGAATAGCTTCCCACAAGGAGCTAGAAGAGATTTCCAAGACAACTCTTTTCATCTTTAAGTCGTGTAGCGCTTCTATTGCCCACTTGAACGTGGTGAGCTCAGCTTCCAACCCAGAGTTCACATGAGCAAAGGATCTTCTGCTATGAAAGAGAGGGATACCTTGTGAATCACGAACCAACCAAGAGGCTCCCACTTTCTGAGTTCGATCCACCCAAGATGTCGCAATATTGCACTTGACCACATTACATGGTGGTTTTTGCCACTGATTCGTCAAGATAGTAGGGGGACGGGCCGCCTCTTGCGTGCCTAATTGAAGTGTAAGCCAAGTTGCAGCTTCCTCAGTCGCCTTATTGAGAACTGCAGGTCCATCCAAGTAGACATTCTCATAGCAGAAGGCATTTCTAGCTTTCCAAATTTGCCACAAAATCCAAGGGAAGGATAGCCTAGTAGCAGAATGAGATGAGGCTTTCTTGCTTAGAGCCAGCAAGTGATAAAAGTTTAACCATACAGAGGATGTAGAAAAGCCTCCTTGAGGTAGCGGAATTTGAGCTAGCTCCCATGAGTCTTTCGCCACCTTACAGTGGAACAAAACATGACAAATAGATTCAGGAGCAAGACCACACCTTGAGCATGTTGTATCCACCATAATACCACGGGAACGCAGCCCCTGTTTCACTGCTAAAGCACCTGAAAGTGCTCTCCACATGAAATGCCTGATCTTCGGTGTCGTTTTTGTTTTCCAAAGGTCCTTCCAGAGTTGTCGTTCAATCGGTGGGAGTCCTGGAGAAGAGCTCTCTGAAGGGGAACGCAAGGTTTCTGCCAACTTGTAGCCACTTTTGGTATTATACATACCATTTCTTGAGAAACCCCATTCAAGATGATCTTGCTCCTGTAAATTGAACTTAGTGTTTGTCACTAAGGCAACATCCTCCTCAGAAATAAGTTCCCGAATCAGTTGAAGATTCCAACCCCCATGCACTTGATCAAGTAGATCATTAACAGAGAGAGTAAGATCCACAATAGCATCCTGATGATAACGAGGCGGCCGAGGAGTTTCAGCTAACAACCAGTTCTCAGTCCAAACTCTTGTGTTGATACCACTACCAATCTTCTGCACCAATCTCTTCGACAGTAGCTCTCTAACATGAAGGATACTACACCAAGCATAGGAGGGACGAGCACCCAGAGTAGCTTCGAGGAATGATGTTCTAGGGAAGTAGCGCTGCTTAAGCACTCTGCTAACAAGCGAGTTGGGCTGTGACCAAATCCTCCATGCTTGTTTAGCAAGCAACGCTTGATTAAACATTTCAATATCTCGAAACCCCAGTCCCCCAAGCTCCTTATCTTTGCACAACTTCTGCCAAGCAACCCAAGATATCTTCTTTTTATTACTTCCGGAGCTCCACCAGAACTCGATCATAGCACTAGTTAGCTTGGCGCACACATCTTTAGGGAGTTTAAAAACCGACATCGCATAAATAGGAAGGGCTAAAGCCACTGATTTCAAAAGGATCTCCTTACCACCTTGCGAGAGAGCCTTTGAGAACCAACCATTTAACCTCCCATAGAGCTTCTCCTTGATGAAACTCAACAACTTGACTTTAGAACCACTAAACGATTCCGGTAAACCAAGATAAGTTCCATCTCCACCTTCCAGTTCAATGCCAAGAATATTTTTAATATCAAGTTTAGCACTCTCTGCAACCTGAGCTCCAAAGATAAGTGAAGATTTCTGCAGGTTGATGACCTGACCCGAGGCGTCTCCATAATCTTTTAAGCATTTTCTAATCTCCTCGGCATTAAGAGCATCAGCCTTACATAGCAGGAGACTATCGTCAGCAAACAATAAGTGATGGATATATGGCCCTGAAGATGATAGCTTAATCCCTTGCAGTCGTCCTGCTTCTTCTGCCGCATTAAGACGTGAGACCAGAGCTTCAGCACATAATATAAACAAGAAGGGCGACAAAGGATCACCCTGTCGCAACCCGCGCTCTGGCCGAATGAAACCATGCGAACTACCATTCAGCAGCACCGAGAAGGAAACCGTACTGACGCACGACATGATCCAACTTATCCATACTCTGTCGAACCCCATTTTTTCCATAAGAACCTCCAAGAAATTCCACTCTACCCGATCGTAAGCTTTCGACATGTCAGTCTTTATAGCCAAACATTCATCAGCAACTTTCGGATTAGTCCGCAAGCCATGAACCATCTCATGAGCTATAATAATATTGTCTGAAATTAATCTTCCTGACACAAACGCACCTTGTGTATCAGAGATAATATCAGGCAGTATTTTCTTCAACCGGTTGCTCAAGATCTTAGAAATGATCTTATATTGAACTGAGCAAAGACTAATGGGCCTCAGGTCTTGCATTTTAGTTGGCTTTGGGATCTTTGGCAACAAGCTCAACTGAGTATGATTCCACCCATCAGGCATAACTGAAGAACTG
Source organism: Raphanus raphanistrum x Raphanus sativus (assembly GCA_019705995.1). Taxonomy (NCBI): domain Eukaryota; kingdom Viridiplantae; phylum Streptophyta; class Magnoliopsida; order Brassicales; family Brassicaceae; genus Raphanus; species Raphanus raphanistrum x Raphanus sativus. The sequence continues at coordinate 15,096,337 of CM034036.1, read as the reverse complement.
AAGAACCGGCTGATTTCTTCTACAAGTTGAGGTCCTACTATATGCCAGCATTTTTGGTAAAAGATACCAGTCAATCCATCTTCTCCAGGAGTGCTACTACCTTTGACACTGAAAGCCGCTTGCTTGATCTCTTCCTCCATAATTGGTTCAGTAAGCATTGAGTTCATGTCAGTGGAGACTCTGCTTCTGAAACCATCGAATAGGGATTCCAAATCAAACGGGTCAGAGCTTCTAAACAACTCCCGAAAGTAATGTACAGCAATGTTCCCTTTGGAGCCTTCTGCAAAATGCTCCTGACCAAACTCATCCAGAAGCATCAAAAGGCGGTTATTGATCCGTTTACCTTTCACACAGTTGTGAAAAAACTTAGTATTAAGGTCACCGGAGCGTAGCCATTCTTCACGGCATCTCTGTTTCCAGTATAATTCTTCCTCTCTCAATGCCTCTGACAAGTCCATTTTAAACTTCTTCATACGATAGAAAGAGGGACTAACTTTGGCAACTTCTTTCTCTAGCTTAGCATGCAGTCGAGAGATCTTATCTCTTGAGTTAAGGTTTGCATTCTTCTTCCACTTCTGAATACTACGACGGCAGCACCCAATATGTTCCATAGTACTTTGACCAGTGTCACTATTACCCCAACTTCGTTTAATCAAATCTTCAAAGCCAGCCTTTTTGATCATACGATTATCAAACAAGAATCTGTTTCTTTTTGGATCATCCCTCTCCAGAGCGAAACAGATTTTTATTGGCATGTGATCCGAAGCCCAAAGTTCCAAATACTCCATATTCGATCGAGGAAAGAAGGAGAACCACTCACTGTTCCCAAAGCTCCGGTCCAACTTGCACTGAACCCATCCATTCTCCCTCCATCCTGCCCATGATAGAAAATTCCCAGTATGACGCAATTCTTGAAGTTTGCAATTTGTCATCATATTGCGAAAATCCCAGAAGCTAGCATCACTACGAGTCGTGCCACCTAGCTTCTCATCATTCGACAGTAATTCATTGAAGTCACCGGCAAGAATCCAAGCCTCTTCTCGCACTAGACCAATAGCCGTCAAACGATCCTACACCTCCTTTCTCTTTGCTTGAACAGGGTCCCCGTAAATGCAGGACAAGTAGAATTTAATCGAACCCATCATTACTTCTAGGTCGATAATCCTCTTATCCGACGAGAGAACTGAAACAGAGTAGCAATCCTTCCACATAACTGCTAATCCGCCACTCAATCCAACTGGTTCCACTGTGATTAAATAATCATAACCCAAACTCTGCTGTAACTCTTTAACGTAATCAAACTTCTTCTTAGTTTCTGACAAAAAAAAAAAGAAAATTCGGAAAGAATTTCCGACGAAACTCCCGGAGTTGTTGAACTGTTTCAGGGCTTCATGCCCCTTGACAGTTCCAGCTGAGAATACTCATTGGGATGGCAGCGGCTTCAATACGGAAGCCACCGGATTTTCTGAGTGTCTTGGGTTCTTGCTTTCGGAGGATTGAAATGATAAGCTATGTTTCCTCTTAGAGCCTCCAATGATCTCCTGAGGAATCACAGAAACTGGAGTAGTGTCTCTGATTGCCACTAACTTGGCGGTAGACTTTCTCTTCCAAGAGGATGGACGTTTCCTCTGTGACTTGCCTGATCCAGAGTGAACGGAGACCCGCCCCTCCGAAGAGGGGCCAAGCTGAAAACCCGTCGCCACTCTAACAGGTGCAGAGACAATTGAGTTTGTAGCAGACGTATATTAGTTATGTAAAAAACGTATATTCTTTGTTTCCGCTTCATACTAAGCCACTGTACTTATTTATTGTTAAATCTAATAAGTACGTATATAACGCATAAATAACGGAACAAAACTTGGCTTCACCCCCTAAGGTGAACATCTATATTCACCCACCAATAGGATTGAGTTAATTGAGATTTGATATCTCTTAAAAAAGGAAACAAGTAATAAGAATTTAATGAAATAAAATTATGTTTTTACATAAATAAAAATAGTAGCAATTATAAAAAAAATAACTTTTTAGTATTAATAAATTCGTCAGAAAATATTAAACCCTAAACCCTAAATTCTAAATACTAAACCCTAAATCCTTGGGGAAAGCCTGAACCCTTGGGCAAATCCTATACCCTAAATCGTTAATCTTAAACCCTAAACCCTTAATCATAAACCATAATATTAAACCCTAAATTCTAAACACGAAACCCCTAAACCCTAAACTCTTTGACAAATATTAAATCATAAATTCTTAATACTAAACTATAAACCATTTTGAAATTAATGATTTAGGGTTTAGTATTAGAGGTTATGATTTAGGGTTTAAGGATTATGATTTAGTTTATGATTTAAGGTTTGATTTAAATTTAAGGATTTAGGGTATATGATTTGTCCAAGGGTTCAGGCTTTTCCCAAGGATTTAGGGTTTAGTATTTAGAATTTAAGGTTTAGGGTTTAGAATTTAGGGTTTAGGGTTTAGTATTTTCTGACGGATTTATCAATATTAAAAAGAATATATTTTTTTTGATACTTAGTACTATTTTTATTTATCTAAAAACATAATCTTATTTCATTAAATTCTTATTACTTGTTTCCTTTTTTAAGAGATATCAAATTTTAATAAACTAATTCATATTGGTGGGTGAATGTAGAGGTTCACCTTAGGGGTGAAGCTAAGTTTTGTTCTAAATAACGTGATAAATTACAAGAAACAAAAGCAAAAACAAAAACAAAAACTCACGAGGGTATAATAGTAAATTGAGTAGCACTCTTACATTCTTCTCCAGTTAAGGCAACGTATGTCTCTCCACAACTTAATTCCATTGAAGAGCTTCACAATCACATTAAGCTATTAATCTCTCTCTCTCTCTCTCTCTCTCTCTCTCTCTCTCTCTCTCTCTCTCTCTCTCTCTCTCTCTCTCTCTCTCTCTTGCATGCGGTAGTACTTACCATGGCCACCGAGCAAGAATTCACACGCGCATCACGCGTCTCACGTGCTTCAAACAGCTTAGGATATTACTCAGACGAAGATTACATGGACGAGGAAGAAGAAGAGATGGAAGAACCCGAGGAAAAGGAGGAGGAAGAAGAAGAAGAGACACGTGTTGGGGTCACGTGCGGAGGAAGAAGAAACGGGTCATGGGGTTCCTATAATAAATGGATGATGCTGGGTCGAATACTTGACCCGAGATCCAAACTGGTTCAAGAATGGAACAGAGTCTTTCTCCTCGTGTGCGCGACGGGCCTTTTCGTGGACCCACTTTTCCTATACACCATCTCGGTAAACGACGCGTGTATGTGTCTGCTCGTCGACGGTTGGCTCGCTCTCACCGTCACTGCGTTACGCTCCATGACCGATCTTTTGCACTTATGGAACATTTTGATTCAGTTCAAGGTTTCTCGCCGGTGGCCTTATCCCGGCGGAGATAGCGACGGCGATATTAACAAAGGAGATGGGACACATGTACGCACGAGAGTTGCTCCACCTTACGTTAAGAAGAATGGGTTCTTCTTCGATCTCTTCGTCATCTTACCACTACCTCAGGTTACTAGACAAATATTTTAATTTTTTTTATTTACAAAAAAAAAACAAAATATTTCCAATATTTTAATTCTTCTTATTTATTAAGCAAATTATATTATTTTTACTTTAGTATATACGAGAAATTAAATGCATTAGCTACTTAGCTAGAGAGTTAACTTCTTCTGAGCTATTAAGAAACTAAGAAATCGCGCAAATTAAACTATATGTTAAGCTTTAGTTGGACGATCATCTATATATTATATATATACCGTATTTTTCTTAACCAATTACCAAATTTATACTTATAAACATAGTTATATTCTGATAGTACCTAGTATTACTATGCTTTGCTAAAATTTGAGTTATATCACTATGTTAGTCGTCGAGGACCCAAGACCAATGTTTAATGTTATATAAACACTTTTTAGTCAATGCAAATGCAGAGTTTACTATACATAGCGATTAGCGAGTAATACTTTCTACAATTAACTAATGAATTTTATTTTTTGTTTTTCAGTTTTTTTTTTAAGATTTATTTTCTTTTCTTGTGACAATTACTAACATTGGTGAATGGGCACAAACATAGTAATCAAATCTTGTACTAAACTAAAATTAATTGACTAATCTAGGAAAAGTATCTTAAATCCAAATACTTATCTGGTCTGAAATAAGTCTTACTTAGACAGACCTAATCATGTTCGTGTGTGGACCAAATGAAATAATACATATTCGTTTTCAGTCTTCTTTTCGTATGGTACATTATTGTTCTTTTGTTTGAATAATTTAATTACAAATTATTTTTGAAAATGAGAGCAGGTGGTGTTGTGGGTGGTGATACCTTCTCTTCTAAAAAGAGGCTCTGTGACTTTGGTGGTGTCAATCTTGCTTTTAACATTCCTCTTCCAATATCTACCGAAGATCTACCACTCCATTCGCCATCTCCGTCAAAATGCTACTCTGTCAGGTTACATTTTCGGCACCGTCTGGTGGGGAATCGCACTCAACATGGTCGCTTATTTCGTCGCCGCACATGTAAGTGTTTTGATAAAAACAGATTTCTTGCTTAAAATACGTGATACGATTTAACTTCTGATAATCACTTTAACGATTAGATAATATAGGCTTCGATTGGTACAGCAGATGAAGAAGCAGAAGCAGTATGCTGCAGAAGCTGTATGCTTTCATTAAAATTTTTAATAAAATGATTGGTAGAGCAGTAGAAGTATACAATTTTAATTTTTTTTATAAAAGTTAGTATATAATATATTTATTTTAAAATAATTTATATTAAATTATAATATATATATATTTTTTTTTAATTAATATATATATATATATATAAATAATATATTTGTTATTAAAAATAATGAATCTTAATTAATAACATAAATTAAATTAAATTTTAAATGTGAAATATTATTATTTTAAAAATAAATGTAATTTTTAAAAATATAAATTTATTTTTGGTTATAAAATAATTTGAATATTATTAAATAAAATAAAATAAATAAAATATAAATTTATTTTTGGATATATATTAATATATAAAAGAGATATAATTAATTTATTTTATTTACTAATTTCAAAAATTATGTTTATATAGATGTTTAAAAAAGTAAAATTTATAATTAAAATATCTATTTAAAAAAAAAATTTGCATTTAAAATATAATATAATTTATATAATTATATTATATTTTAAATGTGAAATACTATTTTAAAAAAAATATTTATATTATAAATTTATTTTAGAAATGAAACTTCATTTTCTGGATATAAAAATTATTTTATAATATTATTAAATCAAATAAATGAACTAATTATATTTATTTCATAAATATATAAATTGCAAATGCAATTGCTATTCCAAAAGCTTCATATGAGAGCATTTGTTAGAGAGCATTTAGAGAGCATTAGCATTTAGTAAATGCTTTTCTAAATGTTTTTGTAACAAATGTTGTTTGGATAATGTAGAGCATAATGTTAATGCTAATGTTCTACCAATCAAGGCCATAATCGAACTAGTTTAAGCCTTGGTGAATCTCAATGTAAGCTTTTATTGTTGTGTCTAGACGTTTTGAACAGTTGTTAACAAGTTTAGTTATATGCTCGGTGTTCAATATGTTCGTCAACAGATCATAAATTTCAAGTAATATATAGTAATGCATGTTTACGATTTTCTTTTATAAATTTCAGTTTTTTTTACTAGTGTCTGTAGGTAATTTCTTTTATAAATTACCAATTTTGGAAAAGTATTGACTTTTCAGGTGCCAGGTATTTATATTTTAGTAGTTTTTTGTTGGAGATTATTTATTTGTTACCTAAAATAATTTCACATGGACCTTTTCCTTTTCCCTGGGAGTCTTTTTGAAAGAGAAATTTATCAGAAAATGCCAAAATAAGAAAAGATTTGTTAGGAGGAAGGTATGATTATCCGAAGCACACAAGTCGCAGTCAAATCTATTCTACTATTAACACTAAACACCACTTGCATTAGTTTTTAGGTATGATTAAATAAGAAAGACTAGGTTAAAATAATAAATTTTGCAATCACTAGCTTCTTTTTCCAAATAAATAAATTTACGTTTTCACTTTTATTTGTCCCCATCAGCTTTTAATTAACATCGTATGAGAATTTCTTAGATCTTCCAACTCAATCATAACCGTATATTATTGTGATCATTATTCAACTAGTCAGACCGCAAAGATCTATTGGTTTTCCAATTATTTTCGTTACCATTTACTTTTTATATGAACTGCAGGCAGCAGGAGCATGTTGGTACTTGTTAGGGGTCCAAAGATCAGCGAAATGTCTTAAAGAACAATGTGAAAACACAATGGGATGCGATCTAAGGATGTTGTCATGTAAGGAACCAGTGTACTATGGCACGACCGAGATGGTTCTTGACAGGGCTAGACTGGCTTGGGCACGAAACCACGAAGCACGATCCGTTTGCTTAGATATCGACACCGACTACACATATGGTGCTTATCAATGGACCCTTCAACTTGTGAGCAATGAAAGCCGGTTGGAGAAAATCCTTTTCCCTATTTTTTGGGGTCTCATGACTCTCAGGTATTGTTCAGATTTTAGTTTTGTTTGTGTGAATGTAGTTTAGCTTATAGAAAGAAAATAAAAAAAAACGTTAAATTGATTTTTTGATCGATATATTTCACCAGCACATTTGGGAATTTGGAGAGCACAACAGAATGGTCTGAGGTTGTCTTCAATATAATAGTTCTAACAAGTGGTCTTCTTCTTGTTACCATGTTGATCGGTAACATAAAGGTAATTGCACTAGCTTATTTTCTTGTAATTTACTTTGAGATATCATAACTTAAGGAATTATAATTTGTCTATAATTTACAAATGTAGGTATTTCTACACGCAACAACTTCAAAGAAGCAAGCAATGCACCTGAAAATGAGGAACATAGAGTGGTGGATGAAGAAGAGACATTTACCATTAGGGTTTAGGCAACGAGTTCGCAACTACGAGCGGCAGAGATGGGCCGCTATGCGCGGTGTAGACGAGTGTGAAATGGTTCGAAACCTTCCAGAAGGTCTTAGGAGAGACATCAAGTACCATCTTTGTTTAGACTTAGTCCGGCAGGTCAGATTTATAATCATCACGATTAATATTCGTTGATCGAAGAGATGAAGTTAGCTAAATAATTAATAATCACTGATGTCATGACTATATGCATTTTTTAGGTTCCATTGTTTCAGCATATGGATGATTTGGTGCTTGAGAATATATGCGACCGCGTGAAGTCTCTCATTTACACCAAAGGAGAAACCGTAAGTATCTTTAACTAATTTAATGATTATTTATTTCAATTTGTGAAGGCATGTTGTTTAGTGAACACAAAGTAAAAATGTTTGAAAATGCATACAGATCCAGAAAGAAGGAGATGCAGTGCAGAGAATGTTGTTTGTAGTGAGAGGCCATCTTCAGAGTAGTCAGTTACTAAGAGACGGCGTCAAAAGCTGTTGCATGTTAGGTCCAGGTAATTTTAGCGGTGACGAGCTTCTCTCATGGTGTCTCCGACGACCATTCGTTGAGAGGCTACCGCCGTCGTCGTCAACGCTTGTAACGCTCGAGACCACCGAAGCATTTGGACTCGACGCTGAAGACGTTAAGTACGTCACTCAACATTTCCGTTACACTTTTGTCAACGAGAAAGTCAAACGCAGTGCCCGCTATTATTCTCCTGGGTGGCGAACTTGGGCCGCGGTTGCGGTTCAGCTCGCTTGGAGGAGGTACGTCTGATTTCTTGAATACATCTTTTTAAAAAAAGTTTAAATCATTTGCAAAAAAAAGTTTCCAATTACAGTTTTATATGTAGGAAAGGTGTGCTTTCGATAATAATCGTTTTTAATGTTGTCTTCCAAAAATACAGCAACTTGATAAAAATTCCAAACAATACAACAACCACATTTATTGATTTTTGGAATTTTAGTATCTTGTGAAGCAAAAAAAAATGGTAGTTTAAGAAATAAATTACTTAACAAAATAAAAAAACTCATATTTTGTTGTTGTTTTGATCGGAATTATGTGTGAATAAATTTACATAAAGATAATTAAATGGTTCTTGTTAATGTGATAGGTACAAGCATCGGTTAACTTTGACGTCTCTGTCGTTCATAAGGCCAAGGAGACCATTGTCGAGATGTGCGTCACTAGGAGAAGATAAATTGAGGCTCTATACAGCCATCTTAACCTCTCCTAAACCCAATCCTGACGATTTCGATGATTATTAATTGATACTATTTTATTCTATCGATCTCGATTTCGATGATTATGCTCTCCTTCAATAACCGTAATATATTATCATGCATATGAGATATGACATGGAAAAGAAAAAACCAGATAGTAATATGCATCAAGAAGTGAAAAAAAAGAACTCCAAAAATGCAAATCTTGACTTGCACGAAAATAACTTTCATACGGTAGTTAAGCAGTGTATAATCCACACTATTTTATTATATGCTGCCAAGCATACATAAGACATAGAAAATAAAAATAAAATTGTAATAGGTATAAAGAAGTGAGGAAATAAGTCATATAAATACAGTTTTGTTTTGTGTTAAAAAAAAATACAGTTTTGTTTGTGGGCAAAGATGATTCTCCATTTGAAGGTTAGAATTGGGCCAGTAATCCAGAAAGTTATATCTTATAAGCACTACAAAATGAAATTTGAGTTTTCACTTTAAATTGCCTCCTTTAATTTATAGAAATCACATATTTTAAAAATCGAATTTATTCTTAGTTCCGAAGCATTGATTAACGCTTTGATTAACTACCAACTAAATTTAAAAAAAACTTATACTACCTTTTTGTCCTTTTGTTGAATATTATAAAATATATGTAAGCATTTTCGTAGAAAATGCAAGTGAATGGGAGTCCAACGAAATAGGTTTAGTAGTGGAAACTAGCTTACTTTCTTTAGTTTAAAGATGCATTGGAATATCACTTAACAATCATAATAACCTTAAATAAACCAAAGAAATTGGATGAAAGACCAATTCTTGTTTCCAAGAAGATGATGGAGTTGAAGGATAGTCTCTTCCTATTGAAGAGGGAAAATATTACATATGTAATCCATTTGTTTTGATTTTTAACCTGACTTTTGATTACTAAATCTCGGTTTATTACTTTATTAATAAAGTGAAATTTCATTTGATTTTTTCAACCTCTTTCTAAGGTTTCAATATAGGGAATGGGCTGATATATGGGGCTGACTGAATCCAATCAAGGAGGCTATTACAAAACTGTTTTGTTGAATCGCTGGTTCAATTCTATACTGTACCGATCGAAACTAACCGGTTCGGTTCTATGAAAAAAGGAATTTAGCTGAAATATTCGCTGACCTATCAGGACTCATGTGCGACGTGTCACCAACACTTACTTCCTTCCAAAGCAATAGACAAACCCTCTAAAAACCTAAAAGATTTATTTATTGAAAAAAACAAATTATAGAAAAATGAGGTAAAGATACTCGTTGCCGCCTTTCTCTCATCACCTCTCGCCTGATAATAATCGTTTCTCCCTCCTCCAATATTTCAATGCCTCTCTGAACACTCTTGCATTTTCTTGGGGAAGCATTTCTAATATTCTGATCTGTTTCTCCCTCCTCCGTTGTTTTTTGGACGCTCCGAGAAAAACCTCTTCCGGTTTTAATCGGAAGGCGAAGAGACGACCGGCGATTTTCTTTGTTTTTTTTTTCTCAGATGGCGCCGCGTCTTTTCGCCTGTTTCCGCGTCCAAGGATCATCAACTTCCACCGCCGGAAAAGGAATCTCCGGTCATAACGCTGCCGTTGTAGCTGCCGATGTTCCCGCCGGTGACGGACCTGTACTCGTTCAACTCTTCTCTTCTCAGGGATGCAAGACTTCTCCGGAGGCGGAGATGCTCGTGTCGCGCCTAGGCCGTGGAGATTTCGACGGTGAGATCCGTCGTGAAGGTGGGGCTGGTTCTCCGGCGATGGTTCTTGTTTTTCACGTTGATTATTGGGATTACTTGGGGTGGAAGGATCCGTACGGGTCGAGCCAATGGACGGTGAGGCAAAAGGCTTACGTCGAGGCGTTGAACCAAGATACGATGTTCACTCCACAGTTTGTGGTTCAAGGTCGCGTCCAGTTTCTTGGCAATGAGGAAGATGCTCTTCTCAAGTCCATCGTTGAAGCGCCTAGGTTTCCTTCTCCGGCGTTTCGGGTGAGTAACTTCATTACATTGCCATGTTTGTTATTATAAAATGTGATGGCATAAATCTCACACTATAGACTATGTTATATAATTTAGAATAATTTACTATGGAGAGTCAAAAACATCCATGGATAAATTATATCTATCACAAGAATGTAATGTTGGAATTGTGAAAGCCCATGTCCAACTCTATTTATCCGATTAGTACGATATTGTCCACTTTGGGCCTTAATGGCAAGCCCGCATGGATTTACTTTTGGTTTCCATCCCAAAAGGCCTCGTACTAATTAGAGTTGGACATCTCTTTATATATTAGACACTTCTTGTCTAATTCTCCGATGTGGGACTTAGTTTGTCATCTCACATTCTCCCTTTCAAACTAAGGATCACATTTATCTCGTGTCCCACAATTGACTTCCAGAATCTTCTAACTTGATCTCTGTCACACACACCTCTCATTCCTAACTCATAGGATATACCATTCATCACTCGAAGGTATTTAGATCTCTTTACAGATTTCTCGTCAAAAGCTCTGATACCAATTGTTGGGATTGTGAAAGCCCATGTCCAACTATATTTATCCGATTAGTACGATATTGTCCACTTTGGGCCTTAATGGCAAGTCCGCATGGATTTACTTTTGGTTTCTATCCCAAAAGGCCTCGTACTAATTAGAGTTGGACATCTCTTTATATATTAGACACTTCTTGTCTAATTCTCCGATGTGGGACTTAGTTTGTCATCTCACATGTAACTGGTTTGGGATTTGCTTGTAGCATAACAGAATACAAACACTATATGTCAAAAGCATTATATATTTGTTTGTGTAGTACAAGTCCTTATTGACAATTGGCTTTGTCTGCCTCTACCATAAACATGAATTTGACTGTGGTCCAACTATATCTTATTAGGGCTCTTTGAGATAGGCTTTGACACTAGTAAGTAACCTTGTACGTGTGCTTTTAGCTAAATTGTGATAAGATCAGTAAATTTTCAATTGGTTTCTGTTACCAGGCCACATTTCAAAGACCAACCTCAGAAACCCTGCAAGTATCTCTCACGGGAGCATTGAGGATGAAAGTGGAATCGAGCGGGATGGATATAATGGTGGCGCTATACGAGAACGGGATAGTCACTGATTGCCCTCGAGGAGAGAACTCAGGGAGAGTCTTGTCCAATGATTACGTTGTAAGAAAGCTAGAAAAGTTATGCACTGTTAAAGATTTAACGGCGAAGAAGACTGTGTCGGGAACGGCTCATTTCACGGTATGGGATGGGTTCAACAGTGCTAAATGTGGTGTCGCTGTATTTCTACAAAACACTTCCCTTCAAATTTTCGGTACGCAGAGTTTTCAAATGCCTGATGAGATTTGAAAAAAAAAAACTTCTAAATCTATTTATATAAAAAATATAATTAATTTGCCCTTTTATGTTCGTTTATCATAACTGGTTATTGGATTTTTTGTGTACACTTTTTCGATTTCTTTCTCCCCCTCAGTATGCTATCCACCACGATGTTTAGGTCCTTTAGGATTTTAAACCACATATAGGATTATTTTTGACCAAAAAAAATATAGGATTATTTGTGATCGATCTTTCTGAGTTCGATGCTCCAACGAAAAACTTATTTTTAACTTTAAATTATAAACTCAAAATATTAGATGCGACCATGACATATAAACCTACTAGCGTTGTGTTACCACTCGGACTTACATCCGCTACATGTTGATTATGGAATACTTGAGCATCATTAAGACATTAACCATCATAAATTGTATAAACGCGTACTAGTTTTTTAATAAATACGAAACGTTAATATGTTTTTTTATTAAAAAAGAAAAATAATAATATTTCATTTTACACTTATATCTCACTTAATTTTATATATTTCAACTCGTAGTTGTATATACCCTTTAAGCCTTTTTCCAAAAACGAAAACTAGTATATACCAGCAGTAGAATCAACAAGAAGAGTCATTTTCAATCTAAATAGTTTCATCATGCCTTTCATAACCTAACCTTTATACTATGCTAATTTCAGTTTAGCTAAAAGTAGACCTCGGTCCTCAAGTTGGCATGAAAGTTTTTTTTTTTCATTTTGTAATGGATAACATTTATAATCGATAACGGTTTTTCATTGTTTGTAAATGTGTTAATTGTCCATATTGTGGTTACATGTTAAACTAATCAAAGTGATATATTACATAAGTTATTTGTCATTTGATCATACTTGCAAAAAGATAATAAAGCCTTTAAATGATGTAATGTTAAAGTCGAAAATAAATTTCGAATTTCGACTTTAGTTTGTATATAATATTTAGTTTCATATCTAAATTATTAACTTGAAAATTAGTTTTTGTATTGTTATATTTAGATATGTTTGCCCAACTAACCCACTCGAACACAAACGAGCTGTAACCTTAATCGGTCCAGAGACGGCTTTGAGAGAAGTATTAAAGACACAAGCCCAACAACAGTATATAGCGAAGAAAAACAAAAGTATCGCTCTTCCAAATATGGGCTTTGCTTTGTATAGTACGTGATAAAATGAATAGAGCTGTAACGGGTTTCATAAATGAATTGCGATTATGGTGAATCAAGATTTGCATTATGGTAGCAATTACGGTAGCTTAGGCTCTGGTAACCGTTATTTGGACGTGTAATCGCAAAAAAATAGTTAAAATACAAAAAATTAATTAAATCACAAAAAATTTAAAATTTGCGAAATGATGGAATGCATATTAAACTGATCAAACTGTTTTCCATGATATTCAATTTTTATAATAAAAACACAAATATCAATAGTTAAACTAATTAAAACAAAATGTGAGAATAACTAAATTTATTTGAAAATATTTTAGTTTTTGTTATGAATATCTATCTTATCTTTCATTACGTTTTAATAATATATTGACATCTAATAATATACAAATTATATTATAGCTTAATTTACAGAATAACTATTTACCATCAAAAACATTAATTGCTATGTATTTTAATTTTAAGATAGTATTAGCATATAATTTAATACATATAATTTAATAATATGATTAAATTGTTGATTTTGTAAATTTTTCCGCCATTATCTACTAAAATTTACTCTACCACTTAATTAATTTTTCTTAATATTTTTGTTAAAAAAACATAAATTTATATTTTTGCATTTTTATTACATAATATTTTATTATTGATAGAATATTTGTGGAATCGCATTTCATATGTCATTCTGCAAAATTACCAATCAAAATGTTAGTTTTCAGTTTACCTTTTTTTATTCAACCGCTTCTTCATCTGAACATTTGATTCAGTGAACACATATTTTCACAGTTGTATTATTTTATTCTATAGCTTTGGATTAGTGTAGATATTATTCAGACTTTCGTAACACATGGCTCTATATAGAAATGATAAAAGATGGCGTATATTACACAGCTGTCGATTAATCAAGTCGTTGAACGTCAGACTTTTTTTTCAACCAATACACTTTTTATTTACTCCGTATTTATCAACTTGTATATTTTGGCTTTGATTAGTAACTAGTAACCTTGCGAAATGGCGGAATAGCGATTTTTACACAATTCTACAAATATTTTATCAATTAAAAAAATTGGAGAAATATAAAAAACATAAAAATGCACATTTACCGACAAAAATATAAAGATAATTTTCGTTAAGTAGAAAAGTGAGTTTTAGTAGATTACGGTGAAAAAATTATAAATTCAATACTTTTATACTACTAAATTATATGCTAATAATACCCCTTTTAGAATTTTAAATAAATAACAATATCTTTAATGATAAAGTTATGTTAAAAATAAAGTTATATTATAATTTGTTTTATAATATTATGAAATGTCAATCTATTATTAAAATATCATATTGAAAGATAAGCTAAATATTTATAATAAGAGTTAAAGTAATTTTAATAAATATTAGTTATTTTCAAATTATGTAATAGTTAGTTTTATTATATTTTTTTTATAAAATGTGAATACATATAAAGTATTTTGATCAATTACACACTTATTTTATTATTCAGTAAATTTTGAATTTTCCACAGATTGATTAAATTTTTCCGCAGCTTAGCTATTTTTTTTGATTAAGTAATAGTTACCAAACGGAGCCTTTGTTGATACCAGACTATGTTTTAATAAATTGAGAAATATTTCATAATTTTAAACAGTTTACTGAGGAAATGTGCGCAATGAGTTAATAACATTGAAGTTAATCTCAAAAATCTAATCTGAGCTTTCGTTCATCCCCATTTGTGAGAAATATTGAACAAAGAAAAATTGCAAGATCTTCTTCATTGCCAATAAACATAGTTAGTAAAATCATAATCACCACTCACGAGTAACAAAAGTCATCTCTATATATTTAAGTTTAGATACGGATCTACAAAAGCTCTATACGATTCAAAACCAAGAGGGAGAGAGAGAGAGAGGACTAGGAGACACTCTTTAAAATCAGAAGTCGACGAGATGAGATGAGAAATCAGGAATCGTTGAAGATGTTGAGGAAGGAGCAGGAATGATGAAACCGCCGATCCGAAAGGCGTTTCTATCGCCGGTACGCCGTGGGAGAATACCGGCGGTGAGTTTAGCGAGAGCCGTCGTGTACTCCACTAGTAGCTCAGTAATAATCACCACTGAGATCATCTTTTCTGGATCTGGAGGACTCTTCTGAGTTGTTCTTTCTTGTTCTTGGTATGCGAAGAAAGATTTGAGTAGTGAAGAAGATGAGAGAACTTCTTTTGTTTTTATAGGCGACGATCTTTTTCACTTTCAGTACAGAGTCGCGAGAATATTATTAATAACAATATTATTATTATTATTTTAGTTTTTAGGTTTTGTTTTTTCTCTCTTTTTTAAATCACCTGCTTCTCACGCACACTGAACTTTACATGTAAAACCAAATCAAGTTGGAATTTTATAATGGGACTATTTTTTCAAACCAGGTTTTGTTTGGCATGGTCAGTCATACAGAGGAGGAAATTAACCAAAAAATTGCACCCCATATACAAAACGTATATCCTAATTAAGTAAATACCATGAATCTCATATCATCGTATCTTAATTGATAGAAATCAAACTTGTTACATCTTTGCTAATTTCATTATTTTTTTGTGTTTTAAACTCAATTCACGTGTTAATAGTGGAGTAGTATATGTTCCCTTCTGTTGTCTGTAAGATCGAGGATTTGAGAGTATCTTTCACAGATTTGTGGTGATTATTTTGAGAGATTTTTGGATCCAATAAGGAGAAACCCAGATCTGCTGCGCGTGATCACTGGTGACTTAAGATGAGGTGATCACGAGCCCTCCTGAATGCCTTCGGCAGGTTCGAAGACAGGTTCTCTGACAAGCAATACCCAGATTTCCGAAATGGTCCTTAGACGATAGTCGGATTCCTTTCGAAACATTTGGATACCAAGATCATAAAAAATCACTTTTAAAATTATATTCGTCCAATAAATAATTTTCCTATAATTGATTTGATTCTTTTAGAACTGAAATTCAATTTTTTCATAATAAATATATGTTTTCTCGTAACGAGACATATATACATATAACAAATAAGAGTACGGTATGGATTAATATGTATACCTAAATATTAACTTTATTTAAATTATTAAACTATATATAAATTTTATTTTTATTAAATTATCTGTAAATTATGAAAATTATATATATAACAATTAACATAAGAGATTAGTCTTTCATCTTTTAGGCGGTATATTTAAATATAGACATACAATTTAATGTATTATACCATTTTCTTTTCTTTTTAATTGAAATAAAAATTGTTGTAAGAAAAGTTGAAATAGAAACTTAAACTATCCACTAAATTACATTATTAGGAACAAAACTTAAAAGATAGACATCACTGTAATAAACGATTACAGAATTTAAGAGCCTAAACAAAATCCAAAGAGCAAATGAGAATTGAAATATTATATAAATTATGCGGATGTGGTCGAATACTTGCTCAGAAAGAGGATAAATGTTCTAGTTTTTTTTTTGCAACTTTTTTCAAAATAAATGTTCTAGTTTCAAAATACGTTTCAAGATTATCCATTTATGTAATAAGGATGTGGGTACTCAACTCTTACATAAATCAACCAAGTTTATCTGTCACG
This sequence comes from Raphanus raphanistrum x Raphanus sativus, assembly GCA_019705995.1. Classification (NCBI taxonomy): domain Eukaryota; kingdom Viridiplantae; phylum Streptophyta; class Magnoliopsida; order Brassicales; family Brassicaceae; genus Raphanus; species Raphanus raphanistrum x Raphanus sativus. Next base: position 15,079,971 of record CM034036.1, on the reverse strand, counting down.
ATCATTCGACTTCTTGAAAATTAGTCTAGGTATTTAACTCCTGTTCTATACGTACATTTCTGGATTTTTTTCTTTCTTTCTTTTCCTTGGTTTGCCACATGCTGATAGCTGGATTCATCAGAATTTGTTGGCTTTCAATTATGTGGATCTATATAAAACATTATCTATTAATATTTCCATAGTACTGCTCATAGTACATGCATACCAATCAGGGGCGGAGGCAGGTAATGGGTAGGGGGGTCAGCTGACCCCAGTCAATTTTAATTATCAACAATGTTTTCCAATAATATTAAGTATTGACCCAAGTCAAAAATTGCTCTTGACCCCTATGTATTTGAAGCCTACTTTAATCTAACTGAAAGTATTTGTATTTGATCATTATATCCATGTTAGTGGTATAGATAACATAAATAAGCTTGCAAAAGTAATGAAAATGTGTATTTCTGTCTATATCTTATACATAATTATCATGTTATTAAAATTTAATATACAAATACAAGTTTTTATTGTATTGGAAATTTTAAGAAGTTTCTTGTTTTCATAATCAAAATGTAAATATTTGTAGTTAACTTTTTTCCTTTTTATACATAATTTAAATAAAGTAGTACTATTTTTTACACATTTTCTACACATACGAAAATAACTACCAATTACGTTGATCTTTGATACAATAAGTAAAAACTGGTCAATTTCATCACTTATACAAAATTCACTATTTAATAGTTAGTCAGATTAATTATAAATTATAATTATAATATTTTCTAGAAATGTTTAAGTTTTCACTAATAGTCAATATTTTAAAGAAATATATAACTAATTTATTTTTTAAAAAATATTTTTAGAGTACATATAATAATTTATTAAATTTATATAATATAATTTATATTTAATATTAAAATATTATTGACCCCAGTGTAAAATGTTTCTGGCTCCGCTACTGATACCAATAAAGATTACAGGCTTTAAAATAATAACAATTTGATAATATTTTTAAGTAATTATGTTTTTGAAAGAAATATTAAAATACTAAAAACTTTGAATATTACTCTTACTTCTTATATAAACTACGATTAGATACAATCAAAAATTTATATTCGCAACCAAATTATCTGAGGAGTTAGACACATGGAAACGAGTAGTTTATATGAATACTAAACACTATGTGTCGATATCTTGTTGGAGATAATATTGGATAATAGTCTCTTTTTGGTGTGTGCAGTGGTAGATCGAGACAAATTATTTAACGGGACACACAATAAATATATTTAATAATATTAAATTAAATAATAATATAATTTATTGTAAAATGGATATAAAATATTAATATTTATTAGAACTGTTAATATAGTAATTGTTACAACTTATAAGAAGTTTATAAAACAATTTTAATATTTTAGAAAACTCTACAAATGTTATTAATCAAAACAATTAAATTCTACAATCAACACTAGCTAAGTGTATATATATATATATATATATATGTAATGTATTTAATTTTATGTATTTTTATAATACATGTCACTTTATCATAAAGAAATAAACTCTGAAATATTAAATACAAAGTAAATGTATAGTTTATTATATTAATATAAGTTATTTTCTTATTATTAGCAATTGATAATGTCAGTTTTAGAAAATAATAAATTTAAAATTGTTTCAGAAAAATGAAATTTAAAAGCGAAAATAGAATGAAAAGAATTAGTGAATGTCATATAAACCAAGGAAACAATTATGTTAATTAACGGAAACAAAATAAAGTTATTAATAATAAAGTAAATTTAGGTGAAGTGTGATTAATAATTCCCAATGAATAACAGAATGTGACATATAAAAATACAAAAATGTAAGAGTTATTTTTACCATAGGATAGTTTATGCTACTAAGACAGTTTTTTCTAACTATTTTCTCTTTTTCTAAATAAGCTAGTTAGATTAACTAGTTCTATTGACTAATTTAAATATGATTCTTGGCTGGCGAAAACTAGTCATGTATCTTTTTATTAAAGAGGAAAAAGTAGGTTTCATTTATCTTTTCATCATTTTCTTCTCTTTAATTTTTTTTTTGAAACGTGAATATTGCTTTTTCAGAATTTGTTTTTCATAAAATATGTTTATAATCAGTATCTTTATTATTAAGTCTATCTTTTGAGATCTGTGAAGCTATAGTTTTGAGATATATGTTAGATGTCTAATATGTTCTAAAGTTATGTACATCCATTAGTGTACATGTGTACAATAAAGGTTAATGTGTAAAGTGTGTATAGCTGTGTACATTCTTAGTGTATATGTGTACATTCGTTAGTGTACATGTGTACAATAAAAGTTAATGTGTAAAGTTGTCTATAGTTGTGTACATTCGTTAATGTATATATGTACATTTGTTAGTGTACATGTGTACAATAAAAGTTAATGTGTAAAATTGTGTATAGTTGTGTACATTCGTTAGTGTATATGTGTATATTCGTTAGTGTACATATGTACATTAAAAGGTTGAAACTTGAAAAATTATCTAATTAGATGGTATGATATTATGGTAATGTGTACACATATTTCTGCTATCTCACTTCTTAAAATATGCAGATGATTAATGTTATGCCATGGTAAAAATGTTTGCATATTGCTACAATTACACTTCAAAGAAGAATAATTTTCACCTCTTTAAGCCAAACAATTGGACACATTTGAATCATGTCATATATTACTCAAATTATATATAAATGAGATGTGATTCATTTTAATTTGGTTGTTGCGGAGATAAGAAGACTATAGACTAGTAAAAATACAAATCTCATTTAAAATTTCTACATGTACAATGTTTTAATGATATATATGTATGTGTACATCGTTTTACATATCCACATATTTTAATGATATATATATATGTGTACATCGTTTTACATATCTACATAGAATTTTTTGATAATAATGTTCTGACAACATGTACACATAATTTGACTCTCTACATGTATACATAATTTTTACTGTCCACATGTGTACATGTTTACTTGTGTACATGTGTATATATTTACTGTATATATTAACTTGTGTATATCTACATGTTTACTTGTGTACATGTGTATATTATTGAAGTTATGTACAAGTAGAATACAAGGTTAATATATAGTTTGTTTGATTTGTGTGGTTTAATAACCGTGTACAAATGTATATTATATATATGTTTACATGTGTATATGTATATAGTTTTAAAAGCAAAGTACAAGTAGAACACGAACGGGCGTACATGAAAGTGTGTACACATGTACGGTCTGAATGTAACGTACACACAATATTTTATTAATATTGCAAATATACGAAAATAATCTCATCTTCTTCTTTATCCATTGTCGACCAGAAATCCTAATCTCCACTATCTCACCTATTTTCTATGATTCTTTACATTCTTAACTTGTTTTGATGCATTTTTACCCATATATGATAGCTTTCAATCCTAATCCATGGTTTAATCTTTAAAGTTCAAACAGAAGTGAGGTTTCTCATTTGTTGTTGAGAGATACTTGAAAAAAAATGAAAATTTGGATTTAACTCACTCTGACTGAGTCACTACCGAATTACTCTAATAAAATTCTTAAAAGATATAGCTTCACATATCTTAAAAAACATATATTGAACAATAAAAATACTTATTAAATACATGTTTTCTTTTAAAAAATTCTGAAGAAACATCCATTTTACAAAAATGTTTTAAGAATTCAGGAAGAAAAATATGAAGAAGAAAGAGAGATATGAGATCCACTTTGTTTTGTTAACGTGATTAGATTCTTTGAAGATCATATGTATATTTAAGTTAGGACAATATTATTTACTCACAAAATTAATTTTTTAAAAAAGAGAAAAAGTAGGATCCACCACTAGTTGCAACTTATTCTCATTTCTAACGGATAAAAATAACAAAAAGGAAGAAAGTTAGAGAAAAGTGTGCTAATAGTAGAAACTGCCTTTTTATGTTATAAAAAACTTAAAACTGTCCATTAGTATAATTCTTTCAAAATGTAAACCAAAACAAAAATAAAAATGAAACAAAGAACAGGGAATCAGAAGAGTATCGAATCATTTCCACGAGAAATGGTAATCGATATGGAGGGAACTAAGTCATGATTTCTGGACACCAACACGGATATGGACCTATGCTTTAGGGTCCATTTGCATACCCGGAGAGAGGGTCTATCCGTGGGCTGCACCTCCCCTTGGAGATTAGTCTGGGCCCTTCCATAGGCCCGGGATACCCCCAGGTTAATCAAAAAAAAAAAGAAAAGAAATGGTAATCGATATCTTTACCAAATGATCTATGGAAATCAACAATTCTCTTATAAACTAAATGATTTATATAAAATAGTTGGGGGCACGTGCCCCGTTTTTCTCACTGTACTTCTGCCCTGGGTGTGTGTATATAACTTGCCACTTTCACATGTTTGATCTAATGTTACATCATCCGATTTATCACGTCTACTAAATAGATATTCAGTGAACCGAAAATTGGGGGTGTGAATTGAAACAACTTAATACTCGTAGACTTTTGTAAAAAAATAATTTAGAATTTACTTTAGAATCGAAGATTCTCAAGTGTGAACCTTAGTTTTATCATATCAAATCTGAAAATGTGTCCAAATTTCAAAAAGAAAAAAAACTAGTCCAAAATGGATATTTCGTTTTTGCGATTAGTAGATGTTAACTAGAACAAGAACTGTTGTCGAAAAAGGTAGAACCATAGGTAAAAATGTTTTTCGCGGTGAAAGTAAACAAGAAAAAAAAATTGACCAAAAAAAAAGTAAACAAAAAAATTAAATTAGATTCTGGGGTTGACCATAGTAATGTGGTACCTAATCAACTTCGCGCAGCCATATTTTATTTTTATAGCGTAATATTTCATGTACACAATACTTCGTGTACTATGTTGAAAAGACACTAATTCATAAAAATGATCTAAATTAATGTGGAAATGTATAGAGATAAATCATTAATTTTTGTTAATGGCAAAAGCAAATCAAAAATATGTTAAACTCAGGACATGGTTGAAAATTGAAATCGAAGCTATATAAATATTAAAGGGTTGTAACTACTTGTAAGTAGTAACTTCGACTGAATATTGGTTTATTTTGATTTGGTCTTTTGCAGAAAAGCAAAGAGTAGACTTTGAAATTACAAAATTGGTAAAATAAGATATTAGAGATCTTAAAATCCCCTACGTAAGGGGCCATTATCAATTAGATATGCATGGGTCCTTCTTCCCTACCTTACCCTTTATAAAATTGGATACTTGATTGCCTCGCCTTTTCCGCCTCCTATTTAGTACTAGTATTAATTGCAAAAAAAAATGTATTTGTTTTTTCTCTCTCTTATCAGCAATTATGTTGCCATTCTAAGCAATATCAAATTTCTTTAACTACTGGAGAAGAAACCAATCTTCCTTTTATACACTATCAAAATGTACTACTAAAGTTTTTTTTGTAACTGAAAAGCAGTCATGTAAGCTAGAATGAGAAGTAGACCAATTAAACAGTATTTCTAATCAATTAAAATAACTTTCGTAAATATTGCAGTTTTGAAACAAATCTGATAAACTATATATGTATTTACTGTATTATTTAAAATATTTCTATTTCTGATATTTTGTTTCTAATAATTAAGTTTCAGAAAATAGTAAAATAATGATATACTTTAGGAAAATTTTGTAATTCAATATAAGCTAATAATAATTAATAACTAAACCAGTAAAAAATTTCTACGTGAAAATACAGATTCAATTAAAGTAAAACGATAAAAAAAAATTTAATAAGTCATGTTAATTTTATACATATAAATAATAAATTGAATGAAAATTATGAATAACAAAAGTAATGTTTCAAATTTTTTTATAGTTTTATTAATAGTTTATACCACCTTAAACACAATAAATTGCCTATCTCAGACCAAAATATATAAACTGATAATTTTTATTTATTATAATGTTTCTCAAATTCAAACTTTCATACAATATTGTATGTATAAAGAAAAGGAATTTACATATGCTTTTGATAAATTTAATCCAAAAAGATTTTGACTTATAATTTATTGGGGGTCAAAGGTATAGTGTGATTTATTTAAAAATTTTAAATGAAAACTTATATAACCAATTTATACTATAAATGTTCAGTCTGACAAACCCATCGTTCAACATTTTGGGAGAAATAAAAATCAATATTACGATGGTTTAATATATTTCGTTTTTTGGAACCTTGTGTCATCTTCAACTTGCATATTTTAAAGGAAAGCACTCTAGACTAATATTTAAAATTTAGTAAAACTTTGATTAGCTAATTGACTAATTAACAATAATCAATAGACATAAATAATCCAAGGACATGTGATTGGCTAAGTAACCCGTACCATATATATAAAAAACCATTAGTAACTATGATTGATATACAAAAATAAAATTGCATACAAATTATACGCAAAGGAAGTATCAAAAAAATTATACTACTATTTATGATAGAGAAAAAGATTATAGAGAAAAAGATTATGATAGCACCAAATCAACACAAAGGCTTCAACTGGTGTCCACATTTTAGGAAAAAAATGGAATGAATTTGTCATTCCTCAAAACTTGATACCAGTTAAATTGAAAATTTTGTCAAATGTTTAACAAATGGGCCCCACTATTTTCCTCACTTTTCCTCATTTACGGAGGAACTCATGAACAAATAATTCCTCCTCTGATTTTGATAAGGAACAAGTGGAAACTATAATTTAATTTTTTTTTAAGTGATAAAATTCAGATAATTAAACAAATTGGTGCTAAGAAACAAACAAAATATTCACTCATCAATGAAACGTGCAAACAAACGCACACGCCTATACTTGCTAGTTTTCTTATTGTGTTTGATTTACGTTAGGATTTTCCTGATCGGAACAATTTCTCTTATACATGTTTTCGTACAACTAAATTGATTTTCTTATCTTTTTTAGCATTTTCTAATTTGACATCTTCTGTGTCTTGAGTTAAAAGGCCAATCTCTATAGGTAGGGTTTAATAATATATTAGCTATAAAATTTATGGTTTCACTGTACGTGTGCATTGATGCTACTTTATATTTATTAAATTATGAAAACATATATTCATCTGTTTGTTTACCAGTTATGTTTACTAATTGTTCAATTTTTATTTCGCTGTAGTCAATTTTTTTTTCATTTCAATTCATTAAATGAAGTTTTGTTCAATTTTTTTTTCATTTATTTTGTTCATTAAGTTGTCACCAGTTGAAGCCAAAATCAAGTTTTAGTCACAAAAATAACATCATAAAGAGGAAAATGACTAAAAAAGTTTTATTGAAGGGTAAATATGTATTTATAACATTTGGGTTAATAAATCTAAGACTTAGAGTTTAGAGTTAAGCGGTGGGGTTTTAGGAATATGTTCAAATTTTTAAAAATAAAAAATTAAAATTAAAAATTTTAAAGCAAAAATGTGCTATTTTGGTCATTTTATTTTTTAAGTGATATTTTGTGACAAAAAAAAATAGTGCTATTTGAGAGAATTGTCATTTATGATATTTTTAAATTTATAGGTGGCTTTCGATATCTCTCACTATAATCAATAATGGAGAACTTATAATTGTTACATGTTCTATATAGAAGATATGGTGAAGATTTTTCTCAACCCCTAAAGAAGATGTGGACTTTCTTGATTAGGCCAACTTTCAATTCAAAGATTTAATGTTAGTAAATTGACAGATCCAATGACAGTCACGTGGTCGGAGGGATTATCGAACTACGTGGTTAAACTTGATTTAGAAGGAACTGGATCTTGGAATGATCATCTTCATGGCTTTCCAAGTGATATAAGAGGTTATAACGACTAACGAGTGATAAATCCGATTTTAATATTTTGAGTTTCTTCAGGAATCAAGAAGCCAATATAAGTCATAACTTTTGTCTAAAGTCTTTTTCAAAAAAAAAAAAAAAAAAAAGTCATAACTTTTGTTTAGCTAGAAAAATAAATCTTTTTTTTGCTAAAAAAAAAATAATCTTCGTTGGATTTTTTTAACCATATACAATCAACTTGCTTACCTCATACCTGGGTGTATAATTGGAGTTATGTCATCGTGAATTACTTGTGTATTTGTTTATTATTTACTTATTTCATTTGTAATTAGATTAAGGCTATGTATATAGACTAAATAGTGAAGATGGTATTGTTGGATGATCATATGATTTATCAACACACTTGGGATACATTCGTGAGGAACAGAGATATAGTAGTTATCATAAAATTGGATTAATTAGAAAATTGTAATTCTAATAGAAAAAATTTGTAACTACCTTTAAGCCAAACGTAATTTCTTGTGGCTGTGATAATATTAGATGATTTGCAAGTTGTTGAGATCGATCGTATTATGCTTTTTTTTATTCCTCGCGAGTGGCACAAGGAGACTATTCTTTAAGATCATTTAATGTCTTAAGTTAGGGATCACATGTGTCGCAACTTTTGTCTTTGCTTTATTGCCTTTAGTGAAATTGAGCCCTTAAACCTATAATCTCACTCTCTCTCTTTTTCTCCTAGCTGCATTTTCTTTCTTCATATTCGACGAGCTTAGTATCTCATGTGATAGGTCGTGTGACACAGTCAATGTTTATATTATCCTAACTGTTTGTTTAGGGAAAGGACATTAAAATTTATAAACAATACAAAAGAAAACTTTTCTTTGCATAGATTTATAGACTAGCTAGATGCTAGATGCTAGATGCTGCTTTTTACATACTCTTTTGGTCATTGTTTTCTTAATCTGAATAGTCAAATTAAATATTAAAAATACACAGTTTTCTGTTCTGTTGTATATTTATATTGCTTACTTATGATTATCAAAAAGACTTTACCTGATTTTATGTCTTTTTTTTTTGCTAACTTACCTGATTTTTTGTCGGTATCACAAAATTAATAGCATTGTTTTATGACACTCGGACAGGTTGCAATTACCATATGAGACACATTTTTACTAACACAATACTTGAATTTTGATTTGTTAGTAAGAAACTGTGGATAAGAGTTTGCCCAACAAAAAGAGTTTGGAGTCTGATGGTTGTGTGCGTGACTCTGTTACTTATCGACTCTTACGCGAGTTTGCTCGAGGGTTGCTTGAGAGAATAGAGTAAATGCATCAGAGCTTGATGTCTAGGAAGATGACTCTGGAACCTTGTACATTGGTGCCCATGATTGAAGCTTATGCGTACTTTGTTGTATTAGGAAAAATGGAGGAAACTATAATGACAAGATTCTAAAAGCATCGTTAGTGGGAAGTGACTCATATGAGTCTCTTACCATAGAAGAACAACAATTTAATTTACAAACACATTTATAAAATGTTTAAACCAGTAAAATGTACTCACATGTAATAAGAGTCTTTCAATTTATACTCTACCATTTCATTTTTTTCCATATTTTTAATTCTCTTACATAATTTTACTTTTGAGAAATACATTGAGAGATTCTCAATGAAAATGCTCTAAGGTTTAGGATTTGTCTTGATGCAGGGTTTATTAAAATGTTATCTAATGTTCACAATTCACATTGATGACCTCATGTTCTGGAAGCTGGATGATTTGGGTGGCGGCATTCATAGGACCGATCTGGCTTGGTGTCCCAGGCTTCTGTGTCATGTCCGTCTTGTGAGTCGAAAAGGTTTAGATTATATTGGGATATACTGAAATTATGCAATAGTAATGAATTAAGATTATAAATATTCCTTGTGAAAGATGGGTGATTTGATGAGCAATGAACTGTTACACTTCGAGTTACTAAGGAAAGATATGAAACTTGATCTTGTAACTGTAGGAATTGTCTTAGACTTGAGTGCAGCTGCGTTCAATGGTACTCTGATATCATGAGTTGGTCTTTCAAGTATCTCAATATCCACTTCTGAGCTGTAAAATCTGCAACTATAGGATAGGAACATACATATTTTGACCAAAAAAAAAGATTAAAGATAAATTGTAATCAAACAGTGAAACAAACTTCTGAAGATTTTTAAGATGGAAACAAATCAGAATTCTGGATTGGAATTCTATGATAAACGTGAATAATAAGTTAATGGGAACATTCAAACCACAGTAACTTAGCAGAAAAAAAAAACAAATGAAATCATTTTCATAAGTGCCCGAAATCCTTTGTTTATATGAACTTTGGAGTAAGTGAATAACTTTTATTGGTTTAATTTATATCTAACAAACGGTACACAGAGCATTCTTTGGTTTACATGTTTTGTACATGATATATGACTCGTGTTGTGTGTGTCCTTTCTCTCTTCTTCCCCCGAGAGACGCAGAAACCTCAGGGGTGGTGAGAGCGCTCATGGCGGTGCAAGTCTTTAAGCTTCCCGACCAATGGAAACCGAGCAAAAGTGTTGATTCTGATTTCTAAGGACACAAAAACTTAGAGGTCTCTCTCTAAAATGGAACCAATTGGGAGCAAGGCATTCTTATGGGAGAGAATACAACGGTTAGTCTGGCGTGATCTGAGAGAGAGTAATTTTCTGGCCACACTCCCTTCTCCACTTCAGGAGGAAACAATACTGCGTTCTTGACGCTGAAACCAACTGTTTGTTCTTGGTTACCTTTTGCTTCTCCGTCCTCTGCATCTCTTTGTTCAGTCCACGTCGGATTCCAAATTCTTTGCTGCAATTAGTTACATAAACAACTGAGTAACATGTGTGTGTTACATAAAAGTATATAGCTTAACAGTCATCTATTAAAAACAGGTTTTAAAGAGAAGAGTCTCACGGTTACCTGAAACTCCTTGTAATCGAGAATACCGTTTCCATCGCTGTCAGCTTGAATCCACAGATCCTTAATCTCTTTTGTCGTGAGTCCATTGCAATGACCCGTTAGATTGAGCTGTACAAGTTGAAGAGAAGCATTTCAAGAAACAGAGAACTCTGTGAACATTCAGCTGGATAAGACGGTCCTATCCTAGGGATTGTTGAATTGCGTAACAGATTCAGTGTACCTGTCGAAGAGTCTCGCAGAAGCCCATGAATGTAATGTGGTCACCATCATTGTCGGTTTTAAGAAAGGCAAACGCATCTTCAGCTGTTAGTGAGGCTCTTCTCAGTAGATACTGCAAAATCAAAATGCTCAGATGTTACATGGAGATTACTTGAAAACAACTCTGTTCTCGGAAATCATTTAGACAAGAATAGCGAAACAAAAGACTTCCTTGGACAGTAAAATGAACCAAAACGTGAAATATATTGTGATGAGAGAAAGGTTAAGGAGTGTCTCACCCTGAACATGCCAAACACTGCCTCACTCCAACTTGTTTTAAGAAGCTTTCTATACCGATTTGGATTCAGAAGCCATATGAAATCGACAGCGCATATGTTACCCCGGTGATTCCTGTGGCTTACCCACTGTAAAAGCCAAAAAAAAGATGGCAACAGAGTTTCAAAAAACCTTGATCACAAATTCAAAACATCACCAAAAATCTACAGCATTATACCCAAAAAAAAGTATTCTCCAAATGAAATGAAGAAAAGAAAGTGACCTTTTGAGATTCAGAATCTGTGTAACGATGAGCAGTGTCGTAAGAGGAGACAAAACCCTGTGACCTGAGAAACTTGTAGACGTGTCCTCTCTTACTTCCGTTCCAATCTCTGCCACAAAAACACAATTTTCAGTACTCAAAAAATAAAAAGATGCGGACTTTGTAGTTACCCGCAAAGTATAATAGGCATAGGACTGAGATTAACTTCTTGCTGATAAGATTCAACATACTGAAGAATCTTATAAACCTATCAAAAACCAAAATATATTGATCAGAAAGATGCAAAATCATCATCACCAACAAAGATTTAAGATATTTGAAGTAATATTATTATTACCTGCTGCAATCTTACAATAGAGAGCGTAGAATCATGAGGAAACATCAAATGAGTGTTGACGATCAACACTTGCTGATAAGCATCGTACTGAGAGTAAGGAGGAACTAGTTCTACATGTAGCAACTGCGCGACTCGGTCACCACAATCGTTGAAAAGCAAATCTCTCGAGTTCACAACTCTAAAATAGTCCTTATGAACAGCCGTAAGCAAACCTGACATTTTAATAGAATGTTAGGATAAAGTAACCTTAAATCAATACTATTAAAGGTTAACGTCAATTAGTTTTAAGTTGGAAGCCTCTAAAAAACTCTAATCTAACTGTTTTTTTTTTACCGTCACCTCTAACAAACTCTAATCTAACTGTTTTTTTTTTATTTACCGTCACCACGATTGTTGGTACGGGCGAGTTTGAAACAGAGGTAACCAGCGTCACCGAGTCTCTTCTCGTACAAACGAACAAGCTCTTCGTTCCCTACCCAAAATTCCTAAAAAAAAATCACAAATCATCATCAACATTAGCAAGAGAGAATCAAAACACACAAAAAGGAGATATGAGAGAGAAGGAACCTGGAGACAAATGATCGAGGACCTCTCGTAGAGCAACCAATCGAGGATTCGGTGGTTCCTCCCCATCCAGTACGATCGATTATCGCTTTCGCGGAGGGTTTGATCGTTTAGGGAGAGGCGTTTGTAGATGGGAGCGAGGATGTTGAAAGTAGTGCAGGAGATGCAATCTCTTATTATGGATGATGATATTGCGTAGCTTCCTATCTTCGATATTCTCCCCTTCATTTTTTTTCTGCTGTAGAACCAAATTTACGAACGAAGAAGAAAAGGACAAAGAATCTCGAAATCGTCGCGACCGCCTTCTCTCTGATTATCTCGGCTTTTTTTCTTTCTTTAGTTAACTATAGATTTAACCCAAAATTAGAAACTTTAACGAAGCTATATTAGTTTATCTTTCTTGCTCTCTTCGTTCTTCCTCATGAGCGTATACTATATGGTTCGTGTGTGCATGTGTATTTATAGTGGCGAAGCACTCTGTTATCGTATATGTAGTCCCATTGTAATCTAATGAAGTTGGATATTAAATATTTTATCTCCAGAATTTGCTCGTTGGTCAGAATAAAAAAAATAATAGTTTTGTCGTGTCAATCTTTTGATGATGAATATTTTGCTTTCGATCGAGGGCATAATCAATGGGCCGCCCATATTTATTCCTTTCGGCCGTCAATGAAATTGTGATACGTTTTGTTTTTGTTTATTTATTAATTATTAGTAATGTCTGCATTTTTTTATTATTTATCTTAATGAAGAACAATGCATGGACACTTAGAGCATCATTATCAATTGTCCTTATTTTTGAGTCCTTATGTTATTTAATTATTTTTTTGTGTTAAGAAACAAAGTTAAGGACAAATCTCAAAAGGGTTGATTATTGGTAGGACTTTTAGTTGTATCTTAATAAATTAAATTGCAACAAGCATTATTTAAGGTGAACATTTGGATTCATAGCAAGCTTCATACTTGGTGTTTTTTAAGAATCAATTCTGTAACAGAACTATCAAGTGCTTACCCGCTGTTGTCTTTGTCGAAATGTTGGAAGGCTGAGTATAGATGTTCTTCTTTGTCAAGTCTGTTGATATGCATTGTGGCTGCAATAAACTCACCATAGTCTATCGTTCCACTACCATCAGCATCGGCCTATAGAATACCATGGTTACAGACAGCAAAAAATTAGAAAAATCAGTGGTGAGTCTCATTGTTCATTGCTTTGAATTACTTGAGCCTGGACATCACCGCATTGTCAAGAGGAACATCTGGGGCTTCTCAATCCTCCTTGATCCATGGATGATCTTTTACAAAAGAGAGAGAGAAAACATTAATTGGCATGGCGTTGAATATTCCATTCTCTGATTCTGTGATCATCAGGTAACCAAAACACATGAATATATCTAAACAAATCATCTCTAGATATATGTTTACAAATCTCTTTTCTTTTGTAGATAAAGAAGAAAGTGGAATACGACTTACCACCTGCGCAAAGCTCTCCACCTGCGCAAAGCACACCATCATTTCTTAGCTCTCCACCTGCGCAAAGCTCCACCTGCGCAAAGCACACCATCAGTTCTTAGCTCTCCACCTATCGAACAGCTCTCCACCTGCGCAAAGCTCCATGACCAAATGAACTGAATGCTTATCCTCATATAGCATTACCATGTTATTCAACCAATTTCTAGTATTAAAAGCTGTAACTAACTAATGTTTTGCCCAAAAAAAAAAACTGTAACTAATGCAAGATTAAGTCTTTTTATCACACAGCAACATGGATAAGGTGACTAGTAAGAGAAGGAGTGAAGTCAGCACTTACCAGTGCCATGGAGGCCATAACAGATGGAGAGAGGCATTTGAATGAAATGGCCAGAGATAGAAACACATGGCAATAAAGCTATTGAAGCTACTCCTTCCTTCACTTCCTCATCTCCAAATCACATCGATCATCAATAACTAAAGAAACAACAACTGGGAGATGATAAATAAAGTCTGAAACTTTACCCATTGTTGATAGAGAACCCAATTTCTCTGCTTCTACCAAACCCAGTGATCAAAATCTTCCCCTTTTCTTGTTCGGCTTTAGGATGATTTCACCCTCTAAAACGTCAGCCTCTGAACAAACGGAGAACCCGATTGTTGATAGAGAACCCAATTGTGCGCTTGTGAGGGATGTCGGTTCTGAAACGTCAGCCTCTGAAACTTTACCCATATTTGATAGAGAACTCGATTGCGCGCTTGTGAGGGATGTCGACTCCACACTGACGGAGAAGCCGGTCCATGAGATGAGTGTGGTCTTCCCGTGATCGACATGAAAGAAGAGGGGAGAAGATGAAGTGATCGACATGAGAGAAGAGGGGAGAAGATGACGCGTGGCATTAAGGACGCGTGAAAAAACCTCTTAATTAAGGTACGTCCTTATCTTTATTGGCTATTTTCCATTTAATTAAATGTGTTTAATTGCTAAGATATCAGGCTAAGGACGCCGATAATCTTGCTCTTAAACATAATGATAGGTTGTAGCAGTTCTTGTCGAAATCTTTGGCTTTATGGATTTTTCAATTGATGACGGTTTTGTGGCGGTTTATACTTTATACAGCAGTTGTTGTATTTCTTACTATAAAAATGTTTCCTCGTTACAGGGTAAGAGAAGTTGATAACAAGAATAAGTTTAGCGACGGATTAAGTGACAATGACTACATTTTAATTTTCTAGTCTCTTATCAATTTTTGTTGACGAGGAATACCATAAAATTAATTACTTATCTTCTTTTAAGCGAGTTATCTGCTTATCTTGATTCTCGAAGATCTTTGATAGTGAATTGTTTGTCTATATGCCTAACAATTATTTGTGTCAAAGATATATTGAATGGTGTTTAAAATTTTGAGTGGCCACAGCAATAGATGATTAATATCTATGGACATTTATTTCCTAAACTGTGTTAGCATTGAAACAATTAAGTGTTCGTTTGCCATAAATACAATGAATTTAGGAGCGCTACACTAAAGAGTACTCCTCCAGTTTTATATTAAGTGTTATTTTAATTTTTTTCCTCGTTAAACAAAAAATGTCATTTTACAATTTTAATACAAATTATACTTATTTTCAGCTGAAAACTGATTAAACTGCATTGATTTTATAATAATTTTATCTATCTCAAATACTATTAATCAGAAATGTGTAATTAATAACAATTTACATATATTTCCGTCATTTTCTTAGTGTACGTGAAAAACGTTAAAATGACATTTATTCAAAAATAAAGCGAGTATTTTTTTACACTTTTCCTGTTTCATAATAAGTGTCACTCTAGTTTTTTTTTACACAAAAATAATTTTACAATTTCAATGCAAACTATACTTATTTTTACCTGAAAATTAATTGTAAATTACATTGATTTTATAAATAATTTTATTTATCTTAAATATTAATAGTCAGAGATGTGTAATTAATAATATATATATATATATTTCTATCATTTTTTTAATATGTGTGAAAACGTCAAAATGACACTTATTTAGAATGGAGGAAATACTTTTGTACTCCACAGACCAATAAACCACCGTTGATTATTCATAATCTAGTCATTATGATCTAACTGTTAGACAAGTCTTATCTAGAATTAAATGATGCTAAAAAGAAGATCACTTCTGATCTAGTTACGTTTCAAACATATGTAACAGTAAAACACACACTTTGTTTGCCTATATATGAAACTAAATTTCTAAAATAAAAAAAAATAACCTATTAGTTAAAATATAGCAGAAGATATGTATGAAGGACTACTATAACACAATGTCATTTGATAAAGACTTAAAGAATTGTTTGGTTATGCAATTGGCGGAAAGCTTCATAAAGCGACATGGAAATCAACTCTGACACATCTACTGTCTTTGCGAGTTGGTTTATTCTTCCTTTTCCGAAAAAGGTTTCCTATCAACAAAAGAAACACATATTCAAACTTTGGATACTTTTTTGGGAAAATCGAATAAAAACAATAAAGTTAGAAAAAAATTACACTTATAAATTTTAGATTTCAACTGCTAAAATTTTAATCAATAAAACTGGTTTCAATAACACATTATAAATTAAAGTAACTTACTTGTTGTACACGTCAAAATTGTAACCATATACTGTTCATTAGCATGTAAAAATTGGTAACATGATGATATTTTTAAAAAATATTTTTAGATATTTTAAATAATAAAAATTCAATATAAATTCTAAAAATGATACAAATTCAGGAAAATCAAGAAAACAAAATTCATAAATTCAAAAACTAAAATAAAAACAAAAGAAAAATTCTAAAGATTGATAAAAATAGCAAAAAATAGGAAAATTTTAATAAAATATGGAAAAATAAAAAAATTCAAAATATTAAAATATTAAAATACTGAAAATTAAAATAGTTTATAAAAAGTTGAAATACAGAATTTTAATTTAAAACATTCTCTCATTCTTAATATAAAATCATATTATTACTAAAAGGTTTAAGAACAATCTCTCATTCTTAATATAAAATCACATTATTACTAAATTATTACTTTGTTTGTAGATTATTATGATATTATTTATCCAAATTGATGATACTAGAATTTGATACTATCGGAAGAATGGAAGACAAGATTAGCCCGAAGAGCCCATCAAAATCGAAACCGCCTAACTGAACTTCGAATACAATAACGTTTTATAAATGTTATCTATAAAACATTCAACTATTTCATTAATCTTCAGCTGGTTTATCAATTTTTGAAATGGAATTCTGTAGAATAGTTTATTCCGTTAATTTTATTATTTTTATCATTTAACTTGAATGAAATAAAATACTCATTCTACAGATTGTACAACCATTCAAAAAAAAAAAAAACTTCCTAAACATTATTCTACAGTTTTGATAAAAATGAATTGAATGAATTTATTTCATTTTTTAAGAAAATATTCCATTCATTTTATTCTTTTTTTTTTGAAACACCATTCATCTCCATTTTTATTCTACTTATCATTTAGGCAAAGAGGAATATGAATATCACAGTTTTTAAATGCTTTTTTTTTTGAACTCACAGTTTTTAGTGCTAGGAGCAAAATAGCAACGCATCAAACTCACCCTTTGGTACACGTCTTTTTGGTACTAGGGCACTCGTGCGTGCGGTTGGTTGTGGTTGGGTATCAGTCTTTTAGAGGTCACTCTTGCGGACCATATTCTTATAGAAAGTAAACAAGAATTTTTAAAACCATAACTAACTAGGAATGTAAAAGAAAAGATAGAACGATTTCAAACTTCTGAGTTCTGATTATAGTAAGGACCAAACGTTGTAGAAGACTGTCATCAAATACAAACATGTACTCCCTCCGTTTCTAAATAGATGATGTTTTAGGGAGTATTTGATGTTTCAAAATAGTTGATGTTTTAGTATATCAATGTACTTTTTAACTTTATCAAAAACTGTGTAACCAATGGTAAAATGTAATCTATTTTGTGATTGGTTGAACAATTTTTAATTTATATTTTAATGATACTTTTTAGATTAAAAACAAATTTTTTAATAATCGTGCACAATCCTAAAACTTCATCTATTTTGAAACAGAGGGAGTACTTTAGTTTAAGAAAGGTTTCAAACGCACTGGATCACGTTTCTTTGGTAAACATATCGTCCACAAAACCATCATCCATATTTCACACGTTAATTATTATTCCAAAAGTTGACAAAAAAAACTATTATTCCAAATTAACGAATATTTTATTTTGTTCTAAGAAACCAGTTGTGTATGATGAACTGTAACAATTGTTTAGCTTCTTTTCTAGCATCGAGTGTGTTGAAAGATGTAGAGAACTGTAACAATTGTTTAGCTTCTTTTGTAGTATCGAGAGTGTTAATGAACAGTAACAATTGTTTAGCTTCTTTGTAACAAAACAACGAATGCAATACCATAATAACAATAACAAGCAGCACTTGTAGGCAAAAGCTATGTTTTGTTACACAACCGGCAAGAGATGAATTTAATTCTTTAAAGATATAAAGCTCTTGATTGTGGATGTATAAACCTCAATTCTAAACTACTTGTCTATACTTTGAGGTGGAATATAGTATAAGCGTGGTAAAACAGTCAAAACCAACAATATGATTTTTCATTTGAAAGGAATCAATTCAAGATCATTTCAATTTTTAAACTAGAGGTGTCAGATACTTTATCAGAAAAAAAAAAATCTACATTTGTAAACGATAAGATATACAAAAGAACCAGTAGAGTTACCACAGAAGTCAGAAAGCACAAATCGAGAACTGAACTAAGCCATGGTTCGACTCTAGATCGATTAATAAATTCGTTTAAACCGAAACAAAATTTGACGAAAACGGCGTGAATCACACAAAGAAACAGAGACACACAAGAAACCACAAAGTAGCCCACTCTAGACATTATAACACACATAAATAGACGGATACAATTATGTACAGTCTGCAAACGATGATGGGGGAAGAGGATCTTTTACCTTCGCAAATGAAAAATCCACGTTTCTCTCTCAGCATTTAGGAAGAAGAATCTATTGCTTCGACTTGTTGTCGAGCAAGGTACTTCTCTCTTCTCTCCTTCTGATAGATGACACAAAACTTCGGTTAGTAAAACAAATTCGTAGAAGAAAGAAAGCAAGCAAAAGATTTTATATTGAATTATCTATATATTACCCATTCGTCAATCACAAGACCCTCCCCGACAACGCGAGGCCCTGTCTCCGGTAGAGGCTTCTTTCTTTCTTCAACCGCAGCTTCAGCTTCTTCCAGTTGACGTTTCAGTTTCTCCAGTGCCTGGTAATTATATCAATCAATAATCCTCCTTATCCAAAATGTTCAAACTCAGAAGATGTATAGTATCTGTTGACTTTATCCAAATGAAAATCTACTTAAAAAAGCTTACAGCACTTGGGCGCTCTGCATCAAGAAAAATGACCCGAAGAACCCTCTCCACGGTGACTTGATCTTTTTGCTCATCAAACTGCAATGATATAAACACACGAGAGTTGCATCATCTAAAACATGTTAAGGAACAAGATAGATCACTTATGCCTAAAACTCTATGAGACGGAAATGAGTAATGTCTTGCATTGCATCATCCAACAAAGAGTAATGTATTGAGTTAGAGAGGAGGAGGAGGAAGAAGAAGATAAGATACCAACTCAGGGACAAAGTCAACACCGGGTTTGACTTTGAGACTCATGATCTTAAACTTAGCCTTGCTCTTCTGGTTCAACTGCTGTTTCTCATTGTTCTCTGGGTGCTCCACGAACTTGAACACTGCAACGGTGAAAGCAAATGAATCAGAGGAACGACTATCAATTAGCTTTCCACAAAAAAAAAAAAAGAAAACAGAATTACCAGTAGCAAAGACGCTCTCTCCAGGAGCCAAAACACCACCAGGAGGACGCATGTAACAACTCTTCGGTGCAGTTGTTTGGAACTGCAACAACAAAGAAAGAGACTTATTATATTAGACGAAAAAGTCAACAAAAAGTCAACGTTTCATGTACTTAAAAGTCTCCGTTATACCTTGAAGGCAGTATGAGACTTGCTAGTGTTCTTAAGCTTGATTGCGCTTCTCACTTGTTTACCAGCTTCATCTGCAATCACACACAAAGCACAGCTCTAACAACCTCCATCTCTAACTAATCGCAAACGATCGATTTCAAAAGGAATCGAAGGAGAGGTTACAAGGGAAATAGAGATAGCTGGAAGGATCTAGCCGGAGACGACGTCGAGCGGGGAGAATCGATCTCGCGACGGAAGAGACGGACAAGGTGGACGGCTTGGAGGAATCCGTATTCCGATGACGATGGCGGTTGGGGTGATTCTGAGTCGACGAGGGAGAAGAGGTTGTGGTGGTGGTTTTCCTCTGCCAGAAAGGGAATAGCCTGAAGAGATTCTTCTTCTTCTTCGTCTCCGCGCTCGGATTGTGACGGTCAGTGATTGACATCGGGACCTAAACAGTGGCAATCTCTCTCTAGGAAAATGAATTTTTCAATTTTGAAAGTAGAGAGAGAGAGAGAGAAGAAACGAGTTTACAAGTTGGTTTTATTTATTTACACGAAGTTTATAAAGTTTCAAATCAAAGTCCGTGTGAAAACGAGTTTTGACAAAATTTAAAAAAAAGTCCACTAAAAGGAGGGTTGTCTTTTCGGCATTTATAACAAAAGGATTTTTGAAAAATCAGTGAGTGGTTGTTCTTGTTGTGATTTCATTTTCATTCCTTGCCTTGTACTTGTACTAGTATTTGGTTGCCCACTGATTTTATTTGCTTGCATTTTCAATCTCTTGCGTATTTTTTTTTGTGGTATATAAAGCTAGTACGCATGTTTGATGTGACTAGTTTTATTACCTACATTTATTGGATAAACATTATTATAATCTGCTAACTACTTGTATGTTTCTAAGATTGTACATTGTTGGTGGTTTCTTAACGCTTCATTTTTTCCAGCTTTGTTTCGTTAATTAAGAGGCACAAAGCCAATACATCGTGAAATCAAAAGCCCAATACAAACCCATCAAGATATGAACCCTTCCGAAAGCCCATTATCTATTACACAATCTTCCTCAGTTTCCGAATGCAAGTGTTTCATACATTACGCAGAGATGCATTAGTCCAAAGACGTATGGAGAGGGATATAGTGGAATTCTCGTGTTCATAGACTACATGTGACAACATTATAAATTTATAATGCATTGTGATGTACGAAATATGCCACTAAAAATTCATAGACGTTGAGTTTTTTAATCAAAGGTAATTTAGACTAAAAATAGCCGACAAAAAAGACTAAATATACAATTAAATAATATATGACATATTAATATCAGAGACTTTGATTACATAATGAAATAAAAATAAACATATCATTTAGATAACTTGAAATATGTACTTATTTCTGTATATATTCAGATAATTCTTTTTGTATATATATCATTGTTTAATTTTTTTGAAAACTATTGTAAATATTAGAAAACCGTTAAAAATGCCATTTTTTATTAGATTAATAAAGTTTTTTAAAAATTAATCCATACATAAACCGATAAAATCTTATATATAACTAACAACTTAACTTGAAAAGTGAAGATATTAAAAATTAGTTAATGTTTATACTACTCAACTATATAGTGTATCAAAATAGGATATAATGATTTTTAATTTTGCAGTTTTTTCATGAGTTGTTCTGACAGAACATAGTAATAGATTTAAAACCATTTTAAGATGAGTTAAATTATGTATCAACCAATTTTTATTATGAAAATATTAATAATTAACGTCAATCATTTAAATATTTCAAAATGGATATAACTATGTTAATTATATAAATATTATAAACGGATTTAGATTAATACAAAACATATTAAATAAAATGATTATTCCATTTTGACTATCATTAATCTATAATCATATTTATGTTAAATATAAATTAGATTATAAAAGAAACATATTATTCAATATATAAAATATCACAAAAATCTAAAATTATCTTAGATCAATGTAAAAAGTTAAACTTACATTTCAATTTTTTATAAGAATCATTCTATTAAATAAAATTATCACAACATTATTAAAGAAAAGACAATTTGAGCTAATTAACCGTGAGATCATTCATAGGTCCCTTCGCTTTTGCTTTGCCGAAAAGTTTAAAAACTTTCCCTTTTTATTTTTGCCTCTTCTCCACGTTACTTGACAGAGTATAAAAGTCATCCTGAGAAACAGAAAGAGTTGAAAAAAAAATCAGAACAGAGAGGGTTTTTACCTAGTTCCTTCCCAGAGTTACAGCTACAAAGATCATCATGAACCAAATCGTATCTTCACCATCCTTCGGCACCGCAGCCGCTAGGTCCCTCAACTACATCCGTCCACTCTACGCAGCTCTGCCTCTAATATCAGCAGGACTCAACGCCGCCTCCAAGCCCGCCGCCACCACCGTCCGCAAGTTCAGCAGCTCCCCCTTGCCTAGTTACAAACCTCCCGCCCCTCCTCGGACGCAACTATCCTCCGCAGCCAGCGCCTTCGTCCGTCAGTTCAGCAGCAGCTCCCCTGCTCAAGCTGTTCTCGACAGGTTTTTTTTAAAGCTTAGAATTTCGTATTAATTAAGTGAAACTCAACGGTAATCTTACACTGTTGATTGATATGATTGAAACGTAGATTCCAACTCACGCCCCAGACTAACTGGGGAGTTCGAATAGTACCGGAGAGGAAAGCGTGCGTGGTCGAGCGGTTCGGAAGATACAGAAAGACTCTGGGGTCGGGGATCCACTTCCTTGTCCCCGGTGTGGATCGTATCGCTTACGTTCATTCCCTCAAGGAGGAAGCGATCCCCATTGGTAATCAGTCTGCGATTACAAAGGATAACGTCAGCATCCACATCGATGGTGTTCTTTACGTCAAGGTTTGTGACATTCGTTTTTTTTTGGTTCTTGTTTTGAAAGGGATCCTATGTTGAGAGTTGTTGCATTAATTGGTTTTGCACAGATAGTGGACCCTAAACTAGCTTCTTATGGAGTTGAGAATCCGGTTTACGCTGTTGTCCAGTTGGCTCAGACTACAATGCGTAGTGAGCTCGGTAAGATTACACTCGACAAGACTTTTGAGGAACGAGATACTCTCAATGAGAAAATTGTGGTACGTGCTCTACACTTTCATGTTTTTTTTGGTAGACCCTTTCATGTGCTAGTGATGTTACCGTGAATGTATTAGTACACAAGATTGAAGTTGAGTTTAATTTAGCTCTGTTGTTCTTTTTTTTTATTTGTCATTGCTTCCTTTTTTTGTATATAGTATTCCGGTGGGGAATGCATTATGCATTTGTATTTATGTTTTGGATATGATGGTTTTGAGATGGGATTTTCTTTTTTGCAGGAAGCTATTAATGTTGCTGCAAAACATTGGGGTCTTGAGTGCCTACGTTATGAAATAAGTGAGTCAATTTTTCTCTGTTTTGGTAATGGATTGCCTTTTTTGCCTGTTACTAAAATATATGTGGTGTGTATCCAGGGGACATCATGCCTCCTAACGGAGTGAAGATTGCTATGGAAATGCAAGCTGAAGCCGAACGTAGAAAGAGAGCCCAAATTCTTGAGTCTGAAGGTACATTTTGCATTGCTTATCTTTGCCTACTTACGTCACTGAATGCTTATTGGCTCAAAGCTACCCACTTTACTTTTTTGATTTTTGTTTCTCATAATCTGTTTTACTAACTTTTTATAGGAACACGGCAAGCCCATATCAACATTGCTGATGGTAAGAAAAGTTCTGTAATCTTGGAATCAGAAGCTGCAAAGATGGACCAAGTCAATCGAGCAGCAGGTTAGTATTTTTAACTATCTAGTAACCAAACAGTTCAAAAGCATGAGCACATCAATAATAAAAAATGTCAAGTCATTCTTCAATTTGTTTATGCTAAACAATTGTTTTTTTCAATAAAATTGTGCTGCGGCTCAACAGGTGAAGCAGAAGCAATATTAGCTAGAGCACAAGCCACAGCCAGGGGACTGACCATGTTATCTCAATCTATCAAAGAAACTGGTGGAGTGGAGGTTAGTGAATAGGATAAAAAACATTGGTTTAATTATCAGTAATGCATTAGTTTTCTAAATTGGGACTTGGTGGTGCATTATGCAGGCTGCGAGTTTGAGAGTTGCGGAGAAATACATTGAAGCTTTTGGCAACATCGCTAAGGAGGTAAACAATTACGAAACATAACTTACTAGTCTCAGTTGTCAGTCGAGTGTGTTGATGTCTAATTAACGGTGCAATTAATAATCTTCTTCTTGATAGGGTACTACAATGCTGCTTCCGAGCTCTGCTGAAAATCCTGCAAACATGATCGCTCAAGCTTTGACAATGTACAAAAGTCTCGTCCCCAAGAGTGCTCTCCAAGAAACTCTAGCAGTAGAATCCTCTGACTTGGTTAACTGAGCTACACCTTTCACTAGAAGCCCATGCATGGTAGCTGAACTAGGAACTATAATTATTTTTGACCTGTGAAAGCTTTTTTTCATATGAGAGACAGTTATCAACTTATCTTACCTTACTGTCATTCTTTTTTTTTGCAAACTAGAAAACGGATCTAAACTCTCATATCTCCTAAAGGGGTTTCACCAGATTTAGTTGGCTTTTTTTGATGTCTTAAATCTTTATTTCAATAACAAACTCTTCTTCTATTTTTTTTTTGGTTGCTACGTCCAGATCCTATGTACATTTAACTTGAATCTCTAACTACAAAAACAATCAGAACCAAATCAGTTAACTTCAGAGAAATGGAACTCTTTGTCCTAAGCCAGAACAGGCAGTTTCCTTGTCTCGGATTCTGACGGCCAGTGAAGTGATCGCCAATCATCCTTTGAACACTCTAAAGCTCAAATCGGAACAGTTACGCAATGAAAACAGAGCAAATACGTTAATGAATGTTACAAGATGAAGGAAGAGGAACAAGATTCTTTGTATAACCAGCAGATGCAGAGATATGTGTATCCACAACAGATATGATTTGTATAGAAGCGAAACCGTTTAGGCTAAAAGGAAGAAAGATAGGTAAGACAGAGAAGGCGATGGATGAAGAAGAGATCTCCACCTTCGAATACAAAGGATTCGACAAGATAGTCATTTACTATGTTTAGCTAAGGATGATTAGTGTGTTAACGTGGGGAAGAAGTTAGTTCTTTGAGAAGCTAAATACTCTTTTTTTTAAATACCCATAAATTTCAACTGTAAAAGGACCAGTCAAAAGGTAGATAATCACTTCAGTAAATTGCCTTATATTGCTTGGAGTCTTACATGCTTTTGGGCAAAAAAATGATTATCTCATATGAATTTATATCCATTCAGCCAAAAAAGAAAAAAAAAATAACGTATATTTCTAGCTAGTAGTCTCATCTCTGTTTCTTAATTTTCTTCCTGCTTTCTCTCTAGAAAGTTCAAATTAAGTAATTGTTGTCCTCCATATCCCTCCATCCGTCAAATGAATGACTACATAGCTGACTTATCGAGAACCACTATTTAAAATAAGGCAAAAACACAGAGCAAAAAAGGATAAATATTCATGGAATATTAGAGTTGATGAGAAAACAAAGAGATGAACAACGGTTTACAAAAAAATGTTGTTAGTATTGAACATATATAAGGAATAATAAATTAACCACCATACGATTTGGAACTGCTGTAAAACTGATTTAAGTTTGACCATATTCTATTGGGCTGATGTGCAACGATGGGTGCTGAGGATTATACATTTTATTTGTTAAATTTGATTCGATCCAAAAATTTCGGATATCTGAAATTTTTGAAGCAACGCAAATAATAAAAATTAATATCCATTAAAAATCGAAATAAATATTAAATTTTTGGAAGCGGATATCCGCTTCGGTCCGGAAATATATAAATACATGTATATCTTGATTATATTTAAAGTTTTAAATATACAAAATTATATAACTATTATACTAACATATGACTTGATAAATTATATTTGCATTATTACTTATATAAAATATTACATAAAAGAATAGAAAAAAAATTATGACAATTATAACATTTTTCTTAAGTTTTGTGTTATTATAATTGTTAGTTAAGTTTTAAAATTTTATAAAATATGTAGATTCACTATATTTTTAAATTTTTATTTTATATATCATACAAAACAAATTTGTATCAAAACTTTAAGATTATTTATATTAATCGGAACGAATGAGATATCCATAAGTATTCGTAAATATCCGCAATTATCTATTTTAATTTTCCGCATATCCGTTTTTCCAGATATCCTTATTTTTCCGAAGCAAAGTAAATAAAAAAATAAAATATTTGTACATACTAAGAAAACAACAAATATCTTCAAAAATCCGGATATCTGATCCGTATACAACCCTAGTGCTAATGCGTCATTTATTATTATTATTATTATTATTATTATTATTATTATTATTGAAACTTGATTTGTCATTATCTTGTGAATATACACAGATATGTTATAGGATTATGTTAAGAAATCTGTAAGAAACTAGACAAATCTAATTTTTAGTTTAACAAACGTGTCTAACAAGAAATAAATATGTTGAATAAGCATCTCAAATTAAATCGGTGTTTATCTGAAATGATCGGTCAAATGTTTTTGCCACATCTCCAAGTAATTTTTTTTTCACAGTGGTCCATATAAGTATGCTCGTCAACCAAAACATAAACTTCCAAATTGGGAAAAAAAAAAAGATTTAAAGAGGGTTTTTGTTATTTTGTGCTCCTCCCTCCTTCTCGAATTAGACACGAGTTAGTTACACAATGTACCAAATCAGCCGTTCAAGATCCGTCGCTAGCAACGCCGTATGGTCCCTCCGTCAATCGCCCCTACTCTCCGGCGCCACAGCCACCGCTACACCCGTCCGCCACTTCAGCTCCTCTCCCGGCCACGCTTTCAACAGGTGAGAATCGTTCGATTTCGAGTTTCACTAGGAATGTTAGGGTTTTTCCGAACTGTCGATGATACGATTTCGTTTATCCAGATACAGGATCAATCCGCCGGTGAACTGGGGGATCCGGATCGTGCCGGAGAAGAAGGCGTGCGTGATCGAGCGGTTCGGCAGATACGCCAAGACTCTGGAGTCGGGGATCCACTTCCTCGTTCCCGGCGTGGATCGCATCGCTTACGTTCACTCGCTCAAGGAGGAGGCGATCCCGATTGGTAATCAGACTGCGATCACGAAGGATAACGTCAGCATCCACATCGACGGTGTTCTATATGTTAAGGTTAGGTTTATCGTTGGTTGATTTTGGATCTTATGTTTGGAGTTTTATTTGGTTGATTTTGGAGGTTTTTGTTTTGCAGATTGTGAATCCACATCTGGCGTCTTACGGCGTTGAGAATCCGATATACGCGGTTGTACAGTTGGCTCAGACTACAATGCGTAGCGAATTAGGGAAGATGACTCTTGACAAGACGTTTGAGGAACGAGATACTCTCAACGAGAAGATTGTGGTTCGTCTTCTTTTGCCTTTATGTACTTGAACTTAGTTTTGATATTGAGAACTATTGATCTGCAGTGTCATGGTTAGAGTGATGTTAATGTGATAATTTTAGTGGATGTTGTTGGTAATGTTAGTACCTGAGATTGTTTAGCGTTCTTGTTCTTTTAGTCATTGCTCGGGTGTTGGTATATTAGTACCTAGCTGAGATTGTTTAGAGATTCTTTTATTCATTGCTCGGTGTTGAGTTTAGTTTTTGTTAGATAAGAGTTTGTAAAATTTAGCTGGGGAATCTTGTTTATGTATGATGATTCTGAGATGGAATCATTCTTGCAGGAAGCTATCAATGTTGCTGCAAAACATTGGGGTCTTGAATGCCTTCGTTATGAGATAAGTGAGTATTTTTTTTTCTTTGACTCTCTTTTGATGGATTCCCTTGTTTGCCTGTTACTGGATACATGTGTTGTTGTATATCCAGGGGATATCATGCCTCCTAATGGAGTGAGGGTTGCTATGGAAATGCAAGCTGAAGCTGAACGTAAAAAGAGAGCTCAGATTCTTGAGTCTGAAGGTAATATTTGTGTTGCTTATCTTTGCATACTTATGTCCTGTGATTGAACTGTGTGCTTGCTACTGCTCAGAAATACCAAGAACAAAGCCTGCTCAATTTGTTTTCTCATAATCTGTTTTACTGACTTGTATAGGAGAACGCCAAGCCCATATCAACATTGCTGATGGTAAGAAAAGTTCTGTAATCTTGGAATCAGAAGCTGCAAAGATAAACCAAGTTAATCGAGCATCAGGTTAGTCTTAACTTTTAGTAAGCCATGAACACATCATAATAAGATGTCAAGCCATTCTTCAATTTGTTTCATCACAATTTTTTTTGGTATTGCTTTCCAGGTGAGGCGGAAGCAATAATAGCTAGAGCACAAGCAACAGCCAGGGGGCTGGCAATGTTATCTCAATCCCTCAAGGAAACTGGTGGCGTGGAGGTTAGTACATGAGCTCAAACAACAGTATCTTTACATGATTTCCAAAGTTTTGAGCTTTAATGAATCAACCTGATTACTTAGGTGTAATACGATTTGCAAAAACTGTTAGTTGTCTTAATCTGATTCTTCAAATGTAGTTTGGTTTCACACCTGGAGCAGCCAATGCATTGAGTCCTATGATATAACACCTACTTTCACATAAATGATTCTCTCTAGCTTCTAAATTAGATGTTTCTCTGGCTTATTGGACTTACAAAAGTTGACGTGTAAGTTAACTTGTTTTGCTTTCCAAACTGGGAACTCATGCTTAATCGTGGTGGAAAATGCAGGCTGCGGGTTTGAGAGTTGCGGAGCAATACATTCATGCTTTTGGCAACATTGCTAAGGAGGTAAACATTTAGGAAACGCAAACAATATTGAACCAGATTCCATCTTTCTTAAATCGTCCTCCCTTCGGGGTATGAATCTAATAGAGGCACTGTTGTTCCTGTTCTTGTTCTTGTTAGGGTACAACGATGCTGCTTCCGAGTTCTGCTGCGAATCCTGCAAACATGATCGCTCAAGCTTTGACAATGTACAAAAGTCTCGTCCCCAAGGGTGCTCTCCAAGAAACTTCAACAGTAGAATCCTCTCCTAAAGAGGAATAGAAGACGTGTGGTAGAAGTACTAGGAACAATAATACTTCTTTTTTTGACCTAGCAACGCTTTTTAGTATGATATGAGAAACTCTAATTTCCGAAAGGAGATTTTGCATAGGTTTTGGTTTTATAACATTGGTTTATTCTCTTTTTTTACTTCATCATTTTGAACTGCACTGCTTGCCATAGTAACACCATAGATGTCTAAAAGTGACAAAACTCAAAGATTCTGCAGAGATGCTTCAAACATATTCTAATGCATAACAAAAGGGGCATACATAGTTCAAACTTAATATATCTGAGAGTTCCTAAACTGTTGTTGATCTCTTGAGGTGGAATATGATGAGGGGCATCATGTGGACCACTTACACTAACGAAGTTGAAGGGGATGTCAGCCACCTCCACATATCCCATATCATCATAATCATAGATGTAAACGTTATTCTTATACATGCCAGGGACACAGAAAGGTTCAGACATTGAGAGGAACATGGTCAGATCTCCCATGTCTTGAGTGTAGACCGCGTTTCCTTCATCGTCTAGCTTGAACACCATTAAAAATTCTGTTTTCATTATCGCAAAACCTTCCTCGTTCTTGGCTGTCTTCTTGTACTGCTTAACCAAGAATGTCTCACCGGTGGCTCTTGACTTAACCAAGTGCTCGCTCATTAAGCACGAATCTATAAGCTCACGTGTGGCCATGGGAAGCTTAGGAAGGTTTTGAAACCGCACGTTCTGAAGCTTAGGGTCATCGCTGGGATTGCAGGGGTCCCATGAACCGATGAAACTATTATTCAACACCAACTCCAAAGGTACCATCTTGTCAAGTTGAGTCCAGCAATGTTGATTAAGGCAACTATGAGTCTTGCTAGACCGCACTCACAAGGAAAAGCGCCCATGACGGAACAAGGTGGGGTTTGCCGCAAGGAGGTTGAGAAGGCGTTAGAGAGAAGAAGAGAAACAGAGGAGGATCTTCTCACTCCAAGGCGGAGACGGCTGAGAAACACAGACATGAATGAATGCTGTCAAAACAAAAAGCCAAGAGAGATCTGAGAGAATTAATGATGCATTGGTCAAAAGACTTTTGTCGTAGACTGGGAATTCGGGTCTATCTGGTTTGTATCGACCTGAAGAAAATGTTCTCCTAAGAAAGTTTATGAAAGTAGCCATAGAAACTGTTTTTTTTTTAACAACAGGTATAAATTTTTTTTATGGATGGTTTTTCATGCACTCGATATATATAAGGAAATTTTCTTTTTTTTTTAAGAAAAAAACTATAAAACTTGAAAAAAAAACAAAATTTCAAATGAGTAAAAGAGAATTGAAAAGAAGTGGAAAATTACTGTTGGATAGAGCGTACAGGCAAATATGATTATATGGTATAGTGGTTAACAGCTTATGGAATCTTGTCCATGCCTCAGTTCGAAGGAGACTGACTACATTTTAAACTTTATTTTCATTTTTAGGTTTAATGAGAAACAAATGACGTAAATACCTTCTTCTTCAACTTAAATGATCAGCAATTTACAGCCATTTTTTGTCCAATCTATTAAATTTAAATCTTAACCAAAAATATATATACTATTATTGCGAAGCGATTTTTCACAACAGATCTCTCACGTTAAAAATTAGACAATTTAATATTGTTTATATCATTAATGAATAAACATATAAATTATCCATAAAGTAAAAATGAATTTTAAATTTATGATCAGTTACCTGATTAAAATTAATAATGATAAGAATGATCTAAAATTTAAAAATATATTTTAAAATAAAAAACTAGAGTGATTGATATTATTTATATCCTTAATGGATAAATATATAAATTACCTACAAAATAACAACGAATGTATTTTTTTGATTACATAAGTAAATAAAATTAATAATGATAAGAATTATCCAAAATCTAAAAACATATTTTAAATTAAAAAAATAGAGTGGTCAATATCTTTTATACCCTTAATGTATAAAATATAAATTAACCACAAAATAAAAAACAAATTTTATTTATTTTTGATTAGATAAGTTATTAAAATTAATAGTAATAATAATTATCCAAAATCTAAAAATATATATTAAAATAAAACCAACTTATATTAATCATATTGTTTAATAAAATATATATTATTTTTATTTTATTGATCCAACTATTACTTTTTGTAAGTAAATCTTTTATTGTTTATGTTTAAATAGTATAGATGAGCAAAATATATCTAATGAAAAATATAAATAATGGAAAAGAAATGGAAAATATGAGCAAAATAAAAGTAAAAATAAGTGTACAAAAACTGATAACACAAGTATAAAATTTCAAAATCAAAAATATTTTTAATATGTTAGTGTTTTCAAAAATTTAATACAATAATAATCATATGTATTTTAATAAAATATATAAACTAATAAATATTCGTAAGAAAATTATGTCCGCATATATAAACTAATAAATATTCGTAACATAATTTTTATTATAAATTTACAAATATGTTAGTATCTTGACAAATGATTGTAAAATAGATTATGTCCTAATCTGTGTTCCCATGAAACTCTCTTAGCTCTGATCCCATGAGATACTTTTGACCTGGGAACAGCTTTTTAGTATATGATATGAGAAACTTTAATTTCTGAAAGGAGATTTTGCAATGGCTTTGGTTTTATAACATTGGTTTATTCTTCTTTTACATCATCACATCAACTGCATTGCTTGCTTTAGTAAAATCAGTATCTTTATAGCAATAAGCTATTCATCCGTTCTTTTTTTCTTGTTCTTTCTTTGTTTCTATTTGGTTGCTAATGGTAGAAGTAGAGCTTGTGACAAGTTTGTGGGGCTGTAGAAGAAACTGTGGCTAAAACATAAACTTAGAAGATCGGTGGAGAATAAAAGGTTAAGGTTTGTTTCTCCTGTTTAATAGGTCGTTGACAGAGAAGAGCCTCAGAGAATCTATGGTGACATGAATTATTTAGTCATTTTCTTGAAATAGCGTTTCCTTGGTTGTCCGTACAACCACTATATATATCTCTTTGTTGCCTTCTCCTACATTTGCTCAGCCTCTAATAACGAAAAAAACAGTTTTGGCTTTTTAAAAAAAGGATCAGAAAAGGAGTTTCATTGTTGGCTCCACAGTTCTTCCCATTGTAACTTGTCTTTGTTTTAAACAGATTCTTTCATTCAACACCATGGGAGGCTGTGCGAGCAAACCTAAGGAGTCTGATATCCTTGAAACCCCTGCCGTGACAGAAAACGTCGCCGTGGAGTCCAAGAATGTGGAATCCGAAGCCGTTTCTCAGGTTTTATGGATCAATATATCAACTTTGGTTTTCATCGTTTGATTTCTGAGCCAAATAGCTAATGTTATGGGTGATTCTTTTTCTCCTTTCGTGGCGATTTACAGGAGAAGGCAGATGAAGTTGTTGCAGAGAAGGAAGAGTCTGCTGTAGATGGAGCAGAGACACAGAAGGAAGCTGAACCAGCCAAACCAGCTGAGGCTGAGGCTGAGGCAGCTCCAGAGGCTGTGAAGACCGAAGCAACCGTCGAAGCTGTTGATGAGACTGAGCCACAAAAACAAGAGGAGGTTGCACCAGCCAGTGACACCAAAACCAACGAAGAGCCTCTTGTAACCCTTTAATTCTCAAATATCATTTCGTTGTAATCAAAACTCTTATAATATTTGTATGTTTCTCACCACTGTTGTTGTAATGCTATTGTTGTCACACATGCACCTTATGAAATGACCAACTTCTTGTGATTTGTAATCTCCTCACAATATCAATATCTATCCCATTGTGATTAAATCTTATGTGATGTATGTGCTTACTTTTCTAATAATCCTGGGCGTTCGGTTTCGGTTTAAGATGATTTGAGAACTTTTTCGGGTTTTTTTCCACTTCTTCTAACCAAATCGGTTCGGATAGGTTCAGTTATCTTTCAATTTGGTTTGGTGTGGATATTTTTATCAAGAACAAGTAAATATCTGAAAAATTACGGTTTCTGTTATTTATTATTTTTGTATTCAAATTGTCTTGAGAACTTCTCTATGATACAAAGTATTAATTCTTTTATATAAATATAACACACAAAGATTAAAATAATTCATTAAACATGTAAAAAGACATGTATATTCTTTTGATTAACTAATTCATAAAGTTTAGATTCGAGGAGTGAAATTTTGTGATAGGAGGGTTTATGATTTTTTCAAAAATTAATATTTAAAAACCATATTTTTGAGTATTTTAAGAGATATAACCAAATTATCTATAACATATTTAAATTATCGAAATTACTAAAAAAAATAAAGCCATATTTAAACATATTTTACTCCCATTTACTCCCTCCGTTTTTTAAAGAGTGTCGTTGTGACATTTTTTACACAGATTAAGAAAGTTGTTGAAATATATGTAAGTTGTAATTAATTATACCTCTTTGACCAATAGTATTTTAGATAAATAAAATTATTTATAAAATCAATGCAGTTTGCAATTAATTTTCAGCTGAAAGTTAGTATAATTTACATTGGAATTGTAAAGTGACACTCTTTGTGTAACAAAAAAATGAGCTCAGAGTGACACTTATTATGAAACAGAGGGAGTATTAATCATCCTTCCCTGAAATCAAAAGGGCTTTAACTTATGGAAAAAAGGCTCTGATTACCACACTATGTTCTCTACTCACGAGACATGAGAGCTTATTAAATGTGATACAGTAGAAATGTGGTTGGGAGAAAGTCGTTTGGTTCCCCAAGCTACACCTAAATACTCCTTTATAACATGGCTGGCGATGCATAACAGGCTCAGTACGGCATATCGGATGGTGAGATAGAACATGGTCCTACCAACTCAGTGTGTGCTTTGCAATAGTATAACTGAAACTAGAAACCATTTATTCTTTTCCCGTGAGTTTTCTTCCTGGATTTGGCGCAATCTGGTGAAGGGTATACTACAAAGGAATTACACCACGTCTTGGAATGAGCTTGTTCAGTCTCTCTCAGGTTCAGAGTGGACCAACATGAGATGAAGCATCTCTGAGTTTGTCATTCAATTCTCAATTGATCGAATGCCCTTTTATGGTTTTAGACATCTCTCCCAATAGCCTGTCGATAGTGCATCCATAAACCTTTTTTTTTTCAAATCTACTTTTTAACGCAAATAAAAAAATCTTAAATATTTACCATTCACGTTTCGTTTTAATTTTAAGACAAAGAAACATAAACTGATGATGTTTTGTTCTATTTTCTTACAAGCTTTAAGTCACACGAACCTGTTACTATGCCAGTTGAATTCATAATCCTCCCATAGATACACTCAGTTCTTGAAATCAGAAGTTTTGCAAGCATAATCCTGTAATTCGGTTTGTAATTCGGTTTGCATATGCTAGTAATGTTTTCCAGAAATACAAAAGATAATCTTTTTTTTAAAGGGATGTATTATATCCAAAACTCGGTCCTAATATTACTTATTCTATCATAATACATAATCAGCAAACCTCAATCTCCTCATAGCCCAAAAAATGGACCCATGTGCCCATGCTGATACTGGTGTTCCTCTTAGTGGGAAAACCAAAAAGTTTGGTTGGTGAGAACTGGAATTAGATGCTGATAATAAAATTATGAAGTGTCTAAACCCCATCCTTTCTCTAAATCACACCCTTTAAATCTAAATTTAAAATCTCAGATTAATTAATTCTTAAGATATGAGTGTCTTTTACCTTTTTAATAAACATATTTTTGTCATTTTAATCTATGTCTGTTATATTTGTGATAAAGTTTCTTTTTAGAAATATCTCTATAATATTATTTTAAAAATAAATGTTCCAAAATATTAAAAACACCAAAAATATCCTAGATACATATTGGTTTTCCATCCAAATATATGAAACAATTTTATATTATTTTTTAGATATTTAGCATATACTATTTAAAACTTATAGTGTATATTATCTTTCTTTTTGGATTTTAAAGGTGACTTTTGGATTCTAAGGATTGGAATATCTAAAAATCAAATATCAAAAAAATTAGTCAAGTTTACAAATACATTATAAAAATATAAATAATGAGAAAAAAATGAGATATTAATCCCATTTATTTATTAATCGATTCTTCCCCGAAAATCAAAAGGGCTAAAAAGAATGCAGACTTTATCGATAACTTTCTCCAACTGTGCCCTGCTCGTTAGAAGAAACCCTGTCCGAAACAGAGACAGAAACAGAGTTAATCTGAGTGTCATCTCTTCTCCTTCTTCTTCTGCTCCAACTCTTATTTGCCGATCAAAATCCAAATCGCAAACAGACAGCTTAAGAGTGTTGGAATGGGACAAGCTCTGCGACGTCGTCGCTTCTTTTGCTCGTTCTTCTTTAGGTCGCCAAGTCACAAAGGTTTCAACTTTCTTTTTCTTCTTCAAAACCTTATCTCTGTAATAAAACTTCTCTGCTTTTAAACTCACATTGACAATTTTTTAGAAAAAGCTTTGGTCTCTAGACCAGAGTTTCGATGAAAGCTTAAAGCTTTTGGAAGAAACAGAGGCCGCCATTAAAATGCTTGAACATGGTTCCTTCTGTCTCGACCTCTCCACCATTCAAATCTCCCTGGTAACAAACTTCACCCTCCTCCAGTCCCTGAAGTAATAATCAGTTTTGTATTCTTTTTTTTGTTAATGTAATACTGATATGTGTGTGAAAAGGTTGAGTTGGGCATACGTAATGCTAAGAGGAAGATGTCTTTGCGAGCAGACCAAGCACTTGAGGTGGCTTCTCTTCTTCGCTTCTTCGGCAATTTGCAGCTTGGTCTCAAATCTGCTATTAAGCAAGATGGAGATTGGTACAAACGGTTCATGCCTATATCTGAAATGGTATTTTACAGATCATTCTAATCAAGTTGGTTGTGGTGGTAGTTTCATACTCTCTCTCTTTTTTTTTGCAGATAATGCTACCTGTTATCAATAGACCATTCATCAAGTTGGTTGAAGAAATTATAGATATTGATGGAAAAATCAAAGATTCTGCGGTTTGTTCTTTCTTTCTCTCTCTCTCTCTCACTCTTTGAATACAGCGTCAAGAGGCATGATCTTTAATGGTTAAGTCGTCTTTATATTGATTCAGAGTAGTGACCTGAGACTATCACGTGAACGAGTCCGGACACTTGAAAGAAAGGTCAGCTTTGATTGCTAAATAAATGATGAAATATTTTGTCCAAATAGTATCTTTACATGACTGTTTTTTTCTCACTGATATTTGTTCTTAAGATTAAAGTAAGATTGTCTGAAACCCCTCCTGTTGTCTCCTTTCAGGTGCAACAAATGTTGGAAGCTATTGTAAGGAACCAGAAGGCTAATGAATCTAAAATGGTAAAGCATCCTTTTAACATGGGGCAGGAGAAATTAGCTAACTTCTGTTAAAGGTCTTCACTGAAAAATTCAAAATAAAATTCCAGGTTGTAGCTGAGATTGGCAGAAGATGGTGTATACAAACAAGCTCTAGTAAGCTAACTTCTGTTGATGGTCTTCTGCTTTCCAGGTTAAAACTTAAATTTGCAGTTTTTTTCAGATTGTGCTTTAATCTTTTTCAAGTCAATCCTTTTGAAGGTAATATGTGTTACAGTGGTTCAGGTGGAGGGACTGCTACTGAGCCACTAGCTGCGGTCTCTATGAACGATGAACTCCAAAGTGCGAGAGCATCAGTTGCACGGGCTGAGGCAGATATTCTCTCAATGCTAACTGCAAAGGTTATTGAACATTGATTTCAAAAGTTGAAACTCTCTATATGCCTTTTTGTTCATTTTTGGATTCAATCAATACAGATGCAAATGGATCTTGATCAAATTGTGGATGTGCTGAAATACTCAATCCAGCTGGATGTGGTAAGCATGCTTTTACTCCCTTCCATGAAAAACAATCTTCCTAAGTGTGTTTTCTTGTTTTGCTTTTAGATAAACGCTCGAGCTACTTATAGTCGTGCGTATGGTGGTGCACATCCTGATATATACTTACCACCTGAAGATGGAGTAGACTCTGAATCTTTATCTGCTGGAGAACAGTCACCTAAGAATAACCTCTCAGGTGAGGAATCGCTTCCTAGGAAAGAATGGTTGCTGTATCTACCTAGATGTTATCATCCTCTATTGCTTCACCAACACAAGAAACGCATAAGAAAGACGGAGGAAGCTGTAAAATATCATAAAACAGTAAGTTCCCTAATGATCATTGCTCAGATTCGGTGATACGTGTTTAGCTGAAGTTGTTAAGTACATGCTTTGATTTTGTTTCAGGCGGATACGGTATCAGTATCAGGAGCTCCGCCAATCCCAGCTGATTTTCAGATCGTTAAGGGGACTAGAGTTGTGGTCATTACCGGTCCAAACACAGGAGGTAAAACCATTTGTTTGAAATCAGTTGGACTCGCTGCTATGATGGCTAAATCAGGTAAAGCGATATGTTCTTCTGTTATTTGCTTCTTTGAATTCAAAACTACACCAAATGATTCCAATGTTGTTTGTAGGTCTATATGTGCTAGCATCTGAATCTGCTCGCTTACCTTGGTTTGACAATATCTATGCTGATATTGGCGATGAACAGTCCCTGCTGCAGTCACTTTCTACCTTCTCCGGTCATTTGAAACAAATAAGTGTAAGCCTGTTTCCACACCTTTCACAGTTAAACAGATGTCTCCTCTCCTCATCTCAATGTTTTTTTCTTACTGGTTAACTTGCAGGAGATTATCACGCATTCAACAAGCAGATCACTTGTGTTGTTAGATGAAGTAAGTTAAAAGATTGGGCAGATTTGTAGTGATCATCTGCTTGGAGGAATCTGGTTTAAACTGTTGGTGCTAACGACAGGTTGGAGCAGGAACAAATCCGCTTGAAGGAGCTGCATTAGGGATGGCAATACTTGAATCTTTTGCAGAGAGCGGTTCTCTGCTCACGATGGCAACTACACATCACGGAGAGCTTAAGATGCTCAAATACAGGTTTTATAATCTGAACCTGCCGTTTTTCTTGGATCATCCAATGTTTTAGAGAGTATTAACTTCCTTTTTTTTTTACATATTTTGGTAGCAATTCTGCGTTTGAGAATGCTTGCATGGAGTTTGATGACCTGAACTTAAAACCCACTTTCAAAGTATTATGGGGAGTACCAGGTTTAGCTTCAGAATCATCAAAGACTCTTTAGTGATCTATTTTCTTACGCCTCTGAACTGGATTCAGTGTTAAAAGTTTTCACTAAGCCATGTCTGAAAATGATTGTTAGGTCGTTCAAATGCTATAAACATAGCCGAAAGATTGGAGCTTCCATCTGATATCATCAACAGTGCTCGTGAACTATATGGCTCTGCAAGTACTGAGATCAATGAGGTCATACTTGACATGGAACGGTACAAGCAAGACTATCAGAGGCTTTTAAACGAGTCACGCCGTTATATAAGGTAATAATAATCTATGGTTGTCTCAGAGATTTAACAAGAATCAAGAACAAAGAGTCAGGAGCTTGTACACTCTTATAAGCTTGTTTTTTTTGGTTCTTAGGGTCTCAAGAGAGCTTCATGAGAACCTACTTACAGCAGAAAAGAACATTAACAACCATGCCACTAGAGAAAGACTAAAGATGAGACAAGAACTGATTCAGGCTGGATCAATGGCTCGTTCTACACTTCGCAGAACATTGCAACAGATTCGTACATCTGCTGCACAATCTTCTCGGACAAAGGCAGCTTCACAACTCCAAACCCAAGTCAAAACGACCAAGGATGGAGATAACGTAACTCGTTCACCATCTCTGGTAGCCAGACGACCAATTTCTGGTATTAAACTAGAGTTTTAGCCATTTGAAAGATATCTACTGTCTGGTTTTGATAATTGAAACTGAACAATGTATCTGCACTAACAGAAGATGCAGGGAGTGGGAAGCTTCCGGAAGTCGGTGACTCTGTTTTTGTTTCTTCTCTGGGCAAAAAAGTGACTGTATTGAAGGTGGAACAGTCGAAGAAAGAGATCTTAGTTCAAGTAGGCATCATGAAGATGAAAGTGAAGCTGACAGATGTTGTGGCCTGAATCTCTTTATTGTGATATTAGGAAACATTACCTGTTTATTGCAATATACACTTTTTTACATATGGCAAAGGTCTGTACATAATTGGTTATCGACAATACACATTAGTTTATGTTTTTTTTAATTTACTCTGAAGCTTCTCTCGTTTTCTCTGTTGTTTGTTCAACGTTAGTCTCGTTCAAGGCTATACGTGAGAAATGAGACTTGAGGCCAATCCAACATTGGTAGTAATCGTGATCGAGGAAAGGAGACTCCAGAGCCCAGTGGCAGACTCTAGGGATCAAGGCTGACTCGAACATGAAAGCCATTGTCCCTGTGAGTTTGGAAGGAGCCATTGCATTTACACGAGCAATCGTCGCCTACAAAATCATTTACACAAGAATATGATGTTGGAGTAAAACGAAATCAAACTTGTGATTGACGCTGCATGAGATGGATTGATACCTCGTATGTGGTTGTATCTGGACCATGAGGTGTCATACAACTGTGAAGGCTTGCTCCACCAGGGAGAAATCCATCAGCTTTGGCCTGCGAGAAGTGGAGTCAGCTTCTAGATTTCAGTAGTAGGGAGAACACAAGCCAGTAAGTAGAAGCATTTTACCTCGTAAGCACCGTAGATTAGGCCCATAAATTCACTCATGCAGTTACGATGATAGTAAGGAGGTCGAAAAGTATGCTCAGCAACCAACCACCGAGGAGGGAATATGACAAAATCAAGCAAGGCTACACCAGGTTTATCAGTTGGTGCTGTCAGAACTGAGAGAGCCATTTACATTGATTATCAGTAAGATAGCACAATTATAAGAAGAGCACGACAATTAGGCATCGATATAGTGCACTTACCTGTATTTACAGATGGATCTCCATGATCTACAAGAACAGTGTTGTATGGACAGAACTTGTGCAGGTCATACTGCAGATGCCAAAATACGATATGTGGTCAGAAAAGGTGAGTTTAATGTTTCAAGAGCTTACACTGTATTAACCAACCTTATAAGGCACGTAATTGCCATGCCAGGCGACGACATTGAAGGGAGAGAAATCTTGTTTAGCAGTAAACAGCTCACCGCCAAACTTCTGAACAATCGTGTAGTCAGGCCGTAGTCCTTCCTCAAACCACGCCGTTGGTGCAAGAAAATCTCTCGGTGCAGCAAGACCATTGGCACCTTTCAAACGATTAAAAAAACATTCTCAAAGAGACAGCCTTTTTTTATAACACTATCCAGAACTCAAGTACCCTTACCTATAGGTCCAAGATCAGGAAGCTGAAAATGAGCACCGTAGATTTCAGCCACATAACCACGAGACTTCCCGTCTGGCAAATCAACGGAGAAGCGGAAACCTTGTGGTATAACAGCAATTTCACCAGGAGACACCAAAAGCCTCCCACACTCTGTTTCAATCCACAGCCCTAAAACAACAACAAACTCCAAAACATCAGAACAAAGACTAAACCTTTAAGATTCACATATATATATGTATACTAATACTTACTTCCAGCCTGAGGAACAAACAAGAAGTCACCATCAGCGTTGCAAAAGGCAGAGTCTTTCATCCCTTTGTTAGCAGTGTACCTTCCAAATACAAAAATATTATTTACTTTTTATCTATATCAAGAAAGATCTCTCTCTCTCTCTCTATATATATATATATATATATATATATACATGTGAATAGCGAAACCATGGCGGAGAAAGGAGCTTCCAGCTCCACAAACAGTGTACAGCCCATCAACGAAGTCAGTAGGCGAATCAGGAACATCCTCAGGCCTCCAACGAAGCTGAGTCGGGTTCGTACGGCTGTTCGACGCATCGAACTCACTCACGAGCCTCTCGTGAGCAGGAACACGTGGCTTGAAAGGCTCGTGCGTCACCGATGGCTTGATCCGATACAACCAACTGAAAATTAATAAGAGAAACGCATGAGTAAGTAATCTTCTTGCTTACCCCTGTCTCTTAAACACCAATCTCAAAAGGACTTCATCTTAAAATCTCAAAAGGACTTTATTTAAGAGGCTCCTCGGAGATTTGCTTCTTACAGACAGAGGCTCATGAGATAGAGAGGTCAGAAAGAGAGAGAGAGTAAAGGAAAGGACCTTCGCTGATTGAGCTTGCGAGGGGAAGTGAAAGAGGTGCCGGAGATCTGCTCGGCGTAAAGACCGAGAGGACAGACAAGAGGACTGTTCTGATCTCGAGGCAGAGCTCCGGAGATCGCTTCGGAAGAGAAGTGGTTGCCGAAGCCTGGTTGGTACTCTAACTCTGCAAGCTTCTCTCCCATGGCTCTTGCCTCTTCTTCTTGTTAAGCGAGTTTGGTGAGAGAGGAAGACGATTCACTTTGGTTTCAGTTAAAGAGTTGTAAACATGGGGGAGTTTTGGGGTGACGTTGACATTTCGATCACAGAGGTCATAGGAGACGACGTCTTGTTTTAAAACTCCTTTTCTATGGATTCTCCAGCGTGGCAGAGTGTCTATTTACGTAACTTATCTTTTTCTTTTTGTCACGAAGCTTCGCACAAAAATGGGGTTTATTAGGCACAAATGGGCTTTTAGCAATCAGGCCCGTTTCACATGTATTAGTGCTTGTTTGCAAATCTAATTTTAAGAACATACACAAGAAGTGTTACATTTTGTAAGATTCGGGCTGCAACTGGATGCACATATTTTGGAATAAAATTGTGTGGAATAATTCACGAGGATCCCACAAAAATGTTACCATTTGAGATGAATTAAAAATAAAATGTAAGGAATAGAATGGAATGGAACATATGGAAAGCAATGGAATGTAGTTAAAAATATTCAGAAACAACTGGTAACCACAAAAGTAATAAAAGGAATAGAAAAAATGGAATGAAAATGAATAAAATAAAAGGAAAATTCATTTCTCTTCTAATTTCATAAAGAATAATTGTAGTCTTTTATTCCATAAATCTTAGGAAATGTTAAGGAATCATAGGTAATAAATATTCCTTGTAAATGGTGTAAATTATAAGGAATGCTAAGGAATTAGTTATTTCCACACATTTCCTTGGTCACCATTTGGAACCAAAAAGTCTTGGGAATGTAAGGAATAAAAGGAATGGAAAATAAAATAAGAGTTTTATATTAATTAAAGGTTTTTATTTAATTTAAAGTAAATATATTTTCATTCCACTACATTCCTGCAAATAACTACCATTCATTTTTTTTTTTTTTTTTTTTTTTTTGATATCTCTGGTGTCTGGGCAGCCACTTTCCCAAATATCTCCCGAAGGGGTCCAGCGCCCCAGCAGTAAGGATGTTAAATCGCTGTGACCGGGTTTCGAAGCTGGGTGGCGGGCACTTCAGCCGAGGTTCCATTACCACCAGGCTACGAAGCCCGGTTATAACTACCATTCATGTTACGTAGATACTTATCTTTCCATTCCTTTTATTTTTGTAACTGCTATTATTCCATTTATTCGTATTCCATTTTTTTGAATTTATCATGTTGCTGATATTCCTGTAACTTGAAACCAGTTGCAGTTTCTCAACCTTTGAAACAAGAGCATGAATGCTAATAGACTTTACGGACTATAATTTTACCATGTTGACTTTTAACGTATACTAGTAAAAAAACAGCACCGAGGCTAGACCAAGAACTACTTTGTAAGTTAGATCATGGTCTTTTCTCAAAGAGCTACCATATCAGCAAATACTCCTGTTTTTCATCAAACCAAACAACCAACCAATGACTGTTCAAGCTACCATTTGGCATGAACTTAATTAAGTTTACGAGTGATTTGATTTTGTTCTTCAATATTTTGAGTTTTTTTAATAGATTCTGAAATGTATCAAAATTTGGTACGTAAAGTAATTATGTTAATTACT
This sequence comes from Raphanus raphanistrum x Raphanus sativus, assembly GCA_019705995.1. NCBI lineage: Eukaryota > Viridiplantae > Streptophyta > Magnoliopsida > Brassicales > Brassicaceae > Raphanus > Raphanus raphanistrum x Raphanus sativus. Next base: position 15,037,061 of record CM034036.1, on the reverse strand, counting down.
GATTTTGGAACATTAAGTTTTATATAATAAATTAAATTTTATGTGCTTAAAGAATTTGTTTTGCTAATAGAGCCCATCTACGTAGATGCATTTATCTAGGCCAAAAAAATACAAAATATAGTTCTTAATGTTGAAAACCCTAACTCTAAACTGATCCTAAACCCCTCAGAACGCTCTCTATCTCAAACAATTCGTCTTGTCCTTTAGGACTTTTTTTCTCGTTTCACAATGGTAGATGCCGAACAAGTCCAGTTAATATTAGGAGTTATTGGTACGATCCATCTCCTTAACTGAGAATGTCTCTGTTTCCCTGATTAGCACAAAATTGACATAACTGGTAATGTTTCTGTTTCTTTGCAGGGAATATTACAAATTTTGGAATGTTAGCTTATCATATGTAAGTATATCAATTTCTTTCCCTTTTTGTGTAGTTTGAGTTTTAGTTAATGCGTTTAGTAATTTCGTAGACCTAGGTACATCAAGGTTGTGAATGATGGATCAGTGGGTAACATGCAGCCGGATATTCCCGTGGTCAATCTATTGTACTGTGCAATTTGTTTTATGTACGGCCTTCATGATGACACAATACTTCTTAGCATCGTTCATGCCCAGGGGTTCGTATTTCATGGTGTTTGCTTGATCATTTACCTACTTAACTGTGAGGCCCCGAAATCAAGAAAAATCTATGTAAGCTGATAAATGTTGCACTTTTGTTTTTTTATTGATGATGATGATGACGAAGACAACGACGACAACGATGCAGATAAAGGTGTGCTTATTTGCAGTTGCTGAGATAGTTGTGATGGTAGCCGTTATTTTGATTACATGTATGGTATGTAAAAGTCTTGATTCTAAGCTCAAGTTCCTTGGTGTTACTTGTGTCATCATATTCAACATTATGATGCTGGTAACTCATGTTGCAACAATAGTAAGTCCTCTCGATGGTTAAAGTATTTTATCAGTTATGTTCCTTTTTTTTTGTTTTTTCCTTTTTTGGCTGATTTTTTTTTTCTTTGCGCGCGAATAGGCAATAGTGGTGGAGACGAAGAGCGTTGAGCTCATGCCATTTTCCTTAGTGCTCTTTGGTTTCATAAACTCCATAGTCTGGATGGCTTACTCTTTGATCCACAAAATCAATATTTACCTCTTTGTAAGTCTTTTATCTTTCATTCAATTTTGATTTTAAAATTAAAAGATTGTTTTAATTGTAACTTTTTATGGTTTTTGTTTTTTTTCAGATATGCAGTGCGAGTGGCGCTTTCTTGAGTGCTTCTGAGATAGTCATTTATGCTCTGTACAGACACAAGGTTAAACCATCCAAGGTAAAGTCAGCTTGAGAGATGGAAGAGTTTACGTCAATTGTCAACTATATCAATGCATCTAATATTAAGAATGTTTGAATATTCTGGATTCGTTTTCTCTGTAGAAACATAACTAGTCTAACATGTCTTGTTTTAAGAAAAAATTGAACTCTATACGAGAAACTAAACGATATTTGACAAACACATGTTCGCTATTGACAACATCAATACGGTTTTGCTCCTATATACTTGATAGCTCTAGAGCACAGGTAGCATGATCTTTTTTACTCTGTGAGCACGGTCACATGGCTTCAGCTCAGGGTGTGCAAGAGACGTTATTAAAGAAGAATGCATGGACAATCTTGCGCCTACACTTCCATTGAGTCTCTGCCCTATCCAGCTTTTATATAAAATTTACAACGAATATATGCTCATGAATAACATGAGAAATTTCCACAAATTAAGGATGCAAAGCCCTTGAGTCCAGCAATTTAATTAAGCGTTCATTAATGTTTTATATCTGAATCTCGGGTTCAAACTCCAGAAAATGTAAATTATACAGATTATTTAGAAAATGATTGTAAAAGATTTTTGTATGATGCATATCATCGTATATAGATCAGATTTTATAAGATGGCTTCGGAGGGACGCAATCAAACATGTATTCTCGTAAAGTAATAAAACTGTCAACCGTAGTGTCTCATCGTTTTGATAAATAATTAAGTAGACCTTAAAAAATAGTATGAGAAATAATATTAGTAATGAAACAAAAGAACCAACCACCACAAATAATTGACCTAATACGGACCCATCAATGATCAATCCCACCTACTAATTAAATTCTAGCACAAATAATTAATCTCGTGCAGCTCCCTAATAATTAACTAGACCACCCTTCACACTCTTTCACAAGCACATTGTCAAAGCTAAATAAAGCCATGTTCTAGGAAGGGAAGAAGCATCTTAGTCGCAGATGTTAAGCTAGATGGGCTTCACACTTAAAACCAATTGGTGATAAGTGGATTGACCCATCTACCTTATATACTAGTGAATATTAGTTCCAACTTCCGATGTGGGACACTTTGTGTCTAATACGCCCCCTCGAGATGATGGCTCTTTGAGCGTCAATCTCGGAATTTATGGGCAAGGATCGATGGACCAGCTTTGGGCACGGATCGATGTGGATCGGGTTGGACTTTATGGATCGTGGGCTCTGATACCATGTTAAGCTAGATGGGCTTCACACTTAAAACCAATTGGTGATAAGTGGATTGACCCATCTACCTTATATACTAGTGAATATTAGTTCCAACTTTTGATGTGGGACACTTTGTGTCTAATAGCAGAAAGCATAAAAGAAAAACAAAAACAAAAAATGCTTATGATTTGAAATACAACAAAATTTTCTTATTTCAGATTTTGCTTTGAAGATTTGTGTTCCGTTCTTGTTTCGGCAATTCGTAAAGAAAATGGTCCAAAAGTTTCACGCTTTTATGTTCCCGTGGTTTGCTTTTGGTCATATGATTCCATACATGCATCTAGCCAACAAGTTAGCCGAGAGAGGTCATAGGGTTACTTTCTTGCTGCCCAAGAAAGCTCAAAAACAGTTGGAACATCACAATATGTTCCCAGACAGCATCGTCTTTCATCCACTAACTATTCGTCCTGTTGATGGCCTCCCGGCTGGCGCTGAGACAGCCTCGGATATCCCCATCTCATTAGGGAAGTTTCTAACTGCAGCCCTGGATCTGACACGTGATCAGGTGGAAGCCGCGGTTCGTGCTTTGAGACCGGACATGATCATATTCGATTTTGCGTATTGGGTTCCAGAGATAGCTAAGGAGTATAAAGTCAAGAGTATTATGTACAGCGTGATAGCAGCTACCACTATGGCTCATAACTATGTCCCTGGTAGCGAATTTGGAGTTCCTCCACCTAGTTATCCTTCTTCAAAGGTAAACTACTGCGCGCACGATGCTCAGGCCTTGTTGACTCTCTCCATGTTCTACAAGAAAAGGTACCATCGCATGACCACAGGTCTTATGAATTGCGATATCATTTCAATTAGGACATGCGAAGAAGTCGAAGGCAAATTCTGCGAATATATCGGACGTCAATACCAGAGAAAGGTTCTTTTGACCGGTCCAATGCTTCCTGAGCCAGACAAGAGTAAACCACTTGAAGATCAATGGAGTAGTTGGTTGACCGGATTTAGACACGGATCTGTCGTGTTCTGTGCATTGGGAAGCCAGATCACTCTCGAAAAGGATCAATTCCAAGAACTCTGTTTAGGAATGGAGCTTACTGGTTTGCCGTTTCTCGTAGCGGTAAGGCCACCAAAAGGAGCAAAGACGATCCAAGAAGCGTTACCAGAAAGGTTTGAGGAGAGGGTGAAGGGCCGTGGAGTTGTTTGGGGAGAATGGGTTCAGCAACCATTGATATTGGCTCATCCATCGGTAGGCTGCTTTGTGACCCACTGTGGATTTGGGTCGATGTGGGAATCTCTAATGAGTGATTGCCAAATAGTCATGCTTCCATTTTTAAGTGATCAGATCCTCAACACTAGATTGATGACTGAGGAACTTGAGGTTTCGGTTGAAGTACCAAGAGAAGAAACAGGATGGTTCTCCAAGGAAAGCTTGAGTGCTGCTATCATTTCTGTGATGGACAAAGATAGCGAGTTAGGGAATCTGGTGAGGAGGAACCACATCAAATTGAAGGAGATTTTGGTTAGTCCTGGGCTACTAACCGGTTACACGGATAAGTTTGTGGAAGCATTGCATGATCTAGTCAACAATACAAATCTTGAATGAAATACTTTGCTCGTAAAGAAGAAAATGGCAGCTGTTTCTAATAAGGCCATAAAATAATTTCTCCATTTCGTCAGCTCTCATTGATCTCTAGATCCTACTATAAAATAATTTACGCTATAAAATACAAAATCATGTTGGTGGGGTTTCTATCAAACAGTTTCAGTCATATGCAATAAATTCAACGTCTTCGATAATCTCAAAACTTAATTTTGTGTTAAACCTTCTGATAAATGGATTAGAAATGTTGTCACCTAACTTAATATAATCTAATAGTTTTATATTGTTTTTAATATGACGAAAATTTTCACTATTGAAATTGTTTAGTGATCAGGCCATATCCCTTTGTCTGTTACAGTGTTCTTCACATAGTGGTGGAGTTTTTTTTTAAAACACATAGTGGTGGAGTTAGCAATATGCTCTCATTGGTGTACATTATTATGTTATAAACTCATTGCATCGAAGGTCATTTGTTTTAAATTATATAATTTAAGAATTAGTTTATATAAGATTTTGTATGCACATTCTAATATATGTTTTTTAAGTCTGAACATTTTATCGCACCCGAAAAACCTAACCAAAGCCAATCCAAAAATATAGGTGCGGTTTGGATCCTGGTCAAGGGCAAAGTACATATTTGATTTATTTTTTTCGACCCCTGGTTTCTGTTTGATTCGAGGTCCTATCCGAGACCTAATCAGTAACCAAAGTATGTGTATATTTTGGTAACTAAGATATGCTTTTGGTATTTGAAATGTATTTTTGGTATTATGAATAATTTTTAAATTTTAAATTCAGGTTTTCGATTATAGTTTCGAGTTTTAGGTAAAATATTTTTAAAAATAATAAAATTTGGGTATTAGAAATTTTTTTGGTATTTTCGGTTCCTTAAGTCAGATTTATGGTAAAAAATGGATTATTTTGAGTATTTGAATATTTTCAGGTATTTATTTATGCTTTGTGTATTTTTATGTTTTAGTATTTTAGGTTTTCAGGTACTTCGAGTCCTAAAATATCCAAACTAATTTGGGCCGTTACATACCTAAAAATTAGGTATTTTACAGGTATTTGATTATGAATCCGAATCCAAAAATAATTAACCCGAATCCATACTAGAAAATTTTTAAATACCTAATTATGTCCAAATATTTAGAATTCAAAAAATCTAGATCCTAAAGGAACTGATCCGTACTCAACCAGAAGACCCAATACCCAGACCTACTCTCTCAAATTATATTTATGTGCATTTTATGAGAGTCAATTGTTGAGCTCGTGAGAGTTCATATTTACTAAGTAGGTTTTTACTAATTTAATAGTATAAATTTGTAAAATATTTTAACAGTTTTATATTTTAAACACTTTTATAAAAACAATTTAACGTAAAATATATAATTTGTTTTACATATGGTTTGCTAAAGTGTGTATTAAATATGGAAGTAAGATGACATAGTTCATAAATAGCATGTCTATATTGTACTCTTTTTTGTTTAAAATATTTTATAACAATATATATTATATCTTGGTTTTTAAAAAATAATGTGAAAATATAAAAATATTCAATTTTTATTTGTTTTAAATTTAGTTATCTTTAAAAATAAAGTGGCTCAAACAAACGATACACTTTTGGTATAGTGTTTTCGTAAACCAAATTAGTTTTTTTTATAATAAATAAGGAAATTCAATAAAATTCAATTTATTTGATTAAAGTTGCCAAGAAATATTAGGTAGGACAAAAAATAGTTAATTAGTGAAAGAGTCCAATAACTTTTTATAAGTATATTTTTTTGGGAATAATTCCTTTTTAATAGTATAGATTTCCTCTGTTTCATAATAAGTGTCATTCTGGTTTTTTTTCTTGTAAAACAAAATGTCACTTTATAATTTCAATGTAAATTATATTTACTTTCAACTGAAAATTAATTGTAAACCAGATTAATTTTATTTATCTCAAATATTATTGTTAAAAAATGTGTAATTAATAACAGGGTGTTTCATATGATTAGATGAACGCCAAAAGATGTTTATAATCAACGTATATTTAGTAATTTAAATCTCAGCTATTTTTAAATTGGAGAAAAACCCCAAACTAAAACTATAAATGATTTTAAACCATCAAAATATTAAACCTCTAATGCTTTTAATTCTCTGTATTTTAGTGACAAATGCATATGTACTAATTAACATGATAGAGATAATATGATCATGTATATAATAAATAGTTATATATAATATGTACTATAACTAAAATGTTATTTTAATAATTTTATGTTTATCTATTAGATTAGTTAATTGAACATAAATTAATGTAATACAAATTTTGGCCAAAATAAATAAAACAATTCTAATATATATTATGTTGTTATCTGAAAATAATATTTTCAATTATAAAGATTAAAAACCTAAATTCAATAATATCTAATATATATATATATTAATGAGAAACTTCGTTATAGATACATATATCGTCAATTTAAAAATTTGAGAGTATAAACATAACTTATCATATTAATTATTGAAATAATAATATATGTATTAATAAATATCTATAGGATTATTATACCCGCATGAGCGGGCCAACCATCTAGTTCTCTGTATACAAAATCATCTTTTTGAATGGGTGCCAGTTAAATTGAAAATCAGCGTTTTATTCACTCACATAAACGACACAAGATCTTAATATTTAACACCAGCCGACCACAAATAATTGACCTAAGGACCTAATTTCTAGAACAAATCAACGACTAATAATAAAGTTAGAATATACACTAATAATCAAACTAATCCCACCCTTCACACTCTTTAAATGCTAAATAAAGCCATGTTCTAGGAAGGGAAGAAGCATCTTAGTCGCAGAAAGCATAAAAAGAAGAAAAGCAAAGATGGTTATGATTTGAAACACAACAAAATTTTCTTATTTCAGCTCTCTTTTGAACATTTCTGTTCTGTTCTTGTTACGACAATTCGTAAAGAAAATGGTCCAAAAGTTTCACGCTTTTATGTTCCCGTGGTTTGCTTTTGGTCATATGACTCCATACTTGCATCTAGCCAACAAGTTAGCCGAGAAAGGTCATAAGATTACTTTCTTGCTGCCCAAGAAAGCTCAGACAGTTGGAACATCACAATCTTTTCCCGGACAACATCGCCTTTCATCCACTAACTATTCCTCATGTTGACGGCCTCCCCGCTGGCGCTGAGACAGCCTCGGATATCCCCATCTCACTGGGGAAGTTTCTAACTGAAGCCATGGATCTGACACGTGATCAAGTGGAAGCCGCGGTTCGTGCTTTGAGACCGGACATGATCATATTCGATTTTGCGTATTGGGTTCCGGAAATGGCCAAGGAGTATAGAGTCACGAGTATGTTGTACAGCGTGGTATCAGCTACTGCTATAGCTCATGACCTTTCCCCTGGCAGCGAATTAGGAGTTCCTCCACCTGGTTATCCTTCATCAAAGGTGTTGTTCCGCCCACGTGACGCTCACGCCTTGTTGTCTCTCTCCATGTTCTACGATAGGCTATACCATCGCATAACCACAGGTCTTATGAATTGCGATATCATTTCAATTAGGACATGCGAAGAAGTCGAAGGCAAATTCTGCGACTATATAGCACGTCAATACCAGAGAAAGGTTCTTTTGACCGGTCCAATGCTTCCTGAGCCAGACAAAAGTAAACCACTTGAAGATCAATGGAGTAGTTGGTTGGCCGGATTTAGACAAGGCTCTGTCGTGTTCTGTGCACTGGGAAGCCAAATCACTCTTGAAAAGGATCAATTCCAAGAACTCTGTTTAGGAATGGAGCTTACTGGTTTACCTTTTCTTGTAGCGGTAACGCCACCAAAAGGAGCGAGGATGATTCAAGAAGCATTACCAGAAGGGTTCGAGGAGCGAGTGAAGGGTCGTGGTATAGTTTGGGGAGAATGGGTGCAACAACCATTGATATTGGCTCATCCATCAGTAGGCTGCTTTGTGACCCATTGTGGATTTGGGTCAATGTGGGAATCTCTAATGAGTGATTGCCAAATAGTCATGCTTCCATTTTTAGGTGATCAGATCCTCAACACTAGATTGATGACTGAGGAACTTGAGGTTTCGGTTGAAGTACCAAGAGAAGAAACAGGATGGTTCTCCAAGGAAAGCTTGAGTGCTGCTATCATTTCCGTGATGGACAAAGATAGCGAGTTAGGGAATCTGGTGAGGAGGAACCACATCAGATTGAAGGAGATTTTGGTTAGTCCTGGATTACTAACCGGTTACACGGATAAGTTTGTGGAAGCATTGCATGATCTAGTCAACGTTACAAATCTCGAATGAAATACTTTGCTTGTAAAGAAGAATATGCTCTCATTGATCTCTAGATCCTACTATAAAATAATTTACGATATAAAATACAAAATCATGTTGGTGGGGTTTCTATCAAACAGTTTTAGTCATATGCAATAAGTTCAACGTCTTCGATAATTTCAAAACTTAATTTTGTGTTAAACCTTCTTATAAATGGATTAGCAATGTTGTCACCTAACTTAATATAATCTAATAGTTGTATATTGTTTTTAATATGACGAAAATTTCCACTATTGAAATTATTTAGTGATCAGGCCAAAGCCCTTTTGTCTGTTACAGTGTTGTTCGCATAGTGGTGGAGTTAGTTTCTTCCACATTAAAATATTTTCTATATGAAAAAAATTAAAGTCATTATCTATATGGTCGACATAACCAATAAAACTTGCTTGGACGTTTTTTTTACAATAATTGAATAAGGGTGCTTGAATAAACAATCAAGCTCATTCAAGACAACTGATCACACGATTTAGATGAACTCAATTTATGACTTTAATCTCTTTACTAATCACCGTTTAAAGCTAGAAACTAGTTATGAAAAAACTCACAAAGTGTTAGTCTTGATATTTTGTTGAGCACGCTGACAAAAAAAAAGATATTTTGTTAAGCACACTCTCCTTTGGATTTACAAAATGAATTTCTTGCTTTTGTTACTGGAACGTGAGAGTACTGTATTTGTGCCGTGTTCCAGTGATATTATGACGGGATGATGTGATCTAGTTTTAAACCCGAATTGTGAAACCGTAAGTCACAATTGAGTCATTTGTAATACACCCAGATCAATTCACAAGGAATTGGTAACAACATACAGTGTTTGTTCAATACTTCGACAACGATGTGTTGGACTAATGATTTAGCATTTACAATTGCATCCATTGTTCCGCTACTTTTATTTCTGTTGAGAGGAAGGATTTACGCCTTGTTTGAGTATTAACAATTGATGCTCTCAGCCTAAGGAAATTATTTGGACCAAAATTTCACACTTTCGATTATTCAAAACAAAAGAAAACTTCGACAATCAGTGTATATTTCTCAGGAATATTTTTCGACGATAATTTTGAAAGTTATTTCCTAGGAAGCAATGATCCGCCAGAAATACTTTGCGAGAACCTTTTTCACAGCTTCATTTAATTCGTTTGCTTTCTTGAAATGTCTCACTCGCTTACAACAGCATGTTCTTTGATAAAAACTCAAAAAAAAAACAACAATAACAGAGTATTTCTTCCAACAATCGTAAATGTCAAAGAGTTTCTCGTCCCACTTAATTCCCTCCTGAACATCCCGAAATGTCGCCTCATTTGAATATTCCTTTGTTTCTTTGTCTTGCTTCCCCTTTTTCTTCTTAGAGTAGTATACTTGTAACGGCCTATCAGATTCTCAAAAGAAAGCTTGAGCGGTGTGATCGAAACAAAGATAGTAAATACTAGGAACCACGTAAGGATGAACCACCCAAAACTAATTAAAGAGATTTTGATTAGTCATGGACTATTAACCGGTTACACTGATAATTTGATTGACACTTTAGAAATACTATTCTTTCATTTTCGTAAGTTTTTCTTTCTTTTCTTTTCTTGTCAAAGTTTTCTACGTTTGTTTCCGGCAAAATAAACTAACGTTACTTTTCCGCATTGGGAAAAGACAAAAAGAGTTTGAATAACTACAAGATATACGTTAGAGAGCACGAATTTAATATCCGAAATTTGTAGATCTAGATTCGTTGATATTTTTTTTTTGGCTGAACTACAATTTTCATTAATCAATTGGGGAATACATGATTAAACCACACATACAATGGAGTCAACTAGTATCACCTAGGAACACATATATATACTACGCAGTCAGATAGATTCGTTGATATCTAGTGATCTCCAGATAAGTTTCCAATAATAATATAAATTGACCAAAACATAAAATAGACTATATTAAATAATATAAAATGACCACAACACAAAATAGAATATAGTAAATCACAATATTCCACTAATCAAAATTTTGAGATCCGAAAAAAGTTGGCTCGAATTAAACCAAACCCAATTTAAGATTCCATATATTTTGTCCAGTATATAGTGTGGCACATGGCACATGAAATTCACTACTAAATAAACCTAAAACACCCATCAACTACTAATAATTAATTTAATATACTAATCACTCACTAATATTTTACCTAATGCACCCTTCAGTCCTTCACACAGACTCGCATGATAAATATAGGCCTGCTCGTGAGAGGGGAAGAGCATCTCTCATCAATCGCAAAAACTACACAGTAAAAAAAAAAAAATCTGTTCTGCTTGTTTTGACAATTATGGGAGAGAAAATGTGCCAAAAGTTCCATGCATTCATGTTCCCATGGTTCGCTTTTGGTCACATGACTCCTTACGTGCATCTAGCTAACAAGTTAGCTGAGAAAGGCCATAGGGTTACCTTCTTGCTGCCCAAGAAAGCCAAGAAACAGTTAGAACATCTTAATTTGTTCCCGGACAGCATCGTCTTCCGCCCTATTACTATTCCTCATGTTGATGGTCTCCCTGCTGGCGCCGAGACCCCCTCCGATATCCCGGTCACGCTATGGAGGTTCTTGTCCACCGCCATGGATATGACACGCGATCAGGTGGAAGCTGCGGTTCGTGCCTTGAGACCTGACATTATCTTGTTCGATCTTGCTCACTGGATTACGGAAGTGGCCAAAGAGCATGGAATCAAGAGTATGCTGTACAACGTGATATCAGCTACCTCTATAGCTCATGACCTTGTCCCTGGTGGTGAACTAGGAGTTCCTCCACCTGGTTATCCTTCATCAACTCTATTGTTCCGCCGACATGATGCTCACGCCTTGCTGTCTTTCGCCGTCTACTACAAGAGGTTTTACTATCGTGTCACCACGGGTCTTACGAACTGTGATTTCATTTCCATTAGGACATGCGAAGAAATCGAAGGTAAGTTCTGCGACTATATAGGGCGTCAATACCAGAAGAAGGTTCTCTTGACCGGTCCAATGCTTCCTGAGCCAGACAGGAGTAAACCACTTGAAGATAAATGGAACCGTTGGCTGGGAGGGTTTGGACCGGGCTCTGTTGTGTACTGTGCACTAGGCAGCCAAATCACCCTGGAGAAGGACCAATTCCAAGAACTCTGCTTGGGACTGGAGCTCACTGGTTTACCGTTTTTTATAGCCGTAACGCCACCAAAAGGTGCCAAGACGATTCAAGAAGGGTTACCAGAAGGGTTTGAGGAGAGGGTGAAGGGTCGTGGAGTAGTTTGGGGGGAATGGGTGCAACAACCATTGATATTGGCTCATCCATCAGTAGGCTGCTTTGTGAGCCACTGTGGATTCGGGTCAATGTGGGAGTCTCTAATGAGTGACTGCCAGATAGTCTTGCTTCCATATTTGGCTGATCAAGTTCTCAACACGAGATTGTTGACTGATGAACTCGAGGTTTCAGTTGAAGTGCCAAGAGAAAAGACAGGATGGTTCTCTAAGGAGAACTTGAGTGCTGCTGTCACCTCTGTGATGGACAAAGATAGCGAGATTGGGGATCTCGTGCGTAGGAACCACTCCAAGTTGAAGGAGGTTGTGGTTAGTCATGGATTGTTAACCGGTTACACTGATAATTTTGTTGACACTTTGGAGAATCTACTCAAGTAGGGAGACAAATCTTCCATGAACTAGTTTTCAGATTTTTCAAATAACGCAATAAGAGATGGACCACGAAGTAGTTGTCTTTGTTTTTTTTTGAAACTGAAGTAATTGTCTTTGTTCAACTTCCCTTTTTCTTGATTCATCACTCTTTCCTTGGTTAGTTCATTACTATATGTTTCCACATATAGTAATTTGTTTAATGTTATAATTTTTGGGAGATATTGACATCCTTTCATGTTTCCATAATATGTTTTGGTCATGTGACTCCATACTTCTGTCTCGCCAACAAATTGGCTGAGAAAGGTCACATGATAACTTTTTGTTCCCTAAGAAAGCTTAATTCTTTTTATCACAAAAAAAAAAGAAATTAAAGCTTAATCTATTCTTAAACCAAATAGTTTTTTAACCTCCTATTCGAATCAGTGTGGAGTCTCTGGTGAGTGAATGTCTTGCTTACATATTTGAATGATGATACTCAAGACTAGATATACACGAGGTTCCGATGGAAAGCCAAAAGATATGGACAAGAGGGATATTTCTCGAAAGAAAGTTTGAGATTTGTGGTCGAGTCTGTGATGAAAAGGAGAGTGAGTTAAGGGATCTGTTGAGAAGGAATCATACCAAATGGAAGAGATTCTGGTTAGACCTGGATTGTTCACCTTTTTGGTACATGTTGAACAATCTTGAATGATCACACTTCATGTGATCAGTAAGGTAAAATATGAAACTAGACCATTAAGTATTTTTTGGTTTCTTCTCTTGTGATTCTTGATTGCAGTTCTCTATTTAATACTATTTAACTATATCTACTTTCCAGAGTTGAAATAAGAAATAAAAAAGTCAATATTTCTTTTCATTTTTCACACACACTGTATAAGTAAATGACTATAATTATTAATTACAATAGAGATAATATTGAAAATATTGGAATCTCGTCGTATGTGTTGCAACAGAGTCATCAGACCCATGAGGTTGATGAAGATCCACGTCCATTGGTAACGAAACAATCATAAAGCTCGTCGAAGACCATCACTTGATCATCATGACCTTCTTCACAAGAACCAAGATTAGAATTATCCACAGGAGAATCTTGATGCGTGAACAGAGCAAGCTGATTTCTAGACCTCTTCAGCTCATCTTGGAGAAACTGCACTTGATTTTCTAACTTTGCCTTATCGGAGAGAACTGCTTCAAGCTTGGACTGGAGATTGCAGTATTGGAGCTCGAGAGACTGAGTCTTGGACCTGGCTCGCTTGTTCTGGAACCAGACTGCGACTTGTCTCTGAGGTAGACCTAGCGTGTTGGAAAGTTGAAGCTTGAGATCTGGCTCGAGTTTATTGTTCAACGTGAAGCATTTCTCCAGTTGTCTAACTTGCTCTTGTGTTAGCCTCTTTTTCTTGTTTCTACTCTGAGGATTCTCCATTTTCTCTCTTTTTTTCTTCTTGTGTTATGTACAACGTTGTGCCTACAAATATATATACACACACTCACACTTTTGCGTTAGTTCAAAAAGAAAACCTCGAATGTATTTTATGTAAACCACGAGAAAACAAAATACATTCCAACTTGGTAATCGAAATTGAAGTCCACTAATCTGGTGTAACAGACTACAGATACGTAAATTGATTTTAGTGCATCGACGTGATAAAGGAACTCACTAATAGATTATTATCGTAATTAAACTCTCTGTAAAACACTACGATGTATCCACTCCAAAACTAGTTATCTAGAAAGTGTCTTTTAATTAATATTTTTCGGACTTTAACTCATAATCTCTCATATACTTTTTTGGATGAACATGTTAAATAATCTCTCATATATACTTGAAATAATCTTAACCACATGGGTGTGGTCGGATGGCGTATAGCCTCCCAAATGTTTTTAAGGGACATGGGTCTGACTTACACCGTGGTCAAATCCCCATGGGAATAATCAGTTGGATTTCGGTCCGCCGGAGATACCGAATTATCAAAAATAATAATAATAATAATAATAATAATAATCTTTAGAAATTTTAATATAAAATAAACAATTATTTCCTTTAATAAATTATCAAATTTGGTGTTTTTGATGGTTTCAAATAAACTCGTGACATTAAAAAAAAAAAACTCGTTCACTACTACTAAACTACCAAAATTTTGTTGCTAATAACTTTTTACAAGTGAAGTTTCGTGTTTTAAAAATATTAAATTATGGGAGAAATAGTGTAAAAACATAAATTTATGTTGATTGTTCAAATATGAAAAAATGAAGTTATTTTGAAAATATCATTTTAGGTATATTACTCATTCCAAGTTAATAATATCTATTTAGAGGAAAAAATGGATAGAACATAAGATAGGAGGTGTATATTTGGAAGGGGTCACTCAAGAATCAAAGCTCTGGGGCCAAAAGCCCAACTAACTGTTCTTTATGGACCCACTTTACTATTCAAAAGAATGAACTAGGACTAGTAAACTTAAATCTTTTGATTAATAAATTTAATAATTAGTTGATTACAAGTATTTTTCTCAAATACATGCATGTGATCACGTGGGCTGGTCGTATCGTAACCACTAAAATTTAATAACATTACTAGATGCTGATCCGCCCTTTAAAGGGCGGGTATATTTGTTGTTTTAATTTAATTTTCATATTTGTGTTTTTGTGACTGTATTTGTATTTTTTTCTGATCATATTTGTGTATAAATTTAATCAAAAATTTTATTAAATAATAGTAATTTAAAAATTGATCTGGTATATTGCCGGTCGAACCCGCCAACCCGCGGATCATATAAACAAAATTGAAATCCGCGGGTTGGCGGGTTCGACCGGCAATATACCATATCAATTTTTAAATTGCTATTATTTAATAAAATATATTTTGATTAAGATTTATATACAAATATATTTACAAAAAATACAAATATAATCACAAAAACACACAAATATGGGAATTATATTAAAATAAAAAATATACCCGCCCTTTAATTTTGTTGAATTTTAACTTGATTTTTAGTGGTTTATTTGAAGAAATATTAACAATTATTAATAAATAATTAGTAAGTCTTGAAAATGTTGAATTTTAAACCTACTATTTATTCTTTATCAATAGAGAAATTGTCGTTTGGCTGCTTTTATTAACTACCGTTTAATATATGCAGACAATAGTTATTAATAAATATTAAATTAACTGTCATTATTCTATATTGTTTCATAAACATTATTAGTATAAATTAGTTACAGATTCCTAGAATATAGGAATGGGGAAGCTATGACGTTAAGAAAAAAGGGAAAGAGGAAGTTATAATATATTTCACTTTTGGAAGAGTAAAATATTGAGAATAATTAATTGGACACAACCTTTATCAATAGGTCATGTTGAAGAATTAATAGAATAGATCATCTAGCACAACACTAAATTAATAAATATTTAACCTTCTTTTCTGTTCTTTTTGGGACAATGCATCTTGATTTATGAGTTCTTTCATATTTTTTTTCTTTTTTTAAGTGAGTTCTTTCATTTCACTACGATTTTTCAATATCAGAATCGTTTAGTACTTCATATTCATTCAGACACGGTCTGTTGTATTATATACAACAATCTTTTAATAATAATACCAAATATTGGGCCTTAACAGATTCTGATGCATCCAAGAGAATGGGCTTGTATTTGTCCACCACTATAATATTAAAACTATTCTAATAGCATATTATGGGATTAGAATGTGTTTAAAGTTTAATGCATCTTGGTGAGAGATCCATTGATTTTTTCAAACAATTTTTTTTTAAACATTAATGTTAGACACTATTAGTTATCAATGTTAGAAAGCAGTGGTAGTTTAACATAGGGGTGGACAAAAAACCCAAACCGAACCGAACCAAACCAACCAAACCGAAATTAAACCGAACCAAACCAAACCGTGCTCTTTATGTAATCCAATTGGTTTATGTTTTACTCAATCCGAACAGTTTGGTTTGGTTTGGGTTTAAACCGAACCAAACCGAACCAAACCGGTAGTCCAATATATATAATAAAAAATATATATATATATATATATTAACATATTTAGTTGAAGTTTCGTTTTTCATTTTTTCATAACTTCCATATCTTTAAAAGAAATTATAAATATAATTCAAATAATACTATTATACATAAAATCATGTAGCATAAGTTTTATATTCTCACTCTATCATTTATGAGTTGATTATTTTTTAATAAAAGTATAAAACTGATGTCTTTATATTTTGTAACCAACCCGAACTACACCGAACCAAACTAGACCATAATAATGTAAACTAAAC
This sequence comes from Raphanus raphanistrum x Raphanus sativus, assembly GCA_019705995.1. Lineage (NCBI taxonomy): Eukaryota > Viridiplantae > Streptophyta > Magnoliopsida > Brassicales > Brassicaceae > Raphanus > Raphanus raphanistrum x Raphanus sativus. Next base: position 15,020,685 of record CM034036.1, on the reverse strand, counting down.
TAAATCTAAACCAAACCGAACTGAACCGAACCGAATTAAACCCAAACCGAACCCAAACCAAAGCTACTTTGGTTTTAATTGGTTTGAGTTTTATAAAACCCAAATTATCCAAACCAAACCGAATCCAAACCGAACCCGAAACTAAACCGAAATGCCCACCCCTTTAACATTAATCTCTTTATGGTTTGGTGTATACCACATTGATTATAGGTTTGATTTGGTTTTGAACTAAATTATCATGCTTTGGTTAGTCTGGCTTAGTCTTTGATCCAAGTAGTTAACATAGTAAGTTGTAATAGACGATATGCTCCCTTAACATTTGTCAGAAAGCAATCTAAACTCGGAATAAATAGTGTAGTAATCAATCCATTTTATAGTATTAAACACATTCCTCCAAAAATGGTCAGATTAGCCGATAAGGTATATAAAAAATGATACAGAAAATAATACCTTTCGGTATCAAACTAAGAAGTCATGTCGTCGAACATAAATGCTTTTGAAGCGTTAACCTTAAAGGATTAGGTATGATATTGACAGGGCCGGCCCTTGCACGAAGCCGATGAAGCACCCGCTTGCGGCCGCATTCTATAAACCTTAAAGGATTAGGTATGATATTGATACGTGAACGCATTCTATCAGACTCGAAGAGTTTAGGGTTTTGCAACCGGTGATTTAAAATCCCCACATCATTTCCTCTGCTCCTCATTTTCTCTCTGCGTCTTACCACCCTTATACCTATATTCACTTTGTATCACCATTCACCAAACTCGAAGAGTTTAGCGCTTGTGTTGTGGGATTTTACCTAGACACGTCTAGGTCAAGATTTCGCTCTGGGTCATATAAATATAGGGAAAATCGCATAAAAAACCCTCAAAATGTCACTTACTAACACTTTAAACCTTGAAGTTTTTTCACTAACACTTTTAACCTTCAAAGTGACATTTGTATCATAAAAAACCTCTAAAGCAAAAAGTTGACCGGTTCAGCATGTAATTTTTCAAAAATAATTATTTAATTAATAAAATAAACAAAATAAATAAATAAAAAATCCAAAAATAAATAAAAAACGAAAATTTAATAAAATTTATAAAATGAAAAAATCAAAATAAAATTTTAGAAAATTAAATAAATATTTTTAAAATTAAATAATTTTCTAAAATAATAAAAAAATAAAAAAATAAAAAAATTAATAATAAATAAGATTAAACTTAAATAGAGAAGAACTAAATAAAAAGTTCACAAATTTTTGAAAAAAAAAGAAAATAGAAAATTCAAAATTCAAGTGAAGATGACGTTTTCTCACATAACCATTAACAATGACGATAATTGCCATATCTCTAATGATAGTTTCTAAAATCATTGTTGAAAATGACAAAAAAAAAAAAATTCAAACTTTTGAATTTTCATTTTTTTTTTGAAATATATGAATTTTTTTTATCTCAATTATTTTTGAATTTTTATTTTCTAAATATTAATTAAATTTCTGATTTTTTTCTAATTTTCTAATTTTCTAATTTTTATTTAGTTTATGAGTTTTTATTAAATTTTACGATTTTGAAATTGTTATTGTCCACGATGATATGATATATTTTTGAAAAAATATTTTAATTAAAAAAATATTTTTAATTTTCCTGAAAAAAAAATTGAACTTTTTATTTAGTTCTCCTCTATTTAACTTTAATTTTATTTATTATTAAAAGTTACTTATTTTTATTTTGTTAAAATTATTTAATTTTCTAAAATTTTAATTTAATTTTTTTGATTTTTTATTTTTATAAATTTTTTAAAAGATTCGATTTTTATTTATTTTTGGATTTTTTATTTATTTATTTTGTTTCTTTTATTAATTAAATAATTATTTTTGAAAAATTACCTGCTAAACCGGTCAACTTTTTGCTTTGGAGGTTTTTTATGATACAAATGTCACTTTGAAGGTTAAAAGTGTTAGTGAAAAACCTTCAAGGTTTAAAGTGCTATTATGTGACACTTTGAGGGTTTTTTATGCGATTTTCCCTATAAATATATCATATTATCTTAACATCAATAGTTCATGCATGTTATTTAAATATGGGTGACAGAAGATACAAAATTGGAAATCAATGATTTTAACACAAGGGTGAATACATTTCTGTCAGTGATCATATAATTTATTATACACATAGTTGTCCCACATCGGGTATTGGAAGGGATCCTTAGTAATATATAAGGTGGATGGGTCACTCCTCTTATCACCAATTGGTTTTAAGTGTGAAACCCATCTAACTTAACATGGTATCAGAGCCCGATCCACGCAGTCCAATCCGATCCACGCAGTCCAATCCGATCCACATCGATCTAGTCCAAAGTTGGCCCATCGATCTTTGCCCGAGCATTCCGAGATTGACGCTCAGAGAGCCATCATCTTGAAGGGGCGTATTAGACACATAGTTGTCCCACATCGGGTATTGGAAGGGATCCTTAGTAATATATAAGGTGGATGGGTCACTCCTCTTATCACCAATTGGTTTTAAGTGTGAAGCCCATCTAGCTTAACATAATTTACACTAAATTATGCTTGAAGCTGTATCTAAATTTTTTTTAATAAATATTTCCTATAACATGTATTTTCCTTTAATTGAGTTGATATTATTACAATGAAGCTACTTGTATATCACATATTTCATATACAAAGAAAAAGAAAACACTATAACTGTATCTGCTTTCTAAGCACATTTTGACCATACCAAAATCACAAATCAACTATGGTTTGAGACTGAGTCTTGGCATGTCGGAGATAAAAACATTTAATCCTTTTAAAAGCTTCTTCAATCGAAGATGCATCAGCAGCAAACGTTATCCTTAGCCAGTTCTTAAGCCCCACCGCAGTCCCTGCTCAGCCGCATACATAATATATATTAAAAAGTTTACTCTTAATGTAATATCCATAATCAGAGAGGCTGAGGTAATAGCCCTTACCGGGAAGAAGGATGACTGATTCTTCTCTAGCTAGTTTGAAACAGAAGTCGATATCGTCGCTTATATCTTCTAGTAACGAGAGATTCAACTTAACCTGAAACCAACCTTAGAAAGTAAAATCAAGAACATTTTTAAAAATGTGTACATCATTCACAATTTATATATTTACTAACCATCATTGCCATGGATCCTTCTGGTCGATGCGAGGAATCAATGCAAGGAATCTCGTTGATCCAGTCATAGCAAATATCCGAAGAGTTCTTCAACGAGTTCAACGTTTTCTTGAAAAATGATTCGTCCGTCTGTTCCAGAATCGTGGGAACTGCAGCCTAATGCAACACAATCAAAAACAATACTTTGTCTTAAGATGATAAATTAATCATAGAAGTTGATTCTGAATCTATATTATATATACCTGGATAAATGTGGCTGGTCCACCAAGAATATCAAAGTATTTCTTGAACCGCTCGATGATCTGATCCAAATGAACAAGTTCAATCAAGTAATGGTTAATTCTCACGCTCTCTAGATAATCAGTTTTGAAAGATATATTGAAGCGATTACTAACCTTTGGGTCTTTAAACGTGCCAGAAGGGTCAGTGGTCACAAACCAACCGAGACGCCAACCAGGAACTATCCATCTCTTTGATAAAGATCCAAGAGTAAGAACCGGGACGATAGATCCAAACACACCCATTGGCACAAACGGTTTGCTCCCAAAAGCAAGATGACCATAAACTTCATCAGCAATCACAAGAATCCCTAGTTTTTTCGCCGTTTCCGCAATCTAAAACCAACAAAAAAAAAAGATTGTATAAACCAAAAACAAAAAAACAAACAAAAAGGTTCTGTTTCCTCCTGTCAAAGTTTAGAGCTAACCTTCATCAAATGCAGGTAACTATAGACATTCCCGCAAGGATTACCGGGGTTTATAACAACCAAAGCAACTGTGTTTTCGTCTGCGAGAGACTCGACAGCATCAAGATCGATCTCCCATTCGTTTTCTGGAAGAAGGTCGAAGTAGCGAACCTCTAGGTTTCTAAACTTTGCACAGAGTTCATAGATCGGGAAACCTGGTCTTGGAAGAAGTATATTGGCCCTGGGACGAGCCAACATTGCCAGTGCTACATCGATTGCTTGCGTGCAACCTGATGTGATGAACACATCGTCTTGAGATAGTTTGTATGGAAGATCACGCGATAGATACTCTGCGATTGCCCTGTTTCATTGCACAAAAAGTGTGAGACGTGTTTTGCAAGGTAGGTCTTTTATATTTGGTCCAATTGTTTGCATATTCCTGTTTACTATAGAGGACAATTTTCGACCAAAATTCATCCTTAATTTTATTTAATTTTATTTAATTTACATAAAAGAAAAGAAAAGAAAAGAAAATAAGTTTTTTTCGTTCGAAATTAGTTTGGTTAAATTTCTGATTGTCTCGAATTTACATTCGGTTCAAAATTCTAATCGGTTATTTTGATTAGGTTTACCCGGTTGAGCTAAACCAACCGAGTTTGGCATCCCTAGGCCTTAACAGAACCACGTCTATGTTCTAGCGTAGACTTCCGGAATGTAACAAAACTTAAAAGGCTTCTTTTTATGACGTCAAAAATAAAGTGTTCTTTTTTTTAATATATAAAATGACTGTTCATATGGCTACAATAATTACCAAAGATTTGTTTCCAAAGAAAAGTAATCAAATACACCGCAGCGTTATAAAAGATTGACGGTGGTGACGGCGGCGTTAAACTATAAAAGGAAATAAAAGCAGAGAAAAACATAAATGACGAAGATAACCTTCGAGTTTGAGGAAGACCAACGGTGGGAGCATAACCATGGAACTTGTTGGAGAGAAGAGAATCTGAAACAGCTTGAAGTGAAACTTGTGTTGTACGGAAACACGAGTACAGTGTTGGGTCTCCCATTCCAAGTGATATAACTCTCTTCGCGCATCTTCCTTCTTCATCTTCCAACTCTGAGATGCTTTCCATCAGCAAACTCAGAATCCCTTTAATTGTGATTGTCGACCCTCCATTCTCCATCTTTCTTCAATTCAATTTCCTTCCTTCTTCTTTCTTGTGGATGCTTATTTAAGTGTTTCTTGAATCTTTTAAGGATGGTTTTGGTTGAAGTCTTTCGGTGCAACTAGCAAAGAAGGGGGATTTGTGTTTTGATATGTGTTTGAGAGTGAGATTTGCCAGATTGGAGAAGGACATAGGGAAACAAGAAGTGGTGTTTAACTTTCCAACCTTTTAAAATATAATTGTTTTTACAGCCACTCGTTTGTACCCGTGATATATAATAGTATTAGGTGATGGTTGAGATTGTAAAGAAAATAGGTAAATAGCGCCAAAAACATTTTTTTGTGGAAACAAATAACCCCAAAATATTGGTTACCCCCCCCCCCCCCCAAAAAAAATAATATAAATATATATATTGGTTTCCATAATCCGAATAGCACAAGAATTTTCTAGATTACGTACCTCCTTTCTAAACCGTTCATTATATTAAATGTTTCTGAAAATGTTTTTTTGTCAGGAACTGCATTTATAAAATTTACCATAATTAATACATATAAAAAGAAAATAGATAGTGGGAATACTAATACACATCTATTTCGATTCTACTAATCTTATATATTAAATCAAAAATCATAATATTTTCATATGTGACTTTTTATTTGAATTATCTCTTAAAAATTTCACAAGGTGAATATTTTTATCTAATAATATTCTAATAAAAACTTATTTAACACATCTTATCTTTATTCAAATTATTAAAAAAAAAATCTTTATTCAAATTATTAAATTACCTAAAATATCGTAAGAAAATTGTAAGATATAAGATCCAAAAATAATATTACTTAAATAATAATAAAAATAATAACTAAATTCAATATTACCTTAACAAAAATTTAGATTTGTAGATTTAGATTCAACGACACTTAAATTCCTGGCCCGGCATATATCACTAATAATTTTTATTTTGTGGGAAAATATATTTTGTATAAAATGCTAACTTACTTCTTCATGGTCTCTTATAAATATATATCTTTGAGTAGTTTTTATCTAATTAAGTAAATATCTATATATACATATATATATATATATAAATATATATATATCATTTTACTAAATATATGTAATCTAGTTCTAATAATAAATTAAACCAAAACGTAATTTTAATATGAAAATTAAAATATGATTTGATTAGCATAGCTTTTGAACTCATGAATTTGTTTATGCACGTGATATTTGGTTTTTGTAACAAGTGATTTTGGTTTTACAAATTGTAGACCTGTTTTAAAAATGTTTCATTGGAATATGTTTACTAAGTGTAAATGTATATGTTCTTTTTAAAACTTTTTTTTTGAAACATAAGTAGATGTATATGTTGAATAAATATGTAAAGATTCTCTCCTTTATGATCGAAATGTTAAACTTGTACAATTATAATAAAACTAAAAATATGTTGTATGTTATATATCTCATAAACATTTTAAATACATAGATGAAAACATATATGTTCATGATTCAGGTAAAAATTATCCTCAAGTCCCAAAAATAACCCATCTAATAATAAATAAAAATAAATAGTATATACAAATTTAAACATAAACTGTATGAAAAATTAAAAATACATCATTTTTAAAAATATAAAATTTTATACAATAACTTTTAATCAAATAATAATTCGCACAATAAGAACATAAGTTAAAATATCATATTTCTCACATGATAACAATCATGTGTTTTTTTAATAACATAAATATATTTAGTAAATTTTGTATAATTTCATATTCATAGAATTGATTTTGAAAATAAATGCAAAGCAAGTTTAAATGAACTATCTTATTTTGATCGGCACGTAGTTATATTTCATACAAAGCTTTAATTAAGAGCATACGTTTTATTTAAACCATAAACACAAAGAAATTTAATAAAATCTTAATATATATATATATATATATATATATATATATATATATATATATTATTTCATAAGTTAAATTTTAATTAGATAAGCATTTTCAAAAACATCAAATGAATAGTATATATATATATATATATATTTTTTTTTGTAAATAACTAATTTTAACCTTACAGAAAATTAAAATAAATATCTTTGTGATAGCAATGATTAAACTCTAGTTTTGGTTTACAGCTTTATCCAACAGTTTATGTTGTTGTGTTAGAATATGGATCATATCCAAATAGATTCAACCCAAATCTTCTACCATATAAATTATTCGGAAAGATTTTATCTTTTGGTTTATTGTTTCTAAATTCATAAAATTTAGAGTGTGCATAAATATTTGCTATTCGGTTCGTATTCGCTACTTGGTCCGTATTTGGTTTGTGAAATTGAGTATTCATCTTGATCAAGTTAAAGTATTAAGTCGTTTATATTAATTACTTGCAAATACAATACAAATATCTATCTTATTAAAACTCAAGTACAAATTAGGATTGATTGGTAACATGAATAGTTTTTTTAATAAATAGGTGTGTTTGAAAACTTTGATAGCATAATAAATGATATTGTTTGTAAACATAAATACCAAATTCAATACTTTTTTATTTGTATATTTAGTCATTGCATTTACAATAAATTAAGTACTTCCTTTTATATTTCTTTTAATTTACTGATTTAACCAATACATTTAAAATTAAATTTCAATTAATTAATTACAATGATTGTTGTTTTTTTGTGGTGAAATTAAAAACACAAAATAAAATATATAGTATATATTATATAAAATAAATTTTAAATTCAGTATTACCTTATTTAGTTTAGTCAAATATAAAAATTTCGAGAATTCAATTTTTCAGAAAACGAAATATCATAAAACTAATAACAATACGTAGAAAACTAATGCAAACAATTAAAAAATTAGTATGTTGCTTCTATTTAAAATAAATTAATAAAAATATTAAGTTAATATATGAATTGTACAATTACATCAAATTGCATCAAATTACAAAAATTTTAAATTTAATATTATGTACAAAGAAAATAATATTATTAAACATTTATGCTATAGAATAATTTATTTTACTCTATATGTAAATTACAAATATAAAAATATATATGGAATTTTTTCATAAACCAATGATCTATGAGTTTAATTTGAAAATAAGTTAAATCAAATATCCGTACGGGTGTGCGGGTCAAGTTCTAATCAAATATTAAGATCAAAGTAATTACTTAGTTCTGTTAGTTTATTATCCAAGGTTTATTATCTACTAGATATGGACCCGTACGTTGCACGGATTTTATTTGATGTTTTAATTTCACGAACACAAAAAGAATAAAAATCTTTTTCACATTAGTTCTTGGATTTTTCATTATATTTTGTTAGCTTATTTTAATAATAATAATCTTTTTTCTTCCACAAATTTTTATTAGTATTTTTTTCAATAATCACAGTGTTTTAAAAAGTATATTAGTTTTTTGTCTTTTTAACAAATACTTCATTTTAATTATTTTCAAAATAATATTAATTGTAATTAATTAAAAATATATAACTGTGAACTCTCTATATTGTTTATTGTTTAAGACAAATTAAAAATAGCACAATCCAAAATATTAATGTTACACAACACCAATCAATTTATATTATTGATAGTCAGCTAAATATCAAATATATTACTGGATAAATATCAAATTTAATTACTTTCGGATCCATAGTTTGATTTTAACCTATTTTATATATATCATATATTATTAAAAACTTCGTGATATATAATACTTTGTAGAAAACCATTGTCGTTATGTTTTAAAAATCTAAAGCTCTGTATTTATAGTAATTTTTGATAGTGCAGTGTATAATTGTAAAACTGGACTTGGCAAATATAAACAAACTTTTTTGAGTTTTAACCTAACTCTTGTTGAAAATCATTAGATAGCAAACTCATAAAGAGAATTGATCTTTTTAGTTTGAAATGCCATCTTGCATATGTTGGTCTAGGAATAAATATTCATTTTCCACGTAACTTTCGATTATGATTTCTTCTTCAATAATCATGTTGCCTAGGTTTTCTATTTGATTTAAATTATTAGTTCTTTAGTAACATGACCTGCAATAGCATAACCAATTTTCTTAGTAACATGGAGAAGTCCATTTTCCACGTAACTTTCGGTTAGGATTTTTGCTTCAATAATTAGTAATCTAGATTTTTTTATTACCCTAATTTTCCACAATAGCATAACCCTAATTTTTTGATTAGGATTTGAAGAAATAAAAACTACTATTAAACACTTTTTTACCATTTCCTTCTGTTCAAGATTATAGAGAAGGACAATTACAATCAAATATTTTTTTTACAATTATATTTTCTTTAGAAATTACGAAAAAGGAAATCAGTATTAAATAAATTATTTGAATTTTTTTTTGTTTATTTGGAAAAAATACTATTAAATAATTTTAAAATCACTTTAAAAAATTCCTCTCTTATCAAATACGATTTATTCCTTATTAAAATTATATATTAATTTTCCTTTTTAAAAGAATCTGGTGATAAACATGATATTATAAATTATTTAATTAACAAATACGTTTTTCCTTATTTTTCAGCTATTTTCCTTATTTATTTTTTGTTGATAATGAACATGATATTATAACTTATTTAATTAAAAGGTGCCAATATAAATAATATTAACAGAAAAATTATTATAATTATATAAAATAAATGATTCCATAGTACTTTTATTTTTATAATATAACCAAAATATATTTTAAAAATTAAAATAAATGATTCCGTAGTAATTTTCCTTTTATATTATAACCAAAATAATTATATAAAAAGTATATGGTAATTTTCGTTTTTAAAAATTCATTTTTATTATCAAAGTATATATATTTTTAATCATTATATATTTAAACACATGTAGATTTATTTGAAGAAAAATTACTATCAAATACTCTTTTGTTTAGGATTTTAAAATTGGAAAAATTACTATTAATAATATTTATAGTTACTTTTTATTAAAATTCCTTTTTTTGTCATTATCTTAATATATATATTTTTAATTATGAGATAGATTAACACATGTCATAATCTTAGATATAATTGACATGTGTCACAATCATGTTAATTATTAACTTTGAAAAACCAAGCTTTATATAATAAAATTTAATTAACAAATACGTAATTTTTCTTATTTTTTCAGCTATTTTCCTTATTTATTTTTTGTTGATAATGAACATGATATTATAATTATTTAATTAAAAAGGTGTCAATATAAATAATCTTAACAAAAAAATATATTATAGTATATAAAATAAATGATTCCATAGTACTTTTCTTTTTATAATATAACCAAAACATATTTAAAAAAAAAGAAATGACTCCATAGTAATTTCCTTTTATATTATAACCAAAATAATTATATAAAAATTATATGGTAATTTTCGTTTTTAAAAATTCATTTTTATTATCTAAGTATATATATTTTTAATCATTATATATTTATACACATGTAAATTTATTTGAAGAAACATTACGATCAAATAATCTTTTGTAAAGGATTTTAAAAATGGAAAATTACTATTAATAATTTTTATAGTTACTTTTTATTAAAATTCGTTTTTGTCATTATCTTAATATATATGTTTTTAATTATGAAATAGATTAATACATGTCATAATCTTAGATATATAATTGACATGTGTCACAATCATGTTAATTAGTAACTTTGAAGAACCAAACTTTATATAATAAGATTTAGTTAACAAATAAATAATTTTCCTTATTTTTTCAGCTATTTTCCTTATTTTTTTTGTTGATATGAACATGATATTATAACTTATTTAATTAAAAAAGAGTCAATATAAAGAATAATAACAAAAAAAATTATTATAATCATACAAAATAAATGATTCCATAGTACTTTTCTTTTTATAATATAACCAAAACATATTTAAAAAAAATTAAAATAAATGATTCCATAGTAATTTTCCTTTTATATTATAACCAAAATAATTATATAAAAAGTATATGGTAATTTTCGTTCTTAAAAATTCATTTTTATTATCTAAGTATATATATTTTTAATCATTATATATTTAAACACATGTAAATTTATTTGAAGAAAAATTACGATCAAATAATCTTTTGTAAAGGATTTTAAAAATGGAAAATTACTATTAATAAATTTTATAGTTACTTTTTATTAAAATTCGTTTTTGTCATTATCTTAATATATATGTTTTTAATTATGAAATAGATTAATAAATGTCATAATCTTAGATATATAATTGACATGTGTCACAATCATGTTAATTAGTAACTTAGAAGAACCAAGTTTTATATAATAAGATTTAATTAACAAATACGTAATTTTCCTTATTTTTTCAACTATTTTCCTTATTTTTTTTGTTGATAATGAACATGATATCATAACTTATTTAATTAAAAAGGTGTCAATATAAATACTATTAACAAAAAATAATTATTATAATTATATAAAATAAATGATTCCATAGTACTTTTCTTTTTATAATATAACCAAAACATATTAAAATAAAATAAAATAAATGATTCCATAGTAAGTTTTCTTTTATATTATAAGAAAAATAATTATATAAAAAGTATATGGTAATTTTCGGTTTAAAAAATTCATTTTTATTATCTAAGTATATATATTTTTAATCATTATATATTTAAACACATTTAAATTTATTTGAAGAAAAATTACTATCAAATAATCCTTTGTTTAGGATTTTAAAAATGGAAAAATTACTATTAATAATTTTTATGTTTACTTTTTATTAAAATTTGGTTTTGTCATTATCTTAATATATATATATATATATATATGTTTTTAATTATGAGATAGATTAACACATGTCATAATCTTAGATATATAATTGACATGTGTCACAATCATGTTAATTAGTAAGTTTGAAGAATCAAGCTTTATATAATAAGATGACTTATTACCTATTTTTTTTAAAGTTTCTAAAATATAATAGAATAATTCATTTATATGATAAATGAATTAAAAGTAATCTATTTATAGAAATATTTTAGAGTTTTCTATTTTGTATACTGAATGTAGATGAAAACCTTTTCCGTTTCCTTTTAATGTTATTTCATATTCAACCTAAAATATATGAGAAGTAAAAAAATACTCCCTTTTATAAGAGAAAAAAAAATGTGTAGTTTAGAATTATAACTAACTAGCTTTTTAGCAAACTCATATGCAGTGCCGTCCCTAATAATTGAGAGGCTTAAAGCAAACAAAATTTGTGTGGCCTTATGTTTTTATTACTTAACTTCACTTATGAATTACATATCATAATACACTTTTGTTTACTTTTAAAATGCAAATGGCATTATTATATCCTATATTTAAACACATATAATCGACTTAACTTTGATAAATTTTATATTGGATATTTAAAATTATATAAGAAAATACTACACTGCTATGGGTTTTCATTGCTATTATGATGTTCTCAGTTACTAAACACATTACAAAATTCTTAAAATTATATAAAGTATGATGCAAACAATAAAATTTTAAAATGAGAAGGTCCAAATAACCAATATAATATTGGTTTACAAAAAAAAATAAAAAAAATAACCAATATAATTAATAATATCAAATTATTTAAGAAAGGGTTTTAATAACTAAGTGGTAAACATGATAATGTTTTTTAATAAAAATATAATAAGAAAAACAGCTAAAAAGATATCTAATAAACAAAAATAGCAAAAAGAATAATACTTCATATACTATGATTGACGATAACTGAATTGTGGGATGCAATGTTTTACATCCTTTACAAAAGGGCCACACTAGGTGAAACTACTTCATTATACTAATATTTATATTTCCAAGTGTGGCCCTAAAATTACTATATAAATTTGTGGCCTAAAGCACATGCTTTATGTGCCTTAAGGGTGGGACGGGTCTGCTCATATGCAAAGTTTATGAAGCTAAAAGTTAATAAAGAATTATTAAATGACTTACAAATAATTATTTAATAACTTGTAAGTAGTTCATTACTAACGAATATGTAGAAAATTAACTTGCAAATACACCATTTTTATTATATAATTGAAAATGCAAATATTTGTTTTTAACAAACCAAATACATGTTTAATTTTAGTATTCGACCAAATCAAACCAAATATCAAGTAGGCCAAATATAGCATATTAGTCGTGGATGACTTCATAACATGGCTTAGATCCAACTCTAGAAATCTCCAATCCGAAAACATTTTATGGAAGTCTCCATGATAAAACCAATTCAAAGTCAATTCTAAAAAATGTGTTTAAGCATTTTCCTAATGCTGATTTATTATTATATTATAATTATGAAAAAAATTACGTAGATAATTCGACATTTTTGTAATTTTTTCGTAATCTGTATAGTTATTTAATAAATCACTTTTATTGGGACAAAATCTAAAATTTCCTTTAATGTGTAAAAAAATAACATAATCTGGCATTTGAACTCCAATAGGCTTAAGCTGTTTTCAATTGTGTTTAAGCATTTAGATTATGAAAATATGTGCAAAAATTTGCGGTCTTATTATAGATAAACGCAACTTGTTGCAGCTTATCGTCACATGTTTATATTGATTAGTAAATTTTTTTAAAGAAAACATATTGTGTTGTTTAAATATTTTCAACTCAAATACGAACTATATACAGTATAACCTCTATAAATTAATAATCTATAAATTAATATCTCTATAAATTAATATAATTTTATAATTCCAAATTGAGTTTTTAGTTCAATTAGTATCTCGATAAATTAATAATCTCTATAAATTAATAATAAATTATAGTTTTGGTCTACTTCCAACATTATTAATTTATATAGGTTTCACTGTAGTATAACTGAAACAATTATACACACTAATTCAAAACTATATATTCTCTCTTAGATCACCGTTGGGCGTCGGATCCATCAAATCGGTTGGACAGGAAAGATTTAGAAACTAGACATGTAGCGGTCACCAGCTAATGATGTCTTTAAACCTAACTAAAAAGTACTTTTGACCGTTGGTAGTAATTCAAATTAAAAAAACCTTAAAACAGAAATGGACCTCACCATCTTTATGGTAGATAAGATCTGTGATACGATTATTTGATTTTTGATATGGTCCTGACGAACGGAACGGAACTGATTAGATGGACACGTAGGATAAGACAAAGCATGTGTAGATAAAACCAAAATATATTTGTGAAGATGAGAGTACTTTCACCACACGTCTTCTTACAACTCTTTACGTGTCTCACTTTTGGAACGTAAGCTTCCACTTGTCGTCTCCCTCTCCTAATTTTCCAACCTCACTCGCTTTTCATGGGAAACAGAAATATTTTCGCCATTCTTATTCGTCTCGCAATCGCTGTCCATATCGTGAAGGCCAAAACTCATCGAATCACTGTTCTACTCCTTTTTTTCTTGAATATACAAAATCATATTCAATCGAAAATACAGTTTTACATCAAATACATCGGTAATTAGGCTATGCAATGAAAAATTTTACAAACGATCCCATGAAATTTTTTACAAACGATCCCATGTCCTTCTGCGTTATGCCGAATCAGTGGCTTAGAAACCGTGAATATTTCTTGTATCACGAGCTTACTAGTACGTTGAAGCGCTTATTTATGTTTTTATCGGCACTTTTTAAGTGTCGTAGGTAATTTGGATCCCCGTGACGAAGTGTCGCCTAAAGTTACTTTCCTTCTATAGAATGAATGGCAGTTTGAAACACGTACCTCACTGAGTAACAATGCCGATTTCAAACCCATCGTCCACCATTACTTATCTATTGTTATTCATTAGTATTTGATGAAACTCCATATTCAAAATGTAAGATTTATTCACAAATAACCGAATATAGTTGAAGAACTTTTGACAAATGGGTTGAAAACTAGAAAACAGAGCAAAACTACTCTTGACAAATAAAATATAGCAACGGTCATGGGCCTGCCTTAGCGATTTTAACGGTTCGATATCAGTTATGGTCGCACTTCAAAGTTCAAACCAGGGCCTTGGGTTTATATGCACTTTGATACCAGAGCGAGACAATCCTATTGCAGATTATCTTCTCGACTATTTAAGTTAAATGGGAGTAATGGGATCACGCTATATCTATATAGTAAATTGTGGTTTGAAACACACATATACTAATCAAAATATAGTCTATCAAGCAAAGACCAAAGTTCTCGACATATATAGGATAACTGGATAAGGTATCATACCAGCCCGGCGGTACATTTGATCCTGGAAGTGTAGAACTAGAACACTTCTGTAACTAACTGGACACTTTTTTTTTCCGAAACACAACTGGACACTAAAAGACTCAAATCAGTCATTGGGCCAATTGAACAATAATGGACCTGATGCTAGGAATAAGATGACCTTTTTAGAGGCAATTATTTATGAGATCGCTTAACACAAAATATTTGTGACACAAATATTAAACCTTTTAGAACTTTACATCAAACCATTTCGCTTATTCGGTCCGCAATAGAGGATGAATCCGGCGAATCTAAAAAAAAATATTTTACAACAAAATTTTGTTTACCCAAAACACAAAAAAATAACTCGCCTTAGACCTACAATAATTTAAACACTAAGATGTTGATTGTGTGTTAAAAAAAAAAGATGTTGATTGTTTGTAATTTTCAAATAATTTTGGTTTATGTTTTTTCAAAAATCATTTTTATCCAATCAAGATTTAGGTTTTAGTTTTTGTAAAATTTAATTTATCAGCCATCAAGAATTTCAGCAAAAATTCCCTAAAAATTCAGAAATCTAGTTTTCCAAAATATTTATCATTTTATAAACAAAAACAAAAATCCATAAATATAGGTTTTTATAAAAAATGAAAAGTTACTTTTGAAAATATTTCTGTATTAAAAATAAATAATAAATTAAACAATCTTCATCGAAGAGAAAATATGTATAGACTTTAACAAACAGAAAATATAATTTCCACAATAATGTCATCCGAAACTGTTTCAAATTTTAATATTGGCTCTAGTTCTACAAGTTTTCTATGACAGGGGGAAAACAACTTATTTGAAGTTAAATAAGCATGCTAGTGCAATTTTGTAAGCATGCTAAAAAACATGCTAATACAATTTTGTAAAATTTCATAGATAGAGATAATGAAAGAGAAATGTTGAGAAAAATCTTTCTCTAGCACTAAATCAAAAGTTTCTTTTAAAATAGCATATAAGAAAAAAATATTTATGTTAAAAGAAAAAAAATATATTATTATCAATTTAACTTCTAAGATTTAGTGATTAAATTTCATAGTTTAATATTTTGATGGTGTACGGGGATCATAGTTACACTTTAGGAGGTGAAGTAATTTTAGTTTTATTTTTGTCATCAACAAAAACAACATAGATTCATGACGACTCTGCGAACTAATCTAATAGCTCTAAATCCATATGAACGATAAAAATCGGTCGTTTTCTAACACTGCGTACAAGATTATCCACCTTGACTTCATCGTTCTTGGTATTTAGAGGAGCTCGGAAGAGTGAAAACATTCTTTCAGAATCTTGATATCTTCTAAGTAATTTGTAAAACCTGACAATTCTTCTAGTTCCAAAACTATTTTCACCAATTGTGAACAATCTGTTACAAACGTGACTTGATATTGGCGTAAATTCTTCATATATTTTATTATCCAAATAAGAGCATCTACTTCCGAATGAAAGGGTAAAAGACTAACTCGAGTATTTCGTGCCCCCAGTAATCCATTAAAACCCTTTAGAGTGTTATATCAACCTTGTCTCGAATGTAAATCATTGTCCTTCCACGACTCATCTGTGAAACACCATCTGTCTAGAATAGGAGGTAATTTTGTAACCTCATTCGTCCTACTTTGGATAATCTTTTGTGTAATTGTAGTTTTTTCATCAGATCTATGTTGTTAAAATTGGTTATTCTTCTTTTTCAGATATATCATAAGATCCATACAAATTGATGATCTTCTATTTGCGGAGTAACTCTCCAAAATAGATGATGAGTGATTGTATTGGGAAAATATCTAGATTCGATGGAGTCTGTGATAGTGCCCAAACTTGTATCGCTAGTGGACATTCGAAAAACACATGGTTCATTGATTCATCTGGTTCACCACAATGAGCACATCATATATCGCCTTGAATTCCTCTACTACTTAAATTTTTCTTTACCGCTATACATCATGAGACTAGACTATTTTCCATAGAAAATACTTGATTTTCGGTGGACATCGTAATTTCCAACAAAATACCTTTAAAACATCAACTGTAGCTCTATATAGTATTTGTAATTTAGTATTTCTATTGTTCAACAAATGTCACTCTGAGAAAGTTTCTTTAAGTGCTATTTTGTGACAAAAACTAAAAAATGTATTTATTAGGTATGCTCAGGCTGTACTCGGTTTGTGTATAATTTAACATAAATACAAATTTTCATACGATGTTTTTTATTAATCTAGAGATATCTCACACTTATGAAAAAGTTTAGACTAATTTTCAAAGGAAATTGTAGCCTACAAATAGACTCTATTCCCGGATATGATGAGCACGAAAACTTGGATTCATATCTGTGTAAGTTTCGAGGAGCAACATATGTTTGTTTCGCGCAGTAAGTGAACTGAATCTAAAAATATTAAGTCCCAACCCCATTTCTTACCACCCCACCACACTGTCCCAAACAAAAGTTTTATTTCATTATTTAAACAATCTGCAAAGCTATATCAAAATAGAATAACCAACAAAATAAATTCTTATAAAAAATATCTACCAGTTATAGCTCAAAATCAATAATTTCAGGTATATAACAAATCTTGAAAGATCAAAATCTCTTTTGAAGCTCTGTTATTTATTTTTCGTCCATTAAAAAGTTTGATCATGCTTGTAATTGTTTAATCGTGCTGATTAAATTTGTCCAGTCTATTCTAAAATTCTGACATGAGAAATGTTGTAACATATTTTTCCATTGTCCAACCAAATACTTCTATCATATAATGTAAAGATGGCACTATTCTTCTTATGTTTCTTATATTCATGAATTGTATTTTCAGACATATTTTTTTCAAATTCATCCACAACTACTGAATAATGATATAGAAGTCCAAAAGTTATCCAAATATATATCATGTAAATATACGGCTTGTGGATTAAAGTCTATATATAGTTACAGTGAAAATCAATAAAAGGTTATAAGACAACATTATAAGAGACGTGATTGAGAAATCAGAGCGTAGAGAATAATTAGAACATTTCTAATTCAATTCAATATTTCACTATAAACTGGAGTTTATAATCAGAACTTCTTAATTCCATGAAAATCCTTTATCAGACAAAGAATTTATATTAGAATAAATAATAGATTATTCTATAAATGAAGTAATATTTTAATTTTTGTTCATTACTTTATTCTTCATTTTAAAATAGAACGGGAATAGAACAAATATATTATAGAATTATCGTATTTAAGAGTTATTCTATTTTACTGTTAAAATATAATTTTATAGGGATGGGTGTTCAAGCATCCATTCGGGTTTAGTTCAGATTTATTCGGGTTTTGAGTTTTCAGGTTCAAAGATTTCAATCTTATTCAGGTATTTCTAAATTTTGGTTTGGATCTTTGCGGTTTTGGCTCAGGTTCAGATAATACATTAAATTATTTTCAAATTTCTATAATTCACTGTATACTTTAAATTTCTCAAAATTTATAAAAAATAATATATTACATAAATTTGAATAACATATGTCAAAATATCTTAACATATAATTTGGTTTTGTTTGAATATTTGGCCAGAGAATCAATAAATATTTTAAATATTTTTGTTGTTTTCAGTATAAATTAAATATTTTAAATATTCTTTTGACTATTTGTATGTGTTCTCAAGTATTTTGGATAACTTAATAATATATATATTGGATGTTTTAAATAAACATTAAATCTAAAATAATTAGTATATATATACATATATATATAAATTTATTTCAATTACATTCGGATACCTGAAATACTTAGGATCAGGTTTGGTTTCGGTTTTTTAAATACCAAAATTTTAAATCCAATCATATATTTAATTAATTCTGATTCGAATTCGGTACTATTTTTCAGACCGAATTCAGTTTTTCAGATTTGGATTTTTTACTCAACCTTAGAATTTTACATTGCAGATGATCTTATTATACTATAAAACTATCAAATAATAAAATTATTTGGTTATAGCCCAATATTCCATATGTCGCTACTCGCTAGTAAATTTGAGGGAACCAAGATATTTGAATGTAATCTTAAATCATATAAGCAGACAACAGAAAGGAGCACGAACTCGACATTCCAAGTAACTTCGATCCTGCTGGCTGCTGCATATTTTTCTCTGGAGAAAGAGACATGCATTCCGAGAAAAAGTAAAAATATGAAAGTTACGTAGTTTACGGTCTGCGTACGTATACCATTAGGATCTTTTACGTATAACATGTGACCTTTAATTCGTCTAAAATGTGTATAAGGGAGTTGTACTTTAAGACGTGTTGCATCAACTTGCAAAAGAAAAATAATAAGAGAGACGTTGCATCAACAGCTATGAGGTTTTAGGTGTAAGGCTATGAAAGGGAACCAGGAAAAATCACCAAATAAGCGTATAGTAAAAAACTAAAGGGTAAAAAGAAGTGAAAACAACGAGTATCTCCAGATATTGTCTTTTATTTTATAATAATATATACTTAAATTTTAATGCTGTCTAATTTGGTTTATTTTCTTCTAATATTAGGGATGAGAAGATCTTAGTAATTGGATTTAGTTACTGTCATTTGCTGATATGTCTACACAGATAAATAGACCTTCATTACTACAATAATAATATTAGGGAAACAGTAGTAGCAGTTGTAACAGTCTTAGCATGTCTCTGAGACTCTGATAATGATTTTAATGTATAATTATTACTTTTTACTACACAATTTTTTTGTTTGCTTTATATTACACAATACACAAACTTGAAACCACGAATATATGATCAGTCAAAGAAACGAAATTTTGATCAAGTTTAGCTGACTTTTATTACATATGATAAAATGTTTGTACTAAGAGTATCTAACCATTACACTAAACTCGGTGTTTGTAATATAATTTGGTTGTTTTAGTGTCAAACATTTTCTGTCATCTCCAACCAAATCATGATATCAAACGTCACACCAAAATAGTATTATATTTTTTGATGTTTTCTGTTTTAATAATTTTTTATTTTTTAGTATTTAAAATTGATAAATAATTATTTTATCATATTTTGATATTATGTTCATTAATTTTTCGTAATTATATATTTATAAAATTTATTTACATTTATATGTTATGGTTTAACAATATTACATGTGTTTAATTTACATAAAATACAATATTAAAAGTTACAAAACATTAATTATGAAAAGCACATAACATAACAATATATTTATTTTAATAAATTTGTATTAGTCAATAACACATGTTTAACTATATTAAAGAATACATATATTTTAACATTTGGTGAATTTATAGTATTAAATATAATTTAAGTAAAAATATAACCAATATTTAAAATTTAATAAATGATAATAATCATTTAGTGATTTTTTATTTAAAAAATAAAATAAATATAAAGTACGATGATATTTTATTTTTTATAACATAAAAATTATAATAATAACTTAGTGATTTTTACCTGAAATCAAAATAAAAAGTATTTTAATTATGTAAAAATAATGTAGAAATATAAATAACACAATATATTTATCTTTAGTTACAAATTGGAAATGATTAATAATAATAATTGAAACAAATTTAAACTAACTAATGATAATAATTGAATTATATTATTAAATAAAACACAATAAAATATGTATATAAAATATTTGGTATGATGAATAGTATTATACCAAATTTGATATAACACTATTCATTTTACACTAAATTTGATGAGATGGTATAACTTTTGATGTCTCATTGGAACGAAATTACACCATGTCACATTGGAGATGGCCTAAGCACTCACTCCCCCCCATTACTCAGCAATATAGATAATGTGCAAGTTATATTTATCGTGATATGTCATATTATAATAATATGTACTCTGGTACATAGAACTATGATGTATATATTAGTATCCATCTTAACATTGTATTATGATAATTTGCAGATTTTATGAGTATATATATTTTATGCTGATGCGTAATACACATAAAAAATTATAAAACTTCTCAGCAAAGATATAATTAAAAAAGTTATGGGTTTAAAAAACAACACCTCTTACAACTGCAACAAAAAACTTCCAATTTTTAATAGATATATGTAATTATTATTTTTAGTTTATATGTAGTTAGTTAAAAAGATATATTTTCCTAATAACTGAAAACTTTGTTAATAGGGATATAATTCGAGTCAGTGCAAAAATACCAATTTATAAAGCTTAAAACTTAAAATACCATATTAAAATTACTTTAAGTTGATTATCACATGTGATGCAAAATTTAAATACAAAACATATATCCTAAATTTTAATATTGTTGAATATATATTAGTACAGACAATCCGCGGAAACTTGCCTAGTTGTTAGTATAACTAACAAAATTATACATTTTAAAAGAATAATATTAACTTTGTTTAAGAAGAACATGCAACATGAATATTTGATTTTGTATAACATCTTTGTTAGGTCTGGGCAAAAAAAATCGAAACTAAAGAACCGAACCGGGATATCCGAACCCGAACCGAACCGAAAACCTTCAAATATATGTATGGTTCTATATTTTTATATCCGAAATAATCAAACTGAACTGGAACCAAACCGACAATCGAACGGATACCCAGATATATAAAAATATTAATTATATATATATAACATAACTAAATATATATTTATACTAAAAAAATTGTTAAAAAATCCAAAAATATTTGAAAATAACTACATTATTATAAAACATCCGGACTACTCAAATTATCCAAAAATAGCCGGATAATTTTATTCCGAAATATCCAAAATAATCCAAAACATTCAAACTTTTTATCTAAATCATCATAATTATTTGATATTTTATCCTAAATAACTATTATTTTATCTGAACTATCCGAACTATTCGAACTATCCCAACCCAAACCGGAACCAAATGAGAACCGAAATTATTTCTGGTATTTTCCGGTTCCTAGTTTTACTATATGAACCGAACCGAACCTGAAACTATCTGAATCGAACCGAACCAAAAAGAAGTTAAGTACTCAGTTGATCCTCTAACTCCCTATCCGAACTACCCGAAACACGAAATACCCGAACCGAACCGAACCGATATCCGAAATGTCCAGACCTAATCTTTATATATAAGTCGGTAACTGTTTGATTCAATTATTGTTCAATCTTAAATCATAAATCTTAAATCAATAGCAATGGCAGAATTGATAAAAATAATTATTTGTAAATTAACTTTATGCTGCAAACATTTTGTCGAGAAAAACTTTATGCTGCAAACATATAAACTTGAAGCCAATAAAATAACTAAAACCCCCAAAGAAAATGAAAAATAAAACAAAATCAAGATAAAAAGAGAGAAAGAGGTGAAAGGTAGAGAAAGTGGTGGCGTGTAGTAACAAAGTCTGTCAATTTCTTTTGATAAATTAATCATGTACTGTGCTGACACTCCAAGATTTGAAACAGCCTTATCGATACATCCTATAAAAAAATAAAATGGGAACTCTTCGTTTTATAGATAACAACTGTATACGTCTAATAATGTATCCCTTACTGTAATACTATTGTTTCGATTAGTCATTGTATGTACATACAATAAGTAATATTGTAACCCAAACGCATAATACAGTAAACAGATAGAACAATATTGTAGACAAATATAAACGATTAATAAATAAAAAGTTACAATCTGCATCCTCCTTATATTTTTATCACTGACAGAGAATACAACTGCACTTTTTCTCATGCACGCACGCATACTCAGATAACAACAAGAGCCCATTGATTGTTTCTTTAATAATTTAA
This sequence comes from Raphanus raphanistrum x Raphanus sativus, assembly GCA_019705995.1. Classification (NCBI taxonomy): domain Eukaryota; kingdom Viridiplantae; phylum Streptophyta; class Magnoliopsida; order Brassicales; family Brassicaceae; genus Raphanus; species Raphanus raphanistrum x Raphanus sativus. Next base: position 14,997,718 of record CM034036.1, on the reverse strand, counting down.
TGACAGAAATACGAATGCAGCGTGATTAATTTGTATTTTGATTCGATTGACAAAAAAATCTCGAGTCTATGAAAGAAAATATATCGATAAACTCAAAAATATGATGTAATAATCTGCTTTGGCTTTGCTCTCTTTACTACAAGACAAGGCAGAGAAAACCACAGATTCCTATGAAAGAGTAGACGTACCTGTCTGTTTATTATAATTATTATCTCTACTTTTATTTACTTTCAATACAAAATACTCCATTTCTATATCGCCGTTTTTGATTTTATCAAATCCCTATGTGTACAAAAATATAAAATACAAAATTAAAAAATCTATCCACGTTACAAATCGAAGTCCCTCACTCAAGAACCCTCCATTCTATTTATATTCGTGTGTCCTCCTCTTCACAAACATTTGTAGCCTAGTCTCCTTAGGGTTTCATTAAAAGCTTAAGATCTTTTCTTCATGGATATTCCGTATTACCACTATGACCACGGAGGAGACAGCCAATATCTTCCTCCGGGTTTCAGGTTTCATCCGACAGATGAAGAGCTCATCACTCATTACCTCCTCCGTAAGGTCCTCGACGGCTGCTTCTCAAGCCGTGCCATCGCAGAGGTTGATCTCAACAAGTGCGAGCCTTGGCAACTTCCCGGTAAGAGAAAACAAACCAATTATTAACTTCCGTTATGTAGTTCTTGTAACTGTCTTGGTTAGATCTTGTATTCTTCTTGAATCTTGTAATTAATTAAGAGATATCCCATTACTTAAACCACTTTCATTTTCTTTAGGGAAAGCTAAGATGGGTGAGAAAGAATGGTACTTTTTTAGCCTCCGTGACCGGAAATATCCGACGGGACTGAGAACGAATAGAGCAACGGAGGCTGGTTACTGGAAAGCTACCGGAAAAGATAGAGAGATTTATAGTTCAAAGACTAGTGCACTTGTCGGGATGAAGAAGACTCTTGTCTTCTACAAAGGACGAGCTCCTAAAGGAGAGAAGAGCAGTTGGGTTATGCATGAATATCGTCTTGAAGGAAAATTCTCTTACCATTTCATCTCCAGAAGCTCGAAGGTATCAATTAATTTGAACCCTTTTATTATCTTTTATTTAATTAGTTATAATCTTCTGCTTCTCTTTTCAAGAGTATGACATAGTAGGTGACGTTGAATTTTTGTTTTTTCTTTCTTTTTCCTGCCTTTCATATTTATTGATGGCTGAAATAGCACGGCTATTTTTAGGGTTAAAGTAAGAGCATCATGTTTTTATTAATTATAATGGTGATTTCCTAAAGCAAAAGAAATTATAAATATTTTTACAGAAATTATTAATATATATCCTACTTTTGGAAAGATCAATGCAAGACCCAAATCCAATGTAAACCCATCTTCCCGATCTTCTGACATACATAGATACATTAAATGGAGTTTCTGTAAAATTTATTAAATTTTCATATCCATCTGCAATAACCGATGAACATTCCCTCTATGAAAGCGTTTACACCATGGTTATTTATATTTGCAAGATCTAACTTACTTAAAAAATATATATTTATTCCCTCAGGACGAATGGGTGATCTCTAGGGTTTTCAAGAAAACCGGTTTAGCTAATACCGGAGCCTCAGCAGGAGCAAGTATTAGCATTAGCAGTGGTACCGGTTCGTCTAAGAAGACAAAAATACCCTCGAGCATCTCCACAACCTACCGTGAGCAACCAAGCTCTCCTTCATCCGTCTCACTCCCTCCTCTCCTTGACCCCACCACAACCCTCGGCTACACCGACAGCAGCTGGTCCTACGACAGCCGTAACACCAACACAACCGTCACAAACACCGCAATAACCGAGCACGTGTCCTGTTTCTCCACTGCCGCTACTACTACTGCCTTGGGCTTAGATGTTAACGTTGACTCATTCAACCATCTTCTACCGCCTGCGCCGCCTGGGTTTGACCCTTTTCCCCGCTTTGTCTCTAGAAACGTCTCGCCTCTATCTAACTTTAGGTCGTTCCAAGAGAACTTCAGTCACTTTCCGTACTTTGGGTCATCTTCTGCATCCACCATGACCACCTCCGCTAACCTGCCTTCTTTCCACGGTGGTACCGGAATGAACTACTGGCTACAGACGACGGCGGAAGAAAACGAGACAAAGGCTGGTCTGCTTAATGGTGGACTTGATTGCGTATGGAATTATTAATCACAAAAGAGGCGTTAACTAATAATTGTGTTCCCTTTAGGGGGTTTTATGTTTAAATTTGTAGGATCGTGAGCAACCAGCTTGGTGTGTTTGTTTAATTATGTATTTTTGTGTATCCGACCGTTAATATAAGGGGCACAAGAAAGTGTTTCGTGAACTATTTAACGGGTGTGTTAATGTATAAGCTATCGTCGTTATGGATTAATGTTTATCTTATGCATGTTGATTAATATCGTCTATGGATTTAATGTTTATCGTTATGCATGTTGATTAATATCAAGGCTTCACAAATTTGCTATTTCCGTTGAAATTTAACAGTAAATGCGTTGTGTCAATCGTATATAGCCCGACATAATGGATTTATGTAATCAGTCGCCTTTATGTACATTAGTTTTCGTCATGAAGTGCTATGGCAGATTTGATATGGCGGTTATGCATATGTTTTCGGAATAAAAAGTCTCCGAATCTTAATACAAAGAATAAATTAGTCGCCAAATAGATGATTGCCATAATTAGCTAACGCATGTGGCTAGTAATTTGTGCAATTAAAGATGCTCGAATGTGATACGTGCATGTTGACTTGTTAACTTTTGTCGTTTGACGATCTCTCTTAAACAATGTTTCACGTTCTTAGCATAAGTACTTATGTACTTGTCTTGTAATCCAGTGGTTTAATAAGTCTATCTATCAAAACTGAAATCAGTTTCAGTTAGGTGTTTTTTATTGCTATCTAACGACTAAGGATAACAATTTGGGGTTTGAATATAACAGACATGCACATGTTATAGCTTCTTTCAATAATGTAAAAGCTAATCTGGAACACCCCTCATGCATCGTTTAGCAATTAGTTTATTAAATAATCACAGAGAATAACAAGTTGCTTATTTGCTATCAAGATTCAAGAATTTTAACCAGCGGGGTTGGCCTGGTGGTGTTGAGGGAGCTTCGGCCCCAATACGCACCCGGGTTCGAACCGCTGGCCAGGCAATTGGGGTATCTAATTCCCCATAGTACCAAATGGTCCGCTTCGCGCCGAGGGGTTGGCCCCTGGGGGTTTAAATCCCTCCAGGTTAATCAAAAAAAAAAAAAAAAAGATTCAAGAATTTTGAAAGGGAGATGATGACTTTGATGCGCATGCTGACGAACGGACCACTCTCAAGTTCAGGTCTTGTACAACAGTCCACCTCTTTTTTTTTTTTTTTGATAAGTATGTGAATATCATTAGAAAATGAGAGAGTTTGTTAATACAAAAAGTTTAAGCAGGCCAGTCTTCCTTTGCCAAAAAAAATAAAAACAGAGGATGACTACAAATTTTATACATGATGCTGAAGATGAATTACTCATGCTTTAGCCACAGCCCCATAAGATTGTGAAACTTCTTACGGTCTTTCCTTGCAGTGATTGAGTTCCGAACGAGCCTGTCAATCTTCTTGAACGAGCCTGTCACAACAGTCCACCTCACTTTCAGAAGGATGGCTTTCATGTTTCTATTTTTAGAAAGAGACATAATTAATAACCTCTCTCTATTTACTACCATTATGCGTTTCCATTTCAACATATAATGCATATGTACTTGTGTTTAACACCGTAGCACCTCCACCATCATCATTACCATCGTCAATTATTGCCCTTGTTGCATCACCAACCTATGCTACCTAGTCCTAAGACAAATTCATGGTCACATACTCACATTTACGTCTCGCTTTTTATTTTGTAATACCTACATTCACGTCTCGCTAAATGGCAACTTTTCATGATGCCAATAGGTAACGTACGTATGCTTATTATTTTGATCTTTCCTTTTGCTACATTTGTAAAAGAAAAAAGTTTTTTGATCTCTCGCTAAATGGCAACTTTTCATGATGCCAATAAGTAACCTACGTATGCTTATTATTTTGATCTTCCCTTTTGCTACATTTGTAAGAGAAAAAAGTTTTTTGATAGAAAAAATATTTCTGCCAGAATATCTGTCAATACGTCTCCATAAAAATAAAAGAATAAAGGAAACTGATCTTGGCTGATAAAATTGACCAAAATAATCAGGGCTGGCTTAGCATGGGGGGCTGTCAGCCCCAGTGCCCTCTCCAATATAATATTCTTTACCTCTTTATTTAACATATATTATAATAAATTTCAATTTATGTAGTATTTTAAAATGTGAATATGAAAATATTTCATTAAAAATCAGATAAAACAATAAATCTATTTAACTTATGATTTTTTAATAACACTAAAAATATATAATTATGTGGTCAAAAAATATTTAATGCAACAAAAGGTCCAAAAAAAGTTTTTCGTCCAAGTGTTCTTAGAAGTGTTTAGTCGGTCCTCAGAGTAATGTAAGTTAAAAATCAGCTACAGTAGTTTACTAATTTTATCTACACTACATAATGTATAAAGAGTACAGAAAACTCAAATGCCCGCACTACAAGAAAACAACACTTTAACGAGAAAAATTAACGAGGAAATAAAATCCTCGTAAAATTACGTCGACTTTACGAAAAAATTACAAAGAAAGAATAAAACGTCGTTATTTCCTCGTAAAGTAACGAAGAAAACATTTTCTCGTTAAAACAACGTAAAGTTACGTGGTTTTAACGAGGAAATTCTCTTTCCACGTTAAAATCACGTAAAGCTTGCATCATCTTTACGAGGAAATGAGAAAATAGAGTTTCTTCGTAAACACAACGTAAATTCGCGTCTTCTTTACGAGGAAATGTTTTACGTGATTTTAACGAGAAATACTAAAGCACGTTTTTTTTTTGCTACCTACCTATTCCTCGCAAATTACGAGGACCAGAAAGACGGGCTTCGTTTATTCGTCGTTGGATTTGGGACGGGCCTCGCAATTTCCTCGTAGGTTTACGAGGATTTTACGAGGAAATAAAAGACGGGCCTCTTTAATTCCTCGTAAAGCTACAAGAAATTGCGACGCCTTCGTAAGTTATATATACAACCCAAACCTCACACTCTCCATTCGTCCCAACTTCCTCTCCAATTCCTCCTCATTTTCTCTCCAACTCCTCTCCCATTCCTCTCTCCTTCGAAATGGTAATTTCCTCGCTCCCCATAATTAGTTTAGTATATTAGGTGGTTAGTTTAGAGAATTTAGATAGGTTTACGGAATTTATGTTCGTTAGATAGATTTTTTAATTATTGATGATAGATTTTTTATTATTGATGATCATAAACTCAAAAAATATATTTTTGCAGGTTCCAAGAACATGCTTACTGCTCACTACAGAGACATGTTCGGTGAGCCTGGTAGTCAGTTAGATCCGCCAAGTTCTTCTTCAGGTGCCGGCGGTTCCGTGTGAGTGGACTCGAGGCCTTCATCGACGTTATAGCGGCCACAAATCCGGAATGGGAAACTTTGTTGAGGAACATGAAACAACAAAATCCCATTCCAGGCGAGTCATCGGGCACACATGACGAGGAGGATGTTACGAGGAGGAGCGAGGAATTCTACGAGGCGATGAACGGGCCTTAGTTTTTTTTTCGGTTTACGTATTATAAAATCCAAAACTTATTTATATATAAAATATTTTGTTGCATTTGAATTTTATTTAAAATTTATTTATAAACCACAAATATTTAAATATTTTTACTAAATTAAATTAATAATTATTAAATTTATCAATATTATTTATTAATTCGAAAATTCGCATTATACGAGTTATTTACGTCGAAAGCTAACCGAGGAATTTACGAAGAATATTTTACGAGGTATTTACGAGGAAAGCTTTTCAAGGAATCTACGTGGAGTTTACGAAGAATATATTTCAAGGAAGTTACATCAAATTTACGAGGATTTCTTTTCAAGGAAATTACGTGTAAGTAACGACGAATGCATCGCGTGGTTTCTACGAGGAAAGTCCGCGAGGATTTTACGAGGAAATGCGGCGAGGACCTTACGACGAAATCTTTACTTCGTCTTTACGAGGAAATGGTTGACTCGCTACTTTACGAGGAAATAGCGACGAAATGTGTGTTACGACGGACGATAAACAACGAAACCCATTTCCTCGTTAATTCTTCGTAAACTTCCTTTTACGAGGAATTAACGAGGAAATTAACCCTCGTTAAATATCTGTTTTCTTGTAGTGCCGGCTATTTTCACTGTTAGCTTTGCTTTTTTCAAAAGGCATTTGACTTTCTTCTCATTTTGCCGCACCGATTACCATTCAGTTATGTGATCAAATGCTGAATTTTTTCGAGAACAACAAAATAAACACAAGCCTTTATGGCAAATGACTCTAAGCCCAATATTTCCACCAAAATTCGTGAAATAAATCAATTCGTATGATTATATATGTCAACATAATATTTCTTTTTAATATAAAATGTGTACGCCCGGGTTCAAAGCATAATATTTCAATCTAATTTTAGTGGTTGCAGTGGAAAGCCAGCTGATTCTTTTTTGAACAATACTGTGACATTCCGTTCTGTGGATCATCACTTATAACGTTATGATCATTCATAATTAATTGGTTATCTACGCATGTTCATTTAACCCGTAGGTTACATTCTGTTTTAACAATAGGTCTGTTAGTTTTTACAAAATTCTAAATCATTGTTTATAATTAACCATACAATCACCACATGACATTTCTTCGTGCGTTGATTTCACTGACAAATTATTGCAAATCATTTTCCGATAAATCATCTGTTGCATGAGTGTGTCTTAAATCTCTATGCACCAGTAAAATCCTAGCATTCGTTGATCGGACGTAGGGTTAAAATGGTGTGGGGCCCGCAGGTCCCGCGATACAGTATGCCTTTTCGATTTAAGAAATTTACCTTTTATATAAGTATGTAGTCCTATAGAAAAAAAGAAAAGATTTTGAGGCTGTTATAAATACGAAACTAAGGATTTCTAAGATTATTCATTCATACAATAATAAAAAACGGATATTTGCCTAAATATGTTTTACTCTTTACTTTTTTCAAATTTAATTTGCGTTGGTTCACAACTTCCACTACTCCAGTTTACTCCAGTTCAAGCACGTTTAACTTTAGATTTCTAAATAGATGTGTTCCTGTAAACGCACGTTGGTGACAATAGTCAAATCAATTATCTTAAGCCTTTCCATATATCACAATTCAGGATATTACAATCCACACCCTTTCAAAAAACGCAATGTGTCCTCATTGCGTCTTACGATAGGTCTCAAAATATTTCTGGAGTCAAAACCAAGATGGCTAACGAGCTCTAATACTACTTATAACGCCTCGACCACCTATGACTAATAAGCCATCCACACATGTTCTCTCGGTCCATGGATGCATTCCATTCTAACGGTCGGTACGTTCATTTTTCCAAAATCTCGAAATCATTGTTTATTGACCCTACACTCACCATATGATATTTACATGTGCTCTTGTCTCATTCGCAAGCTATCGCGAATCATTTTCCAATAGATCATTCATCAATTCATTATTCCAGCTCAAATACGTTTAACTTTAAAATTCTAAATAGATGCATGCCAAAAAACATAAACGCATTTGATGATATAGATATCCAAATCAATTATTTTAAATATTTATTTATATCACAGTTCAGAATGTTATGATACCGTTGTATTTGAAGGACGGATAACAATATTAAAAGAGTTTGCAACGGATAAACCACTTGTTTCTTCTATTTTTCTTTACGTACGATTACAAACCAAAATTATAAATAGTGAAATGGTATTCTATGCAAGTTGATTAATTGATCCCATTGGCTGCAATCGTTCACATTCTAACTCAAAAATTTGGTAAAGTCCATCAGACACTTGTCTTTATAATATTTAAAGCCTTGGTGTTATGTGATATAAGCTTTGAAGTGACTATACAAAAAGCCAATAAATATATTAGTACATTGAATTGCTAACTTTGCACCGATTCACAACGAATCTCTCATATAGATTATACATCACTATAATGTTTTCATGTTCGTGTTGGTGCAATGACATATATGGTATCTTGTTGGTGCAATGATATATATGGTATCTGCAATACATGTACAGAAACATGCACTTCTTTAGCTAGATAAAGAGGTAAATATAAGGGTTATTTTGTTGGACTAAAACTAGTTTTAAGCATTTGTAATCTTCCCACCAAGAATATTCTCCAAATTTCTATTTATATCGAGCAATAATTACAAGAACCCTAGTTATCAATTATAAGTACATGGCAATATGTATGTTTTGCAGCAAATGCCAAACCCTGAGAGGGAACAAATATCAAAAAACAACATCAAACTCCGACGTTGATGATGGTCCTTATGTAGTCGTGGTCCCAAAAATATCGGACCCTCCATATCGAGCCAAGTGGCAGATGCATACCCGTTGATTGAGTTGGCCGGCGAAGTAACGGAGTCATGTGATACGAGCATGCATGCAGTGTGTATATACGTACTAATGAGTGGAGAGAGTGAACTTTGTGCATGGAAATGGTAATCCACGCTTCTATGCGATCGGAACTTGGTCTTGGACGATATAGCATTCACGTATTTAAAGTTTCGGGGTATAAATGAAAAAGAAAGAAAATGAAACGAGCAGGGAGAAATTTAACAAAGAAAGAAAGACAGCTGTGTATGAGCATAGGGATATGGGTCTTGATGAGTGGCCTGATCATTTATATTTATGCATATACTTGTTTCATGTGGTACTTGGATGATTGTAGTAAATACTGTATCACTAATTTTGGAGTTTTATTGCTTTTAGAATTAGGTTTATAAATAAAATGATGGTCACATTATAAACTTGTATTTTGTATAATTATATGTATGTTAATTTCATTAAAAGAAAGGAGAGAGTTTGTGATGGATTTCAAAATTGCATGAGGTTAACCAGCCATGAGACTATAGTAGAACCTTGCCAAAATAAAAGTTGTATTAGGTGTAAGTCTATTATAAAAGAGAGATGATTACAGACCAGGAAAGCCAAAATTGCACCAGATCGCTGGAGTCATTCTTGTTTGTATTGTTAAAATTGTGTCCTTTTGTTCTTTTTGAATACCAGGAGGTTCGAGCCCAAAACTCGTAATATTTTCAAACCCAAAACCATATCATATAATATTAGTTTCGTTTCAACAATCATTCGAACGGAGTGAACTCTGATATAATGAACAATTTTTTTACAGTTGAACTAAAGACCTATGGTAAAAAGGAATTAAGTTACAGGAAATCGTCTAATTTTTGTTAGAAGAGAAATAAATGAAAAATTGTCTCGATCTCTTTCAATCTTTTTGTAGTAAGTTCTTCATCTACATCTCCGATAGTGGGCCTTGTTTTGATCGTTTTCCTGTCAACTCTCCCTTTAGAGTGTCTTCCTGAATTCAAAGATGTCTTTGGTTTATCTGGAGATCCGGGGAAGCAAGATGTGAGCCAGTAATTAGACTATAGCGTCTTTGAATATGTCATTTAATATTACTGACTGAACTCATATCTTGTCAGTTTTAAGATTCAAGGCGGCCCAAATTACAATTGAGCCCAATTGAGACCCAAATTCCACTTATAGGGCCTCTTATTTAGCAAGTGACAGAGCAGAAGAGAAACAGAGAGAGAGAGACAGAGGAGTGAAGAAGAGGAGAAATGGGAAGGATATTTACGGTGGAGCTTGAGGGAAGATCTTACAGATGCAGGTTCTGCAGAACCCATCTCGCTCTTCCCGATGATCTTATTTCCAAGGTACATCTCTCCTTTTTCGAAGCTCAAGTAGTAGATATTTACAAGTTCCCACCAACCGGCGAGTTATATAAACCATCTATTTGCAGCATAGCTCCTTGATTTTTTTTATTTGTGAAGAGATAGGATAGTTTAGTTACTGATATAAATTCTCAGACTGTGTGTTTTTCATTTCTTCTGGGTTTATATCGGATAGTATTCTCCATTGCCACACTTTCAAAAATACTATTCTCTTTGCCACACCAAAATTCTAATTGCCACACTCTTTTTTTTCATATTTCTCTTCCCTTTCTTACCCTTAATATTATATTAATATCTTATATCCATTTTATTTTTTAAAATTAAAATTAAAATCAGATCTCATTTTCCTCAATCCTCTCTCTCTTCCCTCCCCATTACGTCAACCTCCCTCCAAAATTCAATCCTGGCGGTCCCCACACCAATCCACATCTCTCCTTCCCACAGCTGTCATCTCCTATCTCCTTTCTCCCATCTTGTTCCTCTTCCCCAACCAGAAACAATTTTTTCTCATATTCTTAACTTCATTGACGATTTTGAAGGTTTTTTTGAAGGAAATTGATACGTTTTTTTTCCACGAAATTCTCATAATAATATACTACTTATTTTTTATGTATTATGTGAAACGAAAAATAGCAACATTTTGCTGTAAAAATCGTGAGAGTTTTGAAAGAAAAATTAAAATAATGTTTGAAGAAGATTTTGTATTGTTCTCTATTTTTAACACGGTTTTGAAAGAAGAAAAAAAATATGAAAATTGTGTTAGACGATAATCTGGGTTGTGTAACACATTATTAGTTGATTAAAAAGCCTTAAACTGATGAAAAACTAAATTTTTAGGTAAAATGAAAGTTTTAGGTATATTGTTATGAAAAGGGATGTTTAAGGGTTATTTTGTATATTTCTTCTTATTTTGCAATGTTTTAAACAATAATAATGCATTACAATAGTGATAGATGATATTGTGGGTTGTATAACACCCTCTTGATCAATTATAAGTGTTAAATCGAGAAAAGCAAAAATTTATAAGAACTACTGGAACGACTGGTATTACTAAAGTGAAAGTGTATTACTTGTATTACTGGAACGACTATGTAACAAAGATCTTAGACAACTTAGATTCTTTAAATGGTTAACTAATCATAATTTTTTTCCAGAGAATTATATGGTTTCTCCCATTAGAGTCATATGTGTTGACAATGGAAGAAGTTACATCAAGTATAGGCCTGAGATAAAGGCAAATGGATATATCAAGTATTTGCAGAAAGAGTAAGACAAATAGAGATATCTATCATTTAGGATTTCAATTCAGTTATATCTATTTTAACTTTACTATGATTAAACAAAATGCTTTAATTTTATAAATAATTTATCTGTATTAAAAACTTTTGATTAAATAGATGGATTTATTAGGAGCATGAATGCATCAGATTATTTTTAATATTTTTGTTAATTATCAAAATTAAATTCTTCATGTTCATTTAACTATATTTTAACTTTAACATTATTTACAAACTGTTTTTATTTTATAAATAATTTATATGTCTTACAACCTTTTGATTAAATAGATGTATTTATTAAGATCATGAATGCATTCACATCATTTTAATCTTGTGAAAATATCAAAATTACATTTTTATTGAAGCTGAAAGATATACATTATTTTATATAAATTTGAAGATTTGATATTATATTTTTATTTATATAAATGTGTACATGGACTACTAGCACTACTAGGACTACTTTGTACTATCTTGTATTACCTTGGACTACTATGTGTTATACATATTTCTAAGAAGTTTATATTTTTTGCTTATTATATATTTTTAGAAGATGTAGCTCATATATTACGTGATAATATGTTCATATATGTGTTTATTTGTCAAATTAGACGTAAAATACTCTTAAATTCTCAAGTTGGTAGAAATTTTCTGATTTCCATATAAAACATCCTTCTACTTCCATACTAATGTCTTGATGGAAATGCCATAATAGGCTGAATTTCAGAAAATACATAATTTCTGAAACTTTTTTCTGCCAATGTGTTATATACAGTCTATAATTGTCTAAACATATTGGTATTACTATTAAATTTAATTTCTTGAGGTTGTATTACTAAAAAATGTTGTAATTTGCAAAATTATTACTATGAAGAATGAAATATTACTACTAGCTTGAGTACTACTAAGAGTAAAATTAATATTATTTTAATATTCAAACATTTTTGTCTAACAACACGTTTTAGACATCTGTCATAGGTTTTTTTTACAAAATGTCGACAATGTGTTACACGTTTTAGACATGTGTCAATTTTTTATTTATAAAGTATTGAAAATGTTTTTGTCTTAGTAATACCTAATAAACCTAGTAGTACAAATGTGTTTTCTTAAAACTCAGACTGCCTTATACTATATTGGTCCAAACCTGATGCAAAGACAATCATACAACACATAGCATTTTCAAAAACCTTAAAACCCAAAATCAGATTCACACTGATCAAGAAGAGAGACATTGGTTCTAAAGATAGAAGCATTAGAGAGCCACTTTTTGAAACTTTCAGACAAATAGTTTTAAACAGTACATACAAGAAGAAGAAGAGTTGAAACAAGTCTTAATAGTTACTACTCCTGCCCAAAGCCATCACGGTTGTCTTGTTGCCACCCGAAACCTTGAGCGTCTCTACCCCGGTTAACCTGTTGAGGCGGTTCCATACCAGGATTCCACGAGGACTGAGGATGATAAGATCCTTGGAAACTCAGATTCATCGTTGGCGCAGGCTGCTGCTGCTCCTGCTGATACCCGAGCACATAACCTTGTTATGTCTTCAGGTCTTGTCATCTCAAAAGGTGCACCATTGTAGAATTGCTGAGACGATCCATCAGTTGTTGGATAAGGCGGAAAGCTAAACTGCTGAGGCAAACGATTGTTGGGAATGGGCATGGTGGGCGGTGGTTGCATCATATTCATAGGCAGAGGGTAGTCAGGGAACCGGATTCCAGGTTTAGGACTAGCGGTTTCGAAACCGGGAGGACGAGAGTTATCGTTGTTATCTGCAGGGTAACTCCCAAATCGAGAGAGTGACTTTGACAAGGAAGGTGACCTGTGTAGTAACGGAGGAGGCTGCTGCTGCTGGTGGGATCTTAAGGGACCTCTCATGAGTGTGGAGTCAGAAGAAGCAGAAGATTGGTGCTTTGTGGTCTGAAGGTCAGAGTCGTTGCCATCTTCTTTATCAAGAGGAGCATCGGGTAGTAAAAGGGAGGCGTGGAGGTGATGGACATGGGATACAAAGTCAGGTTTCTTGAGGAAAGACCTGAGACAGTGAGGAGCAGCACAAATGAAGATACCTTCCATCATCTTGATAGTCTGAATCTTCTGAATCCGTTCATCACATATGTTCAATAAAACACAAACATAAAAAAAAAAGATAACAAGATATCAGCGAAAGATATCAAGTGGTTACCAAACACATATGTTCAAATTCAAACATTCACTCATTAATTCAATCTCACAAATTTAAGCATCCACACACATATTTCTATCCATTATTTTCGAACCCACATTACAAATAAGCATAGAATTCAAAAGAAAGAGAAGAAGAACGAAAAAAGATACCCAGATTTTTTTAGAATGAAGAAGATGGAATAAAAGGCTTCTGCTATAGATGAAATCGAAGGTTTCTGTAAGAAGGGTGATTCATAGCACTTGATTTCAGAATGATTTCGAACAACGAGAAGAAAAAAGGACAGGGTGATTTCATCAATTTGGATTTTCAGCAAAAAAAAAGGGAGAGATGTGGAGAAGGACGTAGTGAGTCTAGGTGGAAGAGGAGAGAAGGAAATACTCTGATTAGGCTAGAGGATTAGATTAGGTTTAACTGTAGTTTTGTAGTATTGTTAAGGGTAGTTTAGTATTTACTAATATTTCTGTATTTAAAAGAAAAAGAAAATTAAATGATTTATGAAGTGGGGCAAGAGAGAATACACATGGGAGTAAGTGTGGCAATGTAGAATAAAGTCCGTTTATATCTGAAGTACTTAGAGTTACTTCTATTTAAACTATTGTGTAATAATAATTAGATGAATCATGAAAGTTTATCATTGGAGTATTGAAAATTGAGGGTATTTTTAGCTTATTGGTATATTGTTTTTGTTTTGCTTTGAAACTAACCATTGAGAATGTAAAACCTTATTTTGACTCATCTTTTTTTCTTTTTGGCAGTCTTTCCATTGCCGGAGAGGGAAAGCTTACCTCTTCAATCGCTCGTAAGAATAAATTTCCATCAGATGTATTTATAAGACCTGTTCTGTTTCTTCTTGTCTACGTGGCAGTGCTAGACTCTAGTATTCTTTTGTCATCAAATATTTGTAAACTTGTAGACGAAACTGACTTTGAGCTTTTTACATTTTCTGAATCTTGCTGATTACTCAAAACTAGTTTTTTCCTCTGATGCATCGTTACCTTTTTCATTAATCTAATGCAATGGGGTGGTTGGATATATTGTAGAGCTGATTCCAATGAGTTTTTAATTTTTCAGAGTGAACATAAGTATGGGTCCTGTTAGGTTTCTTTCAACCAAAGGCGTCGACTTTCCCCGGTTTAAGACCCCAACAAACCAAGAACAGAGAGTTGCAGAAGAAACAGAGTATGGAACAGAGAGAAACAGAGGAGTGAACTTTGAAACAGAGTATGGAGGAAGAAGAAGATAAAGACAGTAAGAGAGGGAGCACACACAAGACTTTAACCAGTTCGCGCCCGTTAACGAGGGTCACTACGTCTGGCCGAGTCCTTGACTCGGAATCCACTAGAACCAGATAGCTATTACAAGAGAAGTTACAAGCGACCCCGCCTTGATGCCCTTCACTAGCACTCAAGACTCACTCTGTCAACTTCTAAAGCTAGAGAAAACACAAAGCTTAGACCTTTCTTAGTTTTCTCTCTTCTAGCTATCTCTTTGTACTTATAACTTGTACACTCTAACTCTCTCTCAATACAACAAGACTCTTATTTATATTGAAGTCTTGACCTTGTAAGCTTGACCTAACGCAAACGCTTCATCTGAACTTGCTCGCTGTAATGCTGAGTTCAAAACGCGGTTTCACAACAATCCAAACTTGCTTTTCATCTTTTGGAGACAAGGAGGACAACGTACGAACACTTCAGGCGGCGAAGTAGCCGTTTCCAACAAGTGGTCCCAAAAGAGTGTCTAACCATAGTTGGGTTTACACTTACCGTGGTTAGAGCTTGAGTTAACACTTGAGCACACTTTTGAATTGTTGTTGTGACTTGGTCATCACGGTTTTATCTTCACAAATCTCCACCTGAAATTGTGATGACAATACCAAACTTCCACAAACCTTGAGAGAGAGAGAGAGTAACAGTACCAATGGTTTCTAGTTGCAGGATTCCAGGACTCGGTTTCCCTGAGTTTTATTACTCAGGCCTGACTTGAAGCAAGTTCAATGCAGACTGAAACTTGCTAACAGGCAGGGTCTTGGTGAAGATGTCCGCTGGATTCTTCTCAGTCGAAATCTTCACAACTTCAATGTCACCACTCGCAATGATCTCCCGAATGAAATGACACTTGACATCAATGTGCTTGGTCCGCTCGTGGTGCACATTGTTCTTGGAGAGTGCAATAGCACTTTGAGAATCACAGAAAATCTCCACGCTTTTCTGATCATAGCCGAACTCCTTCAGCAACCCTTTAAGCCATACAGCTTCTTTCACTGCTTCAGTCAGTGACATGTACTCAGATTCTGTAGTAGACAGAGCAACTACTCGTTGCAGCCCAGACTTCCAGCTTATGGTGTTACCTCCAAGAGTGAACACCAAACCTGTAGTCGATCTTCGTCTATCAGCATCTGCAGCAAAGTCAGCATCGCAGTAACCAGTAACTCTGAAATCTGAGCTCTTCTTGAAATGAAGCTTAGTGGTCAGAGTTCCCTTGATGTATCTCAACACCCATTTGACAGCACTCCAGTGATCTCTAATGGGATTGCTCATGTATCGACTGATAACTCCCACCGGATAGGCTAAGTCAGGGCGCGTTCCAATCATGGCGTACATGATACTGCCCACAGCATTGGAGTAAGGGACTGAGTTCATGAAAACTCTATCTCTGTCAATCTGTTCCTCAGTACCCGCACTGAGTTTAAAGTGTGACCCCAGTGGCGTGGTAACCGGTTTAGCCTCCAGCAACCCATAAGTCTTGAGGATCTTGTTGAGATAACCTTCTTGAGATAACCATAGTTCACCAGTAGCTCTGCTTCTCACAATCTCCATTCCCAGTATCCGCTTAGCTGCTCCCAAATCTTTCATATCAAACTTCACACTGAGCTCCTTCTTCAGCTCTTGGATGGGTTCCATGTTCTTTGCAGCAACTAACATGTCATCTACATAGATGAGCAGATACATGTTTGAACCATCTTTCAGCTCCTTGACATACGCACAGCTGTCGTATTGGCTTCTTACAAACCCAATCTCAGAGATGTACTGATCAAACTTCTCGTTCCACTGTCTTGGAGACTGTTTTAGGCCATACAGAGACTTGTTGAGCAGGCAGACTTCATCATCTTGAAACATCGATTCAAAACCTTCCGGGGGAGACATGTAAATCTTCTCCTTCAGCTCACCATGTAGGAATGCGGTTTTGACATCTAGTTGTTCTAGTTCCATATCTTCTTGAACAACCAAAGAAAACAGAATCCTTATGGATACGTGTTTAACGACTGGAGCAAAGATCTCGTGGTAGTCGATTCCTTCTCTTTGCGCATAGCCCTTGGCTACTAGTCTTGCCTTGAATCTGGCCTGCTCCACTCCTGGAACTCCAAGTTTATACTTGAATATCCAACGACTTCCAATCACCCTTTGATTCATTGGACGCTTCACTACTGTCCATGTGTGATTCTTAGCTTGAGAGCTCATTTCTTCATCCATAGCGGATTTCCACTCTTCCCAGTTTCCGCTGCGCTGAGCTTCTCTGTAATCCTCAGGTTCTACTTCTCCACCATCCTCTGTAGTACAGTAAGCCTCAGCAAAGTAGTCTTCATCGTCGTACCGTCTAGGAGGTCTTACTTCTCTCCTTTCTCTGTCCCTTGCTAAGTGATAACTTAGAGGAGTATCACTATCAAGTTCAGGAGACGTGATGTCTCTACTGACAGATGAGGATGGGGATGGAGGAGTAGTACTAGATTGACCGGACTCTCGATGGTTGGAGACATCTCCACCTGAAGTGATATCCTCTTCTGCTTCCAGGTCCAGGTCAAGGTAGGATTCTGATGAAGTCCCTTCTTCATCAAGCGATTTGTGATCCTTTTTCACATCTTTGTAAGCCGCATTTTCTTGAAACAGAACGTTTCTGCTAACCACAAACTTCCGTTCATCAAGTAGCCAAATCTTGTATCCCTTAACACCATCAGGGTATCCAACAAGAACGCCTTTCTTAGCTCTGGGACTGAGCTTACCATCATCGGTGTGAACAAAAGCAACGCACCCAAACCTCCGAAGATAGCTATATGCAGGAGCTTTACCGAACCATTTCTTATCAGGAATGTCGAAGTTGAGAGCTGATGATGGCGTTTTGTTGATGAGAACCGCTGAAGTATGAGTAGCCTCTGCCCAAAATTTCTTTGGGAGACCAGAGTCGCTAAGTATACTTCTCACCTTCTCCATGAGCGTTCTGTTCATGCGCTCTGCAACACCGTTTTGCTGAGGGGTGTAGGCGCATGTACGGTGGCGTTGAATGCCTTTAGCTTCACAGAATTCATCAAATCTTCGGTTACAGAACTCGAGGCCATTGTCAGTTCTCAGTGTCTTCACCTTCTTCTCACTTTGGTTCTCCACTAGACTGATCCACTCAACAAACCGGTCAAAAGCTTCATCTTTCGTTTTCAGAAAGTACACCCACACCTTCCTGGTGTAGTCATCAACGAAAGAGATGAAGTATTGACATCTTCCATGAGATACTGGCACTGATGGAGCTCCCCATAAGTCAGAGTGAACGTACTCTAACTTATCTTTGGTATCATGTTGAGCCAAGTTGAAACCCACTCTTCTGGCTCTTCCATAGATGCAGTCTTCACAAGGTTCCATGCTTGAGACCTTCTTTCTATCCAAGAATCCCTTCTTGAGCATGATGGTCATGTTTTTCATGCTCATATGGCCGAGCCTTCGGTGCCATAGAACAGTATCGTCTTGTCTCACAGTGAGAGCTTCCCGAGTTGCAGGTCTCCATTGTAACAGGTACAATGTATCATATCTCCTCCCAGTCAATAGGATTTGATCTCCAGCTTTGATGGTAAGAATCCCATTCTCTGACTCAAACTTGTAGCCAGCTTTCTCCATGGTTCCGAGTGACAACAGATTCCTATCCATCTCAGGTATATACCTGACATTAGTCAAGAGAACACTGAGACCTGCTTCATTCTTGACCCTCACGGTACCAACTCCTCTTACTCTTGCAACTGTTTGATTTCCCATTCTCACCGAACCTCCAGCTTCTTCATTTAGATCTTCAAACCATTCTTTCTTGTGAGTCATGTGGTAGCTGCAGCCAGTGTCCATCACCCACTCATCTTCTAGATGTACGTCGGTAGAAGATAGAGCTTCTGACACATAGAGCCCTGCAGCCTCCGCAATGTTACCAGTTCCTCCAGATGATTCACCTTTAGGCCGAGCTTGGCCTTTGTTCTTGTTTGGACAGGTGGCTTTGAAGTGACCTTCCTCACCACAGTTCCAGCAGCCCTTCTTAGATCTTGACTTAGATCGAGATCTTTGGGACTTGTTGCCTTTCTCCCTACCTTCAGACCTTCCTCTGCTTTCACTTTTAGCTTTAGCGTAGAGTCCTTCAGCTTGACCCTTGATGCTCTTCTTGGTAGACCCAAACTCAAGTTCTTTTGAGTAAATAGCAGCGATCACCTCATCAAGCGTCAGTATGGATCTTCCAGTACCATACTTTAGAGTGTCTCTAAGCTGGTCAAAAGGTTTTGGAAGTGACATGAGAAGCAGGATAGCCTGGTCCTCATCAGAGACTTGAACGTTAGTGTTCTCCAGATCTGTAATAATCTGTAGAAACTCGTCGATGTTACCCTCTATGGATAGATTCTCCGACATCTTGAATCCATAGAGCTTTTGCTTGAGATAGATTCGGTTAGGAAGAGCCTTTGACATATATAGCTTGTCTAGAGCACCTATCATCGCAGCTGCAGTTTGCTCTTTCTTTATCTTCCTAAGAACTCTATCTGTCACGCTTAAGACGATGGTACTTCTCGCCTTTCTTCTTTTCTCGTCTAAAGCTTCCAACTTTTCAGCACTAACCTTAGCTTCTTCATCAGTCTGCTTAGTTTCAGCAGATGGGTCCGTCACAGCTTCAGTTTCCACCACTTCCTTGAGAGCAACGCTCAGGCCTAGAATGTCTAGGTGAGCCATGAGTTTCTCTTTCCACATCGTGTAGTCGCCACGACCATCAAACTTCTCAACTTCTATTCGAGCCGAAGTCATGGTTCAACGCTTGTAAGACCGTTGAACGCTGAACCTGGCTCTGATACCACTCTGTTAGGTTTCTTTCAACCAAAGGCGTCGACTTTCCCCGGTTTAAGACCCCAACAAACCAAGAACAGAGAGTTGCAGAAGAAACAGAGTATGGAACAGAGAGAAACAGAGGAGTGAACTTTGAAACAGAGTATGGAGGAAGAAGAAGATAAAGACAGTAAGAGAGGGAGCACACACAAGACTTTAACCAGTTCGCGCCCGTTAACGAGGGTCACTACGTCTGGCCGAGTCCTTGACTCGGAATCCACTAGAACCAGATAGCTATTACAAGAGAAGTTACAAGCGACCCCGCCTTGATGCCCTTCACTAGCACTCAAGACTCACTCTGTCAACTTCTAAAGCTAGAGAAAACACAAAGCTTAGACCTTTCTTAGTTTTCTCTCTTCTAGCTATCTCTTTGTACTTATAACTTGTACACTCTAACTCTCTCTCAATACAACAAGACTCTTATTTATATTGAAGTCTTGACCTTGTAAGCTTGACCTAACGCAAACGCTTCATCTGAACTTGCTCGCTGTAATGCTGAGTTCAAAACGCGGTTTCACAACAATCCAAACTTGCTTTTCATCTTTTGGAGACAAGGAGGACAACGTACGAACACTTCAGGCGGCGAAGTAGCCGTTTCCAACAAGTGGTCCCAAAAGAGTGTCTAACCATAGTTGGGTTTACACTTACCGTGGTTAGAGCTTGAGTTAACACTTGAGCACACTTTTGAATTGTTGTTGTGACTTGGTCATCACGGTTTTATCTTCACAGGTCCTTTAGAGGAAAGGATGATGCTTTCGGGTATGCACACCGTTGCTGATATTTACTGCTGCTGTTGTGGACAGAATGTTGGCTGGAAATACGTAAACCTCACTTTATCTCGCTTTCAGCCTCACTACTTTCACGTTTCCTGGGAGAGGCTTCTCGTTTTTTTTTTCATATTGTTTCTTTCTTTTTGTTTGTTAGGAATCAGCGCATGAGAAAGATCAGAAGTATAAAGAAGGCAAATTTGTTCTGGAAAGGTAACATCTTCTCTTCTAAAGAGTTCTCTGGTCTGGTCCACACAGTTTCAGCCATAAACTCTGGTTTATTGCAACCCTTTTTCAGAGGAAGGATCGTGGATGAAACATCAACAGAGGGTTGCGTCGATGATACTCGAAGCGACACAGAAGATTCTTAATATGTTAAGCTTTAGATCCCCTCCCCCCCCCCCCCCCCCCCCAATTTCGTTGTTTGTGTGTGGAATAATGTTTGTTAAGAATCGGAGCATATGTTACTTGTGTAGATATCTGTAGTATGAGTGTTATAGAAGATACATGTCATGGAGCTTGCTGTATTGTGTAATAATCTCAACTTCGTGGTCTCTTGGTTTTTACTTGTGTAGAGAAAACATATCCAACATCTTCTGCAAGTGTTTTCATCAGTTCAATAAATTGTAGTTGGTTTTTATAGTTGTAATCTCTCAAATTTAAACCATATCAATCTCAAGAGAGGTACAGAAACATCAAATATAAAAAAAAATTCCTTTTCTTGTCAACATAAAAGATAGAACTTTATAAAAGCCTTCTCTTCCAACTAGAATGACATATATTAAATTGTTGACAAAAAAAGAAAGTTTATACTGTATTGAATCTGCTTGAAACTTTATTCTTATTGGAAAATGACTCAATACAAATGTTTTTATTATTTTTCCGTCTAAGGCTTCTTTTATTCAGACTATCAAATACAATAAGGTAACAGTTGATATGGTACATAGCATCAAGAAAACCAAAATAAACTCTTGAGAAAATAATTTAATCCGACAGAAAATATGACCTGACAATTCGATTACAAAAAAATCAATGATGAAATCCATATTTAATATTGGTTGGATGGTGACAATACATTGATATCAAGCTGATCTTGTTTCGCATTTGTTAACAATTGAAGTGATTTTCCGCATCACAACGGGTTGTAGTCACTTGCATTGCCTACTCGAAAAAAGTTCTCCCAATTAAAATAGATCTTTTTTTTGTTGGTTAAAGTTATTCTGCAAGAGATCATTTCCGAAAAGTTTACTCTTAAACCTGTCGAATAATCTGCCATAACCATTCCAACAAATAACGGAACAAGACGAGTATCTATATCTTATTAAAGCTGAAGTACAATTTCGGTGTGTTTGGAAACATGAATTGCAGTTTAAAAAGAAAGTTTGATTGGAAACATGGATAACAATATTAAATGAGAATTGTTTGGAAACATGGATAGCAGTATATTTACTTCCTTTTATTTACACAATTAGTCATTGCATTTATAAAAAAATAGATATTTCCTTTTTGTAATATTTTTATTTACAGATTTTACCACTACATTTAAAATCAATTTAAATTAATTAATTGTAATTCCAAACTTATCTAAACAAATTGATGTCTCCATATATTGATCATTATTAATATGTAAAATTACTATTAAAAAAATATTTCACATATTTTAGTCAAACACATAAAAATATATATATTTTTTTATTTTTTTACAAAATCAGTTAGGCATTAACATTCGGATTATTTACGTACGAGTCGTTTTTTCGGGTATAGATTTTTTGGGTATAGATTTTTTGGGTTTTGAAATTTCTTTTCAGTACTTCCTTTTTGTGTTTTTTTATTAATAGATTCTACCATTGCATTTAAAATCAATTTAAATTAATCAATCTATTTAACTACATTTAGCCAAACACATAAAAATATTTTCTATTTGTTTACAAAATCAGTTAGGCATATACATTCATGTATTCATTTAGGTACGAGTCGTTTTTTCGGGTATATATTTTTGATATTTCTTTTTAGGTACTTCCTTTTGTATTCTTTTTTATTTACAAATTCTACCACTGCATTTCAAATCAATTTAAATTCATTAATTACAATTCCATAACTTATTGAAACAAATCGATATTCATATATTGATCATTATTAATATTTTACAAATATTACTGAATAAAATTTTATATTTCACTTAATTTGGCCAAACACATAAAATATTTTTTATTTGTTTACAGAATCCGTTAGAAATAAATATTTGGGTACCCATTTAGTTACTGGTCAATTTTTTCGGGTATAGATTTTTTTGGTTTTGATATTAGGCCATGTTTGGATATAAATTTAGGTGTGAGTTTCAAATTGAATCCCCCGGGTCTGTATGAATTTTGTTCTGATGTATAAGAAACTAAAAATATTCAAATAACGAAAGTATTTTAAAATGATTTATATTTGAACAAAAAATAATGGCAGCACATAACAAAAAATCAATATAAAAGTACTGTACATTTGTATTCAAAATCATTTTTAACAACAAACTACATAAATATGTTTATCTGTATAAAAAATTAAATTACAATGTAAATATTTAATTAATATAGAAATATGTCATATTATTTAAACAAAATATTAATATAAAAGTATTATATATTTGCGTTCTAAAATTATTTATTTTAACAACAAACCAAATAAATATATTTATTAGAGAGAGAATAAAACAAAGCAAAAAAACACATAGTTTACCAGAGAGACTCTATATGTCGAACTTATTATAAAGAAGATTTTATTAAGATAAATACATTCAATAATTATAAATAAATAATATGTTTCATAAAACTGAAAATAATACCCGCCCTTTCAAGGGCGGGTCAAAATCTAGTATATCTGATTACAAAAGCGAGCGGAAAACAATAATATCTCTTGAAATATAGGGAAAAAAAAAAAGAAAATAGGAAAACACATTTTTCACTTTCCTTAAATTTGATAAACTGGATCGAGTATAATAAACAAGAGAAAGCCCATTAGCATCCCCGCAAGGGAAGAGAGACAACAGTCCGGTTCTCAAACCTAATCCCCCTTTTGAACAGATTCGAAGGAAGAGAAAGCGGATTCATTGAGGGAGAGTACAATGGGCAAATCATCATCTTCCTCTAAGAAACTAAAACGCTCTAAAGAAGATCCCTCTAAGGTACAGTCTCGATTCAATGATTTATGACTATTCTTTTACCCATTATCTCCCATATCAGCAAAGATCGAAACTTTCGATTTGAGTTTATGTAAAAGTGTCGACCTTTAGTTACTTTCGAATTAGGGTTTTATACTTTTGTTGGCTGATGAATTGTATTGTGCAGTTGCGATCCGTGAAGAAGAAGAAGACGAAGAGAATCAAATCGAAGAAGATTCGTCGGATTAAAGACTCTTCTGATGAGAGTGAATCAGATTCTTCTTTCTACTCTTCTTCTTCTTCTAGTTCTGAAGATGATTACAGGAGAGAGAAGCAGCGCAGGTCTAAACTGAGCAAGAAGAAGAAGCAGAAGAGGTCACGCAAGAAGTATTCTAGCAGCGACAGTGAGGATGAAGACATTCGTGTTAAGAAAAGGTCTAAGAGGAAGGACAAACATGTAGTGAGCAAGAAGAAGAGACGTAAGAGATATTCGAGTTCAAGCTCCACTAGTAGTGATGACAATAGTGAGAGTAGTGATGGAATGAGAATGACTAGAGAAAAAAGAAGACTTGATAAATCTAAGGATGAACCTGATGATGATGAATGCTGGCAAGTGGAAGATGATGTTATGACTGACAAGAATAACTCTAAAAGGCTTAAATCCATTGTTGTGGTTACTTATAACTATGATGATGGTGGTGAGAGAAAGGATGAATCTGATGAGAATATGATTGCGGATGACCAGAGAGATGGTGAAGCTACTACCCTCTCTTCTCCTACGACTGGTGGTGCCCATGACAACAGACGTATTGGCTATGATGATTCCGAGGGATATAATAGTTCTGAAACGAGCAAAGCTTCTCATCAAGACAATAGCTTGAAAGGTGATGACCTAGAAGCCATTCTAAAGAAAAGGGCCTTGGAGAATTTGAAAAGGTTCCGTGGAGAGACCCAAAGGAATGGAACAGCAAGTAAAGAGTTCTCTTCTGTTTCTGAAGAAGAAACTCTTCAAACTGGATCTGAAAAAATTGAAGAGTCAAAAGAGTGCCCTGTCACGAAGCAGAAGCTCTGTGTTTCAGAGGGAGACAAAGAACTCGAGACTACACAAGTCGATAACGTGAAGGAAACTGGAACAGGGTTGGCTGATCTTCCCTCTCAACAGTCTGGTGGTGATACTGCCATGGTTAAAGCTGGTCCTGAAATTAGCTCGTGTACAACAACCAAAAGGAAGTTGATTAGACCGGTATTGGGACAGGGAAGTTTAAATCTGGCTAGCAGGAAAGAAGCCGACGGTTGTCAAGATGCTGAAGCAGAGAGCATCAATGGCAAGAGTTGTCCAGAAACTTCTTTAGCTCTGGCAACAAAGAATGGACCGGAAAGCATTGAACCGAGAAAAGTTAGCGCTAGGTCTTCTTCTCATGCTGAGACTGAGACATTAGATGAAAACAAAGAAGAGTCTCAGTCTGAACAGAAGACAAACGATGAAACAAAAGGTGAGTCACAGTACGAGCAGAAAACAATGACCGTGATGAGGGGTGGAGAAATGGTTC
This sequence comes from Raphanus raphanistrum x Raphanus sativus, assembly GCA_019705995.1. Taxonomy (NCBI): domain Eukaryota; kingdom Viridiplantae; phylum Streptophyta; class Magnoliopsida; order Brassicales; family Brassicaceae; genus Raphanus; species Raphanus raphanistrum x Raphanus sativus. The sequence goes on along the minus strand of CM034036.1, from coordinate 14,972,808 downwards.
AGGTAAAAAGTTCCTGCATTGATTGAGTCTATATGAGTCCAAACGTCTGTGTTGTTACTAAACTATTCGTTTTCTTCTTTTAAAATGGTATTTATTCAGGTGAGTTACAAGGTCTACATTCCTAAGAAGACTTCTTCTTTGGGAAGAAGACAACTGAGGAGGTGAAGCGATTACAAGAAGATAGTCTCTATCGACATTTTTATGTTTTTTCTCTAATAGACTTGTGACAACACAAATTTTAAATTATCATAGACTTGAATCTTTGAATACAATGTCAAATGTAGTTGTAGCCTCTTACACAACTCCACTAGGCTCTCTGATCATTAGGCATTTTTTATTATCACGTTTTCATGTTATAGCCTCTTTTCTGAAGAAGTGATTTAATTATCAATCAACTCCTTTTCTTGGTACCGCTCATGCAAACCCAGTCACCTATTGTGGCTACAGATATGTCTTCCAAGAAGGGAGAGTACCGTTCTTTTACACTTGGAAGCTGCAAAAACAGTATTGAGCAAGTCAGATTACAGTCTGTTTTTCGGTTCCAATGACTTGCAGCTAGCTAGCTTGCTGTAATGATGCATGACTATGGTAATGAGAGATGACTGTTTATGTACCTGTTCAGAGAGGATACCAGAAATGCCAACTGTTGCCCCGGGTTTCGCGAATGAAAGGATATGATCCGCCAGTTCCATAACCGGGTTCAAGAGTATGTTTGCAATGACCACATCAAAATGTTCTTTTCGCAATGGTATCTCTGTATTATCACTTGGTGCAAGGTGCAGCTCCAGTTTCTCCAATGGAATGCTGTTCAGAGCTGCGTTATGAGTTGCAGATTTAATTGCCAGTGGATCAATATCAATACCAGCAGATGATGCAGCACCAAACTGCAAGTTTCAGACAAGCCATACATAAAGATTTTGAAATAAGTTAGATTTATGTTGTAATGATTGGTTTGTGAAAGAAAGACTGAGGAAGGAGTGAGAGTTTTGACCTTAAGAGCTGCGATTGCAAGTATTCCTGAACCAGTACCGTAATCGAGGAAAGCCTCTCCGCCTTTTATCAAACTTTGTAGAAGCAATAGACACAGCTTAGTCGTAGGATGTTCTCCAGTCCCAAACGCAAGTCCAGGATTCAGAATGATGTTTACTGCTTCAGCGACCTTGCAAAGAATAGTGAAAAAGAGAGTACTTTTACACACGCATAACTTTATATATATCTCTCTCTGTATAAGCTGACACACACAGAAAGAGGGAGAATTATATTCTACACATTCAGTAACTAGGACCGCTCTTTGTCATATCAACTAAGGCAAGACAATACGAGAATCCAACTGGATGAAACGATTCTGTCAGTACGATGAGATTGTTAAAGAGTGTTGAAACGATTTAGTACATACAGGAGGAGATGTCCACTCAGGTACGATCCAAAGCCTCTCGGCGATTTCAACAGGCTGAAAGGATTCCTGCCAAACATGAACCAAAAGATATAGTTGTAAGAGGTACTGCCATATGATAAATGTAGTCACTGAGTCAAAGCTTTTGTGAGGACAATTATGCAAAATCTCTTGAACGAATAGAAGTAAAGCATCTAGTGTAAACCCTCCTCCCTCCTCTGCTAACTCAAAGACTCACCTGGTTTTTGGTTATCCAGTCCTGTTCATCTCCCAATTCAACTTTGAATTTCGGTATCTCCTTCAAGCCAATAGAGTTTGCAGCCTGTGAGATACACAATTTCACCTCCTCGTGTACTGGAAATATTGATTCTATACATATCTGCAAAGATTAAGAACACAGGCAATGACTCTGATGAGACTTTGCAAGAAGAAACCAGAAACTGTGAGCGCCACATCAAAACAACAGTCGCTGAACTTGCCGAGACTTAGCAAAAGCGTTCCTGTTTGTTGAAACATTTGTTCAATGATACAAAAGATTGGTGCTTTTTTCACCTCTTTCGATGTCACATCTTCTTCTTCGTCGTCATCGTCTTCATCTACCGCTACTGAGCTCGCTCCAAAACACAACAACGCCTCCGAGAAAGGATCCTAACGAAACCCAGATGAAAAAAACGGAAACTTTCAATCTCCTTATCCAATTAGGATGCGTATGAGAGAGAAAGGGAATGAGAGGTTACATACGACGACATGTTTGGGACAGTGGATACGAACAGAGAGGTAAGGTGCAGAAGCGAAAGACTCAGATGTAGAGAGAGAGGCAGAGACTGAAAAGGAGGATGGAGGAGTAGAGGAAGTGAAGGAGCAGCGAGGTTTGATTCTGAGGATATGGCGGGAGAGATTCGTGCACGGAAAGTGTTTGATGAATTGCCAAGCTGACATTTTTTTAATATCTTTTCCTCTTTTTTAAAAAAAAAATTTGTTTCTCTCTTCAAAGATTTGTGGTATTTAAACTAAACGCTCTCAAATATGACAAAAGTATAAATTTTCCTCTATAAATACTAAAGAACAGAGGAAAAAAAAAAGAATGGGTTTCTCTGCTAATCCTCTCTCACTAGCGTACCACTCTGTTTTCGAGCTCCAAGACTCCAGGTATCTCCACCTTCTTGACCACCGCACCTCCGCCATCTCACCAATGTCACCACCATCCTCCTCCACCACCACTAAAGCTAAACCTCCTACGGCTCTGTCAGATCAGATTGTAGCCGTCTTTCTCGCTTCTAACAATCAAACCCTTTCTCGAAGCTAGCAGTCGATGATCTCTCCGGAGATACGCCGACATGGTCAACCAGTTTCTTCGGACTCTTGTTCGTTCCCGTCGTCTTCTCAGGAAGCTAGAATCAGAGAGTCCATGAGAATTGTCAAGCGATTCGCAAGAAATTTTGATACACTCTTCATCTTCACCTTGTGAAATGTATATTGGATTTTAAATTCACTTAATATCTTAAAAGTTCCAGCCTTTTGTAGGTTTGAGATGCCATCAGCATTGCTAGGCTTAGTAACAAGCTATGCCTTTTGGGAGTTATTCAAATTATGCGTTGACAGTTGGGAATCCAATCGACATCCCTTGATCCGAAAAATATTAATCCATTTTGCACTGTGTGGTAGTAAGTATATCCACTTGGGGTTTCTGTTCTTAGTTCTTCGATTTGCATACTTAACCTTGTTGATATATACCCTAAGATGATACTTTATTTAGTTGAGATCTTCTCTTAGAGGTATATCTTTGCGTAAATGGATAATTTAACATAAATCATCGTTTGTTTTGCAGCAACCGTGAGCTTTTTGGCGTTTTTCTGAATGTCCAAATTGCTGTTTTTTATGCTCTTGCGATAAGTTGTTCAGGTAACTAATCAGTATATTGGTTTCTTCTCAGTTATCTTTTTAACCACCTCTAACGAATTGATGATGATGATGTTGTTTGCACTTTTCTCTAGTTTTTCCTTTGTGGTTCATGAAAGCGAAGTTTACATATGAGCGCTGAAGTGTATTGCACGTTTCATTTGATCAAACGCTAGCTCATTTTGTTTTAAAGATTGTTTTATAGGGTTCAGTTGACTCCCAGGTTAAAAATATGTTAGGAAACTATATTGTATGAGAAGACAGGTTTTTATAATATTCCGTTGAATGGACCTCTTTTTTTTTTTGGTTGTTGACTTCTTAGAGGCCTCCCAATTATTTATGACTTGCTCATGAATCGAGTTCTTGAAATGTCTGTGTATTGATCAAGAAAGAGTTCTTGAAATAGTTTTTAGCTATCTTTGTTCATCCTTCTCTATGCCTACTTCTATCTTGTTCTTTTCCTTACTCCTCATTCTCCCTTGCTTTGTTGATTCTGTTTACTTCAACTTTACAAGCTTCCAACGAGGCGATCCTGGGAATGTTATATACCACGGTGATGCAAGCCCCGATGATGGAGCCGTGGTGCTTGGTAACATTGACTTTACAGCTCGCGTTGGTTGGGTCACTTATGCTGAGGACGTGCCTATTTGGAATCTCAGAACTGGTAAGCTTACAGATTTTAATACCAGTTTTTCTTTCATAATCGATACCCGGAACTTGAGTTATGGAAATTTCGGACATGGGTTCTGCTTCTTCCTTGCTCCTGTGGGAATCCAACTTAGTGTGAACACAGCTGGTGGTTTCTTGGGTCTTTTTAATCAAGTCAATAATCGTACATCTTCGTTTCCTCTCGTTCATGTTGAATTTGATACGTACACCAACCAAAATTGGGATCCTATGTATGTTGAATCAATAATAATTCGCTTGTTTCTTCTAACTACACTTATTGGAATGCAAGCAAACACAGCCGAGATATATGTAATGCACATATCTCCTATAGTTCTGTTACTAAAAACTTGAGCGTGTCTTGGGCTTATAAGCTGACCACCGATCCTCGACAGAATTCAAGTCTTTCTTACATCATTGATCTTGCAAAGGCTGTTCCATCTCATGTTATGATCGGATTCTCAGCCACTACTGGATCGGTTACAGAGGGACATAGACTTTTGTCATGGGAGTTCAGCTCAAGTTTAGATATTGAAAAACCCTCTATCAGGACAGGACTGATAGTTGGCATCTCGGTCTCTGTGTTTGTTTTATTGATCTCTTCGGTCATATTTGTGTTGGTTTGGATGCACAAGAAAAGAAAAAGGAAGGCAAAAGAGATCACTGACTTGATATCTATAAACGAAGACCTCGACAAGGAAGCAGGACCACGGAGGTTCGCTTATAGAGATCTTGAGATAGCAACCAACAGAGATTCTCAGCTCAGAGGAAGCTAGGTGAAGGAGGGTTTGGAGCAGTTTACAGAGGATTCTTGAACGAAATAGATACGTTGGTCGCCGTGAAGAAATTATCTGGTCGTTCCAAGCAAGGAAAGAGAGGGTTCTTAACTGAAGTTAAGATCATCAGCAAATTAAGACATCGAAACCTGGTGCAACTCATCGGTTGGTGTAATGAAAAACACGAGTATCTGCTGATATATGAGTTCATGCCAAATGGTAGCTTGGACACTCACCTCTTTGGGAAAAGACCGCATCTATGTTGGGATGTAAGGTACAAAATAGCTCTCGGTCTAGCCTCGGCGCTGCTTTATCTTCACGAAGAGTGGGATCGATGTGTATTGCACAGGGACATCAAGGCAAGCAATATCATGTTGGACACCAACTTTAATGTTAAGCTAGGTGATTTTGGGTTGGCTCGATTAATGGACCATGAGCTGCGTTCCCATACAACAGGATTAGCCGGAACTTTTGGCTACATGGCTCCTGAATATGTAATGACGGGAAGAGCCAGCAAGGAATCTGACATGTATAGCTTCGGAGTTAGTATACTAGAAATTGTCACTAGACGAAAGTCGGTTGATCATTCAGAAGAAAACATTGAGGCTAAGAGTCTTGTTGAAAGAGTGTGGGATTTGTATGGAAGACAACAAGTTATGTCAGCTATGGACGAGAAACTCGGTGAAGAGTTCAACAGGGAACAAGCTGAGTGTCTAGTTGTTGTGGGGTTATGGTGTGGTCATCCTGATAGGAACTCGAGGCCTTCTATAAGACAAGCGATCCAAGTCCTGAACTTGGAATCAACTTTGCCTGAGCTTCCCCAAAAGATGCCAGTTCCTACTTATCACATCTCGCCTACTTCTCTCTCAATCAGCTCAAGTAGTAGGGGTTCACTTACGTTCTCAAGTTGTCAAGTTGGTCTCTAAGTTTGAATTTACTCTACAATGCAAACAAAATCTTGTAACTTGTTTTGTAATCTTATTTGCTCACATATATAATAATTCTATACGAATGAGGTGAGAGATCTTTGCATGTATGGGACAAAGTGAAACTATGTTGTCAGGTTTTGGTTTTCTCTTTAAAATTTGGGACTATCATATATCTCTTTCTATATGTGAACTATGTTGTTTGGTTTTGGTTGAGAGGTGGTACACGTACATACATACGACGACATGTTTAGGACAGTGGATATGAACTGAGTGCAACAAATTCCAAGCTGACATTTTTTTTTTGTATCTTTTCCTTTTTTTAATTTATTTCTCTCTTCAAAAGATTTCCTCAATTGTGGAAATTTAAACGCTCTCAAAAAGAAGACAAAAATAGAAAGTTTCCTCTATAAATAGTAAAGAACAGAGGGGGCAAAAGATGGATGGATTATGGATACTAAAAAGAATGGGTTTCTCTGCTAATCCTCTCTCGCTAAGCGTACCAGACTCTGTTCTCGAATCATGGCTCCAAGACTCCGGCTATCTCGACCACCGTACCTCCACCGTCTCACCAGTGTCACCATCCTCCTCCACCGCCACTAAAGCTAAACCTCCTACGGCTCTGTCGGCTCAGCTCGTCGCTGTGTTCTCGCTTCTAACAATCAACCCTTTCTCTAAGCTCGCAGCTGATGATCTTTCGGGAGATACGCTGCCGTGGACAACCAGTTTCTTCGGCGACTCGGACTCTTACTCGTTCCCGTCGTCTTCTCATGAAGCTAGAAACAGAGTCCATGAGAATGTCAAGCGCTTCGCCAGAAACTACGCAACACTCTTCATTGTCTTCTTCACTTGCAAACTGTATGCATCTTTTTTAGCCAAACTTAATTGTGCTGATTTGTCCTGATATTGAGTTTTTGTAGGTTTGAGATACCTTTAGCATTGTTAGGGTTTGTAACAAGCTATGCCTTTTGGGAGCTGTTCAAATTCTGCGTCGACAGATGGGAGTCTAATCGCCATCCCTTGATCCGCAAAATATTAATCCGTCTCGCATTATGCGGTAAGTACCCACTTGAGTTTCTTTTTCCTAGTTCTTTAATTTGTATACTTAACCTTGTTGATATATATATACCCTAAGATAATAGATCATCTCTTTCATGTTATTCTGGATCATTTAACAAAGTTCCTCGCTTTGTTTTGCAGCAACCGTGAGCGTTTTAGCATTTCTGGATGTTCAAATTGCTGTTTTCTATGCTCTTGCTATAAGTTATGCAGGTAACAAAACGTATATTGGTTTCTCAGCTATCTTTTTAACAGCCTCTAACAAATTGATGATGATGTTGTACTTGCACTCTTCTTTTTGTAGTTGTAATATTGCACGGCGGGTTCAGGAATCTATCCCTTTCCGAGAAGCAATCTTGAGGCAAGATAGAAGTCATAGAACCAACACATAATAAGCAGGAAGACCAACAACAACACATTGCGATAGCTGCAGAAAATCTATATTTTCTTTTTTTTTTCTTTTGAAAATCTATAATTACTTTGGATTTTTTTGCTTTACTTTGAGAATGTCGATTTAAAATTCTGTAGCATTCTTAGCTTTACTCAAATCATAACGGACAACAACTCATGTTTGGTTAAACAAGAATAACAAACATTTGAAAACGTTTCCTAAATCTATTGAATGCTTATAGATCCGAGTCTTGGGTTTGAGACATGTTAACAGATAAATAAAAATAAAAACTACATTTAATGTACCAGAATGGAGGTCTGAAGATGTTTGCCTTGTCTGACAAGAAAGAACAGGAATTGAAAAGGTATTGTGTTACTTTTCGTATGAACAATACTTGGGTTCATCCCTGAGGTGAACTTATGAATTCACCTCTTTCCTTATTTCAATTATATTGCCATAAATATTAATGTCACATAAATAAATAAATTATAAATTACAAAAAAAGTAAACTTTAAATCATAAACTCTAAATTCGAATCCTAAACCCAAAATCTTAGATTTTTAATTTTAAACCATACCCTAAACCCAAACCTATACCCTAAATCTTAAATCTAAATTTAAATCCTAAACCCTAAACTCAAACCATAAACCCTAAACCCAAACTCTAAACCCTAAACCCAAACTCTAAACGCTAAATCCTAAACCTTAAACCCAAAATATAAATCATAAACCCAAATTTTTCAAATACCTTTGGGTTAATGATCATCAAATGTATTTTCAAATACATTTTAGTGTATAAAGTTCGGGTTTATGGTTTACAGTTTGGGTTTAAGGTTTAGGATTTAGGGTTTAGAGTTTGGGTTTAGGGTTTAGAGTTTGGGTTTAGGGTTTATGGTTTGGGTTTAGGGTCTAGGATTTAAATTTAGATTTAAGATTTAGGGTATATAGTTTGGGTTTAGGGTATAGGTTTGGATTTAGGATTTAGGGTTTGGTTTAAAATTTAAAATCTAAAATTTGGATTTAGGATTTGAATTTAGAGTTTATGATTTAAAATTTACTTTTTTGTAATTTATAATTTATTTATAATGTGATATTAATGTTTATGGCAATTTGATTGAAATAAAGAAAGATGTGAATTTATAAGTTCACCCCAGGGGTGAACCTAATTATTGTTCTTTTCGTATATTAAGTCTTTGATTGCTTCTCTTTAAAGGGAATATAGGTTTAAGAAACCATAGCTACTCATTTGTTCCACAAATTTAATTATACTACTGATGAGGATGCAAGTTATGCTATAGATAATAACTATAGCAGCCTGGCTAATGAAGAATAACTAACACAAACAAAAACTTTTCCGACTTTGTTTGTTTGGATCAAGTCGTTTGATGATATGAATCCCTTCATTACCACTCGTTTATGTTCTAAGAATTGTCCTAATTAAATTACACATGGGCTTCACAACAAATTTTGCCTCATTGGACATTAACACGTATTGAGAATCAACAAGTTTACGTTTAATTTAAATAGAATTAATTAGTAGTAATTTGCCTTTTATTCGACACATCAGATCAGAATTCAGAAAGAAAGTTGAACTGAAGGCTTTACAATAACGGGAGCCCTTATAGAAATTCTCAATAAGCATAGAACAATCTCAGAGGCCCAAAGAGAGGGTTGGAAATAGTTTTCAACCAGGCAATAGACGCGCCTCGGCTATTAACTCATTAGCTGCGTCATTGCCCCAAGTGCAAAGATGAATTGAAACTTACGAACTACTTTATTTTATTGTCAAACAATACCTATCAACTTTACTATTACTTCCGAGGCGGGATATAGACTAACAACAAGATACTACATTTGCTCTAGCCGAAAGACCGAGAAGAGGTATGTTTCTAAGCTTCCTAATAGCTAATTTTCTACAAGGGTTTTCACCAAACGAGCGATATAAAAAATAGTGATCCACATCAAATAAGAAAACTTGACAACTAAAACGTAAATGGGCCAAAACACATATCTTAATTTATGGCTCTACATTTCCTCTCAGTCACGTCAATATCAAAGATACATACCGCATCCAAGGCCAATGGTATCTGAGATCTCAGATGAATAGTGAAAACAATAACATAGAAAACACATGATTTTTTAAGTCAAAAACAGGCCTGAAATATCACCTTTCAAATTAGTAGTCTGCATTTTGAAATACAAAATTAAAACTATCAAAAGAAAAAAAAACTGCAAATAATAAATATATTGTTACAAAAATGAAAAAAAAGTGGGGGAAATGTGTTCTTTATGTCCCTTGTTTCTTTTTGGTCTGGAGAAGAAATTAGAAGGTGGTGGAACTTGGAAGTGGTCTTTGCATGTACTTTTGTAAGTTTTTAGTTCCCATCAGAGATATATATATATATATATATGCACGCTCTACTCTTAACCACCGCAAAGACCGCACGTGACAATGACTCTACCCCCCCCCCCCCCCCCCACACCACCCATTTTTATGCCCAGCTCATCCTCTGACTTCCATTTTCTTGTGCCACTAATTTTGTATATGTGTACGTGCGAGCATACACACATATACATCAATGCAATGTACAACGACTGAGAGAAAAACATTCATGATAATCTAAAGGATTAGGTAATGGAAATCTTATTTAGAATCTTATCAAAAGCATGAGAGATTATAGGCTGAGAGCAGTTAATTAAAGATCTTGTTTTTCTGAGAAAAAAAAGGAAAACCTGTTTTGTATTTGTAAAGAAACTTAGCATATCAGCGGTGAAAAACTTTCAATAGAACTCTCAAAAAGAACAGTTTCTCCACATGTTTTTTATATAATGGCTCTGCAGATTTTACAATACACACGTCATGCTATGAATAATTTTTATTTCTTTTGCATTATATTTTTTGTTTGAGAAATCGCTAATGTTGCTCTAACAGATTGGTTGCTTTATAAATTATGGCCAAAATAGCTAAAAGAACTCACATCACACACACACACGTAAGAAAGTTACATTGTTGCATTGTTGGTTATAAAAACAAAGCATCTCATAAGAGCATGTCTCTTCTTGCTGTCTACGTATTGAATTTTACACGTCACCCCATTTTTTCGAGTTTCCAATATTGAATCTTTCCTCGCTTTTACAAAAGTAACTATATTATGTAGGCCCGTATTATAACAGAGAGAATAGCTGATTCATTTCAACAAGACCCTAACTTAAGGAGAAGAAATTTTTTTTTTTTTGAAAAGTAAGAAAATAAATATTGAAATCTCTGATAAATCTCTGAATGCTCTTACAACTTAAATAGCATCTGATATTTTAAAAACTTCACAAAACGTATACTGTTTTGCGTTTATTAGAGTATTTCCAAAAGATCCTCAAATCCTCAAATTTTGAGGATTTGAATAGTGAAACCTCAAATTTGAAGTTTTACTATTCTTATCTTTAAAATACTATTTACTTTTCAATTTAGTCTCTACATTTTATAACTTACATATAATTGTATTAATATTATTTTCTTTATCACTTTAATCCTCATAATTATATTTCTCTTAAATATTCGACTAAATCTTATATATACATATATATATATGTTAATACATAAAATATAATACTCTCTCTGTTCTATAATATAAGTTGTTTTGCTTAAATGCACAATAATTAAGAAATTTACTTTTTAGAATATAATATCATTAAATAGTATAAATTAAATATAAATTATCCAATCATAAATAACGTAGTAGATTCCTATTTGTTAACCAATTTTCAATAAAAACAAAATATGGATTTTTTACATAAATATTTAACTTAAATATTCGATTAAATATATATTTTTAATGAATTAATGTGGATTTTATGTTATTACTATGTATTTCTGTGTTATAATAAAATGTATTTATAAATATTGTGTTTCATATTATTAATGTATGTATTATTTGTCTATATAAAATTTAAGGAATATAATTAATTTATATTAAAATTAAAGACTAAAATGCAAATTACATAAAGTGTCAAAGATAAATTTGAGGTTTTTTTTTGAAGAATTTTAGCCTTAAACCTTCGTTTTGAGGATTCTCTATCCTTAAATGAAGTTCTTTCTTGGAAATGTATAGTTTCTATTTAATCTACCGTTGATTATGGAACCGCTAAATTACCTCTCTAGTTTTAGCTTCTTTTTTTTGAATAACTTGGGATATTTCAAATCTATGAAAAAAATTAAATTAGTTCTCAAGGAGGAAGTACATCCACTAAATCCATTAAGTTACCTCTCTAGTTAACTATTGCTTGTTTTTTTGTTTGGTATAAAAAAATGTTTTCACCTTTTTACCAGAAAATCGAGCATTGTAAATAGTTCTTTCCACCGTAAATTAAATCTGAGTCGCGATATTTACCGCCAACTCGATATTGGTTTATTGATTCTTCCTTGTTTTCTCCCTTTATATAATTCAAATCAAAACAAATTTAAAGTGTGTAATCAAGAAAAAGCATGATTAATAAAATCTAAGGACAAGTATTAAAATTCAAAAGTGATATGTACGATTATTGCGGCTTTTTAAATAAAAACAATATTAGGTGTTCGACGTTAAGATGCAATGGATTAGTTCACAATGGGTCATTTCACTACTAATATATATAGGTCCTAAGATTTTTGTTTTCTTTTACGACTGAGGACGTCTCTGACCGTCTTAGAATTGAGTCTTGCTTTTCTTTTCTTAATTGTGAAACTAAACTACATAAACAAATACTATATATTATGTTCATAAAACACAATAAGATACGATGGAGGACCCACCATAGATACGGTCGTGCGAGGAGTTAGATCGGCCTGTGCCGGTCAATACGGAGCCTAGTTGAATGCTCACACATCTGTTGTTTTTGGTTCTTCCTCACATGACGCGCTCTAACTTGTCCACGCGCAATGTGTTTGCCTGTCTGAATTAGAAAAAATATATTTTCAGATTTCTTTTCACTGTTTGTGTCTCCCAAAATAATTCATGTTCTTAACAATGGTGTTATTGGAATCTGTAAAGCAAACTATTCGATATACAAGCACTAGAATATAAAACTGAAATAGTGCTAGAAAATAGATGATGTTAATCATAGATGTATAATTTGGCCTTTTGGATCATACCAAATGTAACAGTTAGTTTTTCTTTTGTCAAATCATACAGTCAAATTTTAATAAAATATTTTTAACTAAAAATACAATAGAGAGAAATATTTATTAGGAAAATCAAATAAATTTATTTTCTCACTTTTGTATTTTGACTGACTCATTTAGTCACTAATTCGATTGCTAAACGCATATTAAACTGCCTGAAAATGTCTACATATCATTTTTGTGAATAAAATGAGATATTATGTGACTAAACAAAATTCAACTAATTCAACTTAATTAGTACTACAAGTTAAATATCGTGAGGAAGAACTATGTTAGGTACTAGGTAGTATGTTGACCTATTTTATAACTATAGAAAACGCAGCACATGACATAAAATTACTAAATTTGATTAGAGTATAACAATCTGTAACTTTAAGGACTAGAAAAATAAATTAACGACTAAAAAAAAATTAAAGTATCAGAAACTTGCAAAAACAAAACAAACAACATTTGGTCGCAACGAGGGCCGTCTCAAATTATTTATGGACCCTATTAAAAAATATTAATGGTATATTTAACGATCTAATATAGTAGTTTTAAAAATTTATAGTTTTATTTATATTTTGATATTTTTTCTTGAAATTATCAGTTTTAAATTTAGTACTATTTTTAAAATTTTAAATTTTATATCATAACTTATATATGTATTTTCAAAATTTTTTAATTCTTTTTATTTTTTTAATTTGGATCATGTTCGACTGTTCCAGTTGCACGTGTTCTTAGACGACTCTGGTCAACTCATAAATCACAACAACAACAACCCCAACAAAACGAATAACATTTGTCATAGATCACAGTCGTTGGTTGCTGTAAATGAACATGGCCATAGTCTTTTTCAAAAAAAAAAAACATGGCCATAGTCTTATTAGCATATGTGTGCTTTCAATCTTAAAATTTAAGGGATTGCGTGAGATATGGCGCGTGGTCTCTGAGAGAGGACGTGAAGAGTGCTGCGAACGGAGAAGGTCCCGCGATTCGTGCGGTTCGCTTTCCTCACGATAAGTGACGCACCGACTCACTGCAGACGGCACGTGCGCACGTGACCCCCTCCTTTTTTGATATTTTCTTTGCTGAATTAATCAGATTAGATTAGTACATTCTGCTATTAATTATCTTCTTCATCTAGACAGATCTCAGTGATTAGGTACTATTTTTTTTTTTATAACTTTATCTCTAAATTTTTTAACTAATATTCGGTTGATTTAAAAGAGCTGGACTGTGTATACTTCTTTTTTTTTTGTCACATGACTGTAAACTTTAGTTACATTAATTATAACATTTGTTCCTTGTGTGCAACTGTGCATAGTCAAATGATGCACTAACCTTTTTGTTTGATTAAAAATTAAACTTTATAATTATTTCCTTTTGTAACAACATTGTGCCTTTGCATATGGTTTTGCTTTGTTTTTTTTTGTGAATGAAACATGTTTATATTCTGTACAGCTTATGACTCTAACTAATTTTCTACAAATAACTTTGTTTTTGGGTCCATCTTATAATATTGAATTTTTATTCTTCTCTCTTTAGTTTGAAATCAAGACCAGTCTCAAATTTTGTAGTAAATCATATAAAATTTGATGTTAAATTTCCATGTTTTTTTCTTGTTTTGTTATTTAATGTGTAGTTCTCTAATGAATTTAGGACATTAGGCTTTAGCTATTCTGAAAACTATCGTATGGTAGTCCTGAAAGAATTTTTTAATGAAATATAAAACAGGCTTTGTTTTATTTTTTGCCATTAATTATAATAATGACCTATCTACTTCTCTATTGTTTACTTAATGTAAAAACCATTGAACCATCGATCCTTAAACCAAGTTCATCATTTCATTTGCTATTGTATCTTTAATTCTTTTTGTTAAGGAAACGTAATGGTGCTGTTCCAAGAATTACAATGTGAACGCGAATTATAAATAGACATTTAAGAAGATATTGATGGGTTATGTATGATGAAAAGGTACTGTTGTTTTATGTTTCAGAGTGATTCTTATAACTCAGGTTTTTGAGGTTTATACACCTGGATAAACCTCAAAAACCTGAGTTATAAGAATAAGTTAAGGTTTTATTGTGGTATATGAAGTGCATACTCGAGAGTAATTGTAGATTAGTGGTGCTTGAGACTGTTTGTTTTGATTTATTGCAATTGTTATATAAGATTGGTCAGCGTTTTTATATATATTGGAGGAGTTTTAATGCTTTAGAACTTTTTAATTTTCTTTCATTAAAATTTATATTTTGTTGATTCCATTAGGACAAGGAATATGATGTATTTTAGATATACTTGAGGACGAAAAAATATTATACTCGTCAATTTATCATTTTTGTTATATAAAACTGTTATTCTATAATTTCAATGCAATTTAAACTAATTTTTAGTTTAATATTAATTTGAAATGTATTGATTTTATAAATAAATTTATTTGTCTAAAAAATATTGGTTAAACCAATTGAATTGATAAAAATATAAATACATTTTGATCATTTTTTAATATATATGAAAAATACTTAAATAACAAATTTACGAAATGAAGGAAGTATATACTTAGAGAAAAAAACATCATATATATTCTAGGGTTGATATAGTATAAAGATTAATGTAATCAACTTTTGATGATATAACATAAAGAGTATTTTTGATGATATAACATAAAGAGTATTTTCCATCTTTATATGATATAAGAACCTATCTAATTTTTTTTTACCTATTTCTTAAGCTAACAAAAAAAATAGATAAAAAAGAAATTAGATAGGTTCTGATACCATGTACAAATAGAAAAAATACTCTCTATGTTTTTTTTTGACAACATACTCTTTATGATTATATCATCAAAAATAGTATGAAGTAGTAAGCTTTTCATTTCTTATACTAATCTCGTATATTTCTTTTCCGCCAGTTTTTCCTTGTTATCAATATGTTTGGTGAACAAACGATAGCCAATTAGCCATGGTTAAATCAAGTGGTGCTGATAAGAACGCATTTATATCTTTATAACATCCTGCTGATAATATTGGATAAGTGCATACATCCATTTCTGGAATAGAACGAACTATGAACAGTAGGTGAATTTTGATGCTGATGAATATGCGCTGGTCAAACAAAAAGCTTGATGGAAACTAAAGCTTTCGACTAGTTAAAAAGCTTGAAGATGGAGAAATTGGGATATGGTCAGTTCCATGATCATCTATTGCCTATTGGATGTACAACTATAACCACCCCCGATATCTCTTGTTGACAGCCAGAGCTAATGTGGGGAAGTCTTCTTTTTTCTGTCGACATCGATGGATAATGTATGCTAAGTATCGTATGTTTCATGTATTCTAGGGTTAATAGCCGATATATAACATTTTTATAGATTCTTCATTGTAATGTTTGACAATTTTCTTACATGTAGTGCGATAACACGAGATTTGTTATTTTTCATGTTTGTACCAAACAAACTTCTTCTTTGAAAAGAATTCCATTCGCATTTTTAATCATCAATGTATAGGATTGACATGAACGGAATAATATGAAACGTCATCTTAAATATTTCTTTTGACGTTTATGTCAAAACTAAGACCACATTATTGGTTCGAATATTAACGAGATAAAGAGATGATGCTAGGTTTGGCCTGGAATGAACACAATTTGCGGTCCAGCCTGCTACTTGACTGAACTCTGAAGTATAGCATGACACAAATCTAGTTTTCAATATTATGTCATTTTAAATAAAAACTTTCGCAGCGAAAACCATTGTGAGATGGAGATGAAATGGTCCAGCTTCATTTGCTTCATTTTCAATACGATAAAACATCAAATCTGTCCTGAGTCGTAATTTATGGAGGAAGAAGGGTAAAACGATACTTTAAAAAGAAATGGCAGTGAGTGATGAGAGGGGGAAACAAAAACAGAACCACTTTTGTCATCCCTCAACACCTACATTTGTCTTGCTAGCCAGAAAGAAGATAATACTTGTCCCCACCCTCAAATCTCAATCTTTCTATAGTTTATATAATTCAATGAGAAATATGCATTTTGACAAATTTATTCATGTCTTAAATAAAAATATAAGAAATATTTAAATAAAAAGTAAAATTTTAGAGCCATGTCCAAATTTTGTTAAGAAGTGGATTTTTTTTTTGTTTTCGGAAGATTGGGATGTAATTAGTAACCATCATAGGACCATTAAAAATAAATAAAAAAGAATTAATAGAAATAATTTTTTTATCAAAATTAATAAGAAACAAATATACTCTCTAATTCTCTATAAAAATTAATAATTAGAAATAAAAAAGAAAACTATTCTTCATGAATGGTAACATTTTTAAAGAATATTTAAAAATGCAGTGTTACTATTCGTTCTCTTAATTACCATTTAAAGTATGTGTGTATAGTATGTATTGTAGCCTAATGTATGTAACACTATTTTGGGTTTTCATATAAAAAAAAGTAATAGCGTTTTTAACTATCAACTATAATGGAATTATAGGAAAACCATATTATTCTTGGTGAAGGTAGACTAATTTTTAAAGTCTAAAACAATGGACCACCAAGAATGAATTTATTAAGCAAAATTTGTTGAAAAATCGAAATTCTCATACAAAAAACTTTTTAAAAATGTTTAGTTGTCATAAAATAAAGATTATAAAAACTGAAAAACGTGTTAAAAATTATTAAACTAAAACTTTAATAAATATAGGTGGACCAAATATTTATGAATGCAACTCAATAAGTGGAGATGACATTATGTATGACAATCGTGATAACCTTAAAAGAAATAATATTTACGGATATTCCAATAAATAATCAATTTTCTTATCATATATTCCCTTAAACGGCTAAACCCTAACTTGTCGCCGGGATTTC
Source organism: Raphanus raphanistrum x Raphanus sativus (assembly GCA_019705995.1). Taxonomy (NCBI): domain Eukaryota; kingdom Viridiplantae; phylum Streptophyta; class Magnoliopsida; order Brassicales; family Brassicaceae; genus Raphanus; species Raphanus raphanistrum x Raphanus sativus. Next base: position 14,955,699 of record CM034036.1, on the reverse strand, counting down.
GTTTAATATAATTCTGTTCACTAAAAGACTCGAAGCAAAAGAACAGTAGAGAGAGAAAGTATGAGAGAGATGAGACTCTGTGGTTGACAAACTCTTTTGCTCTCACATAGAAAGATAACTTATTTTCTTTTCTTTTTTTTTCTTTTCTTTTCAGTGGGTAGTTTTATAATATTTGGACAAAAGAGAGTTTGTCTGAAGAAAGCTAAAGAGTTTAAAGACCTTAAAGAGTTGTAATGGTTTATGTCTTTGGAGAATCCTGAAGGGTTATGAAGTGAGAGAGAGAAATAGAAAGAAAAGAGGGTAAAAAGAGAGAGAGTAGAAACATGGTGGGCTCAGGAAGTGTAGGAGGAGATAGAAGCAAAGATGCTGTAGGGATGATGGCACTACACGAAGCACTTAGAAGCGTCTGTCTTAATTCAGACTGGATTTACTCTGTTTTCTGGACCATTCGTCCCCGACCGTACACACATCTCTCTCTCTCTTTGTTCATAAATCTTTCTCTATCTATGTTTCTTTATCTTTTGTTGTTCCTCTTTCTGATTACAGGAGGGTCCGTGGTGGTAATGGATGCAAGATTGGAGATGAAAGTGGCAGCTTGTGAGTTTTGTCTCTTTCTATTTTTCCTCTGCTTTTGACAGAAACAGAGCTGCTCTGTTTCAACTCAAGATCTCTTTCTGAAACAATTTTTTCGTTTGTATGATTTTAATACTAAAGGATGTTGATGTGGGAAGATGGGTTTTGTGGAGGAGGGAGAAGTGAAGATCTTTGTCTGGAACCAGACATGGAAGGTGAAGATCTTGTCAGAAAAGCTTTCAGCAAGATGTCCATTCAGTTATATAATTATGGAGAAGGGTGGGTGCTGGGTAGGTGGTTATATAAATAATTATGGAGAAAATAATTAGATTATATAAACACAACCTAATCACTCCATAATTAGCAAAACTATGATTAAGATATATTATATTGTGAATCTTTGATATGATATCTGCAGATTGATGGGCAAAGTTGCTTCTGATAAATGTCACAAGTGGGTATTCAAAGAACCATCTGAATCTGAACCCAATCTTGCTAATTACTGGCAGAGTTCTTTTGATGCTGTATGTTTTCTCAATCTTCCACAGATCTTTTAAATCTTTTTTTATTTTTCTTGGATAAGAAGTTTATGATCTTAATGGTGACACCTTAACACTTAAGCTTTTGGTTGTTCAAAAATTTATTGCAGCTTCCTCCAGAATGGACTGACCAATTTGAATCAGGCATACAGGTCAACAGTCAAACATCCTTTTTACATGTGTTTTTCAGTTTTTTTTAATCTTCTTGATCTTACCTTAATGTTTAAATGACCAGACAATTGCTGTGATTCAAGCTGGACATGGTTTGTTACAGCTAGGTTCTTGCAAGATTGTGAGTTTTTTTTATCTTACAGTTTCATATTTTGCTTTTTGATTCTGCTATACAATCATTGTTTTACTCACTCCAGATTCCAGAAGATCTTCATTTTGTGCTGAGGATGAGGCAATTGTTTGAATCAATCGGTTATCGGTCCGGTTTTTACCTTTCTCAGCTCTTCTCTTCAAACCGAACCGGTGTGACTCCATCCTCATCCTTGGTTCCAAACCAGCAACCTCAGTCTCAGCCTTTAGGCTGGGGATCACACTCTCCATTGTTACCTTCCCCTGGTTATCAAAACCAAACACTACCTGCTTCAACAAGATTCGGTTTCCTACAAGAAAGCAATGCTCCTCCTGCTCCTCAGATGCTTCCTCCAATGGAAGAACATGAAGAAGACATCAAATGGCCCAATGGTTTATCTTTGTTCAATGCCTTGACTGGCCGTGCAGATGAAGCTAGTAGACTTCTGTTTAACCAGGATCAGAACCCGATGAATCTCGAGAACCAGAACGAGTTCTTGAGCCTTGAAAGTCATCATAGCAAGTTTAGAAGAAGCTATACATTACCAGCAAGAATGGACTCTTCCTCATCATCAACCTCGCTGGATCAGCAACCACTAGAGTTCAGGAACAACTCTGGAAGCAATGCAGGAATGTTCCCTGACGTTATGGAGACGTTCTTGAGGTGATTTGTCAAGTTTCAAGAATCAGGTTTAAAGACAGATTTTAAAAAGATAATGAAAGCTTTTAGCTTAATATGTTTAAGACTGTCCCTTTGTTTCTTTCTTACATCTCCCTCGTTGTTGTTGTTGCTGTTGCTATTGTAACATATATGTCTGCTTTTATGTCAAAACTCTTTTTAACGTTTTTTAAGATACTTTGTAACGTATCATAAGGATTGTCACATGAGAAAAGTCTGATTCTCTTGCTGTATTTGTACTTTGTATGTTGGATCTGGCCCCTAGGCATTTGGTTGTTTGCTTGGTTATTTTGGGTGGAGTAACAAAATTGGTGATTGGCAAATATGCAAAATAATATTGGTCTCATTTGGTTCATCTAGTTTTTTCATTAAATTTAGGTTAAAATGTTAGAAAATTTCAAAAATCAGGATTTTAAAAAATTCGGACAATTTTAAATATTTCAGATAAAAATATTATAGTAATTAATTTTTTAAGTATTTCACTTTATAAATAATATTTAAAATTATTTGATTGTTTTTACAACAAATTATTTGATTATTTAAATCTAAATATAATTAATATTTAATATATATAAACAAACTATATCATATAAATTTGGATATCATTAGGTTCTGATTTGTTTCATTTTTTTGTTCTAGAAATATAATGGATAAGAGCAACTCCAATGGTAGTATTTTACCATTGAGTTCTTAACTTATATATTTGTGTATGCATATATTAATTATTATTAATTGTATATTATTGATTAGATTTCCAAAAAAATTAGTATACTCTTATATACATACACAAATATATAAGTTGAGAACTCCATGATAATATATTCTCATTGAGGTTGGTCCAAGGGAGAAATCAAAACCAGAACTGAATCTTGTTTTTTTTGCACCCGGATAAAAGTGGACATGCCTAGTTGGATCAACAGAAGTTCATAACTTTACATGTATACCCCAAGCTTCTCTAACCAAAAAACCAGTGATCTTACATAAAAGAACTAACAAAAGATCCTTACAAAAGGATTTAACACTGTTGTTTAACAGACTCTACTGGGACATCTTCAAGCCAAGCAACAACCTCTTCAATCAACGGTCTCCTTCTAGGGTCATGATCAATGCATCTGCACGCAATCTCCAACATCTCCAAAACCTCTTTCTCCTCCACATCTTCCCTTATCGCCGCATCAATAAGCTCAGCTTCACGCTTCTCAGCCTTCATCTGAAACACCCTAGACACAAGATCTCTACAGCTCTTCCCTTTACACACTTCCACCGGTCTCCTCCCCGTAACAAGCTCCAAAAGCACCACACCGAAACTATAAACATCTCCTCTACACGTGGCAATCAAAGACTGGCTATACTCCGGAGGAATGTACCCCAACGTCCCCACAAGATCAGTCGTCACGTGAGTATCGTACGGCCTAAGCAACCTCGCTAACCCGAAATCCGCGAGATGAGCTTCGAAGCTCTCGTCCAACAGAATGTTAGAAGACTTCACGTCTCTGTGGATAACGTTAGGCTCACAGTCTTTATGCAAGTAAGCAAGCCCACGCGCCGCTCCTTTAGCTATCTTCAACCTCACGTCCCATCCGAGAGGAGACGTGTTCGCATCGACACCACCACGCTCGTGGAGCCAATAGTCCAAGCTTCCGTTCTCCATAAACGAGTAGATAAGCAACCTATCGTTCCCGTGCTTGCAGTATCCCTGAAGAGAGACGAGGTTCACGTGCTCCGCACGTGACAGCGCTTCGACTTCCGCTTGGAACTCACGTTCCATCTGCCCGCAGTCACCCGAAAGCCTCTTGACCGCGGCTTTCGAGCCGTCGGGTAGATTGGCCTTGTAGACGAGACCGAACCCGCCGCATCCTATGATGTTGGCTTGGCTGAAACCGTTCGTAGACTTGAGCAGATCCGCCACGCTCAGGTCTTTGCATCCACAGCTATGGAAGAGAACTATCTTTGACGACGTCATGGGAGGAGCTTTGTGAAGAACCTCGCTGTTGATGCCTTCCTCATCAAAGACATTGACTCTATCATCATCAACAGCATCATCTTTTCTCGAGAGTCTTAGTAGAATAACCGAGAGAAGAAGCGTGATCCCCACGGCAAGACTTATTGTAAGCACAACAATGCTGCTTCTCCCAAACTTTCCATTACTACCACTATGTGAAGCGCCTTTATGTGTCAACACGTTGTTACTACTCATGAGAACATCGCAAGGAGAGTCAATGGAGCGACAGAGTCCTAAGTTTCCTTCAAAGCTTGAGTGAGGGAAGCTGTAGAACTGACCACCCGATGGAATAGCCCCCGTGAGATGGTTGTAAGCGACGCTGAACCTCGACAAGAAAGTGAGGCTTTGAAAGGAGAGAGGAATGGAACCGTTGAGATGATTGTAAGAGAAATCAAGAAGCTCCAAGTTGTCGAGACTGGAGATGGAGTCAGGTATCTCTCCGGTGAAGCTGTTCCTGCTCAGATCCAGCATGTGAAGCTCTTTCAACCGTCCTATCTCGGACAAGACCGTCCCGTTGAGTCTGTTGTTGTTCAAGTAGATAGAAGGAGGGAATCTCGAGACTTGGTTGTAAGGAAGACCGTGAGAGCTCTTGTTCCTCTTCACGTAGAGAGGTATCCCTGAAGAGTCTATCATCTGAGAGTCGTTGCAGTTTAGATGGATCAGGCTCTTGAGCTCGGTTAAGGCCACAGGGATGTGTCCTGTTAACGTGTTGTTTGAGAAGTCTATGTAGAAGAGACTCTCCATCTGACCGATCCAGCTAGGGATGGTTCCGTAGAAGCGGTTCCAAGAGAGATCAAGAACCTGCAGTTTCTTGCAGCTCAACAGCCAGCTGGGAATGCGACCTCTGAGACCGCAGTTTCCGAGTGCTAAGATGGCGAGGTTGTCGAAGCCGGCGACATCTCTCGGCACTTCCTCTCGCATGAAGTTCTTCGAGAGGATGAGAGTTGAGAGGTTCCTGCAATGCTGCAGCACGTTCATGGCCTCTGATAAATCCACGAAGCTGTTGTTGGATAAGGACAGGAACAGAAGAGACTTCATGTTCTTGAACGTGTGAGGGATCTTGCCTGTGAACTCGTTTTTCGCCAAGCTCAAGATCTTCATCTTGGAGCAATAACCGAGAGAGTCAGGGAGATGTCCGGAGAAGCGATTGCTGGCGAGATCAAGAACGGCTAGATCTTGAAACAGAGTGAAGTTGAGATCAACAGGACCGGTTAACGAGTTGTTCCTGAGATCAAGAACCTTGAGTTTGGTACAGTGAGATAAGCTCGGAGGAAACTTTCCTGAGAACTCGTTGGAGCTTATGTCTATGTGTTCGAGTTGAGTGAGGTTACCAAACACATCTGGTATCACACCGGAGAACCGGTTCTCGGATATCAAGAGAGACTTGAGAGCAGTGAGGTTGCTCAGCTTCTCGCTTAACTCTCCTGATAAGTAGTTCCCAGAGACTGAGACCTGAGTAGAGTTACTGCAGCTGTACAACCCATCAAGACTCCCAACCAAACGGTTCATCGATAAATCAAGAACCTCACCGCATAGCTGAGGATGAATCTCACCTTCCAACAAGTTGTTGCTCACGTTAAGCATCACAAGACGAGGGAACGCTCCGAGTTTGGATAGGTTCCCGGTTAGTGAATTATGGCTCAGGTCAAGAGCTTGAAGCTGATGCAACTTGGAGATCTCTGAGGGCAATTCGCCTTTGAGGTGGTTATGAGAGAGATCGAGTAGTCTCAGCTCGCTCAACTCGCCTAGAGAACTTGAGACCGCACCTTCTAAACCCTTTTCAGACAAAACCAGCTTTGTGACTCGACCAGAAGCATCGCAATTGACACCACTCCACTCGCAACAAGTTGAATGGTTGAACCAAGATTGAGAAACAGACCTGTTCTTCAACGCTCCTGCGAACTCCCTGAGGGAAGATAAGTCGGTGGGATGACATGTGAGCGTAGGTTGGCTCAGGGTTGAACCAAGAAAGAAGAACATCACTAGGAGAATGATCACCATGACTTAACTAACACACAGACAAGAGTCTTCTCGTTTTTTGCTTTACTTAAGGGCTCATGAAGAAGAAGACTCACAGAGTCACATGCTCATGTCCCAAAAAGAGTAGAGCTTTGCACAACTTGTGATTGAAGCAACATTGTGATGAAAGCGAATTGAGAAGAGCAAAACGTATCTTCCTGAAACCGAATCCCAAGAAAAAAAAAGAGTTATTATGAAATCAAAGCATAAGAAGAGGAAGAAACTAAACAGACAAGACTTGTAACTAAGACTGCTCACATCCCAAGTCTTATCCAAAGACTTGTAACTTAAGCAAAGTAATACTAAACTTTTAAAACTTAAAATAATCAGTCAAAAGAGTAAAGTAATAATACCGTTAAGCAATTTTGCCAACAAAAACCCTAAATTGCAGAGCTTTCCAAGGTAAAGCAGAGACCTTTCGAGTTCACAACCGCCACTGAGACATTGAATGATCTTTTTCTTCTCTCTCAGGGAAACAATGATGATGCCAAACACTTTTTGTTTGGAGGGTTTATAGTGTGTATAGTCTGCAAGTGCAGGTCTTTTTCGTGGTGAGACAAGAACAGTCTAGAAAGTGAAACAGAGAGAAGAGCAGTTGAGGTTTAAAAGTTTGTCAATGTTTTTAATTTCAAAATTGTTTGGAGAAGACAATAGAAAGAAGATGTTTTTGAGAAGAAAAGGAGAGGAGAGTTGGTTTCGTTTTCTCAAGAACAGTGAGAGTTGCTAATTAGCTTTTGTCCGTGACAGGTCTTGTCTCCAAAGTCTTGTGTGCACTTCTCCTTAACTTTTTATTTATTTTTTTCTTTTTACAAATTATACTTGTCAATTAAAACTTTACTATTTAATTTCTGTGGACAAAATTCTGCACAACAATTTATTACATACAGCTCACAAGTTTATTTATATTTCTCTAAATAATAAACCCTCATACAGTTTAGCTGTAATTTTTTTTTCTTTGAATATTTTACTTTGGAGATAAGAGAAAATGTTATTTTAATTTACCTCCGTTGAGTAAAAAAAAAAAACATAAGTTTCTCGAAACTATCATAAGCATATGCAGACAAAATGTTGTCGTTTTGTTACAGATCTATATTTTTGGACAAATTAGTGGGAAACAAACTAAATTTTTAGTTGGAACAAAGTCAACAAAAGTATGTAGTTAGGTAAATACTTTTCTTACCGCCTTTCGTTTTCTTATATAGTTTGTCGCATTAAGGAAAATAATGGAAGAAAAAGACTAAGGTATCGTTCCGAATTAATCCGATTATCTAATGATGAAGCTAATAACTCATATTGTCAATACGTTGCCCCAAAAATCAAATACCAAAATGATTTTTCTCTAAAAAGTAAAAATTTAAGTATCGTTATCCATAATAACATAAAAAGATTCATAAGTGTAGAACCTCTAGTCATAAAAAAATATCTAAACAAATTTTAACCAGGAAAAATGTAGCAAGTGTTTCAATATATAGTAATCGAACCTCCCGTGAAAATCGTGACGCATCATGGCTATTTACGGTGCACGTGGCCCGGAGAGAGTGACCTTCCTTAGAACCTTGTGGGTTCACCGGTTCGGTTTGGACTTTCAGCCGGACGTCACGGGTTCGATGCCGTGAAAGAGGTGGAACCGTTGAGATTCTTAGAAAAGGCCAGATGCACGCGTCCCCATGTGACTTGCACATTTTTGCATTAATGATATGTTTTCTGGCCTTTTTATTTAAAAATAACTCTCTTTTTTTTCCTTAAAATCTTTCTCTATTGACAACCTACAAAAAATAGTTCTAAAATAACGATAAATAAATTGTTATGGTCTCGAAAAAGTACCTTGTGAATACATAATGGGGAAAATTCATATACAAAAGGTCCTTGATTGATGATGTGCCCACTAACTCTGTTATGCTTTTTGTGTTTAATTACATGATATTTTAAAGATAAAATTTTAAATTTTGATAGAACCATGCAGTGCAAAGTGATAATAGTATGAATATATATGAATAATAATATATAAAATATATATATATATATATGAATATATAATGAGAAAACTGGAAAGAGACTCTTTATTGTAATTATATATATGTAGAAGACTTGAAGTAATTAACCAATAGTTACGAGTAAGTTATGAACTTGGTACTTTGACAAAAATAAAGTTATGAACTTGGTACTGATAATTAATTATGATGAATAGTTTTTGTGGGTCTAGTGATACAACCGATTTTTCTTCTACAGCATTACATATATAAAGTAGAGTAATACTCTCAAATAGCACTAAATAATATCTAAAAATAGCTGACAAAATTTGTTTCTTTCAAAATAGCATATATTAAAAGGTTTTTTTAAATATATAATATTTTAAGTTTTTGATTTAGTGTTAAATGAGTACTACTATTTTGAAGAATTTTTCTTTTGAATGCTATTTTTATGGTAAATTTTAAAGGTGTACTATTTAAGAGATTTATCCTATGGAGCGTTCATTTTATATCTATATAATATTAATGTGAATTTAATTAATGTTTGGGAGAATCGAGAGTGGAGTGATGTCTTTCGATAATGAATTGTATAGTCAACTACTCACACACCGCAAATCACGTGAAGTTCTCGAACCGTACACCTATCGGCCTCCTACTTTCTTTGTTTTTCAAGTCTTCTCTACGATCGTACCTCGAATCTATCGCACTTCACCTCAGTTACTATTTTTTCATTGGTGTATGTTTAGTTTCGGTCACCCTTCTTTGTCATTCTGTTCATATTATTGAGTTATTTTTATTGTAGGACACTTTTAAGTTTTTTATTATACTTTAGGGCAGTTGTTGCTCGTAAGGTAGTTTATTAAAACCACAAGCTAACTATTTCCTAACTATGTGCATTCTTTAAACTAAATGGGTCTTACAATTTTTAATTTTATTTTTCTTATCTTTCTCTTTCTCTTTCTTTTTCTCTGTAACACAAACGTTTTCTTTTCTCACAATTCATCTCTCTTGTGCTCGTGGTTGTGATGTTTGAATTCCGCGGTGGTGGCCGTGTTTCAATTCATCTCTCTTGTGCTAATTCATCTCTCTTGTTCTCTTCAACTCATCTCTTTTGACCAAAAAAAACTCACTATTTTTGAAATCTGAATTTGAAAAACATTTTCTAAATGATAACACTACGATCTTGAAGTGTATGTAACCTATAATTAAAATGTAAAAAAATGAAAGATTATGTGAAAGAAATCAATGGCGGCTGCAAAATTGTTGCAGAAAACCCTAAAAATCTAAGGAAGACGAAGACATATTTACTAAAATGCCATTGCTTTAAAAATTGAAAAAAACATGTACACATCTATGAGTCGTACACATGGATAATAATATGTATGTACACTATTATATTAGTAATTTGTAAGCACATCTAAAGGTGTTTGTGTGTTTAACATATACTTAAAAAAGAAATTTACATGTACACATATGTTTTTGACATCGACAAAGGCTAACATGTGGACATTCTCTTTGAATGATCATGTGGACATTCACTGTGTACATATGTACATACCTAATATTGTACATGTGTACGCGATTTGTTTTTTTGTAAAAATAGACATGTGTACTTTTATTTCTTATGGTGAAAAATCAAAGAAATTTGTACATTTGTTTTACATTTACACATATGTTTGAGATACATGTTAGATGTTATGCATGTTGTAAAGTTGTGTATATGTTTGAGATATATTATTCTCGGATATTTACATGTACACATATGTTTGAGTGTTATTTTTTTGTTAGCTCAATATGTACATTGACATAAGTGTTATCTCTGTTGTGACATCACTCTTAATCATGCTTCAAACTGTTAAAACACATGAATATGCAAAAAATTATCAACATGTACACATGATATATTATCCACATGTATGTGATGAATTATATCAATGTGTACATCATTGTGATCGATATGAAGTTAATGTACATATGTACATTGTGAAGCATGTACTTTTTGACCATGAGCTGTCAAAGCAACTACACATATCTTCAAACATATATATACATTAGGATCTGAAATATAATTCTTTTTAGAGTTTTTTTACATTTTCATAGCCACTGAAAGATTTTTAAAACATGTTCTCTTTGAATGATCCATGTGGACATTCACAGTGTACATATGTACATAATCTCATATTGTACACATGTACACGTTATTTGTTTTTTTTTGTAAAAATAGACAACTGATTTCTCATATTATCTGTAGGATCCACTGATTTTTCATCTTATTTTTTTCTCAGATTTTGTTTTTTTAGTCTAGTGGTTTTATAAAATAAACACAATTCTTTAATAACTTTTGTGGTGCCTCATATCTTCTACGTACATGTGTACACATTACTGAGTGTGCACAAAATATTGGTTCAACTTTTTTACATATATTGGTTCATTTTCTAGAAAATGAACCAATATGTGTACAACTTTTTTACATATATTGGTTTATTTTCTATGTACATTTGTACGCGTTACTGAGTGTACACAAAATAACATGTCCATTTATTTTAAATATCTAATTTGTTCAAATTCCTACATGTGTACACGTCACAAAGTGTACACACATGTCGTTTGTTGTTCTTGCTCAAAAACAAAAATTGGTCTTATGTACGTGGACAATATCATACAAGTGAATCATTGTACATGATAGTAAAATTTGTGTACACATGGACATCATATTGTTGTACACATTAGTAAGCAACCACCGGTCTACTTTATGTGTACAACTTATTCACATATATTGGTTCATTTTGAATGTACACGTGTATATGTCAAATAGCGTACACAAAATAACATGTGTACATTAAATAAAGTGTACACCAACATCGGAGATGCACCTTCACAGATCTCAAAAGATAGATCGAGTGATGGAGAAAACGATTTCATAAAAAATAGTTTAAGAAAAAAAAATTAAGAATCAGATTTGAATTTTCTAATCATCTAAACAAAAAAAAAATATAAATGGCGATAAAAAAGAGAAGAAGTTGATTGGAAAAGAAAAAATTGATAAGAAAGAGAAAGTTGGGACCCACATTAGTTAGCTTATTTAGTTAGATTATAAGTAGAAAGTAGATTTGGTTTAGAAAAACTACCCTAATAGAAGAAAGTGTCTTATAATCCCCTATATATTAATCCTGGAACATTACAACATGTTTTGTAGCCACGTGTCATCACTAGGATGATTCTCAGAAATCCTTAGAAAAATATGTTGGTCCATATAAATATATATTATACTTTTTATTAAACTAATTATCATATTAATTAGTAGTCTTAAATTCTTTCCTTAAATAAAAGCTACATAAATTTATTTCCTTAAATAAAAGCTACGAAATTACCTAATATGATTAATGTATATATGATAATTAATGATTACAAATAAAAAATATTTGATAAAAAAAATTGTATCCTCTACATTTTATTTTAATTAATATTATCAAAAAAATCACTTAAACATATTTAAAAAAATAGATTTTCATATATGTTATATTTTAAATTTTTTAAAACGTCTATAAATTACCAAAAATTGTAAGATGTTATTAAGATGATATTTTTTAGAACGGAACCTGATCCGAAACGAAATATTTCGGATATCGAATATATCGAAACCAGATTTATATACTTAAATATATTAATTATTTTTAGAATTTAATATCTAAAAGAATATACAATATATATAAAATGTTATTAAGTTGTCCAAAATACTTGAAAATATTTACAAATAGTTAAAAATACATGATCAAAATAGTTAAATGATATTCAAAATACCAATACTTCAAATATCTATTAATTTCTTATCCGAATATTGAAACTAACCAAATTTTAAGTTAAGTTTAAGTATTTTAGCTTGCATTATACACATTTATATGTTATAAATAATTTTTTATTTTTATATTTTGAGAAATTTAAAGTATATATGAATTTTACTTTTTAAAAATAAAATGAGTTATCTGAGTCCAAACCCAAACCGAACCCGTAGATCCGAACCGAATCGAACCCACAAAAAATCGAAACATAACTGAACCGAACCAAATCAAACTGAACCAAATGGTATCCGAATGTCCACCCCATATCAAATGTAAAAAAAAAATCTTGATAACAAGATGCATTCTAATTGTAATATTTCAATACAACATATTTAAAAAAACTCACCCCGCACATAGCGCGGGTTATCATCTAGTGTAATATTAAACTAGAAAACTGACCTCTAATGTAAATGTTTCCATATTATTTGCCTGGTGCACTTAACTAGTCAACCTGTACCTATTTTGCATAGCTATATAATCTAGTTTTGGCTAATATTATTACAAAGACTTCAGAGACATACACAACTATAAACAGAATGCATGTATCTCTAAAATCGTATAACTTGAGATTTATATTTTCCTGTCGTAGAAGAACACAAAGACCCGTATTCAGAAAACAGAAAAGGATGCAAAGCTTGTCTCATCTTTTCAACGTGTCAATTAGATCCCATCTTGTGTCTCAATTGACTGTGTTCGGTGTTCCAAATTGAATAACTATTGAGAAACCAACATTATACAAACATTTTTGGAAAAGTAAGTACATTTGTCTTATTTCCTACCATTAACAAGTACTTCCTCTGTTTTATTTTATTTGTCGTATTCTAAACTTATGCATACATATTAATAAAACATGTAATTTTATATATTTTTAAAATAAAAATACAATTACCTAAACACCTAACCATATTTTAACCAATAGAAAAATAGACAGAAAAATCTTATTAATAAATTTTACATTGAAATTTGAAAACGACACTTATTTTGAAACAAAAATTTTTCTCTAGAACGAAAACTAATCTGAAACGGAGGGAGTATAAATATTGGGTTGGTATTACATTATCATCGTTTATATAAAAAAACTTTCTACCTTCTTAAACATAAATATTCTACATTCTTTTTTCCGTTTTTTTGTTATATAGTAAAGAGACTTTTAGGTATGTTCTACATTTGTTTCTTTGTCAGTAAAGAGACTTAGGTGATTAGGTCTGTAATCCCTGCCGGATCAGCTTTAGTCTAGTGTTGGCCTGGGCATCCGGGTCTTCGGGTCGGGTTCGGGTCGGGTTTTGTCGGGTCCGGGTCTTTCGGGTCCTCGGAATTTAGATCCATATGGGTATTTATAATTTTCGGGTCGGTTCCGGGTCGGGTCTTGTCGGGTCCGGGTCGGTTCGGGTCTAGAATTTCAGTACCCGTAAAACACCTATAATATTCGGGTATTGTTCGGATCCGGGTCGGTTCGGATATATAAAACCCCAAAAAACTCGAAATACCCAAACTGGACCCGAAAACTCGAAAAATACCAAAAAAACCGTAAAAGTACCTGAATATTTACCTAAAATCAGACCTAAAAACTCAAAAAATATCTGAATACCCAAATTATATTTTCTGAAAATCTAAAATTACACTCGAAATTTGAAACTATACCTGAAAATACGAACCTAAAACTTAAAAAAAGATTAGAAATACCAAAAATATACCCAATCACCCAAATATACCTAATATATAAAATAAATCTTGGGTATTTCGGGTACCCGATCGGGTCTCGGTTCGGGTCCGGGTCTTACCCGAGACCCGCGGATCCAAAATAAAAAGACCCATATGAATACTTATAATTTTTCGGGTCGATTCCGGGTCGTGTATTTTCGGGTCGGTTCCGGGTCGGGTCCTCGGGTCCGGGTAAAATGCCCAGGCCTAGTCTAGTGGCTAAGTGGCATCCAAGACACCAGGATTCAATTCCACCTTCAAAGGTTTCTGGATGTGAAATTTCCCCAGGTGGCAAAAAAAAAAAGAAAAAAAAAGGTCCGTAATCCCTTCACAACCTCGGTCCTCGAACGTAGCATGTTAAATGTGCTCCCTCCTCAGCAGCGATACTCGAACACGAGATCTTAAGAGGTACTTCCTTTGGAAGGTTTCTAGTAACTCAGAAGAGCTACTAATGCGATAAATATTTATGTGAACTTGTGAAGTATGTTACACTGTTTACAACAAATAAATCTACCAGTAAGCATGTAATAAGCTACCGCAGCATATGAAACCAAGATGACTCCATCCACAATGGTATATGTTTAGAAGTTTCTATAAGGAATCTTACATGGAAAAAGAAAATTTTACTCTTTGTTAATTGACGGAATATAAATCCATAAACCTGAGAAAATACTGTAGAATTCAACTTCGTCATTATAGTTAACGATTTGAACCACTGAGATCATTAGATGAAACTCCTGCTATAGCTGACATCTACCTCTGAATAAGAAAACTTAAATCATAACAAAATCCTTGGATAAATAAATCTGAGGGTAGCCTGATCCTTTATCATGATACTAATGGGTTAATCCAGGATCGTGATGTATGAAACCATAAAGATACCATGATTCTTAGCACATACCCTAAGCCCAGCCCACATTGCTGTGCAATACAAAATTAGATATCAAATATCCAAAAACATCTAAACGGTGTATAAAATGCGATTTTGAGTATCATTATCATAAGGTAGTGCAATTGATTAATAATTTACTAGATTTAGCAGAGAAATCCTTCGCAAGGTCCCACACAAAAAAATAAAATAAAAGAGTAGGGCGGCCATCCACTTGGTTTGAAAGAGACTGAAGTGGAATCCAACCATATGTCACAAAGATCCAAGATAATATATGAACTACTTTCTTCAAATTATAATAATGATCGTTACTGTTTTCTCCAACATTTCATAATCATTCTTAAAGTAGTCATTATGCATGTGCATGAATATACGAAAAAGAACCGACTGTTTTCTCCACATGACATTGTCATTCCCTTACGTTTTCTTCCTTACATCAAACGATAATCGAATTTTACGTTTCTGTATTATACAACATCGAGTGTAGAACGGGCCTTATAATCAAATGGTAAACATCAAGCGATAATCGAATTCCATGTTTCTGTGTTATACAACATCGAGTGTAAAAGGAACCTTGTGGTCAAGTGGTATTAGATGAACATGGGACGTAAACAAGTTCCAAAACTTTTATCGTCTTGTTATACGAAACTAAGTCACATTCCGTTTACTTAATTTGAATATAGATCCATTTTTTATGAACCATCTGAACACCACAGAAAAGAAGTCCATCCGCAAACTTATAATTCTCTTAAATTCAATCAGATTCAAAAAAATCCATATGGTTGGCCACTTGTTCCTAAATATGATTTGCTCTACACCAAAACGGAGTTCAAAAACTATAATATCAATGATCGTGCGTGTGAATAAGTGAGAAAGCTATTAAAGAGTTATTTGATTTAGTTGTCACTAAATTCTGAAAGAAACTGGCCACCTTCAGGACTCGGGACACTGTCACTCCAGCCGAGCTTAGGGGACATGATTGAAAATAAAAAGATAATTGGTTGGAGTGGGACCAAGGAAAGTATCATTATTAGACGAGAAGAAAAGGACAAAATTGTTAGAGAAATGTCAAAAAAGCACAGTAACAAGTGACTAGAAAGGCCCAATCAGTGCTCTACTTTCATTAAAGCTTTAGTTCTTAGGTAAGGAATGTAGAATGTGTGTGTGAGATTGTAAGATAGAGAGAAGGTGATAAGTGAGAGAGAGAGAAAAATGAAGTTCTTGTTCCAGTGTCCATGCTGCTCTTGCTTCTGCTTCATGAAACCAAAGCAGGGTAAACCAAAAGCTGTAGATTCAAAACCAAAGGAAGAGAAGAAAAAAGAGGAGAAGAAGCCTGAGAAGAAAGAAGAAAAGAAAGAAGAGAAGAAAGAAGAGAAGAAAGAAACCAAAGCAGAGAAGGCCGAGTGAAAGCTCTACTCTCAAGAAAACGTAATTGATTATCCAGTTTTATTTTAATTTCGATGCTATGTGATGCTTGAGTAACTTGTAATTTTTCTTGATTAATAAATTGTCTTTTTTTTGCCAATATGGTTTATCTCTATTTTATCAGTGATGCTCGTTTGATATGTGTACTCTTATGAATTCGTGAAAGCTATGATTATTGTTTCAACGTGATTATGCTTTAATTTTATAAAAATCCACTTATGATTAGATTTGAGGGTTTGAGTTTATATGATTCGTAATGTATTTGATATTCTCAGTTTCGGATTTGATAATTTTGTTCTAACAAGTTTATGAATGAAAACTATTAAACGAATCAAATCTGAGTCTAAAACTCTTATCGGTCTAGGCGTGCAATAATTTATTACAACAGAATTCCGTTTCAATGAAATCAACTCAAGCTCTTGTAATCTTTTTGTTTGTCACGATCTCAAAAGCTCGTGTAATCTAATTTCCTTAGCAAAATGGCATTGTAAGAAGGTAATCAAGGTTGCAGTTATTTTGGATGACACCTTCTCTTATGGAATACAGAAATGTTTAGTTCTCAAAAGAAGGGGCATCTAAAGCTTCTTTCCATTCTAATAAAGCAGTTATAGGTTCAATCTATCTTGCTAAGGATTTGCTCACATAATTCACTTCTTATCTCGTTGATAGTAGTCATCCAAAATTGATAAAAATCGATTGTATGTGTTTCAATTCATGACCACAGTGGTGTTGGAAAGCGATCCATGCATCTGTTTCCTTAGTCCGAATACAGAAAATTCCTAATTATATATTTTATCAATTACCTTATCACTGAAAATGATGGTCTTTCTTAAAAGACAAATGCTTTTGCGTTTGTGCTTTTTCCGTTTGTGCTGACAGAAATTCAAAAATGCAGATTTGCGTTTGTGTTGACAAAAATTCAAAAGAAAATTTCATTAAGTAGAAAAGTGAGTTTAGTATATTATTTACAAAATCAACACTTTAATATTATTAGATTATATGCTAATACTAATATAAAATTTTAAATAAATAGCAAATGATTTTAATGATTAATATTTATGTTGTAAATAAAGTTATCCTATAATTTATTTTATAATATTATAAAATATCAATCTATTATTAAAACGTATTGAAAGATAAACTTAATATTTATAATAAAAACTAATAAATTTTAGTTATTTTCACATTTTGAAATAATTATTTTAATTATCGATATTTATTTTTTATAATAAAGTGAATATCATATAAAACATTTTGATCAATTAAACATGTATTTTATCATTCTATAAATTTTAAAATTTTCTGCGATTTAATTATTTTTTACAGTTTAACTATTTTCCGTAATTAATCGATGGCTACCGATCCAAACCTTAATCACTCCATATTTTGGATCGTGAGTACTGACTTAAAATATGTTGATTTGACTCTATTCATTAGAAATAATCGCGCAAAGTGATGTGATCATATAACCATGTAATCAGAAAATTATCAAAAATAAAAAACTTACAATACAGACTATAGAATGAAATAAGCTTTTTGCGATTATATAATCCAATTGGAGTTTTGCGGTAGAAAGAATCAGTGTAGGTAGTTCTCTGCAGTGTTTGTGATAATCAGATCAACATGTTATTGATTCACTATGAATTGTTTGCAGTAGAAAAGAAAGATTTCCTATCAAACCTTCACTATGACTTGTTTGCTAAGTGTTAGGATTAAAGTGTTAGTCTACATGTTAACATAGTGTGTGCAAGTCTTTACATTATCTTCCAGTTCTTAACGAATATTTTGTTATAGAAAAGTTTCACCTTAAGAGCATTAGCTAGCTACATTATAATTTGAACGACTTTTTCTATCTATATATAAAGATATCGAATTATACAATCTTTTAAAAAATTCAAACAAGAACGATCTTCATATTTTTTTTTCAAATTTTCACATTTGTTTGGTTGGTAAATACCTTTTGGTTTACTATAAACAAAAATTTCAGTGACTGACAAAAGTTTTTATCTTTTTAGGCTAGGATGTTGGTTTGAGTTGAAAATTATGATATTTTCTTTGGTAGGTAAAAAATAATGATATATGACACTGAAACATATATTATAATATGTCAAGTGAACGACCATATATTATGAATTCAATCCAATAAACCAAATTAAGTGCGACTGACAAAGTTAATATGATTTTGAATTTGGAAGTATTGAACCAAACTGAAACTAGCATATATAGTGATTGTGACAAAAAGAATCCTTAAATCCTATAAAAATCTGGTTTGATTTATCTTATTACTAGTTTGATTTATCTTATATATGCTGGTTTAATTTATCTTATTACTGGTTTTTACGAGTACGAATAAAAATAATCGCTCAAAGTGATATGAAATTTTTCATTAAAAGATAAATCAAACCAGTAATGAGATATAGCTGATCAAAATATTGCAAACAGAGTTTTTCAGTAAATCTGAAAAAGAAAATAGAAACACAATCCAATTTAGCAAGAGCTCAATCAAAACTATACATAGCTACATAATTGTTTACAGTTTCTTCATAGGTATTTATCTCTCTTAACTGTTCGGTTATTGTTGCTTCGCACACAAAAGAAAACAATCAAAAACGTTATTGGGCTTTTCTTGTTCGAACTCAACTTGGACTTCCAACGAGCCACACCTTTCCAAGATAATCAAATGTTAAGAGTAGCCTCCAATTCGGATTCTTCTAGTTACAGATTTGAAAAGTCAAGACCCACTTCGGTATTCAAGTTCAACTTATCTAGTCAGTCAACCACACGGTAATGAATATCTTTAATCAGAAGTAAATAACAAAAGTTATGGTAAATGATATACGATGAGTCAATCCTCACACATAAATGCCTCCTAATCATCTCTGTCAATGTTCAAAACCAAATACTTTATTACCTTAACAAAAATATTCCCTTCTATTAAAGCAAAGAAGTAATCTGTCATATCTACATTTTCCATGTTTGTAAGATTCTCCTTTGAGTCTCCTAAACTTCTAGTACTATATAACAATACTCATCCCCCCAGGAATCAGAGACGCACAAAACCCTAATCTCAGATCTCGCCACTTCTCTAAAAACCATGGTGGCCATCATGAAAAGTCTCTGTCTTTCTTTCATCGTCTTGGCGTCTTGTGCGACCCTCTTCTCAGTTGCTGATGCAAATAGTTTTAAAGTCGGTGGTGACGGCGCTTGGGTCGTAAATCCACGTGGGAATTACAATACTTGGGCTGCAAGTAGCCGTTTCCAAGTCAATGACACACTCTGTAAGATTATTTCTTTTGCTAAGGTTTTATATTACGAGTTTTTATACATGTTATTGTGACAAAAAATCTTAAACTATACTTGTGTGATTATGACAAAATCTTATATATATGATTAAAATATTAGACTATATTTAAAATTCTTATATATATGTGTGTGTGTGTGTGTGATTGTGACAAAATATCTCCTAAAATCCTAAAAAATCATAAAATCTTGTGTAGATTTTAAGTATGCCAAGGAATCAGACTCGGTGCTACACGTGACGCAAGCAGATTACGACGCATGCAACGTTAAGAATCCGATAGAGAAGTTTGATAGTGGTGAAACCGAGGTTGCTCTTAGCCGATCTGGTCCTTTTTTTTTCATCAGTGGTAATCAAGAGCACTGCACCAAGGGACAGAAGTTGATAGTCTTTGTCCTCGGCATCAAAAATCAACCCAAGGTCCCCGTTTCTCCGGCGAAAGCTCCGTCCCCCGCACAGCCACCGAAAGCTCATTCCCCTGTTTCTCCGGTTGCACCGTCCAAAGCTCCGTCAACAGTTCAGCCGCCTAAATCCCATTCCCCTGTTTCTCCAGTTGCACCGGTGAAGGCTCCGTGGACAGCTCCGGCGAAGGCTCCGTGGAAAGCTCCGGCGAAGGCTCCGTGGACATCTCAGCCTCCGAAAGCTCATTCCCCTGTTTCTCCGGCGAAAGCTCCGTGGACAGCTCAGCCTCCAAAAGCTCATTCTCCTGGTTCTCCGGCGAAGGCTCCGTGGACAGCTCAGCCTCCAAAAGCTCATTCTCCTGTTTCTCCGGCGAAAGCTCCGTGGACAGCTCAACCTCCAAAAGTATTAAAGCCCACACCAAGGCCCATCTTATGATCTAATATGAAGTGTTTGGTAACCATGTAATTAGGGTTATAGACTCATATATATATGTCGTTATCTGTTCTTAAGATGTAACTTTGGCTGCTGTAATTGCAGCCTCTTTCAAACTCTGTTTCATGAATCAATCGATCTATTTTAGTTCTTGGTGACAACTCTAAGTTTATCTCTTCCTTTTATGTTTCTTGCACAATAAAGCTTTATAAGCTATTTCATTTTCTATCTTTCAATAAAACTCTTATGAGCTCAATCTTTCTAGTTTCATAAACATTCACATGGTATCAGAGCTTCAGTCGGTTCATGGGTATTATTCCTCTTTCAGAGCTTCTACTAAACTTGTCAAGTCAGCTTCCTTATCAGTTTTGGTAGAGTTTCTTTCCTGAACTCGAAATCCAAAGAAAGGTTGAGACTTTCTTGCGTTTTCAAGCCCTCTTTCTTCACAGACGGTTCATGGGGTTATTCTGTTCATCTTCAAGCCTTAGTTTGCTCTGTCTGAGCAAATCCAGTCATGTTTTCTTGAAGTCTTTTCGGCAGTGACCAAGACAGAGAAGAAGCTCGCCTGGTAAAACAAAGTTGGTGTTTTGGTGAAGCTGGACACGCTGTCTGAAGAGGATAATGACTTTTCAAACAGAACTAGTAGTTTCTCCAAGTCACATGTCATGTTTCTTCTCACGGTAATATCTCTGTTCTTTCATGTGAGGATGAAAATAGATAGCTTCAGAACTGGAAACATATCGCTGGCTAGGTAGTTGCAATAGCATAGTGTTGGGTTTGAGAATAATGGCAGCAAGTTTCTATTTTGATGAGTGCACACAAGATGTTTGGTTAAATGTCCAAAAGAAAAAAAAAAAGACTGTGAAAGTGAAGAGCTTTTGGTGGCAGATGGATAAGAAATAGAGAGTTGAGGTTTAGGCTCTTGTAGGATGATTTTTCTTTGGCCGTGAGATAGCTTAGTCCAGTTAGGAGGATTAAAAAAAAAAAAATCCCCAACTTGTTGTGAGACAAATAGGTCAAAAGAACCTGAAGATGTTCTCACACTTACGTCTATTCTCCAAGCTGAATATTCATCTACCTACTTCCTATAGACCTTCAACTCGCCATGTCTCCTTCAAAACCATCTTCATGTGCATTCAAACTCAGCAGCTTCGTGTTCACCCGCTGCTCAGTTTGCGGGGGAGTATTAAAGCCCACACCAAGGCCCATCTTATGATCTAATATGAAGTGTTTGGTAACCATGTAATTAGGGTTATAGACTCATATATATATGTCGTTATCTGTTCTTAAGATGTAACTTTGGCTGCTGTAATTGCAGCCTCTTTCAAACTCTGTTTCATGAATCAATCGATCTATTTTAGTTCTTGGTGACAACTCTAAGTTTATCTCTTCCTTTTATGTTTCTTGCACAATAAAGCTTTATAAGCTATTTCATTTTCTATCTTTCAATAAAACTCTTATGAGCTCAATCTTTCTAGTTTCATAAACATTCACAAAAAGCTCATTCCCCTGTTTCTCCAGTTGCACCGGCGAAAGCTCCGTCAGCATCTCCGTCCAAAGCTCCAGCAACGTCCCCAGCCACGCATCTTACGCCATCAAAATCTCCGTCGCCGTCATCAAACTCTCCGCCGTCGCCAAAGTCTCCATCCCCTGCTGCCCCAACAAAGCCGTCTGCATCTCACCCAGCGAAACCTCCGACGTCCCCACCAGCTACTCCAGCAGATTCGGCGCCAACTCCTTCTGAATCTACTCCACCCTCAGATCACAACATGGCGCCGGCGCCAAGTCCCAAAAGTGCAGCAACCGTTGTGACCGTTACTTCGGTTATGTCTACACTGTTCGGTGTGGCTTTTACCGTTTTTATGTTCGCTTAAGTTCTTTTTTTTTGAACTGGTCATTTGCTTTTTACATTTCTTTGTTCTGTTGCTGAGTTTTTATTATATGTTCTGAGTGTCTTTTTATTCGCATTATTGAACTATCTGTTGTTATTAATATCGCTGTCTTTGTTCTTAGCATTTCATTCTACATTTATTTATCCGACTTGTGTGAATTGTTCTCGCAGAATGTTATAAATACTAGAATTTCAACCCCTATGAACCAATGACTGAATAAAAAGCTGACTTGTGATTTATTGAGAAACTAGATGTTTTCCTGCATCATGTGCAGTAAAAAAAATTTAAAATATTTTTTAATAGATAAATATAAATTATATTTAATTTTTTATTAATATTATAAATTTCCTTTTTCTTATCAATATTTTAATATAAATTTGATTTAGGACCTGACTGGTGTAACCGCAGCGGTTGCGGTTGCGGTTGCGGGAGTTTGCGGATACGGGTGGTTGCGGTTTTAAGCGTTTTCTAGAGATTTGTACGACTGGTACAACTGTTAGAAATTGTTGCGTTTGCGGGACTCTTATGACTGGTAAACTACCAAACGCAACATCTGTTAAATAATAATTTAAAAATATTTACATTTTATGTAATTATAAAAATATTAAAAATCATAATAATATGATAAATATAAAATTTATATTTATAAAATCATATTATTCAATTTTAAAAATCTATAGAAAATATTTTAGTTTTGAATTTTTATAATATAAATTGAAATATAATATGAATACATTTTACAATTTCTATTATTTCAATTGAAAATTTTTATTGGATATTTTTAGTATTATTTTTATTTATTCTGTTTTTAAAGAAAAAAATTTATCTTCCCGCAACCGCAAACGCTAGCTGGAACCAGCTTTTGATTTTATGAGGTTCGGAGCGGTTTGAAGCGATTTGTAGCGTTTTCTATGATTGTTTTGAAACGTCAACAACCGCTATGAACCGTAAAAGCTGCGTTTGCGGGTGGTAGCGGGAAAACCAGTCAGCACCTTAACTGAACATTAAAATTAAGATAAAAACAATTTTGTTTATTTTGAAATATATTTAACAATGTTCATGTATATATTTAAAATTATAATCTTAGGTAGATTTTTCTATCTATTTATTTTAATTAAATATATTAAATAAATATGTAAAATTGCATAATTGTCAAAAATTAAAATTAAACAATATATAGAAAATCTGTAGATATATATATATATAAGAAACTAATGATTTTACCATTTAATTTGATTTTATGATTTATTTTTTATAATTTTCTAAAAATATGTATATATTTTTGAAATATTTCTAATTTAAATGATATTTCGAAATTTGAAATGCCATAATTGAATATATTTATTTTAATGATGATTTATGAGTTATTATCATATTTTTAAAAAGTCTGAAAATATAAATCGACAATAAATGTAATATATGAGTTATTACCATATTTTGAAAAATTTACCAAAAATATAAATAACATTAAATATAATTGTCCATGTCATATTAATCTATAAGACATGTCATCAGTTTTAGTAGCCATGTCATATTATTTTTGTGAAAATGATTGTAGAGAAGACATGTGGCAAAATCACTTCTAAGATATAGTCTAGGGGATTTATGACATTTAGTAGAGATCTTTTGATTAGTTAGTAATTAATGTGCACATTCAAATACAAAAAGTTTTTTCAATTCAAGCAAAATAATGAATTTCGGTCTATAAAGTCATGTGTCGCTTTGGAAAGAAAGATTCGTAATTATCTTCTAATCATGGTGACTAACAAGTATCTAGGGGATATACAGAAGTTCTAATATTATGGGCTTTTACTGAAATGGCCCACAAAAAAAAAAGAACAAGGAAAATGCTTTTTGCTTATGAAAAAACCTTTTAAAAATCTTAGTGGGGGTTATTGGTTCTAGTATTTCAGTAGATTTAAAAAAAAAATTGAATTTAGAAATAATTGACAAATTCCTTGATTTCAAAATCAAGCAAACAGATTTCAAAATCAATGATATAAATTTTAAAATCAAAATAAATGGATTATTATAAATTTATGAAATGGATTTAAAAGTATAGTTCTGATTGCGTTGGGATCTAATTTATCATCTTCATGCGATATATATATATATATATATATATATATATACTTCTTCTGAAGTTTTTCGATGTCCAAGATTTCTGCTTCATATTTGATAATGTATGTGTGCTCATAAAGTGATAAACACAAGCATCAACATTCTAGCAGGTCTTAAAATAGTGAGGAAACATTTCAGAAAAAAAAACAAATCTTCTTCGTCAACAATGGCTCTGTGTCTACAGCAACAACATTTTTTTCCTTTTTTCTGCTAAAAACAGCAACAACAGTTACAATGGTGTTTGAGGCACATAGACACGACGACCTTCTTCTGTAACAACAAAATAACATGCCATTCTACACAACAATATGATAACTAATAACACAGCTTCGTTTGCATGTATTATACAAAGTTTGTATGTACTATGCAATACGTTTGTATGTGAGACGTGTCTTTTGAAAATGAATAAAAAGACATAATAACGAGGTTTGTATTAACCGCCTTTATTAGGGCACAAAAATATAAAGAATCGGGAAAAACAACAATTATGCAAATCCAATCAAAATAACAAGGTTTAACTTGATATTTGTTCCTTTGTATTTTACTCTTAAAAATACTCATCAATCCACTCAAATCAAAATTAAAATCAAATCCTCAAATAAATCATTAATATTGAATAACACTTGATTCTAAAATCTGTTTTAAAATTATAGAACCAATAACAACATATTTAAAATTAGATTTTAAAATGATAGAACCAATAACACTTGATTTAAGTTGGATTTTCAAATCTATTAAAATACCTAAACCAATAACACCCCCTTAAGAAGAAAACTACTAATAAAGAGAGAAAAAGGAATCAATCATACTCTGTTGGGAAAAGCAGCAGGCAAGAGAAAGGGGCTAAGCGAGATCGGTTTTCAAATCTCTCATTGCTTTGCTAATCAATGGCCGGGTATCCGCAGGCGTATCTGGAGGGTAAAGAGGTGAAGGAGACAAGTTCGCTAGTAACCGAGCTGTGCCGTCACTTCTACACACAAGGTTGGGTATCAGGAACAGGAGGTAGCATCACCATCAAGGTTCACGATGCTTCTATCCCCAAACCCGACCAACTCATCGTCATGTCTCCTTCAGGTTGCTCTTGATTGGAATGATTTGTCCGAACTTATATGCTGTCTGTCTTATTTATTATGCTGTGATCATGTTCTGTAATTATCCTTCTTTGGACAGTTGTTTTGTGTTAAGTAGTGTTCTTGGTTTGTACATTTGATTCCATTTTGTGTGTTATGTGTGTTGAAGGTGTTCAAAAGGAGAGGATGCAACCTGAGGATATGTACATCTTATCTCCTAATGGTTCCATTTTATCTGCACCTTCTCCTAAGCCTTACCCTAATAAGCTCCCCAAGTGTACTGATTGTGCTCCTCTTTTCATGAAGGTTTGCTTTCCTTTTTTTTTTTACCTTTCTGTGTGGTCTGTTGGTGAATGGTAATTGATATTTCTACTTAATCGTGTGGTAGTTTCTTTGCCCTACCAAATGTTTATTGTTCTGTTTTTATGAATTTTCAATTTCATTTTATATGTCCAATCTCTAGCAACAGTGAGATAATTTTGACTCTATTAAAAAACGTCATAGCATTGACTTTGTTATAGTTTCAAACGCCTGGTGAAGAGATCTTACGAGGTACTGTTTAAAGTTGTGGTCTGCGTGCAGGCTTATGAGATGCGAAATGCTGGAGCTGTTATTCATAGCCATGGCATGGAATCTTGTCTTGTCACAATGCTTAATCCACATGCCAAAGAATTTCGTGTAAAGCCTCCCATCTTAGACAGAAGTTTAGAAGTTCCTTGAATATATATATATGTTAAAACCTTGGGTTCGTAATGTGTCCTTCAATATCTGAGATGTCGCAGATAACTCACATGGAGATGATCAAAGGGATTCAAGGTCACGGATACTATGACGAGCTCGTTGTCCCAATCATAGAGAACACTGCTTATGAGAATGAACTCACTGATTCACTCACCAAAGCTGTATGTCTATATATATATATATATATATATTATTGAGGAAGCTTGAATATGCAAATAAAAGAAGAAGTTCTGACATATATGGCTCGCTCCCATTTTCAGATAGAAGCCTATCCAAAAGCAACAGCAGTGTTGGTACGCAATCACGGAGTTTACATTTGGGGTGATTCCTGGATCCATGCTAAGACTCAGGTTTCTGCAAGTCACTTCTGTTTTTTCTTTTTTTTTTTAATGTTTCATTCACATATCATTTGCTATATAAAAACTTGTATGCTTTGGTTCCAGGCTGAATGTTACCATTATCTGTTCGATGCTGCCATCAAGCTTCATCAACTGGGTCTGGATTCTGCTACCCCAGACCACGGGCCTATTCGAAGACCCATCCTCTCACAAAACCAAACTGAATCACCTCGGGTAAAAAGTCAATGGTTTCTATCTTCTTACATGTTTCATCCTGTAGTCAAGGATCCACAAAATTTTGTTTTAGTTAATCTCTTTTTTCTTTTTTCGGTTGCACAGCGATACATTGTCCTAGACATTGAAGGGACAACAACACCCATAACATTCGTCACAGACGTTCTCTTTCCCTATGCTCGTGAGAACGTTGGGAAGCATTTGAGTTTGACGTACGAGACAGCAGAAACCCAAGAGGATATTAAGTTGTTGCGGTCTCAGGTAATAA
This sequence comes from Raphanus raphanistrum x Raphanus sativus, assembly GCA_019705995.1. Lineage (NCBI taxonomy): Eukaryota > Viridiplantae > Streptophyta > Magnoliopsida > Brassicales > Brassicaceae > Raphanus > Raphanus raphanistrum x Raphanus sativus. Next base: position 14,928,967 of record CM034036.1, on the reverse strand, counting down.
CGAATTTTCTTTTTATTGTCTTATCCTCATCCCTTGTCATAAACAAGTGACCAAAGTTTGTCTCTGGTATATGGTGCAGGTGGAGGAAGATTTGAGACAAGGTGTAAACGGTGCTGTTCCTGTACCTCATGCTGATGAAGGAAAAGACGAGGTCATTGCAGCTATGGTCTTTAATGTAGAGGCAATGATAAAAGCTGATAGAAAGATCACTGCTTTAAAGGAATTGCAAGTGAGGAAACAAAACAAGATTTTCCAACTTCTTATGTTTTGTTTTGTTGATTTTGATAATGTCTGATTTGGGTTGCAGGGTCACATATGGCGAACAGGTTTCCAGCGTAATGAACTGAAGTCTGTCGTTTTCGAAGACGTAGCAGGCGCCTTAGAGAAATGGCATACGACAGGAACTAAGGTCTGTTCATGTAAGCTTTTAGGTGAAATGGCGTTTTTGTTTTTTTTTTGTTCGCATGTCTAACATGTTGATGTGAATAGGTTTACATATATTCTAGTGGTAGTAGATTAGCTCAAAGGCTTCTCTTTGGGAACACAAGCTATGGAGATCTGAGGAAGTATTTATCTGGCTTTTTCGACACTACAATCGGGTAATATAAAAAGAGTCCATCGCTTCCATTTTCAATAGAAGATGATTATCCATAGTCTCATACGTTTTCTTGGCTGCAGAAACAAGAAAGAAAGCAGGAGTTACAAGGAGATTACAGAAACATTGGGAGTGGATGATCCTTCAGAGATTCTTTTTGTGACAGATGTTTACCAAGAAGCTACTGCTGCAAAAGCCGCAGGTAATAAACACATGCACAAAACTCTATCTCTAGATACTATTTTACTTGTGAAACTGGTTAGAGATTCTGATGACTTTTTCTTTTTGCGGTTGTGAAAAGGTCTGGAGGCGATTATATCGATTAGACCTGGAAACGCTTCCCTACCAGAGAATCACGGGTTCAAGACTGTCACATCATTCTCCCAAATCTAGAGATTCCTCTATGTGTTGTTTCCTATTGGTGTTGTACTTGAATATGATCACAGTTACCAAATAAATGGACTTTGATAATAAATATATATGTAGAGCTCGACGAAGCTCGACTCTGATTTATCAGTGAATTCAGTAAAGTTTGGTTCATGCATGTGAGGTATGAAGTGGGCAAAACGTTGGGGCAACAATTCTATAATTATGTATAATATAAATATTATATATTTTCTAAGAATAGAACAGATAGAACAAAATAAGTACATAATAGGAATGTAATTCTTGAAGTTCCATTTAGGACAAACAAAACTATTAATTTACATTATATAGTATGATAGGAATGTGCATATTATAAGTATATAATGCATATGCTTTTCAATAAGCTATATCTTATGTGTTAGTTTATATATAGTCCTTCACAATTAATTATGTCTTCTAAATAATATTGTTAATTTTTTATATCTATCATTTTAGTCTGTATAACTTGTACATTACATTAATGTTTTAGATGTAAATATTGATTTACTTCATAACTGATATATAACTATTAAATAAATTAATATATTAATTTAAAATTCATTAATTGATCATATATTAAAAGGCTACAGAAATAATTATATTGAGTAATTTGGTATTTTACTTGTAAATAATGACTGAATGTAAGTTTTTCAGTTATTAATTATTATAACATAGTGTTTTATTAATCAATATTGTCACTAATATTACTTTAATGTATGTTTTATTATAATATAAAAGTTTGGATAACTTTAATCAATTTTGATAACTTTAATCAGTTTTGATTAATATCGAAGACTAAAATGCAAAAATAGATATTTTTAAGGTTAGATTTAAGAGTTCCTTAAATTTGAGGTTCTTCTAATTTTAAAAATAAGGTTGTTCATGGAGATGATTTTTTTAAAAAAATCCTAGTATATCTAAATGGAATAACAAGTTATTCTTTTAAAATTTCGGTTTTCAAAATTTGTGTTTGTTGTTTATGTTTAAGCAGAGATGAGTTGAGTGAAATACTTTCGTATACCGATTACAACTGGTTGCCACTATCCAGCTTCAATGAAAGAAGCTAATCAGACTTCAAATGGTGTAGCGAAAGAAATGCAGCACATCTTCATATGTTTCAGAAAAACAAAATTGACACATATAACTCCCATTTTCAGATAGAAGCCTATCCAAAAGCAATAGCAGTGTTGGTACGCAATCACGGAGTTTACATTTGGGATGATTCCTGGATCCATGCTAAGACTAGGTTTGTGCAAGTCACTTCTACTAAAGTTGATAAACCAACAATAATTATATATAGTTTTGTCATGTTACATTCATATATCATTTTTAACGAAATTTCAAATTTATCGATTATTGTAAAAGAATATATATACAAGATGTAAGACTTTTCTAGTTTAAATAATAAAACCAAAACCAAAATTTTAAATATATTTATCTGCTTTTATAAATACAATATTTTCATTATATTTTACTTACAACTTTAAACAGCTATCATTCTACTTATCTTTTCTTTTCTTTTCTTTTTTTACCTTTGTCATATAATTTTTACATTTACTTAAATTATTATATTTATACAATGTGTGTTTTAATTAAAATATATATAATGTAAATATATAGTATTGTAGTTTAAATATGTATACTAACTGAAAGAGATGTATTTCTTTAATTGCTAATGTTTTTCATATTTTGATTTTAAAATTACAGTAACATAATTTTAGTGTAATATTTATTGCTCTTTACGTATTGTATTTATATATTATGTGTTTTTAATTTTTATTGTAATTTTTCTTATTTAAATATATAATTTACTTAATTTGAACTGTTTTACGTTTCAAAATTGTAATAAACTATTTGATTTATTTGATCTGTATTTCTTCCGTGTGATTTGCTTGATTTACATTTATTCCTTCTGATCTGAATAATCTACTTAATTTGCGCTATATGAACTGATTTTACCAATTAGAAACCTGAGAGAGACTACAAAAAGTAACACAAGAGATCTCTAAGACAATAAAACCATTAAACGGACATTTGGTTACTGGGGAATCAATCACTACCACACACATCACACGCGAGGAACTGAATGACAAAACTCACAGATTCTGCAGAGATGCTTTAGCTGATGCAACCGTTATCACAAGATTAATGAGTTTAAACTAAAGTTCTGAATGGTGACTAACCATACCACCGTTAATAATAACAAAAATCTTTACATATGTCTATATATATTTGTTATTATTAAAATCGCAATGCAGTTTTCCGTACTTGTTTCGGATGTTACCATTTAGACCAAGTTAAAAATTGTCGCAGGTAACAATTAGATATAGTTCAAAAATAAAATATCTATGAGAATTATGAGTAGTATAGCATAAATTTCTCCAAAGGGCATACGCATTATAATTTCGCAGAGAACATATAACAAGACTCAGTTAATTATGTCTTCTAAATAATATTGTTAATTTTTTATATGTATCATTTTAGTCTGTATAACTTGTACATTACATTAATGTTTTAGATGTAAATATTGATTTACTTCATAACTGATATATAACTATTAAATAAATTAATATATTAATTTAAAATTCATTAATTGATCATATATTAAAAGGCTACAGAAATAATTATATTGAGTAATTTGGTATTTTACTTGTAAATAATGACTGAATGTAAGTTTTTCAGTTATTAATTATTATAACATAGTGTTTTATTAATCAATATTGTCACTAATATTACTTTAATGTATGTTTTATTATAATATAAAAGTTTGGATAACTTTAATCAATTTTGATAACTTTAATCAGTTTTGATTAATATCGAAGACTAAAATGCAAAAATAGATATTTTTAAGGTTAGATTTAAGAGTTCCTTAAATTTGAGGTTCTTCTAATTTTAAAAATAAGGTTGTTCATGGAGATGATTTTTTTAAAAAAATCCTAGTATATCTAAATGGAATAACAAGTTATTCTTTTAAAATTTCGGTTTTCAAAATTTGTGTTTGTTGTTTATGTTTAAGCAGAGATGAGTTGAGTGAAATACTTTCGTATACCGATTACAACTGGTTGCCACTATCCAGCTTCAATGAAAGAAGCTAATCAGACTTCAAATGGTGTAGCGAAAGAAATGCAGCACATCTTCATATGTTTCAGAAAAACAAAATTGACACATATAACTCCCATTTTCAGATAGAAGCCTATCCAAAAGCAATAGCAGTGTTGGTACGCAATCACGGAGTTTACATTTGGGATGATTCCTGGATCCATGCTAAGACTAGGTTTGTGCAAGTCACTTCTACTAAAGTTGATAAACCAACAATAATTATATATAGTTTTGTCATGTTACATTCATATATCATTTTTAACGAAATTTCAAATTTATCGATTATTGTAAAAGAATATATATACAAGATGTAAGACTTTTCTAGTTTAAATAATAAAACCAAAACCAAAATTTTAAATATATTTATCTGCTTTTATAAATACAATATTTTCATTATATTTTACTTACAAATTTAAACAGCTATCATTCTACTTATCTTTTCTTTTCTTTTCTTTTTTTACCTTTGTCATATAATTTTTACATTTACTTAAATTATTATATTTATACAATGTGTGTTTTAATTAAAATATATATAATGTAAATATATAGTATTGTAGTTTAAATATGTATACTAACTGAAAGAGATGTATTTCTTTAATTGCTAATGTTTTTCATATTTTGATTTTAAAATTACAGTAACATAATTTTAGTGTAATATTTATTGCTCTTTACGTATTGTATTTATATATTATGTGTTTTTAATTTTTATTGTAATTTTTCTTATTTAAATATATAATTTACTTAATTTGAACTGTTTTTACGTTTCAAAATTGTAATAAACTATTTGATTTATTTGATCTGTATTTCTTCCGTGTGATTTGCTTGATTTACATTTATTCCTTCTGATCTGAATAATCTACTTAATTTGCGCTATATGAACTGATTTTACCAATTAGAAACCTGAGAGAGACTACAAAAAGTAACACAAGAGATCTCTAAGACAATAAAACCATTAAACGGACATTTGGTTACTGGGGAATCAATCACTACCACACACATCACACGCGAGGAACTGAATGACAAAACTCACAGATTCTGCAGAGATGCTTTAGCTGATGCAACCGTTATCACAAGATTAATGAGTTTAAACTAAAGTTCTGAATGGTGACTAACCATACCACCGTTAATAATAACAAAAATCTTTACATATGTCTATATATATTTGTTATTATTAAAATCGCAATGCAGTTTTCCGTACTTGTTTCGGATGTTACCATTTAGACCAAGTTAAAAATTGTCGCAGGTAACAATTAGATATAGTTCAAAAATAAAATATCTATGAGAATTATGAGTAGTATAGCATAAATTTCTCCAAAGGGCATACGCATTATAATTTCGCAGAGAACATATAACAAGACTCAGTTACAAAACTGGTTGTCTATATCTTGAGGTGGAACTATATCTTGAAAATTTGTTTAAGTAGATAGTTTTAAAAATTAGGAGGGACACTAACTTTATAACGGTCTTTTGCAATGTCTTTCCTTTGTCTAACATACTTTTACATTTTTTGTTGTTAATAAGACTTTGACAAAAGAAAAACAAATGTAATGAGTAATAATTGACTAATATTTTATATGGATATATAAAACTGGATAAAGAAACAATAAGCCAAAAATATATATTAGCATTGTTTGGATATACATTAAAAGAAGAGATAAACTGTAATCTATTATATATGAGCGAGTTATGTATAACTTTGAGTACAACTTGGTTTTGATTTGCGGTGATAATATAAGAAATAAGATATAAGTTGTTTGGTCGCATATCTAAAAATTGAATATCCAAATATCGTAATTTTCAGATAGTGTAAGTTGAAAAGGGTAGCACATTCAAAGTGGAGTTGCTTGTAACGTGAAGCAAAGATGATTCATTCGCCTTTTGCTTGGTTTTCAACTCTCATCATAACGGACTACTTATTTTGTCTTCTACTTTCTTTTACTCTTTCTCTCCACCTTTTATTTTATTTAAATTTATTTACATTCAAAAATTTATTTTCCTTCCAAGTTCCAAGAAAGACAAAGCAATCGAAGAACAGTATAAACATATATCTATTTCTTTTTTTCTTCTATTTAAGAAAAAAATCGAAAAGACTATAGACAGAAGAGGAGAAAGTCCAAAGAATATGTAGTAAAATACCAGACGTGCCTCCATGATTACTCCATCAAATTAAAAGTCATCACCACCGAAATGGTCTACACTACGTATCGAACCTGGTCATATAAGTCTTTATTTCATATTGTCTCTTTGAAACTTTCTACTATTATTATTACAATATTTTCATATTACTAGTCAAACTTCCGATAAATACTTAGTGACAAAGACCATTCATTCATCTAATGTTTTCTAATCGCAACCATCTAAACTTTGATATTGTTCTTTTATTGTTGAAATTTTGACATAAAACAGTTTTGCAAGAATAAGATAGTCGAATATTATTGTCTATATCATAAAGTTGAGCATAGACATGGATCTATTCTCTATATTCGATCTCAGTACTGAGTGGCACACGTTGAATTACACTATCATATATCCATATGAGCACAATATATAAAGATCTTTTCTTTACAAAAAGAACAATGTCTTAAATCAGTATCATGAATATATTCCAATCACAAATTGCACCGAGTTACTGAGATTAAAAGTGAGCATATAAACCGCATAAACTTTGCAGTCCCTCCATTACTAATAACTTACATCTTAGTTATATTTAGATAAACAAAATCCGATAATATATTTAACTTATTATAGAATGTGAACACTCGTTGGTCATCGTCAAGATTTATGGATTCCTCGGGGAAGTAACCGGAAAAAGAGGAAGAAGCAGTGGCTGAGAGTCTCTAGGAGTTGAAACTGGAGAAGGGTGAAGATAAAATCCTTTTTCAGCAATGGCTTTGTCTTCTTCAGATGAACTCCCTAAAGACAAAGGCGATGACTTGTTGAAGGGGTCATCGTTGCTTCTCAGTGGCGTAACAGGACTGTTTAGCCCTAGCTTTGGGAAATCTAGCATGCTTGGAGACAGAAGAACATTCTCTGATGAGTTGTTCCTTGGAGAGAATCTCGGGCTTTGATGACCATTGTGTCCGCTTGAGAACATCAACCTCTGGGAGTTTTGAAGCCTTAAAGTATTGATCATTAAATCATTCTTACCAAACATGTTGTTGTTATTGTTTTGTCTTCTTTCGTAGAGTTTAAAGCTGTTGGTTTTCTTGATGGGTGGGATTGAGAAACCTCCTTTGTTGACGTTGTTCACCGGAGAAGGAGCTTTGTGGTGGTTTTCAGTGTTGGTATCGGTGGAGGAGCCGGTCAGCATCTGCACAACTTGTTTGAAAGTGGAAGTGTCTGCTTGAACAAATGTTGTTGGGTAAGGATTTGAGAGATGTTGATGTTGGTCATGATGATGATGAGGAGATCTTGTCTGAGGCTGAAACCTAGGAGATGAGATTATGGGAGGGGAGTTTTGCATGATTTGTTCTGGTTTTGAACAGATGGATGATGTTGATGAGACCTCCATTAATGTTATGCCTTTGTGTGTATATGGGGGGGGGGGGGGGAGAGAGATTGATTGATTGAAAGACAATAAGAAGAAGAGTGGAAGTTGCCGATGTGAATAATGTGTAATGTTGTTTGGTTTTGTCGTGCGACGACAATTAAAAAGACTTTTAAGATGAGGTGTCATGGACCCATCTCATTCGCTCTCTCTCTCTCCCTCTTAAACTTTCTTTATTTCTTTCTGTGAAATTAATTTTTCTTTTAGAGCATCATGGTATTCTATTTTTCCCCTAGACATAAAATATAGAGGAAGAATTACTTTAGTAAGCACTAAATTCGATTTTATTAATAATATTTAAATGTAACATGTAATTTTATTTATATAGAAAATAAGAACATATAGATAATATAAGGAATCATTTCGTAAAGAAAAAGTTTAACTCTAAAAATAGAGTAAATGGATAATATTATTCAAATCAATTAAATCAAAAAGAACTTGTTAATTCATTATTTTCTTTAATATTTGAGTTTTTTTTCTAAAAGGTTCAAATATTTTCATTTTCTATAGGAATAAGGCTTTGAAAAAATATTTTATTTTCTTTGTTGAACTCATTCAATGAATAATTTTTATTTTGCATCTTCAAAGTGTGTTGTCTTTTAATAATATTATGGTAGTATTAATACATGTTACAAAACAAAATAAAGGTAGAGTTTAATTTTTTTATAAGTTATGGGTTATACAATAAATTAATGAATAATTAAAAAGAAACAATAGTTAGAATAATGTTTAAGAACGAAAATATAGGTAATCAGTACAACAAAATTCTAATTTTAGAATACTATATTTTCAAAATAACAAGTACAGCTAACTATTGAAGATAATCTTAAAAGTTAATTCGTAAGAGCATGTCCAACAACACATATTTACAGCGTATCTTAAGCATTAATTAGTTGGAAATCCTACTTTAAAACTTTTACCAATGAAGTTGTTCTAAGACTCATGTTTCGAAGATTTTACCAATGTACACATTTATCTATGTCTCATAACAAGTGTCTGAAAAATCTATCAATATATAGGTTAGAATAAAATGAGTGTGTAAATTTTACAGTTTTGGTAGAAAATTTAGTTTTGTGATTTTATCAGGAAAACATGATTTATAATTTTGATGGAAAATCATAATTTTGCGTATATTGCGGAAATACTATATTTATGGTTTTGAAAAACAATATTTTTGACGATTTCGCAGGTGATCAAAACTAGCCGACAAACTCAGCTTTAATTTTTACAGTTTTAGTGGCAAAAAAATACAGTTTTAAAGTTTTGGTGAAAAAACCCAATTTATGGTTTTAACAGAATACAAATTTTCAGCTTTGATGGAAGACACAGTCCTGTAGTTTTGAAAGAAAATACGATTTTGTAATTTTAACAGAAAATTTCAATTTTAGACTTTTGGTGGAAAACATGTTTTTGCGGTTTTGATGGAAAAACATGATTTTGCAGTTTTGATGGAAAAATATAATTTTACAGTTTTGATAAAAAAATACAATTTTAAGGTTTTTACGGAAAACACGATTTTAGGGTTATGTGTAGAAAAATTAAAATTACATTTTAATGGAAAACTTAATTTATATGTTTTGGGAAAATATAATTAAATTTGGATTATTAAAATACTAACATATAATATTTATATATTTAATTGTGTGTTGACAAAAAATATGAAAAGTGGATTGATTTATTTTATTAAAAATGATTTACATATATGAAAAACTAAATAAAAACTTAGTTTACTCAAATTTGTTTAATTTTTTTGTTTATTATAAGTTATTATTGGTTTGGTGTAGATAATCCTTTATCCATTCCAATCCAAACCATTTTAATCCAATCGAATAAGTTCATTCATCCATTTTTTTCATTAATCTATTTATTCCTATTTTTTATATAGTAAGATCTATGGTTTATAATGGATTGAATTGATCCATTAATTTGTATTCATGTTGACCACCCTACATTTAGAGGTTTTCAAACGCACAAACATACATGCTCAAAACCAGTTATTAATTGGTGAGCTGATTCAATCTATTTTAATTCTGATGTGTTCTGTATAGACGATTATTATTCGGTTATAAGTTATGAGAATAACTCTAAAGATAATTGTATTAGTATAAAATCTTATGTAATTACTTCACAAAAAATATGACAGATCAGACCAAAAACTGAGAAATAATTTACCTGAATCATATCCACTATGAACAACTGTACTTTTAACATGTTTTTCTCTAATATTTGTCTCCATTAATCTAAGAAATCACATCTTTTAAGAACTAAGCTATATATTTTATTATAAACTATTAAATAACCTCTTGATCAACTATTGCAATAAAAGACTTCCATTGAGTTTGAGTTAATGTTTTTTATCATTTAATAAATAAGTTTAGAATAAAAAAGAACACGCCATTACGAGATTTTCAAAACTCTATATTTTGAAGTTTAAAGGTATTTTTCTCCAAAACCAAAATTTTAAATTTAAGTTCAAAACTATTTTTATTTTATACTATTGTATTTATATTTATCATAACTTAATTGAAACTCATAATATTTTATAAATAGCTAAGGACATATATAAAAATATTACAACAGTATTAATTTATAAAATTTTATATTGAATATAAATTTTAAATAGAAATAACAAAATTAATAGTAAACTTCAAGAAATATACCATATTATTCCATAAAATTATTTATGTAATGCATAAATGATCAACTAGTGCATTTCAAAGTAAAAATTACTCTTTTATTTTTAATTTGTATATTAAAAAACTAAAAATTGTTGAAATTAGGTGATCTTAAACTTTTAAAGACATTTGATCTGAACAAAAAAATAAAATTTGAAAATAAATATTGCTAAAGGTTTAACTTCTATCGATGATATTAATACTCGTGAGTACATTCGATCTAAATAAGAAAGAATCATACGAAAACATCAATAACAATAACCACCATCTTCAGTTACACAAAATTTGTTTGTACAATATTTTGGATATTTTGGAGGTTCCGAATCAAATTTACCTGACTGTTAGTGTTGTTTTAATATTAAAATTTGTGTAAAAGTTATGTCTTCATGTAAATTTTTAAAAGCTCTTTTATTGTGAAGCTTCTTTTGTATTGTTGTTGCCTAAATCTAGTTTTAAAATATTTTAAATCTTATTTTAAAGATTTATTTAGTTTTATGTGTAAAACTTAAATTTATAAAAAAACATTGAAATTTTTATGAGACATAGATTTTTTAAAGATTATTACGATAAACAAAAAAATATTTAAGAATTATAAATGTAATTGTATTGACCAAAATGCAAACAAAAATATGAAATTTTAAATTTGAAGTTTTGAGTAGTGAAACTTCAAATGTAAAGTCTTACTCCTCAAAACTTCAAACTTAAAGCTTTCAAATTTTTTTTGGAGAGAAAAAAAATCATGTTTGAAGTTATAAAATATTTTTTTTTGGAAATGTTCTAAATGAACTAAGTTCAAATGATTTGGAGAACATAAAGATCTCAGGTGAGTCAAACTCATGAGTTAAAATTTTATTTTCATCTTTGAAATAGAAATACTAAGTTTATACATATTCTAAATTTTATTTATTTATCAAATATTAGCAGTCAAATATATCAACCAAACATATTTATTTTTGGTAAGAATTTTTGGGATTGAACATATCTCTTTATTTTTTATTACTAAACATTTTCTATTATTATAGAAAATAGGTGGTTTTATGCTATTTTAAAAGAATTTTCTGAACAAATATATGTGTAAAGAATTTTCTTAAAGATAAGAACAACGTTAATACTTCTGGCCCCTGGGCAGTCTCCTTCAAATTATATTACGGTACCAAAGTCAATACTCCCTCCGTTTCATATTATTTGTCGTTCTAAATCTTTGCACGCAGATTAAGAAAACATTTAATTTTACATATTTCCAAAATAAAAATATTATTACCAATACACATCAACCAATATAAAAATAGAATAGAGAATATTTTCAATAAATTTTGCATTGAAAACCGAAAACGACACTTATTTTGAAACAAAAATTTTGCTCTAGAACGACATATAATTTGAAACGGAGGGAGTATCAAAAGTCCGGTAGATTAAGGTTTAGATGGCTTCGGTGTCCAAGAAAAGAGAAATATAGAGAGCATGATGTTTCCCAAGAAATTTATTTTCCTTCTCTGATTCATGTTTTTCTTCTTTTGCTTTTTGGTCCATTAAAAACAGATGCAACTGGATTTAGATTTAAAATTGTAATAAGTTTGGAGGAAACGTAGAAATCTCCTAATAGATTGTGGTTTCTTTTCCTCGTTTCGTTTTACTTTTGTGGTGGAATTATAAGCTGTAAGATGGGTGAATCTCATATTACTTTTGTTGTTCAAATTGATTTGAATAAAAAAGTACATCAATTAGATTTTAATCAAGTGGAAACAGAAGAAATGAAAAATGACAAGAGGATCACCCCTGCCTTCCGGAAACAAGATGTCGGAGTATTCATTCCATTCGTTCGTCGTTAGGACTCTTTCCATTGAGGAATACCAATAACTAAATGATATATTGACCTCCGCCATGGCGCCATTGTCTTCATTCCCCGAGAAGTTTGTTGCGCAGGTAAAATCGTAGGTCATAACTTCAACAAATAAGTATCACCTATCAAAAAAAAAACATATTGGAATTTAGAATTTTGAAACTCATCTAAAAATACAGTATAACCCTTTTTAATTAATATATACTAAAAATCTCTATAAAATAATATAAATTTATAATATCAAATTGAGTTTTTGGTTCAGATAATATATAGATAAATTAATAATTTTTATAAATTAATAAAAAATTATAGTTTTGGTGTATATCCAATATTATTAATTTATAAAAATTTCACTGTACATCCACAATCATTATGCGATATATTTAAGAATATCATATAAACTAGGGGTTCTTTCAAAACCAACCTATAAATTCAATTCAACCCCAAAACCAACCTCTTTTTTTTTGTCATTACTATTCATCATTGAAAAGTCCTATTCATCCATATGTTTTTAAAATATTTACAGAATTACCATTATTAATTAATTTTTTAATTATTTCGAAAATGCTAAAAAACCTATAACACCCTTAATATTTCTTTCTATTTACAACCATGCCATTATCATCAATTCTTCAACCACCATTAACAACCATTTTTGAACTCTTTGAACCTCTAGAATTCAATTTTCAACCACTTTTTTATGTTTCTAAACAAACAAATCTTCATTTCTTCTCATTTCTTCTCATTTCCTCTCCATTTTCATCAAAAAAACTCTCATAACTATCATTTTCATAAGTATAATTTCATATTTTCGAGTGTATTATGTTGTGAGTTGTCAAAGTTGCTTTCTTTTGCTCATATTTAGAGCTTGGACCGTGGGAAAGAGTGGAAACGAGCTTTACACCGGAAAAAGGTACATATTTACATGGTTTTTGTTATTTTTCAGATCTGTGTCGCAATAGTAGATTGTTTTATATGTCTACGCATAAGTGTAGACTTACGATGCGGTCTACAAGTCAACGCACGGGTTAGTTTTGCAATTGACCAAAAAAATATTTTTTTGTTAAGAAGACTTCCTTGGAAGTCTACTTCTTTATCTTTGATAACAAAAACAAAAATGTGAGTAGATTTACTAAGAAGTCTACATAAAAAAGGTTAGTTTTGCATTTGACCGAACTTTTGACTTTTCGAAGTAGACTTCCTAGATAGTCTACACAATGTAGACTTCATAGGAAGTCTACAAAATGTCAGTTTTGCATTTGATTTAAACTTTGACTATGTTGAATATGTCAGTTTTGTATTTGACTAAAATGTTAAAAAGTTAAGGAGATAGAAAAAAAAGTGTAGACTTCCTATCCAGTCTACTATTCTCAGTAAAAAAAAATAGACTTCATCTGAAGTCTACTATTTTATTCTGGTCAAATGCAAAAGTAACCCCATCAGATTGATGAGTAGACTTCATCTGACATCTACATATGTGTAGACGTTCTTCTCAGTGTATTTGTGGAAAGTCAAATTTGGTCAATTGCAAAAACTAACCCGTTCCCAAAAATTAAAAATTGTAGACTGTATATGAAATATACTTTTGAAAGTCAAATCCGAGGTAAATTTTGGTCAATTGCGAAAACTAACGTTTTCAAAATGTAGACTGAATAGAAAGTCTACACTTACAAAATTAGAACTTTTTTTTAAATATAGATAATAACCCGTGAAATTTGCAATTGCAAAAACCAACCCAAACTGTAGACTTACATAATAGTCTACAAACGTAATCTGATAAGAAAGTCTACTTATTTGTAGACGGAAATGGAAGTCTATACTAGAAAATCTATAAAAAGTGAATTTGTATATTATTCATAATGTATTTTCAAAATTTTATTGTTTGAAAGTGTGTTTTAGTTAACTCTAATGGTCATGAACTATTTTGAAAAGATAATCTTATACAATTATGAAACTATCAACTTTTTGATTTGAGTATGTAGTTAGCTAATAATTGCAGACGTCTTTGTAGGTCTACTTTTATAATTTATCAAACAAGGTAATGACATATCAAGTGGAATCTCTGCTTCTTCTTCTCTGTTGGTTTCTACTACACATAACATGCATTCATAAGCCAACAGATGTCAGAAATATTTCTACGGCCAAAACATATCTGTTCCTTCGCCTGCATGTAAGACATCTGAACATCGTTTTCTTTCATCTGGTCTTTGGTTTTCAGTTTGTCAAAAAAATTTATAAATACTTTGTAATGTTACTTGCAATAATAAACTTCTTAGTAAAAGTTTTCATTCGTATCAAAGCTAAGTGGTGGTTTTTTTTATAAATAATAAAGCTAAGTGGAGAATGGAAATTTTGTTTTCTGCCTCATTAAAAAACTCCCAAAACTTGGGTTCATAGAACAAAAAACTTTCAATGTATAACAATAGAATCAGAGGAAAGAAATCCAAAACCGGGTGAGGGAGATTACAGAAACTAAAAGAGTCCAGACACAGGCTGAACGGACCAGACCGGAGAGTCTTTACTTTCCTAGAGTAGGGAACTGTGCGGCATCTTCAATCTTTGGTGCAGCAGCCTTCTGGTCTCCTTCCCCCGTTGTCTCTTCTTGGTCTCCGACCACCTCTGTCGGCTCCTCTTGGTCCACGACCTCCTCTATCAGCTCCTCTCTTGGTACACGGCTTTCCCTCCCACGGTAACCACCTATGTAACTCATTCTATTTGCAGGTTTCAGAAATTCATTTATGCTCAACGACTACAAAAAACACAGAGACATCTCAAGGATGAGAAAGAGTACGAACAAAAATGCTTAATCCTATTTGGTTCAAAAATTAGTAGACTAATTACCTTCTTGGTCTTCTCTTCTTTCTCAACTGGGTGCTTGTCCTTCTCTGTTCCCTGATAAGGACCCCAAGGTTCAAGGCACATACATTATAATATAATAGAATGTTACGGTGAGCATATCACTCACCAGTTTGATGAAGACCTCATCGTTGTTGCTCTTTTTGCTGGAGAACTGTTGCATGGCCTCGAATGCTTTTGTGTCAACCTTCCTCTTCTCAACCTTGGTCGCCTCCTCCAAACCTGCAACCAGTAAAATAACAATTAGATAACATGATGAGAGTTGAGAAATGAGTATAAAAAGATGTACTGTACCTTGCCCTCATGCTCTTACTCTGCTGCTTGAGCTTCAACAGGTGTATCTTTGTTTGTATCAGTTGCTTCACCATCCTTCTCAACAGCCAAATCCTTCTCTACTACTGTTGAGGATTCTTCAGTCACCCTAGTGATTGCAACAAACAAGGGTTTATTTTCAAGACACCAATCAAACAGAAACCAAATGTCTACACGATACAAAACTTACGGAGGACTCTCATCCTATCACGTTAAACTCATTTCTACGCACACCAACAAGTTCACAATTACAAACCAAACACGAGATCAAACTGTTAAAGAGAGTTTATCAGTTTCAAGAAACATGCTTACCCGTGACCTGTTCCACACTGGCGGTGAAAGTTCCTACGTGTGCGTTCAAAGTTACCAGACTCTGCATTGTTGTATCCTCCACCTCAACCACTACGACCACCACGGTATCCACCAACAGACCCACCACGTCTGCCTCCATCTCCTTCTTCTGAACGTCTATAGCCTCCACGGTAACTGTTCTCATTAGTAGGGGAATCATTGAAACCCCGCCAACTTGAGTAGAAATCGCCGCCTAAGATCTGAAACAAAAAGAAGTAAAGGTGGTTATTTTATAGCCATAAACGCCGAAAAGACACTAAACCTAAGAGATTTACTTACCAGAGAGAGGATACGGAGCGACGGAGCAGAGGTGCTTGATACAGTGAAAGCAAATACAGAGAGAGAGAGAGAGAGAGAGAGAGAGAGAGAGAGAGAGAGAGAGAGAGAGAGAGAGAGAGAGAGAGAGAGAGAGAGAGAGAGAGAGAGAGAGAGAGAGAGAGAGAGAGAGAGAGAGAGAGAGAGAGAGAGAGAGAGAGAGAGAGAGAGAGAGAGAGAGAGAGAGAGAGAGAGAGAGAGAGAGAGAGAGAGAGAAGGGAGATTACGACAGGAGGAGGCGAGGAACGGAAGTGACGAGGTGGACGGAGAAAAGAAATCACCGGAAATCGCCCACCCTCGAGAGAGAGAGGGAGAGAGAGGGACAACGGCGCTTAGGGTTTTTTTAACCAGTTTTCACAAGTATATATATGTCGAATCACTTTTCCGGTTAGGTTAAAACATTTTTGATTTAACTTTGGTTAGGCTGAAACGATTTTTGGTTAAAATTTGGTCTAAATTATTTTTTTCAGTTAAGTATACAATTTTTATCTCTTTATTATTTTAAAAATTTTAATATATGATTCTAAATTTTTATTTTTTATTTTATTTTAATAGACTTAGTATTTATTTTACATTTTTATTGATAAAACTAAAATTAATTTAAAACTATTTTTTGTAAACATTAATTAAAGTAAACTAAAAATGACGTCTATAATGAAGTAGACTGAATTTAAGTCTATTAAACCCTAAACCACGAAATTCAAATTCTAAATATTTAATATGTGATTTCACATTTTTTCATAAATTATACAATTTTAAAAAAATAATGTTTTTTGTATACTCATTAAAGTAGACTGAATCATAAGTCTACGAAACTCTAAACCACAAAACTCAAACCCTAAACGAAACTCAAACCCTAAATGTTAGTTTGATAGGAAATTATTGTATAAAATATAAAATTTACAAAATGTAAATAACTCAGTAATAATATGCTAATTTAAATTAATAAAACAAAAAAATTGTCAATCTAAATCTAACCCTAAAAATCTACCCTTTAAAGATATAACATGTTATTACATTTTGTTACTAAACCATAAACATTGTCTCACATGGTTACCAAATCAACATATATGCTTTTTAATTGTTTACTTATATACAAATTGAGTTTATAAACTTCATATTAACTTTTACATTGATGATTAATTAATAATTTCACAAAAGTTAATTTTATATATTTTTGAAAGTAATTAACTAGATCAAATTACAATGTAGACTACAAATTAAGTCAACAAAGTAGACTGTGTATGACGTCTACAGATATGTAGACTATTTTTGTTATACGTAGACTTACGAAGGACAGAACCGTAAAATGACTTTATGGTTTTTTGTTTGGTCATAAAGGCTAAATAGTAGTTTTAACACCCTTTTAGGTTGGGTTTGCAATTGATTGAATATAGAGTTTACTTTTAAGGTTGCAATCAATATTAAGTTAGCGTTTCGAAGTATATGGTGGTATATACTGTTTATTGGAATCTGATGACGCCCGCCCAACAACATGATCTTAGAATAATTCATATATTTCGAACAAATGACTATTGAGAATTTTTTTTGTAGAATCTATATTAGCAACGGAACGTTCTTAAATTTTTTTGTTCTCTTTTCATCAGTCGGATATTTCTAACTATTCGTCTGTTCTCACATGTTTAACTTAAGCAATTTGAAGAAGAAAAAAAAAGAATTTAAGCAACTTGTAACTTACCGTTTATATCAACATACATTATAAAATTATTACAGTCAACAATTAAAATATAATTTATTTGTCAACGATAATTGGATAAGATCTAAATGTCTATGATTTACGACCCCTCATAAAATTCTGATATATAGTTGTTCTTCCAAATATCCATAGTATCATATGGTATCAAATACACGAACTTGTAATATTTAAGTACATATAGGTAAATACTTGTTTGGAACATCACATATTGTATCTAGGAAAAACGCAAAAAAACATCTCCATTTAATTACCAAATTTATGTAAGACCAACATCAAATTACAAATAAAAAGTGAAAGTAATGTTTGATATAAACAAAAAAAATCGGTACTATAATTCGAATTTAACACCATTATATCTCTTGCAAAAATTGAAAATTGATTAAACTAAGAAAATAACATTTTTGTGGATGTCACACAAATATTTTCATGTTTAAAAATCAATAAAATATATATCCAAATAAACAGATTCATGGCCAAATAAACACCTTACCGTTATAGTCGTCATTATCTTCACCGTTAACAATCACCGTAACTATAAACATTTCCACCTCTACAAATCCAATTCATGATGATAGGAAAGTGGTGATGGTGGTAGTAGAAGTAATGATAACAAATCGAAAATGTTGCATCCTTTGTCTTATCTACAACTTAATATTTATTTACTATGCATGTTTGAATTTAAGTTATGACACGACGATGCTAATTATACGTACTACTATTTTCCAAATTTACTTATGGATATATATATTATATATATTACATTGCGTATTAGATTGCAAGATTTTTAATCCATATTTTGTAGTTTCATTATATCGAACACTACTGCTGATTTGCTAGCTAAACCAGCTGTCGCTAATGGCTCTGTTTCTATTTTGTACCGAGACTCTTCGGCTTAATCGAATTTGTTGTTCAAAAGAAAAAGTATTTGTTTTGTACTTATATGGTTTCCACCTATGTTACTATACCCACTTGTTTTCTTACCCAAAAAGGAAAATCAAGAATGGTTAATGTTTGAAATGATACTGTACCTAATTATAAATAGAAAATGCAATACACATATTCTCTTACAAATTGAAATAGAAATATTTTACAAAAATAACTAAATAGAAATATGAGCTCGAATGTGTTCTCGTTACTGTGAGTTCCACCAACAGTTACACAAATTAGTGTGAACACATGAGGAAACAATTTTAAAAACGGTGATAGTATCTTATTCTTTCTTTAAATGTTTAATTATTTTATTGTCAATAGAAAAAACGACAAACATTAAGAAGACAGAAAAGAAAGAAAAAAAAATTCAAAGTAAGAATTGTGGGGACTCGAATTTCAATTGGTGAAAATGTCGTCCCTCCGTGAAGAATCAAATTCTTTCAAACTTCAAATCATTAAGTGTTTTCTTCTAGAAACCAGTGATTAAAAGATTCCCTTTGTTGCACACAATGTGCAAAGCGAAGCATATATCGATCTTACTTTTTTTTAAATTAAGGAATTCGAAGTCTTCTTAAACTCTATTGTTGGTAGATAAATACCACAAGAATCAGAGTGCAAAAAGAATAAATAATGGACATTCTAACATAATTCATACGCCCTAAATTAATCAGTCGTTTATTTGACTTATGCTAGGCTGCTAGCACTGAATAGAAGTATCTTTCTTTCGACCCTAGCTACATGCAACAAAGAAAATCGATATACTTAGAAACTGTGAATAAAAATAAATAAGCTACAACTCCATGTGTTCCAATATACTTTTATTACATATTTTTATTAAATTATATAGAAATATCAAATAACTGCAAGGCTACATATTAATCAAAAGATAAGAGTCAACAACCCTTGGATTGATATTGAATATCTTAGATAATCCAGAAAAGATTTTGCCTAAACGGCTTCGTTTGAAATCCTTAATCTTAGGCTTTAGATAGATAAACCTATCTAATTATTAGTAATAGTATGGTAGGAATAAAAACGTAAATTCTTATTAGGAACGTGCGTTCTCATTTGCCCAAGCCCGTCTTTTCCTTAATTGCCTCAGTCGCACCCTGTGCTTTCTGCTTCAACTGCTGTCCACCCTGTGTTCGAATTCTCATAAATACGTGATTGTTTCATAAAATTATATTTAAGCATGAGAAAAGAAAATGGACCTCTGACAAAGATTCCTTGGCAGATTGAGCAGCATTAGAGGCCTTGTCCATCAGGTTGCTTGCCTTCTCCTACAACAATTTTAGTTACTTCTAATTAATACTATATTAATTATTAATCTAAACCCAAATCTAAGCAATACTTGTTTAAGCAAATACTTATTTAAGCTTAGATAAACGGTGTTGTATAGACAAAACCTGGGTTTGGCCTTTAGCTTGGCCAGCGTTGAAGCTCATACTCTGACTGTTGCTAGACATTTTCTTATCTCCTCTTAGAAAACGAACTTATAATTTGTAAAGGAAACTTGTGACTTCTGAGAAAGAGCATTACGCATAGAGGTTTATATACAGGTGGGGTCCTCCTGTCGTTACCTTCACGTGGATTTTTGTTATTGGATGTCTGTTTAGTCTTTAACACGTGGCTTTTAAGCTTAGTATTCTCCGGTCGGACTAGGGGGAGTTGTTGACCACGAGACAAGCAAATCTGTTATAGACTTGTTCCAATGTACTTATTAATAGTTTAATATAGTTCTGTTTATAATCCTTAACCACGAGACAAGCAAATCCGTTATAGACTTGTTACAATGTAGTTATTAATAGTTTAATATAGTTCTGTTGATAACCCTTTTTGTGTAGTGCATTATCATTTTAATTTTGTATTACATATTAAAGAGACACATAAACAAATGTATAATAATCTCTATATATAAAACTACACTCCATTAAATGGTCTGCCTCAACACTAAAAAAGATTCAAAACTTTGAGAAAATAATACCAAAATAGATAAAATGCACTGAACTTCATCCTTGTGGCTTGATGTCCTCTGTTCTTAGAACATTTTTCTCTGTTCATCCTACATACAAGATGCTTGGTGTGGCGATGAATCAGCTCAAGTATTGATTCCATTCTTGCGACTCTGAGATGACCGGGGGAGGTGCGTTTTAGTGGTCTTGTCCTCATCTTTTCCTTAACTTCAGTTAATCTGAAATTATGAATAACTATTTAGCTGCAGCTTGCTCACAAAACTCGATCTGGTTCACGCTCCAAGACAATAGATTCATTGACACACCTCTGACACAACGATCGACGACGCGAACTTGACCGGAAACTCAGATGCCAACAATAGAAGCAACAACAATGAAGTTATGGGTGGAGATGAACAAGATGGCGGTCTAACCGTGGAAACACTATGGTGGGCGTTGGGGGGAAACGATGTTATAATGAATTCATCGAGTGTTAATCACATGAAGCTAGTAAATTTGCAATAATAGTTATGGGGCTATAGATGTGTGCAAGTTATGGAGTCAGTAGAGCTCAAACCCCTTAGGACTTGCTGGAGTTTTTGATAGTCTTTCAACAGTACAGAGGAAGAGGCGTACTATTAAGCGTACTATTGCTGTTGAATTAGTAGCTATTGAAGGACCTCTTGAAAGTTATAGCCAAACTGTTGTTTTTTTTCATCATCACCATCAGTATAAAAATTATTTGAAACATCTCATTGTAATATGATATTGAAACCTTTAAGCAATTTTGTTGCTTTCCATTTTATTTGATCACAAATAATAAGGTGACAAAAGGAAAGAAATGATAAGGTGATTCAAGATCATCTATATTGTAATATGTACTGAAACCTTTAGGCAATTTTGTTGCTTTCCATTTTATGCTATCACAAAGAATAAGGTTGACTAAAAGGTTCTTGTTCATTAAACAAACTTGATTAAATATTGGTGAACATATGGACCTAAGACACGTTGACACATACAATTGCATCTAACCGATTTGTAAATCTAGAGGTGGTAATGTTTTATTTTAGTAAGGCGTACATGTCCATCACAAAACGAGATGTTTATTAAAACAAGAAAGCAGTTATATGTTTAGCCATAATACACTCTCTTTTTTTTTTTTTTTTTTGAAACTCCATAATACACTCTCTTATCGACCAAATAGCCAATAGCCACAAACATCTTTCTACATATCATATCACGGTTAGAAACTTACTCCATGTTTGATCAAAAAAAAAAAACTTACTCCATGATGCATATCACGGTTAGAACCTTACTCCTTGATATTTCATAATTTTCATGAGCTTTTAGACTTTTATTTTAATTCATTCTGATCATTTAGATTACATATTAGGTGTATATATTGTACTGATGTGCTCATCTGCAAATAACATGGATTAAAATTCACATCACAGAAACTTTGGAGAGAAGTCAAAATGTCTTTTCTGAAAAACCAAAAGAGTAAAGTCAAAATGAAAAGAACAAACAACTTGAAGGACCAAAAGCATAAAAAGAGAAACTTGAGTTTATTCATCGATGACGTCGTTCGGCCCTAGTACACAGCTTGTTTTGCATTTTATTTTCAATCAGTGGCATTATCGTAAATTATTCATCATCTTCCCCAATTTTTGTAGGGTTTTCGACTCAGCAAGCTATTTTTATTAATGATAATTAGGTATAACTAAAATTAATTTATTAAAAGTATTCGTGTAATCAACCATCATGAAAATCAACGTCAGTACAACACATATGAAACTGACTTCTCAAATAATATTATAGAGATTTTGGATTTCTTAATAGAATGGTTAAAGTCTGATTTTAATAAAATTTTAACGTTTCTACAATATTTTATAGTTATCAATATTTGACGCACAATTCTTTTTTATTTTACCATTATATATTTTTTTAGTATTTAAATTTGTTTTTGACATATCTGTTTTCTTTTACTTTTACTTTGTTTCATTTTTTTTTTGCTTTTAATTTTCTTATATTTTTCTAAATTGTATATATAACTCTTTTGTTGATTTTATATTAAATAGTAATGACATTCGTGGGATGCGATCGATGACGGTTAAGACAAAACACAAATAAAGTAGAAAATCCGTACCCGGTAAGTCCCATGGATCGAAGTCGTAAACCTTGACGTCTCCGATAGCTTCTACAAGTCCTAGTTGTCCAATGAGTCGGTTTCTTAGGTAGTGTTCAATAAGTTCATCATCCGTCGGACGAACATTAAAAACCTTGTAAAGAGTCCAATCAAATCCATTGAATTGTAAAAAATAGATGAAAATAGTATTAAAACTAAAAAGTAACTAAATATATACGCATTAATCATATAATAATACGAATCGGTTAGTTAAACCAGGTAGGTGTCCAAATCTTCATTTGTATTTACAACACCTTCCCAATACGAGTCGGAGTAGCCATCTTCATTAGCAATCTGCAGTGATTCCGCCGGGCGCTCACTTGTAGATTCTCCTGCAATCTGCAGTGATTCCGCCGTGCGCTCACTTGTAGATTCTCCTGCAATCTGCAATGAGTCCGCCGGGCCTATGTATTCCACCTTGCAAACCACGTGACTCGTCTGCAAAATCAATCCACAAATGACAAAGTTACAAGAAGATGAATTTTTGTTTTCTCAGATTTTTTATAGGAAAAACTGTCATTTAAATCAGTATCATTTTTAATCCAAAAAACCCATTAACGTTCAAGTTTAATTGAAACAAAGTACCAATTTTTGGTAAATAAAAAATAATAAATTTTTATTCACAAGTCATTTTAATCATAAACTTTAATTAGCCATATATATCATTTTAGTTAGTCAATTAACTAACACTAAACCTAAAATAGCTTTTAAAGTTGTGAGTTTTTTTTTTGAATATATATAAACCAATGTTTTAAAAATAAATATTGAATACATAAAAATTTATTGTCATTATTTTCTTAAAAAATAGTTTTACAACTAAATAATCCATTAATAATAGGTTAACTAATTATTTTAAAATATAAGTGAAAGTAATATATTTTTTCCTTTCAGAAAATGAAAAACTTATATATTTTGGTTTGAGTTATGCCTTATCTTAAATTTTATTATTAGTGTTATATTTATTAAAAATATATTTTTAATATTTAAATTTCAGTATTTTGAAAGTTGATGATTTAAAATATATTTTTCTCATTTTTTAATCCGAATAAAGTATAAACATCAAAAGAAAAAAAGAGAGTTGAACGCACAATTTCTTCGGGAGAGGAGAGGTTGGAGTACTCATGCATTATCCAGTTAGTTCGCTCTCCATGTGGACTCTTCCCGGTTAAGAAAACCAAAGTCTTCTTAAAACCGATCTAATGATGACTCCCCGATGATCGCTCTTTAACCTGCGCAGTCTTTCCGGTGATCTTCCAATAACCTGAAGGTGTAGTCCGGCTCTGCTTGTTAGTGTTGCGGTACCGACTACCTCTGTCTGAGAAGAAATACCAGGCCAAGTCCCTGGATTTAATCCTCGATAGAGCTGTCAAGAAAGAAGAGTAAAAATCATACCAAAAGAAAATTGATGGATAATGATTCAACATTAAAAATTTCTACAGGTAGATTGAAGAGGAAAACGCGATTTTGCGGTTTTGTTGGAAAAAGCGATTCTGCGATTTTGGTGGGAAAACGTGATTTGTGGTTTTAGCGGAAAAACTTGATTTTGCAAATTTAACGGGAAAAACATGATTTTACGGTTTTGACAGAAGTTAACAGTTTTAACGAAAAACATAATTTTTAGAGAAGAAAATATAAGAAAATTAAAAGCAAAAAATATAAACTTGAAAAAGTAAAATAAATATATATGTTTAAAACGAATTTGGATAATAGGAAAATAAAAATTAATATAACGTTAAATAACAAAGAATTGTGGGTCAAAATTTTGATAATTATAAAATATCGTAGAAGTGTTAGAATTTTATTATAATAAGATTTTAACCATTATATTAAAAATTATTTTTAGAAATTAGAAAATCCGCAATTCATATATCTTTTTGTAGTTCAAGGCAAATATCTCTATAATATTATTTGAGAAGTCAGTTTCCTATGTGTCGCGCTCACGTTAACTCTCACGATGGTTGATTACATTGATACCCTTAATGAAAAAATACTATATTTAAATACTATTATTGATTTTTATTTAGTTTCCTTTTTTTAAATTTTCCAAATAATATATAATAAAAAAGAAACATTTATAAAGTTTAAAAATCGAATTTAAAAACGAAAATATATGTATAAATAATATTATTTCATTAAAAAGAAAATTTCACAAAATAGTATAACTCCATTTAAAAATAACATAAAGTATACTTTCTTTATATTTATATTTTCACAGACTATCTTTATATTAGAAAAATAAATAGTATTTCTTATAGAACATAATTTTAAACAGTACAACAATATATCAATATATTTCCGAAGTAATAGAAATATTTTTTATATATCTATATATTGTTTTAGATGATTACATAAAATAATTAAGTAACATAAACTAATTGATGTTTTACTGCTTATTTTAGAGAGATATCAAAAAACTAAAAATAAATTAATTTAACAAGAAACATGTTTTGATCAAATAATTATAAAATATTTTAAAACAACATCGCACTATATACTTTAAAGAGGTAAATATATTATATTTTATCATTATGAAAATTGTGTATATTTTAAATATTAAATTTTCTTTTGAAATTTTATGTTTTTATGTTTGTTGAATCTAATATAACCATAATCAAAAGGCATAAATTATTTACAATTTTTATAAAAATATTTTAATTATTTGTAGATATTGATATGTCTTGTATCAGTTACTTATATATGTAACTTCCTATATATTATCGCTTTATTTTCCAATATCTTTAAAAAGAACAATTAATTTGATATAGATTATGAAAATACATACACATTTAATGATAAATAAAATTAATTTGACTTGAATTAATTATAATAAAATAATTATACTTCGGTTTGAATTTGAAAGAATATATTTAACTCAATATATTCATAACATAACATGAGTGGCTTCACTAATCCAACTTATATCGAAAATCATAGATTTAATTACAATAAGAAAATATAATTTTATAATAATTATAATTTGTTTTATAAATATAAATTATAGGATGACTCAAAACACATTAACAAATGAAAACAAAATATTAACCAACTATTACAATTTAGTTCTTTTGTAAAATTTATATATATGCATGCGATTTCAGAATATTATCGTTACACTAATTTACGTAATTTGGAATCAAACAATTTGGTTTATTTTTATTTAATTCTAAGCACAATATATCTTAAGTTATACATAAATTACTAAAATATATTTACATATCTAAAACAACAATCAACCTAAATGTAAATAAAAAATTAATCAAAATCGTACTATATTTAGAATAAAAAATATTATAGTTGAATTCAAAGAAATGCATACAATCCAATATACTCAAATGATAGCTAAATCGACTGTAGAAACAATAAAGTCGACTAGATATAACATATCTAAAATTATAGTTCTAATTAAAGTAATATAATATTATAATATATTATGCATACAAATTATAAACTAATTTAAAATTAAAAGTAAATAGCAATAAATTATTTTAATATATATTTACTTTATAAATATTTATACCCGTGCATGAGCACGGGAAAATCACATAGTATCGTATTAAAACAAAAGTGTTTTGTTTCATATTTTTTGGACCATTTTTTTTTAGGCCTGTTCTTTTCACTGACGCAGCGTCAGCGGATACGTCAGAGAAATATACACAACAAACTACGAAAAGTAAATGGTGGAAAAGAAACAAGCTGTAGCTGCGTTTATTTTTTAGGAAGCCTGCCGGTGTTTTCCGCGACTTTCCGTGATGCTGTGTAAAATAGCGGCAATTAAACGAGACTTTCTGTGACGCTGCGTCTAATTTTGTAGTGGAAACGAAGGCTGCCAGCGGTGTTCTCCACAAACTTGGACAAAAAGTCAGTTATAATTTTGGTGGCTCCCCGCTGATGCTGCGTCAGTGAAAAGAACATGCCTAAAGTCATGACTTAAATTGCTCACAGAACATGTTAGTTATCAGAAAGATGTACTAGAAAAAAGACAAGACAGAAGTAAATCAAGAAAACTTCTCAAACTAATATTTTTTTTGAAGAAAACTTAAACTAATATCTGTATGTTACGAACTAATTTATAATAATGTAAAAAACGAAACAGAGATAACTTAGTTTTTATATGTTTTTGGTTAGTAAGTGATAAATGTGTTAATGTTTCTAAAGATAAATATGTAATATTTAAACTTTAGTAACTAAATTATTCAATAGTATCATATGTTAATTCGTTACAACAGTATTAGATATGTTTTTACCAAATTATAATTTACACCCTAAGCTGACGCTTTCCGATTCCAGCTGCCAAGGTTTTTTCACCATCGGCTAGTTTCATGCTTCAACTTATTCTTCCGACGTCTTTTCTTTGAACTCGTTTCTGTTTCCTCTTCCTCAACCATCTTCCTCTTTCCTTTATTCTTCTTCTTTCGAGAAGACTCTTTACTTTTCTTACCAGGAGTGTCTACCACTGGTGTAATATCCCCTCTTGGGAACGAGCCATCTTCGTCTTCTTCTAGTTGCCAATTGCAGAAAAGTCCTCCATTGCTTTTGCCGTTACTAGCTGACATTGGCAATGGCTCCCCAGCTCCGGGGAGCAAGCTGTTGAAAGTGACATCCCCGTTTCTACCACCTTTGCGCTCTAACAGAATCCTGTCTGGTCTGATTATCGTGCCGAGGATGCTCCGGTTCGGTCCTAAGGCTAGAATAGCTTTCGTGTTTGTCAACGTAGACAAGGCCATTGAAAACGCTGATCGAATCTGTAAAAAACAACCCTTTAGTGACCAATATATCCATATTGACGAAAGTATATGCTTTTTTTAACAATAAAATAGAGAAGTGGACAGAACCTGAAAGTAGTTGAATGAGTTCTTGCCAATGTCATTCTCTGGTGTCTGGTTACCCAAAGAAAATAAAAAAAAGACCTAAGTCAATATTTTGTCTGTTACATTCTAAGGCTTGGGTTTATCCAAAACCAAAGCTCGATAGCTGACCTGTGGATCCTCGATAGAGATGAGCCCTGGTCGGGCTGTGTTTAGAAAACTGGAGAGACAAAAAAAAAGAAGAAGAGAAAGATAAAAAAACCCTTCCAAGGACACAAAAGATAGAATCAAGTAACGTTAATTAAGTTAGTTACCCTTTGTTGTACTTTGAAAAGAAAGAGCCACCCTTCTTGCAAGATACACCGACATCTGCGGTGTTTAGTTTTCTCCCGTAGAAGTCAAAGAACTTAACCTACAATAAGGAAGAGAAGAGAAGAAAAGAAAAGAAAAGATTTTAGCCAACAGACGAAGCCAAATATAATCAAAAGCTTCAAGCGAAGCAATGACTGAAACATACCAACAGAACTCCCAGGTTATGCTCTGGTGGGCTTCGACCATCTTTGAGGTACTGTTTCAGAAACATAAATCGAATTTAGAGACGTGTTTCTTTTCTGGAGTGAATGTGAAATTCTCTTTTTTTACCTTGAGAAATGCAATGAGCATTGCTAGAAGTGCGTATGAACCAATCCCACCACTGTACACCTGAACAAAAAACATTAAAATTAAATGTTTGGGACTATGAAGAAGGATGATGATGATATATATATATATATATATTGAAGAAAAAAAGAAGACTATTTCCAAGACCTCATTGAGTTCTCTCTGCTGTAGAAATACTTTCAGAATTAGAGATAATGGTCTTACAGGAGGCAACTTTGTTACAGCATCCTGAAAAATAATAATAATCATAAATTCACAACAAGACTAGATCCATCGGTGGATTAGAAACATACTAATATCATCACAAACCTGTATAAACTCAGCTGCCTTTGGTCCATTCTCCATATCAAAACTGCGAAGCCAAATGCCAAAACTTAATAATTCATACTAACTATCACACACAGTCAATTTGTTGAACTACAGAAGCTTTCTTATCAATCATGAATCTTGAAGCTTTTGTTGAGGATATATTCAATCGCGGCTAAATATTCAGATTGTCAGTTCTGAAAGGGAAGCTAGCTAGTAGGTAAAAATTAATTGGAAAAAAAAAAACAAAAACCTTAGATCAAATGAAATATTGCTTTTCTTCTCGACAAACTTGATAATTGGTACACGAGCCCAAGCAATCACCTACACAAATCACAGAGCTAATTATGTATGAGACACACGGTGGTCTCTCTGAGATTACTAGCATGTTATTAGATAAAGTCCGAAGATACCTTAATGTTCTTTGAAATCCTCCTTTGCGATAACGCTCTGGAGAGTGCTTTTAAACCTAGTTGAGGATTTGTGATACCTGATTCCAGAATCACCACCTTTGTATACAACAGCCAAAAAAAAAAAAAGAGTTAGAAACCTATTCAAGAACAAAAGATTACAAGCAACTAACTTCACGTATCAAAAACAGTATTCTCTGAGAATGCGAAAGATGAAGAACACTTACATCGATATCACTTGTTGGAAGATAAAGCCCTGTCCTGTATGATCCGAAAACTTCTACCTGAAACAGAGTAAAACAGAGTAAGTTTCGAACTACACGACACTCAAGAGAGAAAGCTTGATCCTTTTCAAAAAGGATGTACCTTGCAACTCGGCCAGATATACTGAATCACACTCCTCACACTATCCATCGCTTCATCACGCTCTGCTTTCTCCTCTCGAGTTGGTAACAGAAACTCGCAGAAGTCTACTATCTCTGGCAACATCAAAGACCCAAAACAGAGAAAGATTTCAATACCAAAAAGAGATAAAAACAAAAAATCTCAATTTTATTTTATTTTCGCGACATTACCTTTATGTAACTGAAGCATTGGGATTTTGGAACAGCTGTTCTCGTTAAACCAGTTAGTAGTCTCTAACCTCGGTTCTTCTTCCTCCTCAAGAGCATCTTCTTTGTCTTTCTTCCTCTTTCTGCTCTTCTTTGATGTCAAAACCGGAGTTACGAATCCGACGTCGTTCTCGTTCGTCTCTGCATCGACGTCGAGCGAGAAGAAGTCGACCGTGTCTGATTCCACCGGAGTTTTATCGACGGTTGAGTCAGAGATCTCGTTGCGGAAAACAGAGTAGTTGTGAGAATCGTCGTGGGCTGATGGAGAGTGAATGGCATCAAGTGGAGGGAGAGCATCGTATAATACGAAAGCTGGAGCTTCCTTCTTAGCTTCAGTCTCCATTGGAGATTTTGATGGAAGCTGCTGAATCTGAGGTTTAGGGCTTCGACGCCGCCGGGGAGGATACAGAACCGAAACAAAAATGTCCGATGAGAAGAAGGAATATTTAATTTAATTTGGGGAAAATAAATAAAAGGATTTTATGCATAAAAGTATAAAACCCTCTTCCAAACTTGCATAATGAGGAATTTTTGGACCAGGTTGTTCAAAAAAAAAAGAGGAATGTTTGACTTGTGGCCTCTTTCATATAGAATTTATAATGTCGTAAATAATTAAAATTGTAATTTTCATTACACAAAATTGTTGTAAATCAAAAGTCAATCATGTGCTTTGAAAAGGTAGGTAAAATATAATTATTATTTATTTTAACTTAAATTAAAAAGTGTACATCAGAAATCGTAGCTTCCAATAATCTTATTTTACATATTAGGGATGATTGGTTTACAAATATGATATATTTTCTTCGAGTGGTATAATCATGCATGCATATATATATATGGAAAGAAATAGCATATTATTTTTTTTGTTGAAATAGCATATTAGAAATATAGAGATATGTTTGTTGATTATTTATTTATCTTATATATTAAAACAGAAGTCATGATTTTTTTCATGTGTGATTTTTTTTAGTTTGGACCATTTTTTAATTTTTATTAAATGTATTTTAGTAGAACTAATAATATATAGAATCTTAAAACTACTTTAATCATAATATCTTTTGATATCTTTTCATTTTAAATATAAATATATATTAAAAAAATTCTAAAAATCTTAATAAAAGATTTTAACAAAATCTTAATTTTCAAAGATTATATGTAAATATATACACTAATTTCGAAAATAGTTATGAAATATTATTATATATTAATATATTATATATTTATTTATTAATTCATGTATAACTGTTTGCTATTAGTTTATTTTGTTAATAAAGAGTTGTTTGATAGTTTTATAGACGATCTTAACAACATTTCTTGGACTGATAACAGAGTTTAATTACTTTATAAATAAACTTTGTGGTACCAACATTACAAATATTACTAGATTATAAAAAATAATTATGTTTTAAATTATATAGTACATCATTAGAAACATTAATTAGTTTGATGGTTGGCAGAATGAACAAAATTAATTTTTTGTATTTTTATTTATGCTTAATAGATTAAATATCAACAGTAAATATGGATATATTTTTGGCATCTATTAAATTTAAATATGTGTATCCATTCTATTAAAAATTGAACATGACCTATTGATAAATGTTAAGTTTATCCTTTTCAACCGTTCAGATTATTGATTGATTGGGGTCAATCTTTTTCAACCGTTCAGATTATAGGTCTGCTATCTTTACCGTTTTGTTTTCTCGATTTTTTTTTTTTTGTTTTCGATTTTGACCGTATGGTTTTTGTTTGATAAAGTTGATGAAAAAAAAAAGATATATAGTAGATAATGTAATGTTATGATTGAAAAGAATTATAAAATAAATGTTGGCTCATTGATTGTATTACTATTTCGAGAAAACAAAATATTTGGCAAATATTGATTGGGATCAATCCTTTTCAACCGTTCAGATTATAAATCTGCTATTTTTACCGTTTTGTTTTCTTCTTCTTCTTTCCCCCATCATGTTTCTTTTTTCCTCCTACATTGCCATTTTTTCCATCGTATTTCCTGGCATTACGATTAGGATTATTGTGCTTGTGTTGCCTCTTCACAAAGGTATCTTTGTTACCACAAAAAAGTCTTCTAAAAATCCCGTACAACTGCATTCTTGTTTGACTTTTTTTTCCTTTCTTTTTCTCTTCTTTGTAGTTTATTTTTCCTTGAGTTATCATCTATCTATATATAACATAAGTAATTTCTTTTACCAGAAAACATAAGTAATTTCCATTAGTGTATTGCTTCGATTTCAAGTATTAAACATTTCATTTCGTATGTGTTTACACTACTAACCAAGATTATTTTTCTCTTCTTTGTAGTTTACATAGGTATTTTCCATTATTGCATGCGTTCCTTCGATTTCAAGTTCATTTCGTTAAGTAACACTTTTCAAGAAATGGTGTGAACTGAAGCAAGACATTTGTAGAAACCAAGTAGGTTATAAATAGAGACATAATGAAAATTAAATCTGCAAGAGGAGAACTAAAAGAAATGCAGAACTAAACGAAATCACTAAAAAGATGTGGAAAGCTATGGAAAATGCATTGAAAAGGGCTGAAGAGCCCGCCAAGAAAGTGATATCATAATATTAGAATAACTAAATATACAATAAAAGAAATAAATAATAAGTAAATATATAATATATGAAATATAAACATTATATTAAACCTCTAACATAATATAATTAGCATTGATATAAAAAAAATAGAATGAGTAAATATACATATAAGAAAAAAATAAGTAAAAAAATAAGTAAAAAATAAGTAAAAATAAGTAAAAATATAGAAAAACTAAACTAAAAGTCTCTCTGAAAATATATAGTAAAATAAATAATAATTAAATATACAAATATAAGAAATAAAATATTGAATTAAACATCTATTATAGTATTATAATAATTAAAAATAAAACATAAAAATAGATAATAAATAAATAAATATACAATATGAGAAATAGAAATCTATACTATTATGTGATAAGTGAATTTGCTTACTTGTCATCTTCTCCATGATTTTAGTTAATTTTTTTCCTTTTCATATATTTCATGATTTTAGGATAAGTTATTAATTTAATTTATATTATTATTTCAAACTATATTTTGATATCTATATATTTATATGATATTTAAGATTATTAATAAACATTAATCTATTCTACTGATAAATATGGTATGATTTTTAAAAGTATATATATTTAATATATAATATTATCATTATATTTAGGACATTGAACTAAAATATAGATATTAGCAATTGGTATTAAAAATATATACTGACAATATCATCATTATTTTTATTTTATATTTATTTTGGGATTTAATGAGTAATATTATAGCCAGTTTCTCTGATTTTTATTGAAAATATTGATCAAATAGAGATTATTGTAAAATTTTATATATAAGTATAATAATATATATAAAATTCTTTGGTTTATTCAATTTGATCGCTTAATATACTGAGACATATCCATATATTGCGGTTTTTTAAAAGTAACATCCATTCGGTTTATACGGTAGTATGAAATCGAGACTATTTTCTCTATTTATGTTTGGTTTGGTTATAAATGGTTCAATTTTACCAGATTGAACACTTCTAGACTATTATTATTTTGTTGATGTTTTATAGTTGTATTTTTAATAATCTCTTCAGTGCCACATGATTTCTTTTCAGTCCAAATACAATCTGTGTTTCATTTCAGATACAAATTCTTAATTAATTATTACAATAGAAAAAATTATGATCCAAAATCTACATAATATAAACAAAACTATGAAATAAAAGAACATAATTCAATACATTTGTTACCAATATGAATATTGAAGTTTATAATTATAATAATTTAAAATTTGTATCTAATTAAATTATTATTTTATAAAAATAAATATTAGAATTAAAAATTGTTAAGTATATATATATATATATATATATATATATATATTAATCCGCACAAGATGCGGAATATCAACTAGCATTACATTAAACATCTATTTTAATATTACAATTTGATATAAAGCAAAAAGACTAGGAAAGGTAAATATAATATAAAAAAATAAACAATAAGTAATTATACAATTTTCAGAACCGTGACCTAGGATATCATTCTCTTTTCACTGGCAATGAAGATGATCTCAAGAGTGGTTCCATAGGTTCTACTCTTTAGCTCTGGGGTCATTTATGAAGAAATGGAGACACAAGGTCGAAGAAGAGGTATTCCAGCTCTACTTGAAGATCCATTAGCTGCAGAAGCAGAACTATTACGAGGGTGGATGGGCTGTAACTCAAGCTCAATACCTTGTTGCTGTTGTGAATAAGTTTCAGCAACATCAAGCACTTGATGCTCATATTCGTCCACAGATGCAGCCGTGCTTGTCTTTGTTCTAACGGTCGAATCATCGCCGTAATAACCGTGTCTTCTTTTCTTTCTGGTCGCTTTATAGTTTGTTCCCATCTAGGAATCAAACAGATGAAACTATCCATTATATCCTCTAGGGAGGCTTTCTAATTACCTGAGCGACCAATGCATATAGTGGGAGTGTGCTGTAGCGGCATAGAAACTGTCCAGCAAACCTACAAAGAGAAAATCAGTTGGCCAACAGTCTTGAGACTACGTCGGTAAGAAAAAAAACAAGGTTGTCATTACCCTAAAATAAGTCGGAAGTAAATGAGGAGATGATTCTTAAGGAAGCAAGAGTGGAAACCAAGATGACACTGAATGAAGAACAAATCTATAGTTAAGTTCAAGAAAACAAATTTATAAGCTCAATTCAGTGAATGGTTCCTTAGCCATACCCAGAACCAGAAGAATGAAGCCAGTTCAAAAGATTTCTATGGAAGACGGAAAGCAATTAGCTGCAAGTTCTACAAAAACAAAATGAGGTTTGATGATAATGACTTATGTCAAACCTGGAATAGAATGAAGTGGATAAGGGAGAAGAGTGGTTCATCCCTAGGTCTCAGCTTAACTCTTGGAGGATATTCTATTAAACAGTTGATAGATTTGTGCATCGGCAACTGTATCATTTATTTTGGTTAAAATATTAAATATTTAAATTAATTTAAAATAATAAATTTTATAAAAATTAAAAAAAAAAGTAAATTAAAAATTAACTCATAATTAAAAATAATAATATCACAATTAATCGTCAAGTCAAACCACTAAACTACTGTACACAAAACATTATACATTATCAAATAACACTATATATGTACAACACATATTATAACACAAATCAATTCTATATATGTAAGGAAATATTATATATATATATATATATATATATATATATATATATATATATATATATCCATATTTTATAAAACATAAAATATAAATCACAAAATTTGGAAACTAAATAATATAAATTCAATTTAATGAAGATTTGGTAAAACAATATAGCGCGGATCGGTATCTAGTTCATATTATCACTTGGATCAGTGTTACGTCTGCTTCTCTAAGACAAAACAATATATTGTTTCGTCTCTTTTTATAGCAAATTGTGATGTATACGATCTAGAGAGAACGAAATGAAATTTTTCATTGTATGTTTTTTCAAAATTAGAGACGTTTCATCGATATGCATGCATCGCTCATTACTTTTTTTTTTTTACTTATTCTTGGGTTCACCCTAGAGTGAATCTTAAGGTTCACCAACCAATAAGAATCATTCATTTTATAATTAATATCTTTTAAAAAAGGAAATAAAATATTGTCGAATTATATTATATTTTTAAAATAAAAAATATTAAAAATAAATAAAAATAATAATATATGCAAAAAAAATATTTTTAAAAATATTTTAACTTCGTCACCAAAACACTAAACTCTAAATCCTAAACCCTAAATTAAAAACATTAAACCATAATAGTATTTTTAAGATTTAGTGTTTTTGATTTAGAATTTAGGATTCTCCAAGTGTTTAGGGTTTATCCAAGGGTTTAGGATTTATAATTTAGGGTTTAGAGTTAAAAAAATTTCAAGGGTTTTAGGGTATACCCAAGGGTTTAGGGTTTAGAGTTTAGAATTTAGAATTTAGGGTTTAGGGTTTATCCAAGGATTTAGGGTTTAGAGTTTATCCAAGGGTTTAGGGTTTAGAATTTAGGGTTTACGGTTTAGAGTTTAAAATTATCCAAAGGTTTAGGGTATACCCAAGGGTTTAGGGTTTAGGGTTTAGGATTTAGGATTTATGATTTAGTGTTTTTTGATGATATCAAAAATAGTTTTCAAAAAATCATTTATTTTAACGACTATTATTTTTATTTGTTTTTATTTTATTTATTTTTAAAATATAATAAAAGTTGACAATATTTTGTTTTTTTATTTAAAAAATATTAATTATGAAATACTTAATTCCTATTGGTTGGGTGAACCTAAAAATGCCTCTTTTTTTTTGGTAAACATGCTAAATCATCGCTCATTACTTGTATGCCATATTAAGGCATATTGATGCTATCATCAGAAATAGAGCTCTACATATTCGACCATTGCAACCCAAACATTGACAGCTCCGCTGCTACTGTAGTTCTTATCTCATTCTAATTTATGTTTATTTATTTAAAACATTTTGATGATAAAAATGATTATAATAAAAAAAATTTAAAAATATATAAAAACTTAAAAAATACCAAACAATTAGAATTTAAACATCTAAGAAATCACTAATGCAAAAATAGTTAACTGAAGACATCAAACGAGAAATAAAAATCAAATAAAACAATAATAATTTGTGTTTCTCGAAAAGTCTCATTTTATAATCAAATTATAAGTCTTTGTATGAGCAAACTTGAATAATCTCTCCGTTTCTCATTTTGTAGGAGATTGGTCGAATGTCAATAGATTGGGTAAAGATTACACACTTCTTAGGTTATTTCTCTACTTCCATTTATCCTTATTGTTTTGGAAGGTTTTATTGAATGTCAATAGATTGGGTAAAGATTACACACTTCTTATGTTATTTCTCCACTTCCATTTATCCTTATTGTTTTGGAGGGTTTTGTCTAGGTAATTATGGCTCAGCTTTGATTTGATCAGATTTTCTTTTTAACTGGTAGTTCTCTTTGCTTGAGACTTTTATATCTTGAATAGATCAATGTGAATCGGGTTAAACTGTTTCGATCAAGCTCTGATATCATATTAAATTAGATTAATTTTTTAACCTAAAATCAATTGGCGAAAAATAAATTAGTACATTTATTTTATATATTATTTAGAATCATTTCCAATACCAATGTGAGAGATTTAGTCTCTAATAGTTTTTATTTTTTGTTTAGATAGCTTTGGCTGTTGAGGTTTGTATTTTCACATCTTTAGACAGAAAAAGCCAATTCTTTATCTTACCAACTATCTCACCATGTATTCTACTTTGTATGAAAGAATTTGAGTGAAAAAAAAAACTATCTTCCGCCTTTTTGTTTTACACAATATATAATCCACATTACCTAACGAAGTCTAGATTGGTTTGAACCGTACAGGCGGAGATAGCGTAGAACTAGGGTGGTCATATATAAGACCCATGTGAAAAGAAAATTTTCCTCTATTTTGTAATGACAAACCTGACATAATCAGCTTATGACCCTTATAAAATATATTCGTTATCAAACTGACCCATGTAAACGAATTTAATGCCTCCGCCACTGGTCTGAACCGTAGGATATATAAATAACATTCCATGCATTGATGTCAGACTCACAATATATGATCATCTCTAAACAGATTGTAGTGTTTCATTACTCAACCAACTTTCAACCTTTTTAAACAGTCAACTTTCACAATCAAAACGAAACAAAGTCGCACGAGACCACATATTAAAACATAGCTGAATTTAAAACTTTTAATAGTTATTAACCTAAAGAGAATCAATCTTTCATTACTAATCAACATCACGATTCACTCATTCTTGGTGGCTTTTTCTGTTTCTATTTGATTTTGATTCAGTAATGTCACTCTCACAAAGCTTTTAGACAGAGACTCATCAACTTTTGCATTCTTTAGGTTTAGGATTAGCTTGAGACACAAATTGCAGCTGATGCACGTGGTCTACAAACATTATTAATGATTCAATTTCATAAGCCTAATATTATGTACACATAAAACACATATGGTTTTGTTAAAGACCATCACCTGGTTAGCTATTCTTTTTTCTCCAATATTATAATCAAACGATGGACCATGTGGTAAGAGAGATTATGAACTGAAAAATCAAGATTTAGGACTGTCACTGAGATCTGAAAACCAGATTTAAGAACACATAAACCTAATATTCTTCAAGAACTTGTCTTTTGACATATCTTTCACACACACACAAAATCATAAAACGTTATTTTGGATTTGTTTATGCAAAACTTAACAAAAAGGTAGTAAAACTGATGAAGATGGTAATTAGTTTTGATCATCCAAAAATGTTCTGAAAAGTTTCAAAATATCAACAAAAGTAACCATGCCAATAAAACAACCATCCTCATCAACCACCCACACATAACTTACCCTGTGAGCAATCACTTGTATCATCACCGCCATTAACGAGCTTTTCCGATTACACACTATCGCCACCGACTTCCTGGCCATCCTTGCCGCTCTACTCACTGACCGACAGTATGACTTCGTTCTCCCCGTCGGAGATTCTTCATCTGACGAAGAAGAACCCGACGAAGACGACAAGGACTCGACGAGTGAGATCAAACCCACCATCCCTTTGTCTTCAAGACGATTCCTGACGACCCTTACATGACTCTCCAGCGGACCACTGCCGTCAATGTACGTCATTAGTTCGCCTGCGGAGAGTGTAGCAACCGCTGCCGCGGCGGTTTCATCGCAGCACGCGAGTGTCATAGGCGAAATCTCGCCGATCAGAGCTACACGTGGATATTCTGCATCGCATCCACCATCAACAACCACCACGGTTATATTATTGGCAATGGCCCGAGAAACGGCCGTAACGGCAGAGGAATAGTAATCAACGGCGAGGAAAGAGTGTGTAGTGTTTATCACGCCGAGTTCGGAGATAGACAGCGACGTTAAAGGAGAGAAGACGCTAATGGAACCAAGAAAGAATCTGATTATGTCTTCTTGTGTGATCCAGCAGAACTAGCGGTTGTTCTTGTGTGTTGTTGTTATGGTGGTGAGCGAAAGGACATCGTCGTTTCGGATCAGAACCTTGTCCTGCTGTCCTCTTTTTGTCTGAATCGGAACAATCAGATTTTGTGCTCCTCCGGTTATCAGATCAATGGCTTCTGTTAACCTGAAAGATCAAACCAAAATTACATTTTAATCTCATGGACGAGAAAAGAAACAGAATCAAGAAATCCATTGCAATGCATGGATCTTGATATGTATTGTCACATACTTGCATGAAGATTGGACATGCACGACGATGGAACCACATTTAGGGAGAAGAACAGAGACAGGTGCATTGAAAGCAGAGGAAAGAGACAAAACCTTGTTGTCGAATTTAGACAGGTAACAGATCACATCTGCCATGCAGATCTTACCCAAACACTCGCAGTCGCACTTGTTGTTGTTGTTGTTGTCATCGTCGTCACCATCATTGGTTTCATCGTGACTACAGCTCCAGACGCTGAGGAAATGATCGTCGGAGGATTTGAGAGCAGCGACGGCGTCAGCGACGGTGGCTGTGATGGCGGAGAGACAATGTAGCGGTGGTTTTCCGATACAGAGATCGGATACCTCGTGAGACAAAAGGGTTATTGCCATGCAATAAGAATTACGAGAAAGAATGAAAATTTGATTTTGCAAAAAAAAAGAAGAAAGTGAGAAGTAGATAGAGAGGAGAAAAGAGAGTGTATATATATATATAAAAAAGAGGAACATAGGTACGGTGTGAGTACACACAGAACAACTCTGTGTAGGGATACTTGGTAAAAGTTATATCAATCTCTTACTCAACGACAGTTGCTAGATTTTTACGTCTTGTTTCAAGAAAAACATAATTTACTAGATTCGACCATTACTCCATACTTCATTTTACAGAATGATGAATAATAAAAAATTATTACTCAATTTTGTGGAGTAATCTCATTTTATTTTAACTATAAAATGAAAAATTGAAAGGCAAGCCATTTTTATTTAAAATAGTCATCAAAAAAAAATGATCAAAATATTTTTTTTATTTTGAATTTTAATTTTGATTTTTAATCTTTGAAATTTGAAACTCCACCCCAAATCCATACCCCTTAATTTTAAACTTTAAATTTAGATTAGTTAATCATAAAGGTATAAGTGTATATTTCTTGTTTAATAAAACTTATTTTAGTCATTTTTCTCTTTGGGGGCTATTTGGTAAAATAAACTAAAAATAAACTATTCTAGGGAATTTTCAAAATTGAATGGATTATAATTCCAAACTCAATTTTTGAATAGAAAATAGTTGAAATCCAGATCTTATATATCATATTTAAATGGTGAGAAATAAACGAATACAAAGATATGTGAAAATAAATGATAAATATGTAGTATATATCCAAGAATCTTTATATTTCTATTCATTCTTCTACATTGTATATAATCAAATGAAAAATAAATCAATGAAATATAATACTAAGAAAGAAACAATTCTAGGTAAAAAAATGAAAAATTCCATAAAAATACTCAACTAAATCTCGTTAAGCTTTTTAATAACTGAACTTTTTTACTACCTGGTTTGATACCCAAACTAATTATTTTGCTAATTTTAATACACTAACTTTTAAAATTGTGCTCGTTTTAATACTCCACTATGCTAATTTTAATAAGAAGTATAAAATCTCTAAAACTCAAAACAAAATCTTACAGATTTCAAATTTAATTTTTTTTTAAGAATAAAATTAAATAAATTTTTGATAATCTGAATTATATATAGAATTATTTTAGATATAATGTAAATTTAGTTTGTTTTCGGAAGTTTTAAAGTAATTTAATTATTTTATTCATAATTAAGTTTTCTAAATTTTAAACATTATAAAATCATTTAATTTTATTATTAAAACGTAAATAAATTTTAAATTTTAAGGATTTGTTTTTGAAGTTTGGAATTTTTTTAATTTTTTTGAAACCATTTAATATATTGACTAAAATAGCATAATTGGGGTATATAAAAATAAGCACGGTTTTAAAAATAATTAATTTGGATATTTAACTGGATAGAAAAACGTTACGGTATTAAAATGTTAAATGAAATTTAGTTGGAGTATATTTATGGAACTTTCCCAAAGAAATACTACTAAGAAACAGCTATTTGTGCCTGTATTTACCAAAGAAACAGAAAAGTTAAAAAAAAAAAACAAAAAAAAAAAACAAGGAGTTGGAAAAATTGAGGTTTGTAGCATATATTTTTATTTCAAATTTTAAATTGATGACCAAAACTAAAGGTTAAAGAGTATTTATTTAACAATAACACAATAATGTATCAGTTACAAAAAAAAACACAATAATTTATGAAAATAAAATTCAAGACTATATTGACGTCGAGCTTTTTTAGCGGGTGACTACTTTGTAACGTGGATGACTAGTTTATAATCGTAGACGTCGAATAGTGACAAATATATAGTTAAAAGAAAAAACAGATAAAAAGGTCCAAATATATTCGATGGTTCTGAGTTTTTTACAAGTTGTTGGATCACACCTATCAAGGCGCCAAAGGCATCGTATGTTTATACTAATGGGTCATGGATTATATTAATTTTATAAAAGGTACAAATATTGAAAGATTTATATGATGTTACATACGTTCTCAACTTCTCATGATCCATAATATTGGTCGAAACTCGAAAGTGACGGTATGATGATCAACGTCTTATAGTATACGTATATTTGTGTGACTGATATTTTGGTTAAAAGGCAAAAGGGGTCAACTCTTGTCGCTTTTAGTGGCAGTAATATAATAGAAAACACGTTTAAATTTTAATGTTAACTAGATTTTGATCCGCGCTTTGGAAGCACAGAATATTTTACGATGAAAAATTTTACTAATAACTTAACAAATATTTTGGTAATTTTTAAAAAGTGTGTATTTAAAATATTTTTGCATTTAAATCAGTGTTTTTAAATTCATTCCGATTGTGATTATACCGGTTAATCCGGAGATCTGACAATTCAATTTAGATTTTTAAAATATTCATACTAAAATAAATCACTAAAACCCGAGACTAACCGATTGAATTGATGGATGACCGATATGTAATCTAATTGGATTTAAATTGTAATAGTTTCATAATTTTTAATCTTATCATTCAAATTTTAAAGTTCACTATTTTGCAATTTATGAAATTATAACATTTCTACAAAATTTTAAAGAGAAAATGATATATATAAAATAACTAAGATTAATTATTGTATTGTTTGGAAACATTGATAGTAGTATAAAAATATATTGTTTGGAAACATTGATAGTAGTATAAAGAAATAAGTATATTGTTTGGAAACATAGATAATAGTATAAAGAAAGGAACATTAGTGATTTAATGTAGGTTTAACTATAAACTATAAAGATGTATTTAATTTAAAACTTACAAAATCAATGTTAGGTCCAACATAATATTTCTGTTTTAATAAGATAGATTACGTTTATACTTCAACAAGCTGTCACCGATAAGGCCATCTTGTCTTATGCAGTTCACGTTTTTCTTGCTCGTTTGTGACACATTCTCAGACGCTATAACTATACGTACATCGGTACATGTGTATATACAATATCTAAATTAGTACTTAGTAGGAAAGATTTTCAGTATAATTCTCAGGCTATCAAACCAGAGGAAAAGCATGGCTGTCTGTTCACTAGCGTTTTAGTCCCAACTTTGTATATATTGGCTATGGTAAAATGAATCCATGCGTGGTCAGCACTCAGCATTAAGGTCTCTTTAGTTCCGTTATATTTTTTTTGATCGAAAAGTTCCGTTATACTTATGATACTATAGTGGTACAACTATTATAAAACATAAAAATATAGAAAAGTTCATAAATCAAAGACTCCAAAATGATGAAATCTGGTTGAGAAAAATCCGAGAACTTCAAGATGCCTCTTTCTCTCCAAAGATCTTGAACATTGAGTGGAATGTAACACCAGAGTTATTATGCTGGATCGAAAGTGATATCTTGAATGTAAGTCTGCTAAACCACAACTTCCTTACAACACATCTTGTTGGTCCAAAAGTATTCCCAGCAAACCCAATCATCCATCTTGATAGAATTGATGGGATTGTACATGTAGAGGAAGATGATTATCCATCGCCTCTCAATGGTTTGAGTTTCTTTCAAAATCCAAATTATGATTTATGTAATTTTAGGATGCACTTTCTTAATTAAGTCATGATTTGAATGAAGACGGTAACATTGAATTATTCATTTGCTAATCAACAAAATTGAAGATTAAAAGGTTTTAATAAAAAAAATGTGCAACTGAAATGTGATAAATTTGTTTGAAATGCATCATTCCATAGAATTCCATAGAATTCCATAAGAATATTTACTAGTTACAATGAAATTTTTTTTTAAACAATTATAAATATTTCATTTTGGAATAAAAAAAATTGTAAAATTTATTCATTTTGTTCCACATTATAAATGGATGAATAAAATGAATGAAATTCACTATCCCGTTAATAATTTCAAAAACATTATCCTACTTCATTCATTATTTTATTTCATTATTTCATAAAAAAACCATTCCTTGTATTCAGCATATTCCTTTTAGGATGACCAGTTGCAGCCAAATTATTTTTTGGTTTTTTGTTTCTTCTAATTTGAGCATTTTATAGATTAAGTTGTTTATCTCCTAAATTTGTTATTGCTGAAAAGTCTGATAAACGTATGTTAAAATAAATCTGGTGAACAGAAAATTCTAAATAGTTCCACTTAGATTTTTTTGTGTAAGCCAAAAACATGTTACATTAGAAAAGATGGCGTAGTACTCTTAATCAAGTTTGTAACTCCTCCCAACTTTTGTTTTGCCTTGTCATGCCGTTTGAACTTTGAGGTGACTAAACAAAACAAGTTTTCTTGTTTTCTAAACCTTAAAGAATCGTACGGCATTGACCAAGTTTTATATTTTTATTTGGTAATCTCTCGTTTGTGCTAATTATATCTCAGGCGCAATCTGCTTTTTTACCCGGCAGGCTCCTTGCGGAAAATGTGCTAATGGCCACAGACCTCGTACAAGGATACAACTCTCGGGTCTCGTCAGTTGAACAGATGCAGTGAGGATGTTGAATAATTATAAAAAATGACTGTGGTTCAACTCGGTCGAATTTATTCAACCTGTTAAAAAGCACAAAAGAAGGTCCCACAAAGGATTTGATCAAAAAAAAAAAAGAAGGTCCCACAAAGTTATTTTGACCGCACAAGATCAAATAAACTATCGAAAGTGTTTGATTTTTTTTTGTTTAAAAAGAATAATTATTGGATTGATACAAGTGTTAGTGCATAACTGGCTGTCCAAATTTCATAAGTTTTTTATCTCATCCTAATTTTTGAGATCAATTATGTTATACTA
Source organism: Raphanus raphanistrum x Raphanus sativus (assembly GCA_019705995.1). NCBI lineage: Eukaryota > Viridiplantae > Streptophyta > Magnoliopsida > Brassicales > Brassicaceae > Raphanus > Raphanus raphanistrum x Raphanus sativus. The sequence goes on along the minus strand of CM034036.1, from coordinate 14,884,919 downwards.
AATAATAATATTTTATAAAACAAATTATATCAAAATTCATAACTTTTAATTTATGTTCTATAAACAGAGACTTAGTTCATTTGATTTGAATATAATTTTTTCGAATCTTTTTGATATCATTTGTTTTTGACTATAATATTGCTATTTGAAGTTTTGAAATATCATTTATTTTGTATTTTTTAAAAACATTAGCTACACATATAAATAAAATTATTAAAATGTGCTATTTTAAATATTTTAATTGTAACCAAAGTTATTATTAATATGTAGTTTTTTAAATTATAAGAAATTAATTAAATAGTAAGATATGGTGTTGAATTTTATTAAATAAAACTATTGTAGAGGTTAAAAATTTAGTGGATGTTGAATAATTATAAGGAAGACAGAAAATATGATGTAGAAGGTAAAAAGAAAAAAAATAGGGTTTTGAATAAATGAACCAACGTAGATAGTCTTGAGCTAATTAAAATACAAAAAGTTGAATCTATGTGGGAAAAGTCAACAAAAGTAACTTTTAAACACCAAACGAAGAAAAAGCATAGTCTCTTTTTTCCACTTCGTTTGCTTGACTAATTAAACCGTAATACACTAAATGTTAAATAGGTCCAAAGCAAGAACGCCATGATTACAATGAGCAATTTTGAGAAAGGAAGTGAAGAAAATTATAAATCGCACACCACCAAAGTCATATGAGGTCATTTCTTATAAGTTTAATTAATTTATGCACCAAAAGCTGTTCCAAAAAAAATGTACCAAAAAGCATATAACATAATGCATAGATCAATTTACACAATAATTTTAGCCAAAAAAAAATTCGCACAATAATATGCTCTGAGAATTGACAATATAGATAACAGAAGATGCTAAAATCTAATACTGATTACATAGTTATTTTCTATAAAACGTACTTAGGACTCGTATATACAAGAGAATCCTATAATATTTGCATGGTTCCACAAAGATCCATTATTTTTGAAATATACTTCTCTTCTACTTCTCCATTGAATTGTAATAACTTGGAGAACAATGTTTTGTAAGTATATATATCTAAGAGAGTAATAGTATTAGAGTATGTATAGTTGGTTAGTTGGTTTGGTTAGTTAGAGCCGGTTTGTACCGGATGGTTTACTTTTGTATATAAACTCTTTGTAGATCAACATTTACAATTAACAGAAACAATTCACTTAATCCAAATCCTCTTGTGTATCATCTTCTTCATGAGAGCTGAGTTTCTGTTCGACTTCAATTCCTCTAATATGGTATCAGAGCCGATCTGATCTTGGTTCTTCCGATTCGATTCATCTGGATTCAAGCTTCTTTTGGCTTCGATTCAGCTTCGATTCATCTTGTTTTCGTTTCTTGGTGATGAGCGCGTAGAATCTGTATCCACTTCATCTTCATCCTTCCGCTTGCTTCGTTTCAGTGGATCGCTCTTCATCTTGTTCATCACCTCAATCACTCATCCGTTTCCATCGCGTTTCATTCCAATCGTGTTCGTCTCCGATCGTGTTGATCGTGTTCATCTCTTTCCGATCGTGTTGATCGTGTTTCTTTGCGGCTTTGTTCGCTTTATCTCGTCATTGTCAGAGTTGGCAATTTCTTTTGGATCAGAGATTATCTCAGATTCATCTTCTTTCGATCAGTGTTGATCGTGTTTCTAGCGGCGGAGTTCGTTGCAGAGTTTGCTGTGCGGCGGAGTTCGTTTTGCGTTGGAGTTTTGTGGCTTTGTTCCACTTGTTTTCGCCTTTGTGTGATTCCGATCAGAGTTGATCGTCTAATAGTCAGAGCTGACTATTCTTTTGGATCTGAGTTGATCCGTTGTTATGTCCAAGTTTCTTGTTGAATCAGAGTTGATTCGTTCTTGAGCTGGATTATCTTGTAGTTACTGTTGGTTTGTTTCTTCTGGATCAGAGTTGATACGTCTCTCTTTGTTGATCAACGGATCTGTTTCTTCAAACCGATTCAACATCATCTCATATTGTCTTTGACGTCATGATCTCCGTTTGGCTCAATGGATTCTGCTTATTCTTCGAAACTGGTTCCAGCTTGTTCTAAGTCATCCCTATCAGCTTTCCTTAGTGAAGAAATCTCCAAAATCGAGTGTGAATTTCAGTTATGGTTATCTTCCAAGATCACCAGAGAGCTGTTTTGTCTCTACTCACGGAATATGGTACGCAGATTTTTCTTCACCTTGCTCACCATAGCTATAGATTCTGGAAGTATAGGCAGTGGTGATGTTCTTGGCGCTTTCTGGCATTTGAAACGTAAATATGTTCGTCGAGAGGGAGAGCTTCGTTTAGCACATTATAGGCATCATCATACTTGTGTTGCTGCGAGAGTACTGCAGTCCAGCTCTCATGTTGCAGCACGCATGAGACAAATGAAAAGAGATGGTTTATCTGGATATGCTCTACTACAGGGGGAGCAATGGTTTGCAAAATCACCATGTGCACCATTAGCACTTTCTGCACCTGATACGTTTCTGCATTTAATCTCCCCGGACTCTGAAATAGATTTGATATGGATGATGCGTTTTGAGGCGTTCGATGATACACATGCTATTATAAAGATGATGTGTCTGCAACTGAATTGCACGAGAGTGAGACAGCTACTGCTTCTTCTTGTTCGTTGGTTTCAGCAAAGGGACATATCATTTGACAGCTACTGCGTGTTGATTGTTCATCATCACAGTGGAGGTCTTTTGTCTGCTGCTTCAAGTATTTTGCACTCTCTGAAGACAGATTCAAGATTTGTCTCAGCCTACTTGCTTTCTAAGCTGCAAGATGTGGTTTGTAGAAGACGAGAAGAAGCTGAGTGTATTTCATTGGTTACTGGCATTTGGGGACTGGATTGGTTCAACTGTCTTCTGCTTTATCTTCACATTCAGTTGCTTGATTTTATTGTTTTGTTTGGTGGCAGTCAAGCAGCCTCGACCCTTCATGCTCTGCAATGGCAACAGAGTTTTCCTTCACTCTCTTTGCAAGGACTTAACCGAGCCTGTGCTTTTACTGATCATATTATTGTGGCAGGTTCTGGTTGGTTCAAGTCTATACTTGATCTCCTTTATTTTTCTCTACCAAGACCACCAGAGATTCCCCAGTTCACATGTTTTTCAAGTCCAAGATGCAAGTTCCTTACATCTTGAGGGGGAGTATTAGAGTATGTATAGTTGGTTAGTTGGTTTGGTTAGTTAGAGCCGGTTTGTACCGGATGGTTTACTTTTGTATATAAACTCTTTGTAGATCAACATTTACAATTAACAGAAACAATTCACTTAATCCAAATCCTCTTGTGTATCATCTTCTTCATGAGAGCTGAGTTTCTGTTCGACTTCAATTCCTCTAATATAGTAATCACTCACAGACTGCGAACCTTGAATCTCAGCAAAGATTTGCTGTTTAATCTCTGCAGTACGTGGTCCATCACTCTGCTTAAACTGATCATTGATATCTAACCACATCTGTCGAGCAGTAGTCAAATACAAAATACTCTTTGCAATTGACTTCTCCACAGCATTAACAATCCAAGTACAGATAATATTGTTGCATCGAGCCCAAGACGCATAGTCAGGATGAGTCGGAGCAACTTCAGGATAAGTACCATCAACAAACACAGCTTTATTACGAGCTCCTAAAGCCATAAGCATCGATCTACGCCAAGTGTTAAAGTTCCCTAAACCAGCTAGTTTCTCAGAGACAAGAGCAATACCAGCATGATCGGCACTGTGAACGTAGAGCGGATTGGAGTAAGGATCTTGGAGAGACGGGAGATGCGAAGTATCATCCGCCATTAGAATCACAAAGACGTAATCGAAGAATCTCCAGAAAACGAAGAATCAATCGAACAACAAGAAATCGATTGTGTAGAAGAGAAACACAAATCGAAGGTCAATGAAAGAGAAGAAACGAAAACAGAACACCAAAGATCCTCGAGAAGAAGATATAGATCGTGAAAATCAGCTGAGAAAGAAGCTGAACGAAGACGAAAGATGAAATCGAGATACTCATGAGCTCGATGGAGATGTCTTCGTCAGATTGCGATGATTTCCGATCAATTTTCCCGAGAAAATAAGCGAGAAACGCGAGCTTAGAGCTCTGATACCATATTAGAATCTTGAACAGAGATGAGAAAAGTTTGTTGTTGATGATTAAAATGTTCAAGTTAGTTACAAACTGTACAGAGACGAGTATATATACATCCGGTTTAGTGACATGAATCTAGACCATTGGTTAGGCGAAAGGAAACCTTAACCAATGTAACCCGAACTTGGTTTACATAATTCTAATAAAACCTTTATTTAAAAATTAAAAAGGTAACAAAAAAAAAATTAAAAAAGGTAACTGTGACATAACATCTAAAGAAATTTGGATGCATACACGAGTTGCTCTATCTTTCCTTAGCGTAAAAGGAACGGCTACATAAAGACACAGAACGCCCCCATCAAATGATAGATATGCTTCCACGGCTTTTATTTCCATCTTTTTCTCTCTACAAATCAAACTTTCTTCTCCTAAAAGGCCAATTATATATTTGATTCTTCATGTCGTCTATGACATTAACACATTTAGACAATTTTTCTACTCTGCTTATCCAGTTGTAGACTTTTATTTGCAACTCACACACCAGTCTGCTAGTTTTTAATTTGAATGATGATACGGATTTAAAGCACTAAAACCCACTAAAACTTTGGTTAGTGTCCATTAATCTTTCACATAATAACCGAAAGATATAATTTATAACACTCTAGGAAACTTAAACTAAGAAATAAACTTAAACAGCACCGGTAACGGAGTGGGAGATAAAACTAACATTATTTGCTATGCATCCAGAAAAAGCACCAGGGCCAGATGGGATGACTGCATTGTTCTACCAGAAGTTCTGGGATATAGTAAAGGATGATTTAACTCTTATGGTTAATAAGTTCCTTACTGAAGGGATAATGCCTGATGGACTGAATGAAACTAATATTTGTCTCATCCCAAAGACAACAAAACCGAATGATATGGCTCAGTTTCGGCCTATTAGTTTGTGTAATGTAAGTTACAAGATTATCTCTAAGGTCCTATGCCAGAGACTTAAGAAGGTGTTGCCAGGATTGATATCGGAAACACAATCAGCTTTTGTTGCTGGAAGACAGATTTCTGATAATATTATGATTGCTCAAGAAATGTTCCATGCTCTCAGGACCAAGCCAAGCGGACGCAACAAGAGAATGGCTATTAAAACAGATATGAGCAAAGCCTATGATAGGATGGAATGGTCATTTATTGAAGCTGTGATGAGAAAGATGGGTTTCTCTGAAACATGGATCACATGGATAATGCGATGTATTACGTCAGTACAATACAAAGTACTCATGAATGGGCAGCCAAGAGGTAACATCACTCCAGGCAGAGGCCTACGCCAAGGAGATCCTTTGTCTCCTTTCATTTTTATTCTATGCACGGAAGCGCTCGTTAGCCTTCTCAATCACGCAGAGAACCAGGGAAAGATAACGGGGATGCGCGTTACCCGCGCGTGTCCATCGGTATCCCACCTATTATTTGCTGATGATAGCCTTTTCTTCTGTAAGGCGGAGCCCCGTGAATGTGAAGAAGTAATGAAAGTGATCAGGATCTATGGTAAAGCATCAGGACAATGTATTAACTTTGATAAATCCTCCTTGCTCTTTGGTAAGAGGATTAACGCAACCACAAGGCAAGAGATCAAAGATGTACTTGGAATTCAAAACGATGGAGGGATGGGGACTTATTTGGGTATTCCAGAAGATATCAGTGGTTCAAAATGCAAGCTCTTTGCCTTCCTAAAAGACAAGCTAATGCATAGAGTCAACGGCTGGACAGGCCGCTGGCTTTCGAAAGGAGGAAAGGAGGTATTGATCAAGTCCATTTTGCTTGCTCTTCCGACGTATGTAATGTCTACTTTCCTACTCCCATTGGAGATATGTGAAAATCTTGCCAGCGCTATTGCCCAATTCTGGTGGAGCTCTAATCCCCCAAAGAGAGGAATCCACTGGTCGAAATGGGAAAAAGTTTGCCTACCGAGAGAAGAAGGAGGAATTGGATTCCGAATGATTCATGAGTTCAATCTGGCATTACTGGCGAAACAATTATGGAGGCTAGCACAAAACCCGGATTCGCTGGTCGCTCGTGTCTTACGAGGAAGGTATTACAGACTAAGCTCGCCTTTGCGAGTAAATTCTGTAAACAGCCCTTCTTATGTTTGGACTAGTATTTCTGCTGCGAGGGAGCTTTTGTTGCTGGGGATAAGACAGAAAATACACTCTGGTTATGAGGTTAAGATGTGGGAGGAACCATGGATTCCATTGAATCCTGCTAGGCCAGCTATACCTATAGCGCCAGTTATGCATCCAAATATGAGAGTGAGTGATCTTATTAATCAGGAGTTGAAGGAATGGGATGTTAATCTATTGGAACAATATGTCAGTCCTGATGACATTCCCCTTATAAGGAGTTTAGCCATAAGCACAACTCATAGGCCTGACACATTTTGCTGGAACTTCACAAGACATGGACAATACACAGTCAAGTCTGGATATTGGGTAGCTCAAAATCTTTTGAAGGATGTAGATGAAAGGCAAGTGGTAGAGCCAAGTATTACAAAGCTCCAAGCCTTTGCTTGGAAGATAAAGGCGCCGAAGAAAATTTGTCATCTTATATGGCAATTGCTAACTGGTCAGGTGGCAGTAACGAGAAATCTAGTAAGGCGAAATATGAGATGCGACAACTACTGCCCAAGGTGTGGTGAACCAGAGGAATCAGTAACACATGCCATTTTCGAATGTCCACCTGCTCTACAAGTTTGGCTACACTCATCGACTCCGACGAATCCTGAAGTTTTTCCAGTATCAAGCATCTACACGAATATGAGCTACCTATTCTGGGAAAAGAACGGTTCACTTGAACCAGAGCAAGACAGGGATCCTTATCCCTGGATAATTTGGTATATTTGGAAGGCTCGAAATGACAAACTCTTTAGGGGAATAGATAGAGACCCACTGGAACTAGTTCGCTATGCTGAGAGTGAATGTCAAGCTTGGTTTAATGCTAATGAGACGCTACCACCAATAGTTCAAGAGAGTAACAGAGAAGAATCCCAAGTCATAAGCTTGGGCAATATTTGCTTATTGGATGGATCATGGACTCCTCAGGCGCAATTTAGTGGTTGTGGATGGGTCTGGCTGGATAGTGGAGGAAATACGCAGCTCATGGGATCACAGAACTTCCCCAGAAGAGAATCAGCTCTGCACTCAGAAGTGGAAGCGCTGCGATGGGCGATGGAGAATATGCTTCAGCACTCAACATGCCAGAATTTCGGAACAGATTGCAAAGAATTGATTGCTATGATCAAGAAACCTCACGCTTGGCCAAGTTTTGCTACGGAACTAGAGAGGATAGAGACATTGCTCATATGCTTCCCGGACTTCAAGATTTCTTACATACCAAGAGTGCGTAATCAGATCTCAGATTTTTTAGCTAAGACAGCTAGATCCTTCCATAGGAAGTTACATTTTGTTGGTTGTTCTATTCCGGTCTGGTTACCCAGATCACCTCAAGCTTGAGTAATAGAATAGCCGTTTGCCGTCAAAAAAAAAAAAACTAAGAAATAAATAAGGGATATACATTCCTCTAGTTTGATGCTCTTTTTATTTATATAAAAGAGGTATTATCCAATTATTACAAAATAAATGTGGAAAAGCTGATTTTGTGGAAGGAAAAAAACTAAGCTTTTCTAGGATGCAACTTTATAAAGCAATTTGTAGGTGTTGATCCTTGTACTCGTACTAGTTTTAGAGTTATTCTTGGGTTCACCAACCAATAGGATTCAAATATTTTATATTTAATATATTTTAAAAAAGAAAACAAAATATTGTTAAATTATATTATGTTTTCAAATAAATAACTAAAAATAAATAAAAACAGTTGTAGTTGCAAAATTTTTTTATAATAAAAACTCTAAACCCAAAATACTAAATCCTAAACCCTAAATATTAAACCCTAAACCCTTGGGAAATCCGGAATCTTTGGGTAAACTCTAAACCGTTGGGATGAATCATAGTTTTAAAAATTAAAAAAAAATCTTTTTTTCAATTACTACTATTTTTATTTATTTTAGTTATTTATTTTAAAAACATAATATAATTTAACAAGATTTTGTTTCCTTTTTAAAAAAATATTAAATAAAAATACTTAATTCTTATTGGTTGGTGAACCTAAAGGTTCACCCTAGGGAATGAACCCAAGAATAATTCATAGTTTTATACTTGTATAAAAAAAATAAGAAAAAAAATACGTGCCTTGTCTCATGCAAATACTACAAACCGAGCAGGATAAGTGTGACCCGTCTTAAATATAAAAGGGGCCCTGAACTAAAATAAAATTGAAACCTATTTCTTCATACAATTAATAATCTAAAAATATTGGACCCCTAAAATGCATCCTCATCACATGCACAGGGTCGAACCTGAAAAATATTACCCATATATTTAACTATATTTTAACTAATAGAAAAATAAATAATTTTTTTTTTAATAAATTTTATTTTTTAAGATAAATTTACTTTAAAATCATAAAATGATATTTATTTTCAGGGTTAGCTATAAGCCACTAAATGAAACATTCGATTCAAACCCCTGATTTTTTTGAAAAAAATTATATATAAATAAGTCACTAAATTTATATTAAAAACATTTTTCAACTTCTAAATTTGTAAAATCCTTCTTAAATCATCTATAACTTCAAGTTGGCTCTGATTATTTCAAAATAAAAAATTTCTTTTATAACGATAATTAAATTAAAATGGATGAAGTAGTAATTACTAGTAATATAACATAGCACGCTCTTCTTATGTGTATATTCATGTGAATAGGAATATTTATCATAGAGTTCTAATTTTATTAAATTAAATTGTTTTACAATAAGATTTCAAAGCGCCCTTTACCGGTTGTGGAGCTAAAGTCTAAACCACATAAATATTGTAGTAAACTGTAACTAAAAAAGAGAGACTAAACAAAGACATTTTTAAAGATAATAAGTCAAGTAAAATAGATTTTATACTTTCTGTAAAACTCTTAGCTAGGTCTTTTGGATTTATTATCTGTTTATTATTTACTCCCTCTGTTTCATAATATTTGATGTTTTGACTTAATGCACAAAGATTAAGAAAACTAGATTTTTCTAAAAAAAATATTTTTAAAATATTAGTTTAGAGTCAATTAACCAATAATAAAAAAGCCAGTAAAATCTAATTGGTTGAACAGTTTCCAATAAAGTTAAAGTTAACCTTAAAATCTCAAAACTTCATCTAATTTGAAACAAAATTATCCTTCTAAAACATCAACTATATTGAAACGGAGGGAGTATTATTTTTTCTGATTACTTATTTTATCAGGACGCTTTTTTTTTTTTTAACTTTGCATGATCTCACAAAACTTACCATTTATATAGTCCAAAAAGTAGATTTTTTGTCTTTTTACCAAGGTGTTAACCCAGTGAATTTTCGGAAGCTCGGTCGCTATATTCAATCCGTATTAAAAGAAGATTAAGCAATCGGCTTTTGTTATTGGTTTTTGGATTAGTTGGATTAAGAAAACGTTTTAAAGTCTCACAATGTGTTAGTGTATTACCTCTTTCATTGATAATTTGGTGTTTGCCTTAACTAATCAAGCATATATAATAATATAAGTAACTAAAACTTTCACGCAAATATATTAGTTAAAAAGGAAAAAGACAGCAAGAAAACAAAAGCTCATTCATTTGTTAATCGACGGTTAATATTTTCACACCATCACAAGTCACAAGCAACCTCTTAAGTCAAAAAAGCATTTCTAAAACATAGATAATTGCTGTCAGTGCTTGTAGCTTTCTACTTCCATCACTTCTCTCTTTATTTAACCCCTTCACCTCCTCTCCTTTCTTCATTCTCTCTCGGTCTCTCTCTCTCTCTCTCAAAATGTCTCAAATCTCTGAAACTGCTCCAAAACATTGCGCCAAGAAAGGAGGGATTAAAATCAACAGCCGTCGTAAGAAACTATTCTTCACGATCTCTACTTTCTTCAGCGGCCTTCTCCTCATCATCTTCCTCATCTGGCTCATCCTCCATCCCGCGAAACCCGAGTTCTCCCTCACGGAAGCTGATATCTACACCCTCGATGTCTCATCCTCCACCACTCATCTCCTCAACTCCTCAATCCAGCTCACAATCTTCTCCAAAAACCCTAACAATAAAGTGGGAATATAATACGACAAGCTACTAGTATACGCAGCATACAGAGGACAACAAATGACATCAGAGGCTTCTCTACCGCCTTTCTATCAATCTCACGAAGAAATCAATCTTTTGACAGCGTTTCTCCAAGGGACTGAGTTACCCGTTGCTCAGTCCTATGGTTATCAAATCGTTCGTGATCGGTCCGCCGGTAGAGTAATCATCGGTATGAAGATGGACGGGAAGCTTAGGTGGAAGATCGGGACATTTGTCTCTGGCGCATACCGGTTTAATGTGAATTGTGTTGCACTAGTGGCTTTTGGACCGAACATGAGTCATGAACATGTTACATGACCACTTCTCCATTAGGTTCAATACAAGGGACTCGTTGCTCGACAGATATATGAGTCAGATATATTGAATAATCAACCATAGATATATACTATAGTTTCTTCCACTGTGTTTCGATGATGTTTTGTTTTGGTCATTAGTACTAGTTGTAAAGATATATTAAACTGTTTATCTAGAATTGTATGGCTATATACTCTTTTGATGCATACTAACAAAAACCGAACCTATCTATAGTTGAATTGTAATTTTCCTATTGGCCAAGCATATCACCTGATTGATTTCCCTACTTTTTCTTCAATAACTCATTGTGGTCTGGTTATATCTTTTTCGGGCTTGACGCGTAAAGATTTGAGATTGGTGGGTCCAAATATTGCGTGTGTTTATTGAAATCATTTACCCTTCTTTATTAACATCTTTAGTCTATATTCTTGGAGAATCAAGTAAAGCCATTTTTCCCACTTGTAGTCTATGTTTTACAACAGATACGAGGAAGCTGAGCAAGAGATTCATTGATCCATCAAGACTTGAATATCCACGAATATTGCAATTGAAAGAAAGAGTTTTTGCAAGAATAGATTCTTTATGCTCATAAACTGTCTTTTTATATGGAACCTTTATGTAAAAAGCAGGGCATAAATGATATTATGTTTCGGCTGAAATATAGGAGAATCAGTTCTACAGATGCATAATAAATATTACCAATATAAAGTCAGACAAACTAAACCGAATTGACTCTGAGAATGTAACAGAACAAGAAGCTCTCTGTCTTAGATTGAGATTGCGTTTAATACGGCGGATATGTGCTAAACCAAGGGCAATGCTGATAGTATAGCTGATAATACGGCCAATAATACTGGTTCCTGAATATGGAAAAACCATAAACTTTATTAGTCTCGTGTTAATACCACAATATATGATGCAAAAGAAATACACACGAATTCTAGAATAATGATAGATTTTCCGTCGTAAAAAGAACAATTTTGACAGATGAAGAATGAGTAAATACCAGTAGGGATCTACATAAATAGCTAGACCTGCGGTTAGAAGAACAACGATTAAAACGAGAAAGTATCACTGCAAATAGTTAATCGGATTGGGGGGAAATTGAGGCTAAACCGTTTTGGTTTGGTAAGTTATTATGAACCCTAGCACCAAGAAAAGCAAGTTTGCAACTGGTCTTTCGTCCGTCTATAGTCGGATTTGGATCCTCGCAAGCACTCTTTGCAGATTCAGCTTCTTTAAACGTGACCTGAGAATATTAACTTAGACTCATGATTAAAAAATAATCTCTTACTCTACATGTTACATACTGTTTGATACTTACAAACCCGAAGCCCTTTGATCGTTTAGTTGCTCTATCACAAACAACATTAGCATAGACAATTTCTCCAAATTGTTCAAAGTAATTTCGAAGGCCTTCAGTTTTTGTGATCCAAGGCAAACCTGCCACATATATCTTTGTATCTGTATCTTTTGGTAGAGACATGGCAAAAACTAGTGGGGATTCGCAGAAGAAGTTTTAGAGAATTTAATAAGTTTTTGTGATGCAAATCTCTTTATAAGAAAGAAACAGGCAAAAATAATTATATGGATAAACATGTACGGAGAGATAGCAACACAATGTTCAATTAACTGCGTATCATTTACTATATAACATATAAATATTAAAAACTAAATTGAATAAGTTTTAAAAGCTTTTTTGTTACTAATTAAAACGATATAACCTTGGTTAGAAGAAGTTAGAGAATTTAATAAGTTTTTGTGATGCAAATCTCTTTATAAGAAAGAAACAGGCAAAAATAATTATATGGATAAACATGAATGGAGAGATAGCAGCACAATGTTCAACTAACTGCATATAACATATAAAATATTAAAAACTAAATTGAATAAGTTTGAAAAAGTTTTTTTGTTACTAATTAAAACGATATAGCCTTCTTCTTTTTTTCCGATATAACCTTGTTAGTTAACCAAAAGTCTGAATTTGAGAACAACAGAATAGACTTTCGTATAAACAAAGGTCTGAATTTCAATATTAAAAACATAATAATCTCATGTCGAAGGCAAGCCTGAGACACCGCTTGTTCCTCTCTCGGCACGTTCATAGACTGTGGATCATAGAGAACATTCGGACTATACTCCGATTTTTTTTCTTGCGAGTTATATTCTTGTGAAGCATACTGCGATTGTGGATTATGCTGCGCATAATATTGTGGACTGTAGATGATACGGCGCATAACATTGGCTGTGGTGGATGATAGGTTACATAATAATGCGACTATGGAGGATACTGCTGATAATGCTGGTTCCTGAAAATTGCAAAACCAAAAGAAGTGCACTCGTTTAGCACAGACATGCATGGCTGGAAAAAATACTCTTGTTTCATGAGAATAATTATTCGACGAAACATCAACAGTGTGGAAAATATAGCAGTAGTGGGCATGGGCGTGGGTCTTGATGAAAGACCATAAGTCCAAAAAGATTCTTCTTTAACAAAAAAAGAAAATATACCATTAGTAAGGTTGATTATAAACGGGTGATGAAACTTTGCAAATTGTTGCTAATTTTGAATAAATATTGGGGATAAATAACAAAGATATTCGTGGCGAAGATCAATTATGTTGAATTGGTTATGAGTTATAATTAAGGTTTGCACCACGAGAAGCTACGTTGCAATTATTGGATTATGTTCTATCGAGGCTCTAGCTGCAGGTTCAGCCTTTTTAAACTTGACCAACAACAAATTCAAATTAATTTCATGACTGAATGTACTTACTCCTTAATAAAAACAATTAATAATCTACGAACTATATATAGTGTACTTATTAATTTACTTACAAATCCATATTTTTTTATTGTTTTGCCTGTCGATCACATACGAGATTGTATATTCATTTATTATTTTTTGTATAGTTTTTTGAAACGAAATAAACATGATTGGTAACTTAATGGTATTAGATAAAAATTAAAGATGAATACACATTTTATATCCTAACCAATCTAAACATTTAATATAAACTGATTTACTTAAAAATCAAAAACATATTTTATCATTTTGTTCTTTATTCAACAATGTGGAAAATTGTAATCAAAATTGGTGGCATTGACCGATTAAAGTCCATATTTATTTTGGGATTAAATGTCGAAAGAAAGTCCATAATTAATCGAAAGGAACTGCTTACAGTTTACAAGTACAAAAGATTTAAATAAGAAAGAGGCACAAGAAACGAAGTCGTCATCACCAAACTCCAAAAAAAACTCCTAAATCTGGCTGCTTTCATCAGACACTGAAACAGTCACTTTCTTCACCACTCTAGACGGCGACGAGCTCGGAGTTGGAGTAGGAGTCGCCGTCAAGCTATTCGCTTCCATTTCGCCAGAAAACGCCGAACTCGGGTTAGGCCTCAGTATCTCAGCTAATGGTCCCCCGGGCGTGGTGGCAAGCCAGCTCGACATCTCATCAAGTGAAGAAGACACGACACCACCACCATATGGACCATACCCGTGCGGATCATCACGACCCGACCCGATCACCCTTAAGCCCATTTCATCGTGGCCCATTAAGCTGTTTCCTCCCATGGAAAGATCAAGCGAGTAAAGACAAGGATTGCCATTGGGAGAAGAAGAAGCAGGGGTGCTCTGTTTTTCCGATGATCTTACTCCATCGGACCAGACATCTATAAAGTTCAGATACTTGTTTTCTTGTTCCTTCGTCGCAGGAAAGATCTCAATTCCTCTGTTTTCAGTTTCATGACAATAATCAAAAAGACAGATTCAAAGAACAAAACAGAGAGAGGATGATGATTCTGAGACAAGATAAAGAGCAAGACCTGGCTGATGAAACCTCCACTCTTTTGTCTTTTGTAGAGCTAAGCACTCTGTTTTTCTCGGAACAACCAATGTTGCTACTGCTAGGGCGAGAATAAGGAAGTTCCACATGCTTTCTTGAACGAGGACGGCCTCTGTGCAAGTGTCTCTCACAGTATTTGTGATTAGAGACTACTTCTTTCGAGCATCTCCATTTCTTCCCGTCTGTTCTCCGGCATCTTCCCGGCTCCAAATCTCCTCCGGCAGCGTTTTTATTATTACAGGGAGGTGCAGAGACGAGAAGATCAACGGGAACGGGAATCGATGCGATCATGTACTTGTAGATCATCGCTTGTCTCTCGAGCTCCTTTAGTTGCGCGTTTGTAAAAGGATAATAATAGTAACATCCCATAACTCCGTTTCCTGCATCTGTTTTACAAATCATGAGATGACAACATTCGTTTTAGTCTCTTTTTTTTTGAGAATCAAATCAAAAGAAGAGACTAGAGAAGGGAGATTGTTACAAGGAGTAATGACATGGGGATGAGGATGAGGATGAGTCTCCATGTGTTGCTGATTCAAACCAAACAGAGAGTTACTTCTATATGGAGATGTTGTCTTGTCAGAAACTTTGAGAAAGTCCATGAGGATTTGAAAAGTTTGAAAAACTATTGTAAAAGATGATGGGAATATTTGCCCTTTATATATATTTGTTCAGAAGAGACTGAAGAACATGTGGCTTTTGACAAAACAAAGAAAATAAAGATCAGCTTTACTGAAGGTTGTAGGTTGTTTGGGCTATAAAATTGGTGAGAAAATGGAGACTGTGATTAAACGTTGCTTTGCCTTTACTTTTATATCATACTAATGTAAGATATATATACATAGAAGAGAGGAGAGAGATTGGGTTGGATGCAATGGATGAGTAGTGATGGGTTGCCGCCAAGATTGTCCTATAGTATGCCTCCATGCTTCCGACATTTGGATCGATCCTTAAAAGACAGACCCATCTTGAGACCATTATCAATTAGGGGGATGTAACGATCTTACGGTGGAGAAGTTTTCTCTTGAATCTGGTAAGTAGATTGATAAAAAGTTTAAGATTAGTAAGAAGATAATCAAAGACAATATAAAAATAATAAATGGTTGGTTATTAGGAACGTTTGGTCTACTAGCTAGGGAATATCATGTTCTATATGGACAGAAGATGAATTAGTCCGTCCCAAAAGTCTGAGCTAAATACCGTATCTTAGATAAATTCTGATATACACTACCCGTTTGGATCAAATTGCAGAAATATCTTTTCTCTTTATTCTAATTTCTTAAAAGGAATCATTGATACGTTGGATGTAAGAAAAAATGGGCTTGAGATTGTGACAAGAGCACAGAAAGTGAAGTTGGATAGCCAAGTAATGTCTTTCTGTTTGTCTTAGCCTTTGAATCCAATGAAGCACAAAGCCACCAGACAAAATAAGATGGTAAAAGTTGATGTGTATACTCTCTCTTCTTCAGGACCCATGTCCCCATTTATTGTCCTTTTATTCTGACTTCTCAGTCTTTTACCATTTCAATACTGATGCCTCTTCTTTCACATCCAATTAAAAGTTGATCTTCTATTTTAAATGCATATGTTGTTGGCTCTCTGCAAATGCAGACTATATTTTGATTTTTCCAAATTATGTTTTTTTATTAACATGGGGTATTTAGTTTAGGTAAATGTATAGACTAATTTTTTCAAAATAAATTCAGTTCACGGATGAACTCTTTTTCGAATTTTCAAATACGACTCAAAGTATAGTTCTATAACCGTGTTACTACACAAGTTTAGTGTCGTAAAATTTCTTCACTCATATCTCCAAAAAAAATTGCATACTGCTAAACCATTCCCTTATGGTTATTTTTCTTTCTTTCAAAAGCTGTTTCGTTAAATTTAAATATCTATGCTGATATAAGTTTAAAATGCAAACGTAAAACCAAGCTTTAGGCTTTGTCTTCTTTGAATTTATTGTTGTTCTCTTAGCTTTCAGTTATATATCTTTATTTCCTTAGTCTAAGTTACATAATGGTTTTCAATTTTGTTCAATGGTTTTCAATGTTGTTTTTTAAGTTCAAAAAAAAAGTTAGTTAATGGGGATAAGCGCTTGCTCCAGCCCTTGCCTTCGGGTGGTAATTTGTATCTCGCCGGCTTCTGGTTTCGGCAAGATAGTTTATCTTTATTGATTTTGTATAAGTCAATGTTTAAATTTAATATTAATTTAATAGATGATAAAAGAACAATTATATTTCAATGCCATTTCTCCATTGCAAAGATATTCTGGTTCATTACCATAATTAAAGAAACACAAGGAAAACGAATAAACCATAATGGAAGACATGTCCAGAGCACATGGTGTTCGGCTTAGTGGCAGATTCCAAGAAAGTAGAAATAATGATTTGGGAGAGAGAGCAATGCCTTTGTCTCCTTGGCGGTGGTACGGTGGCTTCGTTATCACCCGACACCTCCTCTTCATGCCTATATACACATCTCGCCATGCAGATATATACGACACTTCAACATGGATGGTTTTGTTGTTCCATCATTTGAAATAAAACATTATCGAAAACGTAAATGCTAGATAAGACTTTGGGATCGCACCCATCTACATGATTCGAATTAAAAATCCAAACAGTTCTTATTGTTTTGATACTAATTAATAATTTTGTTATAAATTATAAGAATTGTATGAACCATTTTATAAATAATAATTTATTTTTTTATGAAAATTCATGTTTATTTATTATTTGTATACCATCTTGAATCGTTCTATAACATCTACATCTACCTACATTCTTTACATTACAAAAAGATAGTTAGCATTATATCCACTAATCTTACAATATTCGTCTTTTCCAAAATCTAACTCAATTTTGTGTACAACTATTAATAGTTAAATCACTGAACTAAAGAATTATGTGATCAATTCAAGGATTATGCAATGCACTAATTCCTATCATTAATGCAAATATATTTCGTCAAAAAAATATTCACTAGAACTAAAGAAATTTCACTATAAGAAGAAACTTAGAGTCAGAACTCACATCTAAGTAGCAATAGCAGTTGGTTTGAATGGAATATTTATATTTCTAAATAAAATTCAAGCTACATTCTAAAAAAAAATTCCAGTGTAGCTTAAAATGAAAGACGAATTTTCCAACTGCTTTTGCAGATGTTGCAAAATCAAAATGTAGCAAAAGGAAAAATGTATTATCAACAATAAAATAAAACTCAAGAAATTATATCAAAATAAAATAAAATAAAATGTACAAAAATTTATACTAAGTAAAATAAAAAAATATTTAAATGCTTATCTGGAAAGTTTTTAAAATAAATCCAATAATATTAATAAAAACTTGAAGGTCTATTTTACAAAAGGACTGTTTTCGTTTATTAGTATTTCTAATCCATTTTGAAATAGAAGGTTATTTTCTATAGTGGTATACTTCAAAGTTGATTTCAAATACTATAAGAAATCATGGATTGAAGACCTGAAATATATGGTTTAAAACTATTTTAAAGGAGCAATAGTTGTTGTAGTTCTTACGTTTCCATTTTAAACTCATATAGTATTTATATATTTTCTAAATAATGCTACAGCCTCAGATGTTAAAAAAACCACAAATTAAACATTTTAGCAACTTTTTTGCAAACAATACTTCGATAGTCATCTTGTTGTATATATGCAAAACAGTACATGTAACAGAGGTTTTAGACATGTGATTGAGGTAAGAAAAGTCTTGGTAAATATTTAAGCGTTTGGTGCAAAACCAAAAATTCTAAACCCATGAGTCTGAGATTGTGGAACTTCTGTTCGGTTAATTGGGTCTTAACCCACCAAGATACTAGTCTCCTTTGGTCGGCCCATACTTGATTTTTCACGAAATACCAGATTAGTCTTCTTTATAGTCGGTGCTTATTTTTACCGTAACTGCTAAACCTTAAGCTACTACCTGCAGATCCACGCTTAAAGGGAGGCCTAGATGAAATTTGATCTGACTAAAGAACAGGAGTCCACCGACTAAGGATCCAAAACAATAAACTGAAACATAAACTTTTATAGTGGCAAAGTGTTACAGCAAGTTTCAATCCATTGTAGACTACTACATTAACTTAATCGTTTGATAACAGTAGTCATACAAGAACTTTCAAGTTTATTCATAAACGCAAAAAAAAAAAGAGCACCTCAAATAAACAACATCATCAGCAAGACAGAATGTATGAAACATATACTAATCAGTTGTTGCCTGAGGAACTTCACTCTGTCTCAAACTCTCAAGAGTAGAGATCCTTGTATCCAGAGAGTCATGAAAAGCCTTTGCCTGTGGGAAACGGAGACCATAGAGTTGAACCTAAAGAGAGAGAAAAATGATGATATGGATATTAAACACTGATAACAGTCATTTCACAACTCAATCAACAACACTCGCATTATTACCATAGTAGGTTGTGTTCTCTTGCTAACACTTTGGCATCTCAAGATTATTTAAAAAAAAAACTAGTTTCTAAAACATGTTTGAACTAATTCTAAAGCATTCGTGTCTATAAAACACTCGAGCATGTTCATATATACAAATAAGGTACCCTAATTCATGTATGAATTATCAAAAATTGAGTGATTTACAAAAACAATCGAATAAATATATGAACCCTAGAATGATCTCTTTGTATATATGAAGCTATTCACAGATAAAATAAATTGTTCCCAGGAGAATCGAAAGAAATGGATACGAAACGAGGAAACAGAAATCGATTGCAGAGAAAAAGAAGAAAACCTGGTGAGAAATGGATTCGTGAGCGAGTTTGTAATCCTTGTAGAGAACAGATAGGCCGATCAAAGACGCGGTCGCAGCTCCGGCGAAGAAAGACGCTTTAATAAGAGACCAGCCCCGAACCGAAAACGACATCGTTCTATTCACAGGTAATCGAGCCATCAGCTGCTACAGAATACGGCGTCGTTGTAATCTTTCTACAACAAAAAAAAACCAAAACATTTATGAAAATTTTCTATCTGTATTTTGAAAAAAAAAAACTGATTTGATTTTAGTTTATCCGTATCCAGACATATGACAAATTTTCAAGTAGTAAACTAATAATCTGAAATTATACATAATCTAAATGTCTAAAACCAAACCGGGTTGGTGGCTCCGAGATCGCCTCGATTTCCTGGTTAAGAGAACCGGAGCTACGCATCAATTACTTATTGATTAGCTCTAATAGCAAAAAGTACAATCAAACGCACGGCGTTACGGGTGACGACGAAGTGGATTCGGTGGTGCAGTAGTCAGATTCCATCCCCCATCAATGATCACGGTACGTTCTTCTTTTTCCCCCTCTTCTTATACAGTTGGTTTTGTTCTTAATAACCACATCAAAAAAAAAACTTCGAAAAACCCTAGCGTGACTAATAATTTTCATGTGGTTCTAGTTGTGCTCTTTCTTTGTATGTATTCAACCGAATGATTGATGTATATTATGAGTTTAATCTGGTTTGATGGAACTTTAAAAAGACCTCTCTTCACTTGTTAGAGATTTTTTTTGTCTTTATCAGGTTAGAGAGACGGTTAGGTTGACAAACTAATAATGCCTCTCTGAAGCTTGTATTTTCAATATTTTGTTATGCAGAATAGTTTTGCATTCTATCTAAAACACATGGTTCATGAAGAGAAACCGAATCAGGCTCGGTCCACGTTGAAGAAAGATGAGATAAGCCATTTACCTAATGATCTGACATGTCAGATACTTTCTCTTCTCTCCACAAAGGAAGCTGTTAAGACTAGTGTTTTGTCCACTCGATGGAGGCATCTCTGGCTTTCCCTTCCTAGTTTGGAGTTGAGATCTCGAGAGTTCTCTGGTCTCAAAAGCTTTACGACTTTCGGTGACAGATTCTTCAATTCCAATAGTATTTCGTGCATTCAGAAAGTCAAGTTAACTATTGATATAAAAGACGTAGACGATGGTTACTGTCTCACGTCATGGTTTGATGCTGCGGTCAAGCGTAAGATCCAACATCTGCATGTTCATTCTTACTCTTACGCAGACCGTCGGTTTAACAAGATGCCACAAAGACTTTACAACTGTGAGACGCTGGTTTGCTTAAAGCTCTTCCAAGTGGCCTTGGCTGATGCTGAGTTCGTTTCCTTACCTAGCCTGAAGGCTATGTATTTAGAATATATCGAGTTTCCTAATGAGGCAACGTTTGAGTCGCTTGTCTTATGCTCCCCCGCGCTGGAATGTTTAAAGATCGTCGTATCCGGTGACGATGAAAAAGTCTTTCGGGTGCACTCTCGGTCACTGAAGAGGCTCACTTTCGATCGAGTTTCTCCTTCCGTGTTTGATTCAGCAGGAGTTGTTATTGATGCTCCTCGACTATGCTTTATGACCATCAATGATAACGTATCGAAAAGCTTCATAATACACAATATTGAGTCCAACAGCGTCTTAGAAATTTCTCTCATCGGTTTTGTCCGTTCGATAGAAATTGAGGATGAGTTTTTCGACGATATGTATGACGAATACGTTCTTTTTCTTTCATTTTGGTTCCAGATTATGTGTCACTACACGAAACTCGAACCGTTGCCTCAGTTTGGTAACATATCCTACCTGGATATCACTCTTTGTCTACACGATTTTCAATGGTTACCAGCCTTTCTCGAGAGCTTCCCAAACTTGAAGTACCTCGTCTTGGTGATGGTTTTCTAAACTTTATGTGTAGTTTATTTTTTTTTGTTTTGGAGTAAAGATATCTATAAAACTTGCGCATATGTTTTCATTGCGTTTTAAGTTTTAACCCTCTCTTTGTTTTTCTCTAGGTATGCGATGACAGAGAAGAGGATGACGACGTTCCTAGTGAGGAGATTGATCAAGTGAGTTTCTCATCTGTGCCTGAATGTTTGGTATCGTCTCTCGAGTTTGTTGATTTGATAGCACCAGTCGAGTATGATGTTGAAATGAAGCTGGTAAAGTACTTGTTAAAGAATTCGGCTGTCCTCGAGAAACTCATTCTACGTTTGGCTTCTAATAATTCAAGAAGAGACGATAGGTTGAAGAAACTACTCAAATTCCCAAGAGCATCTACCAAATGTAAAGTCGTCATCCTCTGATTTGTAGAGAGTATAGTGAGGTTTGTCTCTGACATGATTAAAAGGTTGGCTAGGCTTTTACATTTGAAAAGACATTGATGAAAATTAAACGGTTTTATGGATGTGCGTATCAGTTTTATGGCAACGGGTTTTGCTCGTACAAGTTTCTGAACTGAATTTCCCAAGGTCCATTCTTTGCATGGATCTAAAATATCAAATTGAAAGACTTGGACTAAATCAACCGGATCTCTGCTAAAATATAAAAGGGAAAATTGGCAAACAAACTCTTAACTCAAAAAGGGACTTTCATAATTACTTTCATCTAGATATCAAACTTAGTTGATAAAACCAATTTAGCTACATGGTTATTTTATTATTTATTTTGAAACATGCTACACAGCTATTCAACCATATGAATAATACAAGAAAGAAAATTTGCCAAACAAATTTACAAGTACAAATCGATCAAAAAATCTACTTTTTTAGTTAACGGGTTTAATCCTCAATTAAAAAAAAAAAAAACAAATTTTCCAATTTCGTATCCTTCTTATTAATCCACCATAAGTGAAGTCTATGACGTGTATGTTCTCTCTACTAATTCATTCGACCATAAGAGCATACTCATTTGTAGTTGAGGAGGTAGGATGAAGTCAAACGACAAGAGACCACAGCCGAACGATGGGCTCAGTAAAACTTGGCCCAAGAGGCCCAAGATGACTAGAATAGACGATTTCACTTCACTTCACTCTCAGAGCTTGAGGAGTAGAAAAATGGCAAATACAATAATTGATTCTGCCGCGGCGAGCGGAGGCGGGGGCTCTCTTCAGTCGAGGAAAGAGTGGCGCGCCGTTTCGGATTCTCATAACTTGGGAAACGCCACCACAGCCTATGTGGTAACTAATCATTCATATCCCTCTCTGCGTGGTTTGTGAGAGTGGAAGAAGCAACATTGTTTTGTGTGTTGTTTTTCTTGTAGAATGGAAGAAGAGAGGATATCTACTCCATTACTACGATGGATGATGGTTCTTGTTCTTGCTCGGATGGTGAACTCTTGGAGCAGATACGCACCGTTTCTAGGCGAAAAGGAGAGCTTCAGCAGCAGGAGGTTGAGCTACGAGCTCAGATGATGGCCGTGGAGATTCAGAGAGGCTTTGAGTCTCGGTCTGCTGAGTACGAGAACGCTGCTGCTGTAATGCAGGTTGAATTATCATCCAGTATCCGCATTGTTCTTTGTATGTCTCATTGAGTGTTTTTTCAAATTGTTGTTCTTGTTCTTCTTTAATAGGAGCAAATTCGTGAGAAGGAGAGATCTGTTAGGGAGATGGAAAGGAAGTTAGAAGAGAAAGACAGAGAGCTTCATGCTGTTAAGCTTGATAACGAAGCGGTATGTATGTTGTTGGTTTATATGAATTAATTATCTGAATGGTTTTGATAGTACTAAGTTTTCTTTGTAAACTTCCAGTAGGCATGGGCGAAAGAGGGTCTCCTCAGAGAACAAAACAAAGAACTTGCTACTCTCAGGTGCCATTTTAAATTCTTGATACTATTTTCTCTTCCTTTAGGTCTGACCCATTTTTGTGAAGTGTCTTACATATTCGGCATTTGACTT
Organism: Raphanus raphanistrum x Raphanus sativus; assembly: GCA_019705995.1. Classification (NCBI taxonomy): domain Eukaryota; kingdom Viridiplantae; phylum Streptophyta; class Magnoliopsida; order Brassicales; family Brassicaceae; genus Raphanus; species Raphanus raphanistrum x Raphanus sativus. The sequence continues at coordinate 14,861,809 of CM034036.1, read as the reverse complement.
GTACATTGTGGTTTTGGAATATCTAACAAGCTATAACTTTTTCTTTTCTGGATATGCAGAAGGGAGCGTGATCACTCTGATGCTGAGAGGTCCCAGAACATACATAAACTATCTGAACTTCAGGAGCATTTTCAAGAGAAAGAGAGACAATACGCTGAATTGCAGGAACAGGTTAGCTTTACACCATCAAGTTATGTTATGGATCTTGCACTTATATCTCATTGTCATGTTTAGTTTTGAATACGCTAAAAACATAGTCCTTATCCTTGATGGCTTGTAGAATAGGATAGCTCAAGAAACAGTCATGTACAAAGATGAGCAACTGAGAGAAGCGCAAGGCTGGATTGCGCGTGCTCAAGAGATGGATGCTTTACAATCATCTACAAATCACTCCCTGCAGGCTGAACTTCGAGAACGTACCGAGCAGTATAACCAGCTCTGGCTTGGTTGCCAAAGACAGGTTAGTTATTTTGTTTTTTTCATTTTCTCGAGATGATACTACTCTTATCTTATCTTGTTCTATCTCATTGAGTTCAGTTTGCGGAGATGGAGAGGTTGCATGTGCATACAGTCCAACAGCTTGAGCTTGAGCTCGCCAGTGTAAAGGGCGGTGGCGGCTTGAAAACGAATTCCAACGGTGCCTCCCACTCCCAGACTGTCCAGAACAGCGGAAACCAAATCCAGGTATAGTTATAGGCGTTAGATGGCAAAACTGTTAAAGCAACAAGTGCCTCCCAGAATGTATTCTAACCGTGACTGTCTTTTCTCATGTAACTGTTTGTAGAACATTCAAGCTGGTCAGATGACGCCTCTACATTCTTTTGTCATGCATCAACAAGAAATGCTTAAGCCTCGGGGAACTTCACCACCTAATGTTGCACAATCAGTATTACTGCAGCAAAAGGTATGAGAGATTAAAGAATGCATTATATTGTTTTTTAATTTGTTAACCATATATAGTCTTCTTTACTTTCTTCGCAGGCTAGTTCACAGTTGCCTATGCAGAATCATGTGCATCCATCTCAAGGCGTTCATGGCTTGGTTAGTTCTGATGGAAAGAGTGAATACCAAGTTCATGCCAATGGACAGTCCCTTGGTCAAGGGTATCGAACTAGCGATGGAGCACAATTCGGATCAACTACACCATCATCCTCTGTGAATGAACAGGTAGAGGATGATCTTGTTAATATACTTGTTCAAAACGATACTATCTTAGAGATTACCCCCTTAGCAGGTAGTGGAATCTGGCAATGGGTCCAATACGTCAGCGAATAATAATACCTTTCAAGACATTTCTTCACAGTTCCGTGACGCGCTAAGGCTAGATTCCAATGCCCTGTCTCAGAAACCTGAGGTATGCACGTATTTGTCTAGAAAGTTTCTTTGCTCGTGGTTAGTGAGAAAACATTATGAATATGTTTTCGATTTGATATCTTCCCCCAATAGGCTAATGGTCAGGTTTCACCTGGTGAACAAAATGTTGCTAAAGCTCAAGTCTCATCTGGCAACGCTGAGAGGAACTTAGATAGTAGTGCTCTTCTGGATGAAAGGTCGCTTTTGGCTTGCATCGTTCGTACTATACCAGCAGGTGGAAGAATCAGAATCAGTTCAACGGTGAGAGTCGTAACCACGTTGAGAGTGAACAGTTGAAACTGGAAGTGGTCTTTCTTCTAAGACTTGCTTGCTATGTGCAATTAACAGCTTCCAAACCGGTTGGGCAAAATGCTAGCACCTTTGCACTGGCATGATTACAAGAAAAAGTACGGGAAGCTGGACGATTTTGTTGCTAGCCATCTCGAGGTTAGTCTCATGATCCCAATTCCCCAAACCATTTTGATGAAAATTCTCAACAAAAAATCTCAAGTGTTGAACTTGTTTTGGGTGCAGTTGTTTGTGATAGAGGAAGACTACATTCAAGTTAGAGAAGGTGCGCAGAAAATGGTAGCAGCTTCAGCTTCAGCAGTAGGAAGCAAAGTGGCAGCTTCATCATCTCCAAACTCCATGTATGTGGCTATGACTCCTATGGGCCTATGCCTCAATCGCAAGGGTTGAAGAAGAATGACAAAACGGTCCAAAGAGGATGTTAGATTTATCTCCTTTATCTTATTTTGTTTTCATGATTTAACGATTGACACGATCGGATGTAATGAATTACATTTATATTATTTTTGCTAAATTATTATTTTTGTTTATTTGTGAAGTAATTTTTTCCTTTTCTTTGTGAATTCATTCTTTCGGTTTTGGACTACTTTGTTAAAAATGAGATTGGTTAATGAAGTTTACAGTTTTCAAAAATATTTTCCTTGTTTACAAAAATTATGTTTCTAATGAAGTTTTATCTTGGATATTTTGTTTTTTAATTAAAAGTAATCTAATATTCTCACAAACTATTATCTGAACATCTGAATTTTAATTCTGTTTTTCTCATTATTTTTTAATTTTCGCTCAAAATTGCTTATTTTTTCTACGAATTACTTATTTTAATTATTTTTCATATTAACCCTCCAAAAAGCCCTCAAAATTAAATTAATTTACATACTATCTCAATTAAGGTTTGATTTATTTAAAATTTACTAACACAATACATGTTATAAAAATAACTTGAATTATATATTGGCCGGAAATAGATGGCAAATATATCAATTCAAATACATTAAAAACATACATATCACCATAGAACAAACATACATATGTTATTAAAAATGCATTAATTAAAATCATATTATTTTAAACATAGACACACAAAACACTTCAAACGCAACAATAAATGAAAAATAGTTCAAACACACATTAAGCAACACATAGTTGCTCAATCTGCTTATGTTTTCTTATGGATTGTTTATTTTTAATTATTTTATGTACATATAACCTTTAAAAGAAACCTCAAACTTAAACATTTTATTCTTGTAAGATTAAATTAATATGTATACTACATCAATTAAGATTTGATTTGTTCAAAACTAACTAACACAAAGGACGGATCTAAAAATAATTTAACATGGAGCCTGCTATATAATATATATATATATATATATATATATATATATATATATATATATATATATATAAATTAAATATAATTTCGTGAGATTAATCAAGAACATTTTTATAATTTTAACTATTAGTTTTAAGTAATTTTATAAAATTTATATATTTCACATGATAATTTCATTAAAAACATTTATTCACTTTAGTTTTAATCTAAATATTTAAAAATAGACTTAAAAATATTTAGAGTAAATCACCTCATCCTTATTTGGTCATCCTTGAACAAATACAAGTTTTATTAAGAAAGGGTTAACAAATTCCAATTGTTTGAATATGATAGACTTCAAACATCATTTTAAACAATATTTTCATTGTTGTTAAAAATACTATTTTTATTGTATGTTGGCAGATACCTTCTCAACATATCACAAAGTCAAACTTAAAAGCTCTACCTTTTTTAACGACTATATATATATGGAAAATAATTTAAAATAAAATTCATAAGAAAATATAAGCAAATTTTGAGCAAAAATAACAAATTATGAAAATAAATAAAATTTAAATTCAAATTTAGATGTCTAAATTCATTCATCTTCCATTGATAAGAACTAAGGCAAAAGAAAACAGAAGAACCACAGTGAAATCTATACAAACGATTGAGCTATATAGATGATACAACGAGAACAAATCAAAGTGCAAAGAAGAGGTGAAATCCATATTCAGTTTACCCTTTTATGAATATAAGAACACAACCCAGAAAGATATAAGTTCAAGATTATGCATATTACCACATAGTCTACAGAGACACCGACGTTATGAGAATTTAAATTTGGGTTTAATTAATTATTTAATTTATTAAAATAATTATAAAATGAAACTGAAAACAAATACCTTTTAAGTATAAATTTTAAATTTACAGGACTAAAATCAAATTTACATTAACACATAAATCTTAGTCCATCAATTTAGATCACATCAGCTCTCATCTTCTCAATATCAATCTACAATCTTTCTGTATTGATTATTGATGACATCTTAAACGATTTCCCTTTTTATTTCTTGTATGACAAAGCTTTATGAGTTATTTTCATTTGTATTTTTTCAGAAATTTTATTTATTTATTTTCTATTTCACTACTCATATGAGTTTAATTTATTTTGGTTTTGAGGTTGCTGGATTACATAGTATTAGACTACAAAAAAGGTTTCTCGTATTGTAGTCTATCTTTAGATGTTCAGCCCACAAACTTCACGTTTTATATGTCTAATCAAGAAATTGAAGGGTGTTTAATTAATGTTTCACATCGGAAGTTAAATGTGAATAGCAATAATATATTTGGCAAATAAGCCCTAAAATCTTCGGCAGTTAAACTAGCTTTTGAGTGTTTAAAATTAGTGGAGCAAGTAGACTTTTAATTTTTCATAACAGTTTTTTTTGGTTCAAACTTTAAACACATACTCCCTCCGTCCCACTCTAAGTGGTGTTTTAGGATTTTTATTTTGTCTCATTTTAAGTGATGTTCTCACTAATCTAGGTAGAATTTAATATGATTTGAATTTTATGACCAATTATAAAATACTGTACTTTTTTATTATTGGTTAAACTAGTTTTATTTAATATATTTTTATGTTACCAAGACAAACTACATAAAAATATGTGTTTTCTTGATCTATGTGCAATAACCTAAAACATCACATAACGTGGAACAGAGAGAGTAGGTTTTTTTTTTTTTTGACTAAACACACATAGGTTTCCAACCGCAATGCAACTGTTCCACAATTGTTATACAACAACGAAACGTATGTATACCGTTTCCAAAATAGTGTCTGCTAATCATTATATTTTGATTTCCGTCAGTTATTATTTTGGGTGTCAATAAATGCCAAATCACTTTAGATACGCAATTATGTTAGTATCACATTGATTAGGCGTGGTAAGCGCACTAACTCGTTGACCAAGTTAAATGTAAATATAATTTCTGATTTTCTGAGGATCCCAATCAGAGTTTTTTTTTTTTGAAGATAAAAAAGGATCCCAATCAAAGTTACCATTACAATGCTTTTTTTTCTTCTAATTCTAAGATTTGTTGAATCTTTCACTTTCTAAATAATTTTTAAAAAGTAGAATATATTCGGGACACTTGGCGTGGTGGATGTAATCGTAACGAACAAAGCAATTTCTCTAAGAAAAAGAACAACAAAAGCAACATGGTCCACGGCCAAACGCGTTAGAATCAATTACATAAGAAATATTCACAATCCTTTTCCAAATAATACTTATTTCAATCAGGCAACCACACATTGAAATTCCTTTTTCCTCACGATTACATTGGTAAAAGATGAGAGAAGCATTAACATTCAATTGCACTCTGTATTTTTCATCATCATCATCATCACTAAGCAAACTAAACCAATCTCAAACGAAAAGTCAAACCAAACCAAACCAATATCAATTACATGTCAAACCAAACAAAACCAAACACAGATCTTCAGAAACATCGCAGATGGTTGTTGTGGTGGTGGTGGCTATGGTTGTTGTGTCCGTTACCGTGACTATGACGGCGATGAGTCTCCTCGTCGATAATCTCCTGAACATGCTTAAACTCATCGACACGGCAAGGAATCGTGATGGGACCAGCGTGTTTGAAACCGTACTCTTCTTCAGCTTCTTTCAAGAGCCTCAAGAACAGAGGATGGCTCAAGAACATCAAGGGAACAACGAATCTGTGTAGACCTTCTTCATCTCCCTCGTGACCAACCATGATCGCAACACAGCCTTTCGGAACATGATGATGGTTATGATGGAGTATGTGGAGATGAGGAAAGTGAAACTTGAACATCATCTGTTTATGTACGTGTTCTTCAAAACCCATCAAAAAGATCCAATCTCTCTTACCAAAACACCTATAGAGAAACACGAAGATTGATTGAAAAACGATTAACGTCGACGGAGAAGAGCAGCTCGTGTTAAAAGACGGCGATAGAAAAGGGCCAAGGATCGACTGCAGAAGATATGGTTAGAAGAAATATAGAGAGCGATGAGTCGGTGAGAGATCTAGGGATGTTGCTCATGATAGGCTAAGCATATATGTATTATGTTGATAAAATGTTTTTTGAGGAGGTTGCGAGGATAATGGAGATGTAAGCCTGTATATATATACATATTTCACATCGGTTTAGGGCTTTTGCTTCACGCGCACACCGCTAAGGCTTTTTCTCCTATTTTATTTTTGTTTTTCTTGTGAGTGTGTGTTTTTAATTGATTAATGAGCTGGAATTTGACGTGGTAAAAAGTTGCAGCGTGGTTAGGAAGGATTAGGGCTTACCTAAGCAGGCTTGTTAATTGTTTTAATGGTCAAAAACGTTGTTTTTTTAATTTAGTATAAAAGACTCTTTTTTAATTTAGTAAAAGATATATCTTGAGGAGAAACATAAATATTCATTTTTAGTGAGAAATTTAACATTAGAATTGAATGGTGCTTTTTGATCAATTAGATTTAAATTGAATAATGTTATAAAATAAACAGTATAAAATTATATTTATTTGAAACACTTTTGATGATAAAATTATATATATATATATATATATATATATATATTATAACTTATTTGTTATTAAAATTTCTTAATTTACTCTTTATGAAAATATTAGGTTCAGTTATTTTACGATGTAGTGAGATTTGTAATAAATATTAAATTTACGTAAACAGTTAAATTGTTTTCTCAAATAACATAATTAACTTATTAGATAAACATATTTTTGTAACATTACATTACATAATAGTATATTTATATATTTATTTTTCAACCAGTCTATTTAAAGAAAACAATCAGTCATTTATGTTTGGCGGATGCATCATAATGTTACTTTATATAGTAAAGCTAAAACTTGGAATATATCTCCAAAATATTGTAAATATAATTTAATATATCACATGAAAAGATTAATTGACCTGAACTTCTAAATAGAATAATTGTTATTTAAGGATTGGGGATTTAACATTATTACCTTCTAAGCTAAGTTAAAATCTTAATAACTAATCAAATGTTGGTCGCTACTCTAATCCGATCAGCTGGCTCAACAATGCCCTTTTGCACATCAAAAGGCCAACGACCCGGTAAGTTTGATAAATAAAGCAGTATATACTGTACTTCAAACGAAAATATTTCGGAATTTCTCGCGAACGTTAAGAAAAATCGGAATTGACATTGAAACTAATGTTTAGTTTACTAGTTTTTCTTCTTTTTTTTTGGTAAAATGTTTATTTTACTAGTTCATTGCTTTTTTTTTTGACTACCGTGATTGAAGGTAAATGGATAAACCCGATAAAAAGTCAACCTATACAACCTAATCCTCTATTACTAGCAGTGTTTTGAAACCCGACCCGAACCCGCGGTTGAACCGGTAAACCCGGTGACCCAAAATAAATCCGGGTTAAGTTTTATGAAAAACCCAAAATTTAAAAACCCGCAAAAACCCACTAAAATCCAAAATCCGGTTGAACCAATAGATAATTTTTTTTAGTTGTTAATTATATTTTTAAAATCTGTTTTATATTCTAAATTACAATTTGTTTTACTTTTGATTTATTTTGGATTTGAAGTTTAATTTATTATTAACATTAGACATAAATATTTATGAATTTTATTCTTGATTTTTTTAGATGTCATAACTCATATCTCAAGTGAAAATAAAAATATAAAAATTTAAGTTAAATATTCTAAATGTTTATTAAACATAAAATATATACATATCCAAACTATTATTTTATATTTTAAAGATATTTAGAAAGTATTAAATTTAGTTTATATAGTTTTATTTTTTATTTTTTATTTTATTAGCTAATATATTATTATATAATAAAATTAATTTATTTATTAACTTACGGTTCACCCGCGGTTCATCCGCGGTCGACCCAGTAACCCAGTGAACCGGTAAGTCATTCGGATCAGTGTCCGGATCGGTTTTTAAAACATTGATTAGTAGAGATAAACAACCTTTTCGTTTTGGATGACTACACGCTCTGACGACACAAAAAAGGATAACTACGATCTATCTAAATCCGCTTCCGTCATTCCAAGAGGTGCATGGATGGGAAATTACACCTCTCGTCATCTTTTATCTCTACGTAATCATCTTCGTTCGTTTTTGTATAATATATTTGACTTTTTTATAAACTTGAGAAGTCATACGGGATCTAACAAAGCACAAACCCCGTATACCAAACGTGTTAGATATATATACGATCCGTTATTCTGTTCGAGAATATGCTTATATATCATTCACATTCACCCAAAATTCATTATAGACAAGCCATTTACAAAAAAAAAAATCATTATAGACAGCTAATATATATATATATATATATATATATATATGCCATATATAACAAGTTTCAACAGCCATAAGAAATATATAAAACAGTATAAAATCATATATATATTTTTGTCAACAAAATAAAATAATACATAGGAATTTACAAAGAAAAGTATGGGTTCTGATTGTATACTATTTTGTATAGAAATGTTATGGTATTATTTTATGGAATCCTAATTAATTAAACAAAAAAAATGAAATTATGAAAAGAAAAAATTTTGATTCCAAGTTTCCATGGCACTGGAAAATTCTAGCTTGCTTTTAACCACAACCAAGAAACATGTGGCCTGGAGGTTTGAGATGAGAATGCGAGGTGGAAGGGCATTATTCATTGGAACATGCTCCTCGTGAAAATTTCAAATTCCATATTAATGGGGAGATGTTTGAAGCTTAGTGGTTAAGGACAATGCCACATCAGCAACACATGGGCCCAAGAACTATTCATGAACTGGCTGTCATTTACACGTCAGCAAAGCCCACGGGATGACGCGCAAATGATAAAAATTTCCTTTTGCCGAGTAAGCGGCGGATGAAAAGGCGCCGATCAATCATATGTGCAGCTACTAGATGACACGTGTTAATTACGCGGTTTATTTGGGATCACTTTGGTTTGCCCGGTTCATCTGATTTTCATACTATTATAACTAGGCTTTACGAAATTTAAACAAAAAAAAAAATTAAACAAGATTTTGTTCAACTTTATCAAGGTTTGAGTTTCTTATACAATTGCAGTTAAAATTGTAAATTTACTAGGCCAAAATCTGAGACCGGGTTTGGTTTGTACGTCTGCTGTTTAGTTTGGTTGTGTTTCATTATAATTGTATAAGAAAGTTCGAAAGTTTTGCGGACCAACCATCACGTCGGCACGATATGACAAATGGACCATACGGGTGACTAAGAGCCGTTGGATTACCAAGAAAGTTGGAATCATGTGCTCTTCTAGTCTGTTTTTCTTTATACAAAAGCGAACGACTTTTTTCAAAGAGACCATATACGCCAGAGGGGACATACTAAATGCAATTTGAAAATCCAAGTATCGTTAGATTTAAGATTATATAACGACTAGTTTACTTGTTAAATACGAATTGACCTTTGAATATAATTAAATTTAATAAAACCGCAGCATTCCAACCGATGTTCACACTAAACCAAACTTGTCTTGAATTGTAATGAAAGCGAACAAAAAATACATCCAACTGAACTTGATAAAACTGAACTAATCTTTCTAAGCAAACCCGAATAACAGATTAGCTATTCCAACCGGTGTTTTTCGGTTATCATAACAAATCCATATGAATCATCTTTTTTAAAGTTAATATTATGAATTAGAAAACAAGAGAAAAATTACAAAGGTCGAATCATATTCGTACTGTAGTTAATAGAATATGATCAAGGCGTCCTCAAGGTTTATGGCCCACAGCATCCCACAAGTTTTAAAAATTAGTCCTTGGAGTAGCTCAAAGCGTCAAACTCTCATCCAAACATTTAAATATATTCTTAAAGTTATCTGACTTAAAAATCTATGTCAATTTGTACAAATAGAGGTTCTCCACTAGTGCAATCTAAAGCTTAAAAATCTAAATTGAGTGTAAATGTCGTTTTTCAAGCTTGGATGACTAGAGCAACAAATTCAAGACACGCATGAGTTCGTCATGTAAAACTTCTGAACTTTTTTTTTATTGTGTTCATACTATGCGTTTTATTTTATGTTAACAAGCTTTTGACTATACCTTAAACTTAAAGTCTCGTCGAAAAATAATACACTAGTGAAAAGGACCAACACATAGCTGAAACTACAGTAATGCAAAAAATTAAGCGACGTCGATGGGGATAGGAGTATGTGCTAAATTTTATCAGTGTTATCGGTTTTGACCCACGATCTGTGCTTGCTTAGCATTATATATTTAATGGTATCGATTTAAAACTACAAGGCCAACACAAAAACGAAGAACCAACAAGCGTTTCTATTTGCTATATAGAAATCTAAACTCCCATTATAATCCTCTCTCGTGTGATTAACAACAAACAATTTCTGAATTTCAGTGAGCCAAACTCACCCTTGATCGCTTTGATAGACTTCTATTATCTTGAGCCTGACGTGGCAAGGTGAGCTTCTGACGTGGACTAGAAATAAGGAGGATAAGAGATTCTAATGAACTTGGAAGGTTTGAGGTTGAAGAAGATTCACGTCAAAGGCCGAGATATAAATAGAGTTCTTCTTCTTCATCTGTTCTTCATGTTTGATGTTGTTTGTTCTTAGACGCTATGAGTCTAGACTTCACAGTCGCCATGAGACTGGTGTGCTGAGCTTGTTCGCCATGAGAGCACTGAGCATAGCTTAGTATCACACTCAAGCTGTAATCGGCTACCCTTAATAATAGGAAGAAGAGTTCATTGTTTACAAGGGCTACAGATAGCTAAAGTCTATCAAGCTTCTATAAGATCTTCCATGGGTCGTGTTTTGAGTCTTTTGACGATCAAACACAGAAGTGGACTGACTTCTCCGATGGGCTTATAGGGTGATCTTTATGATAACTCAAAACACCAATAAACCCAAATGTTTTCTTTTCTTAATTGGGGGGTGTTGGGGTCAAAATCTAACTAATACCATCAACTAGTCCAGCTTCCAACTTTTTAACGAGGTGTAAGACATGATCTCCTCTCTGTCTGGTCAACACAGTAGCAATTTAATTCTTAATAGGATTCGAACCTATGATTGACGGGTTTACCGTTTACGTTTTCCGCCAAGTTTTTCCTCTTACCATAAGATTACCACTGGTTGGTTAGAATCCAAATATTTGATATATTTTATGATTTAAGATGTTTATTGTTTTCCTTTTTGGTTAAGATCGAGTGTTGTTAAATATTGTTTTACTGACTACTTTGTTAGTCTTTGAAGATCCACATTTTAAAATGACATAAACGTAAGAAATGCATATCATAAACTGTACATGTCATGGAGACTTATCATAAAATCTTCTATAATCATTAATCATAGTGTCTATCATAAGTGCTTCTTGGGCCGCGCACTGAGAAATGAGGGCTTCCGAGCCTTTTTTCTCCACTCTCTTATTCTATAATGGTTCTTTTGTCAACCTCTATTGTGGTCTTCTATATTTTTGTTTTTGCAATGCAAGTTGCAACCATTCAAAACTATAATATTCATAGACATCATCGATATGGTTTTGATGCAAACATAAACAAAGTTATTGACTCTTGTGTATTCTGCTCTTTTGAGCTTTCTATCCGTAGTGACCATACTTATTATTGCAATCTCTGGATTTACGTAGACATAACTTGTCTTTCAAGCAATCAAATGTTTGTTTGTCCCTAGAAAATAAAAATGTTATTTTACACCTGCGACTTGCCTATATACTAGTCTTGTACTCTTCTCTATTCAACGAACTTAAACACCTATTTTAAATCTCATTAATTTCTCTTCTTTGTTTAATCCGAATTATTACAAGAACATGCAATTATATTTCATAATCATTTAAATAAAATACTGCTAGTAGATTGTGAGAATAATTCTCTTGCATATGCTTTGTAATTTAATACACCAACTATATATTCCATATCTGGTTAATGACATACTCGGTTATTAACATATCTTCCGCTTTATGTCAGTCAAAAAAGCATAGCTATTTTCTCTTTATTCCGTTACACTTTAACGACTCGCAAGTCACAAAAGAAAAGACACAATAAACATCATATTAATCAATTTCTTTTCAGTCTTTGTTTATAATTAATTTTGTTAAAAATATAGTTTCTGCGGTTTGTTTGGCTTAGATCAAAGGTGTGATTTGACTTGGTCCATATATCGAATGAATCTTTCTTTTTCCTACTAATTTAAAGGAATGATTCTGAGACTGTATTTTAGCTCAAATTTGATATTTAGACTACTCTAAAGCATCAGCATTTAACAAATCATTCTATCTAGTTAGAGCTAACTTGCTGGTTGATATGATAAAGATGCGACATATTTTCAACATCCCACCAAACAAAAAGTCAAAAACTATTTAGAAATGGAATAATTTTATATAATACATCACCATACACATAATATTCATAGCCATGGTGCTAGATTACCATTGAGTAGACGAAGGTCCATTAGATCAAACATTCAATGATTACATTTTGTTTTCAGCAGAGATAGATGTTTACTTTGAGAATCTACAAATTACTAATCATGATTACCTTCTCTTCAAAGCCGCGGTAAAGCTGAGAGACGCAATGAAATCTTTAGCTTTTGACTTTTTTTCTCACAATAGGCGAGACGTGTCACGTTTTCATTGGTCACTCCTGATTTTGATATTTTGTTATCGCCTAAAAATCAACGAGCGAAGACTAAAACAAAAACGACGCCGTTGTTTCAGTAACAAGCACCTACCATATCGTGTGAAATTTAAAGCGAACGCGCTAGTCCACGCGCCGAAAGTCAAAAAAAGAAAGGAAAAGACAAGAACTGAAAAAAGAAAAAGAAAGATCAAAGTGGTTCAGTTGTTGTATGCCTTTAGCTTTTTTATTCTTCTTCTCTTCTTCAGTTTCGGCGTGCTGAAGAAAACGCTCGAGTGAAAACCGTTAAAACTCTCATGCCAGATTCCCACTGCCGTTTCTCAGACGGCGGAATCCTTCTTTCCGTTAACCACCGGCGGAGTTACGATTCGCCGTCGCTGATGCTTTGTATTGGAGAATGACATTCGTAGATCTCTGATGAGAGACGGAGGAGACTTTTCGAGTTTTTATTTCTATTTGATTCGTGTTTTCGGGATTTAGATTTAAAAAGCTTTTTGTCGGAGAAATCAGATGAAGTCGTTACGGCGAAGCCACACTTCAACGCCGCCGTCGTCGGCGAATTCTTCTTCGTCCACTTCGTTACCATCTTCTTCATCTACTTCACCTCCTTCGGCTAATTCTTCGTCGTGGATCCATCTCCGATCGGTTCTCTTTGTGGCTAATCCTTCATCTCCATCTTCCGTAACTTCTTCCGATCGGTGAGTGTTCTAAAAAAGCTCTTCTTAGATTTGGAATATGCCGATGGGATCTTTAGATTCTCTTCTTCTTCAGATCAAAAAAGTTGATCTGTTAGCTTTTAGCTTTAATAAGATCTTTTGATCCTTTTTCAATTGTAGAAGCCGACGGAAATCACCGTGGTCTCGCCGGAAAAGAAAACGGCCATTGACGCCGCATCAATGGAGGAGTTTATTTACACCGGAGGGCAAACTCCGTGATGGTGGGGTTCGGTTTCTGAAGAGAGTTAGAAGCAGAGTGAGTCTTTTCGAACAAGCAAACAACGACATGTGTTCTTTGATTCTTACTTGTCTCTTTATGGTTATGACATGCTTTAAGGACAGAGATACAGTCTAGGACCAAACATGAAACAACAGTAACTGTATTTTTTTTTTTGCAAATACAGAGAGAAATCAGAAAAGAGTTATCCAGTGGCAAGCAAAAAAATGCAAAGCCTCTGCTTCTACTCTTTCTTGGTATATTGACGGACAAGAAGAGCCAGACCCAAGATCAAGATAGGGACAAGGAACTGCAGAATCTTGATGATGAACTCTGGTGTCTTGTCTTGGTTGTAAGCGGGTTGGGAAGGTGCAACGTATGTCCTTGTGGCTGGAACAGTAGACGAATCGATCTCGCCAATGTAGTACTTCTCCATCATGTCCCTTGCGGTGTCGCTGTGACCAACGTCTTCAAAGTCATTCGTAGCGTCTTTCCCTGCAACCACAACAGAAACACAGTCATCGAAGAGACTCAACTGGAACATAGAGAAACTCATTAAGGGAGTTTGTTCAAAAAAAACCTGTTGAGGACAACAAGACTTCATCGCCTCCAGGATGATCGTCCATGAATGGGGTCACATCATACACCTAAAACTCAAAAGTAAAAGAACAAACCTATTAATCTTAATCAAACAGTGGATCCACCAGAGAGAAACAATATGCTTAAGCAGTTTTAAAAATATCACCGAACCAATAACTGATTCGCTTATAACAAACTTAAAACACTGAAGATTGAGATTCTAAATCAAGAGTGACGTCAACGACCCTTATGTGTTCATCTAACTCTTCAACTTGAGATTTGTCAGACAAGAGGAAGAGACACGAGATCTAAGTAACTAACCTTGCCGGAGATAATAAGCCAACAGTCTTTGGTTTTGTTGTGCTGTGAAACTTCTTCGAATCCTAGAACCTTCTTCTCTGAAGCCATCTCTCCTCCTTAAACTACAATCAAATCTACAATAATCAAATACTAGTAGATACAAAAAACTAAGATATAATAATCAAATCGAAGATAAAGAAACAGAACGACGATGATGATCGTAATAGTAGTTTACTTTTAGATTCAGAGTTTCGATAGCTTCGAGGCTCCTCACCCTGTAATCAGCAAAAGACGGAAGAAACTGGTGTTCCTCACCTACTTAATTGTGTTATATTTCTGAGCGCAGTTACTAAACTACCCTTGATGTTTTGCCGAAGGGTTTGGCTTGTGAATCTTGTAGTATTGGTCAAGGGGTAGTATTGGTCAAGCTGGGCTTTGACTTTTTTAAGCAAACCAATTTGGAATTTGTTTTTACTTCTCTCGCGAGATCTTCTTTTACGGTACAGTTGTGACGTGTGGTTTCAGTGTGCTGTTTCCATGTTTGTACGACAAAAAAATAATGATCTTTTTTTTTTCTTTTGCGATTTTGAGGAATTGGGGAAAGAGATCTTATTTGTCAACATACTCGTGTAAGTTTTCTTTTTTCACTGTTTCAGAAATAATCTTTCCATACTTTTAAAATCCATTTCGACATTTAATCTGGAATATTGAGTTTCTATAGGAGACTTTGTAGTATAATTAAAATCAAGTTTAATTAAAATCTTGAATTTGTACTATAATTTCTTGGATCAGTTCTGAAAACTCAGCGACTATATTGGATTTGGATCCAAATAGAAAAATTATGGTTCTAGTGAATCTAATTTGGATACTCTAAAATGTTAAAACTCTGATATATTTATGTGACCATTCTTAGTTACACTAATTTGAATAAGCTAACTTATAATTATCCAATTTGGAACCAAAAAAAGGCTTACATGAAAAAAAAATTTATTCATCAAGATTATTTCCCGAAGATATTTACACAAGTGTTTCAGTTACAACAAAACAAAATAAATTGAGAAACTAATAAAAAACATATTAAATATGTATGCATACTCATAAAATTTCAAAAGTAAAAGTCACTCATCTTAATCACACCCTATTAGAAAAGAAGTTGCCCTCTTGGTCCAGGTTAGGGATCAAGTATCAATTTCCTTTTAATACAAAATTATTAGCTTCACATATGATTACACGGATATGGATCAATTGTTTACAATTTATTTGAATACCTATGAAATAGTTTATCCGTGAACTGCACCTCTTACTCATGAATTAGATATGTATCTTTAATAAACCCAAATTTAACATTTTTATTTTCAAAAGAGAGTCACTCATCTTTATATTGCATCAATTTCACTAGCCGGTGCAATTGATTGAAGAGACTGGGATATATCCCTTTTTTGAAACTTAAAATATTCTTTCTTTTTCTTCTATGTTAATGATCAGATTTAATATCCAAATGCTAACATAAATTCGTTGGTACACTGCAAAAAAATATCAAACTTATTATTATTTTTAAAAAAAGTTTAAATATATCTATTTGTATGTTAGTATTTTAAAAATAAAAAGTTAGATTCTATTTTATTTTTATTGTTTTTTCAATTTGCAATTTGCAGATGCAGATATGCACAAATTATGGAGAATTTGCCAAATATAATTTATATATTCATTTGAAACACAAAGATATATTTTTATTCAATCAAATGCAAAATTAACCTAAATAGATTTCAAAATTATTATTTACCCTTTATGACTAACTAAAAAACTCGAATTTTTTTTTACGATTCCATTATTCGGAAGTCTACTTTCAATATATAGAAATGTATATGGTGTAAACCTCATATGAAAACTACATCATTATTTGATATAATAATTTAATTTTAAAAAGACATAAAATAATTTGTACAATTTTTTTAACAAATCATCAATATAAGAACCAATATGAGGTATATAAATTAAAATTTAATATAATTGATTTTTTTTTAAATATATTGATTTTGTAACCATGTATAGGACAATGCTTATGGCTTTAACAACAAAATGTTCTAACATGTAAGATGTTTACTGTTAGATTTTTGGGATTAAATATTAGATTTTTTAATGACCTAAATTACATATCAATGTTGGGTAGTTTATATCTTAAATATTTTGGCATTTGATACAATGATTAATTAATACTTTTTGGTTATCAAGTACACATTTAAGGTTTTGAGTTTGTGGTTTAGGGTCGAATAAACGTGTAATGGAGTCTACTCAGTTTTGGAGTTTAATAGACGATGTAATCTATTAGGATTTGAAACCACAAAATAATTTAAAATTAAATTTAGTCTTTGAATGAAAAATGTGAAATCATATATTAAAATTATTAGAAAAACAAAAAAAAAATTATATATTATTTTTTCTAAAACAATAAAGAACAAAAAACTTAGTAAACTAATTTGTAAGTCTGCTAAACCAGAAACAATTTAAGATAACAAAAAATAAAATGATCT
This sequence comes from Raphanus raphanistrum x Raphanus sativus, assembly GCA_019705995.1. Lineage (NCBI taxonomy): Eukaryota > Viridiplantae > Streptophyta > Magnoliopsida > Brassicales > Brassicaceae > Raphanus > Raphanus raphanistrum x Raphanus sativus. Next base: position 14,844,806 of record CM034036.1, on the reverse strand, counting down.
TGATTAATTTATTTTTTGTATGTACAAATTAAAATAATAATCTTCAAACTCAACAGACCAAATCCATGTAGTTCGTCCGCCTGAAGATTCATCTCTTGAAGTTGCACGCTGAGATGAGAAAACAGGTTCCTACAGAATTAGGAGCTGCAAAGAAACCTCCCGTGAGCTTGAAACAATCTCTCCCAGTTGCTTCAGATATTCTTCAAGCATCTCAGGAATTATCCTTTTGCTGCAAAGGTGAGAGCAGTTTGTAACTTGCGCAGAGTAACTAACCATGTCTACTATTCCAGTTTGGTTAACGTTGAAGAACATTCCTGTGCTCTATTAAAGGCATATGCTGCTTCATGCATAGGAGAGCCTATGCTAATACAGAGGCTGCTGCTCCTATGGGATCTATAACTACTTCTGCAGATACTGCTATTGCAACAGCTACTGACGTGTCTGCTAAAACTTGTAAACTGAAGCCACTTCTCCTGTTTTTGACTCGTCATTTGAAGAATCTGTTACTGCAGATGTTTCTGTTGTTGCATCCGTTCCAACATCTGCTCCTCCAGTATATGTTTTAACGTTTGACACTTCTTCTGCTGATAAGAAATCTGAACCCCAGAAGCCTCTTACTACCAATGCCTCTAATGTGCTTACTACTGCAATTCCAGAATCTGCAGGCGTACTTTAGTTTTAATTTTAAACTAGATTCTGATTCGTCATTTGTTTTACATTTTATAAAATTTTTTTTTTTTATTTGTGTGTTTTAGTTATATTTGTATTTTATTTGTATAATATGTTTTAAATGATTAATAATTTTTTTAAAATAATTATATTAAAACAATTAGATCACACATATATCAATAGGTCATGTTCCTGTTTTAATAATATTGATAATTTTTTTTTATTTTTTTAGAAAGAATAGAGTTTTGAAGGTGGAGTTTCAGATTATTTTTAAATAAAAATTAATAAAATTCAAAATTTTAAATATTTAAAAATAATTTTTGGAATTAAGAAATTGAAAAAACAATTCGAAGAAATTCGTAAAAGTTTCAAATTGAAAAGTTAATTTTCAATTTTTTGTAATTATTATTTATTTAAATATTTATTCATATTTGTATATCTATAAAGTAATGGTATAATGAGTTTTTATTTCTTTAATAAAAAATTATTTTAGTCATTTTTTATTCATGTGTTCTTTTGATCAAAAACTCCATTTTATGATATTTTGAGAGAATTGTCCTAAAAAATAAGTAAAACGAAGATAAATAAAAATAATGAGAATTCTTAAAGCAAAAGTTTTATACCAAATCAACTCTATTATTAATGAATCAACAAGCAAATAGTAAAATATAGCAAGAAAAGAAAAAGTAGATAATTCAAATAGATGTTGATAAAAAAAGACAATACAAATAAAACACACACATTTGTCCCCAGTTTCTTGGACCATATCATGGCTTAAGCACATGAGACGCTTTAAGAGTACTGAAGAATCTAGCAACCACATTTGTCTCCAATACTTGTAAGCCCTCTTCAGATATGATGCATGTTGGAGTCTTGTATTGAGTAATCGAAGCACCTTTTGAGATGGACAAGTTCATAAGAGAATCGAAGGTCCCATCATTCACTACTCTTATCTCAAGAGGCCCTAGAAATTCGTTGGACCGACAGTACATGTATTCCTCGTCAAACGTTTCCTCCATTACTAAACAACACTCCAATAATGTCTTCTCATCAAGGTCCTTCATGTCTTCCTCTTTAGCCTTTACTTCCCAATATATCACATAGTGACCCGGACTACTGGAGATATCAGCATAGCTAGTGAAATTTACAAGCTTTAGATCTGATGACTCAAGAACCAGCCTTGCTCGATTCACCGCCTTTAACAAGTATTCTTCAGTTGTCCGGTCCGTATCAATGCTTAACAACGTGTTCTCTCTTCCTATAACCCTAAACTTAGGTGCCTTGTTGTGGAATCCGGTCACCTTTACAATATCTCCGATTCTCATTCTATACAAACCCCATAAGTTTGTGATCAATAACTGGTAAGAACATCCGAGTTTGACGTCAGCTAGGTCCAGAACATCACCATTGCCTCCTTCCGTTGGTATAAACTCGAAGTAAGATAGGTTGGGCAAGAGCGTGTAAGAGGTGTCTTCAGGTTTACACAAAGGATCAGTATTAATACCAAACATTGACTCGGAAGAAGCATAACCTATTGAAACAAGAGGTAGGTCATCGCAGTAATGTTCCAATGTAGGAACATATTGTACCATTGAACCCGTAACAATAGCTTCAACGTAAAGGGCTTGTGGCCATATTTTTTTCATTATACCTTTCCAGGACTTCTGGCTGCATATCTTTTCAATCTCGTCTGCTAATTTAGGACAGGGCTGACCTCCGAGAACCATAAAAACAGAGTTTCTACAGCCAGAGTCAGTGATCCATTCACTGAGATGACCTGATCGGATATCCGTACACAACTCTTTCCAAGAATCTTCAAGAACCTTGATTACTCGGACAATACCTGAAGCGAATGTGGAACCAAATCTCGTGACCTCATCTCTTTGGACAAGACCACATAGCAAATGACAATAAAGGTTTTGCTTGAGGTCACTGCCTAACATAATTTCATCAGGACTCGTATAAGAGTAGAACCAAATAGATGGCCTGTTTTTGAAATGATCGCTCTTTAAGTACCAGCTTATTGCGTCCTCAATGGACAAGCCACCTGGACTCTTGATCTCGTGTCCTGTTAAGAAAAAATGCATCCCTTTTCCTTTCTCCACATCTTTCACATGCCTAATCAGAACAAAAAAATTATAGCATGAAAACGTATCATCATGGATTCTTTTTTATTTTATTTTATTAGCACCAAAGTATCCGCGCCAAACAATCCTAAATTCCTCTAACTTTATAAATGGAAGTAAGGCTCTAACTGGTGACCATTAATTTAGGAATATGAATGAGTAGGAAAGGAATGAATAGGAATAAAATCAATGGAATTAAAAGGAATATTTATTACTTTTGTTCCATATCAATTTTGATAAGGAATACTTTTGTTCTATGGTTCCTTAAAATTTAAGGAATGACAAGGAATCAGACGGAACAAAAATTCCCTATAAATGGTGTAATTTTTAAGGAATGAGTGGGAATAGATCATTCCCCTTAGTTCCCTATGTCACCAGTTAGAGCCTTAATCTATCATGAATTTAACTAAGACATCTTTACTCCAACTAGTTATAGGCTTAAGCCTTATAAAATTAATTTACACAAAACTTGCAAAAACCCACAATAGGATATATATTGGGAGATTGGCTAAATTTTGGAAAGTATTTTTATGATTAAAGTATGTTCATCGTTCAAAATTATTAAAACATATTTCTAAATCTCTTTTTTTGTTGATAAAAACACATTTACAAAAATATCATTACATTTTCACACATAGACAACACTCATTATTTTTTTAATTTTATTAGTATTTATATTTGGTATATTAATATTTATACATAAAATTATCTTATAATATTATATTTTAATTCTTATAACATTATATACATATTATAAATAAATAAATAAATATATATATATATATATATATTTATTTATATATTTATATTTACAAATATGTTATAAATTTTTAATTTAGAATTTTACTATTTTTAAAAATATATTTAATATTTTTTACGGAACCAGATACGGATACGAATCCGAATATCCGCAGGTAGTAAATTATTTGATGAATATTCAAAATCCAGATATTCGGAAGCTACAGATCTAAATCCAAATAGTGAATTTACGAATTCAGATCTTGATCCAGATATAGATATCCTAAATTTCTCCATTTACATTTGCACCGCTCATAATTTAAAGTCCCGCTGTATAATGCTCACATATTCTTAAGGTTAGAAATTTTGTTTTGCAAAATGTCTTTCATAAACTTCCATCCGGATCAATAACTGAGCAAAACTCGAAATCGAATATCCAAATTTTATTTACTAGGTGTTTTGCCCGCACTTGCAGGTTTAATAATTTTACAAAAATTTGTAAATAGATATATTATCAGTTTAAAAATTGCTAGAACAAATTATTTTATGCTTTTGAGATATTTAATAGTTAATTAAATATTAAATATTTTATATACAATAAAGTTTTTACTTTTAATAAATTATCTTTTATAAAACATTCATAACACAAAACTATAGATATGGATTTATATGTATTTTAAAAATATTATGATGTAAAATATTTTTGGATAACATAATAGAATCTTTTTAGATAATGATGGTTATGAAATTAATGATTTTTCCAAAAACAATTATGGGTAATTATATATTAATAAATCTAATCTAATTATTTATTAAGCGTAATAAAACTTTAAACTCTTTAAATTTTAAGGTGAGAGCGAAAAAATTAATTCGCATATAATAGTATAAAAATATTTTTGAATTCTTTGCCCATTTTTTCAGAATCAAATGGTGACTTTGATTGTCCTAAGAAATATATCTTAAAAGATATATGAATCATTCTATCTTCTTTTGATATAAATATATAATATTAAAATAGAGTCAGTTTAATATTAATAAACCAAATATAATATTTTAATATTACAAAATTAAATACAATATAAATTTTACGATTTTTAATTAATCTCAATATTATAATAAATTATCTTCTATATCAATAAATTATTTATTAAGAATAATAATTGAGCATAAAGTACGACTTAAATCTAAAATTATGGGAATTAAATCTAAACTTATGGGGAGGATGACAAATCAATAAATCAATAAATCATTGTATAAGATTTTTTTTTTAAAGATTGTATAAGAAATGTTTTTGCTCACCACTCTTCCACAATTTGGTAACACAAACCTGTGATTTGTATAAGTTTTTTCCTGGCTTATTATCATTGATATTAACTACAGCAGCTGATTTCATAGGAAGAAACATATTTTCCAATAATGAAACCTCTTATCTATACTAAAGCAGCTGGCTCGAAAAAAAAATTTAACATATGTATAGGTTTAATACATTGTATTTCCATTCACGATAGAAATATGTTAAAAACGATAACTACATACTATAAGATAATATCATATTAACTTAAATCTATACTATCATAATAATAATAATAATAAATTAAATATAATAGTATAACATATAAGTTATCAAACACGTGAATATATAACTTAATTACTACATTAACGTCTTTAATTTATTTAGTTCATCAAAAAGATATACATTATTTTCCTTAGAGTTTGATTTAGTTAAATTTAAATATTTAGTATTCATTAAGAGTATTATCGATATTAACCACTATAACTTTTAACGTGAGAACTCCGTTGCGAAAAATCACTTCACAAATAATAATATAGATAGATTCTATTTAAGAAAAATTTATCATCATTTATGAATCTGATGTTTTAAGTATCAACAAATAAAAACGCTATGCACTTACTTGCTTATAACGTGCGTAATAAGATCATTAATGAATGCATTGCCATCCAAAAACTTGCTATTCGATGGTAGTATCTTGTTTGATCCTCCAGAAGTTCCCGAACTATGACAACAGTTTCAAAGCAATTAGTTTTATATACACGGCCAATACCAAAAAAGCAAGAAAGATTTAGGGCAATCTAGCTATTATATTACCTATTAAATAAATTTGTAATCGGTAGAGCCGATATTATATCCGATGACTCTCCATTTGCGACACGATCAATGTAAGGTTTCACATCTTTATAGGTGACTATTGGTAAGTTCTTCTTGAAGTGCTCTTTAGCAGAGCTTCCATGAAGGAAGTTTTGAAGATACTCTGTTCCTGAATTAAGTGTGAGTATCTCTTTCAACAGATCGTCTTGTATTTGCTTCACATTGCAGGTTAGGTTCTCAAGAACCTTTCCTTTCTCTTCCTCGTTGTAATAAGAGATTATACTCATATTTGGGTCTCTGTAACTTCACATGGAAGGACTTGTCTTTATATACATAAAGCTACATGATTGGGGGTTCAAGTCACATGCATTATTGTGTATATAGAAAATAATGACGTAGAGGAGGCATACAAGGCTGAAAATAATGACGTAGAGGATGGCATACAAGGCTCAAGTCACATGTCATTATTACATATAAGTATTATGATCTAGAGGAGGCATCCGATGCTCTGCGTAGGCATAAACATTTTATCCGGACCCGAAAATCGAACCGAAACTGGCCTAGAAATATTCGATCTGAAAATAAACCGAAAATTTACAAGTATCTATTAGATCCAAAACTTTTCTACTCAAAAGAAAAATGATTGACCAGAATAGATCCGGATCCAAAAAATCGACCCGAATAGACTCGACCCTATAAAAATCGATTCATGACTTAAAAACATGTATATCCAAAACTATGATTTTGGATTCTATTTATATACTTTATTTTATGATTTAATTGAAATATATTTTCGTTAAAAATATTTGTTATTATTTTGTGACATTTTAAATAATATGAAGCTTTAAATGTAAGATTTAGAATTCGAAAATGTTTTACTTTAATAATTAATAGTTTATTTTAAGTTATCTTGTAGAATTTTAGATATATATATATATATATATATATATGACATATTTCGACTAAATTTGATGGAGTTTGGATATTTCGTATCTTTTTCAGATGCTAAATATCCGAAGTCGATCTGGATCCAAAAATTATTTGTACTTTATAGATATTTTAATGATAGATTCGAACCAATCCAGATTCAAAAAAACCGACACGAACCCGCCGAAAAATTTACAATTACCTGTTTGATCCAAATGTCTAGAATCCCAAAGATACGGAAAATAATCGGTTCAGACCCGACTCGAAGATCCGATCGCCCAGACCTCTGCCTTAGTGCATATGTGTCTGTTAGTTGACGTGGTTGGTCGTCTGCCACACATCACAAGAAATTCGTGAATCGTGTTTTCAACTACCAATAGTGAATAATGTTTTCAACTACTAATAGTCTTTTTACAACTGTTTACAACGAGTAATATTTTAAAATTTTAATCAAGTAAGATGGCCCTCCGAGTCACATTCACTCATTAATTAGTATATATCAATAAGTCACGAGCAGGGGTAGGTGAGTTAGAGCATCTTCAAGGAAAACTTAGTTTTAGAAATTTCAAAACTATATAACATATACTAAAAATTACAACCAATTGAGATAATTTATTTTTTCATATTTTATATATAATTTACATATTATTTTTAATAAACATACAAACAAAATTATAAACCATGAATACAAAATTAAATTAATATTTTTAATTTTTAACATTGGGTTTGATTCAATCAAAATCATATATATAATGAGGTTTTTTTCTTTTCTCTAAAGAAGTCCACCTCAACACATATTGGTTCCACATATATTTATAAAAATTTAAATAAAATTTATGGTCATTGATTATTGTGTGTTTGGTTTTAATCTATACTATTAAAAGGGAAACAGTCTTGAAAAGTCGACTTATACAAGTTGTTTTGGACCTTTTTATTTAACTAACAATATTTTTGGTCTTACCTAATATTTCTCTAACTAAATGTACTACTTTATATTTAGCTGGCATTAGTTTTTATTATTGAGCCCATAAAAGAGGATTAATATTTACATGCCTAATTATAAAAGTGATGCTTAATATATTATACGTGCCTATTGACGAACCAATAAGTCTAAAACTTAACATATTATTAATTGTACAGTAAACATATTTATAATATAGTATAACGTTCGTGTTGCTACCATATATTTCCCTAATCGTATTGAATTTAAAGATAATTGTTTTTAATATATTTGCATACATGCTCGATTTAAAATTATGTGTGCACAACACACTATAATATATGTTTAATATTACAAATATTAAAAAAAATGAAATATAGAAAGAAAATCAATGTAATATAATATTTGTCTATGGCATAAAGTTCATGGTCAGGACCTCTGATATATATCATTTGTGCATCTCCATCTCAATAGTAAATCGTTTAATATTATATTGTTTACTGAAAAAAATAAAAAAATATATAATCTGAATATCTACACTATGATACTTCATATTCATATGATTTTATGATCATTTGTATTTTTTTATAACAAAAAGTAAACCAACAAAATTTTCATTGTAATATTTTTAACAGTTTTTAACAGTTTGTGAACAAAAAAAAGATTTTAACAGTTTTAATAATTAATAGTTGTTTTAAAAATTCAAAATATAACATATAAGAAAAAACTATATTTTTATTATATATTTAATGTGATTGTTTAAATTTTTTAACATCACAAATTAAACAAAAAGATGGAGAATGCAAAATTATTATCAAATATTTATTATTCAAAATTATTAATTGTCATATATATATATATATATATATATATATATATATATATATATATATATATATATGTTACTCATATTAAATAATTCTGTAGCTTCTGTTAAAGAAAAGAACGAAGAATATTTTTAATGCATTATTAATCAATTTGATAATTAATTTTATAAAAAGAATAATATATATTTAGATGGACCAATATATTTTTCTTAGAATTCCGAAAATCATCGTGGTGATGACACGTGACTACATTCAAATGTTGTAATGTTCCTCAATTAATATATAAGGGATAATATTCTAACTTTTGTAAAAAGATGAGTACTTTGGGTATCTGATGGGTCTCACGTATGATCCGAACCAGACCCAAAATTTACGGGTCTTAAAATAATCTATATTTTATTCATGATTTTTATTAGATAATTTATTGTATGTTGAATTTTATAATCTATTTTTGTTTAATAATTTTTTAAATTGCTTGGTTCTTCAAAGTTGATAATTAATATGATGGCGATTATATATTTAAAAAAGTGACTTGTTCTAATATATCTCATAATTAAAAGCATATATGCTAAGATAGTAACCAAAACAATTTTTTTTTTAAAAATTAATATTGTTTAATAGTAATTTTCCATTTTTAAAACCCTAACCAAAAGATAATTGCAAAAGAATATTTGATAATAATTTGTTTTCTAATATTGTGACATGTGTTTAAATATGTAATGATTAAAAATATATGTACCATGACAATAAAAACAAAGTTTGAAACAACTAATTTTAAAAATTATTTAATGTTTAAAAACAATTTAAAAGTATTTAATAGTAATTTTAGAAATTTTCCATTTTTCAATTAACAAAAAAAAAGATTTGGAAAATAATTTATTTAATGCTAATTTTCTTTTTCTAAAATCTTAATGACATCTTATCATAAAAGAATATATTGAGTCTAGTTCTTCAAAGTTAATAGTTAATATGATTGTGACACACGACAATTATATATTTAAAAATATGATATGAGTTAAACTATCTCATAAATAAATAAATATATACTAAGATAACAAAAACGATTTCTGTTAATAATTTATCATAAAAATTACTTAATAGTAATTTCTATTTTTTTAATTTTAAACAAAAATATAATTGCAAAATAATATTTGATGATATTTTTCTTTTTAATATTGTGACGTTTGTTGGAATATTTTACGATTAAAAAATATTTATACTACTAAACTATAAATTAATTTCTAAAAAAATAATTCAAAATTATTAAATATTATATTAATTTTTAAAATATTTAGTAGTAATTTAAGATAAGTTCCTTTTTAAAAATCCTTAAGAAAAATAGTTTTAAAATAGTTTATTTAATAATATTTTAATTTTTCTAATTAAAATATTATTTTTCTATTTACTTTAGTTTTTAATACACATTTTTATCCTAAATGTTGTTAAAGTAATGTCATTTACTAAATTATCTTTTTCTACATCTTCTTTTCTTTCGTAATTTTCATCTCTTTTAAACATGTTTTTTCTAATACATGTTATTAACATCAAACTAAAAATGATCGAATATTCATGTTGTTGATATAAGATATTTCATGGAGCAGTGAATACATCAGCATGTAAGATTTTCACTTTCTAAAGTAAATAAAATTTTTTCAAAAATATTACTTTTCATGTTTACACTAACCACTATTATTTTTTCACTTAAAAAAAAACATTTATAATCATACGATTAATATCGACCAAAAATACCTACGGTTAACTAATCTAAACTTAGGATTTAGAGTTGAGAGATGGGGTAAGGTTAAGGGTTTAAGTTTAATATTTTTACATATATAAAAAATTATATATGAAGTCTTTGAGAAAATAATAATTATTTTAAGAAACAGCATTTGCATTAATAAACAAATATTTTTATAGAGTGATAATTATTACTGTACAAACGCCTAATCATTGTTGTGGCAATAACTTACGTAAGCAGCATGAAAATAATGACAAAAGAAATTAACATAGGTTTATAAGAAGAAAAGAACATGCGAAGATCAGGATACATAACCCTACCTTGTATTTTTCTTGAATCAATAATTATGTTTGATGATCAAATATGAGGAAGTTTAGTTCTATATATATATGTGAATAATTATAGTTTCTTTTGGTTTATGATTTTTTTAATTAGGATTTGATAAAGAAAAATTAACATTATATAGTCTTTTACATTTTTTTTGGTCTAAGATTTATTAAAAAGGATAATTACTATCAAATATTTCTTGTGAGATTTTTTTTATTTCTTTACAGTTATCTTTTCTTCATGATTTGAATAAAAAAAAATTAACATTAAGCAATTTTTTTAAAAAAAATTTGGTTCAAGATTTTTAAAAAGGATAATTACGATTAAATATTTTTACATTTATTTTTTATTTATGATTTTAGGAAAGGAAAATTAATGTTAAATATTGTACAAATTGATTTTAGTTTAAAACACATGTCATAATCTTAAAATTTTAATTGTCATGTGTCACGATCATGTTAATTAGTAAATTTGAAAAACTAAGCTTTATTGGTCTAAGATATTTTGAAAAATATAATTACTATCAAATATTTCTTGACAGTTTTTTTATTTCTTTACAGTTATATTTTCTTCATGATTTGAATAAAGGATAATTAGCATTATTAAATAGTGTTTTAAATATTTTTGGTTTAATCTTTAAAAAGATAAGATTGATTTTATTTACTTATATGTATTTTTTAAAAAAGGAAAATTAGCATTTAATATTTCTTTACACTTGTTTTTATTTCTTTCATAGTTATCTTAATTTTTTATTTACTTTTACTTATACTTTTTTAAAACGTTTTATATGTAATTTTTTTTTGGTTATGAACTTCTTAATTAGTATTTGGATACAGGAAAATTAGCATTAAAAAGTCTTTTACATTTTTTTTATATAATAAGATTTTTTTTTGTTTATAACCTTTTTAACTAAGATTTGAATAAAAGAAAATTAGCATTAATTAGCTCTTTACGTTTTTTGGTTTAATAATAATTGTTTTTAAATAGTTTTTAAATGACAGTTTTTTTTGGTTATGACTTTTTAAATAAGATTTGAATAAAGGAAAATTAGCTTTATTAAACAGTTTTTTAAATATTTTTGGTTTAGTTTTTGAAAAAATAAAATTAATTTTATTTACTTATATGTATTTTGACACATGTCATAATCTTAATGTTATAATTATCGTCTGTCGCGATCTAAATTTGAAGAACCAAACTTTATATAATAAGATCAGAGCATGTCCATTGCTTTACATACAATGATGATTTCTACAAACATTAAACATCTCTATATTGAATTAATCAAGCAATCCTAAAAATTATACGGTTCGTTGAACACGACAATATATCCTTTTGATGTTCACAATATAAATTTCTTCTGTAATCGAATCATCTAAATCGTGAGATACATTCATTTATTGCTGTTTTGTGTTTATCTATAGTTTATAATATAATTGAAGTGTCTTCGGTTGTTCCATTGTCTGAAATTTCTCAAGTTTTTGTTTGTTTGTAGCAGGCTATGAAAAAGACGATCTCTGTGATTCTTTACCAGTGGTTTAGGTAATTATTATTATTTAAATACAACCGGTACTGATCCAAATTTTTTTGAATTTTTTACTTTCTGGGCCACTTTTCATCTTTCTTATTTCACAATAAGTCACTTACCACTTGTTACATACTTCTGCTTGCTTAAAAGACCTCAAGGTCCTCAGTTTAGAGAAGTAACGATTTTGGTTCAATTTAAACAAACCAAACCACACTCTAACCGGTCCATACAACAGAAGACCATTTTCAATTGTTTAAATCCATTGTCAATAGCATCAACCTTCTTCTCTCCTCTTTGCTCCATCTTCATCATTCTCAGGCTTCTCTCCAAAACACCTATTTTCTATTTTATTGGCATTTCACTTAACGATCAGATTGAAAAAGAAGAAGAAGAAGACAAAACACCAAAAAATCTTATGACAAGAACAAAGCTTTATGTAACTGAGATTAAAAAAGAAGAAAGAGATTGGAAAATTGAGAGAATAATTGGTCGAGGGTTGGCGAAATCAGTTTCGGCAGGAACGATCCCTCTCTTCGTGATGATCTACGCGACAGTGAGCATATCCATCTCTGTTCTTCTAGATCCTTTAATTGATTCTCGTTTCATTTTGTTAGTTTCTTAGTGTTTTGTGGATTTCAAAATTTAGATCTGCAAAATTTCGATTTCAAAATCTAGATCTGAAAAGATGTGGATGGATAGCGTGTGGATGGGGTTACGTGGACGCCTCAACAATTTGTGGACAGAGTAGAAGTAAGAAAGATTTATGGACGTCCTTAGCAAACTGACATAATTCTCAAGCTCTCATCCACAAAATATTTACTTTTTATCCCCCATGTGCGTTTTCACAATCTGCCTTTTGTGTATTTTTGTAATTGATACCCCAACCTATATAATATGTTAAACCTAACTCTAGGTAATTTGTATTATGTGGATGCAACAGAAGTGTATACGGATGGAATAGATACAAAAACGTTTTGTGGATGTAATAGACGTAAAAGAGTTTTGTGGACCGTAAAAAGGTTTTGTGGATATAATAGAATAGAAATAAGAAAGATTTTTGGATGGAATAAATTCATAGGTCTGGCCACAATTTAATGGACATAAAATAAGTAAGAAATATTTGTGGACGGAATAAATGCACAGATCCGACCACAATTTAGGATCAAACCGCAGTGAACCAATTTAAGAAAGGACATTTATGACAAAACACATGTCACACAAGAAGAGGAAGTATGCTGCAAGTGTAAAGTGGCCCTGGACGTTAACAAAAGAGAGAAAGTAGCCCAATATGTAAACGACTCATTTTTTTTAAAAAATAGAACCGGTTAGTCGACTTGATATCCGTATGTAGTTGAAAAAGTCTATTGTATTTTTTTTTTATGAGAAAAAGTCTATTGTATTCTACATATTCTTTTAAAAAAAAACAATATAGATTTTACTTTCCTATATCATAAAACCAATTATTCTATCGATATTAAAAAAACAGTTATACTAATCTTATATATTAACATTGAAAACAACTTTCTAAAGAAAATCTATAAACTATAATTCGTTGATATATTAAATGATATCCTAACTAAAGAAAATAACTGAAAATCCCAATAAATACGAAATAGTATAATATATTTAACACATTCCTCGATAATCAGCAATAAAATAAAAACTGATTAATTTCCTCTGCATATAAAAAAGTAAACAAAAAACCAAAGTTCATTGTTTCTTCCTCACTTCTATCTACAGTACATAGTATTCCAAGTATATATAATTTAATTCCTAACTATAAATAGACATGTCAATTAAGGTCGAAATCTACAGTTTAAGCCCCTCAATCCTAAAAATTATCTGATTTAGGCTCAATTTCATAAGTCCAAAAAAGACTTTTCTGGTTAATCCTATTTAAACTTTAGATATTTTGGGTCTAATTTTATTTAGGCTAAGACCTGTTCAAAATCCAAAACTTTATATTTTAGTTTAAATACTATGATTGTTGCAATTAAAATTATTATCAATATTTACATATTCTTTTAATATTTTTAATCCAAACTCTAATAAAACAAATATGAAAGTTGTTAATGGATTTTATTGTTTGGTCATTACATGTGTCACATTTTAAATTTTGCAAATGTACCTTCTTCTTTTTATGTAAAACATGTTTCTTTTTTTCAAAATACAAAGTATGATTGATCCTATTTATGTTAATTTTTATCTTATATATTTAGTTTTAATTTAGATTGATTATTTAAATTTTATTAAATTTGGTTTGCTTACAATACACATTTAAAGCTTACGAAAAATTAAAACACTTTTGATAAAGAAAAAAAAAATTAAATTTTCTTTATATTTAAAAACAAAAAATTGAAACTGATTTTTTACGAAAAATTACATGTATTGAAAACGATAAAAGTGATAGTGAAAAGTTACTTTTTAGAAATCCTAAAAAACCCGAAAAATCCTATAAAGACAAATCCTATAAAGACGTACATTGAAATCTAAGCCAAAATATTTCTGGGCTGGTTGGCCGGACTCAAATATTTATGGATTTAGCGGGTTTAGATCGGTCTGACCACACTCCTAACTATATGAAGCTATAAAAATAAAATTATATACTAAACACCAAAGGATTATAAAATGCACATTTTCATAACTTATTTTATATTTAAATGTTGTTTTAGAAAAAGAAAAAAACATATCCGCTCAGGGCTGGTTTAACTCTAGGTTCTTCTTTGAACTTAACTATTTACTCGGCACGAACCTCATACATATCGGAGGTTTCACTCCGGCCAAAGCAAGAACCGACGACGGCAAAATCCAAAGACCATCTCCACATATCAAACCGGAAGCAACCGCCGGTACCATCAAACCGGCTTTAACTCGATCCCTCATGTTCCACACAAACACTATCAAACTCCCAACACACATATCTACAGCAAAGTACCCTCCGACAAGAAACGGCACCGCCATAGCCATCGGAAGTGGGACCCACCTCCCAACCTTCTCCGGCGACAGATCCCTAACGACGTTCGCCGCCACCGCGAAAGCGAAGAACCCATAGCAGAGCTGTAAACAATGCTGAGGCAAAGCAGAGAAACCTTCAACCCCAAGAATCGCCATGTTTCTGTAGACCAAAGCGTAGGGAGCTTTATACTCTCCCTCAGGGTTCCCCACGTCGAAGGCTTTGTAAAACAGAAAGAATGAGAGAGGAGCCACGACGCAGCCTATCCCCGTCCCTATTGCTTGGCTCACAAGCATCGACCGCGGCGAAGTCAGCGTCAAGTGTCCCGTCTTGAAATCGTGCATTAGGTCAGAAGAGATCGAGACTATGGATTTTATCAACCCGCATCCGACAAGTCCCGCGACTACACCGTTTTGTTTCCCGGCCATAGCGGCTAAGATGAACAGAGCGACTTTACCATAGTTGTAAGCCATGTTCATGTCTGTAAGTCCTGCTCCGTAGGCGTTACTGAAACCTAGGGATGGAGCTATCATGTAAGCTACGACAATGAAGTACCACTTGAGCTCGGGAAACATCATAGGGATGGCAATGATGGCGACAACGGAGAAAGCTGCGTATCCAACCGCTGCAACCCATAGAGGAATGCTGTCTCTTACAAAGATCTCATCTCTTTTGAGATCTGTAATAGATTGTTTATCTTTGTCCGAATCTGCCACAATATCTCTAATCAGATATAAAAAAAACTTAATCACATGGTAACAAAGTTTAATAGTTATTCGGTATATTACTAGATTTGCCAGAGTGGCGATTCTTTAACTTGGAGTATATGTTTCTTGCTGTGAACACAAGAATCTTGATGAAATGGTAAAGCCCATCTCCGAGGATCAATGAGATAGATACAAACACCTGTTCAGTTACGAAGAAACTATGAAGATAATTGTTTGGTAGATAGATTATATTGTTAGTGTTTTTTGTTGTTGTTGGAACCTTGTAACCACTGAGACTCTTCATGCTGCTTTGAGGAATAGTAGAAGGGTACCATTCTCCGCTAAGACCTCTAATGAGAGGCCACATGATTCCCCAAGACAGAACCGCACCGAAAAGCAAAGATAAGTTGACAATGTGGGAACAGATCATTCCTGCTCCAATGTATGTCATGCTAAAGTCGAAGTAGAATCTGGGTAGTGTTTTCAAGATAATCAAGATTCTGTTTTGACCAGTTGAGATATGTTACGTTACATAAAACTAAAGAATAAAACTCACGAGTTTTTCCAAGCTTGTAATCCAAAAGTTGGAAACTGAATGAATCCGCAATCTGTACCATTGGTTCCAGTGAAGAACCACTGAAAGAAAGCCCATATAAAGCTAAACGAGAAGTACTTCACAAATTCAAACACTTGCTTCCTGCATAGAAACAGACCAAACAAATAGGCTTATTCAGATCAGATCCATGAAAAGCAGCAGCAAAAGCGAGCAAGAGAATGTGAAAAATAGGGTTCATACTTGGCTATTTTATTGCCTTTAGAAGTGTGGAAACCGTTGATTAGAACCGCGGTAGCTGTTCCACTCGGATATGTCAACTTGTAGTCTATGATCATGATCTAGTTAACAAAACAAAAGAATAGTGAATAGTCAGCAATCCAAAATCAGTTGCAAAAGAGATGTTGTAACGAACCAGACCAAGACCGGTCCTGAAATTATGGGGCTTGAACCGGTTGCGGATTCTGGTACTATATAATCAATAAATATTATATATCCCTTATGTATCAAAAGAAAAAGAAAAGCATTACACAGTTAATTGTTATTTTTCATCATTAGAATGACTCTTAAAATCTTTAAAAAATAGATTGATATATTTAAATATATATATATATATATATATATTTAAATATATATATATATATATATATATATATATATATTATATTTTTTATTCAAGTAAACATAAAAGTTACTAGTAATTTATGAAAATATTTTTTCATTAAATGAAAGTAACATAATTACCTAATATGACTAAAATATATATGATAATTGATAATTTTGAATAAATAAGATTTGATAATAATTTGTGTATACTCTTTTTATTTGATATATATTATGAAAATAAATTAAACTATTAAATAATTGAATAACTAAAATATATACCATCTTAAAATATATAAATAATTTGATTTCAAAATTTAAGAGATATATACTATACTTGAATTGATAAACATAATTTTTATAATTTTAATCTGATAAATCATTAAAATATATTTAATATAAGTTTATTATTATTTAAAAAATATTTTAGAGAAAATATTCATAAAATATCTAATTTGTAAGCCGAATGATCTATACATACTGACCACTTAAATTTTGGGAGCCTTTCATTTCGCTATGCCCAAGACCGCCTTAGCACCATACATGATTAACCAAAGTCAGCCTATATTAACCCCGGACTAACCCACACAGACTTATGGCTTAACACAACATCTCTAGTTATACAACTAAGCCAAACATGAATCTTAAAGTCTCTACCTTTCTTAGAGGAACCAATGCCAAAAGACCAACAAAGCAAGTAAAGAACAAGAAACCGGTCATCCAACCGATCCCTGGCTCTTTTGTGCTTCCCGGATTATTCCCTTCAGTGTGAATTCCTGACTGTTCATAAGTCCTTGTGTTTAAACCAAGAAGGTACGAACCAAAACCACCTGAAAATTTCACACAAACACTATAAGCTCAACCGATCCAAACCGATAAAACTGATTCAAGCATCATTAATTTTTTTTTTCCAAAAGTTCACCAAAATTACCTCCTATTGTAACGCTGTAACAAGCAACTGCACAAGTTTGCACCACAGTGTTCTCTTGTTTAGTGAAAGGTTTAGTTACAATCCCTGCCTTTGTGAGTAGCTTTGTCCAGCCTCTAAGGAACACAAATGCTGTAAGTGCCGCAGAGACGTTTAGGGTCGGGACCAAACCTGTGGTTAGGTTTAGCTTCATCACGATTACACTGTAGATAACACCAATGATCAAGCTTGCAACGATTCCTCTGAAAGTGATTTGGCTCTTCCAGGGAGGAATTGAGTTGAAATCATCTGCTTCATTTTGGGTCTCTTCCAAGTCATCTATTTCTTCTCTCTCCACTTCATTTCTTGAATCTTTCTCCACCATCAAAGAGCTCCTCATGCTTTTTTCAGAAAATAAAAAACAGAGTGTCTTCTTGTTTTATCTGAAGCATAAACAGTTACTTAGCCACACCAAAAGGTAAAGCTAGAGATTATTTTAATCTATTGCACAATATGTAAAGCTAAATCATAGAATCACATCAAATGATGCAAATGATAACTTTTGCTTAGATATCATATATAAAAATCTGACACTGGATTATACTTAGAATCTACCATTAATATACAACAGTAACAACTAACAAGATATGTTTTTGATACAAACCCAATATTTTTTGAAAGCAAATAGATCAATCTGTCAAATACCAAACTGTACTTGTCTTCTCGTTGGGAGAAGACAAGAGAATGGAATAAGAGAGAAGAACGTAACTTCTTAAGCAGACAGGTACACACGAAGATGTTGAGTATTTAGTTCCGATTAGGTTAGGATTAGCTTTCCGTTCACTGCGTGATTTGTTTATTTGATTCGTTTCAGGTTCGAGTTCTCGAGTGATGAAGAACAAACGAACAACTCGCGATTTGTTCACCCGGTGTTCGCTGATCTACTCACCGGGGAGGGAACGGCATCCCTCAACTGATCACTATCAACTCAAGCTTATACAGAGTACAACAATGGCGATTCAATCGCTCATAACAACGAAAACAGAAGATAGAGTAGCTCACTTGCCGAATCCTCTATGACGCCGGTAAACCACCGCCGGAATGGTTCGATCTCAACCGTGTACCGCTTTCGTGGCTCCGTCGACGTCAACCTCTCGACTTGAGCTAAGTTCTCCCTATCTCTTCTTCGTTCTCTGTATCTCTTGATCTGTGATCTCCTTTTTCTCTGCCGTAACGATGATGACAGCTCATTAGTTTGTTATAACAAACTCTCCCCTTCTTGAAACGCACCGTTTCAGTTTAGCCGTCAATTCATTAGACCTGGGCTGAGACTTGGGCTTCCTTGTTTCTCTTGCAGGTTACACGAGAATGGGCTGCGACACTGAAGCCCACTCGGTGTTTGACTGAACCAAAAGTTCACAATCTCCACCTTTCAGACACAACACCGAAGTGCTGTCTCTCTCTCCTCGAAACCTAGCCGCTTGTCTCTCTGAGGCGATGAATCGCCTTCTCCTTTCATCGACGTTTATCGATGACCCCAGAAGCAATCCTTTGCTTACACGATGACAGAGAACCTCCACGGATGTAAGGTACTCTCTGTATCCCTCTCTCTTCTCTTTTCTTCTTCTGATTTGCTTCGGCTGTCGAAGTAAACCAATCTCGGATCTTTCACTTACTGACCCCTTTTCTTTTCCTTCTCCTTGCAGATCAAGCTGAACGACGCTTCAATCTCTGTCCTGACCTATCGGCGAGACTCAGAAGATGAACCGACGAACTGTTGATGACTCTGCATGACTCTGATCTGAGCCGAACTGTTTCAGAATCAACTGTCAGACGTCAAAGCTTCAGACTTCCCGTAACATCGAACCCAGATAAGTGACCACTGACTTCTCTTCCTTTCGACGAACACTGAACCTTTCAAGATGAACTGACACTGATGATGAAAACTCTTACTGACTCTGATCTTCTTTCTGTTTCAGGAACCTTGAAGAGACTCCACCTGAAACTGAACTCCACCTGAGAAGAAACTCCACCTCGCTTCCGATACTCGGGTAACGATTTCTCTCTTTTCACTTCAAGTTGGTTTGATTCCAGTGAGTTTAGTAACAACTCATAAACATGATAATGTTAACTAACTCCCTGAAATTTGTTTCCTTTGCGAGGTAACCAACAACTGAGCCACATCGTTACCCGGAGCCGCTTCCTTCTCAGAACAGATTCACCAGCTCAGAGCAAAGTCTGAACTTCGGACCAGGTAACACTTTAGTTAGGAAATCGGCTGGATTTTTGCTTGTGTGAATCTTGTGTAGAGTAATATCACCCTGAGCAACAATATCACGGATGAAGTGATACTTGTTTGCAACATGCTTAGTCCTTTCGTGAAATACTCTGTTTTTAGCTAGAGCTAGGGCACTCTGTGAATCACAATGCATCTTGACACTTCCTGGTTTTAGGCCTAGTTCTTCACATATCCCTTTTAACCAAATAGCTTCTTTGGTTGCTGTGGAGAGTGCCATATACTCTGCCTCAGTAGTCGACAAAGCTACAACTGATTGTAGATTAGATCTCCACGAAACTGTATTACCCCAAACCTTGAACACATACCCAGTAACTGAACGTCGTCTGTCTAAGTCAGCTGAGTAATCTGAATCTGAAAAACCCTCAATAGTACGCACATCACTCTTGACAAACGTTAAACTGGTTTTAGATTCACCACGTAGAAACTTTAAAATCCACTTCACCGCCAACCAATGCTCCATACTAGGTTTAGACATAAACCTGCTCACAACTCCCACTGCATGTGCTAAGTCTGGTCTAGAGCCAATCATGGCATACATGAGGCTCCCGACTGCACTTGCATAAGGGATTCCTTCCATCTCAGCTGCACCTGCTAACGCCTCTGCCTTGGTCTGACTCTTCAGTTTGAATTGAGGCGCCAATGGGGTTGTGACTGGCTTAGCATCTTGCATTCCGAAACTCTTTAGGACTTTCTCAATGTATGCCTCTTGAGAGAGTACTAAAGTTCCCTTCTTCCTGTCACGAATAATGTCCATTCCAAGAATTCTGGAAGCCCTTCCTAAATCTTTCATTTCGAATTCTCTGCTCAGACTGTCTTTCATCTTCTGAATCTCAGTCATATCTCCTGAAGCAATTAGCATATCATCCACGTATAGTAGTAGATAGATTTCCTTAGGAGTATCAACACTTCTCATATAGACACACGAATCATACTCACTCTGTAGAAACTTTTCTTTCTTCATAAAACAGTCAAACCGTAGATTCCACTGTCTAGGAGATTGCTTTAGACCATATAGAGACTTCCTTAGGAGACACACCTTGTTCTCATCCCCGGGTTTCACATAACCTTCAGGTTGATCCATTAGAATCCTTTCGTCTAGGTTCCCATGTAGAAAAGCAGTCTTGACGTCTAGCTGTTCCAACTCATAGTCTCGGTTCACCACCATTGAAAGCATCAGTCTTATGGAGACGTGCTTGACAACTGGTGAAAACACTTCATTATAGTCAATGCCTTCCTTCTGTGAATACCCTTTAGCAACTAATCTTCCCTTGTATCTCCTGTCCTCCACACCGGGGATTCCCGGTTTATACTTGAAGAGCCACTTGCAGCCAACGGTCTTCTGACCTTTTGGTCTCTCAATGAGATCCCAAGTGTGATTTCTGTCAAGTGAATCCATCTCTTCGTCTGCAGCATTATCCCAGTGCTTCCAGTCTTTACTCCTCTTAGCTTCTTCGTATGATTTAGGTTCTTCCCTCTCAATATCATCTGCCACAGCTAGTGCATAGGCAACTAGGTTAGCATCTTCATATCTGGATGGTGGCCTGATATTCTGCCTTCTGACTCGATCTCTCGCAAGCATGTAGTTATCAATAGAGCCTGCAGATTCATTATCCTCCACAAACGTCAACCCTTCCGTATCACTGTCACTGTCTGAATCGCTTGAACTCCCATGAATCTCTGAATCTTGTTGAGACTGATCTGAGTTTCCAGGATCAGACGTTTCACCATGTTCATAGTTGGGACCACTTGGTCCTCGAATCAGGCTTGGACTGAAAGATACCTTTTTACTCGGCTCCTTAGTTTGCTTTCCTGAATCCTTCCCACTCTCTGTAACCTTCTTAGCTTGCGTGTCTTTGTAGATCTCATCCTCTCTGAACACAACGTCTCTGCTCGTAGTACACTTTAGGTCCTCTGGAATCCACACTCTGTAACCCTTCACACCAAATGGATAACCCACGAAAACTCCTTTAACTGCTCTAGGGCTAGTCTTCTCCTGAGTAACGTGAACATAGGCTGTGCAACCAAACCTCCTTAAGTGTGATAAATCAGGTCTATTCCCTGACCAAACTTCTTCTGGAAGTTTAAAGTCAATGGTTGAATTTGGTGTCCTGTTTATCAGATACACAGCTGTAGAAGTAGCCTCTGCCCAAAACTCCTGTCCCAATCCGGTCTCAGCTAGCATGCTTCTTACTTTATCCATTATGGTGCGGTTCATTCGTTCTGAAACCCCATTCTGTTGAGGAGTGTAGTTACATGTCCTATGTCGTTTGATTCCAGACTTTCTGCACAACTCGTCAAACCGCTTATTGCAATACTCCAACCCATTATCAGTGCGAAGGCACTTGATCTTCTTCTCAGTATGACTCTCAACAGCTTCTTTCCATTCCACAAACTTAGAAAATGCTTCATCTTTAGTTCTTAGGAAGTAGACCCAAACTTTCTTTGAGAAGTCATCTATGAAGCTTATGAAATATTTGCAACTAGCCAGACTCTCTGGAGTTGATGGAGAACCCCATAGATCTGAATGCACATACTCTAGGATGCCTTTAGTAGTATGCTTTGCCTTAGGGAAACTTTGTTTATGTGATTTACCCAATACGCAGCCTTCACAAAACTCTAGCTTCCCCACTTCAGTCTTAGGTATATAACCTTCCTTCACGAGCATCTCCATGTTCTTAGAACTCATGTGTCCTAACCGTGAATGCCATATAGTAGTCTTTGCGTTAGTAGACTCACTGATATTAGCTTCACCACGTGACACTGTTCCTTGTAGATAGTACAACCCATTCTCATACTTGCCAGTGATCACCTTCTGTCCATCTTTGTAGAATGTCACAGTGAAATCTCCACCTTGATAGTTACACCCAGATTTCTCTAGCATTCCATAGGAGATTAAGTTCCTGCTCATGTCTGGCATATAGCGAACATCTTTGAGAATAATCACTGCTCCATCTTCATTAGTAATTTTGATTTTACCAATGCCCTTGACTTCGCATTGAGTGTTGTTCGCCATTAGAACTTTGCTTCCATCCCCTTCTTGTAGATCAAATAAGACATCCCTGTTAGGTGTAATGTGAAATGTGCAACCTGAGTCTAGAACCCACTCGTCTCTAGAGTCATGTATGCTTGCTGTAAGCACTAACGGTTGCCTTATCTCAGTTACTGAATTCACTGCTTGTTCACCACCGTTTTTGTGTCCTCTGGTTGGACAATCACGCTTCCAGTGACCTTCTTTGCCACATGAGAAACACGTGCCTTTCTTAGTCTTATCTGATCTGCCTCTAGACTTAGATCGATCACCTTTGCTTCTAGACCTGTTGTACTTCTTGTTGTTACCATTATCTGATCGCTTAGACGACCTTCCTCTTGACTCAACAGATAGGCCTTCTGATGTAGTTTTCTTTTTATTCAGCAAACCCTTCTGTCTGAGCTCAGCTTCTTTTGAATATGCAGATGTTACAACTTCAGAGACAGTGAGAGTGTCTCTGCCAGTGCCGTATTGAAGAGTGTGGACCAGTTGCTCATACGCAGCAGGAAGTCCAGAGAGCAACTGTATAGCCTGATCTTCATCCGTAATGGTAACCTTCAAACTCTCTAGATCAGCTATCAGTTTTAGAAACACATCCACATTTTCTTCAATCGACTTATCCTCTTCCATTTTGTAACAGGAGAACTGACGCTTCAGGTAGATCCTGTTTGGAAGAGACTTGAGCTGATACAGCTTCTCCAGGGACTTCCACATGCCAAGAGCAGTCTGCTCGTGCATGATTTTCCTCAAGATTGAATCACTCAAGCAGGTACACAGTAAGCTCCTGACTCGTAGATCTTTATCAGCCTTCTTCTGATCAACTTTAGGTTTCTCACCTTCTTCTTGCTTTTCAGATACTGACGTAACCACGAAGTCGTCTTGTAACACTGCAA
The DNA here is from genome assembly GCA_019705995.1 of Raphanus raphanistrum x Raphanus sativus. NCBI lineage: Eukaryota > Viridiplantae > Streptophyta > Magnoliopsida > Brassicales > Brassicaceae > Raphanus > Raphanus raphanistrum x Raphanus sativus. The sequence goes on along the minus strand of CM034036.1, from coordinate 14,820,939 downwards.
GGAGACCTTGAATCTCCAACTGAGCCATCATCTTGTACTTCCACATACCGAAGTCCCCCTTTCCATCAAACTTATCCATCTCGAACTTTCCATGAGTTCTCTCCATCTTGAAACGTAAGGATCTCAGGAGCAACTGCACACAGAAAGCGAATAGCAGCAATCACAGCGACACAAGCAGGAGATCTACAAACCTCAGTGACCGCAGCAAGTAATCACAGATAAGTAACCTCTCCTCCTCCTTCCTTATCAGATCTGATCTTACTCGTTACCTTAGCACCCAACCTTGTGCTCTGATACCAATTGTTGAGTATTTAGTTCCGATTAGGTTAGGATTAGCTTTCCGTTCACTGCGTGATTTGTTTATTTGATTCGTTTCAGGTTCGAGTTCTCGAGTGATGAAGAACAAACGAACAACTCGCGATTTGTTCACCCGGTGTTCGCTGATCTACTCACCGGGGAGGGAACGGCATCCCTCAACTGATCACTATCAACTCAAGCTTATACAGAGTACAACAATGGCGATTCAATCGCTCATAACAACGAAAACAGAAGATAGAGTAGCTCACTTGCCGAATCCTCTATGACGCCGGTAAACCACCGCCGGAATGGTTCGATCTCAACCGTGTACCGCTTTCGTGGCTCCGTCGACGTCAACCTCTCGACTTGAGCTAAGTTCTCCCTATCTCTTCTTCGTTCTCTGTATCTCTTGATCTGTGATCTCCTTTTTCTCTGCCGTAACGATGATGACAGCTCATTAGTTTGTTATAACAAACTCTCCCCTTCTTGAAACGCACCGTTTCAGTTTAGCCGTCAATTCATTAGACCTGGGCTGAGACTTGGGCTTCCTTGTTTCTCTTGCAGGTTACACGAGAATGGGCTGCGACACTGAAGCCCACTCGGTGTTTGACTGAACCAAAAGTTCACAGAAGACCACACTCATTTCCCAAAGAGATAAAGAAAAACAGGACCAAAACATTAACTGCTTACATGAAATGAAGACCAAAAATAGCTAAAATGGAATCTGATGTTAGGTGTTTAGTCAAAGTTATATACAGAAGCAGAGATGAGGAAGAAAGTTTACCTTGGGTTCTTATGTACCGCACGTTGACATGAGTACTACACGAGAGAAAATAAAATGTGTTATGGGTTTATGTAGTGCAATAATCATTAAGGGCCAAAACTTTTCAGAAGTGACTCATTAAAAACAAAAGAACATTTATGGATATTAATTACAGTATTAATCAAATCCATACAGCCTTGACATATGTCATTAAGAATATAAACGTTACATACTTTTTTTTTTGACACCATAAACTTAAAACGTTACATACTAAAATCCATTTTTTTAAGTTTGAAATGCATGACTTTTTAACATTTAGACATTTGGTGTTGTGTGCGATAAGGCAAAATTCACTAATCTCACATAAAAAAGTCAGGATTTTAGATGATAAATATAGCTAAAAAGTTAGGCAAATGGTATTATAATGATTTTAAGTAACTTAGATACAAAAAAATTATACTACCGTTTTTCAAAAAAAAAACAAAAACAATTATACTACCATAAGTCTTTTTTCTTTTGATCAAAGGAGCAGAAAACTATCTTTTTCTTTTGTTGACACATGAGTCAACATTAACTCTCAAATTAATGTAGTGTCACTTGTCAGTGTCAGTAACGTTTTATATAAACTTTACTATTGTATCGGGAATCTTGAAACTAGACAAGCAAAAAAAACTGGTGAATGTCAACTTATACCAAACTCAAAAGAAAATGACAAGTTGAATAAATAGACCTGTTCGGGTTTTGTTTCTTTTCGCGCACACGTCAAATTCATAAGTAGAACTGAACTGTATTTGGACGTCTCTAAAAATAAAATAAAAGCAAGATTTGTTTAAGACTGGAATTTTTAACCTCATTCTTGAAAGATTAAAACTGATTCAACTCGTCATATCGTTTTCTTAAATTTGATACACCGCTTGATACTTGGTAGTATAACATCCCGAGTTGTGATATGTGAAAAGGCTTAAGAGAATTGATTTGACTACCTATGTTACCAAAGTTGACTTACCTTTTCCGGAACACATCTTGAAAGAACTCCAGAGTTAAGCGTGCTTGAACTGGAGTAGTGGAAGGATGGGTGACCTATCGGGAAGTGATTCGCGATAGCATGTGAGTGAGGCCAAAGCACGGAAAAAGGTCGGGTGGTGATTGTAGGGTCTAGTAAATAATGATTTCGAGCCTTGGAAAATTAACGACCGACCGTCAGATGGGATGGGGCCCACGGGCCGAGAGAGCGGGCGTGGGTGGCCCATTAGCCGTGGGCGGGTCGGGACGTTACAAGTGGTATCAGAGCTGGTTAGCCGTCTCAGTTCTGACCTGAGAGGCGTCTTGAGACATGTCGTGGGGCGCAACGAGGACGTTGCGTTCTTTGAGAGGGGGTGAATTATAACATTCCGAGTTGTGATATGTGAAAAGGCTTAAGAGAATTGATTTGACTACCTATGTCACCAAAGTTGACTTACCTTTTTCGGAACACATCTTGAAAGAACTCCAGAGTTAAGCGTGCTTGAGCTGGAGTAGTGGAAGGATGGGTGACCTATCGGGAAGTGATTCGCGATAGCGTGTGAGTGAGGCCAAAGCACGGGAAAAGGTCGGGTGGTGATTGTAGGGTCAGTAAATAATGATTTCGAGCCTTGGAAAATTAACGACCGACCGTCAGATGGGATGGGACCCACGGGCCGAGAGAACGGGCGTGGGTGGCCCATTAGCCGTGGGCGGGTCGGAACGTTACAAGGGTCGGGACGTTACAGGTAGAGTGGGACATGTGTTGGATTTTTAGGGGTGTTTAATCAAACAAAACAATGTATTTAGCATATTAACATATGGATCCGATAGAAACGATACGTCAATACTTATATAACAAGTGGGGTATATATTGGTCATAACGTTATAAGGGCTTTCTTCTTCTTTGCTGTAAAAAAAATGGCAGGTTTGAATAACAACGCTATCAGATTGCATAGCAATGGCACATCTGGGCTTTGATGGGTAATAATAATATAACTGGGCTTTCTGGCCCAACCGGAGATTAAAAAGCTTCCTTTTGTTCGTTTTGTTCCGTGACTCTCTGTCGATCGTCTTCAACCCCAAACAAGTGTCAGATTCTTCCTCGCTTTTGATCATTTCTTCTCTCTCTCTCTCTCTCTCTCTCTCTCTCTCTCTCTCGCCATTGTCAGAAGGTACGTAATTCGTTAGCTCCAGTCGAAATCTAACTTCGTGGTGGATCTCAGTTGATCTCGCTCTCATCATTGTAGCATCATCACATTTGATTTGTTCTTTCCTTTCTTACCAAATTGAGATTAGGGTTTATCTCTATCCTCCATTGATCTTTAACTTTAATCCTGACCACAAAGCTCGAGCTTCAAAAAGCTAAGCTTGTAAATTGCTGCTGATTTTGTTTCTGTGTGATTGGATTCTTATACTCCTGAACAGGTTTACTGTGATCGGGATCGAATCTTCTGAACCATGGTTAGTACTCGTAATAGTTTTTTCCGACCCTTCTTTGATATGTTCTCAGCTGCTGCCTTTACTGTGTATTCATGTCACACAGAACTATCTTCGTGGAGCTTTCAAGCCGGCATGTAGCGTTTCAATCACATTCACTGATGGGAAGAATCGTAAACAGGTACACACTTCATTCCCTCTCTCTTTAAGGTTTTATCTACTTTGCTTCTCTTGTTTTGTCTTTACTTGGTCTCTCTTGTTTGTGCTAGGTTCCGGTTAAGAAAGATAATGGGCAAATGGTTATGAACCCGCTTTTTCAGAGTCAAGAAACTATTGCTGGCAAGGTAACTTGGTTTCCTTAGTCATCATCAGGTTGTTTAGTATTTAGGGTTTATGGAATTGGTTTAAATCTAGTTTTTTTTCTTCCTTTTAAGGTTTGTATTGAACCGTATCAAGGGAAGAAAGTTGAGCACAATGGTGTTAAAGTTGAGCTTCTTGGTCAAATAGGTCTGCAATTCTTCTGTCACTTATCTTGGTTTCCTTATCCGTTTCTAACTTAAGTCGTTATGACAGAAATGTACTTTGACAGAGGAAACTTCTATGACTTCACTTCCCTGGGTGAGTTAATCTTAGGGTTCTATTATGATATGGTTCTGTTATTGTGTTCACTAGTCTCTTAACTATTAGTAGCTGACTCTTTTGCCATCTTTATTGTTTCTATTTCTGATTATCAGTGCGTGAGCTAGATGTACCTGGAGAAATATATGAAAAGAAGGCATACCCGTTTGAATTTTCGACCGTTGAGATGCCATATGAGACATATAATGGCGTGAATGTGCGGCTAAGGTAATAAATCATATTCGTATCGGAGGTCATATTGAAGCAATTTTACGTTTTGCATATACATCGTTTTTTTGTTATCTTCAGGTATGTCCTCAAAGTAACACTTACACGTGGTTATGCTGGAAGCATCGTGGAGTACCAGGACTTTGTGGTATGCTTCTTCAGATTTTCTGCTATGTCTTGGACTTGTGAAACATAGTATTTGAGATAAACTTATATCTTTTTCTCTCTTATGAATGTGAAACAGGTACGCAACTATTCTCCACTACCTCCAATCAACAACAGCATCAAGGTGAGTCCAAACTCTCTCAGTTTTCTGATACTGAGTCCATTTTCTCTTAAAGCCTGTTTTATCGGCCAAGTTACATGACCTATGCATAATTCATTTGGACCCTTACCCTTGGTACAGATGGAAGTTGGAATCGAGGACTGCCTGCATATCGAGTTTGAGTACAATAAAAGCAAGTAAGACTGTCTCATTTTCATTTATTTCAAAGCTCGAATTATAAGGAAAAACTTTTAAATAATTGCTAAATCCTTATGCTATGGATGCAGGTATCACCTGAAAGATGTTATCCTCGGGAAAGTATACTTTCTTCTGGTGAGAATCAAGATAAAGAATATGGATCTTGAGATCAGACGGCGAGAGTCAACAGGAGCAGGAGCTAATACTCACGTCGAGACAGAAACTTTGGCCAAATTTGAGTTAATGGATGGTGCTCCCGTCAGAGGTATGTTCCTAAATAATTTCTCATCACATGTTATCGGACTCAATCATACCATTAATTGCTAATTTCGTAATTCTGCAGGCGAATCGATACCTGTAAGACTGTTCTTGACACCATACGATCTGACGCCAACGCATAAGAACATAAACAACAAATTCAGTGTTAAGTACTATCTGAATCTTGTCCTGGTTGACGAAGAGGATCGCCGTTACTTCAAGCAGCAAGAAATCACGTTGTACAGGCTCAAGGAGGAGACTTCTTGATGTTTACAAAGAAAGAAAAGATACAAATGAGAATTTTTCGGAAATTTGTAAAGCCTTTTTTTCTTAAGACTTCTTTTTCTGTATGCAATTGGTTGGGGACTTGGTGGAGTCATGAAGTTTAAGTCATGAAAGTTTGTTCATTTGACCCCTAATGTTGTTTGGATTCATGTAAGAAACCTAGCAACTCTTTTTTCAATCTATTATCACAAATAAGCAATTTCATTAATAGAAAGAAACAATGAACAAATAAAAAAAATGTGTTGACCAAAAAAGAAAAAAAACAAATAAAAAATGTATTAAAACGAAACATATTACCAACATTGTAATGGAAAATATGTTAAAAAGGAATATAGCTGATACAAAACCAAATTAAACTTAAACTGCTCTTAAGCACAAACCTATATGGTCTAGAAAACAGGACAGCCCTGAACAACCACACCTTTAGCAGTTGGGCATTTAGCAACAGGACAACCTTCACCAGAGTTTCCCCACCAATCAAGCATAATGTCACTACGCTGCAATGCAAGAAACAAAAGAACTGACATGAATCCAGTTCCTGCATCCAGCCCTCCAGACAGAACATAGTTGTATCTCTGCCACCATTCTGTTCTGTATTTAAAAACAATATGTCCAAACACAAACGCCATAACGATCCAGCTCGTGAAGTTAACCGCAGTAGCAGGTGGCATTATAGCAGTGGCTCCAATCAGAACCGGTATGTGAATGCTTGAGATCCATTTCTTGTTTGGGAAGATTCTAGTGGCTAGGTAGACCAGCGCTGGAGCCACTGCACCTCCTAGGAAGAACCAGTTTATGCTTGAATATTCTCCAAGATCACCAAACATTCTTCTTGGTCCTACAAGCCCCCATATTACTGATGCGTCGAAGAAGACTCTATCCGTTGGGCATGTCCATTGACTTTCTGGTGGAAGGAGAGATGTGTCACAGAGGTTTGGGATCTCTGCCATTAGCCACCATGCTGTCAATGCGTAGACGAACACTGCTACTAAAGTTCCCACAACCTGTGAAACAGAACAGCAATAAAATTTGTCAAAATGTTATGTTTTTGAGAGACTTATGCGACACACTAGCTAGAAGAACCAATCCATGACCTGGCCCGTCCGGCCCTGAAATTCATGGGGTTTGAAATAATTACTAAATATATGTTTTTTCGTCATTAGGGGTCTAATGATATTAACCACTAATATTTTGGAGGTCATAAGCGAAAGTAATCATCTCGCTATACCCAAGACAGCCCTTGCCGTGGGCTAAACTAAACCCACCACTGTACAGATCATTCTAAACCCTAAAGATCAAAAGTGACAGTTCTAGTAAGACATTGTATGTGGGAATATTCAAACTAACCTGCGCCATAAACATGGTTCTTGGTGGGATCTTCATGTAGGAACCAAGCTTCAAATCAGCAAGGAAAGTCAAAGACTGGGACATGCTAATGTATCCATAAGTCTTGAAGCATATATTAGCAACAGGTCTCTCTGGATATGCATACCCAATGATGTATTCAGTGATAATATTCAAACCCGGAGCCTACAAGAATATTTAAAAAAAATCCGGTTTATTATCACCATAACCGGATATTAAATATGTATGTGATTCTCTCTTCTAAATTACCTGGTTAGTAGTGGCCATGATCACACCAACGAGAGGAGTGAAGAACACAGCTAGCAAACAAGCCAAGAAAGCTCCCCACCAGGGAAGCTGAATCTGTGTATTATAGTAAACACACAAGAACATAATAACAGCTATATTCACCGCGAAAATCGACAGAAACCACCATAGAGGAACCTCCTTGTAATTCCTTTTCATGATCTTCGTATGTATATCCATCTTCTTGTCCTTACGTAGAGCTCCTCTGGTTTGGTTCCAAAGATCTTTACCGTAGAAAAGAAAGACGTGGACAACACTAGCAGTCAAGGTAGCGAAACCTAGCCCGTAAGTAACCGCAAAGAAAGTGCTCATGTGGACTGGTCCTGTCTCCGCGTAAGCCTTGTGGTCAAGGCGGAACTCGTCATTGATGATGCTCCTCACGTTGTATTCTTGGCCGTTGGATACAAAGAGTTTACCGGAGAAGATAGGGAAGGTCTTGGCGTTGAAGAAGTCTAGATAGTAGCATACAGGTGTGATTACGTACATGAGAAGGAAGTATCCGACGGCGATGTTTGCTGTGGCAAAGAACGGGCTAGCGAGTGGGCTTCCGAGGTAAGAAGCTATGGTTGACCAGTCTATACCAAAGGAACCTATACCGAGACCAGCTGACCCTGAACCGAGCTGGTTTACTAGAATCGATTTAGGGCTAATCCAACATAACCAAGAGACGGTGGTCAAGAGAGTGAAGAGATAGCCTGGGAGAAGATAGTATGAGAAGCTGGCGATTAGCGTGAGAACGAAGAACTGGTTTCTAGTAACTCCCCATTTTGATCTCTTCTCCTTCTCATGCAAGGCTCTGTGTATGATCAAAGTCAGAGATTCTTTTAAGTTCAGATGCTTATATATAAAATATAGCGTGATTGACAAGGAATCGTTATTGTTACCTGAAGAGAGACACTTGAACGAGGTTGCTTGGCCACCACATCTCACCAGGTTCAACTAAATGTTTTCTATACAAACCAGCCCAACCAAATCCCAGTACCTTGCAAGCCAAGAAACATAGTAAAAAGCTCTTAGTTTGTTTTTTTTTCACAAATCATTAAAACCTAGAAATTATTTTTAATTTTTTTACCTGAGTTGTGATCATAACGAGTAAAGCAGGAAAGAAATCAAGCCGTCTCTTGTAATAAAGCTTAACAGCACTAAGAATATGACTAGCGTAAACAGCTCCAGAGCCTGAGTTTGCGAACACGGTTATAAGAACATGTTCTTTGGTACTAAACGGACCAGGATTCATTGTGAAAGACCACCGCGTCCCTTCGAAGAATCTCCTTGTCGGAAGAACCCTAGCCATGAGATGACCGATGGGAACAACAGCAATCTGAGCCGACACAGATGAGATTGTCAAAGGATTGGTTCTGTACCAAAAGAACTGGTTGAGAAATGACAAGAGGACACAAGCGGTTATGCCCAAAACCCACATCCTGAATGTAACCGTCGGTGAAGTTGGATCGTCGGTTTTAGGCACCGTTAGTTCCACTTGTGGAACTACACTTATCTCATCGTCGCCGTAAGGATTATTGTCTGATTCAGAATCAGATCTCATCTCTATGATGTCTCTCATTGGTCTTCAAGAACAGAAAAGGAGTATGCTGGTTTTGTCTATCTGCTATGGATAAGATAAGACAGAGGGGATGTTATGTGTTTGTGTGATCGGGTTTATGTAACCGTTCTTGAGTTTCTCTTTTTTTTTTAAATATGCAGATACACACACAGACACTTTCATGGATATCATATTCATATAAGAGATACCATTACAGATAAAGAAGCATACTCACGGACAGAATTCCTCGGGTTGTGATTGATTACGTATATGTTCGAAATTAATGTTTTGCATTAAGTTTGGTATTATATCTTTAGTGATATTTCCATTAAAGGAAGTATGATTTGGAATTAGGATTACATTCCAATTTGGCCTTTGATTATCATTGACTGTATAACATACAAAATTAAGAAGATATATTTCCCAAAATGTTTAATTTTGGTTCAAAAATCTTAAATTATATAGTTATATGTGCCAATTTGTTAAATAAGCTGCAAAGATAGACGTAAAAGCTAGTTTTAGTTCGAAATTTTGAGATGATCCCTAATTCAATTTACAAGTAGTTTTCGTCCAATCTTAAATATTTGATATTTGATTCTTTGCGTCCCAATTAAATAATTTGATTCTTTGTAAGAGAATCTTTAATATCTGATTCATTGACTCTTAACGAGGAGTACATGTTTCTAGGAGATGAGTTCTTTGGATGAATGTGAGAGCCTGAGTGACTGAGTCATGCTGATGCATCCGGCAGAATGGCTAAATGCACAAACTATCTCAGTGTGCTAAAACATTTCTACACTATTGAATAATTAAAACTGGATAAAGTATACATATTTTAAATAGTTTTAACATGCTTTATATGCTTTGAACTTACATGGTGACAGTCAAACAGTAAAATTCACCGATGACATGCTCAGTAAAAGTTCTTTTTTATTATATAAATTAAATAATTTGATTCTTTGTAAAGAATCTTAAATGTTTGATTCTTTATAAAGAATCTTAAATGTTTTGATTCAATGACTCTGACGAGCACATGTTTATAGGAGATGTGGTCTTTGGATATCAGTTCGGTTTCTATAACGCTCTGATTGTCCACGGTTAATGGATCATCCACGGCAGCTTTTTCGGCCCATGGTCTCATCCTATTTAACGAGCGGTTCGGTAATTTTTCAAGGTTCAAAATCATTGTTTACTGATCATATAATCACCACATGAAATTTTTCGTGCTTTGGTCTCACTCACACGTTATCGTGAATCATTTTCCGATAGGTTACCTATCCTTCTACTACTCCAGTTTAATCACGCTTAACTCTGAAGTTTTAAACGGATGTGTGACGGAAAAGGTAAGTCAACTTTAGTGACATAGGTAGTCAAATCAATTCTCTTAAACCTTTTTCACATATCACAACTCGGGATGTTACAATTCATCCCCTCTCAAAGAACGCAATGTCCTCGTTGCGTCCTACGACATGTCTCAAGATGCCTATCGGGTCAGAATCGAGATGGCTAACCAGCTCTGATACCACTTATAACGCCCCGATCGCCCACGGCTAATGGAGCATCCACGCCCACTCTTTTGGCCCGTGGGCCCATTTCATTTGACGATCGGTCCGTTAATTTTTAAGGCTCGAAATCATTGTTTACAGATCCTACAATCACCACATCAACTTTCTCTGTGCTTTGGTCTCACTCACACGCTATCGCGAATCATTTTCCGATAAGTCACCCATCTTTCTACTATTCCAGCTTAAGCACACTTAACTATGGAGTTCTAAATGAAAGTATAACGGAAAATGTAAGTCAGCTTTGGTAACATAGATAGCCAATTTAATTCTCATAAGCTTCTTTCACATATCACAACTCGAGATGTTACAGTTTCAGTCTTGTGACCTCTAAATCACGAATATTGCATTGCAGCAGGATAAAGAGGATTCAAATACATTCTTTTCATAATATATGAATGTCTTGATTTTATTATTTATCAGAATCTATATAATATTTAAACAATGCAGTGGTTTTTTCTTGTAAAATTGTTTCTTGAGATTATTTATTAAATATTATTAATCCAGATGCTAAACCATACACTTTTATAAATTTTATTTTAGAGTCACCGCAAAATTCAAAGCAATAGAAATTAGATGATATAAAACACTGTTTCCATTAGAATTCGGAGATTTTGTATCAAATTCTTTGAATCCATCTCCACAATTGGTCGGAACATCCAATGCAGTGGACAGAACAGAAACAACGTCTTTATATTGGCCAAAATTGATGAGTGTCAAAGTATTGTTCAAAGAATCATTGGCATCATCATAAAACTCGACACAGTCGCGCAAAGGTAACTCAATACTGCGTTTAAGTTTCTTATCCTTGAGAATCTCCTCAGGATCTTTTTATATTAGCCGATTTGGATGCAGCTTTCTTCATCGATGCTATGAACAATTCTTTGAGACTAGTTGCATTTTTTCTTTGCGGGTCTTTTTCAAGATATTGAACACATATGTCATAGTTAAAATCTGGAACTTTGGTTGAAGATTTCTTACAACACTTTTGGATCAGAGTTTGCGGAGTAGCTTAATAATTGAAGAAGAAACAACAAAAGAAAAAGGTATATTTCATTTTTTCTTTGTTTTTTTTTTGTCACTGTTTTATTTGTTTATTTTAAAAACAGAAAAAAACGAGAACTTATTGATGAAGAAAATGAATTATTTTCAATGATTTATAGTAAGTAGGACCAAAATTTTGTGCAGTAAGACTATTGGTCAACATTTAATGTTTGATTTAATTTTATAGGTGATACTTGTTCAAATTACCCTATAACAATATTACTCTCATCAAAAGAGGTCAATTGTAGTACTTAGGGATCGAATCCACAAGGAGCTGACGAATCAATAGATCTTATTGTGACTAAGCTAGGCTGAAGATTTATTAAGTGCTGTGAAAATAAAATAACAAGGAAACTGGTTTGAGTAGGACAATTACTCAAGATGATTGGATGGGTTAACTAGTATGATTTAAAAGAGTTAGATCTAAGGTTACTATTCAGATTATCAAGATTATAGAGGTATGATTCCTATGTGAGATGCTTGCATGATATTAAAGAACCCAACTAAACAATAGCCCAACTGTCGTTGTGACTATTTATTACTAGAACCGATGAACACGTCCTGGCGGGTCATAGATTAAGGTATCGATCGATATGCCGTTGCATGTATCGATCGACTTGTTGTCGCATGTATCGATCGATATGATGTCGCATGTATCGATTGTCATTTACCCCGCGTATATCGATCGATCACTCTATAGGAGTATCGATCGATGCGCTACTAGTAAGCTTTACCAATCGTAGGTTGAATACAGTTCACCAAACAATCACCCAGTCAGCTGTCGCTTGTTCCAGGTAAACTGCTGGCTCAAAAGAAGATAGATCCAAGGATTGTATCTTTGTATTCATGTGTAGGTTAGCTACTCATACACAAGCATTAAGCATGATCTTCTAAGATGAATATCACATGCTCAGGTAATCATATTTTGGGCTAACCCCTCATACCTATTTGAACCCTAAATCTAACAAAAGTGTCTACTCAGACATAGCCAAGTAAGACATAGACAAAATCATAAAAAGTTCTGTAAATAGAATAGATAAATAAATGGTGTTCAAGAATGTTCTCAGATTTGACAACTCTTTTTTTCACCAAAACTATGAAACTAAAAGCTATATTAGAAAAACCGTTGTCTGCCAAAACACATAGGCAAGACTTAAATACTAGAATAGTTAGGTTAAAATATGTCAGGGGCATTATGGTAAATAGATGGTGTCTTGGGCTTCAAGTCGGTTGTGACCAAATGTGAGCTTCTGCGGCTAAGTGTCGAACGATAGTACTGAGTGTACATCGATCGACGCGCGTCTCTCTTTGTCGACTTCGAATGGTCGATACGGTCATTCTCGGGTGTAAACTCTAAAATGCTCCAAAATGCTCCAAAATCATCATCTTTTTTTCTATTAGCTCCTGAATCTATAAATATGCAATAAAAACTTAAGAATGGATAGAATATATCCTAAAATATATACCATGCCTAAAAATAGGTCAAAATCACTATATATCAATAGGATATTCACTTTAAATTTTAATAAAATAATTTATCTCTGTAATATTGGTCAACATTCAATGTTTGATTTTCAACATTACATATATGCAAGTTAAATTCAATAAAAAAAGAAGTTAAATTCAGTCAATTCCACTAGATATGTTTCCATATCATATTTACAGGTTTGAAATTAAAAATAAATTTAATTTACCATACGTCTCTTTCATTAATAATTTATTTTTTTTGGAAAAAAAATTAGATAGTATGGCAAGGAAGCTTTGAAAAACTTTAGGCATAGAATTTGAAAAAAATAAACTGAACCACACCAACCCAAAACAGAATATGAACCTAACTAAATACGATATATATACTCGAACGAGTCTTATTCTGAAGTATTAGAGTATTTCCACATTCTCTTTTATACAATTCTCACTTAACCAATTTGACATGTTGGAGGGAATACATTGCATGTATGACCAGAAAATGACTCCTTAAATAGCTATTTATAGATAGCATATTCATAGATAGAATATGAAATTTAATGTAAAAACAATCCCCAAAACATTATTTGCAAAGTGATTTTGCCATATGTTTTCTTTACAATCATTTTTGTGATATACCATACTAGATTTGATGATTGCTTTATGGTTAAATGTGACATGATAATTACATTTAATGTTTATTTATATTTTTGCTAAATTTTTTTGTAAAGAATTTTAAATGTTTGATTTTTTTGTAAGAGAATCTTTAATATTTGATTCAATGACTTTTAACGACAGAGCACCTGTTTCTAGGAGATGAGGTCTTTGGATATCAGTTCGGTTTCAGTCTTGTGACTTCTGAATCATGAATATCGCGTTGCAGCAGGATAAAGAGGATTCAGATACATTCTTTTCATAATATATGAATATCTTGATTAAAGATTATTATTTATCAGAATCTATATAATATTAAAACAATGCAGTATTTTTTTCTTGTAAAGACTGTTTCTTGAGATTTATTAATTAAATATTATTAATCCAGATGCTAAACCATACATTTTTATAAATTTTATTTTAGATTCACCCCAAAACTCAAATCAATAGAAATTAGTTGACGCAAAACATTGTCCTCTTTAGAAATCGGAGATTTCGTATTAGATTCTTTGAATCCATCTTCACAACTGGTCATACCATCCAATGCAGTGGACAAAGCAGTAGCAGCGTCCATATATTTTCCCAAATTGACGAGTGTCAAAGTATTGTTCAAAGAATCATTGGCATCATCATAAAACTCGACACAGTCGCGTAAAGATGACTCAATACCGCGGTTAAATTTCTTATTCTTGAGAATCTCCTCAGCGATCTTTTTTATATTAGCCGATTTGGATGCAGCGTTCTTCGTCAACGCTATGACTAATTCTTTGAGACTAGTTGCTTTTTTGCATTGCGGGTCTTTTTCAAGATATTGAACACATATGTCATAGTTAAAATCTGGGGAGTTGGTTGAAGATTTCTTACAACAATTTTGGATCAGAGTTTGCGCAGTGGCTAAACAATTGAGAAAGAGAAAGAATAAAACAAAAGAAAAGATAAATTTCATTTTTATTTGTTTATTTGAAAAACAGAAAAAACTAGAACTTATTGATGAAGAAAATGAAAACTTTTCAATGATTTATAGTATGTAGGACCAACATTTTGTCAGTAAAACTATTGGTCAACATTCAATGTTTGATTTAATTTTATAAGATATTCTATTTAATTTTTAGTAAAAACTAATTTATCTCTGTAATATTGGTCAATATTCAATGTTTGATTTTCAACTTTACATATATGCAAGTTAAGTTCAGTCAATTCCACTAGATATGTTTCCATATCATATTTACATGATTAAAAATTAAAAGTAAATTTAATTTACCATTACGACCCTTTCATTAATATTTTATTTTCTGAAAAAAATAGATAGTATGGCAAGGAAGCTTTGAGAAACTTTAAGGATAGAATTTGAAAAAAATAAACTGAACCACACCAACCCAAAAATGAATATGAACCTAACTAAATCCGAGATATATATACTCGAATGAGTCTTATTCTATAGTATTAGAGTATTTCCACATTCTCTTTTATGCAATTCTCACTTAACCAGTTTGACATGCTGGACGGAATACCTTGCATGTATGACCAGAAAATGATTTCTTAAATAACTATTTACTAGATGATAATTTGCGCCTTGAGCGAGATAAGTTTTTTTTAAAATATGTTGTATCTAGATATTTTAAACAATAGACATTTTGTTATCAATAACTTTTTTACATTTGATTAAGGATGTCATGCGGATTACTTCGGTTAGGTTCGGTTCTGATCTTTGCATATTTGGTTCGAATCTTTACATGGTCGGTTTGGGATTAGATCTAGATAACCCATTTAATTTTTTAAATACTTAAAGATCATATATACTTTAAATTTCTCAAAATCGAAAAATAAAAATAATATGTAACATATAAATTTGAATAATGTATACCAAAATACTTAAACTTAACATAAAATTGGTTTAGCTTAAATATTTGGAAAGAAAATAAATAGATATTTCAGTATTTTTGGTATTTTGAATAATGTTTAGCTATTTTAAATATATAATTTTTACTATTTTTATATATTTCTAAGTAGTTTAGACAATTTAAAAGTATCTTATGTATTTTTTATATTTCTTTTAGATATTAAATTATAAAAAATTATATATTAAAGAATATAAATCTAGTTCGAATATACT
This sequence comes from Raphanus raphanistrum x Raphanus sativus, assembly GCA_019705995.1. Lineage (NCBI taxonomy): Eukaryota > Viridiplantae > Streptophyta > Magnoliopsida > Brassicales > Brassicaceae > Raphanus > Raphanus raphanistrum x Raphanus sativus. The sequence goes on along the minus strand of CM034036.1, from coordinate 14,805,558 downwards.
CGGATACCCGAAATATTTTGGTACGGAACGGGTTCGATTTTCTAGATACCAAATTTTTAAACATTTTCGGATATCTAACCAATTTGATTAAAGTTCTGTATTATTTTTTTGGATTGGATTTGGATTCAGATTTTTTGCCCAACCATATATTTTTCATTTTAACCAAATTTTAAACGAAAGTGATGATGTTTCATACTGATTTTGCGTATGCAACAATTTTTAAACCAAAACACTTTCTACTATGTATGTGATCTGTTTAGTTAATCATTACAAATATTTAAGGACAATTAAAAACGATGGGCTGAACCAAAAAAAACTTTACCACTGATCAAAAAAATTTCAATGTGAGACTTGTACAATTTTTAGTAATTTAGAGTCGTTTTAAAAAATTCGAAATATAACATATAAGAAAAAATATAATTTTTTTATTATATGTTTAATGTGATTGTTTAATTTCTTTTAACAAATAAAATCAAACGAAAAGTATAGAGGATAAAAAATTGTTATCAAATCTTTATTATTCATAATCATTAATTGTGATATATATCTCAATCATAATATGTAGTTTCGTAACTTTTATTTAAGGAAAGAATAGAGAATATTCTTTTGTACACTACTAATTAATTTATTAGCTATTTAATACAAATTTTAATATATGTGTAGATGGACCAAACCTAAGAATAATTCTAAGAATGATTCTCATGATGGCACGTGGCTACCAAACAATGTTGCAATGCTCCAATATTAATATATAAGGGATATATAGCATAATCATAAATAAAATATGAAATTTAATGTAAAAACAATCTCCAAAACATTATTTGTAAAGTAATTTTGACATATGTTTTCTTTACAATCAGTTTTACTAAATAAATGTGATATATCATACCAGATTTGATGATATGTTTTATGGTTAAATGTGAAATGATGATTACATTTAATGTTTATTTATATTTTGCTAAACTTTTAAGAATATTGTATAAAATTATACATTATCGTTAAAGTAAACTAGAATTTGATCAGTGCCCTGCAAGGATGTTTGATTTAAAATTTGAAAGTACCTAGTTTTTAAATAATTTGTAATGAATTATTATTATTTTATATTAATTTTTTTCTTTTCTTTTAATTTATTTGAAAAATAAAATTTTTAATGTTTTTTTACCGGATTGTCGGATCGAATCGGATATTCGGTAAAATATACTGATTTTCCCGGATATCCAAAATATCACAGATCAGATCAGATCAAAAAATCGATTATTCGAACGGGTCGGATCGAATCACAGTTATCTTTAAAATTCTGGATATCCGCTCCGTGCCCATCCCTATATAGAAAGGATTGAGGGTCAATTATAAACTGTCCACCTCAGCATACAAAATCAGCCAATGATATGCAACTATTTTGTCATGTCATCACTCTTTCTCGATACTAAATAGCAAATGAATCGAGTTTTATGAACTCTTTAATTTTGGTTAGTGTCCATGTAAAGTCCACCTTGCTCCTTCGTCGGTACAAGCTGCTCCGACTCCTCTCATTCATTACCATCGTTTCCAATTTCCTCATATCATCGTTTCTTTGCGATAACGACCACCCATTCCGAACAATTGATTCATGTTCTTAATTTCTTCATTCATACCAGATGTATCAGTATCCTTCCATCTCCCATTTGTTTTACCCCTATATAAACTGAATTATCTTCCTCCTTACCCACTAATACAGAAGAAAACTGAAACATGTAGTTGTTCATAAACTAAAGAAACAATCATCACTATTGGAGCCATGATCTCTAATCCAAACAGATCAGTTGGAGCTCAGATATGTCACCTCTGAAATTGAGACCATGATTTGATGGGTCGGATGTTGTCACTGGGATCCGAAATGGTCGTTTACTGGATCGCAAGAGGAGGCCTTCAGCGATTTGGATCCGGGGCTAGATGGACGACAGAGTTGACGATGGAACCAATGATAATGGGAATGAAAGCAGAGGAGACGGCGCGATGCTGGATTCTCTTTCGTTTCTATGTCAGACAAATATAAGACGTTAACAGCAACTCTTCTGCTCAGTTGAATTCATCTTAGCACTTTTCCCTTTTATTTTATTGGCTGCTATATCCACCATGTCATACTAATACCTACTAAGAGTTGTGAAGCTTCTTCTACATCTACACAAATTCATGTGATTTTTTTTGTCTTGTTTGTAGGTTATGACTCTTTCAAGTGGTTTCGCCTGAGTGTATACAGAGGTAGGATTATTAGGACTTCCCACTTATGACACTCAAGTATATCCATGATTTTTTTTTTCTGAAGTACTGATTTAATTTGTTTTTCATAAAATAGAATATTGATCACTCCATCATATAACCTGGAGAAGGAGGAGAAGCTACCGAAGATGAATTCTTTAATGCTGACACCATTGTCAGTGGGCTTGAAAATATACATCAATTGGTGGTGATCGAGGAAGGTCCAGAGATCCGCATGCAATGCGTTCTAGAATTGGAGAATTTGATTGACACCGAGATTGCTTTGGAGGCTGTGACCTGGAGCGTGATCTATTGATGTATTATCGCTGAGGTATGGCCACTTGGAGACCGTCTGGTGAGTGATAGGTATGGTATGCCTGAACTCATCATCATCTTGAGGTTTATTATGGCTGAAGGGGGAGAGAGAGAAAGAGATAGAAAGGCTATGGCTGTGGCAAATACGCAAGAGCAAGTGATAGGTATGGAGCTATGGGAGTGATAAGTATTAAGTTAATGTTCTTCGACACCATGTAATTCAGTTAATAATTGATGCAAGCTAAGTTTTTGTCTCAAATTAAGTTTTCGTTGAGAGTATTGTTGCGCTACATTGATTTATAGTTAGTAGCAATATTTAACTGCTTTGTTGTCTCTGTATAAAGCATAAATAATTGATGCTATACCAATTTGTGTGCATCCCCAAATTTGAGGGCTTACAATTTCGTGGGATTATGCTGCTCAATGAGTCGTCCGAGAAAATCGTGAATTTAATATTAGATGTCACAGAGCCCAAGTAGTTCACTGGTTAGTTTGCTAATCATATGTGATTAGCAAATTATGTTCACATAACCGGAAAATATAGTAATTAATTTATAGTTACGTTCTAATAACATAATATGCCTTGGTATCTCTATATAATGGAGAATGTTCTTTTCTAGTCTGAAAGAATATACATAAGAAATGGCTTGAAGTGTTTCACAAAAAAAAAAAAAATGGCTTGAAATACATCAACTTAGATACCATTTTTCAAAAAAAAAAAAACTTTACATTTGCGTTTAGGGTTTAATAATTATTGTTTAGGGATTAATACTTAGGATGTGGTGTTGGATTTATTAACTTCTACAATAATTTTAAAACATGTATAAATGATTTAAAAGGGTTAATTTTGTTTTTTCCATAATAAAGTTACTTATGAAAATAATTATTATTTAAAATTAAATTTAAAAAGTGATATCAAATTTGAAATAAAGTTAATATTTCCCCCATATACATACATCTTGATTATAAACAACTAAACAAGTATAAAAACATTAATATAATGCGGTGTCCAGATAATTAAGCATCACTTAATACTTTATTAGTTTTATTAAAATGTCGGCAGAGTGAATTACGGTTAATCACCCCTTGACTCATTTCGTTTTAAACATTTTAAAGACAGAAACTCCGAACCATAAACAATTTCATTACATCTTTGATCGCAACATTACTCCTTCTGTATATTGGGTATGATTAATCAACATTATAGATCTCTATATCTCCATTAAACGCTGTAATAAATGTTTATCTGAACTCGTGCACAAAAAAAATTGTTTATCTGAACTATCAAAAGGCCACTTAAAATCCCTGACCATTAATTGGATTTGGACCCAAAACTTACGAGAGTTATTAAAATTTTACTCAATTCTCCCATACGGAAATGAAAAGCGCTAAGTTATTAGTAGTTTTTTTTTTGTCAACAAGTTATTAGTAGTTACTAGCTACAGCCAAATCACTATGCTATTTTTCTTTTCTTTTTGTCTTTAAAATCTAAATTTATCACCACCAAAAATAGTTAGACGTGATCGTTCTCAGAAATAGAAGACAGATTTGAAATTATATGTTGTTTTATAAATTACTCACGGTGATAATAAATATGCCATGATCTTAACTAAAATATTTTAGTCATTCTAGCAAAAGAAAATTTTTTGAATGGATTAATAGTGAAACTAAGTCTAGACAGAACTATAAACTTAATGAGGTAATAATGAAGCTGGCAAGGTTAGGAGAATCTGGATAGGTTTGACGAACATGAAGGAAGAATATCAACGTTTCAACAACCAAATCAATTAAGTGTGTCCATTCTATGAAAGCTTTTGGAGAAAAAGGAGAGAAGATTCTTTAACTCGACATACCAATATAAAAGTGTAATATCATGGATAAATGACAAAAAGTGTAAGATCATAAGTATATAAATTTTATGGTTATAAATATAATATAAGATCGGTGGTCGTGCGCTATTTATATATAATTTAAACTGTTGTTTTCGCAAAACAAAAAAAAAATACTTGTTTTGAGAAAAAAAAACATGACTCCTTATCTTGCAATTGAATTGATTATTATAGTTTACCCATCTGTCAAGCCACCTAAGCACATTATAAATAAACTCTATAAGTAATCTATGTTTGGATTATGATAATTTATTAATTTATAAAGTTATTAATTTTATAAATATTATGTTAAGAATAAAAGATAAAAAGTTTATTTTATTGACGTACTAGTTAAATTTTGTGGATTTAGTTTATTCTTCTTTTATTGGATTATTTAATAAATTCTGAATATCAAAATTACGTATGCTAGAATATAAGATGTCAAAAATGATAATTTATTAATTTACAAAGTTATAAGTTTAATATTTTTTTCAAAAAATATTTTTATAAATATTATTTTAAGAATAAAAAGTAACAAAAGTTTATTTTCCGAAATTACGTACTAGCTAAATTTTGTGGATTTTGTTTATTCTCCCTTTATTGGATTATTTAATAAATTCTGAATATCAAATTACATATGCTAGAACATAAGATGTCAAAAAGAAATGCTAGAACATAAATGTGTTTTACATGTAACTGAATAAAATACCCTAAAATGTTGAAATACGTAAATATAGGTGGATTCAATTTTTAAAAATAACAAATAACAAAATGTTTTGTTTATTTTTATATAAATTGTAAACTAGCTATATATAATAATTATTACTTTATGATTTTATTGAAACCATTTATTTATTTAAGAATTTCAAAATTTATTATATTAGTATTTCCTTAAATTATATTGTTTTATGTTAACCTATTCAAAATCAAATTTTTACTAACTTATTATATTTATAGTTTATTGAATATTAATTTACAGAGTTTTACTGTATAAGCTACATATGAACTAACAGTCATAACAATTCTTATGTTGTCTTTTTTCCTTTTTGAATTCTTTTTTATCTGCTGGAAGATGATAATTACAGGAGCAAATCAAGTTGCCCATATGTGTATTATAATATAATGATGCATGTATATAATAACATCATTGTTATCAAGAAATCTTGAAGATCTTTTGTTTAACCGATATAAGTAACAATAGCAATAATAATAGTAATGAGAGTTGAAATAAATAATTACAAAATATGTACATGGGACAACAAACCTGCTTGAATCCAGGTAACCTGCCTTTGCAACTATATAGGTAGTATTTTATCACAGTATTATTATTTATTGCATTATAAATTACACCAACATATTATTGCATTACTCATTTCTACTTGTTTTCTTTTGCTTAAACATGAAGACATGCTTTGCTCAGCCATGACGGCCTTCAGTAGCCAATTATATGATGATGATATTACTATAATCTTTTTCTTTATACAAGAAAACCTTATTTCAAAACTTAATATTTGATAACAGCTTAGATAGCCATATTTGTATTCCACCCTTGTAATCCTATGTTTATCTTCTTAACAACAACAGACGACCAAAAGAAAAAAGAAAACTGAATATAATTTGGTTAATACTATGTCGTTCTAACCTTATGTACACAGATTAAAAAAATATTTAACTTTACATATTTCCAAAATAAAAATACTATTACCAATACATATAATCATATATCAACCAATAGAAAAATAGAAAAGAAAATATTGTCAATAAATTTTGCATTGAAAACCGAAAACGACACTTATTTTGAAACAAAAAATTTCCTGTAGAACGACATATATTTGAAACGGAGGGAGTACGTAGTAGAACCTTGTAATATTGTCGGCTTTAATTTTATTTTTGGCCATTTTAAATGATATATGTTTTTACATTTCTGGCAGATACCAATATTAAAAAAACAGATGGATCTGATGATTGGACCAAATTTAACTATAAACGAACATATAGCTAGGCTGGATCTCAATGAACAAAAAGAAAAAGAAAAGGTTGGGTTGGATCGTCAAATTAACAAAATAAAAACTATCAAAATTTTAAAATTGGATGAATAAAAATTAATTCATATTTAAATCTTATATTTGATAGATATTCATAATTATAAAAATTATTTTAATTTTATGTTCTAAAAATTAATAATATATATAAAATTTGTTAATCATGCTTGATTCGGCCGAACTATATTAAACCATGATCCCGATAATTAGCTAGTTTACCTATGATATATATATATATATATATTTATCAGTGGACTGTTATTGCCATCGATTTCAAGAGTAAAAAGGTATAGTCTAGGAGGAATCAACATAAAATTACAGCGACTAAGTTCTGATGATAAAAGTAAGATATTTGATCAAACCGTGACCAAAACTCTCTTGTATACCATTTACTTCAATGTACTTTCTATGATCACGGCTTGAAGAATAACAAATATTCCATGTGCGCTGCCAAACAATCTCAGAGTGCTAAGAGCCAAATAAAAAATTAAAAAGAAGTTAAAAGGAAGATATTATAAAATGAATTATTAAGGTATCAAACAACTGGAGACTAAGTAGTTAATGTGACAGATAATTAAGATCAAAGGACTACAGTTCGACTCTAATCAAAGGGAAAGCAAACAGGGAACATGCCGCGTAGTCATCATGCAAGGTATGTGGGCTCCAACAAAGCATGTACCACAAATATTTTTTAACTACAAAATTAAAGAGACATCTACGCAAAATTTATTTGGTTGAAACTTGAAAGTAAATAGTAAGAAGACGAGACTGATTGATGTAATTAAGAATCCATTTTTTGATGACCCTCCTCAGTAATTCTTGATTAGTGTTCTGAATATTTGATATTTAATTTATTTGTAGTAATAATAGAAATCTACCTTTGTATTTGAGTTGTTAAAAATAAGTATTTATTATTTTGAATATTTATTTTGACAGCACGATTATCTTATGTATTACTTCTTCTAGCTAGTAATCAATCTATGTCTTTGTAACTGAATTATTCGATAATTAATTTCTTTTTGTGTTACATTCGATAATTAATATATCACCCCAAACAAAAACGTGCTGTCAAATATATATATTACCAGTTTACCACTCCAAAATATGCTCGTGTGGGTTAATAGATAAATTACCGAATAATTAAATGATTCGAAAAAGACAGAGAGGTTAAATAAGGCAAAGCAAACGGTCACACACAAAGATTCGTGTCTCTCTCATTCGAAAACTCTTTTCCCTTCTTCGGACAAATCCATCCTCTTCGTCCTTACTGTCTCTTTCTTCACAGACTTCAATACAACCTTTGATCCTCCCTTTTAATTAAATAAATAAAAACAATAACAATAATAATAATTGTACTTTTTTCTTTTCTCTCTGTTCTGGTCTCTTCTTCACCTATAGAGAGACTTCACATTGTCTCTATGTCTACCATTGCTTCTTCTTCGGTGTGTGTTTATTCCAGTCTCGAAGCAAACGAACCAACCCACGTACGCAATTTTTTAAATCTTTTTATTTATAATTTCCTTTGATCGATGAAGCTCGTGGTAACGCAATTCTCTCGTTGCGGATTTGTTTCTTAGGATCTAAAAATGAGATCTTTCACTTTCTACTGCTGATTCAACTTCTCTGTGTGCTTTAAAAACTTGTTCTTTTGATGGTTTTGTGGTTTTCTTGCTTACGCATTGTTTGACCGTATAAGCTGTTTGTCGAAATGCCTAAGAGTGAGGAGAGGACTAGATTCAATGGGTTTTGGATTGAGATTCTTGTTTTAGCTCTTTGATTAATTTCTCGAACTCTGTGATGGCTGATTTTATTAACTTTTTATTTATTTATTATAATATCTCTAAAATTTGTATATATAAAAGTCATTGCAGGTTGCTTGACTGGAAGCAAAACTGGCAGTTGGGGAAACTCCTCTTTTGAGAGAAAACTAAAAGCATTGTTCTTTGAGAAACGGTTAAGGATAGTAATGGACTACTTGTCTCAAGAGGAAGATATGCACTTCTTTGGTGCCAAGGAAGAAGAAATGATGATGATGATGCCATTCGACTTCCATTTATGGAATAGTTCACCTGCAAGTGTTGTGGAGCGGCGGAGGAAGTTCTTGCAGTGGATGGGAGTCCAAGAAGAAGATCTTGCTCAACCCAATTTTGAGTCTGGTGGAGCTTCAGAGAGTTGTGTTGAAGCTGAGCAGAGATCTGTTGGAGGATTCAGCTGTTCTTCTTCTAGTCAGGCATCTTCCTCTGGTTCTGGTTCAAGGCTAGTGGAAGTTTCTGAGGAATTGTCTCTGAGAGTGGATGGATGCGATGTAACGAGAAGGGAAAGCTCTTCAATGGCATCATCTTCTAGTTCCACATCTTGCACGGTGAAGGAAACAGAGAATATCAAGAAGGGGTGGTTCACGAGGCTGCGGTCTTTTGGATGCTCCGCGGATACAAAGCTCAGACCTTCTTCTTCTTCTTCCTCTAGCTATGGTGATGTTATCTCAAGAGTTAAGGTCAAGCACTGCAAGAAACAGACCAAAGAGCTCTCAGCTCTTTATCAAAGCCAAGACATCAAAGCTCACAACGGTTCCATCTCAGCCATGAAATTTAGCCGCGACGGGAAGTATCTCGCAAGCTCTGGTGAAGATGGCATTGTGCGCGTTTGGAAAGTCATTGAGGATAAGACATCTAGACCACCGAGGGATTGCCTTGACCCTTCTTGTATGTACTTTGAGGTAAACGATCTTTCCCAGTTGAAACCGGTTTTGTTGGATGAAGAGAAAAAACAAAACAAGACCACAGAGAGTTTCAAGAAAACATCTGATTCAGCCTGCGTCGTCTTCCCTCCTAAAGCTTTCCGGATAATGGAGAAACCTTTACATGAGTTCCGCAGCCACACTGGTGAAGTCCTGGACATCTCATGGTCAAATGATAATGTAAGCTTTCAAAATAACCATTATTAAAATGGAAGCAAGAAACTGATTCATTGTTATTATTGTAGTGTCTTCTCTCGGCGTCAATGGATAAAACTGTTCGTCTGTGGAAAGTAGGTAGCAACGATTGTCTTGGAGTTTTCCCTCACAATAGTTATGGTATGCTTCTTCTTCTTGGTGAAAGATAGAATCTCAGTTACTACATTGATCTGACATTATCTTCTTCTTTTTAATTTGCAGTAACCTCTGTGCAGTTCAACCCGGTTAATGAGAACTACTTCATGAGTGGTTCAGTTGATGGGAAAGTACGAATCTGGAACATTTCTTGCTGCAATGTTGTTGATTGGGCTGATCTCAAAGACATTATATCCGCAGTGTGTTATCGTCCGGATGGAAAGGGAGGAATCATCGGTTCTCTGACCGGAACTTGCAGATTCTTTAACATGTCTGGAGACTATTTAGAACTTGACTCTCAGATACATTCCCATAGCAAAAAGAAGTCTTCTAATAAACGTATAACAGGCTTTCAGGTAATAATATTCTCTCTTTATTTGTTTACCTCTCTTGACATTATTGTGTGGTCATAACAAATCTATATGCATGTTTTTTTTTTTCCTCCAGTTCTTACCACAAGATCCGAGCAAAGTCCTGGTTGTTTCAGCAGATTCCAAAGTCAGAATTCTCCAAGGCAACGATGTTGTCAGAAAATACAAAGGTATGTTGCTTCTAACTTTCATGTTCTTTCGAATATCTCTGTGATTATGAATACTAAATTAATCTCTGTTTTAGGTGTTTGCAAGACGAGAGGCCTCACATCAGTGTCTCTCACGTCTGATGGGAAGCACATTGTGTCAGCTTGTGAGGATTCCAATGTGTATATATGGAGCAACGGAGAGGAATCAGACACTTCTTCCCATCATACCAAAAAGATTCGATGTTTTGAACGTTTCTCAGCCAATGCATCCGTTGCAGCAACCTGGTGTGGATTCTCAGACCAGAACGCAACTCTCCCGTTCTCTTCGCCCTCTTGCTTATCTGTCAACGAAGGATTTGTCCCCAAAGGAAGCGCGACGTGGCCAGAGGAAAACTTACCTGCAACTGCAAATCCTCTTTCCTCGTCCACAATGTCTGCATCTCACTACAAGTTTCTCAAGTCCTCATACCAGAGAGCAACGAGTAGCTCTCTAACAACTTGGGGTATGGTCATTGTCACAGGGGGTTGGGACGGACGGATCAGAACATTTCAGAACTACGGCTTGCCTGTGACCACAACTTGAGAAAACAAAAGCAGATGCCATTGTTCCTTGAACGCATGGTTCTGGCAGGTCTTTGGAGGCGCTATGGTAGGTCCAAAAGAAACCTAGATCCACTTTCTCAGACTTATGCTATTGCTCAATAGTCAAGAAAGAGATTCAAAAGCAAGTCCCTCCAGATTATGATCCTGTAGAAGATCTTTCAAGAAAGGGTCAGTGGGAGATTTTTCCATCGGTTGATGTAGACGCAGGAGATGATAAGGAACATATGTTTCTTTTCTTTGGCAGTAAGTAGCGATTGGAGATGATTTGAAGGAGTACGGTTCTGTCTGACGATCGTGGGGTCCAAAGAAGAGGCAAGCAATCATGGTAAAGGAGTGGTTGAAGGTGAAAGATGCTGATGTTACTTCCATAGAAAAGATCCTCCTCCATGGAAGAGATATCTCCTTTGATATCCTTTTGATATGCAATATCTAACGGTAGTCATAGTTTTGTTTGTTTCTTATTTGTTGATTCAGTGTATATTCTAACGAGTAGTTTAGTTTATTTTAGCTTAATACAGATTTGTTTACAGAATTGATTGTTAGCTCCCTCCACCGCAGAGAGAGGCTCAGGAGTTTTATATTTGTAAATTTTGTAACTTGTATACAGCAAACTTTTAAAAGAAAAATTAATATGATTTCAACTTTTACCGATTCAGTTCTCTTACAAATTTCTAAAAATCACTACCTAGTTATATAATACTCCTATTCCAAAATACATGAAGTTTTAGGATTGTAAAGAACTATTAAAAAACTTGTTGTTATCTTCAAAATATTATTAAAACATAAATTAAAAATTATTACAGCCACTCATAAAATAGACTACAAAACATCAAAATCTTTCTAAAACATCATCTATTTAAAAACGGAGAAAGTATATCCTACCAAAAAAGAAACGGTGGGAGTATAATTCATTGAAGAATTATATAAGTATACAAATGTAACTAAAATAATTTACTGAATTATATTTATATGTACTGTAATTTTGATAATCAAAGTTAAGTTGGGTTATTTGTATTAAAATTATGATGTTGCATAGTTACATTACAGTAAAGGCTTAAACAGTATGTAAACAATGTGAAAATTTGGAAGTGGAGTCCACAACTCCAAATGATTGTCAGTTGGAAAATCACTCTTTTAAAAAAAAAAGTAAAAGTATAACACACATGCCATCGGGGAGTAGATTCTAATGCTTGTGGTTGGATTCTAAGAGGGATAATGAAGTTTATATGGAGCTAAGGCTTACTACCCAAGATTTGTTAACAGTTATGTAACAAAGTTTAGATGTTGAAGCTACTGCTTTGACATAGGCTATGACATGTATTGATATTTTGGTGTCTTATCGAATTGTCTTTGAGAGGGATGCAGAGGAACTAGTGAAGAGAGTTCACAAATCAACGAGATTGGCTGTGTATCATCGTCCACCATAGGCACAAGAAAGATTCTAAGAAAATGTGATATTCAAGAATCAAGGATAAACAAACAAAAGCGCATCTGGTGTAGTGGTATCATAGTACCCTCCCACGGTACTGACCAGGGTTCGATTCCCTGGATGCGCATATTTCTTTTCTTCTTTTTTATTTTTGTTATCTATCTGTTGTTTTAGTTTTATGTTTGTTGTGACATCGACAGTACTCGCAGCTATTACGGTCTTTCTCCGTTTTCTTACTGTTACTACATATATATGTCAATACTAAGAAATAAAATGACCTTATAAATTATAATTGTAACTCAGCTGTTTAAAGTATTTTATTTAAACTTCTTTTTTCATAAATATATCTGTTCGAGGTTGAAAATGGGATAGACAAAATATGTAAAATACGAAAGTATTATATATTACAATTCTATTATAGTACTGTACATATTATTATTCCGAAATCCTAATGCATCAGAATAATTAAGAAGTTAAGTAAATTAGTGTCTGTAATTTGGTAAAGCGTTCAATTAAGAGAATTAATATATTAGAAATTTAGAAATCCTACTGATCAGCTAGATATCTGAGTGTACAGAACACTAAACTAACTAACTTTTAAACATTGTAATTAAGTGAACTTTTGGTTTTACTGGTCATCTCATGGAACTACGTACATCTTCACTTTAATAAAACTTCTTTTTTAAAAAAAAGAAAGCCACCACTTTTTATTTAATATCCGATATAACAGAAAATAAGAACTATATATGTCAATAAAATAAGATGATAATAGTTTTTTTTTTGTTCAACAAGATGATAATAGTTAATTCATTGTTTAGTAGTCTATATGATGAAAACTAGTGCCCCTTTGACGGAGCATTTCCGAAGGGTATTGTACACCGATCTCTTCCTCAAACAAAATGTCAGAATAGGCTACATACACTTATATATATAGAGACCAGTGCATGTGTTTATATATTGGCTAATTTATATAGAGAGAGCGAGAGAGAGAATCGTGTGTTGAATGCTTCAAGGCTTGCCTCCGGGCCTCCTTCTTGGGTCGTGCTTAGGGTTGGCTCCTGCGTCGTCGTAGTCCGTAGTCGAGTGGAACATCAGTTTCCTGTAGCTCGAGATCTTCTTTACTTCCATCTCCTCGCTCTTTATAAAAATATAAAATATCACGTATATAAATGTATGTGTTATTATTAATCACTGGACACAAAATAAATATTTGCATATAAAACACCGTACCTTGTAAAGCATGAAACTCTCATGCATCTTTGCGCCTTCAAGCTGGATAGAGCCTTTCACTATATAGCGAAAAGAAAACTTTGTATCAGCGGACTTTTTTTTTTGTTTTGCTAAAATGTATCAGCGGACTTCTACATTCTTATTCAATAATCAAAACAGATTGAGATATTGCAACAATTATGTACGATGTGTTTTAGTATTCTACATATTCACCACCAATCCAATAGTAATTTGGTAATGATGGTACTAAGGCTAGTATTCTACAGTAGTTAAGCATCCGAATCCACAATGAAGAAGAGAGGAAATGTACGAGAAGATAATATCAAATGCTGATCTCTTGACTAGGATGGATTAAATTTGGGGCCTCAAGGCCGATAAGCACACCTTTACACAAAGTAAAAAGAGTACGACTCGAAAAAATATGAAATATGGATACATTTACCTGATGATGACGAACAAACAATTAGCATGAGGAAGAGGAGAGATAAGGGTCTGACCCTAAGAGGCATATTATTTGTTAATTACTCTTTGTTCGTTTAGGGGAGAAGGTAATTATAATTAATGGAAAATGAGGAGAAATGGGTTTTGATATGGAGAAGAGTGGAGAAGCCTAGTTTCCATTTTATAAACGGTCAGTTTTATGTGGTGGAAACTGTTTTGGTCCATATACAATATGGTTGTGCTTGTGATGATGATGACCATAACTAAGATGGTTGCTTCTGTGTATGATAATGAAAACATGTAAAGCCCTTATAAAAATTAATAACTTTATGAAAATAAAGAATATCACGTAAACGTCGACATTGTTTATTGTGAAACAACCACACAAAAAGTTGAAAACAGTGGCACGAAATCAGATGATATTGGGATAATGCAATGAACCCACAAATCCTAGAAAAGCTAAAGAAAGTCAACTCAGCTGTTGATTGTGTTACGTCTCCTAAAATGGACACTTAACGCTTACCTATATATATGCTCGTGGACAAACTAGCCCCACTTTTTTTGCCTTGCTCACGATTTCGATGTTTAATATTTAACCATCTTCTAATTGTGAAAATTAAACGCAGAGCCATGCCTACATACTATTAAGGATGGGACGGATCAGTTATCAAAGGTATTTTAGGATCCTCCGAATCCTTAGATTTGCTATCAGAATTTGAATTCGGTCTTCTGGATATTCAAACTAAAATCTGAATATTCATGGATCCAGAATTTTTTAAAAATTTAAAATTTTAAAAATAAATTAAAACTAACTAATTAACCATTTATCTTGCCTATTTAAAATTAATTTTTTAAAAATAAAATTTAATAAAATTAACATTTTAGTTATTTGATATAAAGTTGTATATAATATACATATATAAATATAATTATATTTTAAATGTTTTAAAATATATAATAGATCTGGATACACATCTGGATATTCAGATCTAAAATTATATCAAAATATATATTTGAATTCGCCAAATCCATAAAATCATCATCTAGATCTAGAATCGGACTGCCGGTTATCTATTTGTTTGGACGGATAAAATATTTTGGATATTAAAACTCAGACCTATTATTGGGATAAATATTTGTCTCAGGCTTAATTAAAAGAACAAAATTTAGAGCCCCTATTCATAGATTTCTTATTAGTTTGGTTGCTAAAAGATTTTTTTTTAATGAGTATTCACAGGTTAGGTCAACTTTCCCTCATGATTTTAGCTTCTTCTTCATGTAATCCAGTTATAGCTTCAGTTTACTGGTAAAAATATATTTATATAAAACTTTGTTTAAATATTTTAGTCTTTATCCATGATTATATTTGCAAATATTTTTATATGGTTATTCTGAAATCAGTCAAAAACCTCTAAAAGTCTTGGAATAGTACTAGCCCCAATTAATCATAGTAAATAAATAATTTTGTGTTTTTAATATTTTAAACTCGGCTTTTATAGATTAACCTTATGATATGCGTATTTTGAAAAGTAATCCAAAATATTTTTTTTTTATTCAGACCATAGAATACGCACTTCAACATTTGAGAAAATAAATTAAAATGAATTTTAACATGTAATTTCAAAAATAAAATTAATTCAACTTATTATTTTCTATATTTTAATAAGATATTGAACAGCATAACAGTTTTTTATATCTATGAAAAGATCAAAAAGATGATTGAATGATAAAATTTGCAAATCTATAAAAGATAAATTATTTGGCTTCAGGCCCCTCTCACGGCACTGATTAGACGATACTAAACGTACCGTAGAAAAATACTTCGAGGTAATACCGATTATCAACATGGCGAGTTTTATTTTCGATACAAAAACATATATGGACTATGGCCAACTACTCGAGCAATAATGTTTAAAACACAGTGCATATGATTATTGCAATCGAGTGAAATGCGAACCATCTAGTATTTGAATGTAAGCTGTGCAAAGCTAATCGATTAAAGGTTATTTATGTGGCTCAAATTCGTAATGAGAAAAGGCTTTGATTGATTCAAGAAACGTAACCTAATTCATCAATTTAAAGTGGACTATATCTTTTGACCATATACACATAAATGATAGGTTAAAGCTTCTTGGTTAATCTTGGCTTCCAAGTTCCAACTAAGCTTATCACTGTGAAATAGACTGATGGGTATAACTTTCATTTATAGTACTATTTTCTCACTATATTTTCTTTTCCCTTTCTTATACAGTGTGAATATTTGTATTTTCGAATGTAATTTTGGTTTTATGCAGTACGTCTTTTCATGTGAATCTCCTGAAAAAAAGCCAAAGAGTTTTTTCATATGCATATTGAAAACATTACCTCAACATCTGTCTCCAAAAATGAAAAATTATAAATCAAACAGAATAATAATGAGTTTGTTTGTGATCACTAAATGGATAATATCTATTAATAAGCGTTTGAAACTTCGTTTGGATCTCAATAATTTTAGTATCATAGTACCCTCCCACGGTACTGACGAGGGATTGATTCCATGGATGCTCGTTTTTTCATTTGATAATAAATAAATACTATTCATTTGAAAGCAACTTTGAACTGTTTTTTTTTTTGATAAAAGGTTGTACTATAAAATAATATTGTGATAATATATATTGTTTATCCCAAATAACAACAGAAAAAACATAGGAAGTATATTCAACTGATAGTTTTAGGTGATTTATATTAATATGACAAATTTACTGTTTAGACTGTTTTATTCCTCCTGACGAATATTCATTTCGTCAAAACAGATGTCAATTTTAAATCGTTCTTAAATTGGACTTCTTTTAGAAAACTTTTATTTTTATAATGTTTCTGTATTTTCTTATTTTGATTCTCTTATCAAAATTTAAGTTATTTAGGATATAAATAGCTTTTCTAGTATAATTTACCAACACAGTTTTTATAGGTGGTAGCGGTGGTTCGTATGTTTACAGCTAGGGGTGTCAAAATGAGTTACAGCTCATGAACTAGCTCAACTCAGCTCATTTTTTTATGAATATGATCACTATATTGTAGGCTCATTTAATAAATGAGTTTATTGATCGAGTTTAAAAAAGATCACGAGTTATATGAACGATCTTTAATGAACATGAGCTGACTCATGAGTTTATTCATTTTTACACTTGTAATTATATATATATGGATAACTTCTATTTTTTATAGAAAAAGATAATTTCTATATTTACAAAGCATCTATATAACTATGGTAGCATCTGAGTCATCTTTCAGTATTGGTTCTCGTGTTTTAATTTGATACCGAAGCCGTCTTCTTCCTAAACATGTCCAATCTTTACTTTGTACCTGATCATGGTTGTTTAGTTTTATGACCGACGACATTGGTAATATATTTTCTATCTCAGATTATTTATTTATTTTGTTATTATTTTAACATGAAATATTTATAAATGTTTTATTTTAATTTTATAATTTATACATATGAAGACATTGAAGATGAAGACTCTCACGAAGAATAGGGATTTGGATCATTGGTTTTGGCGTTTTGCTTTAATTTAATTTATTTTAGGAGTTAGATTTTTTTTATTTTGTCATGGGTTGATTTTTGTTTATATTTAATATTTATGTTTTGGATTTTTTAATATTTAAATTTTGAATAATATTATAGAAGTTATTTCATCAATGTTTAATTTAATTTAATTATTATTATTTTGTGTTAGATCACGAGTTAGCTCATTTAACTCATGATCTAGATGATCCGAGTATGAGTTTACATATGGAAGCTCATATAATAAATGAGCTGAGCTGAGCTAACTCATGAAAGAGCCGAGCTCACTATGAGCTGAGCTGAGCTAGCTCATTTTGACACCCCTATTTACAGCAATCCCAAAACACTATAAATCGTTTCAAACAGCATCAAAGTTTTTAAAATCAAAAGTTAGTTTTTTGTAGTGTTTTCGATTTTGGTTGGATAAATAAGTGGCAAAATGTTTTCTAAAAATATTTAAATTTTAAATTTTAAAATTGAAATATTATAAACAATATATAAGTACATTTCAATTTAAATTAATATTCACTAACAGTGTAATAATTTATATTATAAAAAAACAAACCAAGAATATTCACCATAACTTTTACACTAATATATACATGTATAAATATATAAACATATATATCTAGAAAACAAACAAAATATTTTAAAGTTCTAATATTAATTTCCAAATATCTTTAATTAAATTATAACTCTTATCTAAAGTAAAACAAATAAATAAATAGATATAATATTGTTATTAACTATATGATATAATAATTATTATATTTATCATAATAGTATGTTTTTATAATATTATAATGTAAATATTAATAATTTATTATTAAACTATTAAAATACTTTAATCATAAACACACCAATTTGGAAATGATGTACCAACAGTACATGACACTTAACAATGCTTAAAACTGCAGTCGTTCATATTCGCCACTCTTACAACCGCAACCACATCCGCTATCACTGTGTTCTAAGTTTTAACCATTCGTACTCTTAGTATCTTTAATACTTACCTCTTTAGTTTTTACCCATGTTCGAAAACGCGCTAGGCGTGACGCGTACGGCATGTCCGGGCCTAGCGAGTTAAGAAAAAATCAGAGATTAATCGGGAATTAATCGGAGATTAATTTTAAGTATTTTATAATATATATTAGTATTCGTACAACTAAACAATGAATATCTCGAAGTCTAGTGGTAAGTGCTCTTAATTTTGGTTTTATTTTGGTTTTATTTTCATTTTTATCTTTAATGAACACTCAATTACTAAAATACCCTCATCTTTATCTTCCCCAATTTCAGTCTGCAAACCCTAGTTTCTGCCACCTACCATTTTTTCACTATTCTTTACGATTTTAAATGATTTCCATGTGTTTTTTGTTCAATTGTAATAGGATTTCAACTATTCATCGAAATTGAGAAAAAAATAATTTTTTTTTTACGATCTGAGTTTCTGAGCGATTTTGTTCAGTTCGACGCGGTTCATGGCCCTCGCCGATTAAACGCCCGAGTTGTCCGCGTTTTAGAGCATGGATTTTTACAGTATTAGTTTTCTCTTCTTTATTTTTAATTTATCTACCTTTTAAATTGATTTTCACTATTCAGTTTCTTCCGTATATCAAAATGCTATTTATTCTAGATGAATATAAACTATTTTTGTCGGAACCAGTATCTTTCCTAAAGGAAGTAAGTTAACTGATCTGGTACCATCGATTATTACCTATGTTTTTTTTAACTTTTGTGCTCATTGCTATTACCACTTTCTTCTATACAGCTGTATTGTATTATTGGCTGTGCTCATAAGTCAAGTTTACTTACCGACGCAATTGCATTCTGCTGCTAATTAGATAATTGGGTCCATTATCAAAAAGTAAGATGGGGAATATTGGATCACCAAACTTGTACGTCATTTTCTTGATTATACTGAAAGTACCTCAGATCTGCGAAAGAGCCTATACTAATTTTTAAAAGGAGGTTCAACATACAGATTGACCCTTTCTTCAAAAACTTGTAAGCAATTTTTCTTGTTATCGCTGTTGATGATTCAAATCAGCTCTATCTTTAATTACTGTAACATCCGCTTTGGAAAAAGAAAAACTCTAGTATTTGAATTAATAAATCACATTATTATTATTGATATAAATAAAACTAGTAGTGAAGTTAAAGTAAAGAAAATATTATTTGTAGTTTCAAAATATTATTATACTTCAAAGACAAAAAATATTTTATGTAGATTCATATGTTTACTTTACAATTATTTTAGGTTCTATTTTATACTGTAGTTATTTTAGATATTACTTTATATTATAAGACTATGACTCTTTAAACAAGCGTTTTTCTAAATTTCTAATGAAATATTGATTTATATATTTATATATTTTGAATTGGGCTCTCAAAATGCCAGGACCTCTGCTAGGCAGAAAAGTAAACTGTTTTAAATGTGAATTAGGTAAGTAATTATGGAATCATAAAATGTTAGGGGCAGATTAATCCGTGGTATCAAACAATAGATAATTTTATAAAATTAAAGAGAAATAGTGGAATTAATCCATCCACTTCGGCCTTTACAGCTTTTTAAGAAGTCAACTAAGATTGAGACAGACATAGCGAGTGGCCTACAAATGTATAAGAGAAGTGCCTTTTTAAGTGACCCATTAGAGTGAGAGACCCACTACCCCAAAATTTTATTTTGAGCTAATATCCGCAGTTCTTTTTTTTTTCAAATATCCACAGTTCTACTCTTTACGCTTGAAAGTTTTAAGATCTAAACATATTTTAAAAGTTTTGATTGCCATAAGAAACACAAACACATAACCATACACGCTTAGCGCTTGACTGCTATAGTTTTTGGCTAATTGGTTACAATTTACGACCAACGTTTTTTTTTTAATTTCTTGGTACTTTGTAATACTTAAAGGTTATGTATAACTTTGCAAATGAGAAAAAAAAATGTGCAACAAATTAAAGGTTATGTATGACTTTGCAAATTAAAGGTTATGTATGACTTTGCAAATGAGAAAAAAAATTGCAATAAGGGAAAAACATGAACAGGAAATAAAATCAGTGTAAAAAGGATAACTAAAAAAATAAAAATAAAATCAGGGTGTCGGTACGTAGTGATATGTTGTGTTTTAATGTAGTGACGAATATATAAGTAATGCACCGCTAAATTAACAATTGTTTTATTGTCATACGAAAAGGAGAAAGCACTGTTCTTGTTGAGCTACAGCGTTAACGTAAGTGTCTTTAGACCATCACTTTTGGTGTCCACTCTCTCTCTCTTAACTAAAGGCTTTTTTTTTTTTTTTTATCAGTAAAGAATAAGGGCTCGCCCTTAAATAAAGACTTTTTTACTCTCTTTCTTCTCGGTCCCCGCGTTATTCCTCTTAAGGACTTTACCAAGACCTTCCCAATATTGATGCTCTTAGAACTTCTTTTTTCTAAATAAAATTAACATTCACTAACTTCCCTTAAAAAGGGATCTGGAACAATACACAAACCCGTGTACCGGAGAAATACGGCTCTAAATTACAGTTAATCAGAACAAAACAAAACAAAACACCAGAAGAACTAATTTAGAGAAGACGAGATGTGAGGTGAGGGAAGAAAGCTTGAATATGGTGAGTTCCGTCTCCGAGTTGAATACCGGCTGTCGTCTCTCCCAGTGTGTCGCGACTTCTCAACTGACTCCAAGGCCGTCACGGCAGTCTGTCAAGTGTCAACAGTGCCAAGACCACCTTCGGATTAGCCACGTGGCCTACAACATCAGATCCAAGTAGAACAGAACTTTAGAGTTAAAGAGTAGCCCCGTGTCTTTAGAGTTAAATCTTACCATCTGCTGTGTCCAATGTCCAACTACATATGTATATGTTATCATGGTTTATTGACAAAGTTGGTTTGACTTCGTTGGTAATCTGACGAAAAGGTCGAGTACAAAAATCACAAACAATAAATAAACCATTTATATTATTGCCTTTCTGATTGATTCAAACATAAATAAGAAAAAATTGGCAAATTGGGCAAATCGCAAGTTTGAAATTAGGGAATTGGGCGATCTCAAGTTTAAATTAGCCAATTGGGCAACTTTTTGCATTTACCCATGTAAACTTATGTCTAAATATCCTTTGGGACCTTTGTCAGATTCATTATTTACATTTTTGCCATTTCAATTAAAATATATCTAAAATAAAATTTGTCACATCACCTCTCTCATTTTTTAATTTGTCACACCACCTCTCTCATTCTTTTTCTCTTTCCTTCTTTTTCTCTCTTTCTTTCTTTTCCACACCACCAACCATCATCTACGAAAATCATCTCCCTCTCATTCTTTTCCTCTCATCTTCTTTTTCTCTCTCATTTTTTTCTACACCACCACCTTTACAGTTAAATTAACTGAAGAAGAAAAATCATTTTTTCTTTAACCGAAGAATAAGAAACCATTACGCTCATGTACACTCCAAGCCCCTGTTTATGAAATTTATACATATGACACCTAAATGTAATATTTATACAATAAAAATGTTAAAATGAATGCTTAATATCATACAAAAATACTATATATCATTTATTAATTATTAAAAGTATAAATACTAAAAATGTTTATTAAAATTTAAAAATTGATTTCTTAAAAGTAATCTAATGGGAAAAATTATCTAGGTTAGATTTCGATTTTATTGAAATTTATTGTACTGTATTACATATTACATTTTCTCAATTGTTTGGTTTTTAAAAAAATATTTCATTATATTTCATTATCTTTTAATTGTTTAAATTATATTTCATTATCTTTTAATAATTTAGTTTTTAAAAAATCTTTGAATAATACAAGATAATATAATGTCTATTTTCTATTAAAAATATCTTATATCCATCTAAAATTCTAGTTTTCATGGCTGTGATTTTATTGAGAAAAACTAAACAATTAATAGAAAATGTCTTTTTTCTATTGAAAAATTATCTAGATTTTATTTCGATTTTATTGATTTTTTTTGTAACTGTATTATATATTTCATAATAAAAATATGATGTAATTTTTTAAAGAAATCTTTCATTATATTTCATTTTAGATGTCTTTAATGTCAATTATTTATTGTTTAATCTTTAATTGTTTAGTTTTTTAATTTTTTAGCTTTTTATTATAAAAAATATTTAATTGTTTAGTTTTTTTATTATAAGATGTATTTCACTTATTTATTTCAACATTTCATTTCTAAACAATCTTAAATTTTATATGAAAAATTATGTTGTCTAAATGAATGTGCTTCACATATATGAAAACACAATTAAACTAATATGTTAATTTATTTTATTGAATTTAATGAAAATATTTTGGTATATCAGCTTTTACAAATGAAATGTTGTTATAAATTATTTCATTGTTTTTACCACATTTTAGTTAATTAGATCATCTATAATGAGATTGACAAAATTTTAGATTATAATACCAATAGGTTATTAGCAAAATATTTAAATTTTATATAGAGTAAAATGTGAGTTCTAAATAATTAACGTATAATTGTTTTGGAGAGCACTGTGCTCTCGTTGTATTCGTAGATGTATTTAAATTTTATACTTAATATGTATTTAAACTCTCCAATGCAATAAGGGATATAAACAAAAGGTATTCGTAGATGTTATGTATTCGTACACCGATGTATTCGTATACCTTAAATATATGTATACTTATGTATACATATACTTGTGTATTCGTACACCTTAAGTATTCGATGGGTTATGTTGGTATTCGTATATTTTATGTATTTGTACACCTTATGTATACTTATGTATATGTACACCTTATGTATTTGTACATCTTAAGTATTAGATGGGTTATGTTGATATTCGTACACCTTATGTATTCGTACACCTTCTGTATACCTTAGGTATTCGTACACCTTAGGTATTTGTACACCTAAGGTATTCGTACACCTTATGTATACTTATGTATACGTACACCTTATATATTCGTACACCTTAGATATTCGTACATCTTATGTATACGTATACTTATTTCTTGAGTTATAGTGAATTAGATTGTATTAAACGTTAGGCATAGGGTTCCGGATTTACCCAAGGGTTCCAGATTGTTTCGGATTCTGGATTTACCCAATGGTTCTGGATTTACCCAAGGGTTCCAGATTTAGGATTCAAGGTTTAGAGTTTAGGATTTTAGGTTTAGTGTTTTGTTGATGGTTTTTAATATTTAAGATAAATGTAGACAAATTTGTTCTTCCTACCATTTTGACAAAAAATGAAAGATCCATGTAGGTTTCCAAGTTTATTAAATTTACCCAGATTTATGAAAATTACCCATAAATTTATATAATTTTATGAATAATTTATCATTTATTTGGGTAAATTTCATAAATATGAAAGTTTCTTTTATGGGTCAAAATGTATAATTTATTCGGATTCTGGATTTACCCAAGGGTTCCGGATTTACCCAAGGGTTCCGGATTTAGGATTCATGGTTTAGAGTTTAGGAGTTTATGTTTAGTGTTTTGTTGATGATTTTAACTATTTAAGATAAGAAGTTTATGCGAGAGAATTTGGTCAAACTCAGGTTGAGTCTTAACTTTTTAAGACATAAAAATCACTAGATACTTGACATGGAGGCACCAAATTATCCTATATTTTTTGGACTTAATCTTGGTGTACCCCTAGAGTAAACCTTAAGGTTCACCAACCAATAGAAATCACTCATTTCACAATTGATATCTTTTAAAAAAGTAAACAAAATATTGTCGAGTTATATTACATTTTTAAAATAAAAATATTAAAAATAAAAATAATAATATATGCAAAAAAAAGATTTTTAAAAAGATTTTAATTTCGTCAACAAAACACTAAACTCTAAACTCTAAATCCTAAACCCTTGGATAAATACTAAACCCTAAATTAAAAACATTAAACCATAATAGTATTTTTAAGATTTAATGTTTTAGTGTTTAGTGTTTTTGATTTAGAATTTAGGATTATCCAAGTGTTTATGATTTATCCAAGGGTTTAGGGTTTAGAATTTAGGGTTTAGGGTTTAGAGTTTAAAATTATCCAAGGGTTTAGGATATACCCAAGGGTTTAGGGTTTAGGGTTTAGAATTTAGGGTTTAGGGTTTAGAGTTTAAAATTATCCAAGGGTTTAGGTATACCCAAGGGTTTAGGGTTTAGGATTTAGGGTTTAGGGTTTAGTGTTTTTTGACGATATTAAAAATAGTTTTCAAAAATTCATTTTTTGTAACGGCTATTATTTTTATTTGTTTTTATTTTATTTATTTTAAAAACATAATATAACTTGACAATATTTTCTTTTCTTTTTTAAAAATATTAATTATGAAATACTTGATTCCTATTGGTTCGATGAACCTAAATGTTCACTCTAGGGGTGAACCTAAGGATAACTCTATTTTTTGGGGTGAAATAGCACTATAGCGGATATCTTTTTCAATAGATTATAAGCACGGCTCTACCTATGACTAATCAAGAACTTGGGATGATTGGAAATCTGCAGGTTGTACTCAATATGGGATTATATTGGTTCTAGCAAGTAGATATGATCCTTGAAAATTAAAGTTATTAGATCAGTTCATCGTGAAAGGTGTAGGGTTTGTCATTTTATTAACAAATTTGTCATTTCATTAACAATTTTTGTCATTTTATAAACATAAAAATTATAACGAATGCACTTTGCTGCCAGATCCCAATTTGTCATTTTATTTTTTGGAAAAAAATGTAGCATTTCGTGAGTGTTTCTATTTTTGGCAAAAACAAAAAGTGTGAGATCAATTTTGACCAAAAAAAATGTAAGATTCACGTAGGTTTCCAAATTTATTAAATTTACCCAACTATATTAAAATTAAATGTAGACAAATTTGTTTTCCTGCCATTTTGGCAAAAAATGAAGGATCTATGAAGGTTTCCAAGTTTATTAAATTTACTCAGATTTATGATAATTATCCATAAATTTACATAATTTTATGAATTATCATTTATTTGGGTAGATTTCATAAATATGAAAGTTTCTTTTATGAGTCAAAATGTATAATTTATTGGGTAACTTTCATAAATTTTAGAGTTTACATCGATTTTATATTAATTCGTATAGATTTATGTTGACTTTGTATATGAAAAAATATGTATTATATTAAAAGTAGTTGCTCATATATGATTTTTAAATATTAAATATGATCCAAAAGTTTAATGGATAAAGAATGTTTATGGGGTCCACAAAAGTTAGTTGTTAAAAGTTAGTGGGAAAAAAATTATTTTTTATAGGCAAAGTGGATTTTGGGTCCCACGAAATTACTTTTCCAGCTTGCCAAGTTTAATAGGCAAAAAGGTTAAAAATGTCATAAATTTATTCTCTCTCTACTAGGTTGCCCAATTACCTAATATAAACTTGAGGTGACCCATTTTCCTAATTCAAACTTAAAAGTTGCCCATTCCCCTAATTGACCCCATAAATAAACCATTGCCTTTCTGATTGATTATTACCAGCTGACTTTAACATTTTTTAACACCGTTTCGAAAATTTTGTCAATCACAATGGTGTTATAATATGTCTACTCGCTAATTAAATGCTCTCAGTAGTACTTTTTTGGTTGCAGGGACAAACAGAATTTGCATCAGTAGTGGAGTTGGTGGGAACAATTACTTGCCACGATTCAGTAATACTGCATACATGGACACAAACTAACCATAGTATTATGTCAACTTTGCAGCAATAAAATGAACTTAACTTTTTACATCAGCTGTTTAAAGTTTCTTGTAGTATATATGCTTCTTCTTTTTTGATCAACTATTATAGTATCAGTATGTATGTTAGAGGTTGAAATATATGTAAAATACTAAGTACTGTATATTACAATCTGGGATTACATCGCTAATCGCTATTAGTGCTGTACACATTATTATTCCGAAATCTAATGCTTGCATCAGACTAAGTTAAGCAGATTAGTGTCTGTAATTTGGTGAATAATTTAGATAATTTGTTAGAAATCCTATTAATCAGCTAGATATCTGAGTGAACAAAAAACTTAAACTAACTCACTTTTAAACATTGTAATTTTAGTGAACTAACTCATCTCATGGAATTATGTATATGTTCTTTTTTTTTTTCTTTTTTCTTTTGGTCAAAGAACTACGTATATGTCCATTTTAATGAAAAAAATAGTTAGTTAATGGTTTCTGAGTATATAATGAAAACTAGTCTCTAGCTAGGTTTTTAAAAGCATTTTGAGCTTTATTGGGATGATGATCTCTCTCTGGTTCAATATAGTAACAAACAAAACCTTTACGTTTAGCAATGCGTTGAGGAAGCCTAAGATTCTTGCTTAAACAGAAGCAAAGTAACAAGAAAGGTATAAAACAAAACATCTCTGTTTTAAGACATTAAAAACACAGTTTAAAGACTACAAAACCTTAGTCAGAATCCTTCCTCTCTCGCATCCAAGACCACTCTGATTCACAGAGATCAAGAGGCGAGTTCCCATCTTCATCTTTAATGCTTGTATCAGCTTTCTGCTTCACTAAAAACTCTGCAAGAGCCTCTCTTTCGCACACAACAGCGTAGTGCAGAGCGGTTTGGCCTTCATTGTCCTACACAAAAACAAAAGTTAACGTCATCCAAAGAAACACACAGATCTTATAGCGTTAAGGGTTTTGGATCTACTATAGCATTAACATCGGCCTTCTTATCTAGTAGAGCTTTAGCAACATTCAAGTGGCCACGGTCTATAGCCCAATGCAGCGGTGTCCGACCTTCACTGTCTGAAATTTTACAAGATGGAGAGACACCAAGAAACTTCAAACCAAAACGAAAACGTTTGTGAGAATGGTATAAAAAAGAGAGACTAAGTAACCTCTTGCATTTACTGGTATGCCACTTTCTATGCATTTCAATAGATTCTCCACTTCTCCTTCTCTAGCAAAGGCGTGAATCGCATCAATCTTCCTGTTACCATGGACAAAAGAAAAAAACACAGGAATGAACAGAGCTTCCTCTAAAACTAAGTGACTATTCATTCCACTACAAATGGATCCATTCATGTGATATCAGAATGTGTAAATAAAATTGATTTAGAACCTTACAACTCATTTTCGGCTTCTTCTTCGTAAACCAATGAGCTAAACACCGGTCCCATGGGTGCTCTAGAGTTGGAACCTGCAGCTTCACCACTACGGTTTCTTCCTTTCTAAAACACACCAGAACAAAGCAAAAACAGTCAAAGAACAAAAACATCCTTAAAACAAAAACAGGTCCAAAGAGACGAGAAATAAACAGAAAAAACTACCGAGCCACCTTGAACCCAAGCAGGGTACAAGTGAGTCACAAGGTCGATGTACTTCTCCATCGCTTCCTCAGCTGGCATAGCCCCCATCTTCTGCCACGCTTGCCTAAACCAAATTTAAAAAAAAAAAAAGATCATAACAAGTCTTAGCCAACCAACTAAACAATCAAGTCTACATCATCAAGCAATCATCTTTACTAGAGAAACAGAGTGAGAGAGGCGAAACCACTTGGC
Source organism: Raphanus raphanistrum x Raphanus sativus (assembly GCA_019705995.1). Taxonomy (NCBI): domain Eukaryota; kingdom Viridiplantae; phylum Streptophyta; class Magnoliopsida; order Brassicales; family Brassicaceae; genus Raphanus; species Raphanus raphanistrum x Raphanus sativus. Next base: position 14,777,721 of record CM034036.1, on the reverse strand, counting down.
ACGAGCAGTCATTTTGAGAGCTGAAGGTTGGGGAGCAGTACAAGCTCCTTCGGTAGCAATCTTATACAACCCATAAAGCTGAAGCTGCAACTCGTTCGACACTTTCTGCGAGAGCCGATCCGAAGCAGCAGCGGCCACGAAAGCCGTCGCGGCACTGAACGCTTCGTCAAGCTCCGTGCTTTCCACACCTTCCCAATCATCGTCATCGTCTTCATCTTCATCTTCATCACCTCTCAAGCTTCCTTGCTCCGCCACGAGAGAATCCGTCTCGACCTTTCGGTGGTAGAAGTCATTCTCCGATTGGGGGTCGGCGTCGTGGTTGCGAGTGAGGGAGAGGTTGTCGTCTTTAAAGGCGACGAGGATGGAGATTAGCTTGGCGAGAAGGTAAGCGAAGATCAAACCGAAGATTAGAGACTGAGCGAGCTGATACCAATCGCCACTCATTTCTCTCAGATTCCAAAACGCAATCAATCAGAGTGGAGAAAAAACCTAAACTTTCAGTGAAGGGTCACCAGAAACGCATCTCCAGAAAACGAAAAGGAACCATCTTTTCCTTGTTTTCACCGCTTCGCTCGAGACAGCGGAAGATAGAAAATGACCAACACAACCTTAAACTGTGTTTTGGGTAAAATAAAAGTTCTGCGTTTTTTTTACTTGTTTTAACTTTTTAATTGCACAGATGCTACTACAAGATGGTACGTCTCGGTTAGGGTTGTTTCGATTTTTTTATTTTTTCAAAGTTTGTAGTTTTGTTCGAATCCGGTTTAGATCCAATTTTTCTATGTCTAAACATATACAGTTTTTTTAAAAAAAAAAAAAAAAAAAATATATATATATATATACAGTAAACTATCAGAACTACCCAAAAATATTTTAAAAAATAATCTATAATCGAATTCAATATTGTAATTTGAATTATTTTAAATTACTATAATTATTAATATAACTAATATTTATTTTGAATATCAGTAATTTTTCTGTTCGGATCGGATTCTCCTCCAATTTTTTGAAAATAAAAATTCTATTTAGATATTATATTGGATTTAGGTGTGTTTATTGTATCCGGATGTCGTATGTTTGGATACTATTGAACCAATATCTATATGTTGTTTCCGGATGCAAAAAAACAATTATAAAAACAAAAATGTCTAGATCCAACATCTAAATATTGTGTTTTAGATGTTGTATCTAAATGTTACATCAAATACAAGAACTAATATGTTTTAATTTAGTTTGTTTTTTTAGTGTTGTACCTTCTAATTCGGATGTTTCAAAGTTTGGATCCAGATGTAATAATATTGATTTAGTCATTTTGTTCAACTCTACATTATGATGCAAGTACTATGATTTCTTTACAATGTTCAATTTTTTTTAGTTCTTACGCTTTCTACCGTAACACGAAAATAAATGAAGATGTTTTAAACAATTTTAATATGCTTGAGCGAAATGTAGAATAAGGATCTTTTATATTTTATTTTATAAAATCTAATAAATTTTTAAAATATTAAGTATGTGAATAAAATATAACTATGACTAGGCGTGGGCATTCGGGGTCCCAATCGGGTTTCGGTTTTATCCAATCGGGTTTCGGTTTTTCGGGTTTATCAAAATCAGTCTCATTCGGATTATTTAAAAGTTCGGTTCGGGACCGGTTCGGATTCTATCGGGTTCGGGTCGGGGTTAGTAAATCTTCAAAAAACCGGTACAACCCAATGTACTTTCGGATTCGGGTCCCAATCGGTTCTTCGGTTTAAAAATATATGATTTATACCTACTTTGTAACTAAAACATAAGTAAAATTGGTTTGTTTTGGTTTCGAATACCTAATTTGTACCTTTTGTAACAAAAACATAAATAAAATCGATTTAAAAATAAGAAAGGAACATCAACCATGATCATTCAAAATCAAACGAAATGGAAATCATAAAACGAAAACTACGACCTCATAAAATGAGAAACATTTTTTTCTGAAAACAAAATCTAAATCTAAATCTAAATATTTAAAAATTCAACAGCCACCTTTAATCATCAATCTTCATGTATTAGAACCACCAACCTTTATGTAATAGATAAATATTTCAGATGTTCAATATATCTTAATGTATTTTGAATACATATTATGAATTGAGATTATGTTTGATATAAGATCTTTCTGGGATTTTGAATGTTTCGGGTTTTATCGGATATCCATTTAGATTCGGGTTCGGTTCGGATAATACCCATAACCCGAAATACCAGAAAACAAGATCCATTCGATATTTATGTCGGGTTTGGATCGGTTCGGATTCATTTTTACCGGATCGGATTCGGTTCGGATTTTCGGGTTCGGTTTATTTGCCCAGCCCTAACTATGACAATAAAACACAATTTCAAAATTAACTAGCAACTAGCTTTTGACTCGTGCGTGCGCATTGGTGTTGTGTTTAGTTGTTATATCAATACTTAATATCGTTTAGCATATTTATATTTTTTATTTGTTGTCTTGTAGATATAGTATTGTATTTTGATAAACAAATCAAAGTGATATATTTAGGGCTAGGCAAAAAAATCTAAACCCAAAGAAGCGAACAGAGTCTGGTCCTAAAAATTTGAATATATTCGGATATATCTGAATGAGATTTATATACTTGAATATGATAACTATTTTTAGATTTAATATCCAAAATATTGCTGTATAATATATCTATTAACTCTCCATCTAATTATTCAAGCCAAACCAATTATTATCTTAAGTTTAGGTATTCTGGTATATATTATTCAAATTTATATATTATATTTTATCTTTATTTTAAAATTTTGAAAAATTTAAATTATATATGAATTAAAAAAATTAATCCGTACAGGACCAAACCCGCACAAATATCTGAAACGAATCTGAACCAAAATTTCTAAATACCCGAATGAAGCTAAAATCTTTAACTTCAAATACCCGAAACCTTAATAAACTCAAATCGAACATAAATGGATACCCGAACATACATTCCTACATATATTACATAAATTGTTTTATATTTGATCCATATAGTCCGCATGAAGAATAAATATTATATTTGTTTGTATATATAACCAATTAGAGTGAATATTATTATTTTATTTGAAACCAACAATTTTTTGAAAAAAAAAATTAAGATGTTATTTTTTCAAATGAATAAGTATAATATTTGAATTCAAAATTACTAACTTTTATTTTCGTATTCTTATATATATATTTATTTCACGGTAGTCTTTTTAAACTTAAGCCATGTTATATATTAATATTATTCAATAGTTTATAGTCTAAGCATTAGAATGATAAAAAGAAAATATTTTTAAAAATATGAATAATAATATTATAACTTGAAATTACCAACTTTCATTTTTTGTATTCTTGTATTCAAATATAGTTGGGTAATCCACAGTAATATTTTTAAAATTAAGCTCATGTTGTATATTAATAGTATTGGATAGTTTAGAGTCTAAGCATTATAATTTTTTTATAAAAAAAAAATCAATTTGCTTAAGTGTGTATATATATATATATATATATATAACATATTTAAAGAGGGTAAATATATTTTTATGATTGTAGATAAATAAGAAATATATATATTAATGGAAAATTCCATAAAAATACCCCAACTAAATTTTGTTAAGCTTTTTAATACTCAATTTTTTTACTATTTAATACCCCAACTAGTTATTTTCTTTATTTTAATGCCGAAACTTTTAAAACTGTACTCACTTTAATATTCAAATTTTATTTATTTTAATAAAATACTAAAGTTATATATATTTGGAATAAAAAAGCAACATCAGTCTATCTATCATTCTCTGAGCTATGTTTAGATACCAAATCTGATTGAGAAATTATGAATCGTCAAATAAGGTAGATTGCTTCTTCTTCAGCGAAACAATTATTGGTGTTAATCCTTTTAACATTTTGTTTTACAATAAGGGAGACTGAAGCTACGAAAGTTAATTTACTGAAGAATCTGAACATATAATATGGTGAAGTAAAAAAGGCTAAATGATCCATTTGGTAACTTCATTGGACTGCATGATCCATCTAAACTGCTTGCTTTATTCTCTGTTTTCAATTTATGTTTATAACATAATTAGTTGGAAAAACAGATATGGAGTAACAGAAACAGAAAAACAGAGTCAGTATCCAAATCTAAGACTGGATAATATCTTGTGGTGGAATGTAGTAAGGGATACTACATGTATAAGATCTACTCCAGACTCTTGTGCGTTTCAGATGGACAAAACCTGATTCGTCGAAATCTTTGATATCGATACTGTTAGGGAGTAAATGAGGAAAGGAAGTAGCAAGGACACAGAAAGGTTCAGACATTGAGAGGAACATGTTAAGATCTCCAATGTCTTGAGTGTAAACGGCGTTTCCCTCTTCGTCTAGCTTGAATACCATTAAAGCTTTGGTTCTCATTCTAGCAATACCAGCCTTGGTGATCTTGATTGTCTTCTTGTACTGCTTGACCAAGAAATTTTCACCGGTAGGTAGTGACTCCACCAAGTGCTCGCTCCTGCAGCACATATCCAAAAGATTCTGTTTAGCCTTTGTGAGCTTGGGCATGTTTGTAAACCGCAACCTCTGAAGCTGGAGGTTATTGCTGGGTTTGTAGGGATCCCATGAACCGATGACATGGCCTCCAGACCCGGGGATGCGAAACAAGTTGTGTTTCTTGGAAAACATGACACGGGATGAGTAGAAGCAGGGGTTCTCGATCTTGATGTTTGTCCACTCTGCTGGTTTACTCTGAGAGGCTGGTTTGCAAAAGCTGAGTTGCGGTCCCAAGAACTTGATAGCCACGACACAGTCTTGATCATCCTCTGGAGAAGATGAGGACAGTGACACATTGGTGATGATTTTGGTTTGGCAATGAGGCAGAGTCACAAGAGGAGGCAGAGGAATGCGTTTCGGATTTGTATCCGATGCCACAGGGTTGAAATCGTCTTGGAGACGCAGCACTCCATCTTCCTTTAGAGTAGCTATCCAGCCACGGGATGCCCCTATTATTATCTTTGAGTCATACACTAACTCCAGTGGCACCTTCTTCTCCAAATCAGTGCACTCAAGTTCATTCATATTCATTACCACAAGTTTTCCAAGATCCCCTCCACAAGGCTCAGCCAAGACGATTCTACAAGGAGGGGTTTGGAGCAAGGAAGTTGAGATTGCTTTAGAGTTAAGAAGAAGAGAGGATCTCAAGGACACATGAGGTTTCCCAAGGCCGAGACTCGAGAGCCGCCTCAGGATCAGAGACATGGATATTATTGAGCGAAAAGAGATCTAAAAGAGAGAGATAAAAAGAGGAATCAAGTTGAAGAGTTGATGTTAGGTTCATCATCTCCATTAATACCAGAGGACTAGCCTTGGCCACCAAGTATTCGTTTTCAGTAAATGGACCAGACACAATCTTAACTCGATATTTTCTTTCTAGAAAAGTATCCTTGACTTCCTTTTGTTTTTTTCTTTTGTAACCAAACGAAAAAGAGAAGACATAAACTCTAATTAAAAATGTTTTTTTTCTCACAGTATGCCTTTGTTAAAAAGAAAATAAGTTATTATGTCTTTGATTAATTTGTCTTTAGATGAAGACACTGCTTTGTCAGATGCTTCACTAAACATAGCTCTATATAAACTATCTTAGGGCGATGAAGTATGATGTTATGAAGGAAAGAACATATATCTGAAATGATTTAACTGTTTTTTTGGGCGGCACCATATTGGTGATGACATCGCTAGTGGCTTTCTACGGCACCAACAATTGCTTATAGCATTTTCATTTTTTTTTGTTATAAATAGAGTAAAAGTGGATATAAAGTAAAATTGCTCTAGTTCTACTCCATAATAAAATTATAAATAAACAAAAAATAAATTACTATATTTAGGGAGTAAACTTCAAAATGAAGTGAGATATGAAGTTATGTTGTAGCATTTTTTACTTCATATTCACTTTTACTCCATTTTGGAGAAAAAATGGAGTGAAGTTGATGCTCTAACCCAAATTCATATCTCATTCCATAATAGTGTTTACTCCATAAATGGAGTAATCAAATTTTTGTAAGTGAAAAATGGAGTATGTTTAGAGTATTTTTACTCTATTTTCATTTTTATTCTATTTTGGAGGAAAAATAATTAAAAATGTTGTAACAAAAGAAATATGATAAAAGCAAGAGTTCCACAAATATAGAGGTATGATATATATATATATATATATTTAAACATAGAAACCGTCACTTGCTGTGGTGAACAAAAACGATTGAAGCAGACTCAGCATAGGAAAAGTATCAAAATACTAGGAACTAGTTGATGGTCCGAATCCTTTGCAGACTAATATATATATACTTCAAAAAATTAGTTCTAATTTTTATATAAAAAATAAATGATTAAATTAGAAAAAAAATTAATATTATAAAATTATCTTAAGATAAATATGTATAGTAAAATAAAATTTTAAATATTAATATTATTTAATATTTGTCATAAAATCATGGAAAATGACAAGTAAGAAAATTTACTTCTCAGCAAATAATAGTATAGATTGAAAATAATATTTTTCTATTACAAAAGTGAAAATAAGATAATTTATTTTATAATTAAATATTAATAAAAAAGAATTTGTATAAAGATATATCTAAAAATATTTTTAATATGTGAGTGTTTTAAATTTTTGATTCAATAATAAGCATATATATTTTGCATTTTTCATATATAAATAATTTGATCTTTGATTTAAACTTTTTGAGATTATTTAAATTAATAAGATATAAACTGATAAATATTGTATATGTAAGATGATTGTGCCTGCGTGTGCGGGCAAAATCCCTACTTTTTATTAATTATCTTCAGATAAATATGTATAGTAAAATAAAACTTTAAATAGTAATATTAGTTAATGATTTATTTTAAAATCATGGAAAATATGACAAGTAATCAAATTCACTTTTCATATAATAGAACAGATAGTTGTATGTGTCGCATGAATTTGAATATTATGGAATTAATATCTCGGCATCACCACGAAAAGGGACCGACAAGTGGGTTGAAAACATATGTTGTTAACACATGGTTAATCCGGATTCATTTTTGTGGAGGCTACCATTTATAATTAAAAAAAAATGAGTTTTACATAATAAAATGATTTATTGAAAATATTGTTTTACTTAATTTAATTTTATTTAACATTTTAGCTAATTGTTATTTTCTCTAAATTTTCATATATACCATAAATAAAACATTTATTAAAAATAATAATAATATCTTGTATTTATATTATTTTCTAATTTAGAAATATTTGACTATGTTATATATTTTTTCTAAATATATATGTTATATGCATTTTTTTTCTTCACTTTAATTAATATAATTCTAGTTAACAAAAATTTCTCGTTTATGTTTTTAATATTAAATTTGTTTCTCACACTTTGAAAATAAAATAATAATGAATGATAAAAATAAAGATTCAATTTTCAAAATGCAAAACTAAAAATAATGATAATTTTAAATTAATTAAAAATAAATCAAAAATAAATATGCGCTTTTTAAGCGCACATCAAAATCTAGTATAACATTTATAAAACAAAAAAAATTAACGTCAACGAATGGCTTTCTACCATCAAACTTCCAACATTAAAATCACCTCGACGACCCACAAAGTTTACAAAAGTATATCAAAAGTCTTACCCTAACCGAATTTTGTATCCTATTCTTTTTTTTTTTGTTGGTACCCTCTATTTTTCCTAATATGCATATATTAAATTCACCATTATTGTATAGTATAAAACAAATTCCCTAATCTCTAAAGACACATGAAACACATCAAATTCCTCCTTCAGAAATATATATATCTAAACATATCTATATATATGTATATATAATAGACTTTTTCTGGTAAAGCCAACTAAGCAATTCAAGAATTCTGGAGCTGCCACTTAAACAATCTCCACACTAACAAAAAGATGGTAAGGTAACTGCTCTAAATGGGCCTACGACACACCATTTACTCGGAACACATTTTTTCCAAGAAACACTACTGCTCATAATGGGCAATAAGTTACATACAAATGTTACACAAAGCCTCTCATCTAATCTGCACATCTTTCCACACTAGCTGTCACACAATTATATGTTGATAGTTAGAGGTCACAAAATAAAAACAATGTCTTTCTTTTTAGTAACTTTGAGAAATATAAATTGGGCCTGTTGATTTTCTGTTGGATTTCCTTAAGCTTTTATTAGGTCCTAGATCGTTATATATATCACAAACAACTTCTTCACTTTTATCTTCTCCAAAGCAAGCAAGAAAACAAAAAAAAAAAACCAGAGAGAGAAAAAATGCTTACTTTTGTCAAAAAAATGCTTTCCAAGCCTGGTGTTACGTTTGGTGTTGGTATCGGTGTGGGAGTGATTGGGCTAAGCTTTTCTCAAGCGCAAAGCATGTCTTCACGAGCAGAGGAAGCTGCCAAGATGAGGGAGAAAGCAAATCGTGCAAGGGATGAAAAAAAGAAGAACAAAGCCTTTAAGAGAGAGTGGAATGAAGAGTTCAACCGGATCCAGCAGGCTAGGAAGCACGGCCCCTTTGTCGTGCCGGATAAGAAGAAGAAGAGGACGAAACCGGCGAACTGGGGTCAAAAATCCAAACCCAACGAGGAAACTGAGCCGGTGGACGAGACGAAGGAGTCTGAGCCGGTGGACGAGACGAAGGAGTCTGAGCCGGTGGAGACCGATGAGGCTGAGCCGGTGGACGAGACGAAGGAGGCTGTGGCAACGAAGGAGGAGGAGGAGTCTCCGGTGGCAAAGACTGAGACTGTGTTGAAAGAGGAAGCTCCGGGGGTGAAGGAAGAGAAAGGTCCCGCGGGGGCTCCGGTGAAGGAGGTTTGAAGCGATGGCTCCGGTGAAGGAGGTTTGAAGTAAATGCTATCTCGCTTTCTTATTATTATATAAGTGTGTTTAATATTTGGCTTATCTTAATGTTTTAAGTGTGTTTAATATCTGCATGGTTTAATGTCTGAGGTTTGATTTTGCTACTTATCTTAATGTTTTAAGTGTGTTTAATATCTGCATGGTTTAATGTTTGAGGCTTGATTTTGCTACTAGTAATCTTGGTTAGGGCTTCTAAAACTCTTAATAATATTATTTAAATTATATTACTTGTCATCTTTATTTGGATCTATATATTGTTGTCTTTATTTAGCGGATGCGATACGCTGGTATCTTTAGTTCTTCAGTCTTAGCTAGTCAAATTTAAAGTATTCAGCATTTCCTAAATAAATAACCAAAGGACATTTACCATTTTATTTATTTATGAAAAATATATCATTTTCTAGTATTGTTGGTTGCTTACAGAATATAAGGAAAAACATCTCTTTTTCGTTCACTTACTCGTTATTTTTCTCGATCTAAACTACATAAAATACTTCTTTAACATAAATAACAAAAGGAAATAAATATGTACATTGTTCTACTCTATAACTCTCACGTGACTATGCAAGTTCACTTTTAAGTTTTAACGGAATCCATGGACCGTGAGTATTTTTCAAATAATAATTACCACGTTTGATTTAATTTTGTTAGTTTGAAAATCAGAGAAAGAAAAGAAATTCGATAGGGAGTAGCTGTTAAGAAATGATGGTGCAAAAAAATAAATTAAAACCATGCAGTCGTATATATATATTGTTATCATTGTTTATAATACTTGAAAAACCTTAAATATACTGTATAGGTTAATGAGCAAATTTATATAATACTTATCCGTTTTCTTTATCCGTAACAATATCAGAAAGAAAAATAAATCAATTCAAATATATGTAATGATACATGACGACTAGTCAGTCTTAAATGCATCGTGAGAGGCGGGGGAACAAAAAAGAATCTGAAAAAAGCGACCTGCGAGAGCTCTCCCGTTTGACACGTGAGTGTGAGTGTGAGTGTTCAAAATACTATTTCACCCTTTTAAATAAACAGCCAACATACAAAACTGTTATTAAATCACAAGTTTCTGCGCGTTATGTCCATATTTTTTAGTCTAATCATCTGATGATTTTCTATGATCAAATAGCAGATGTCTATTAGCCTCCATCCTCACACTTCCTCTTGGGTTACACGGTTTATCTCTTTTCTTTATGCTAATAATATAAATTGTTGACAAACAAGATTGTAAATCACATATGATATCAGTTTATAATTTATATATCAATCTCTCATATTTAAATAATTGTTAATGATACAGCTCTTTTCGTTTGAATGAAAAATAACGTAGCAATTTAAATTTAAGTTTCTTATAATTTTATTTTCTCAGTTACAAAGCTTCAGGGCATTTTAGAAAATAAATACCTCTCTCCTGATATAATTTATTGCATGGTGTATCTTTAATTTGTCTTTATCGGATGAAAAATGGAAGACCATATGGTGATAACGACAGGGAGAGAGAGAATTGCTGTATTCGAAGCAAAAGTTGTGTGGGGATCGTCGAGATCGACATCATTATCATTTGATTCGGTATAACAACCAAACATTATAACTTTTCACGCTCTCTTCCAAAACATTTGGGATAAAAAGGGGATTAACACTTCTATTAACACTTATAGAGTTTCTTTTCTCCTCCTCGCATTTTGTCAAATGCTTTGTTTTATCAAATACTCCGTAAGTATATAACTATTAGTTAAGTGATTATTATGATATACTGGTTTCGAGTATCAGTTTCTCCTCCTCACGTGAATTTTTATTTCGTTTGATGTATTGTACAATTTGCTTAAATTACAGAGCAGACAAAGGCGCGTGCCTCTACGTTTACTCCACTTTCTTTTACTCTCTCTTCTTTTCTTTTCTTTCATTTTATTTTTCATCTTGAATATATATAGGCTTTTTTTCTTGACAACAAACTAATAAACTGGAATATTATATAAGTTTATTATCCTGTAAATGGAAAAAGAATTGCTTTAAACAGGAATGTCACCATATGTGAAATGTTGATATATCACGCTAAAACAAGAAATTATATACTTTGTCCCATGTTTAAATTTGTCTTGATTTATATATGTGTTAGCTCTTGTTTAAGTTTTTAATAAAATCTTTCAGTGACAAAAAATATCATTAGTTCTTATAAGAGAGGGGAGTGGAGCAACAAAAATCTGAGGAAAGCGACTTTTCTAGAGAAAGAGAGTCTAACTCTCTCTCTTTTTTTGTAACGATCTCCCACATGCATGGATATTTATAATAAAAGTAAAATGATTACCACGTGGAATTTTTATATTATCTCCCATATACATGTATGTTTGCCATGCAGTCATGCACACAATTTTTTATTCCTTTTTTTTTCTTTGTGTAAAAGACACAATTTTTTATTCTTTATCCTGAGTTCTTCAGTCTTCACCAATCCTATTTAATCAAGGTATTCAATAGCTACCTAATAAAATAACCAAATGACATTTACCTAACCTATAATTCTATGTTTGAGTAACTAACACATGCAATATTTACGTTTTGGGACGCACACGGACACGGTACACAAATTAGGCGTGATGAACATAATATTTCATACCCATTGGGATGTATCCAATCAGAGAGTGAAGTCGAAGACAGACACATCCTGAAAAGTATCAACAAATGGGTAACGAAATTTAACTCAAGAACTACGAACGCAACATGATCTCTCACAAACGAACACAACTCTAAAAGATCTCAACAAAAACCCTCACTGAGCTACATTCGTTTCGCCTACAATTATCCACAACCCCACTCACTATGTTAAGAAAAATATCCAAATTTAGCGTTTGCGTTTATAAAATAACTCTTTATAGTTACAGTTTGCGTTTGTTCATTAACGCAAACATAATTTTGCAACGAACCAGTGGCGGACGCAGTTAATACCGTACGGGGGCATGTGCCCCCATCTAATTTTTATTTTTCCTTTAGTAATTAGTATTAGTTCAAGAAATCTTTTTCAAACATAACGAAACAGAAGTCATGTGCCCCCATCTAAATTTGATCCTGCCTCCGCCCCTGCAACGAACGCGAGGTTCGAGGTAGCAAACACGTAGTATTGCAACGTGCACACGAGCGTTGGTGATAAACGTGCACACCAACCTCTTGTTAACTACCGTTAAACCTGAACATCTTGATTGATGTAGTGAAGTTTATTAACTATATGTTTTGTGTGCCTTGTTACACAACTACTATCTATTTTGAGATAATTATGGTTTTGTGTGTTTCGTGGATACATTCTTGCAACTGTTCTGTTCGTGCTATCATACAATAACGAGGCTGGAGTTTCATAGCAAAGAGACCTTTCTACGTGTTAGTGGGGGTATTGGGGGTAAAATGACCCTATCGTGTTTTATTTATGCTTAACAACTAGAGTAAAACAAAACATTTTTAAGGTTGAATTTGTTCAAAAAATAAAATAAGTAAATTAACAAGCCTTATAGTTTAACTGGTATATATTAGATATTGTTTTAGTTTTACGCTCATTCTTAGACATCTTATCTATTAAAATAGAAATAATAAATTCTTTTGATGTTTTTTTTGAGAATAAATTCTTTTGATGTTAAAAAAAGAAATAACAAATTCTTTTATGTGCGATATGATGTTGTGGCAACAAAGATATGTTTACTTCACGAAGGACATGGTATCAGATTGGAACTGAGGGATGCCTCTGGTCGAGTAATGCAACCATCCCACTGCCCACGAGGTCTTAGAAACCTCTAATCGAATCTGAGGTTTCGCTATAACATCGATTTATGTCTTTATGAGGAAAGTCTGACAGTTTTAAGAATGTATGATTATAGGATGGTTTCGTTTGTTGGTTTGATTCGATGTTGAGATATGTCCAATTAACCATGACGTTGGGACAAAACCAACTTCATCTGTTTGTTTCAAGACAGGTTTTGTTTCTTATCTGGGTTCTTTCACAGTTTCATTTCTTTGTTTCAAGGGGCGATACTCTTTTCCTTCTTGAAAAATGCTTTGGGTTTATAAACAAATTGTTTTCCTCTCCACTTCTTTGATAGTTGTGTTGATTGGACGTAAAAGAATGCTGCCATTAGGATTACCAAGTGGTGAGGAAGAGTCAGTTTGTACCGGTGAATGTCCTGAAGACATGACGGTGTAAGTAGACTCTCGAGACATCCGCAAACATGTGATGCAAGTGGTACCACAAAGCCACATAGCTGCACCGCTCAGGACCGTGTAAGTTTCTTTTCCATGGACCTCCCTGTCTTAACATAAACGTAACAAAGAAGAAAAAACGGAATCTTCTTGTATTTTTAAGTTACTGAAGAAACTGACGGTTAACATACAACTTTACGTTTAATGATTCATATTCATGAGGTCATATGTAATACAACTTTACGTTTGGAAAAGCAACCAGAAACCAATATTCAACAATGAATGATAATTGTTATTTCAACAATTAGGTTGTATGGGTAGGTTTCTCCTCCAAATAGTGACCGTAAAAATACTAACTAGCATCTAATCTGTATTTTTTATTCCACATGTTCGATCGACTAACTTAAATATTTGATTTGCATCCATAATCCATTTATAGTAACAAACGTCACTTATTATTTGTATGCAACATTTTTATGGAGTAATTAATAATAATACATACTAATATTCTTAATCCAATTATGTAACATACACTAATGTACTTTTTGAAAAAAACATACACTAATGTATAAAATAATTCGTTTTATGTTATTTGTATGCACCTATTTTATTGAGTAACAAATAATCCATACTAATATTCTGAATTGTACAATTATTTAACATCACTAATTGTTATTAAAATATTTATTACAAAATGAAAAAACACTCCCGGATGCATGAGTTAAAATCTAATTATTGTTTTAATTGGTTGTATGGTTATTGTTCTGGGAAAGGGTTGCGGCGGCGTATTTAAGAGTTTAGTCGTTTAAGTTGGAAGTTTAAACCAGAACTACTTGCCTCGGGCTCGTATATGTGTAGTTAATTATATGAGGCAATTCTCATGTACACGTGGCAATCTATGTTAAATGCGTACACTGTTTGGGTTTTTTTTATTCTTAAAAATAATATCTATTTTAGTTTAATCAAAATTTATTTTAGATATATGCTTATATTCAAAGTGTTTGTTTTTAATAGATTTTCAGTCTTTTTAGCAACCTACTCATTTACCTTACACTAATAAACTGGAATGTCGTTTAGGCATATCGTTTTAGGTTACTTAAAGTCTCTACTCCTAAATCCTAATTACTTTTTATCCTTCTTTTTTTTTCTGCCTTTTTCTGTTTGAATATAGAAAACGCCATTTTCCAAGACAAACTCAACTAACTATAGACTAGCCACTTGTGCTCCTTACCCCTTCATTACAGGCTACACTGTAGGAAGAGAATCAAATCTTTTGTACGTACTACACAGGTGACTGTCGGAGTTGTGTTCGTTTTGCAAAGGCGTCAACATAGTGGTCACGTGTTGAATCACACTTCTTGAATTGGGCTTTTTCGACATTTCCTTCTTCTAACAATCTTTTTTTTTTTTTTGAAACATTAACGATCTTCATCTCTTCACTTTTTATCAGGCCAATACATTTGTGTACATTTTTTTTTTTGCCATCTGGAATTTTATTAATAAGCACAAGGCCCAATAAGATCCAAACCATAAACTATTACAACAAATCCCAACAGTTTCATTCAAACTTTGATTCAAACAAGGCGACAAAGCCCAATAACTAAAACCCTAACCCTACAAGCTCAAACGGGACATCGCCCCAACCTCCCAGCAGAGGCGGTCCTAGAATATTTAAGACCGGAAGCAAAAAAACAAATGTGGCCGCAATTGTAACCAGGGAAGTTCGAACCCACGAACTAAAGTGATTGAGACACGTCAGCGTCGCCACTAGACTAAAGAGGATCTACAAATTATGTGGCCGGAATTTACCGATATAATTAACGGCCGCAAGCGATTGCTTCGTTCGCTTGATGCCAGGACCGGCTCTGCCTCCCAGCTCGACGGACATGTGTTGTAATCCTCAACTGCGAGGAAAATGTGTCGTCCTAATCTTCTTCCTTTCCCCACCTTCGGAGAAAGCATGCGGTGCGTCATCGGAAATTATCAGACCTATCACCGCCACCATCCATGGCTGAGCCCCATCACGGAGAGCTTCATCAATCACCTTCGAGATCTCATCCGGAGCCACCAAGCCGTCCAAACAAGGGATTAAGATAACCCCAAACTCTATCTCGTTGTCTTCATCAGCCTCGCTTCCTCCGAGAGCATCAAACCGAACAGATCATGATCTCATCGAGATGAAGCGAAGCCGAGAATTTAGAACGTCTTGACCTAAAAATCGCATCCAGAGGGACATGATCTGCAACCAAAGCCGGCAGCGTGAGGCTCGGAACACCTCCGCTCCCCGGAGTCAAAGTCGGCGTCGATTGAGCTACAGATACCTCATCTCCCGGAATCATAAAGCCGAACAGAAAACTGGAAAGGGCACAAAGATCCACTCCCTAAAAACATGCAAATCGATTAAAAGGAGGAAATAAAAAAAACTAGAAGGTCAGACCGGCGGTGGCTATGGAACCCACTCTGCCGGCCGGAGACGATAAAACATGGCAGGGTCTTTTTAGAAAGAAGTCAGAGGTTTTTCTAGAGAGAGGTTATAGTAAGTATTGTGATCAATCAAATAAACCATATATTTGTGTACATCTTTTGTCCAATAATCGAGACTTCATTTTTTTGATAACCGTAGTGTGATTCCAAACGTTTTCTACGCTCAAAGACTAACGAGGCCCATGAAAATTGGGGTTTTCTTGCAATTTAAGACGTCTATGGGTGGCCAAAGAGAATCAAACCCATGACGGAAGCTCCAGCCGGAGCCTCTTTACCACTAGACCATGACTACTTGGTCTAATCAAGACTTCATTTTGATAAGCAAATGTAATATTGAAATATCTGTTATTATCTCGTGTGAAATTTAAATCATATAAAACTTTAGGAATCTTAAAA
The DNA here is from genome assembly GCA_019705995.1 of Raphanus raphanistrum x Raphanus sativus. Taxonomy (NCBI): domain Eukaryota; kingdom Viridiplantae; phylum Streptophyta; class Magnoliopsida; order Brassicales; family Brassicaceae; genus Raphanus; species Raphanus raphanistrum x Raphanus sativus. The sequence goes on along the minus strand of CM034036.1, from coordinate 14,761,733 downwards.
TTTAGTCAACTGATTGATGATTTTATATACAGTAGTACTTGGTTATTTTATAGCATAATTTTTTCTGGAAACATCTATTCTATTAAAACATAAACATGGTCTATTGATAAATGATATGTCCAATTGTTTTTTTTATCTAATGAACCACTAATTATTCTCTTTATATAACTATATCTATTTTATTTAAACACCAACTACCACAAATATAATTACAAAAATACAAATATAAAAATTAAAATTTCAGAAAAAAATATAACCGTCATTTGAAAGAAAAGGTCAGAATCTAGTTAAATTTTTTAAAATATAATATTGAAATATATTTTATTAGCTCGTAGAAATAAAATAAAATATTTTTAGAAATCTTAAATTTGAGATTCTTTACCTAAAAAAACAAACAAACTAGTTTCATCCAACTAGATATGTTTATTTGATTTTCGATTTGGTTTATTTTGATTTTTCGAGTATTTTTTTTATCAATAAGAAAATTTCCCTCAATTCTTATTAAGACACGTCAGATAATACAACTTTGTGGTTCCATCATGTGGCATCTTCCGAAAATTCTTCCCTTGACTTTTTTCTTTGTTGATAGATTTTTTTTTTTGCCATCTATAATTTTATTAACGGGTCAAAGCCCACCAATTACAAACATTAAACTAAACCTATAATTTTAAAAACGGGTCAAAGCCCACCAATTACAAACATTAAACTAAGCCCAACACTAAGGGATAAAACAAAGCAAAACAAGACAGACCTAAACCCCAGCCCATAAGCCAAACATCACTAAAACAAGAGCCCATACATGAAGTCCAACGAAATTAGGGCACCGCCACAAACCAGAGATGACAAACCCACGTGTTATAACCTCCAAACCCGAAGTACACGCGTCGCCATTTGCTTCCCCACATCACGTCACCGGAGCATCGCCGGGAATCACCACCGACTCACCATCTCCCTCCACTACTGGGTTCCTTTTACGGAGAACTTCATCAAGCTATCTTGAGATCTCATCCTGAATCCCCAGAGCCACCACACACACGGGATTAAAGTAATCCTCATCTCCATTGTCCAAATCGGTTTAAAGCAAACCCCAATCTTCAAGTATACTTCATCAACTTTGCTTCCATCAAGAGGAACAGTTCGGGATCTCATCAAGAGGAGACCAAATCGAGAAGTAAGAAACACAAAACCGAAACAGTCGCACCCATAGACAAGGTCGACAACCAAAAGCCGGCGGCGTGAGGCTGAGTACACCTCTACTCCCCGGAGTCAAAACCAGCGTTGACAGAGCATGAGGAGCCTCTACTTTCCGGAATCATAAAGCCGATCGGAAAAAACGGGAAGATCACCAAGGATCTATCCCTACTACATGCAAGGCGGAAAGGAAAGAGAAAAAAGGTCGGACCGGCGGTGGCTGTGGGAGCCCAATCCACCGGCCGGAAAAGCTAAACTCGTCGGAACTTGTAGAGAGAAAGCAGAGCTCTGTTTTGTCTTGTCTTTGTTGATGGATTATTATTCGGTTTCTCTAACAAACTATATGCAATTCTTTTTGGACCATACTTTTTTTTGGAAGTTAGCCTTTGTATGAAGATTAAGGCAATAAATGGTGACATTGCCATCGCGGAATTCAAAGCGGTTTTTACAAAAACGCTTTTAGTGCACCAATCACACTTTTTCATCAGATGTACTGCAGTTTGCAAAATGGAAAATGGAAAAAGAAAAAATGCATACAGTAAAATTTACTCAGCAAACCAACATACCGCACTTCAAAATTGTCAAGCAGTTGATTGATACCCAGCGGTTTTGAAAATAACGTACTGGATAACATTTTTTTATTATTATTTTAAAAATATTAACTTATTTTCAATATATGTACTGTAAGAATGGATATTAAAATATAATGTAATCAAAATTAAGGCAACGAGATTGCTACAAACTTCATAGTTACTTTTAACAAATTTATAGCTACAATTGTTCAGTTTCTGCATTACATTTATATTCTTATTAAAAATAAGTGAAGTATGCCATTAAGTTTGATCCAAAAAGAAATATACCTTCATGTCTTTTAACAGAAAAATAAGTTTTTTTTTAAATGCTGTCATTTCCAAACAAAAAAAAAAATATAATCAATGCAGTAAGCTAGATTCAAGAATTAGCAAACTAATAAAAATTAATTGTTAGATTTTTTTATAACTTAATTCAAATGCGTCTAAATAAAAAAAAATATTTTATTACAAACTATAAATTATTATTTTCAAAATAGAGATTTATAAAAATATAAAATTGTAGTTAATAAACTTACATCATTAACACTACTTAATATTAATTTATTTATACAGTGAAATATTTTTTACCAATCAAATATTTTTATTTAAAATATATTTATTATGCTAATATAATATATTTATTATTTAAATATTTTCATATTCTCTATTATTATTATTTTATTAATTAAATAATTACTCAAAACCGCAAATATATATGGTCACCAATCAAATAATATTCTGCACCACTTTTACTTGAAACCATAGTTATACCGTACCGCATTCTAATTCCGCACTAATCGCAGTTGCACATTTCCACACTTTAATTTCATACCGCTTTTAATACCAAATCCTCCGTTATCATTCGGAGTTTAAGTGAACCCACATCTATTGGTTTCTTCTCCAAAACCCCTTACTCTAAACCCACATCTATTGATTTCTTCTCCAAAACCCCTTATTCGATCAAGAGTGTTTGGAATTAGAACCTGCCGTTGTTGTTTAGTTGACCAAACTTCTTCTACTCGGTAAATTAATGAATTCCAACACCGTTATAGTAGTCTTCTGGATTCATGCATGTCATTAATTCCATTCTGTGATTCCCGCAACTATAAATATTTAAGTTTCCTTCCCAAAAAGTCATCAGCTGAATCCTCTTAATCACATAATAATTCAATCCCACGTAGTTTACAGAACCAGACTTGAGCACTACAATAGCACCAGGTCAAAGATTCCTTCTCACCTTCTGAAACGTCCGTCTTGGAACGAGAATCATTCATCAACTATTCAACTGTCTTGGTGGCTATATACTATAGAGTATACGGGCTTGTTGAGGAGGCTCAGCGCGAGCGCTCAATGCAGCACATGTTGAAGCCAATAGTAATGAGAATGGTATCGGGGTTTGTCTTGTTCAGTGGTAAGTTTTTTTCTACATGTTTTTACGTTGAACATTACAGTTAAAAGAGGTTAGTTGATGATTTACAAAATGATTCATAGCGAAATATGCTACAATAGCTAGCAGAGATGTCGATTGCTGCCTTATTCCCGAGACGAAAAGCATTTTATCTCGAAGGAGAAGGTGGACTCTTGGAGTTAATTGAGAAACAGATCAACGGTCACATGGTGATTATTCTTGCTGAAGAAGCATGGCAAGAGTTGATGTGCAAAAAAGCATAGCATCTAACACTGACACCTCTGGTAACAAACCCAAAAAAGATCTCCGCTTTGGACTACCACAAAGCATCAAGGTAAAAATTAGATTCAAGTATTCAAACGTTGTTGAAACGCTAGTGGGTATGATTATCACTCTGAGCATTTTTAGTTTTCTGATTGGTGGCAACTCCAGAATTCTTGAATTGCTGTATTCAATGGGCAATAAGTTAATTTATTCATTTTTTTGCTCAGCTATTATGGTGATGTTTTTGGTTGCTTCCTGAACTTGAGATGGATCACAGTTTTGTTATGGTGAAACAGAAACATCTCGGATTAAATAACCTAAAGCATTCTGGAGTATGAGAGAAAGGTACAAGACATAATGTGTCTGAGAAAGCAATGGACTTCTTACAAGGAGCAAATATTTGTAATGGTGAGGGTCTTCCTTCCAAATGTCAAAATTCACAGGCCTCCTCAAGCCTCTCCTTCTATGTTTGGTTAAAGTCGATAGTAATGATGATATGACTGGTGTAATGAAAGGAAATAGTTCCATCGAGACAGCAGATGTGGCTGATGTAGACACATCCCAAAAGGACATCAAAAAGTGTTGTCACCTGTTGATGCCGGATTGGAGATTCAAACTCAAGACAATACGAAAGAACTTCATCTTCCAATCCAGACAAGTCAATGGAGGCTATAATTCATGTGGTCTCAGATCACATTGAAGGTTATGACTTATGAGGAAGTTGCAAAGCCAGATGATGGAGCAGCTGTTGTAGACCAATACGATTAAGACGGATCTTGTACGTGATGGTGGTACATGAGGTGATCCTTTTACCTAGACAAGCTTCATTGTCTCTTGAGACTACGGAGGTTGTTGAGCAGAAAGATTTGTTTGATGACGAGAATATTGAAGAAGCATAAGGAGGTGATCCTTTTACCTAGACAAGCTTCATTAATATTCATATACAAAAATTATTTCAAAAATATGAATTATTATTTATTAAATATGTCGAACGAGAAGAATAATGTTATAAGTTACACGATACAAAACATCAAACTAAAATAATATCATTTTCATATAGATAAAATATAAACAGTTCCGAAAACAAAATATCCGTGCGGATGCGCATATCAAATTTTAGTACATATTAATGTTGTATCTGCTTGCTTTAGTTTTTGTTTCCATCTTTAATGTAGTCACCACCAGCATCATCACTGTTGTCTCCAACACCATGATTATTCCTATTACGCCTAGATTGCTTCTCAGTATGATTTTCCGTATACTGAGTATCTGATCTCAGTCCAAAGGAAAACCAGAAAGATTAGCCGAACCTAATGCACAAAACCCTTTTGCAGCAATCAAAAAGTATCCAAATGAATATGAGGAATCCAACTAAATACACATAAATTTTCATATTTCCATATGATTATAACAAATTACATGCAGCCTTGAATATAATAGCATGAGAAGTAGCACTAGCTCCATTTATATTGGAATAAGACAGTAGAGTAGACACAACATACATAAATTATCCAAGTGTTAGTTACAATCTATTATATTAAAAGAGAAGTACAATAAAAAATAACTCTTATAATTACAAATTATTTATAAAGTAATGCCACGGAAATAACTAAAAAACCTAACATATCATTTGTATTTTCTTAGTTGTGTTAGTTACAATACTGCATTAAAAGACTACACCTTAATATACAAGTGTTAGTTACAATACTGCATTAAAAAAATACACCTTAATATACAAAGACATTACGAGTTTTATACTTTTATCATAGAGACCATAATTAAGCTTGTCTCTTCTGATGACTTTACACTTTCTATCTCTTTCTGGATCCTTGTCCTTGTCAAACTCTTTCCATTCTACTTGACTCCCTATGCTTACCATCGCTTTTACCACTAATCTTCTTCGTCTCCTAAACTATCTCCTCCATCTCTTCTCCTACTACTCTTCTACTAGATGCCTTGTTAAAAAATGAAGAGAAATCTATCATTCTCTGAGCTATGTTTAGATACCAAATCTGATTGAGAAAGTAACATTACCTTCTGATGAATCGTCAAAGAAAGATAATGAGTTCCGTAGATTGCTTCTTCTTCAGCGAAACAATTATTGGTGTTAATCCTTTTAACATTTTGTTTTACAATATGGGAGACTGAAGCTACGAAAGTTAATTTTCTGAAGAATCTGAACATATAATATGGTGCAGTAAAAAGGCTAAATGATCCAATTGCTATCTTCATTGGACTGCATGATCCATTGAAACTGCTTGCTTTATTCTCTGTTTTCAATTTATGTTTATAACATAATTAGTTGGAAGAACAGATATGGTGTAACAGAAAAAGAAAAACAGACTCAGTATTCAAATCTAAGACTGGATAATATGTTGTGGTGGAATGTAGTAAGGGATACTACATGGATAAGACCTACTCCAGACTCTTGTGCATTTCAGATGGACAAAACCTGATTCGTCGAAATCTTTGATATCGATACTGTTAGGGAGTAAATCAGGAAAAGAAGTAGCAAGGACACAGAAAGGTTCAGACATTGAGAGGACCATGTTAAGATCTCCAATGTCTTGAGTGTAAACGGCGTTTCCCTCTTCGTCTAGCTTGAATACCATTAAAGCTTTGGTTCTCATTCTAGCGATACCAGCCTTGGTGATCTTGATTGTCTTCTTGTACTGCTTGACCAAGAAATTTTCACCGGTAGGTAGTGACTCCACCAAGTGCTCGCTCCTGCAGCACATATCCAAAAGATTCTGTTTAGCCTTTGTGAGCTTGGGCATGTTTGTAAACCGCAACCTCTGAAGCTGGAGGTTATTGCTGGGTTTGTAGGGATCCCATGAACCGATGACATGGCCTCCAGATCCGGGGATGCGAAACAAGTTGTGTTTCTTGGAAAACATGACACGGGATGAGTAGAAGCAGGGGTTCTCGATCTTGATGTTTGTCCACTCTGGTTTACTCTGAGAGGCTGGTTTGCAAAAGCTGAGTTGCGGTCCCAAGAACTTGATAGCCACGACACAGTCTTCATCATCCTCTGGAGAAGATGAGGACAGTGACACATTGGTGATGATTTTGGTTTGGCAATGAGGCAGAGTCACAAGAGGAGGCAGAGGAATGCGTTTCGGATTTGTATCCGATGCCACAGGGTTGAAATCGTCTTGGAGACGCAGCACTCCATCTTCCTTTAGAGTAGCTATCCAACCACGGGATGCCCCTATTATTATCTTCTCATCATATACTAACTCCAGTGGCACCTTCTTCTCCAAATCAGTGCACTCAGGTTCATTTAAATTCATTACCACAAGTTTTCCAAGATCCCCTCCACAAGGCTCAGCCAAGACGATTTTACATGGAGGGGTTTGAAGCAAGGAAGTTGATATTGCTTTAGAGTTAAGAAGAAGAGAGGATCTCACGGACACAGGAGGTTTCCCAAGGCCGAGACTCGAGAGCCGCCTCAGGAGCAGAGACATATGGATGTTCTTAAGAGAGAGAAAAGAGAATCTGGTTGAAAGAGTTGATGTTGTTTCATCTCCATTAATACATAGAACTAGCCTTGGCCTTCAAGTATTTGTCTTCAGCAAATGGACCGGACACAATCTTACGGATATTCTCTTTCTACCATAGTAACTTTAACTTGCCTTCCTTTTATTGCCTAATCCAAACAAAACGGAAAGAGGACAAAACCTCTAAATAAAATGTCTTTTCAGTTTTTAAGAAGGAGTAGGGAGTTGTCCAAAAAAAAAAGGAGTAGGGAAAAAATAGATAAGAATAAAATAGTAGAAATAAAGAGAAATAAATGTTACGTTTCAGATTTAATAAAGAAAAACATTATTCTATAATACTCTATAAAAACGAATGAAAATGAAAAGAAAAATCATTCTTCATAAATGGTGTGATTTCTTAAAAATGTTAAAAAAAAATAAAGGCTTTCTTCATTTATTTGGTCACGATTCAAACTCCTTAAAAAGCAAACATTGTTGATGTGATGTTACTCAAGAAAAAGTGTATACATATACATCTGCCACTACCTCTACACATACTCTATTAATGGGCAATGCTCACTTAACAAATACTTCACTATCAATTACCTATCATATAGGTTTCAATTCCTACTGAATATATTTTTGTAACAAGTGTGTCATAAGTACATAACCATGTTGCGGCTGATATTGCATGCATATGTTGTAAGAAACAAAAAATGGTTTGTTTCTCTATAGAGAACTTATCAAAAGTTTTATAGTATATTACTAACTCAAATGTAACATTCGCTTATTGAACATGATCTAATGGAATAATGGAATAAACAGTATCTTGATTTGAGTTACGAATTTCTTGCTATAGACTAAATGGAATCACATAAATCTTTTGTAGTGCAAAAGACTTTCCGATGAGAACTCATTGAACTAATTTCAAAAGAACAAGATAACATAACATTAGTACACAATGATATGATTAATCTATCAATATAAGAATCAACATGAACAAAATGTGTTTTGAGATTTAGTGTCGTTTCTTGTTTGCTTGGATGCTCGTAAACATCTATTTGCTTAAAACATCCATTTGTATGTGAACCAAGATGAAGTATTGCCCCATCAATATATTCCAAACTGAATTGACACATAAGTAAATAACATAATATGACAAACAATAATTTAAATAGGAGATATGCTAATAAACAAAAAAAAAATGTTTAGATGATTAAACAATGTTTAAGGTTATTTAGAGAAAAAAAACTTAATAATTGACAACCATAATCATTTTGGGTGTTATAAAAATCAAGAGTTTTTTTTGTTGATGACAAACAATGAAAGAAAGATGGAGATGTTAAAAAGAAAGAAAGAAAAATTTTGAACAACATTTGTGCATAAGGTTTAACTACATTTTCTAACTAAACAAAAAGTGTCACCTTCGAAGCCTTCTTTCTCATCATCCCTCTCCTTTTTCCTGATTGCATCCATGTCCTGGTTGAAATTTAAATTGTCTTTGATCTCCTGATCTTTACTTTCCTTATTTTCAGCCTTTGCAGCGTTTGCCTTCCGTGTTGCCTCTTTTCTTTGTGCTCTTGTCATCTTGTTTCGCACATGGTTAAGTGATAAAGCAAAAACAGCAACAGAAGTAGCAGCGATGGAAGCTCCAACAACAAGAGTAGGGGTGGGTTCTGAAAAAAAACTTCACTAGAAACATTTTCTCTGATTTTTTTGTTTGATGTTTACGGAAGGAAGATGGAAACCATCGGAGAAGAAAAAGTTTCTTTATTTAAAAAAGGTAAGAAATAGAAATTATATACTATTTTGTTCTTGATTACAGCCTACAAGCCCAAATCAATATAAGACCCAGTGAAATTAACTCTACTTACAGTGAGCACAATGTGAAAGTGTTACATTTAAATTCCACAACGTTTACATTTAAATAATTGGGACTTGACTATAGGAAATTAGACCTTCTCCAACAATAGATATGGTCTTAGAATTCTAAATCAAATTTTAAATTGAAAAATAATCAAATCAAAAAATTTAGAAAGTGATTTAGAGTTGGTTCCAAAAGTGATTTTGGGGGGGGGGGGGGTTTAAAAACCGAGGCTTTACTGAGCACACCATCACTTACTGGTGCTTCTGAGAGCCATGCAGGTTACGAAGAACAAGAGGCTTCGAGTTGTATGCGAGCTTGTAACCATGAAGGGCCTGAGTGTGCCACATAAGATCATCAGAAGGTTTTGATTTGTGTGGTTGCATTATTCAGTTACGTGTGTTTGTGTGTTTTTACTACACAGATTCTATAAATTTTATGATTATACATGATATTCTCAAAATTGAGTCTTATAAGTAAAAACAAAAGAAATTTGCATTCCAATAAAAATAGATTTTAATAGAATTGATAAATCAATGATAAGTAAACTTTTCTAATAACAAAAGATTTGAATGGAATTTAAAAATCTTCACCCCAATAACAAAAGATTTTACTAAGATTTTAAAAATTCATACACCAATAACAATAGAATCTTCAAATTTTATAACTCTATTAGAATTCCTTTACCAATAACCCCCTTAGAATTGATTCCAAAAGTTTCATTTTTACATAGAAAGTGATTTAGAGTTGGTTCCAAAAGTTCCAATTTTAGAACCATATCTACCTTTTGTCTGTTTCATGACTGGATCCGTATTGTCCTAAAATCAAAAAGAGAAAGCTAATTCAATTCATACAAAAATACACTATCTGTTTCTTGATTTCGAATATTAGAGCAGATTTATCGCAGTGTTTTGGTCGTATCTTGAGGGAGGAGAGAGGGAAGGGGACCCACCAAATTCTCAAAAACCAAAGAAAAAGTCGCGTGAGGAAAAAACGAAATGGGTTGGGTTTGTTCATGATCATGGGCCCCACTGAAATGTGGTGGCCCACGATTGGTTTATCTTTTTTTTTTTTTAAATCGGATGAAAAGAAAAAAAAGAGAAAGAAAGAACCCCATTTAGGGTTGTGGGATAAACATGCTCTTAGTAGTCCCCTGTTACTCTTTACTCTGTTCAAGACCAGGCAACCAAAACAAGTATTATTATTAGCAAAGAAACATCAATCACATTTCTCATTTCACATGATCTAATGTATATAATAAATATTCAGAATTTTATACATTCATACATTTTCACATATTTCACCTCCATTACTTAACACTTCTGTACCTACATTTCTTTCAATAAAAAGCTTATTCAGATAAACCATTTTTATACACAAGAAAACACTAACTAAAGGCTTATAACATTTTAATTCTATACATATATTAAACAAAACTAGTTTCTGATGCGATAGGCTTTATCTCCTTATGTTTTCAAGTTCTTCATTTTACTCAGCCCCATTCATTTGAAACCATTCTATTTCCGCTCCTCTGTTTTCGCAAACCTTCCTCGGATCCTCGGTTGGTTATCTGCAAGAGCTTTCCTACAAGCATACTGAAACCAAACAATCTTTGACTATCTTTGAACCAAAAAAAGATTACGTACTACTCAAGTCATCTAGAGGGTTTTGCTTTGTCTACCTTGATTTTACGCCCGAAATTTCGCCTGCTCTTCTTGTTCCTGTATCGAGAAAGCTTCTCACGTCGATCCTCTGAAGTACAGCTCACAATAATCATATCCAACGGAGATTGAAAATGACCAGTCCCTAGTTTCTGCTCTCATAAAAAAAACCCAGAAAACTCTAATCAACATTGTTTCTTCATATTCTTGATTATTCATTCAACAAAACAAATGTTCACAATCACTCAAACCTGTATGTCGCCTTCACTAAAGGCTCGTCTCATCCTATAATCAGAACCAAAATCCAACTGAGCAAAACCAGGGAAGTTCTGAACCACAACAGCCTCTTGCTGTGCATGTGACCAATCCATAGAGCGCACGTTCCCCGAGCTTACGCTCTTCTGCATATCCTGGCTCTCGTTGATCCCCGTAGTCACGACAGAGATGTTCTTGACGTCCAAAACTTCAGATAGTGGAGACTCCATCGTAGCTGATTTCATCATGAGATCTTGCTCGCATTCATAGAAGGCATTGTCAAGAAGCTGCTGATCGCTCTGAAACGACCCGAGATCGAGGTCAGGAAGATCACAAAGCCCTTGGGAAGAGTCTTCCCCGCAAGAGATCATCGTTAAGGCAGCTGAGAGCGGATCAACGGTTAAGATTGGCTCTTCAAGAATTGAATCAGGAGCGTTGAAGAGATCTCCTTCTTCTCCAATATCATACTCAGGTAGGTTTGATCGTTCAGCAAAACCATTTCTCTGCAAAAAAAAAAAAATCACACGAGAATCAAAGACCACAAACAAAACAGAAAATAGTTGGAGACATTTGAGACAATACAAGAACAGATCTTAAAAATCTTGTTACGAGTGGTCTCCTTCAAGAATACAAATCCATTAGTAGTATATAAATGGAAAAGAACAAGTCTTGAAGAACAAGGAATCCTCATGTCCCAGAGTTCGCGGAATCTCATGTGAAAAGAAACGTTTGGCTTTTTGCTGAAGAAGAAGATTCTGTTTAATCAAGAAGATTCTGCTTTTCTTATGAAAGAAAAAAGAAAAAGAAAATTTATTTTCCTACTCAACTTTCTCAGCAGCCAAAAAGACACTTGTTGTCAGGTCAGTGGAACAAAAATATCTCATCAAGTGGCCACTTAAAAGTTAAAACAGTTGACACCACAAGTTAATCAACTTCACTAGTAGACAATTTGGCTTTTCTCATCTAAACACTCCCAACCTTTAACTCCATAAACCAAAATAGAGGAAGAAAGAATCTTAGTTTCATCAAAAGACAAAAAAAAAACTATCAGAATCTTCCAAGGGAAACCTATAACATAGAATATCAGTGACCAGAAAAGGTAGAAGAATCATCTACAAGTAATTAAAAAGGAAAAGATGATCTTAAAATATTCAAATGCAGTGAGATAAAGAGTGGAAATGAAAAGAAGAAAAAAAAATTCAAACCATTTCTTCATCCGAGAGCTTGTATGATTTGAAGAGGTCTTCAAATTGGTGAATATCTGGAGAACAAGTTTGCATGTAACGGGGCATTAACCCTGAATCTGCATACATTTTTTGTTCGTCCTCTTTGTGAGAGAAAAGCTTGGAAGTATGAAATGGAGAAAAAGAGGAGAAAGTGGACATAGAAGAAAGCAAACAATAATACAGAGGCCAAAGTTGTGAATTTGAGAGGAAAAAGTTTAGTACTTTGCTCCTCCTCTTGCCCTTTTTATGAAAGAGAGACGCTTTGTTATGTTTATTTATTTATTTTATTGATGCTACTGTGGACACACTATAGAGGAAAAGGGCCATTCTATTAAAAATACAATTTTTTCCAGCATAATATAAAACAAAAGGGTATTTAATAGTTATATTCATATATAATGATCAGAACCTTTTGTTTTTAGTGTTTTATTGCTTTCATCAATATAAATTTTCTTGGTTCATTTTTATCTCGTGTCTGATGTTTTACTGTTTCGAAAAATTCACAGATTACCACGAATATTTTGTTTTTACGTGTTTTTTACCTGAGTTTTTACGTGTTTTGTCTTCATCTTCTTTGATATTTACCTTCTTTTTTTGTCAACTCTTAGATATTTATCTTCTTCAAAATAATGCATACACATTACAAAAAATCCACAATGTAGATTATACTCCTACTTTAGATTAATTAAGAAAACAAATCATATTAATACAAATGCGTGACATGAGTAAGAATAAAATGTGCTAACAATTAATCAAAATTTGCTATATGTTGATCTTACTTGCATATTTTCTTCCTTTTTTAGTCAAAAGGATTTCAATCTGATTTGACTTTAATAACATAGATGCCTTATGAGGAGTAAAATTTATATAAACTATTACAGCAGGTGAAATCATGATGATTTGATAAGGAAAATTTATAGCTGTACCCTCGTGTTCGATTTTTATTTTTTAAGAGTCGTGTTCGATTTGTGTAGGAAGACGGTATATGATGTGTGAAATTAAGTTACGTTGCTCATAAACAGTAATATAAATTTTTATTTTTGATCCATTTAAATACATGAAAAAGAGTATCGTGGATTACATGATCGTGTGAAGACTGAAGATTAGTCTGGATGCTTTTCATAAACTCAACATACTTTTTAATTAATCAAAAAAAAAATTCATAACCATTTTCCTCTCCATTTATCACATTTCTTTCCTATATATTCCATATTTTCTCTTTTTTTTTTGTCAACCCATATTTTCAATCATATGATTCCTTTTCTTCTTCTGAAAAAACACTGTAAAATTGCAGACATATATTCATTATGTTTCAAAAAAAATATTCAAATATTTTTTTATTTCCTATGCAGTTTTTATTTGTAATAATAATATATTATAAAATTTCAAAATGTATTTAATAAATCAATATTAGTTTATAATTTTGAAAATAATCATATAAGATGATGTATTTGTGATTAAAATTTAATATATATATATATATATATATATATATAATATTAGTTTATAATTGTGAAAATTATCATATAAGATGATGAATTTGTGATTAAAATTTAATATATATATATATATATATATATATATATATATATATATTAGAACACCAAACAATACATTTTTGAAACAAATGAGGTATGGAAGTATATAAATATACTTTAGCAGAACAAGAAGGTATATAATTTTACTTTCAAACGCGCTTACATAATAACAACATCAGATTTTTGAGTTTAAGAATTTTGGTGGAAGAGTAAGTCATTGTGGTTACTAGTATATTGGTAACTTGATTCAAAATTGACAAAATGTATTTTTCTTTAAAAACCATGAAAATGGTTAAAACTGTACAACTGATTATAAAAAAAACTATAAAATTTATGGAAATTTCATTTTGTAACAGAAAATTTATGGAAATTTTCACTCAGAAAAAAGTGAATAGTGCACCAAAGAAAGTGTAATCAATTGATAAGGAAATAATAAGTTAAGTTAAGATTATGATCGTAAATGGAGACATGATTTCCATGTTCCGCAATCATACTTGAAGTTAGCATTCCAAAAAATAAAATAAAATCACATGCATTAGAAATAGAAAGAAACCCGCATGCAAAAACACACATGAATTAACCACAATGTGGTAGTCTAGTGGTCTCCACTAGAGGAGGAGTACCCTGATGATTCAGGCCAGGGTTCAACTCTCCTCTAGTGCGAGATTATTAGCTCCATATGTGGTCACGCGGATATGGATCCATGCTTACGATCCATTTGAATATCTGGGAGAGGGTTTATCCGTGGGCTACCCTCCCACCCGGAAGTTAGGTCTGTGTCTTTAATAGATCCGGATTTAACCTTTTTAAGTTACAAAAAAAACACACATGAATTAGTTTCCTTTTCTTTTGATAAAGACCTTCACATGAATTAGTGTCTACTATACAGTTCATTGCTTTTCATTTTTAAGAGACAAAATTTTGAAAAAAATACGATATTCGTATTGAGATGATACAGTTATAAAAAACAAAATCCATCCATTTGGTCACTCACAGAATTATAAAATGGTCAAGATTTTTTTAATAATTATACATATTGCTGTCACTATACAAAAAATGTTCCAATCAGTCTAAACTCATTCAACCTCTTTTATCCATCATGCACTAGTAATACTTGAGGAGGAAGGGGATGTTTCAATTCTTTACCGGGAATACAAACATTATAATAATTTCTGACAACACAAATTGAATTCGGGTAGAAACAGTTACAACTGCAATTTCTTTACTACTTGGTCAATTCGACGTTGGTGCAATAGTAACGCTTGTTATGCTTACTATAATCTGCTTAATCTGTTTTGTTTTCGAAGTTTAAATATTATATATAAAAAATAATTGAGAAAATACATTATGAATCATATAATCAACTAAGTATTATTTTGGGAAAAGTTCTAGTCATATCAATTTTAGCTGCAAATGTTATCTCCTAAATCTTATTCCTTTTGTAAGACATAAAATTTATACCCGAAGTTGTTGACGTCATACATCCTTACAAATTCAAACAAGATATGATACAAATAGTTATAAAAGACGAAATAATTCTAGCAAACTAGCCATATGAGATTGGGATAGATAAAAGGTGAACACTTGAATCAAACATAAACAAGTGTCTGATGTTGATTAGGTTAAATTTTTGTCAATCTTTGTTTTGCTTTTATTTTGTGATTATTAGACCCCAAAGAAAAGTAATAAGAGCAAGGGAACAAGATTATGGTAAAAAAAAATTAATATAGGTATTACGGTGTCGGTGGGACGGCTGCGACGTCCATAACCTCACTGTTACACAATATACAGTTCAGTAATTTACACATAGCACATGCTTTGTGAGCCCTACATAGCTATGTTCCTCATCCACTTCCTCGTTTACTTTTCCATAGCGGTCTGAATAATGTAGAACAAACTGTATAACTATAATGAGGTTCTAACAATAATAAAATTATACAGATATACCGTATATATAAAGATTTTTGTTAGTGTTAACTGTAGTATAAATATTTTTGTTAATGTTAACTGTGGTATATTGTGGTGCGGATCATAACACTCAAAATCTTAAAAATAACTGATTTCCATGTTACCACCAACAAAGGTAACTTTTATGATTAATAGTGGTTAATGATTTGAAATAATCATATAAAACGATACAAATCGCTTTAAATCATTCTAAACTTTTTAAAATCAAAAACTGAATTCAGCTAGTATTTTCAGTAACAGACGGTTACGGGGGAATAAAATTTTATTTTTATAAAAAAACAAAAAATTAAAATATTCAATAAATTTTTTAAATAGAAATACTAAAATGTATCTTATTCGTATCAGTGATACTTTTATGACATAAATCACTGAATATAAATAAAAGATGACAGAGATATTTTTGTCGTTGTTTTCTAATTTCCCGATGAAGGCCAAATTCGTTTTGTTGTTCTTTCGTCGTGATCTTATTCATCACAGCCAAATGTGATGATAATTCACAATCAGTCACTTAAATATTATATATGTAAAATTTTAAAAATAAAAGATAACTTTAAGGCATGTGCGAGTACGTACATGATGTACAACAATAATGCTAATTAGGTTTTGTTTCATTCGTTAAGAAAGTCGTAATAATCCATATGATTGTAGTAGTTCTGGAGCCACGGTCATTACAGCCTAATGCTAATATCAGGTTTCAAGAATTGAAAATTGAAATTTTGTGTAGCTTATGAGCTATCATTTTAATGATTATGAAGTTATATGCATAAATAAAATGAAATCCAAACTATATAATTTGATACTTTTTTAAGAATAGACCTTTTCTAATATGAATTCATACGACTTGAAAAATTCTTATGTTTTCGTGATCAGTTAACTTAACCACTAAATTAACTTGGGTTAACGTGAGTTCTAGAAAATAAATATTAAGTTTTCAATACTTATCCATTCCAAATTTAAAGAATACAATATTTATGTATTTTATATTATATAAAGTTTTCAATATATATATATTAATTTGAATATTTATTAAATAACTTTTTATTCATATGGTTTTATGATCATTTATAAATTATTATAATAAAACTTTTAAATAATTAATCAAAATTTTTTAATGTAAGATTTTTAGTAATTTACATTTGTTTTAAATTCAAAATATAACATCCAAAAAACTAATTTTTATTATATGATTAATAGATTTTTTAGTTTATTTTAATAATATAAAATTAAACAAAATGATAGAGAATATCTAAATTGTTATCAGATTTTTGTTATTCAATATTATTAATTATCATATATTTTAACCATATTAGGTAATTTGTATTTTTATCTAAGAAAGAAGAAGAATATTTTATAAATTAATAATTAATTTTGTAGTTAGTTTACGAAAAATATAATATATTTAGATAGACTAGTCTATTTCTCTAAAGATTCTAAAAATTATCATCATGATATAACTTTATTGCAATGTTTTTGAAATAAATAGTCATATATGTATGGTCAAAATGATATACAATAGATAATCATATATGTATTTAAAATTATATATTAATGTTGCAAGTTTACACAATTTTGATGTGTGCTTGTGTGTGCGCATTTGTAGTATCCACGCGCATACACGTTCGCCCAAAAGTAGTTCCAAATAGCCTTTACATGTACTTGACAGAGTACAATTCCCTCAGTTTCCATTTAATTTTCGTCGTAAAAAAAATTTTCGTTTCAAAATAACTGTAGTTTTATAGTTTCAATGCAAAATTTATTAAATAGATTCTCCATTTTGTTTTTTATTAGTTGAAATATGGTTAGATTTATAGTTAATTATGCTTTTATTTTGGAAATATATAAAATCATATATTTTCTTAATCTACATGCATAAACCTAAAATAACAATTAAAATGAAACGGATGGAGTATTATAGTATATCAATTACGGATCATAAGCTTAATTAAAATACTCGAATTCCGAACACTTTTTCCGGAAATTTTTGAGAAAGATTTGCATGAATGACTTGGATCAACTTGAACGTAACCTTTGGTTATAGAAAAAGTTAGCCATAAAATGTGTTCATATACTTGGTAAATACTAAATATAATATTTTGTTTGGTCGAATACTACATATAATATTTTGTTTGGTCTAAAAGAAATTGTAGTATAAATTAGGTGGATTCTTGGAATAAATTTTGTAAAAAATACAAATAAAAGTGTATAAATAATTTTTACTGTATAGTTCTTATAGCGATCTAGTCTTTCGTGGTCATCTAAATGTCATAGAAATAAAAATTAAAATCAAAAATGATCGTTAATAAAGTTAAGCCAACTAGTTAGATGACTTAGATCACTTATGTCGGATTCAAATTCGAATTAGCTCAAGACATGAGATCATTGATTTACGCTATATAAAACTATTACATGCGTTTACACACGATCCTTTCTGTTCAAACAGAATAGAGTTTGACGCAAATGGTTGAACTTTTCTATATAAAAAGAAAAATTTAATGTTTTGGGTTTAATTATGATTGGACTTCAGATTGTAACCAATGTGTAAATATGTGAAATATGTTTTATATGTTTTACTTCGTTTGTCCTCATTGTACATTAGTGTCAACTGTGTCATCATCAATATTGGTGACTGCCAAAATTCACATGGCACATCGACATTGTCTCTATGCATTCCTTTGGTTATATCTCCAACGAAAGAATTAAAGGATATTAAGATTGATGGATCTAACTTATGGGAGAGTTATAACATAGAGTTGTAATCTGATGGTGAAATTGATAATTAAGAACAAGACTCATTTAGTGTATGCTGCGTTTGTCTCTTTCAAATAATTGATGAATATCGACAAAACCATATGTACCCAATCAGCCTCCAGCCACTAAATTCATGCATACACTAAAATTATATGAAATGTCTCCCATTTTAACCAGTAGAAAAGTTATATCATAGCCGTTTGCCGTCAAAAAAAAAAAAAAAAAAAGTTATATCCATGGTTAAACTTATGAATGGTTTGCGGAAAAATATTGTACATAATAAACATACCATACTAAAAATTAACAAATGTGATTAGTAGGAAACAATTAGGACAATACATAACAAACACAAGGATAAAATACCGAATGATAACTTAGCAATAATATAAATAAATTACCAAACGTCAATTAATATTTTAAGTATGACGAATGAGCAAAACACTTTTTGCTTATCACTATATTTTAATTTTATGCTCTAAGCCCATAATATTGTTGGATCAGAGACCAGAGCATGTAACTTCTTATCAGTATATTTAAAAGAATTTAATAAGAAAATACATGTATAAAAAAAAATTATGTAAATAAATGAAAACTAAAATGATAAATGATACTTTATATAGTTTTATAAGTATTAAAAATATTGTTACAAAACTTTTTCTATAAGTTGAATTTTATTTTTCATAAAATTTTCCACAAAATTTATGTTCGAAAAAATCTTTTGAGAAATTTTCAGTTCTTAGTAAAATATGAATGAGACAAAAGTAATTTTTTTTAGTTTCATCAATTTTTTTTTAAGATTAAAACAAATGTTATAAGCTTCAATATATAAAGCTAGTATAATCAACTAAAAATAATAACTGAGCAAAAACAAATTTAATAAATGAAAATTAGAAAATGAATTAACACAAATAATTTAAATCAGATAAAATTTAGTAGAGTTATATACTTTAGTACAATAATTACAATTATATAAATTTTACCTAATTAGTTCTCTTCACAGCAACGTGAGTCAAAGCTGATCCTTTGAGATACACTTCCTTTGAAAATGTCTATGAATGAATTAGTGTAGAGCTGCTGCATAAGCTATCAATGAAACATTTTTGTTGTTTCAAGTAGAACTGCTGTAGACAAAAAAATGTTTTTGACCTTTTCTAATCAAATGAAAAAGTGAATGCAGATTGATTTCCAAACATTTTTTTGCTTATTCTACAAAAAGATGGTTACATCGCCCACGAGGACCACAAAACACATACACTTGCGAATAACGGTCTAAGTGAGGTTGCTACGACTGTACCGCTCCAGACAATGAGAGGAGAGAATCATTTGCTTCCAAAGTGAATGCATTTACACGAATGAGTTTGCATTCACGTTAGTAAATAGACGTGATTTATGATTCCTTATGTCAAGTTGAAGATAGAACAACACAACACAAAAGTGTGGACCACATTCCCAACTTAAACCGGACTGGACCACAAATGTGTCACATGATCCCGGTTCTATCTTTTTACCGAAAACGGCAGCTTCACGACAAATGGAAGAAGCTCCATGTGTCACCACCCGGTTACAAGATAGATAAGTACAATGATACCAAGTTATACCCGGTTTAATAGATAGCTCATATAAAATTTTGAAAAAAGCAGAACCGGATTTTCAAACTTCATTCAACAAAAACCAACCAACCATAACCGAAATATTATTCCTTCAGTAGACAAAACAAAAGCAAGAACA
This sequence comes from Raphanus raphanistrum x Raphanus sativus, assembly GCA_019705995.1. NCBI lineage: Eukaryota > Viridiplantae > Streptophyta > Magnoliopsida > Brassicales > Brassicaceae > Raphanus > Raphanus raphanistrum x Raphanus sativus. The sequence goes on along the minus strand of CM034036.1, from coordinate 14,741,831 downwards.
AGTATCTGAGGGTGCAATGCAACTACAAAACAAGTTTTTTTTTTTGGGGGGGGGGGGGGGGGGGGCAGAGAGAGCAGACAACACGAGCGCATCAGTTAATCTTTGCGTTTGAGAAGTCCATCTCTGGATGCTGCGAGTAAACAATCCAAAGAAGAAAGTCAGTTTAATGTACAGAAAAAGCAATCAAAGATACAGATGCATGTATTGTTTTTACCTGAGACATGAATTTCTTGAGGATGTCTTGCTTCTGCAGCTCGTCGCTCGTTGGAAGTCCCATCTGCTTTTGCCTTTGATCAAACTATACACACAAAGAACAAACCAAAAGAAAACACTTCAGTGTCAAAAAGTAGAAACTTGAATGGATTTCAAAAACGGACAAGTTGTACCATCATTTTCTCAACAGTGCAGCGAGTTTCAGGGTCAAGGTCAGCTAATTTACTGTTCTCTGGCTCGACTTTCTGCGTGTCGATCTCAGGTTCGCCTTTCACACAGCATTTCCACCACTCCATCTGATCTTGCTTTGTCAACAGAATCGATATCATCTTTTGATCCTCTGCAGAAAGAAAAAAACCCCCTTGTTAGCCACCACTAATCAATGTCCAATGCGTTGTTCACTAGGGAGTTAGGCATTTACCGATGTTCCAGTAGCAGTCATCAGGCTTCACAGATCGGTACAGCTCTCCCTATAAACCATTCGAAAGTTTGCAAATTTAGCATTTGAATGGTTTATAAGATACACAATAGAGGAGAAAGAACATACATCGATGATAGGATCCTGGCCTTTGAGACCAAGCTTAAGACGGTTCTTCTTGATCTCACATACAACAGACCGTGCTTTAGTGCCACTAGGCACAGGAATGTTAACAGTGACCTCCTGTAGAGTCTGGACCCACGAGTAGTTCTCAAGATCATAACCATTTCCCTTGTTAGGAGCTACAAACAAACAAACAGACACACATGATTGAAGTCCCAACCCTAATAGCCTAGACCAAGATTTGCTAGTTCCCAAATTGGATACAATCAAAAGAGATTAAAAAAAAAGATTTGAAATTTACCAATGGGACCAGGTTCCTGTTTCTTCTCCTCAACTTCAATTGGCTCTGAGCTTGAAGAAGCAGCCATAGTAGGCTTCACGCTCTCCTTCTCCACAGGCTTCTTCTCAGCTTTCGTCAGCTTCTCCTTCGCCGCCTTAACTACGGCGGCGATCTCAGCCTCCGCGGAGGGTTTCTTGAGGAAATCGCTCTGTTGAGAAAGAAAGTCGAACACTTTCTCCAAGAAACCTAGTGGGTTCGAGGAATCGAAGGTCGCCCTAAAGGGCAAGATCGAGGGCCGGCTGCTGCTGCTGGTTTCCTCTTCGACCTCGGAGATGATCGCCATAAGGGTGTGTTCTAGGGTTTTTGCTCTACTCTGTCGGAGATAACAACTAAGGAGTTGTCGAGAGGGTTCGAGAAGTTGTAGTAGTGTAGCTTCACCACCTCAATGGAGAAATGATAAATTTAAGAAAAATAATTAATATGAGAAACATTTATATACGATTTAACAATAAAACATTAGGATCAATTTTATTGAAAATGTAAGAAAATCATTAAATATTTAGCTATAATATATTGAGAATCTGGGTGTGATTGGTAATGGCTCTGGGTGCTCTCTACAGCCCCATCTATCTATCCTATTAAAAGTGAAGTACAAATAGGAAATAACCCTTACTTCATCTTAGGGCCTGACTGGTGTAACCGCAGCGGTTGCGGTTGCGGTTGCGGGAGTTTGCGGGTGCGAATGGTTGCGGTTTTAAGCGTTTTCTAGAGATTTGTACGACTGGTACAACTGTTAGAAATTGTTGCGTTTGCGGGACTCTTATGACTGGTAAACTACTAAACGCAAAATCTGTTAAATAATAATTTAATAATATTTATATGTTATGTAATTATAAAAATATTAAAAATCATAATAATATGATAAATATAAAATTTATATTTATAAATCATATTATTAAATTTTAAAAATTTATAGAAAATATTTTAGTTTTGAATTTTTATAATATAAATTGAAATATAATATGAATACATTTTACAATTTCTAATATTTCAATTGAAAAATTTTATTGGATATTTTTAGTATTATTTTTATTTATTCTGTTTTTTTTTAAAAAAAATTACCCTCCCGCAACCGCCCGCAACCGCAAACGCTAGCTGGAACCAGCTTTTGATTTCAAGAGGTTCGGAGCGGTTTGAAGCGATTTGTAGCGTTTTCTGTGATTGTTTCGAAACGCCAACAACCGCTATGAACCGCAAAAGCTGCGTTTGCGGGTGGTAGCGGGAAAACCAGTCAGCCCCTTAATATTTACAATAGACTGCCACTGATTTTAATTACAAAGGTTATGCTAAATAAATGGACCCAGTCACCGAAGCCTAATTAGCAGAGCCCATTTTTTCAATTTTTTTTTTACAAATGGTTATTTATTGCTAGATACTTGCAGTATATTCGATTTTTGTAAAGATCAAATATAATCTACGAGTGAAAAAGTAAGGGTTTTAGCATAAAAACCATTTGTAATATAAATATTTTCTTCCTAAAGTCATAGAAACCAGTGGTATTATTTTGACGCTCAAACAAAACTCATATCTATTTTAATATTAATAAAAATATGAAAACACCTTTTTCAACTATATTAAAGACCTGTTTTATATGATAAATTTTTCATATATAACTCAAATCATATCAGCGTATTTTTTATAAACATGTATACCACTACAAGAAAACATGCCTTGAACGACTACAGAATTGGTAGTAAATTGGTCGTTAATGGTGATTTACGACCAAGTTACGACCAATTGCGATTGGTCGTTAATCACTGGTCGTAATCACCAATTGGTCGTACATTGGTCGTAAATGTACGACTAACAAAATTGGTCGTAAATGAGTCGTAAATGTACGACTCGGGTGATTGGTCGTAACGCAGTCGTACATTTACGACTACCCGCTTTGGTCGTAAAACAGATGTAAACTATTGGTCGTAAATTAGTCGGAAAAGGTAGTCGTATATTAGATGTAAATGAGTCATACATTTACGACTAAAGTACATCGATGATGATGTACATTGGTCGTAATTTAACGACTACCTTGCATCTCGGATAGATGTACCTTAGTCGTTACTTTAAGACCAATTTACAACGCCCAATATTAATTACGAAATTCTTTAAATAAAATAAAAATATTAAATAATTTAAATTCATAAAAATAAATAAAATACGAATTTGATAAATTCCATAAAACATAATATATAACATTCATAAAATTAAAATATTCAAAATACAAAATAGTTAAAACCGAAAAAAACTAAACATTAAGGTTTATATCATCGAAGATTTCAGCAGTCCTCTCATCCGCTTCCCGTTCCAAATTTGCCTGCTGTTCCGGAGTAGGGTCGGGACCGGCAAAGCTCGAACGCATGCTCTGCCACGCTGACGCAACCGACGGGTCGACGTGTGGGGTTGAACCTAACAGCATATCGAAGATGTTAGCCATAACCTTAAATTTGTCGTTGTGGTCGGCTATGGTTCGGTTCGCAGTTTCCAAGTCCCTCCGGAACGACGAATCTGCTTCCCGTCTAGCAGCGTGTTCAACTCTCGCCCTCGGAACATCGTACACACTCCCAATCCCTGGTATACGTCCCCTTTTCTTCGGAGCGACCTTCAATTATAAATAGATATTAATTAGTACATATGTAAAAAATATGTAAACATAAATTAAAAATATCGAATATCGAATATTTTACCTGCTCAAAAATTTTGTCTTGTTCGATGGGAGAAAGCTCGACCGGTGCACCATCCGGATTTTCTTGCGTCAGCTGAGTCTGGACCTCTTGAATCCGAGCATCTACATCGTTGCAGAGCTGCTCTGCTCGAGGATGAGAGAAAGTTCCATCGGCATGCTGGTGGGTCAACTTGTAAAGTCGGGCCAGAGTCGGTGGTGCTCCTTCTGCGGCAGCCTATATTAAAAAAAATGAATTAAAGTAGCATCTAATAAATACTTAATTAACATATATGTCATAAAAAATAAGAAATATCAAAAACTTACAATTTCCAGGACTCTTTGGGCGTGTGGAATCTATCCGGAAATATGAGGTATTGGCAGATTACCCTCAGCATCTCGGGTCATCCGGGCCGCAGAGCAAGTGAGAGACCTTTGGACTGACTCAGGCAAATTCCAATAAGCCTTCAAGTTAGTCCAAACGTCTTCGCTGAGGTAGCTTTGTTTGGCGTCATCCCCGTAATGAGTCCACTTTTCCTTCCAGTCGCCAACAATGTTCTGGAACATCAACATATATACAACTTCACTGAATATATATATATATATATATATAACTTTGTTAATTATATATAGTATATATAGTGTGATATGTATACCTGCGTTTTTAATCATTTCACAAAGTGTTGGTCTTTCCTTTTGTTGAGATCATTGTTTGATACTCCTGGTATAGCCTCTTCGACTTGGGCAACAAAATCGCAGTTTTAAAACAAAATGATCATTAAAGTGTATATATGTGTGATAAAATTTAGAAGCAAAATAATTTTAATTACCTTTCAAATAACTCAATCTCCTCGCAGTTAAGGAGTATATATGTGTGGGCACTATGAGCGTCTTCTGAACTCGACCACCAAACTTCTTTCAGTTTTCCACCTAGCCGTCCAATCTGACAGAAAATGTCTGGAACATCTTCACCAAAATATGTCGGTATAACACCACTATCATCATATCTGCTCGTAGTCCTTTTCCGTGTCCGGACTTGTGACCCAAAGTAGTAGGACGTAAAGTGAGATGTTTCCTCATTCAAACTCCCAGCAACTATTGAACCTTCCACCCTTGCCAGATTTTTTGCTTTCCCTTTCAAATATTTCATAGCTCGCTCGTAAGGATACATCCATCCATTATGAACAGGTCCACGAAGTAGTGCCTCATACGGAAGATGGATAACCAGATGTTCCATGACGTCAAAAAAGAACGGAGGAAAAATTTTCTCCAAATTGCACATCAAGATCCGAATATTCTCATCAAGTTGTCTGATGACATCTACAGTTAAGGTGCGTGCACTGAGATCTCTGAAAAAAGCTCCGATGCCTACAAATAATTTACAATTATAAGTTTTTTTCTAAAAAGAAGAACTAATAACTTTAATAATTTGTTACCTGCAAGTGCTTCGTGAACATTTTTTGGAAGCAACTCCGCAAATGCAAATGGTAGAAGTCGTTGCATAAAAACATGACAGTCATGACTCTTCATCCCTGAAAACTTCTGTCCCTGATGATCAACACATCTTGATAGATTTGAAACATATCCATCAGAAAACTTCACATCTGATGACACCCACTTGAACAAAGCTGCTTTTGCTTCTGCTGACAATCTGAAAATGGGAACTGGAATTCTCCCATCGTTTCTAATATGCAGCTCAATCCGAGAACATAATGCAGGCAAATCCAACCTTGAGTTCTTGTTATCTTTTGTCTTGCCGGGGACATTCAACAATGTATTGATGATGTTGTCAAAGAAGTTCTTCTCTATATGCATCACGTCAAGATTGTGGCGCAGAAGTAGATCTTTCTAATATGGAAGTTCCCAAAATATACTCTTCTTGTGCCAATTATGCTGAGTCCCGTAACCATCAGGCATATTTGCAGGAGTATGCCAATTACCGCCTTTGATGATTGTGCTGCATCCACCATAGTAATCAATATCCTTCTCGATTTCCTCTCCAGATAAATATGGTGGAGCGGTGTCCCGTACAACCCTTTTTGACCGAAACAATTTCTTGTTCCTTCGGTATGGATGGTTAATGGGAAGAAATCCTCGATGGCAATCAAACCAAGACGTCTTCCTACCATTCTTCAACTGAAATGCGTTTGTGCTTCCCATACAATATGGACAAGATAGTCTTCCATGCGTCGTCCAACCCGACAACATCCCATATGCAGGAAAGTCACTAATAGTCCACAATAGAACTGCTCGCATTGTAAAGTTTGTTTTCGTCGAACAATCATATGTTTGCACGCCTGTTGACCACAATTCCTTCAATTCTTCTATTAAAGGTTGTAGAAAAACATCAAGGGACCTCTTAGGATGTTTTGGTCCAGGTATCAATATACTCATGAAAAGCAATTCTTTTTCCATACACATCTCTGGTGGAAGGTTGTATGGCGTCAAGAAGACTGGCCAAAGCGAGTATTGTCTTCCAGACATTCCAAATGGACTAAAGCCATCTGTGCAGAGTCCAAGATAAACGTTGCGGGGGTTGCTTGCAAAATCAGGGTACACCGAATTCAAGTGCTTCCAAGCTTTTGCATCAGAGGGATGATTGATCTCTCCTTCCTTCTGATCATGTTCTGCATGCCATCTCATCGATGCTGCCGTCTTCGCAGATTGATATAATCTCTTCAGTCTATCCTTAATAGGTAAGTACCACATCCGCTGGTACGGCACCCTATGCCGTCCACGTCCTTGTGGTTTATATCGTGGCTTCTTGCAAAATTTACACTCTAACAATTCTGCGTCTTTTCCCCAGTATATCATACAGTTGTCTATACAAACATCAATCATCTCCGAAGGTAAACCAAGACTATGAACAAGTTTCTGAATCTCATAATAAGATTCAGCACACAAATTCTCTTCAGGCAAATACTCTTTAAACAACTCAGCCCATGCATCCATACAAACTTCAGGTAAGTTATGATCAGTTTTGATATTCATCATCCTAGCTGCCAATGATAATTTAGAAAGACCTTCTCTACAACCTTCATAAATTGGCTCATTAGCTGCTGCTAGCATTTCATAAAATCTTTTTGCATCCAAGTTAGGCCCCTCTACATTTTCGACCTCCTCTATTACTGATGTAGTTTCACGAAATGCATCGGTAACCATATCATGCATTCTATCATGATCTACCATATGATCTTCTTGAATCACACTTTCAGAAGGCAAATGTGGTTCAACTCTATTACGAACATTTTCAACCTGATTACTACTACTAGCTTCATTCCTACTATCACCTTCTCCGTGGTTAAACCAAATATAGTAATGTGGAGTAAATCCTCTATTTACTATATGTTTCCAAACGGTATCACTAGCAGCAAACTTCGTATTGTTGCATTTACGACAAGGACAGAACATTTTACCCGTTTCCTTTGTTAGAGGCGTATGTCCGGCCTGGTACATGAATATCTCTGCTCCGCTGAGAAATTCGTCTGTTACTCTTCCGCTTGAATCTTTATGCGCATACATCCAACTCCGAACCTCATAAATATTTCCAGACATTTTTTTTATTCTTTTCGTTTTTTTTTGTTGCTTTTTTCGTTTTTTTGGTGCATCTTAAGAATGAGGAAGAAGGTCATATTTATAGAGAAATTTCGATTTTGGTAGGTGACGATCTTACAATGTTTTTACGTGTAATGATAAATTAACTACCAAAGTGCTACTAATGTCCTTGTAATTCAGTCGTTAATTGGATGTAAATAATTGGTTGTAAATAAGTCGTAAATTTACAACTATTTTACGACTAGCTGGGACCGTAGTCGTAAACTAGATCTAAATTTACAACTAATTTACGACTACATGTATTAGTTGCAAATTTACTACCAATTTACGACCAATTCTGCTTTGGTCGTAAATGGGTGGTAACGTAGATCTAAAATTACGACTACGTTTTTGTGGTCGTTAATGTTGGTCGTTAAGGCCACGTTTTCTTGTAGTGTACGTAATTTACAATTTTTAATAGGGCATCCTTAGTCATAGTTATTTATTTATTTGTATTTTATATCTACAAAATATTATTTTCATTGTACAGAAACTTTTTAATTATATATATATATGTTGAGTTTGCTTAGTTTTTTTTTAATCTTCGTCATAAAATATATGGTTTAACAAGAAAACAAATTATAATAAACAGACAATGTAATACGATTAACTAGGCATGGGTATTCGGGGTCCCAATCGGATTTCTGTTTTATCCAGTCGGGTTTCGGGTTTTTGGGTTTATCAAAATAAGCCCCATTCGGATTATTTGAAAGTTCGGTTCGGGTTCTATCGGGTTCGAGTCGGGGTTAGTAAATCTTTAAAGAACCGGTACAACCCAATGTACTTTCGGATTTGGGTCCCGATCGGTTCTTCGGTTTAAAAATATTTGATTTTTATCTATTTTGTAACCAAAACATAAGTAAAATTGGTTTATTTTGGTTTCAAATACCTAATTTGTACATTTTTATAACTAAAATATAAGTAAAATCGATTTGAAAATATGAAAGGAATATCAACCATGATTATTAAAAATCAGACGCAAGAGAAACATATTTATTGATGAAAAGAAAACCAAATAAATGAAAACATAAAACGGAAACCACGACCTCATGAAATGAGAAACATTGTTTAATGAAAACAAAATCTAAATCTAAATATTTCAAAATTCAACAACTACCTTTAACCATCAACCTTCATATAATAGAACCACCAACCTTTATATAATAGATAAGTGTTTTAGATGTTTAATATATCTTAATATATTTTGAATACATATTAGGAATTGAAAGGAATTGAGATCATATTTGCTATAAGATCTTTCTGAGGTTTTGAATGTTTCATGTTTTATCGGATATCCATTTAAATTCGGGTTCGGTTCGGATAATACTCATAACTCGAAATACCAAAAAACAAGATTCATTCGGTATTTATGTCGAGTTCGGATAAGTTGGAATTCATTTTTATCGGATCGGATTCAGTTCGGATTTTCGGGTTCAGTTTATTTGCCCAGCCCTACGATTAACTATTTAAATAAATCATTTACAATTAACAAAAAGAAACCGGAAATTTTCTGAGAAAGTAACTTTAATCGAAAAATCATTACATCTTCTAATTCCACACACTATCAAAGACAAACTATATAATTAACAAAAAAATGTATCAACCATTTATATATAAATAACTAATGTAATTAATCATTTACACTTTTAATATCACCACACAATATAAGATATTTAATATCAGAATTACATAACCTAAAATAGTAATATCATAACATTTCAAACCGAAAACTAACACCCGCGCGGGCGCGCGGGTCAAGGTCTAGTTTATTTTTAAAGCACAAGAATCAGAGCAATCAAGTTTTAATTTATTTTTTAAAACTACAGCTCTCGAAATAATCTACAGCTGTAGAAGTGCTCTGTAGAGCCAAATATCCAAAACAAATTTTTAGTGCTTTCCATAAAATTCTACAGCAATAAAATTTAAAGCTACAGCAAAAAGTCTACATATTTTTTTCTACGGCAATAATTTTGAAGCTACAGCCATTACTAATCAGATCCTCTGAGATGATTTTTTTTTCATCGCTTTACAATATATTATGCATGATTGTAATTCATTTTTTTAAACAAATATGTTAAACTTATAATATAATAGAAATGAACAAAGCTCACTAGTTTGCATTTTTACATTTTTAACTAAAAGTACTGTTTCTTCCAATATAAAATTGTAATATAGGAAATCTTATGTTTCTTAAGTCGTGTTTTCGCAAGTTATAGTCTTGTTAAATTATTGTTACCAAGTTTCACCTCTTCTTCAGCTACAAATATCAGTTTCAGAAAATATATAAATTTACAATTTCGCATCTTTGTAATTTGTAAAAATAATCTACTAACGTTTGCTAAGTTTGGGTTACAATTTGGCATGGATCATAATATTTATACAACGACCAAACTAGAAAAGCCCAATAAGACCCAGTGAACTTTACTTATTTGTATAGCGTTAAAGTCAACAATCGATATCGATATGTACCCGGTTACTAAAACTCTACTTCCGTGAGTGGAATAACCAAAAAAAAACATATTCATAAACAGTTTATCATGGTATCTAATCTATTAATTTAGGGATTATCTACTATTTGAAGTTCTCATTTAAATTTTGAACTCTTTCATAGTTGTTGCTAGAATATATCATGCCTCCTATACAATGCAACCTACCAACTTAAATTAAACTAAATCTTAACCAACATAGATTAGTTAAACGTAACCAGTAACACTTTTATAATATTTTTGGTTAATCTCTTAATATAATTAGATCATATAAAACTGAATCACTTTTAAATCAACGAGTTTCATATCATTCCAAACATAAGAGAAAAAATATCCGACTCATTTACAACGTAAGCATATAAAGACCGTATATGCTTATGCTCATTGATCTTCCAAAAACCAAATAATTGTGGCATAGACCAACATAGGTTCATGTTCGTATCACTAACTTTACTTCCATATATTTACTCTTCACCTACATCATATCACAACATACACAGTTATGCAAGAACATGATTTTTTTTGTTCAAACAACCAAATAATAGTGGCATATGGTCATAGATTTTTTAAATATGTTTTTTTATATATTACATTTTACGAAACTATGTGTATAAGTTTTTTTTAAAAAAAGGGCATAACTATGTGTATAAGTTAAAAGGTAAAAGGTGTGACAAGACAAATTATTATACTAAAAATGAAAGAAAATTAAATACAAACTAATAACAAGTACTACACAAATTATAACACTATTAAATTCTATATATATTTAATAAAATATTGTATATATGTCTAATATGTATATATATAAATGTTACACAAAATATATATAATATTATATACACATATTATATATACCATATATTATTAATTGAAATTTGACAAATCAATTTCCGCCCTTTAGGGCGGGTCCTAATCTAGTAAAAGGTTAAAAGCATCTATAGTCTAGTCCTATTTCATTTTCTACTCAAAACTCAACGTTAGTTAAAATATTTCTTCAATGCAATTTTCTTTTCAACTTTAGAATGAGCCAATCCAAAATAGAATACTTATATATATATATATATTCATTACTCCATTTTTATTTACTACTCTACTTATAAATAAATTAAGTAGAATTGAAATATATCTCAACCCATTTTGTAGTTATTATGTACTGTGTTCAAAAAAGGAAAGCATCAGTAAAAATGCTTTAAAGTGTCACAACCTAAAAATTGTGACTAAAAGCATTTCCAATATACATATTTATATTTTCCTCTAAAATAACTATATTATATAAATGATTTTGAACCAATGTGATGTATGCTTATATAATATAATTCTTCTGTGTTTAGAGAAAATGTAGAAGAATACTACTTTTGTTTTTATACTCAGATCATCTCCAAAGTATGCAATGCAACCTACCAACTTAAATTAAACTAAATCTTAACCAACATAGATTAGTTAAACGTAACCAGTAACACTTTTATAATATTTTTGGTTAATCTCTTAATATAATTAGATCATATAAAACTGAATCACTTTTAAATCAACGAGTTTCATATCATTCCAAACATAAGAGAAAAAATATCCGACTCATTTACAACGTAAGCATATAAAGACCGTATATGCTTATGCTCATTGATCTTCCAAAAACCAAATAATTGTGGCATAGACCAACATAGGTTCATGTTCGTATCACTAACTTTACTTCCATATATTTACTCTTCACCTACATCATATCACAACATACACAGTTATGCAAGAACATGATTTTTTTTGTTCAAACAACCAAATAATAGTGGCATATGGTTAGTAGATTTTTTAAATATGTTTTTTTATATATTACATTTTACGAAACTATGTGTATAAGTTTTTTTTTTAAAAAGGGCATAACTATGTGTATAAGTTAAAAGGTAAAAGGTGTGACAAGACAAATTATTATACTAAAATGAAAGAAAATTAAATACAAACTAATAACAAGTACTACACAAATTATAACACTATTAAATTCTATATATATTTAATAAAATATTGTATATATGTCTAATATGTATATATATAAATGTTACACAAAATATATATAATATTATATACACATATTATATATACCATATATTATTAATTGAAATTTAACAAATTAATTTTCGCCCTTTAGGGCGGGTCCTAATCTAGTAAAAGGTTAAAAGCATCTATAGTCTAGTCCTATTTCATTTTCTACTCAAAACTCAACGTTAGTTAAAATATTTCTTCAATGCAATTTTCTTTTCAACTTTAGAATGAGCCAATCCAAAATAGAATACTTATATATATATATATATATATATATATATTTTCATTACTCCATTTTTATTTACTACTCTACTTATAAATAAATTAAGTAGAATTGAAATATATCTCAACCCATTTTGTAGTTATTATGTACTGTGTTCAAAAAAGGAAAGCATCAGTAAAAATGCTTTAAAGTGTCACAACCTAAAAATTGTGACTAAAAGCATTTCCAATATACATATTTATATTTTCCTCTAAAATAACTATATTATATAAATGATTTTGAACCAATGTGATGTATGCTTATATAATATAATTCTTCTATGTTTAGAGAAAATGTAGAAGAATACTACTTTTGTTTTTATACTCAGATCATCTCCAAAGTATGCTATTTTTCTTCTAAAATAGATTATTTATATAATAGATATGGAGTTTGCTCTAATATATACTCCTATAATAGTATTACTCTATAAATAAATAGTAATGTTAGATTGAAATTGCATTAAATATTATTATAAAACCAAAATAGATGTGGGTTAGAGATATTTTTAGGATGGAAATAACATTTCTTTATATTTTTTTTAAAAAGATAGAAAAACTCAGTAATATACATTAAAAAAACATGTTTCTATAATAGAGATTTTTTTAAAAAAATAGAAAAATGAATATATATAGGTGTATCGAAAATGGTTACAACCATTTGGAACGACAGGATTAGGCCTTCTTTGTACATAAGTATCACCCGCTAACAAAAAAAGTTACATATCTCATCTATTAGGTACTACATTTGAAAATTAAAAAAAAAGTCAAATGAGAACTTTTCTTTGTAACAAAAAAAAAGAGAAACTTTGATAAAAAAAATATTTTACAAAAGGCAATACATTAGTTAGAAGTTAGAACTTTTTTTTTCTTTTTTGGAAGATGGAACTTGGAGGTAAACAAAGTATAAGCCAAAAAAATATATATATTAAATGCTTTGGAATAAGAATGATTATAATTAAAACGCAACCACCAAATCAATATTTCGTACGATTTCACACGGTGACCAAAGATGAGAATGGCATTGACAGCCATCAATGTTTATTCTATCCAACGGAGATTCTTTACCCATAAAACAGATTCTGTAATTAGTTACGTAACTAACCGTATATATAGATTTTGTTTGCGCCATGCAAAGATTATCGTCGGTCAAATTGCTCAGTGATTTGAGTTTTTCAGCATAAGAAGGTTATGAACCATAGATTTGAAACATGATTCCAACATGAAAAATATGAAATTGTGACAATATAACATATCTTCGATTTCATGTCATTATGTCAATATGTCATTAAAATGGTCAATCTCCAACCGTACGTAGTGGTTGGTCGTTACCAATAACTTTTATTCATATATAGAACGATGAAGGCAGCTTTGTGGTTCCGGTAAAACAGGTAAGTAAAAGCGCACACAATGCATTAATTCATCTAAAGTAGTTGTTTGCCCAAAAAAAAAGCAGTTGTCTGAAATTTCAAAATTAAATGTGTAATAGTTTTCTTTTTGTGTAATAAGTAGTAGTATTTTATACTAGTTGCAAGGAATACATGGTCTAATAAGAAAACTTAAATTAAACAAAGCATTAATCTTTTTTAGAAGAAGAAGAAAATGTTTTTTTCAGTTCAGAAAAAAAAGAAGAAGAAAATGTTGTCCGTTTATGCATATATCTACGAGCTATCGTCCTATATAATATTGATTGACTTTAACTCCACTTTCCGTATTTTGAAACATAAAAGAGGCTTATTATTTGAATCAATGACCAAGAGGATGGTCAGATCAGTTTCTATGTTTAGTAAACTAATAATTTAGTGTTTTACGTAAAAAGGGAACATTAAATGAATTATTGCAGAGAAAAGTTTCAAATAATATTTGATCTGCATATGAAATCAGTTATGGATCACTGGTCGATATGGTTGGCCCAAATAAATTAATCAGTACCTACTCATGCATTCGTGGCATTCGAGAGATCAATGTTTTCTTTCCTTTTCTTCTTTTTTTTTTTTTTTGAAGAAAAAAACTTAAAGTTCTCAACCACTGCGCCAAAGAGTGTTTCTTTTTCTTTTTTTTTTTGAAACTGTGATTAATGATATTACCTTGGCTTTGATTAATAAATCATCAATGACTAATAAGGAAAAAAAAAGTTCATACACGGATACAAAAATGGTGAATCATAATACAATTAAGGAAATAAAACCAATGAGGAAATATTTAAGGAAACTAATAATAATTAAGGACATAAAACTAAATTCTCTCTTCGTCAAAAAAAAAAAAAACTAAATTCTGATGGCGAACGAAGCAAGTAATGTGGGGGAAGAGAATTCATTAAGTTCTCGTATTCCTAGGAGTTCATTTAAATCACCTGATCTGAGAACTACAGTTTTTGCATAACATATAGTAACAAATTTTGCGAATTTATTTTTGTCTGAAAATCGTATTTAGTGAAAACAGGTTGTATACATAATGAAATGAAGTATATTATAGATTCACATGATGTTGTCATAAAAACTAAAAAAAATAAACGGACATGCTTTCACATATACATAGTGTCTCGGTTTGGTAGCCTAGGTTAACCAAAGCCAAAGGGACCATGAGTCCACATCTAAAATCTTACAAACTCGTTTATAAATAGAGAATAAAGTGACTTTGAGTGAGAAAAGAAAAAATCCACAAAACTTGGAAAGAGTGACATATACATAGTGGCTCGGTTAGGTAGCCTAGGTTAACCAAAGCCAAAGGGACCGAGTCCACATCTAAAATCTTACAAACTCGTTTTTTTTTTTTTTTTTTGTAACAACTTACAAACTCGTTTATAAATAGAGAATAAAGTGACTTTGAGTGAGAAAAGAAAAAATCGACAAAACTTGGAAAGAGTGACAAATAAGTCAAATAAATGAGTGAAGAAAAGAACACGGCAATGGATATTGTGGAAGAGGAGGAGCCGCTTAGCCCATGCTCACGGCTGTTCAACTCGCCGGATTTCAACTGTGCCATAATCGTCACATTGGGATGTAAAGTCAAAGGAAACCCACCTGCAATCATCGACGGCCTTAAACACAGCCTCGCAAATCACCCTCGCTTCTCCAGCATTTTAGTAAGTAAAAAAACACATGTATAGTATTTATATGAACGCCAATGTATTCGTTACTGTTTCTTTTTGCTTTTCGTAAACGGGTTTACTATTTTAGAAAAAATATATTTCACTGTACACGCACACGACACAGTAAACTGATATAAGATCATTATTTTAATTCGAACAAAAACACAGAAAATTCATACATACCTGGTTCAGAATATTGCAGCATAAAACACCTTTTCTCCTACCATGTTTGTATCATTGAAGTGTACATGATCTTAATTAAGAGTCATTAGTTATTGTAATCAAACCGAAATGGTCAAACCATTTTCAGAAAACAAACCTCTCTATATATTTTTTAATATATATATCAGAAAAGGTAAATATACAATCATGGATGTATTTATATATCAAAATCATAGTTTTTTATTTATATATGATTTCTTTTGGTAATAATTTAGGATATGAAGAATGGGAAGAAAGGGAAAGCAAGATGGGTTCGGACAAAAGTTAGAGTAGAAGAGCATGTGGTTGTTCCTGACATAGATCCCAACACTGAAAATCCTGATCAGTATCTTGAAGATTATATCTCTAAGTTAACGACCGTTCCTCTAGATTTGTCTAAACCATTATGGGAAATTCACGTACTCTGCCTCAAGACATCAAACGCTGAATCCATTGGTATACTCAAAATCCATCATTCTTTGGGTGATGGAATGTCACTCATGTCTCTTTTCCTCGCTTGCACCCGAAAAACATCAGACCCCGAGGCTTTGCCTACAGTGGCGGTTCAGAAAAAACAATTTGGACCGAGCTGCTACACTGGTTTTTTCAACAAGATTTGGTGGTTATTTGTAGGGTTTTGGTTCATCCTAAGACTGGTCTTCAACACTTTTGTTGATATCTTAATGTTTGCTCTAACAATTTGTTTCTTGAGGGATACGGAGACTCCTCTCTTGGCAAAACCCGGTAGTGAACTTAAACCTAAGAGGTTTGTGTATCGGATTATCAGTTTTGACGATGTGAAGCTGGTGAAAAATGCAATGAACATGGTAGATTTGTTGTTTTCTTTTCTTCTCATCTAAAATAATCTCTTGATGAACTTTGTATAATCGCTGACATTATTAGCTTTTAATCTATTTTGTTAGACGGTAAACGACGTTCTTCTTGGAGTAACGCAGGCGGGACTTTCACGGTATCTGAGTAGGAGATATGGTAAGAGTTTGGCTTTGTTACATTATTATGTCATACATAGTAGTTTGGTGTTCACATTAATCTAAAGAAGCTCTTGTCATATATGTTAATGAAATAGATCAAGAAGCGACACCGAAGTCCAAAGAGTTAATGAGGAGAATCCGACTTCGTTCAGCCATTATGATTAACTTGAGACCAAACACAGGGATTGAGGTAAATAAATATCTGATCTTGGAATCTTTATAATTAAAGGCTTAAAAGCTGATTGTGTAATGATGCAATCTAGGCTCTGGCGGATATGATGGCCAAGAAATCGAAATGCAGATGGGGAAATCTCTTCGGTTACATCCTCCTACCATTCTCCCTCGGGCTAGAGACTGACCCTCTAGAATACCTGCGTCGAGCTAAAGTTACGGTTGACCGCAAGAAACACTCCCTTGAGGCTGTATTCTCTATGGCGTTCTTCAAATTGATACTTAAAGTTCTGGGGCTCAAGGTGAAGTTTTTAAGTTTCTAATATATATATAAAATGTTAGTCATCTTTACATTTTGTTTATTTAAGTAAATTAATATTATCTAATGGTGAACCAAATTGAAAATACAGGCAAGTGTGGTCCTTGTAAGGAAAGTGATCCATAGCACCACATTGTCATTCTCAAACGTCGTCGGTCCAAAAGAAGAAATAACCTTCCATGGCCACCCGTTATCTTACATCGCGCC
Organism: Raphanus raphanistrum x Raphanus sativus; assembly: GCA_019705995.1. Classification (NCBI taxonomy): domain Eukaryota; kingdom Viridiplantae; phylum Streptophyta; class Magnoliopsida; order Brassicales; family Brassicaceae; genus Raphanus; species Raphanus raphanistrum x Raphanus sativus. Next base: position 14,724,734 of record CM034036.1, on the reverse strand, counting down.
TAGTGTTTTTGGCCACCCACATGTAAGTGTATGCATATATAGACAATTCCCCAATTCATTGTATACATTTATAGACTTTTTTTTTTTGCTTAATTATCTTGTTTGATATATTTTTTTATGTGTGGAGGCTCTTACTCTACATTTCCAGAGTTATGAGAACAAGGTGATAATATCAGTAACTGCCGATCCAACAGTCATTCCAGATCCTCACAAGATGTGTGACGATTTGGTGGAGTCTCTCAAATTGATTAAATCTTCTGTCCTAGAAAGAGGGTTTTATGAGATGGAGGTTTAATTGAAACACTTCTATTGATTGTGTTAAACACTTTTATGAGATGGAGGTTACAATATCATATCATCCGTTTCTTAAATTTACTACGGTTTTTCTGTTGTTATTCTTAATGAATACACCTTACTAAGCTATATCAACTATATATATCGATGTAAAGAATTTCTAAGACATCAATCAAGTTAATTTATTTTAAGAAAATGTCGATTTTGGTTAAAAATGAGATTTTAATTACTTTTAGTTTGCTTTTGAGGTTATCAAGTATCAACCTAATAGAAGCTAAATCATATCATCATCCTCTTTTTTAAAGTATACTTTCATCTCATTCAGTATAAGAGTAAGATGTGAAAAGAATATATATAATATTTGTCACAGGCTTTGTACATAAAACATTTCGTTCCACCAAATCAATATTATTAAAACAGAATCACAATTTTAGAACCAACTTAAGTCTAAGTGATTTTTTTTTTAAAAAGCTATACTCTATTACATCTTTGGCCAAATTTTAACATAAAATATAAACTATACATTTTTGGCCAAAATTTCCCATAAACTATTTCGGCCCTACTTTAATTATATACTAAGAAAGAAAAATATTTTTTTACATTTTTATTTACTATATAAAATTATAAAAAAATAATTAATAAATTTAATAAACTAAAATACTAATAAACTTATATACAATATAATATTTATATAACTTATATATAACTCTTTAAATATATGTGTACAGATCAGATCAGATATTTGTTCCTAAAATTATTAGTATTTGTGATTTGTTTAGTTTTTTTATAGATATTGCATACCATTATTTGTTCTGTTTCATAGAGTTATATATATAAGTTACAGATATCTGAATTTTTTTTTGTTCAAATCAAAACGGATAACGAAACAAATCAAAATTTTAGTTATATTTTGTGCAGACTTATTTGTAATACGCAGAAGAAACATACATAAACATAATTCCGAGATGTGTTAAAAAAAAACATAATTCCGAGCAACAAAACATGTCTACATGCCCATAGGCCCAGAGCTCAACCGTAAAAACTTGATCCAATACTCGAAGCCATGAATAAAATTGCTATTTTCGACAGTATATAATGAAGTATCCATAAGAGGAATACTTAGAGATGGTGATTGATAAAGCAGCACTTCAATGTCTTGAGTAAAATCAAACTAATAATAATTTCATACTTAACGTTCTTTCGTACTAGTTAGTTATCTCTAATCAATACATCTTTTGACTTTAGGTTCTTCTCTCCAGTGGTTGAATAGAAGTTATTCAGTGAGACTTTCATAGCGCATTACAAGCAATTGATGGTATATATTAACACTGGTGCCGAAATCATCAAGCATTATGTAAAAATGATGTCATATGTCAGAAACGTAATCTTCTAATGATAATTAAGATGGTGGTTCATATATCGTTTACTCGTTATCAATATATTAATATGCCATAATGTCATTCCTCAAAAAAAAAATTAGTATCTCAATCTATAGAAATGGAAATTACAACTTTGGTTAATGACATCTGTTTTGTCATCAATGTTATGATAATTGAGGAAAGTCTACAAATGACAACGTGCTTGGTCAACATTCACCGATAACGTCGAAAAGCAATTTTCAATTTTATCTATACTGCCAAGGGAGACCAAGATATGCACGTTCATGTATTGAGTAGCACACAGTGAACATGTGCATCAGTGTATGTCCAAATTTTAAAAGAAATGTGAAATCTGCTTGAAACCTATAGTTCTTCTAAATGTAAATGTTTAAAATGCATATAAAGTTGGTGACATCACTAGGTTGCTCAGCAAAACAAACGGAGATTGCTAAAAAATGGTTACTTTCCGTTAAAATTTTAGAAAAAAGATTATTGCCATTTTAACGGTTAAAGAAAAGATGTTAACCTGCTTTCAGCCATGTTCATTTGTTTACAAGTTCTAATGTAAATAAAATGAAAACTTTCATCAAAATACATGTTTTTGTAACTATTAAAATGCATATTACATATCAACAACGTGTGATATGGGCATAAGAAGAATCAGGTGTGAAGTAGATTCCAAGCAGCTTGCATCAAGAAGAACGATCCCGTTCCGGAGATCTATGGCATTGTGGAGGATAATATCCTTGTTATGGATTATGGCTACCTCCTTTGAGTACTGTTCTTTTGTTTGGATTCCTAGAATTCAAAATGTGGTTGCTGCTGGCTTAGCCAAGTATTGTAGTAAATGAGGATGCTTATTGTAACGTCCCGACCCGCCCATGGCTAATGGGCCACCCACGTCCGCTCTCTCGGCCCGTGGGCCCCATCCCATCCGACGGTCGGTCGTTAATTTTTCAAAGGCTCGAAATCATTGTTTACTGACCCTGCAATCACCACCCGACCTTTCCCCGTGTTTTGGCCTCACTTACACGGTATCGCGAATCACTTCCCGATAGGTCATCCATCCTTTCACTACTCCAGCCCAAGCACGCTTAACTCTGGAGTTCTAAACGGAGGTGTGACGGAAAAGGTAAGTCAACTTTGGTGATATAGGTAGCCAAATCAATTCTCTTAAGCCTTTTCACATATCACAACTCGGGATGTTACAATTCACCTCCTCTCAAAGAACGCAACGCCCTCGTTGTGCCCCACGACAGGTCTCAAGACGCCTCTCAGGTCAGAACTGAGACGGCTAACCAGCTCTGATACCACTTGTAACGCCCCGACCCGCCCACGGCTAATGGGCCACCCACGCCCACTCTCTCGGCCCGTGGGCCCCATCCCATCCGACGGTCGGTCGTTAATTTTTCAAAGGCTCGAAATCATTGTTTACTGACCCTGCAATCACCACCCGACATTTCCCCGTGTTTTGGCCTCACTTACACGGTATCGCGAATCACTTCCCGATAGGTCACCCATCCTTTCACTACTGCAGCCCAAGCACACTTAACTCTGGAGTTCTAAACGGAGGTGTGACGGAAAAGGTAAGTCAACTTTGGTGATATAGGTAGCCAAATCAATTCTCTTAAGCCTTTTCACATATCACAACTCGGGATGTTACACTTATTCCCTCACCTAACTCTATAGACATTAATGAAAATGGTTGTTTATGCTCAAAAAAAAACATCAACAACGTTTGATTATTTGCAGTTTCTTCCATAAGAAAACAATTGAAAAAGTTTAAAATAATGTTACATTTCTCAAAGATTTACATCGCCCATCTCTTTTTAGCATAAACATAATCTATATCTCTAGAATTTAAGAGCATTTTGATCTCCATATAGATAACTGGGGGATCAGTTATATATCCTGAAATTGAACTGGATTTACTAATCAGTTAAAATACAGTTTTCTTGCTAAATCATTTAAAATAATGTTTTTTTACCACTCATTAAAAATATAGTTTCATTTTCAGAAACTCAAGTAATGGACTTGACCCATACATATATGTTATATATATTGGATCGTCAACCACTGGTGTATATAAATATATATACATATCACTGATAAGTATGGAAATATCTAGAGCTAGTAATATTACAGTTAATTTCACTTTAATTCATTGCTATTTTATCTCTTAAATTATATATTGCTTTTATTCTCTCTATTTAAGGGACTAAACTAGATTTTGATCCGCCCTTTCCAAGGGCGAGTATATTTTTATTTTTATTTTTTCTAGAAATTTAATTTTATATTTGTGATATTTTTTATAATCAAATTTGTATTTAATATGAATTTAATATATTTGTTGGTAACTATATTAAATATGTCAAGTTGCAAAAATGTACACTTTCATATGCATTTCAGAATTTTTTTTTAAACTTTATTTCAAAAGTTTGCAATATTTTATATTTTTTTAGTTGTTATCTAACATAATTAGTCAAGAGTATTCGTATCAGAAAATCCAACTAATTTCAAAATCAAAGTTTCATACTCTATGACATTACCTATATACTCGAACGGTTCTTAAAATGTTATATCCGAAAACCAATATCAAATCCAACCCGCATAGAAAACCGAACTTTTTTGAAAATGTTTGAAAATTATAATTTTTAATATATGAATGTATTTGAGTTAATATGGTCTTCCAACTTTAAGTAAAATCACATTTACTAAATAATTAATTGAATAACCTATTCAAAACCCGTTAAACTAAATGAGTTTACATAAATATTTATTTCAATTACGTTTTGAATAGATTGCATTTGAAAGTTTGAAAGAAATATATATGCAGATTTTGTTATTAAGATTGATATAGATTTGGTTACTGTGATATCTTAAAATTAGGAGTCGTATTTAGAATTTGTTGATATTAAGGTTTTTACAAAATTAATGATATAGATTGTGCGCATAGAAAAATCTGTTGAATATAACATTCCAAATTTAGTATTTCATAAATATTTTGTTCAGGTAAATAATATTAAAATTGTGGTTACACAAACCACATGTTGATATGTATGCACGTATGCAGTTTGATATGAAAATCTTACAAAAAAACAAATACAAATTCCATATATATAATTTTTTTTTTTTGATAAAAGTACATAATTAAAGTATATGTTTGGTTAGTTTTAGATGAAATATAGTGGACTTAATTTATTCAAAATAAAATATAGTGGACTTAATATATGACAATTTTAAATTATATATTTGACAAATTTGATTCATAAAAACAGTCTACGGTATTAGATAGATTGGATTTATGGCGGCATTAAAATATCTAATCAAGTTAAGGTTGGTTAAGGAAACATATGATATTCGGTTAACTAAATTAATTGAATTATAGATGGTTTAAGATCAATGGCATGCCATTGTAATTATTTAGGAAAACTAAGGATTAAGTTTTATTTATACTTCAGTTTTAATAGATTAGATATCAATCTCTATGTTTTACTCTATATTTTATATTATAAAAATATATTAAAAAACTACATTTATATTATATTGATTATCTATTTTAAAAATATATATATTAAAATACATTTTATTTTATAAATCCTATAGACTGATCATGTCGGTCCTGAGAGAAACGCACTTGATGCTACATAGTGGAATAGCGCGAAAACGTATCACATTGCCTTATTTGAGTTTGGAATACTTTTTAACTAATGTAAAGGGTGGACCGATCATCTGTTACGACCCACCATGTAAATCACCTCAGATGAATTCTAAGGCCAGACTGACTAAATAGTGATAATTTAATTCTCATTAGAAAATTGAATCTAGAACTGATATAAATACACACCCAGCGCCAAACAATTATCACTATACTACCACTACTTGATTATCAAAATACATTAGATGATCTTATCATACAGACTTCAAAAGTTTATATACCTAAATACATTAATGTGATAAATACCCATAACCACATAAGACCTGTTCGTTCAAAGTACTTGAGACAACAAGAAGCATTTGGTGATCCCAATGTTAGTAGTTTTATGCAATATAACATTGTGAAACACAAAAGGCTAAGATACGGAATGAAAAAGAAAGAGGTTATAAGGGACATAAGACTTTTGTTTCAAATCTATGGAGGCAAGAGTTTGACCCATCAGCATGCACTTCTATGGCAATTGCTTTCTTATCTTTGGTTACTCTCGTCAATTTGCCTCTTTTGGAGGTCAGTTCTACTATGTTTCGTTTAATTTGTTGGGATATATGGACAGCAAGGAATATAAATATCTTTGAAGGCAAATCATTTTCCCAAGCAGAAATCATAGCCAAAGCTATCTGGCTTGCTCGGGAATGGCTACAAGAACAGGCTGCTCAAAAAATGACTAATCACTTACAGGTTCGACAAAGTTTGGAAGTGTCACGATCATCTATCACAGCGACATTAGGCTTCACAAATGCTGTTTGGTATTCGATAAACCGGACTGCAGGCTGCGGATGGCTTAAGAATTTTAGTGAAAAAATTATTGAGATAGCTAACTAATGCTAATCCTCAAGAATTTGTTCCTTTTTCGCCAAAAGCATTGACTTAAATGAGGGAACCATCAATATATAAAACGAGATTAGTAAGAATCTAATATCTAAATACATAACGCAAAGATTTCTATTTAATGAAGGTTAAAACTACCTTTTCAGGATCCTTGAATAGGTGCCAACCGATAATATACTAGTCTCATTCCTTAACGGGAGCACTACTGAACCACAATTCTCAGAAATGACTGAACAATTCATAATCATTTCTTCACTTTTGCATAAACATAATCTATGTAAATATGAATGGATGTAGTGTAGGGTTTTTCTTATCTTTGGGTGTTGTGTAGTGTGGATATTATTGGTAGGACTGATATTTTATACGTTAAATTTGATTCAATCTATTATTTATTTAGGTTCTAAAAAGATCTGGATACCTATAAAACTTCGGATCAAGCAAATAGTAGAATAATATTCGTAAGAAAACAAATCAAATCACCAATATTATATTGAAAAGCTAAATATCCGATACATCTGTATATTTCTAAATATGTAATATATATATCATGGGTTTGACTCGTTTACTTATTTTGATTTTTTTCTTGAAATTTTAAAAGTTTAGACATTTTGGCAAAAGGTTTAAGACTATTTCATATTTAATTTTTATTTTTGTGTTAATCCAAATGTTAATTTATGAATATTTTATTTGATCACCGACACTGAGTTATTTGATTTTGCTTATAGTTTTCATTAAAATATTAGTTTTAAATCTAGTCATATTATTTTTTATCTTATTACAATGTTATGATGATATATTTATTTAATTAATAGTGTTGTATGTTATAATTATTTTTAATATAATTAAAGGATCAAATTGAATAATATTTTGGATATCCAGATTGTTGTGGATATCCAAAACTTTCAAGATCAAAATGGATAACAAAACTAATTTTTTAATTAAAAGGAGCAGATCATGAATGCTGGATATTTTTCTGATGTCCGCTCCTTTCCTGGAGCTACTTATTGGTATGTAGAAGTCTATTTCATTGACTATTCCGTTTTTAGTTCTATGGTGAATTAAGTTGGTGGACGATGTAGATTTGTACTATCAAAGCTTCACTTTTTTAAAAAACTTTGTTTAGGACCTATCAAAGCTTCACTTTTCGACCTTATATGAGCGCGTGATCTTTTCACTCTAACAATACTCATTATATTTTGTATTTATACACTTGCGTTTTGACCAAAAAGAAAAAAGAGAAAAAAGCACTTGTGTGTATTCAGTGAATATTATAGATTACTGGGGTTTGGATCGGTTAAAAATCTCAAACGCATCAGTCATCTTTGGTTTACTTGAATTACAACAACACACGATTTTGAAAAATTTAACAAACAAAACTATAACAGTTTAGGACTTAGGAGTTTACAATTATACATATTAACTCCTAAACATATATTTTAAAAGGTCTTCATATTTAAATTCTGGGGGTTTTATTTTATTTTTACAGACTAACAGTTGGAAATATAAAAAAATAAAGAAAATAAAATTAAACCAACATACAACTCGGTACAAACCAAACTTAGATACCGTAACCTTAAAACCAAACAGATTGTAGGATAAAATAGAAAACCAAACACTGCAAATCATAACAAAATTAGGCATGGGCATTTTATCCGATATTTGAACTAATATCCGAATTTGACCAGTGAAATCTCAACTCAAATCCAAACTGAAGTGGTAAATATTTAAACGGATATTGAGTTAAGAGGTATTGAATATCCAAACCTGAATACTTCCAATAGTCTCCTACGCCCTGTCACTAGACCAGAAATGCTTGCGCCACAATAGATCTATAGAAAGAAAGCGGGGAAGACTCCCATGCCCTAGTGAGAAGTCTGAACCGCCGCACCACCAAAGACCATCATAACACACATTACCGCCTCATATCTAAAACATCAGAACTGCCGGAAATGAGAAAAGAACCTTTTAAGCACCAAGTTCAACAATAAAAAAGGAGACAATTGTCTGCAAAAAAAAAAAAAGAGGTCAGAGGTCCTTTCTTTAGACTTCCGTACAAGGTAAGGTCAGTGTTTCACTTAATTATATGACCAGATTTCATTACAACTTGTTCTTAAGTTTCTATAGATACGCATGTTGTACATTGAGTAAAAATCATAAAAATAAGTTAACGTGAAACTACTTGTTCGGTTCGGCCATATGTGTTTCAAGAACATACGTATTTTACAATGTGTTTAGTTAAATATTCTTTGTGCGTATAAACTACGTGTATATGCATGTATATAAATAGATGACCGAGGCATATGTTATATGAATTCGATCACATAATTAGTACTTTATGTTTTTAAATATTATTTTTCTTTAAAGATTATACATATTAAAATTAAGATTTTTTAATTCACTAGTCACTGTTTGTTATTTTTAATTAAGTATAATATTTCATCATTCACATTTGTATGTTATGATGTATTATGTTTTAAGATGAAGTGCATTAATACAAATTTCGAAAATCTAAAAATTTAAAATAAAATATTTTAAAGCGATATTTTAAGAAGAGAAGAAGATTCTAACATGTTAGAACTCTCTTATTATAAATAAAATATACTGGTACCTAGTCTCTCATATATATATAGTGGCGGAGGTAGTGAAGGAGTAGGGGGATCAACTGACCTCTATCAATTTTTAAATTTTGGTTAATACAAACATATGACTTTAGAATATATTAAATAACTGGGTTATTTTTGAGAATTTGACCCTCTTGTTTTTCATGAAATCTCAAATAAATTTATGCACATACAATTTTGATCCATTGAATTTTGATTCTACCTCCGCCACTGTATATATATATATATATATATATACATATATATATATAATTTTCTAAAATAATACACTCATGTTTTATTTTTAAAGTTTTAGCACCACTAAATTATATTTTCAATATTTTAATATCAAAATAAGTCATAGCAATCGGTTTATGTTCAATGGATTTTGACATTTTGTAATCTATGCGTGAGACTGACACAATTTAATATTATATTATTAGTTGATATGGAAAAATGCTATTGTCAAAAGTTAAAGAACGTCTAAAGCTAATAATGGAAACCGCTGAATTATGTCTGAGCAATACAGTCTGTTTAGGTAATCTTTGTTGTCAATTTCTGTAATTTTGTTAAACAAAGCATTATATGGAAAAAGGAAAAAAAAACACCGACACGGTAGGTGAGCACTGAGCACAGGAAGCTCGTTCAGAGTAAAAAGATAAAACTACACATGCACTATTCAGAAAGAAAAAAAAAGAAACATCAACGGTAAATTGGTTGGTAATGTTAGATCCCGATGAATTTCAACACTGTGATTACATAAAATAACATTCCAAACCACCAACTGTTCATAGTAAATTGACTTCAACAATTAAGTTACAAGAGCAACGTTATTAATAGGTTCTCACCCTTAATATCTCACAAATTTCAAAAGAAAATAAAGTAGATGAAAATAATAATAATAATAATAATAAGTAGATGAATATCAAAAATGTTTCAAAATATTTCATTTGACATACTCATCTATTTTATTTTCTTTTGGTTGGAAGCATGGTGCAAAAAAATAACAAAAAATCCAATGAAATGGGGTGCACTTTTTTATTAGCTGAAACTAAAAATATTTAACCAAATTATTTAAAATTATATTAAAAAGATTAGAAACACTAGAGGGCAAGCGATCCAGTATTGTAACCTCTCCGTCCGTCCCTGAACCTCATAATATTTAAAATAAGTAGTCACGCAGATATAAGACTACAGTTTGAAACTCATTTGTATATTCAGAAAAGAGGTTTATCCATAAACAGAATTTCCAATTGTAAATTAGTCTAAATCTTTTCATAAATTCAGAATATTCTTAGATTAATTAAAAATGTATTAGGATATATGGTGTTTAAGTTTTGCATATAAAAAATCATTTAATTTTAGTTTTTTTGGTCAACAATTTTAGTTTTTCTTAACATAGTTTATTATTTATCTAAATAAATATAGGTTAACCAAATGATAGACTAATCTATTAATAATAGGAATCCCATTAATTCTAAAGGTTGCGAACTTTATTGAAGTTGAAAAAATATGTTTTTCAACAATTAAAAATTGTGTTTTTTTGTTTAAAAATAACGGTTTATATTGAAAAAGTGTAACCATTTATATTAAAAAATTGTGACTATTCATATAAGTATTTTTTTTCAAAAAGAACAACTTTTAAATTGAAAAGATGTGACTTTTCAAACAAATTTTTGAAAATCTATAAATAGCTTATGTACATGCCTTCTCAGAGCATAACTTCTCTAATAAAAAAATAATAATATCCAGTTTATCCTGAAAATATAATCTAAAGGATTATATTTTGCTTAAGATGAGACTATGACTGTCATTGATTTATTTTACCAATCAACGCCTTCCCTACCAAGTCACAACTATACAAAGACACCTTTAAACAATCAGTAAGAGTCGTATCTTTTCAATGTACAATAAAGGCATCTTTTTTTTTTTTTTTGTGAAAAGGCATCTTTTAAACATGCCATCTCTTCCTAAGAGACATATTTTCAATATTATATATTGAAAGAATTGCATAGGTTGATAGTTTATTTGAGATTTATCCTATTATTTTCTTTATTTTGTAACTCTCTTTCTGGATTTTTAAAATTTTTCTGTTGTTGTAACCTTTTATTGACAATCTTATTTTTTCTACTCTGGTTCTGTTTAGTTTCTATATTTTTTTATTTATATCTTTACAAATGCTGTTTCTGGTGAGTTTAATGTTGCTGCTAAGTTTTCTTATCTATTTCACTACAATTACTAAATTTATCTTCTCTGTTGATTTATAATTCGTTTCATTCAGAATATCTATAGAAACCACAATTCATACAAGTCAACTATTCTCTCTATTATAATAGCGATATTGTACTTTTGATGTTGATAAACTTCCTCTGTTAACCCTTGTCATCCATTCCTCTGTCATTTATTCGCTCATTCTGCTGTTTTTTTATGTTCTCTGGTAACTAACTCTTCTTATACATTATTTAATAGTGTATGTAGGATCACAATTAATAACTCAATATGTTTTAGACTCATTAATAAATACATATTTTAAAAATATTAAATAGATTTTTGTTACTAACATATTATAAGAACATAAAAATTGGAAGATGATGATGTCCTTCTTGTTCACACTTTTTGGAAACGTTACACATGAAAATTAATATATATAATTGATGAAATATTTGATACAAAAAAATTTGAATAAATAAATAATTTAAATACTTTAAAGACTCAAAACATGATTGAATATATTTATAGGACCAAAAATAGGTGGAATATTTTTGATACATTTGTAAAGTTTTATATTGTAATATGTGAAAATTTATTTTTATAAAATGAGTTCCCGTGCAACATCACACGGGCTCCTTACCTAGTATGTATAATAGAACTAGACCAAAAAAAAAAATTTAGACTAATAGTCTAATATGTATACTAGAACTAGATCAAAAATAAAAATAACTTTTTGTCACAAAATAAAAATTAACTAATATTGCATAATAAGCTGAAACCATCATCTAATGCAAGCAATTAACTAATATTGCATATTGCAAAATAAAAATTAACTAATATTGCATAATAATCTGAAACCAAGACAGTATAATTTGTTGTAATGTATTTTTATGAAACAAACAAAAAATAGAAAATTTAGTGATGCGGTCGTTAGGGCTGCTGCCAGATAATTTATAAAGCATCACACTAAAATAACAGTCGTACAATGTACATATTCGTTACTAATACAAATCACTAAACATACTTATACTTAGTGCCATCGACAAAAAAAGAATGGTTGGTTAGTGGTCCTTTTGAATACTACAATTCAATTAACATCACTAAAATATTACAGCTATCAAGCATAACTTTATATTTCTATTTACACAATACATTTATAGTTTATATAATATAATTTAAAGCATGTCATCTTATCCTATTTATAATATTTATAGAGCCTTCCTCATCATCTTTGTCCCCTTAACAAACCTTAACTTCAATTTAAACCAAAACCAAAAGAAACTAGCGCAATGGGTTATGGTAGGCTCGGACAGTCAGGTTCGGCACACCCGAGCCAGAAAGACCCTGCCACGTCACTCCCGGAAGTACAAAAGAAAACTAAGACGAAGCTCCTTCTCTTCACTTTAGCAGCTCTCGTCGTTGCAGTGGTCTGCTTCGGTATCTTTGCCGGCATCCGATCCATAGGTTCGGATCAACATGAGCCTAAATTAAAACGTAAACCGACCCAAGAAATCTCCCGAACCTGTAGCAAAGCACAGTACACGAGCCTATGCATCGACACGCTTCTCGATTTCCCGGGAGCTTCAACCGCCGACGAGCAACAGCTCCTCCACATCTCTTTCAACGCGACGCTACAGAGTTTCAGCAAAGCTCTTTACTCATCGTCGAAGATCGCGTACACTCAGATGCCGCCACGTGTACGTTCTGCTTATGACTCGTGCCTCGAGCTGCTCGACGACTCAGTCGACGCGCTCTCGCGTGCCCTCTCCTCCGTCGCCATCTCCTCCTCCGGTAACGATGAGTCTCATTCCGACGTGATGACGTGGCTTAGCTCTGCGATGACTAACCGCGACACTTGTACGGACGGGTTCGAAGAAGTGGGAAACGGAGAAGTGAAGGATCAAGTGGTCGGAGCGGTGAAAGGTTTGTCGGAGATGGTGAGCAACTGCTTGGCGTTATTCTCCGGCAACGTTAACGACGTAAACGGAGTTCCGGTGGCGAACAGGAAGTTACTTGGCGCAGAAGAAACCGAGGAGTTTCCGAGCTGGTTGAAGAGAGGAGACAGAGAGCTTCTCGGTGCTCCGGCGACGGCGATCCAAGCGGATATCACGGTGTCTAAAGACGGTAACGGCACGGTTAAGACAATCGCAGAGGCGATCAAGAAAGCGCCTGAGCAAAGTAGCCGACGATTCGTCATCTACGTCAAATCAGGAAGGTACGAAGAAGATAATCTCAAGGTTGGTCGGAAAGTAACAAACTTAATGTTCATCGGAGACGGCAAGGGTAAAACGGTCATAACCGGTGGAAAAAGCATCGCCGATGACCTGACTACTTTTCACACCGCCACTTTCGGTAAGAAAATAACAAAGTTTTATTTCATTTTCATGTAATGATTAGTGATTTATGTCATTATTTGATTGATGTAGCCGCAACGGGAGCTGGGTTTATAGTGAGAGACATAACGTTTGAGAACTATGCCGGACCATCTAAGCACCAGGCCGTGGCACTCCGTGTCGGCGGAGACCACGCTGTGGTTTACCGTTGCAACATTATCGGTTACCAAGACACTCTCTACGTACATTCTAACCGACAGTTTTTCCGCGAATGCGACATTTATGGAACGGTTGACTTTATATTCGGTAACGCAGCTGTGATATTACAGAGTTGTAACATCTATGCGCGTAAACCGATGCCTCAGCAGAAAATCACCATCACGGCTCAGAACCGGAAAGACCCGAACCAGAACACGGGGATATCGATCCACGCTTGCAAGCTACTAGCCACGGCGGATCTTGAACCCTCCAAAGGTAGTTTTCCGACGTATCTCGGACGTCCGTGGAAGTTATACTCTAGAGTTGTGTACATGATGTCGGATATGGGAGATCATATTAACCCGAGAGGATGGTTGGAGTGGAACGGTCCGTTTGCGTTGGACAGTTTGTACTATGGTGAGTATATGAACCGTGGAGTGGGATCAGGTACGGGTCAAAGAGTCCAGTGGCCGGGTTATCATGTGATTACTTCAACGGTTGAGGCAAGCAAGTTCACGGTGGCAGAGTTTATTTCCGGTTCATCGTGGTTGCCTTCCACCGGCGTGGCCTTCTTCTCCGGGTTGTCAGAGTAGGATGTCTCACTCTCAGCCTTGTATGTACCATTACATGAAAGATATTATATACGAACTCAAGTGTAATTATATGATGGGGACATCTTCTTGAATGAAATAAAGATTATGACTTGAATATTATTGCAACTCTTTGCTTAAATAAAACATAAATTTACAGATGAACTTGGATTAAGATAGAGTAACAGAAAGATGGGTCATTGCGTAAGAGTTACATCATCATTAATCAATGTGGAAACGGTGCATCCAGTCCATGTGTTCTTTTAAACTCTGATCCAACGTTGTTAGTTTGTTACTTCCTTTGTTTCATTTATGTACAAAAAATACATAAAGATTTATGCATACAGAGATACATTTACCAGAGGTGCTGGATGATGATGATGGATGGTACATTTACATACTGGCTACAACGGACGGAATCTCCTGTTCCACCTCCATTTCATCTTCAGATCCCTCCTTGGTTGTCTGCAACAATTTAGAACAACCAATTGATCAAACAAAACTATGTACTTGTTATTCGGTTAGGTAAAACCGGAATTACCTATTAGATTACTGTGGTAAGCAATGCAAAAACCACCTGAGGAGAATCGGTGGATTTGGTTTCAGAGAGATACCAAACCAATGCTCCTTTACCAAGTCAACTGTTTCTTCATCCACCACAACCGCTTCTATCATATCGTTGCCGGAATCTGAAATGAAAAAAAAGAAGTTTTAAGGTAACGTAAAAGGGCTTGAAGTTTAATGGTGGCATTCCGAGGATGATTTGTGTATCTATCCCCGTGGGATGCATTTCTCATCCGGTTTTAGTCAAAAAAAAAAAAAAGACCATGTTAAATGATTAGAGTATTAATTTGTTTTTTCTTCTTAATTTCTTTCAATTTTTTTCTCTCGGGCTTCTGATGGGCTAGCTAGCAGATGCCATTTACTAAACAGGCCTTTGGAGATGCTGTCATTGTACATATGGATTAACTTTTTTTTGTTGTCTAGGAAATTAACAAACTTGAGAAATGGAAAAAGTAAATTAATCAAGGGAAAATATATGGATGGGTTTAATGGTTGAAATTAGTGTAAATGCTGATTCATGCATATGCAGGAAAATTAATCTTTATAGTAAAGTATCCTTCCCCTATGATCTCATAGAACAATAGCTAGATAGATAGCTAGGTTTGGCGATTGAATTGAAGAACTAGTTACTAGAGATCACTGCCCAGCGAGGGGGACTCTTTTATCTCTCTAGGAAGATCCAGAAGAATCATAGACAGCCGAGTAACCTCGCCGGAACATCAGATCCAATCTCCATTTTCGAGAACTTCGAACTTGTGATCGAAAGAGAGAGGAAGCACCCAAGGGAAATCTGCGTTGCGTTGTGGTGAATGTGATTCGCGATCTGACTTTTTGGAGTTGAAAAAAATGGCGAGGAAAGGGACGAGTATTAGATTATCGAGCTCGAGAATCTCTTCTTCCCTTTTGCTCTCAATGTTCGCTACTTTCGCTTCCTTCTACGTCGCTGGCCGGTTCGTTCTCTTCTTCTTCATCTCCCTTCCTCTCATTTTCGTAACTTATGCGATCTCGTCTCTGTGTGTTTGACATAGTCTATGGCAAGAATCGCAAACTAGGGTTCATCTTATTAGCGAGCTCCACCGAGTTACCGGACAGGTTTTGTCTCTTTTTTTTTTTCGATCTCAATCTCATGCTTGTCAATGTGATTAGTTCAGATTTGTGATCACTGTCCTTGAATCTTTATCGTTGCAGGGGAAATCTGCCATATCAGTGGATGATACTTTGAAGATCATAGCTTGCAGGTATAATAATAACTATGCTGCTTTGCTTTTGATTAGTCTCCATGGACTGTCTGTTGTTGAACATCATACACTTTTTCTTTCTTTCTTTCTAGGGAACAGAAGAAGACACTAGCAGCTCTTGAGATGGAGCTTAGTGCTGCTAGGCAACAAGGCTTCGTTCCAAAGCGTACTAGTGATGGAACTGAGACCAAGAAAAGACCACTGGTGGTTATCGGTATCATGACTTCTTTGGGTAACAAGAAGAAACGAGATGCAGTCCGGCAAGCATGGATGGGAACTGGTAAGCTTCCTCCTTATCCATGTCTAGCAAGTTACTATCTGTGTTTTTTTTAATAGTGGTCTGGTGAGATTGTGTTGAAATATTTGTTTCAGTTCTTGTTTTCATCGTTTTCATACTTGTTGTTGGGAGCTTACCAGGCCCTTTATTGTACTGCAGGTGCATCACTGAAAAAAATTGAAACTGAAAAGGGTGTGATTGCACGTTTTGTTATTGGTAGAAGGTTTGGATTCAGTTTAACACTCATTCTTTGGTTTATCGATACCTGTAATGATGATTTGATTACACAGTGATGATGAGCGTTGCTTTTGTGTTGTGTAGCGCAAACAAAGGGGACAGCATGGACAAGAGCATTGACGCTGAAAACAGTCTAACCGATGACTTCATTATTCTCGTATGTTAGCTCGTCCTCTTTCAAGATTGTTACCTCGAGGATTTATTAGCTCACCTTGTGTTATTCTGAGAAGCTTGCCCATTTAATGTTTTTCAGGATGATGTAGTTGAGGCACCCGAAGAAGCTTCTAAGAAGGTAAAGCTATTCTTTGCCTATGCTGCGGATAGGTGGGATGCTCAGTTTTATGCAAAGGCCAA
The DNA here is from genome assembly GCA_019705995.1 of Raphanus raphanistrum x Raphanus sativus. NCBI lineage: Eukaryota > Viridiplantae > Streptophyta > Magnoliopsida > Brassicales > Brassicaceae > Raphanus > Raphanus raphanistrum x Raphanus sativus. The sequence goes on along the minus strand of CM034036.1, from coordinate 14,707,913 downwards.
CGATAATATCTACGTTAATATAGGTACGTTACTAAGAAAAAAGAGATTGTTTTAAACATAACACCTTTTGGTTGTTTGTGTTTCTTGGGTTGACTATAAAGAGGGGTAATGTTATTGATTGTGAAAATCATTCTTCTTGGGTTTCAGCATCAGCTAGAATTATCTTTAGGCTGCGGAATACAGAGTATAATGTTGTTGCACATTTATCATTGCCAGTTTAAGGACCTTAATCCACCCTTTTGTGAAAATTTTAAGGTAATGAATGTAATTTGATATGGTGCAGATGTACTCGGGAGTACACTTGCAGCACATCTAGGGAACCCGAGGGCTTACATCGGTTGCATGAAATCAGGCGAAGTTTTCTCAGAACCGTGAGTTTGAGCTTAAGATCCAAACACACCTAGAACCAATAAGATCTTTGGAATATTGTTAAAACTTGGTTTTTGCTGGCAGGAACCAAAAATGGTATGAACCAGAATGGTGGAAATTCGGTGACAAGAAATCGTAAGTTAAACAATGCGAGATCACATAATAATAATAATAATAATAAACCCTCTTAGTTCCTCCGATCCATTAGATTAATTTTCTTCGATGTGGCAAAGAATGACATGTTCTTGTTTATATGTATCTCACAGATACTTCCGGCATGCTTATGGGGAGATGTACGTTATAACTCATGCTTTGGCTAGATTTGTATCGATCAACAGGTCAGTTTCCACTCTCAACTACATGCATAATCTTTGAATATATTTCACAAGCAGAGAAATAAAAACTGAAACGAGTTTGTTTTTGTATGATGATGATGGGGGATGGTGACAGAGACATACTTCATGCGTATGCTCATGATGACGTGAGCACGGGGTCATGGTTCGTGGGACTTGATGTGAAACATGTAGATGAAGGAAAGTTTTGCTGTTCCGCTTGGTCCTCAGGTAGCCTCACATATCATTTTCTACTAAACATTTACTTGTATGCATATTGTTTGACTTGTATCTAATTTTCTTTGCATACGTTTCAGAAGCTATATGCGCAGGAGTGTAGCAGGACCAAATTTACATAGAAGTGTGAGGGCTTTGCTGCTTATAGAGAAGCACACACATAACATATTTGTCTGAAAAGGGATATTTACACCATTTACTTTATGTATCTTTATACTTTACCATCTTATAACTTCATCCTTACCCTTTTGTGGGTTGTGGCATGAGTCATTGCATTATACTATAAAAGGTTTTTGTTGTGAGCTGGTTTACTTATCAAAAGTTTGCCTAGTTATTTTCATATCAAATCTATAAAAATTAAAAATCTTAAAAATATTTTGGTAATGCTGCCTGCCACCATCGAAATTAGTAATTCATGACCTTACACAATACTTCCAACATAACAAAGTTCGTCTATATCTGTATCTGTGTGCGTGTTACACTGTTACCATTCAGGTCAGAGATGTCTCATGACTCGGAATCTCTAGATTGAATATGGTGCAGCAAGAGGACTAGCTCATACCCAGTCACAAAGCCAAGGCAAACTATCTCATGGGAACATAAAATCCTCAAGTTTGTTCCTCAATGCGAAAGGATATGGCTGCATTGATGCTAACAGGTTTAGGTGGGTGAACTCGGTGGTCGGAGAGGTGTTTTGAGGAAGAGCTTTTGAGGTGTACTGTACTCAGGTATAGAAAGAGATGGTAGAGATACTGCAGGTTGGTATGGTTTGCTCGGCCAGATTACCAGAACAGAGACTAAACATGCTATAGGCAGTGTGATGGTGGAAGAGACAAGGACATGAGGAAGCTAGCCAGCGGATATAGATCAGAAGTTTCCACAGTCTCAACTCAAATCGGAAGACTCAATATCGCCGTATATACTGTGAGAAAGAGTATTCATCTTTCTTTTTATGCATTTTGATCATTCAGAAAAGAGTTTTAGTATGTCAGTTCAGTCTATGATGTCAATGATCTGCCACTGCCACTTTCTAGCAAGACCAGATAAGGAACTCAATTCATACATAAATTTTGTAGAAAATACACTTGTCAATATAAAAAAAAAGTTACACAATTCATGTCTTGAGGAAAAACAAGATTAAACAGAATAATAATAAACAACATTACCGCTCTGAGTTGAGCTTTTTAGTAGCCAAAACGAAAGTTTATGAACAGCGAGGAAAGGTGAGAAGCAGTCACTTCCACTTAAAACTGGTCTTGATACCCCCTGAAAAGGAATAGTAGTAATTGATGAGCCAAGAGAAGACAAGCACAAGCTTAGAAAGATCCAAAATGTGTAATTGTTTCAGAACTTTATTAATTCAAACCTTCAGCTTCCTCAAATGAAACTTCCTTCACTAACGAGGCAGAAGCATTGTACTCAAACCTGGAATCAACACACAAAGGGGGAAACCATTATTTGCGCGTTGTGTAGTTTGCAAAAGCATTTGTATTGATGTTTTAACCTGTTGGAGAGAAGCACTTCAAGCTCATAGTCAGAAGCACTCTTAGTCACATCAACCATAACCTGAACAAGCTCAGTCTTGCGAGTGCTGGCCATGAGCAGATCATACTCCGTGGGGATAATCACCGCGAAGAAGTTATCGCTCAGCTTGCTCAGACACACTTTCTCCACCGCAGCCAAACCTATCCTCCGCGTCATCGCCTCGCTCTCGGGATCGATCAGGTAGATCGCGAAGTCCGTCAGGATGAAGATTCGCCTTTTCATCTTCCCCGACCCTGTGAACTTCAACACCTTATCCGCGAATCGTATCGACGTGTCACCTACATTGATTGATCATGAGAAAGAGAGATCCGATCAAGCTATGATGCGGGAGGGGGGGGGGAATCAAAACCTTGTTTCTCGAGAATCTTCATCAGGCCAGGACGGGTGGAGACGTGGAGATAGTCGCCACGGTGCTCTCTGTAACGAGACGCTTTTCTCCTGATTTTAGCTCCGGCGAAAGGCTCCGGTGTCCCTCCGTCTTCGTCTCCGCCGTCTGAGACAGGTGGAGGAGACTCTTCGCCGTCGTCGTACCTTGGTCGCTCCTTGAACCGGTCCATTTCTCGATGAATTGGAATCGGTTTGATTTTCTCAGATTCATTCGTCTAATCTCGCAAGTGGGAGAGATAGAGAGAGAGGGAGAGAGAAGACGTGGCTTCTAATGATTCGTTTGATCCCAAATAAGACGATATTAGCCGTTAGATTAAGTGACTTTTTAGTCGACGTCGTTTAAGCTCTAATTATTCGTCTAATCGGAAAGTAAATTATCTCATCCGTTAGATTTAGTGACCTAATGATTCGTCTAATCGCAGACTAGACGTGGGTTAACCTCTAATGATTCGAAAATTTAAGATTTTCAGCCGTTAGATTAACTGATCTTTGACAAAACGACGTCGGTTAAGAGCCACTTGATAGTGGTTTAATTATTAAACCGGCTGCGCCGCCTGGTTTAATTAAGATATGTTTAAAAGAGAGTCCACTAGTGAAGCGCACCGTATTAACCGTGGAAGCGCCACAGAGAATCATCACTACGTCTTCCTCTTTCGTCCACCACCCTTTCTCTCTTCGTTCCTCCACTCCTAAATTGCGAGAAGAAAAAAAAAGGCGAAAAGCTCGCCAGATCGGGAGTCCGCGAAACCGAAGGTAATGTTTCTTACCTTCTGAGCTAAGCCTTGGATCTAATTGGGTATATAGTTCTTAATGTTTGTTTGTTTGGTTTAGAGAGATCGTAGGTTTTGGAAATGGCGTCGAAGCGGATCTTGAAGGAGTTGAAGGATCTTCAGAAGGATCCACCCACCTCATGTAGCGCAGGTGTTTAATCTCTTTTTTAATTTAGATCTCGGAGCTTTGTGTCGATCTGTAGCTGAATACTTGAATTTACCCCCATGAATTGATTCAAAACGTAGCTTGTCTTGTGAAAGCATGTTTTTATTTTCGCGGATCTGGTTGGTGCTTTGTGCGGTGTCTGATATTGATTTTTTTGGTGTTTTCTTACAGGACCTGTTGCTGAAGACATGTTTCATTGGCAGGCAACGATAATGGGTCCTTCAGACAGTCCTTATGCTGGTGGTGTTTTCCTTGTTACCATTCATTTCCCTCCGGATTACCCTTTCAAGCCTCCTAAGGTGATATTCCAATACTTTGATTAGTATAATACCCCATTAATCTCTGCTCTGCTCTTCTAAGCTTTTATGTTTCAAAAATCTAGGTTGCCTTTAGGACGAAGGTGTTCCATCCCAACATTAACAGCAATGGAAGCATCTGCCTCGACATCTTGAAGGAGCAATGGAGTCCTGCCCTCACCATTTCCAAGGTTCTCTTCTTCTTTTTTTTACCTTTAAACATTATAGAAACTGCCTTATCTGACTCTGATACCCATTTGAAGTGATAACACTGAGTGTCTATTAAATCTTTAAGCTTTGTCTCTGTTAGGATAAAAATGGGTCTATTCAGTTTCTTGTCTTTTCTCATTAGAAGCGATGTAGCGGAGCTGTCTCTTAAGTTATTAAGCGTTTTACTCTTCTATATGTTCCTCATAGTCGTCTCATGACTCGTTAAGCTTTGGCCACACTGAGGATCAAATATGGGTTGTTTCAGTTTCTAACTTAAAACGTTGCGATGGACAGGTGCTCTTGTCGATCTGTTCTTTGTTAACCGATCCAAACCCGGATGATCCTTTGGTGCCTGAGATAGCTCATATGTACAAGACTGACAAGAACAAGTATGAGTCCACTGCACGGAGCTGGACTCAGAAGTATGCCATGGGCTGAAAAGGATAAGGGATCCCAAATCCACTAAACGATCTCTTTTTATGCGAAAATCTACCGTGATTTCTATGTATGATTCAATAGACGATCTCTTTCTGTACTCGTTTGAAATTTCTGAAGACAGGACCAATGAAGTAGGTCTTGTTTGTTTGGAAAAAAAAAACATCTTTGTGAAACTAGAAACTGGAAATCTTCCTGGTGTTGTTTGGTCTTGTCTTGCAATTATGATTTGATGTTTTTACGGTGTGATAACTGATAAGATGATTCACCAATTGTTCAACTTATCTGACTAATACACTTCGAATAAAGTTGCTTGGGAGTAAAGTTTCTTCGCTTTGGGCTCTCTATTGAACCCCATTCTTCTGTTCTGTATAATTTGTTGGTTTAACTCAATTTGACATTAAGGTATTCCGCAGTTGCCTTATGGTTTAGTTTAAGTTGCTTGGGATTAAGTTTCTTCACTATTGGTTCTCTGTTGATCTCAATTCTTCTGTTCTGTATAATTTTTTGGTTCTCTATTGATCTCAATTCTTCTCTTCTGTATAATTTTTTGGTCTAACTCAATTTGATAGAAGAGAAGGAGGGGTTTCTGAAAGGATCTGACCCATTTTCCGTACCATCTAACCAACTTCCTTGTCAAGCCAAAGTGCGTGCCATATGACGATCCTGTCATGACTTATCGGGCTGTGAAACTCTAAGTGCAGCATTAATGGAAAGAACCGATTATATGATCCAAGCACTGCAAATAATTTGAGTTACATAAGCAAACAATTTTAGAACAATCTCCTAGCATTCAGACTACGGTCATGCACTCGCCTATGTTTTAGAGTTGGTTTGATTCGGTCTTTCTGACACCTCTTGCCCACCTCTGCTTCGAACGTTTCAACAGTCGGAATCACCCAACAGTTCTTGACTCGGACTTAGTCGATGCAGACAAATCTTGGATTTCTCTCTTTGACCAAATAGTTTTTTTCTTTGAGTTTTTAGTAGCTATAATAATGAAACATGAAGATGATCCAATAAAACAGTTGGGCGGTTTAACTTCGATAAACTGTCCATAAATCGTTTCCTGTTTATTTTTCACTCTGACAAAAAACTCTAAACCATCGCTCTGCGACCAATGCATTTTTTTCCTTATTAGGACTGTAACTGTAGTCTGTTCCCGTTGCTTTAGGAGCCGGTTGTTTCCACATTTCTCATTTCCATTTTGTATGATCTATCTAGATATGATCTATCTAGATGATCCATTCAGATTTTTGTGACTGTTTGTTTGTTCATCCGGATAATTCATCTAGATGAATCATTGAAATGGATTTTATGTTTGTTTTTTTATTTTTATTTCCATTCAAATGAGTTTAGTAAACAAATTACTAAAATACTTTTGTGTTGATTTAGTCATATATTTGAAATTAACTATATTACATTATATTTACATTAAAATTATTTCAAAATTAACGAGTTTTTTTTGGGTTTTGGCAGAAAACCAAGTTTTTTTGTTTTAGCGTTGATTTTCGATTTAAGCGGGAAAACGAAATTTTTTTTTGTTTTGGCGAGAAAATACAAATTTTCGATTTTGACGAGGAAACACATTTTTGTGGTTTTAACGGGAAACACATTTTTGGTTGGCAAACACATTTTTGCGGTTTTGGCGGGAGAACGAAAATTTTTGGTTTTGGCGAGAAAACAAGATTTTTTCAGTTTTGACGGAAAAACGAGATTTTGTAATTTTGGCGCGAAATGACATTTTTGCGGGAAAATGCGTTTTTGTGGTTTGGCATGGAAACACGTTTTTGCAATTTTGGTGGGAAAACACATTCTTACGATTTTGGTGGGAAAATGTGTGTTGTGTTTTGGCGAAAAAATGTGTGTTTGAGAGGGGGGGGAGGGTTGGCGTGAAAACATGTTTTGTGATTTTGGCATGAAAATACGTTCTGGCGTGAAAACGCGTTTTTGCAATTTTGACGGGAAAAACACGTTTTTGACAGGAAAACGCATTTTTGTGTTTTGGTGGAAATATACGTTTTGGAGTTTTGGCGTGAAAGCATATTTTGTGATTTTGGCATGAAAATACATTTTTGCGGAAAAACACGTTTTTGCAATTTTTGCGGGAAAACATGTTTTTGCAATTTTGGCGAGAAAATACGTTTTTGGTTTGAAAATTAGTTTTTAGGTTTTTGCGGGAAAACACGTTTTTGTGGTTTTATCAGTTTTTATGTATGACAAAATAATATTATATTTAGGTTTATAATTTGTGAGTTACATTAGAAACATAATAGATATTATACCATTTTAAATGAACCATCTTCATTCAAATGATCCATTCAACTGAATGCTTTAAAATTAAACTTGAATTTCTCAAAGTTATCCAGATGATCCATCTGGATGAATTGCATTTTTAGTGCCTAAACAAATAAAACTCTCATTTTCATCCAGATGGTTCATCGAGATAGAGAATCAAACAGCCCCTTACTTGAACAAAAGCTCAGTTCAAGCTAACTCTAAACCGACAAGTTTTAGAAGTAATATTTTCCAAAATATAACTCCTTTGTATCTTTCTCAATTGGTATATAAAACATAAAGTTTATTATTGGGAGTATATTTTAAAAGCTAGTAATTCTTAGAGCAACCCTAATTGGGATTCTCAAACAATTTTTCTCAAGTATATATGTATATATAGCCACATTTCAGTAAGAAACTCAAAACCATAGAAACCCATTTTCAAAGTATCTCATTTTCTCAAGTATATATTCACATTTAAGAGAGATTCAAAACCATGAAAAAAACTTCTCAGAGTTTCTCAATAATGATTGGTTATATACTGTTGATAGTCTCTAACCAAATACAATGTTAATATTTTTTTTTAACCAAAACGTAGTTATCTAATTAAATTTTAAGCAAAAAATGAAGAAGTTCAAGCAATATTGTGATATGTGCATATGAGCTTCTCAAAATTGTTTGAGTTTCTTCTCACATTTTTATATTCTCTTTCTTTTTCAATTTGTCTTTTTATATTGGAGAGAAATCCTTTGTGAAACTCGCAATGTGGGTGCCCTGAGATCCCCAAATAAATACTTCGTTGATATGTGTAAATTTATGTATTCTACGAATCCATGTGAGAACACCCTAATTATCATGTTCTATACTTCAGGATTACAAGCTTAAGGTTTTTCTTTTTATTTGGTAGGGAGTGTAAATGATGTTGGTGGACTGAACTCAAATTCTGTAAATGGGCTATCGTGGATTAGATCCGTAGCTCCCCCAAGAGGAACGTCTCACCTATCATTTTCTTGCAGTTCAGTAGCAAAGAGGAAAAACAAGTTTAGTTGAACAAAAGAAAAGAGAGAAAAAACAAGTTCAATAAACTATTAGCTAACTCCAAAAAAGCATCAAAACACTAAATTTGGCGTAACTTAATCTCTAATAAAATATTAAAACTGACGTTATTTCATCAACCTTAATGTTTTGTGAATAGTATAGTAGAACTTTTATATATTAATAATGTAGAATTTTAAAATTTTATTAACTGAAAAAGATATTAATTTACAAAAAGTTTCATTTTTATATTTTGTCTATTTTCTGTTTTTATTTATAAAATAAAAATGTATCTGATTTTACCATATATAATTAATAAAATTTTAGAAATTTGACTTTCATATTGTTTTATTATGTTATTTGGTTTATATTTTTATGTTTCATGTAACTTATATGTGATTTTTGATATAATTTTACTTAATATTATCGAAATACATTGAAATATTAAAAAAATAGATGTATTTTCATTAAGAATATAAAATCAACAAGATAATGTTTAGTTTGTATTTATATGAAATGTATATATAGATATATTATTAATTTATGTTTTTAATATGACCATATATTTATATAGAATATTCTAAAAAATATAATCTTATTTTATTGATTTGTATCAAATTTTGAACGGGTCTAACTCGACCAAAAAAAATTATTAATTTGTAAAAGTTCTATTGTATAACATTATTCACTAAACCAAATATTAAAATAATATATTTATTATTTTTATTTAACTATAAATAACTAGATATTATTGATAGTTTTAATTTATAGTTAAAATAAATATATCATATTAATTTTTATTTTTACATTACTACACATTAAAATATTACTTTATTTAAATTTAATCATATATCAGTTACATCAAATTGTAATAAAACAAAAGCATTTGTTATGTACTTTTCATTTTAAAATATATAAGTTTTTATGTCAACTAATGTTTTACATAAAATAAATAAAATAATCTATAAATTAATTAAAATTAGAAAAACTAAATAAACAATAAAACATAAAATTACAAAATTTTAATAAATAAACACAAATCTAAATATCATAAAATATAATTAATTAATGTATTTAGTTATTAGAATTAAAATGTTAGTAATATATAGTAGTTTTTAATGTAAAATTTGTTGTTATGGTTAGATGAAAATTAAAATTCAATATCAAAATATCAAATTTAGTGTAATTTCAACATTAAATTTGGTATTATAGTTGGAGTTATCCTTAGCTTTACTTATTTGATTATTTAAGAGTATTTAATTTTTTTTCTTTATAAGTAACTATAATTTCACTCAAAAATATAAAGTTTTTTTTCAAAGTTATAAATTTACCCCAAAACATCGACTTATGTTTCGAATTATATATATCGAGCGCTCCTTTATACAACAATCTAACATTTTGTTCTCAAGAAAGAAAAATCTAACATTTTGTAGATTATCGGTTTTATGAAAAGTTGATGCCGACTGAAATAAAAGAACAAAAATCGAAGTTCCATTTCTTTGGTTTATTGATATATATATAGGTGTTCTAAATTAATCAATCGTCGTCAAAAAAATCGGCTGCATTAACTTCCCTACTTGGTTTCTTCTTTCCTAAAACTAGTAAGCCGTAATTCATTTAATTTCCTTCAACAAAACCAAATAAAGATCAGTCAGTTAAGTTTATACTTATACTATCATATACAATCATGTGTTTTTTTTTTGAAAGATTACAATCATAATCAATATGTATGTATAATTGATAACACATCGAATTCACAATTTCATTTTAGAACCAAATAATCATTTTGTTTAGTAAGCTTTTTGCTTAGCATTAATAACTCTTATTTATTGGTTTGTGAAAACTAAAACATTTACTTTTTATTTCCTTGATAAATATCAGTTAATCATATATACTATACTATACTGGTTTGTGCTTACCGAGGCTTCTTTCGAGGTCTATTCCGAATGGTTCCACTACTCAAGCACTTTCTCAAAACATTTAAATAAAATTGTGGAGACTACTTAAACTAATAATTTTTGTAAACTGATTTGTATTGACGTATGATGGACCACTAACCACATGGAAATAGCAGCAGCACATAAGGTATTTCTTTCCCTGAGGATTTCATTAGAGTTTGCATTGAATAAGTTTATCTTTACTTAATAGTTCTTCATTTGTAATACTAATCTATTATTGCATTATTAATTTATTATAACATAACACTCTCAATTGAAAATTTTGAACTCACTCGCATGTCATTAAACAAGAAGAAATCAACTTGTCAAAATCTTTTATGGTTCGGTTCTTATAGAAGAAGAAAAACCTTTTGTTTAGCAAAAAAAAAAAAAAAAACCTTTTAAACTCGTAATCCCACTAGTGATTAGTTCTATACTGAAATAAATTTTCTTTTTTGATAATAGATTTTTATATTAATTTTCAACCCACACCGTAGTTTTCTTTCTTGTTGCAAAATACAGGAAAATAATTTTAATATTAACCAAAAAATCAGCTTTTAAGAAAAAGGCAAAAATGAAACATCGAGTCTCTTACACGGCCACTTCGAAGATGAATCGCATTAAAATAAAAATACGTAATCTAAAGAATCTAACTATAAGTTTATTACTTCTCTATATGACAATCGAATTTTGTTATGATTACTTAATTGTTTTAAAGGTGAAAACCTTGTAATGTATATGAATTCCAACTACACGTGTCAGAGATTGGACTAATGATAAATCTGTGTCCAGAGTCTCCATAACTTAGATGATAAACTATTTTTGTATGTTAAGAGAGAGAGAGAGAGAGGTCGTGCCCAGAAGAGCATGGTCCTGAAAACCAGGTTTATTAAAATAAATACATCTAAAAGAAAGAACATACAGCCTGATATTTAGACAGTCTTCTTCTAACACTAATCTCCCTTTTTGTTTCTAGTGAAACACAGAATCGTAAGCTTGGTGGCCTCCACTAATTAATGTCATTAATGACGGTTAACTAATGTTAATTACTGCTAATAGTTAAGTTATTCGAAGGTTTAATGTCGAAACAAAAGACCGTTATGTTTGTTTCTAAAGAAACTGTTCTTAAATTTACTATTTACCCATATTTTTATTCATTAATATCTCATTGTTTGTTCAAAGCTGAAAACGTCGAAGATATCCTGTAAAACATGCTAGCGTACAAATTAGGATTAGTACTTTGTATCTTTTGAAAAAACATTTGTTATTTATGTATCCTGATTGTGTGATGATAATTTCCTAATTTGATAAAAAAATAACATATGCTTCTCTAATTATAATTTTCATCAAAGGTTCTGAAAGAATATCAAACTAGTATATATTTTCATTATGTAATTTATTACAATTTATAAAGCGGGAAAAGGCACAACTTTATAGCCTAATTTCGCGTTAACTAATAGAATGGTCTCCCGGAAGAATTCAGTCTTCAAGTATTATTTACTTACTTTATTCTGTTGGCATGCATGTTAAATGGCAAACAAAAGATGATGGTTTACAATAATTCAACCATTATCAGGGCTTTTCAAATCAAGGAGAATACAGATTCAAGAACCATGATATAATAATGGTCATGATTTTTTTAGTTCAGCTAATAACCTTATAGTTATAAAGTTCCGATTCACAGGAAAACAATTATGCAAAGTAATCAAATAAATAAATCAAAACAGATTAATTTTTTCCCAGATATTTAATTTGATATAGAAATAGTAACCACAAGGTGGTGGGCTAGTGGTCTTGAGGCAGTTCCAACGCCGATACGGACCCAGGTTCGAATACCCCTTGTGGCCACGAAATGCTTTACGCCCACCCCAAGTTTAAATTTAAGCGCGGCGTTGGTGCTGGGCCCTTGGGTAATGGGTATTAGCAACGGCTGGTTTCGGGCCAGGGGTGACTACGGGCCTAAGGATTGCGGAAAGCTACGGAAGTGACTACGGGCCTATGGGTTGCGGAAAACTACGGAAGTGTCTACGGGTCTAAGGGTTGCGGAACATCCCTGTTAAAAAAAAAAAAAAAAAAGATATAGAAATAGTAAAATTATAATTTATGCATATATGATTCGACTCCTGGTATGAGTGAATGACCAATTAATGCATAGATTACGATCACACGTCTTTCTGCTATCTCAGATGGTCACATGTGGCAGAATCAGAGCCGTCAGAGGAAAGAGTTTGCGAATTTGTCGCACGTTGGCTGACTATTAGGGAGTATGGAGAGGACTAGGTGAGTCAGTCAAGTTACTCAAGTACACTACTCTAATTAATATTGTCTCATTTTCGATTTGTTCTATCTATTTGTGTTGCTTAATGCCCTTTTAGACTTTCCAAGTATTATCATTGGTATTTTTTCAATTTGTAATAATATAATTAGATAACAGAGATATAGAATTATTAAGTTTAGTTTCCACTTATGATAGCTATCTTTTCTATTCAAATTCACATGGTCACATCAAATATTATCCATGTTCTCAAACTGACTTATGTCTTTACATTTTTAAAAATTGGGTAGTATATGTAATTGTCATTTTATTTCTAAGTTTACCCACATTATCTTTTAACTGAAAGAAATAAATATAGTCACAATTAATACAAGCAAGAATATCTATTAATTGGAAATTAGATTAAAATATACGTGAATAAACTGAAAGTCTATAATAGTTTGAAAGAGAAGAAGTGTATTCAAAGCCTTTTACAAAAAAAAAAAAGTGTATTCATAAAGTATAGTTTTTACAAAGGGGTAATCATAAGAATAATCAAATATTGAATTCTTGACAAAAAAAAATATTGAATTCAATATAATAAAAATCCAATTAAAATATAGACATTAAAATTGATGATTTTAATGGTTGATATTATAACTTTCGTGACCTTAATAATAGTTAAGAAATAATGCAAATATATAATATTGTATATGCCATATCATTTGTATAACGTTTATTTCAGTTCTCATAACTTTATCTAACTGCACTTTCATTTCATCTGTACTTAATTTTTCACAGAGTCACCTGAAATTTAAATTAAATGATTGTATAACTATCGAGATATTTAAGATAATCAAATTATATATTTAGCTTGTACATGTGATAATGCTTTATTACTGGACTTGTGATAATAAGTAACAGTAATAATAAGGCCAACATCGCTTGCTTATAAACCAAGACTGACATTGAAGATTACTTGAGTATTACTTTACTAACCATCATCTTACTTCCCCTCCAAGAATATATTTACACATTCTCTGAAAATTAATACTGAAAAATTCGAAACTCTAACGTATTTTAATTTTGATTTTTTCTTTAAAAAAACTCTATGAATTTATAATATTGAGACTGTGATAACTTGCTAATTTATAGAGTTATTAATTTAAAAGAAATATTCGAAAGAGAAGAAGTTTAATCATAAGTATATTTTAAAAAACTTGTAGTCATAAAAATAATCAAACATTGAATTCAATACCTAAAAATCCAAAAAATGTAGACATTAGACTGATAATTTTAATGGTTGATATTATAACTTTAAGACCATAACTAGATACTGATCCGCCCTAAGAGGGCAGGGATATGTTTTGTTTTGTATGTTTTTTTGAAATTTAATTTATAAATTTTTGTTTTTGTTATTATATATGTATTTTTGTATCAGATCTGTGTTTTTATTTTTAATCTTACTTGTGTAATTTTTCTCAAAATAATTAGGCTTCTGATTTTGATAATTGTATTGAAATTATTATGTTACATAACGTTATGTTATTAATTTATTATTGAACAAAATTTTATAAAGAAATTGAAAAATCCCTAAAGATAAAATAATAGTTCAAATAAAAAGAGCATTATAAGCATCTTCAAAGGTAAGATACAAAATTCCATTAACAATATTTTTTCTTGTTTAAAAGAAAATGTAGATAAAACAATTAGCTTGTATTGGAGTTATTTTCATGGTTACTCATTGTTTTCTCTTTGTTCTTACTATTAATTTTCATCCAATCTTGATATTGCGAAGTTTGATTTGTCTTCTTTGTTGAAACATTACCAAAATCATCATCTTCACGTGTAGCTTCTTTGTCACTTTTTCATATTTTTTTCTCCATCTATACCAAATATGATTAAAGACAATTTGATTTATTTTTTTAGTTTTATTTTTTTTGTTTAATTTTTTTCACAAATTTATTTATAATATTTGTGTTTTTATAATCAAATTTTTTTTGTTTTTCTTTGTAATCTTATGTATAAATCTTAATCAAAAACTATTTCATCTATTATATAAAAAATAACAATCAAAAAATTGATTCGACATACACTCGTTTCTTTATAATCATATGCCAATTTCTTACAATCATATTTATCTATTCTAGAGTAAGCCAGAGCATCCGGGTCCTCGGATCGTGTCTGAATCTTTTGGGTCCTGGAAATTTAGACCCATATATGTACCTATGATTTTTCGGATCCGTTCCGGTTCGGGTCTTCTCGAGTCCGAGTCAGTTCAGATCTATGATTTTAGTACTCGTGAAATACCTATAATTTCGCATATATTTTGGACTCGGATCAGTTTGGGTATTTAGGAACTTTAGGATTCGAAAGTGACCCGAAATACACGAATTGGAGCTGAAAACTCGAAAATACCTGAAAACTCAAAAATACCCGAAGAACCTATAAATATCCGAAAATTTATCCAAAATCAGACCCATAAACCGAGAAGATACCCATAATTCTATCTGAATATTACCAAATTATATTTTGGAAAATTTATTTCCAGAAACCTGAAATACACCTGAAAATCCGAATCCGAAACTTAAAAAAAAAATATAATCGAAAATTAAAAATTACCCAAATATACCTAATAAATACAATAAGTTCGAGTACTTTGGGAATCTGATCGAATCTCAGTTAGATCCGGATTCGAACCGAGACTTACGGATCCAAAGAAAAAAGACCCAGTATGTACTTTAACATGGATCCGGACCCGAACCTGTATTTTTAGATTGGTTCTTGTTCGGGTCTTGGTGTCTGGGTAAAATACCTAGATCTATTCTAGTTCTTGATCCATGCTTGAAATGCAGATATAGTGCGGTTTGTATTTTTTTTGTTTTTCGGTATGTATGTCTGAATTTGATTACTATTTTATTATTAACTTTCCAACCATAAATTTTTGAATACAAATTGAAGATTTATTTTAAAATATAAACATACTAAATTTTTTAGTTTGTCAAAAATATATTGCAATAGAAACTATAAATAATATAAATATATATATATATAGTTATGCTAAACTATAACACATACCATAAAACCCATGATAATTTACATAAGAATGATTTTCTGTAATTTACATATATATATACTCCACTTGCATTTGTTTTCTGTAAGTTACTTTATGGAATGAATGATTTTGTAATTTACATCTTAGCTAAATATTAGGACGTGCGAATCCGAGAATTAAGGGAAGAGGAGAGGTTACAAAATATATGGTTTATTTTTAGTTAGATAACATGAAAAATAATTGTTGGACTCAACATGATATCAACTGGACATGCTGGAAAATTAATAGAATAGATGATAGTTAAAGAGTAATGCAAATATATAATATTATATCTGCTTACCTTATAATCTATATAACATTCACTTTCTGTTCTCATAACTTTTATCTAATCGCACTTTCATATCATACTTTTTCATAGAGTCACCTGAAATTAAATTAAAAGATTGTATAACTATCAAAATAAATTAAGATAATCAAATTATATATTTCGCTTGTACGTACATGTGATAGTGCTTTATTATAGGACTTGTGATAGTAAGTAAACAGTAATAATAAGACCAACATCGCTTGCTTATAAATTAAGACTCACTGAAAATTACTTGAGTATTACTTTACTTACCATCATCTTACTTCTCCTCCAGGAATATATTTACACATTCTCTAAAAATTAAGATTGAAAAACTAGAAACTCTGACGTATTTAAATTTGATTTTTTGGTTAACCAATACTGTATTTGTATATGCTTGGGTTCCTTATATTACAAAAAGAGAAAAAAAAACTACTTCATCTGTATTATTTTAAGAGGTAATATAAAATACAACTAATTCAACCAATAAAAAAAATATGTAATATTTTGTAATTGGTCACAAATTTCAAATGACACTAAATTTTATCTAGAATTGTGAGAACATCACTTATTATAAAACAAAATTAAAATCCCTAATAACACAGACGCTGTGATAATTTATTAATTTATATCATTAACATAAAAAAAATCCTTTTTGAGATTTATACTTTTAAACTAGTTTTGATTTAAAAATATGAAAATAATATTCTATTTCATGATATTATATAGTAGTTAAACTTTATAAATTTGAATTTTATGTATTTTATTTAGATTATTTGATAAATTTTGTATGTTGAATATGTATGACATAATAAAAATGCATTTTATACGTAATTCAAAAAAAGTAGCACTATAATATTGGGAAGGAAGATAAAATTAGAAATGAAATTCAATTCGATTTTACTAAAAATAAAAAACAAAATTCTTTGATTATATTTATATAAAAAAATTTATATAGCAATTATTATTATGATTTTAATGGGACCATATAATTAACTAAGAGTTTTCTACATATTATTATCTTATTTAATTGTGTTTTATTTTACACTGGCCTAACAAGAGACCGAGAACATTTATTATCTAATTTATTTTGATAATATCGCCTCGATATTGCCTTTATACCCCCGATATTTTTATAAATTAATACTATCTTTGTATAGTTTTAAGTGGTATTTAAGGTTTTTGCACACAGATGAAGAAAATACAAACTTTTATATAATTTATCTTAGTTACATAAAAATATTATTAATGAAACTAATTTAACCAATAAAAAACTTAATATATTTTGTAATTTGTCACAGAATTCAAATGATATTAAACTCTACCTAGAGTCATGAGAACATCAATTATTTTGAAACATTTTTTTTTCTCTTAACACCACATAAAGTGATACGGAAAGAGTATATTTAAGTTAATTTTTGTCATACATCATTATCCAATTTTTATTCCTTAGTACCGGAAAATGTTTGAACTCGTACACTTAAAAGTGGCAGCAAAGTAGACTTTACTATCTTAGTAAAGTGGTAGCATCTTAATATCCTTTAAATCAGTGAGTCTTACTGATATTACAATGTTGTTAAAGGTCTGATCGGTAATGTTTGCACCTTTAAATTTTTAATTCGAAAATCATTTTTTATTTTCTCAAAAAGATTGAGTTTTTTTTTTAAATTTACTTTGAAATCCTATATTAGTTTTGAAACAATTTTTAAAATTATTATTTAAATTTTAAATATTAATTTTTTAAAAAAAGCAATTTCTAAACCTATCTTCCTAAAATATCATCCTTCAAAGCTAAATCTTAATTTTAGATTACTTAGCTCTATGAATATAAGTATATTTTACATCATATCGTATTAAAAAAATTAAGGCTATCCTACAAAATTTTTCTTTAGAATATCCATATCTAAGTAGTTTTTTTTTTCATACATCAGAGTAGTTGTCCTATATAACAATATGATCAATAAAATGAATTATAAATTTAATAAAATTAAAAATATTATTAGTAATAAAAAAATTATTCTGAAAAATAAAATATAAAATACTATTATCAAAACATACCTAAACATGTTTAATAAAATTATTTTTAAACGAAAACTGAAAATACATAATAAAACTATTGTAAATCCCATATAATTGTAAAAATTTAATTTGATTTCGAATATCTTCCATATAGATTATACAAGTGTTATAATGTTCTTCATCAAAAACAGAATGTTCAATTGTTATTTACTGAGTTATTAATCATTCATTTAAAATGGGGTTGTAAATAGAAATTGTTAAAATTATAATTAAAAATCTTATAAGAAATTAAAAACAAAGAAAATACTTTTAATATTATAAGTTTTTGTAGTTTTATAATTTAAAGTTAAATGAACAAATTATATTGTTTATTCTTAGTAATTTTAATAGTTACTATTTTATTACTGATATCATTTTATTTATTTATGATATATTAATGAATAAATATAGAAATATTTAAAGAAAAAATAAAATAAAAGGGTGACGTACACTAAGAAACCAAAATAATATGGTTTTTGTTAAGAAATGGGTAGTTATTTGAAAATCTGGTTTTCCTACATTTTAGAAAATCTATTTTACAAAAATTTTGATTGGTAAAAAAATAGTTTTTAGAAAGTCAAAAACCAAAAACTATTTCAAAAACTGGAAACAATCAACCATATATGTATATCTCTATAACACATCTTATTTAGTAAAAAAAAAGTCATGACTTTTTTCATGTGTGATTTTTTTAATTTGGACCACTCCTTAAAAATTTGTTTCAATGAATTTATGTATACATATTTAAATTAATTTAATTATTCTAAAACAAGCAAATCAAATAAATACTCCTATATTTACTCTGAAATTATATCTGAATAAAATATTTTCATATTTTTTTACAATATATATATACATATTCCAGTTTTCATTAAAATAAATCTTTTAAATATTTAAGTAATTTCGTGTTTATTTAAAATAAATGTATATCTCATTTTCACTTAATTTTAAAAACATATTTGGTTAATGTTGTGTTTATTTTAAAATTAAATTTATATTTCATTTTAACTAAACGAACTTTTAAAATATCAAATTAATTTTGTAATTATACTTATACAATTTTGTATTAAACTGTGATATTAATTTAATATAATATTTTTCAATAAAAATTATCTTTAACCAATAAGATTTTTCGTTTTAAAATTTTGTATCAGATGATTTAAAATATGTTATCACTGAACATTTAAAACAAATAAATTAAATTATTGCATGTGAACTATAAAGTTGTTGTTTTTTAGAATTTTAAACAATTAGAAATATGATAAATAGTAAAATTAATTATATAAAAAATAATTATATGTATAAAAATAAAATAATCATCCGCACGGTTGTTCGGGCCAAAATCTAGTATATGGTTAAAATATAAGTGTTTAACTTATTCAGTTTGATTTTGCCACACACAAAACAATATTTTATGCGGTTTCAGTTTTGTGAATTTTAATTAATGAACAAAAAATGATAGGTTTTTGGTTATCCACCCTCCATTTCATAATATTTGATGTTTTGTTATGGTGCAGAAAAGTTAAGAAATTTACATTTGTTTAACAAATATTTTAAATATATAATTTTAAAATCAGTTAACCAATTATAAAAAATACAATAAAATCTAATTAGTTGAACATATTTCAATAGAACTAAAGTTAATCTTAAAATCTCAAAATTTTATATAAATTGAAATAAAATAATCATTCTAAAACATCATTTATATTAAAACAGAGGGAATAGTATTTTGATTTTATTTGGTAACGTTAGGGTTTTTTTTTCTTTTGTCAACGGGGGGAGTTATTTTTTATCACCTAAAAGTTGTGGCAAAGTGTTTTTGTTTATAACAGTGCCCCATAAACGGTATTTGAAAATAGATAGGAAGATATTTGACAATTTTACGAATATTTAAAGCTAGTCATGACAAATAAGTAATAACAATGTGTGTCTTTCTCTAGTCTTTTTATTTGCCCATAAAAATTCGAGCTTGTGCTTTTGATTACAGTTTTACACAAATACCAACATACATGTATCCGTTTCACATGATTTTAATCACATAACTAATGGTGATAAAGCTTCTGTGTTTTGAAACGTGGCCCTTCTTTCTAGAATGGATCTTTGTCCCTAATTAATTGTATATTTTTCCTTATAAATATCGCCATTACATATAACTATATTTCAATACATATTTCGGTTTAACTCATAATAAGTGTCTTTGTTTTTTTAGTGAAAGCAATGTGTCTTTGTTGTTGTTAAATAAACCAGAATCAAGTGCTTCAACCAACATATTTAAACGTATATCTGGTTATTGTGATCAGCAATAGGGGGTGGAAAAAAACTAAGCACGTTATGTTATTTGAAAGAATTAGAAGTTGAGTTTTGTTGTGAACAGCCGTCGTTTAAGTTAGAAGAAGAATAGAGAAGAAAACGTATTGAGGCAAATACCCGTTTAGGGTTTCTTATTAATGATGTGATAATAATTTACAAACCCTTAGATCCATATTTATACAGCCTCAAAAAATCCGATTTCCTTTTTCCAATAGAAATAGTAACTTTCCTACGTCCGATCCATCAGTGTTGGACATTTTACTGGTACAACAGAGATTTAAGACACACCGATGCAACAAGTTTCATCAATCTATGACAAACACATATACTGCAGTTAGTTGTTCTAAGTTGTTTGCTTACGTATTTATATAGAACCCACGTGAAATAGTTGTTTGATCATGAGATCCAAACATCGAACTTACAAGTTACGAGTTACGTACTTTGATGTCATTAAAATCCTTTTTCATTTTCCAGAGAAATTTTCACTTGAAATTTTTTGTAATTGACTTTTTGCAATTAATTATAATCGGAAGTTAAAAAGAAATTTAAAACCGAAAGTTAGTCGGAATGTTTTTGCGATGTTTATGTTAATTACGTTAGGATACAAATATCTTTTTGAACGCACCAAAAATAAAATTAATAGTAAGAGTGGGCATTGGGATATTTAGTTCAGATTTAAATCCATAAATTTTGGATTGTATAAATAAAAAATTGAAGATCCTATATAAGAATCGCATAATTAGTTTGGATCAATTCAAACAGAATCTAGTTCAATTTGGTTCAGATAATAAATCTAAAGTTGGTAAAGAACCATCAAATAGTTTCACCCAAAAATAAAGCTTTATCCAGGTTAAGGAAAGAACATATTCGCAAAATTTAAAAGAAAACTCCAAAATAAAGAAAAACAAAAAAAAAACTGTTCAGTTTTAATCAAATTTCGTTAAAGTTTTAAAAGCATTGGTTAATTTTGAAAGTATGGCTAACAGTATTAAAATATTTTAATTATTCTGATCTAAAGTAACTAATAGATGTAATAAAAATGTAATTTAATAATTTTAGATATTACAGTTACTTCAAATTTATATAAGAATAATATTTATGTACACAGTTGTATTTTGGGTATATGAATACTTATTTTATTTTGTTGTCCATTCAATTTTGATATAGTTTACGCATTAAAAAGGTTTCAAAATAACCAATTCAAGTACTTATAACTATTTAGTTTGATTCGTATGCATTCTGTCAATTTATATTGATTCGGTTTCTGTGTCTCTCTATAATTTGTCCATACTTACTTAATACTCCAATAACATGAAAGTTGTAAATTAGTTTTGTGCTCTTATAAGAAAGTTCTATAATATGATGAGATGTTGCTCAATTATGTCCTAGATTTCTTACCGGCTTCAAGTGAGGCAAGACAGACCGATCGTGCGAAGCACGATTTCAGACAACGATATTTATATTCAGATTTTGCATCTGGACTCTAGAGATATTGATTAAGCTTCACTTAAAAAGGGGATACTCTTAACCTTGATACTTGTGGTCTTTGACATGCGGTGTGCCCAATCTTATTTAATGGTACGTCTTTAATCGTTCCTGCTTAGTAAAAGGGGGGAAAGTAAATTAACTGTCCCTTTTAATCGGAAAACCAATTTGCAAGAAAGTGTTAATGTAGTGAGGGCAGAGAAATAATAGCAGAAAGTAAAACACACAAGTTTATCTTTTCGAATTCACTAGAACAAGAGAGTCTTACACCAATCTTTTCTATTACAAGAATCCTTTAGGATTAGCCTCAATTCTAAGCTAAAACTCACCCTAGAGTCTAGACTTCTGTTTATCAGGATCCTCCAAACCCCGAGCTAAACTCCCCCTGAGTCTAGGCTTCAATCTTCCACTTCACGGAAGTACTTCACCAACTACGTCAGCAACTAACGCACAGCAGTGACACCAAAGGCTTGATCACACAAGTACACACCAAACGATCTCTCAACTCTTCTTTCTTTTTAGCAGAGACACCTTTCTCCATGGAGGCACGTCCTCCTTATGTAGATAACCAGAACTTGCTCCTCAAGTTCTTCCAAAAGCAACTTAAGTAACTTTCCTTTTTCTTTTAGGAAATAACTCTCTTGCCTTTTCCTCTACAAGTAATATCATTTATCTTTAATGTAAACTTTCTGATAAATATATTACTTCTTCTTCAAGCTTAACAAGCCCACGGACATCACAAAACACGAACTCCAACTCAGCCCATCTTCATGACACACACATGTACTACCTCCTGTAGTACTTCACGAACTGATACAGAATATACATCTTCAATCTCCCCCTTTTTGACTATGCATGTGAACTCATCACCACTGGACATAAGACCACGTCTTCAATCTCCCCCTATGAGCCACATCATTGTCAAAAACTAATATGAAGATCTATATCCTCCAAAGTAAGGAGGAAATCTCATTCCACCATATCCATAGTGATCAAATCTCCCAGACCACGAATTCCTGAGCCCAAATCCTCCATGATTAGCTCCTTGAACAGACTTGAAACACTCACGTCGAATATGCCCTTGAACTCCACAAGAATAACATATAGGACCATGACTTCTCATACCATAAGCACCATAAGCTTGTACCATCTGATTCTTCTCCCTCAGCAACTTAAAACACTTTGGCCTAATGTGCCCAATAACACCACAGTGATGACAAACAGGCCGCCACTTTCGTTGAGATGTACTCTTCAATCCAGAAACTCTTTCTGGAGCAGTCGCCGTAGCAGTTGCCGTAGCAGTACGCGTAGCACTCGCATTCCTCACATCAGTTGCAGTCTTCACTGCAGTTTTTCCATTAGATGTCTTCTCTGTAGACACCTTAACCTCTGGTCTTGTAGTAGACGTAGCTAAGACCTCAGCTTTTCCTGCTGATACAAAAACACCTTCAGCTGTAGAACATTCTCCTTGATATCCAAGGCCACATCGATCACTCTTTCCAATACTGAGCAGATGATCTAGCTGCTTCGTCCCACCATTCAGCATCTTCAAACCCTTTTGAGTCTCCGCAAGTTGAGCACCAGCCTGTCGTGCTTCTTCTTCTTTCTCTGAGGCATACTTAAGTGCTTCAGCAACTTCAGCTTCTAACTTGACCTTCTCTTTAGTCAACTCTGAATTCGTCTTAACCTGCTTGAGCCAATTCTCATACAGCCTCTCATATTTACCAGCAAGATCAAAGTCTCCATCATCATCATCATCACTTACAGCATCATCATCACCTCCACATGAAGACCCTGACGCTGACGCAGATCCCGTCGCAGATTTCGTCTTAGAACTAGGCACAAAAGTTGTGAACGCCACCAAGTTCTTCAACTCCTCATCATCATCTGAATCAGTACCAGATTCATACTTGACGTCATCCTTCTTCTTTAGCTTCAGTAAATTTGTACACTCATCTTGTACATGCCCAAAACCTTTGCATTCAAAGCACTGTATAACCTTTGAGGAATTACCAAATCTTCCTCTTGCTCCTTTCTCCTTCATGCAATCATCAACCATGAACTCCATAGAAGATCCATTCCTAGAAAAAACGCTTCTTGAAAGGCAACTTAGCTTTCTCCATCGATCTTCAAGATCTACTTGAAACTATGTCCTTCTTCCTGAACCAGTTTCTCTTCTCACTCTCCCAGATCACACACCAGTAATTTAGGTGACCCGCTCTGATACCACTTGTTAATGTAGTGAGGGCAGAGAAATAATAGCAGAAAGTAAAACACACAAGTTTATCTTTTCGAATTCACTAGAACAAGAGAGTCTTACACCAATCTTTTCTATTACAAGAATCCTTTAGGATTAGCCTCAATCCTAAGCTAAAACTCACCCTAGAGTCTAGACTTCTGTTTATCAGGATCCTCCAAACCCCGAGCTAAACTCCCCCTGAGTCTAGGCTTCAATCTTCCACTTCACGGAAGTACTTCACCAACTACGTCAGCAACTAACGCACAGCAGTGACACCAAAGGCTTGATCACACAAGCACACACCAAACGATCTCTCAACTCTTCTTTCTTTTTAGCAGAGACACCTTTCTCCATGGAGGCACGTCCTCCTTATGTAGATAACCAGAACTTGCTCCTCAAGTTCTTCCAAAAGCAACTTAAGTAACTTTCCTTTTTCTTTTAGGAAATAACTCTCTTGCTTTTTCCTCTCCAAGTAATATCATTTATCTTTAATGTAAACTTTCTGATAAATATATTACTTCTTCTTCAAGCTTAACAAGCCCACGGACATCACAAAACACGAACTCCAACTCAGCCCATCTTCATGACACACACATGTACTACCTCCTGTAGTACTTCACGAACTGATACAGAATATACATCTTCAGAAAGTTTAGAAGGAATTGAAGTTTTGAAGGAAACAATGCTCGTATAAATATAATGAATTGAGATATATTGTTTTGGTGATATTCTTTTTGATTAATGTGTGATCATAATTATAGAGCAGTATGACAAAAAGTTTAAAATAATACATTTAATGGATGAAGTCATAGATTTTAATATATTTTGTGTGTAATTTGATTAGGGATCATATATAGTTAATTAGTTATAGCAATGTGATGGTATATTTCTTATTAAGTCGTAAACATGACAACAAGTTTAACATAGTAAATACAAAGGAAAAAGTTGTTTCCCACGAATTATCTCGATTGGGTAGAAGAAAGGGTTTTTAGCACATGATTGTAAAAACTAATCTATATGGTAAATGTTATTACTTGGCATTGACTGTAATAATTTTAATTACTCCATGATCCTGTCACCGTCGCACACGACGTAATTCACGGTTAAACATGATTTATTTTCTAATCACCGTTTTATAGACAAAACAATCTCGGTGTTAAATTCAATGATCATTATCTCGAAGGAGTGAGTTAAAAGTTGATCTCCAAAAAGTGTTATATGAGTTTTTGTTTCCAGCTAATCTTACTAATTCACACTACACTATTCGCTGAGACCTTAAAGTTTTGTTCGCATGAATGATACTGGGCTATATTTTCAACTCAATGTGTAATGGCAAGAATATGAACGGATCCAATCATTTTAAAGTGTTCGCATTATTTTATTTCGCCACGATATTAATCACTTATCGAGACAACAATAGCCATAATATATACATGCATCATCAATGGATGTACGTATGTTTACGTCTGTGTGTGTGCGTGTAGAAAATGCTTACATGCATATAATCCGGAAGAATCTTTGAGGGTCTTGGACTTGATGAGCAATGAATTATATTCCCCGGTCTTGACTAACTTTTACCAGACACCAAGTGGATGTTTACGTACATTAATTATGACTGGAGGAGCTGTAACTTAATCAACCACCATTGAAATTTATATTCATACAATTAATCCTTCATCCCCTCCGTTCTTTATATTTTACCTTGTGCGGAAATATCTCTATGTAAAAAAGATTGGATTGTTTGTTAGAAAGGAGAAGAGAATTAATAGACGTGTGAGTTTAATAGATTTTTAAATGTGATATTATTAGTTCGATGAGATTATTAATCATATGGTTGGAAAACGCGATAACAAGAAAATTAATCTTAAGTACGTACTGCTTGAATTTATCGATGAGTACCAAGCGAGATTCAGTTTGTCTAAGTTTCCTTGTATTTACTTAATTGTCGCTTTAATCGACTCACATAGTGTAATATATAATATAGTATATATGTTAATAAATGTTAGTATTGGTCACTTGGCTCAATGGAGGAGAACACTGCACTAAACCTTGGGGTTTGTCTTTGCCAATCCAAAGGATTCTCCATGTCTCTCTCTTCTCGCATTGGATCTTCAGACATTTTTCTTCTTCCTCTTCACCTCACGCGTTCCCACGCGACTTGTATTACTATTATTATTATTATGGTTTTCTTTCGAACAAGACTTATGTTCAACCTTTATGATAAATTTTTAAATTCACATCCTCTCTAATAATTAATCATTTTGTCAACTAGATTAATATTAAAAAATATTAAATATTATTTAAAAAACCAAAATAATTTTTAAAATAGTGTCAGTTTTGTTAATATTAATGCCATCATCTAAACCCTAAACACAAACTCTATACCATAAACCTAAATTTTAAACCATAAACTTTAAATCATAAATTCAAACTCTATATATAAAATCCAAATCCTAGACACTAAACTCAAATCATAAAGTCTAAATCCAAACTATAAACCCTAAAACTAAAAACTATATCCTAAATCTAAACCTATACTCTAAATCCAGACTCTAAAATCTAAACCCAACCTATAAATCCTAAACCGTAAACTCAAACTCTAATCTCAAACTCTAAACTCTAAATCACATACCCTAAACCTAAACCATATACCTTAAACCCGAACCATAAACTCTAAACCCAAAACCTAGACCCTATACCCTAAACCCAAATCCTAGATTGTAAGTCAAAACCTTAATTCTTAACCTTAAATTTTAAATGAACATATTAATCCAAACATTTAGGGTATAAGATTTGGATTTAAGATTTACGGTTTGGGTTTAGAATCTAGGGTTTGGGTTTAGGGTATAGGTTAAGGCTTAGGGTCTAAGTTTTTGGTTTAGAGTTTACGGTTTGGGTTTAGGATATAGAGTTTGGGTTTATGATTTAGGATATAGGTTTTAGAGTTTGGGTTTTGAATCTAGAGTTTGGGTTTTGGGTTTAGACGGTGGCATAAGTATTATTATAACTGACATTATTTTATTTTTTAATTATTTTGGTTTTTCAAAAAATTATTTAATATTTTTAATCATTAATCTAGTTGGCACTTTGGTTGGTTATTAGAAAAAAAATAAATTTAAAAGTTCATTCTAGAGGGTGAACCTAAGTTTTGTTCTTTTCCTTCGTGGTGGACTAAGCAAAAATATGTAACTTCTTTGTTCAAATAAAAATACATGACTTCAACCTGATTATTATGATGGAATTTTTTTTTTAATAAATTATAAATATCATTCGATGAAAGTTTGGTTGCAACAACAATTGAACTCAGCATTTGCTCTAAAGCTATTCTGTTTCTAAAAACTGTATCAAGTTAAAAAAAAATCCTTAGAAAGCACTAGACATTAAAACCAATTCAGCCATTTTGATAATTCTGGAGATAGTGTACGACATAGAACAATCGAAAACACATAAGGCCTCCAAACATAACACTTCTTGCTCTTCCAATAGAACCATAGAAACAAGAGAAAAGCTAAGGTAGCTCACACGGACACACACCCGAAGGTAGTTCCAAACGGCTTCGACGGAAACGACAGAAGACGGTTCCAGAACATTCGAGGAGGAGGAATCTGTCGAGGAAACAAGCCAAACGCAATCTCAATAGAAAGACAAAAAATGAGAACCGGCATGTTGCGGCAAACAATGAAGAATAAACACAGGTTAAGCGCAGGCGATAAATAGACTCCTCATCCGGTCAGGCGACACAAATAAGCAGCAGAGACATCAAGGATCACAAAAAAGCTTCGCCGGGATTATACCAATAATAAGTAAAAAACACAGGAGGAAAAATGAATCTCCTCAAAACAGATGATATAACAGGATTACGAAAGCTTCATCTTTTAGCCATAGATATCATTAGGTGGGTCGTCCTTAGAATCCTAGGAACCAATATCTGAAGCGAGTAAAAGATCCTCGAACAGTCGCCATAGAAACACCATGGATATCGTCGATTGAAGTAAAACATAAGTCCTTTGATCCATGAGCCTTAACACCGACTTAACTCCAATCAGAGAAGAAAAACTCAAGAGATACGTTTGAAAAAAAACCAACAAGAACACACGGGTACAAGCCGGAGTCGAGAAGGGGAGGAGGAGGCAGCGACGCAATACCATCCTTTCCAGCGGAAGCAGGATCAGATCTGAGCCAGATCTGTTCCGAGTGACAAACATAGACTAAGACAAAGGCTCCTTATGCTCCCCAAGAAAACTACTCCTCGTTGGTGCTCCACGGAAATACAGATGCTTGCAGCTCCGATTTGATTCACACCCCCAACGAAAAACCAGAACACCAAACAAATAGAAGAGGAGGCTAAGAGAAAAGGCTGAAGATAAAGAACGGGCGCGGTGGTGACTGGAGCTGAAAAACCCCAGTCACCGGAGAAAGAAACGCAAGGTGGATCTAGGATTTGGCGGCTGTGACAGAAATTAGTATGAAATAAATGTGATAATTGGACGCACCCGAACCAATGAATGATTTATTATAATGAGAGCTAAGTATATGACTGACTTGGACATCAAAGAGGTGACAAATAAGTGTTTGATTTACATACCATTCTCTAAAAATATATTATGTAATCAAGTAGATTATAGGCAATGTTAAAATTATATTTTAAATGTATAAATATAAGAAGCAAGTTGGAATAAATATTTAAACAATATATTTAAGAAGAAAACATTTAAAAAGCTATTTAAATACCACCATAGTAACATTATAGAGTGTTATATGTACAAGATACTAACAGAAAATGTCAATAAGTAATATATTATCAAAAGTGGTTATGTTATATTAATACTAGTAATATAACATTACTACTTATCTTCTAAAAGTACATAACATATCCTTAATATATACATATATTATAATACAAATATGAATTTTATTTATAAATATATTAAAATATAATTATTGAATTATTCATTATGTTCCATGACTAAATCAATATATGTTTTGTAGTTTTGATATCTTAAATCACAACTTAAACTCTCATTATTTTACAAAATAAAATTGGAAGGTTCATCTAATTCGAAAAAAAAATTGGGAGCTTCTGATTTTTTTTTAAATTTTAATATTTCATAAATTAAATTATCAATGAAATAATTCAAATTTTATAGATACTATACAATAACATGAATGAGCCCGTACAAAAAAAAATCAGGTGATAAAATGAATACATGAAAAAAAAATTATTTCAAAATAGTAGTACCTAGAAATAAGCGGAATAATAAGTAGTAAAAGGTTCCAGATACTGAAACATATAAGAAGAATACAAGAAAAGTTAAATAGTAAATACAACTTTTTATTATGAATGTAATAATTATTGAATTTTGACTGTTTTAATGTGTTTTGACAACTTTTTTATAGAGATTTGTATGCACCCGTGAAATTTTAACTGGTACCAGATATGTCGGACTTTTAAGTGTTATTTTTTACCTTTAAAGTAAGAACCGCACCCAAAAAAAATGCTTATTCACCTAAATGGCAACAAGCCAACATGCAAGCGGTTCTTTTAGAGATCACACCGTCACGTCCGTGAAGCGTGATTCAGTTCACGGCCTTGGCATTTGTTATTGTTCTTGTCCACTTCCGCCGTCGTTTTAATCATGTCCATTCCATCTGACTTACCAATTCTTTTAGAAATTTTGAACTTAAAATTTTAAAATCAGTTATTTGGTTGCTACGTTTTGATTTTATAAAATATTGTAAATAAGGTTGTTTTCGTTGGCTACAAATTTTAAAGTTCGAAAACAAAAAAATACAAATTTTGTTTTTGTTAGCGTAACATGCAGATTTTGTTTTATTAACAAAACACGCAGCTATTAATTTGTGAACAAATGTCAAGAACATACACTCTAAATAAAGAAATATGTTATTTGTAACTTATAAAGACATATGTTTCCTCGATGGTTCAAGATTTTCCTATCGAAAGTGATGGATTTTGGTCTCACATTCCACACCGGTTAAAAACAATTCTTACCAAAAAATAAACATGAAGACACAACTATATTATTAATAATCTAGAAACAATAAATTTTCAAAAAAAAAACAATAAATACTCAAACATGTACCTTTTCATACATGTGGACGGACATATTGTTGACATCATACAAATTTAGAACGTATAGAAAATTTACAGTAATTGTTTTTCTTTTTCTTCACACTAAAGAGGAATTTAAGAATGTAAAAGTGTTAGTAATATATAGGGTTGACACATTACTATAAGCTTTAACAAGATAAATATTTATTACTAACACTTTTAGCTGTTGTAACACTACATTTTTAGAGTCAAAATTTTCAACCTTATTCAAGTATTTATAAATTTTATTTTGAATATCTGTAGGTACGATTCGAGTTCAAATAACTTGTTTATATTGTTTTTAAAACTTCAATATTTATTATATATTTTAAATTTCTCAAAATATAAAAAGAAAATAATATATTACACCTAAATTTGAATATCATATGCCAAAAGACTTAAAATAAACATTATAAATTTGTTTGATTTAAATATTTGGAGAGAGAATTTATAAATATTTAAAATATTTCTGATATTTTTAGTGTTGTTTAGTTATTTAGACAATATATAATTTTGATTATATATATATATATATATTCAAGTATTTGAACGGTTTCAAAATGTTTTATATATTTTGGATATATATATATTTTAAATCTAAAAATAGTTAATATATTCAAGTATACAAATTAATTTCTGATACATTCGGATACATAAAATATTTTGGTTAGGTTCGAATCTAAATCTGATTTTTAGATACTAAATTTTTAAATTCATTCAGATTTAATCAATTTTCGTTCGAATTTAGTATTAATTTTTTGATCAGATTTGATTCGCTTCTTTGAATTTGGATTTTAGACAGGTCCTAATTAAAGTTGTATAAATATTCTTGCAATCTAAAATCATGGCTTTTATATATGGATCACGGTTTAAATGCAAAAAAAAAAAGCATATCGATTAAAAATATTTAAATTTAAAAGGGATTTTTTAAAAAAAGATAATAACAAAAGCAGAAGGAGGCTACTGGAGAGGATGCATCTACTCATGATATGTGGTCAAAGCTATCACTCTTTAGATTTTATGGCCCACATTCATGCTTCATATTGCCTACGTCCCATTTTTTCTTTTACAGTTTTTTTTTACAGTTTGCTTGTAACGTTGTTATAAAAAGTTTTTACTGCAAAACAAAATATATATTTACATTTTGGGGGGGCTAAAATATGCTATAAAAATGCTATATGTACATAGTTCTGATAATAAGAATTATACTTTCAGGAACGAATGTGAAATTAATAAAGAGAAAAAGATTAATTATCTATTTTATTTTAATATAGTTTTAAAACTATTACCATGATGATATAAAAGTTTTCCTATTATATTTGTCTGCCTCAAGATATTTGACAACCCTTAATTTTTTAAGTTTGTCAAACAAAACATTACCATTATAAATGTATTATAAAATTCCTGTTGATAAGAAAACAGCTTTTATATTCTCGCTAAATTTTTTTCCTATTACATATATTTTATTAAAATTCAAAATCTAGTTTTTGGTAAATTTTATTATAAATTGTTTTAAAATTGTGATTAATTATCGACGTTTTTTTTTTGTTTTCTAATGTTACTATTTGGCGACAACAGAAAGCCGGTTGACTGTCCGGTCTTCAGAAATTTGGGATTGACCTTTAGTAGATAATTGTTTTTTGCTTTCGCCTCGTTCGAACTTAATGATGTTCTAATTTCTCATTATTGTATTTTAATTTTGAGATTTTAATTAATATAGAACAGCTGAGTTTTCCGATAAGCGGCACTACTTTATATATAATTATAATGTTTTTATAAAATTCCACTAATAAAAATCTAGAGACATCAAATTTATAAATGATTTACATTTCACTTTAGCATTTGACTTTATTTATCGTTTGTTATTTAAGGTTATAGATTTGTACTAGTATTCATCAAAGTTAATGGGGTTTAAATCCGATACCCTATGCACACAAAACTCATTGCATTCAACAAGGTTTTTTACCTCTTTAATTCTACACAAGATGATTGTATGTATAATTCTAGTTTTCTGGCTAATGTGGTTGTATTCACTATTAACATAACCTTTTTTTGTCACTGATCACTATTAACATAACCAATCCGTAACATATTAACTAGATTCGTAACTGGTCTGAAACAGTCTTAATACTTCGTCCTTCCATTTAATTATGAGAAGAAAAGTTACAAACCTTCAAAAAGTAAGCTACAGTCGATGTATGACATTTAGCTGGTTCTCTTGTACTGCCATGACAAAAAGGGGTTCTCTACTGTTTTTACAAATAAAAATTAAGACCATAGGGGACACTCAAAGATATATACTATTAAAATACTCGAAACCGGAATCGGACCAAAACATTTAAATATTCGAATGGTTCATATATAGAAATAAAGAAACGGAAACGAATAACCGGAACCAAACAGAAATACTCGAAACCGGAATCGGACCAAAACATTTAAATATTCGAATGGTTCATATATTTCTATATTTAAAATAACTAAACCGAGAACCGAGTAAATACTTGAATTTATAAAAATATTAATTATATATACATATAACATAACTAAATATATATTTATAATTTTAAAATCTATTAAATGTATCCAAAAATATTTTAAGAAAACTAAATTATTACAAAATATCTGAATTATTCAAAAGTATCCAAAAGTATTTTGGATATTTTCCAAAATATTTAAAATTGTCTGAAATATCAAATATTTTAATCATAATTATTTGATATTTTACGCAACATATCCGATATTTAACCTGAATTATCAGAAATATCCGAAATAACCGATTCAGAACCAAATGAGAACCGATTTTCCGGTTCCTACTTTTACTATCCGAGCCGAATTGAACCTAAAACTCTTGAACCGAACCAAACCCAAAATAAATCAAATAGTAAATGCATTTTTATCCTCCTATCTGAATTATTAGACACCTAAAATAACCGAATCGAACACAAACCGATATTCGAAATATTTTTACATCGATTAAAGAATCATAAGGAAAAGACCCAAAACCAAACCTTAATGCATCAAACAGAAAAATAAACAAATACTATTGTTTTATGAGTTATTTCCTAAAAATTAGGAACAGCTATAATTTTTCTTTTTTCTTTTTTTTTTGAACACCCAGATATAATTTTTCAAACTCAAATAAAACCCCAGAAAAACAAACACAGATTATTTAGAAGAAATCGGAAAATATAAAAAATATTTTTAAATGCTACTTGAGATGCGTGTGAAAAGCACGAAGAGCAAATAGTGGTGAAATAGCGCGTGAAAAACAAAGAATACAGAAAAAGCCTAGAGATGTACCATACCTCAAATTATAAAAGGCGGCAAAATCTAGGTTGTTTCCCACGTTACTTCTAGCTGTAAAATGGTAAGATTTTTCAACTAGTATATCTATACTATTAAAGCAGAAGCATATTGGTATTTTTACTCTTTTTACCCTTACTAAAGAGTCTTTCTTTTGTATTCATTAAAGGTATTGTGGACATTCTGCGCCGATTTCCTAATTCAATTTCGGGCTGTAATTATTTTCATGTTTGATATTGCATCGTTTTAGTATTTTTCCAACCAGTCATGTTTGAAACTGCGTTGTTTTTTAAACTATTTAATCGTTTGGTTTTAAACCGCTTTTTCCTAAATCTAATCTTATATACTATTGATTATTTTCTGATTCGAAATGATAATAGGATTGAAAATTGCCGAACATAACTAATTTTTTCCGGTGAAGTCGTTTGGTTCCGTTATGAGTTTGGTTAGACTGGTAAGTTATTTAAATTCAATAATAGCATGCTGATTATTCTTTAAGATTTTAGTTAATTCTAAAATTATTAATTTTGACAACAATGATTATCATTTAAAACAATTTTGAAAAATATAAATATATTTTAAACAAATTTCCAACTTATGATCACCGAATTTACCTTATCAGTAAAAAAAATCACAATATTAAAAATATCGGGTTACCAACCGGTAACCCGTTCAACGGCAGGTCCGAGTCGGGTTTCAAAACACCGATCAAACTATGAAATTGTTATATTGATTTATATTTAAAATATCTAATTTAAAATTAAAAACCTAAAAATACATCTACAATATAGTTTTAACCAAAAATAAACTCGGATATAAAATACATATATGAAACGGGTTATATAAATGCATATACAAGACGGATTATATAAATATGATTATATAAAGTTTCACCAAAAATAAACCCGCGCTTTGAAAGCGCGGGTCAAAATCTAGTATGTACTTATTTTCAACAGATATTTTCTCTAAATTGATTTTAACAAATATATTTTAAATGCAAAACTTCCTAAAAAATATATATACTTCTATAAATAAGTTTATTGTTTTCTAAAGATAATGACAATACAGTGTAGTCAAAATTTGAATATAACAGTTTAAGGAAACTTTATTTAAATTTGCTAACAGTTGGTGACTCATTTAAGTAAAAAACATTAGTACGTGCACTCTCTACAAATCATCATTAATTAGTCATACATGTCGGTCAAAGCTAGTGGAATGATAACAACTACTCCAGTAAAGATTTTAATTTTTAAAAATTTGTTGAAGAAGAGGTAATCTAGTTTTATAATAACAAAATTACTAGTTTTTTTTGTCAAAACTAGTTTTTTTTTTTTTTTGTCAAAAAAAAAATATAACAAAATTACTGATTAAAAAGAAAAAAAACACCAGAACCGGGTATCTTGGGGGTCACGTGACATGAATAGGTAAGGCTCAAGATTGAAAGCACGCGCTGACTCAGCACATACCATAGGCAACAAGAAGAGGCCAAATATCATATACTGACACGTGTCACCTTTCAACTTGCTCTCATGAATGCGGCGCCCAGTAAATTTAAACAATTTTCTTATTCCGAAACTACCCTTGGATACTGACGAATAATATCGGAACTGCCATCGGTGGAGGAGCGGAAAAGGAACAGCAAATAAAAGAAAAGTTAATACAAGAGATACCATAACTTTTATTATTAAAAATGAAAATAATATCTCTCCTCCTGATCCTATAAATGAGGATTCTGAGGAGTGAGCTTGAGAAGTCTTCTGCACACCCTTAACCAAAAAAATCACTGTGCTTGAAACACATTTTCTCTGTCTCTCTCTCCCACACCAAAGAGAAAATAAACTCGTCCAATCTTTTTCACTTTTAAAACTTTTTCTATTAAATTCTCGTGATAAATCTCACAAGTTTTATTTCTCCTTTTTGATTCTCTAGCAATCTCTTCTCAACAAACACATAAACTTTCTTTTTCATTTTGATGCGAATATAGAGACTGAAAAAATGGATGAATATATGGATCTCCGACCACTGAAGTACACAGAGCACAAAACATCAGTCACTAAATACACAAACACTTCCCCGGGAAAAAATATCTCCGGCAAAACTCGACCTGACTCGGTGAGAACCGTCCGAGTCTCCGTGACCGATCCTTACGCAACCGACTCATCAAGCGACGAAGAAGAAGACTTCCTCTTCCCTCGCCGACGAGTCAAGAGATTCGTCAACGAGATCAAAGTCGAGCCAGGCTGCAACAACAACAACGTCAACATCCCCACCGGAGGTGTTTCCATGAAGGAGAGGAAGAGACTCTCCGACGAAACTCAATCTCCGGCGGCTTCCAGCCGTCACCACCGTTCTCTCAAAGTCTCCGCCGGCCAAAACGGTAGGAAGTTCCGCGGCGTTAGACAGCGGCCGTGGGGGAAATGGGCGGCGGAGATTCGAGATCCGGAGCAGCGCCGGAGGATTTGGCTCGGTACTTTCGAGACGGCGGAGGAAGCCGCGGTGGTTTATGATAACGCTGCTATTAGGCTCCGTGGACCGGACGCTTTAACCAACTTCTCCGTACCGCCTCAATCTCGAGAAGAAGATGAATCAGAACCGGAGCAACCGGTTATTGATAAACCGGAAAGCATCATTACAATAACAACAACAACAACATCGAGTTCTGAATCAACCGAAGAGTTTCAACATATTTCGTCTCCTACATCCGTTCTCAATCTCCAACCATCCGAAGAAGTGCAACAAATACAGAAGGTGTTTAAATCAGCTAAACCGGAACCAGAGAGTTCAGATGCACCATGGTGGCATTCCCGGTTTAGTACCGGTTCGAGTGAATCTGATGATTCATTTCCACTGGATACCCCATTTCTGGACAACTATTTCAACGAATCTCCACCGGAGATTTCAATATTTGATCAACCAATGGGTCAAGTATTTTCAGGAAATGATGATATCTTTGGTGATATGTTCTTGGGTGGTCAAAGTAGTATGGACATCGAAGATGAGTTAAGTATCAAAGATATCGGCTCAATGTTCAGTGATTTTGATGATTCGTTGATATCAGAACTATTAGTCGTTTAATATCATGAGTGAGAAGAAGCTACAAGAGAAACCATCAGCAAATATCTATGGAGGTGCTACCGAGAAATTTTGATGTTTTTTTTAATTATTTAATGAGCTTTATAAATTTAATAATTTAGTTTTGTCAGGAGATTGTAAAACAGTTTTGGAGAAATAGTGGCAAATTGTTAATGCATTTTGTTCTTATTTATTAATTAAATGTGTCATGAGTTGCACGAACGTGTTTAGTTTTTAGACTCTAATATTTATAGCATTTGCATTTATTTAGTTTGCTAATTATTCAATTTAGAAAAACCAAAGTGGCATTCTCTTTGTCAATATCTAACTATGAGGCGCAAATTGCGGTCGTGGCCAGTGAACTGAAGGGCTTTGTGTTTGGTCTGATTTATGTTTTCTTTCCTTCAATCTAACACAGAGAGTATTGAGTTTTTATTTATACCTTTTTATGTTAACGGTAAGAATATTATAGAAATGTACATATGCGGTTACACAGAATTCTCTTATAGCAATAATATGGCTTTTTAATATTTACCAATTTTATTTTTGATAATTTGGTAAACATTCAGAAAAGTTAGTCTAAAACTTATAGATTAAATATATGGATAACATGCGACCAGGGCGTGTTCCCTATCAACGGTGATTTATTGTGTTGTCTATCGTAATCTACATATTGAAGGTTTAGAGTTTGGTGCCTCTAGTTACATTACGGGTCCGACTGGTGACCATTGTGGAATCAAAAAGAACAAATAGGAAAGGAACGTAGAAGAATAAATTCGCAGGAATAAAAAGGAATTGTTGTTCCATCTTAAATTTGATAAGGAATAATTTTCTTTTTTATTTCTTTACAAAAAAAGGAATGATGAGGAATGAGAAGGAAAGACTATTCCTTGTGAATGGTAATTTTTTTTAGGAATGTTAGGGAATACATTATTCCTCATCGTTCCTTGGTCACCAGTCACACCCTACATTTGTGAATGATGTATAATATATATCAAACTGATATATTTAAGTGTTGAGGAGTTTTTTTCTAATCGTTAATTAAATAGAATTTTAGATACAAGATTGTTTGATTTAATAGTTAAAAAGGAAAGAAAGGAAGAGTGATCTTTCCATCATGTAAAATATTTGTCTCGCAAAAATCATATAAAATAAAATCAACAAAAAGCATATATGTATATACATGTTATTTAATATTTAATATAGTTGCTGCTCTAAAGATACTATTTTTTTTATAAAAAAAACTATCAGAATTCTATAATCCAAACATCATCTAAAAACTTGTTTTTTTTTTCTTCTGAAAAAACTAAAAAACGTTCATTAGTTTTTTACAACCTTTTAAAAATATTTTTAGAGCATAGCTTAAGTTTTGTAAATATAATTTTCTCATGGGAAAATCTATTTTATAAGATTTTTTTGACCAAAAGAACATACAAGGAACCAAACGATCGAAAAATATGTAAATAAATACAAATATAAATAATCATTTAAATAAATTAAATAAAATTAAAAAATTTGATTTTTTTCAAGTTGAAACTCTTGCAATTTTGGCTAATTTATTTTTTAAATTTTATTTTGGAATTTTAAAATTCTCTTTGAAATTGTTCTTAAAATTATTATTATTTTAAATTTTAATTGTTATCTTTTAAATCCTATATTTTATCCCTTTCTATCTTCACCTCTTAAATCTAGACCTTAAATATAAATTTAGTCAATCTTAAGTGTACAATGTTTTTTTACATTTTTTGATAGAATCTATTTTGGTTATTTTAACCCATGTGTGCTATATTTATGATAAAAGAAAAACCATTTTATGGGTGTCTTATGTTGTTTTTGTATAACATAAGAATTCTAAGATTTTGACAGTTTGTGTTTTGGAGGGATTTTCCAACTACACCGGATGATTGATTTGTGGAAATCAGATTCATAAACCACTAGACCAAGAGAAACAAAAATCCAATTCCTTGTGACAAATCGTTTTTAATGAGTTTCTCCTTGTTTTATTGCTACCTGGAACATGAAACTAAACGTGGTCTTGAAAGTTTGAAATAGGTTTAAGCAAAAAGAAAAATGAAATAGGAGCATTAGGAAAAGTAAAAAAAAATAATTATAGCTAAAAATTAGATACATAAATATTAAAAAACATTTTAACATAAAAAGAAGAAGAACAATAATGAAAAAAAAAACATTTTTGAAGGGAGGAATATTAAAGAAACCTTTTGCAGATTACAATTTTTTTGTTAGATTGAATTTAACTTTGTAGAATGATGCCCTTTAGATCTCAATTATAATTGTTTTTGCACCGACCGTAATCTTTATAAGAATTTTATTAAAATATATTCAATTTCGAACAAATACAACGTCTTGTTTTACCTTATTTAAAAAATGATTCTTAAAAAAGTATTTGAGAAATTGTTTAAAATACACTTTCGAACGTTACGATCCGTCCCACACTGCACCACAATTAACAAGTAATAAAAATTTCTACATATACCATATATACATTTTTATAACTGTTAAAATCGCACCGCAGTAAAACCGCTTGTCATGTACCACTCAATCCGATATTTCCATTTGGAGCTTAATATTTACTTTGACAGTTTAGTGATTATTGTCTAAGTTTTAGTATTTTGGAAGTGAGATTAGATTTATAAATTTTTTATAAATAATTCTTAAATATTTATAAATTATTTGAAAGGTTAATTTTATTCTTTTCACAATAAAAATAAGATAATTATGAAAATAATTATCAATTAAAATAAATTAGAAAGTAATATTAAATCTGAAGTAAACTTAGAATTTCGCTAAGTTATTTTCTAGCTATGATAGCTATGTTTTTTCTAACTAGAAAATTCTTTGGTTCTTCTTTCATTTTTTATCATTATTATCATTTTGCAGGTTTAACGGAAACCTAAAGACCAGCTTTGGTAACCATCCTATTATTTGTCTCATAATTTATGAAACAAATAATGTGTTTCCATATTTGTGGAAATTTGGTTAGTAGAATAGTTATATACTTTGAGATAAGCATTGCTTGTTGGTGATTAGACAAAACAAAGTTGCCTTTTAAGAACAATTCCACAAATATACTTTTCTATTTTCTGAATTCAACAAGTTCTTTTTAGGAAAAAATCTATTATCTCTTTGAACTACTGAGAAGAACTGATTATTTAGACCATCTCCAACGAAGAAAATCTTTTCATTAGAATTCTAAAAGTATATATTATATTATATATGCGTATATAACTGTGGGGTCCGTTATTTTACGAGAAACTAATCTAAAATTTTTTAAATTTTTAATTGTGGAATGTATTTTAAAAGTATCTCCAATGGAAAATTCTACTCTTCAAAGTTTTAAAGATGTGTATATATGTATGTATATGTTGTACGTGTGTGTAATTGTGGGGTCCATGATTTTACGGAAAACTCAACCGAGAGTTTCTTAAAACTTTTTTTTAAAACTCTCGGATGGGTTTTCCGTAAAATTTAAACCCTACAATTACACATACATACAACATATACATAATATATACACATTTTTAGAATTTCAATTAGTAGAAACCTCCATTGGAAGTGCTTTTAATTCTCTTTCATCAACTACTGAAACTCAGACATCGCATCTCTTATAGCATCTTCAATGGCACTCTATTTTTCTCTCTATAATTCCCACAAAAATATAGTAACTCCATTATAGAGTAAGTTTTGCTCCAATGGTTTACTCTATAATAGAGTTACTCTATTTTTATAGAGAAAATAGTGTAAACCCATTATTTGGAGTGAAATAATGGTTTCACTCTATTTTTGTGGGAATTATAGAGGAGAAAATAAAGTGCCATTGGAGATGCTCTAAAAGCATACTACATAAACTTTATCAAAAATAGTGTTTTAATAAATTCTGTAAAATTTAAAATTTAAGAATACTACATAAACTTTCAAAATCGTATTTATATATTAACTTTTAATTTCACAGAATTTATCAAAATGACTTTATTTTGCTAAATTAACGGATGACTAATATCTTTGATGGTCAATATACGTATAAACACGATTTTAAGAGTTTATATAGTAATTTTAAATATTAAATTTTACCGAATTTATCAAAAACAACGTCGTTTGCCTCTGATCTAAATGCAAAACAACACTAAATATTATTTTTATAATATATTTCAATTTTAGTAATAATATAAAGTAAATATTTAAATAAATAATAATTAGTTTAAATTTATAAAATATTGTTTTTAAAGTTAAATCTAAGAACATAAATAATTATATACTTATTTGATAAAACTGAAACAATAAAAATATGATAACATTTGTTTTGATTAAACTAAAACCTAAATATCATTTAATGTTTACAAATTTATACAAGAAATTTACTTTGGTATAGCAGTTAATATGTTTGTACTTGTCCACCAGTATAAGAGTTCACACCTTCCAAAAAAAATAATTTAATTTTATAGAATTTATCCAAAATTACGTTATTTTGATAAATTAATAGATGACTAATATCTTTGACGATATATATATATAAACACGATTTTGAGAGTATGTAGTATTTTAAATTTTAAATTTTACAGAATTATCAAAAAAACGTCGTCTAATAAATTAATGGTTGAATAATACCTTTGACGTTTAAATATATATATAGACATAATTTTGAGAGTTCATGTAGTATTTTTGAATTTTTATTTAAAGCAGTATGAAATATGCACTATTATAAAGTTCGAGAAAGAAAATGCTGAATGCTTAAGATTCATGTAGTATTTTTACGTTTTTGTGTAGTTCGATATGTAATGTGTACTATTCTAAAGTTCAGAAAAATAGACAGGTTGGGTAAAGTTCCGGTTGAAATAGGCATTTTTCCCTAACAGAGACTAAGAAGTGAACATACAAATACAAAGCACAAAAATTAAACATATACTTTTGAGTTTCTTTTTAACGAAAAAGTGAGTAGCCAAAAAAGAAGAAGTAGATATATAGTTTGAGCTACGATCTTTTGCATGCCTGCCTGCATTGGTTGGTGCGTTAAGAAAGAAGTTATATTTTTCTGTAAGAGAGCATCTACATGTTTTCATTAGAGCATGCTTATCGCGGGCTCTAAAGCCCTGGTCCTTATGTTTTTGGGCCAAAAATAAATGAAAAATGGTGAATAAAGCTAAGAGACATCGCACAACGTCCTTGGTTTGGATACAAATTGGGCTGGTCCTTCAGACAGGTGTCAGCATGAGATTGGCCAGAGCAATTAGGGCAAAAGAACTTTGTCGTTTGACAAACCTATCTTGTTCTCTCCGCTCTCTCTTCTCAAAGGCGACTCCC
Source organism: Raphanus raphanistrum x Raphanus sativus (assembly GCA_019705995.1). Classification (NCBI taxonomy): domain Eukaryota; kingdom Viridiplantae; phylum Streptophyta; class Magnoliopsida; order Brassicales; family Brassicaceae; genus Raphanus; species Raphanus raphanistrum x Raphanus sativus. The sequence continues at coordinate 14,666,370 of CM034036.1, read as the reverse complement.
TTGGCGATTCTCTGTATTCTCTCCGCTCTCTCTCTGCCGACGGCGTGTTCCACGGCGAATCAACGACGTGGGCTCCTGCATCTCTCTCTCGACTCAGACAGACATCGCGGTGGATCCTTCTCCGATTCCATCCAGATTTCGTTCCCTCAACATCGATTCTCTCGACTGAGACAGAAAAATAGGTACGTCGATCTATCTCCTCCGCATCTGTTGTTGTTGCTAGTTGATTCCGGTTTCAATTGTTGGTTTAACTTTTACATTGATCGGTTTCAATTGTTGGTTTAACTGTTGTGATGTGGAATCTGATAATTGTGGAATCTGATAAGTGTGTAATATTTTTGCTAAAATTTGGGTAATAATTGTGTACTTGATCTAAGAAAAAATATGGTTGATAGAGTAGTCGGTTTTAATTTTTGTGATTGGTTATATAGAGTACTCGGTTTCATTGTTGTGATTTGTTAAAAAGCTTTTGATCATGTTGGTTTCATTGTTGTGATTTGTTAAAAGCTTGTTGTAGTTTCATTGTTGGTTTAAATTGTTGTAGCTTTTGATCATAGAGTAGCTCGTTTTAGTTGGGATGTTGTGGTCACCTAGTTACTTGTAGAGTAGTTAATTTTAGTTGTAGGTTGTAACTAAAAAATCACTTGTAGGTTGTAACTAAAATTCACTTGTAGGTTGTAGTTTGTAGTTACTTATTAGTTAATGCTAACGATTGTTTGTTTAGTTACTTGTAACTAAAAATCACTTGTAGGTTAGTAGTTTGTTTATAATAACTCACGATTGTAGGTGTTTGTTGTGTAATAAGTAGTGTAGTTGTTAATGGTAATAACTCACGATTAGACCTTGGTAGATAATGGTTTGGTGGTCGTCACTTATTACTTGTAATAAAGCATTATTGAACTATAAAATCCCATCCTTATGTAGCTAATATCCTTACTCCTCTTTCTCTCTTCTTTAAAAAACACTGCTATGGATTCAACGAATCCTGACATGGATTCAACGAATCCATATAGCCAATAAAATCGTGTGTTCCATGTTCTCTACTATCCATATAAATATATGTTTGAAATATATGTGCTTTTAAATATATGAAATAAAATAGTGTGTTGTGCTTTTCATTGCAGGTTAAAGGAAAATGGGAAACTACAGCTATACGCAGCCATCATGGTCAGAGGATTATTATGACAACGACGCCGACGCCGATAGTGGGTACAGCGAAACAGAGGCTGATATACTCCTCGACCAAGCTGAGAATGATGCAGCGCGGCGTCAGTACCCCCCCCAGCCTGAAGTAGAGTTTGGCTTCCCGAAAGAGTGCTACTGTGGTGGTGAACCACATACCGCCACTTCCTACACAGCAACTGATCCCGGGAGGAGGTTCTACACCTGTGCGAACAGAGACGACGGAGACTGCCATGTCTGGAAGTGGTGGGATGTGGCGGCTACAGAGGAGATTAGAGCCATATCCACACAGTGTCAGCAGCTCAGTGATAAGGTAGATTATCTCTCATTTCTGAGTGACTACGAAACTCAGCTTGATGAGGCTAAGCTACTGCATAACGAGACAGAGCAGAAGTTGGTGAGGCTTGAGAGAATTGGGAAACGCTTTGAACACGTTCTAGGTGCTATGCTTGTTGTGTTAGTGATAATAGGGATGGTGATTATCTTGAAGTAGTGCTGGTCATAAGCTACTGCTTGTTGTATGTCTTGTTTAACTTGTACTCGGTTTAAACTTCTACTCGGTTTTTAGTGTAACTTCTAGTATCTTGCACTTGTAGTAACTTCTAGTATCTTGTAATGAACTTGTAGTATCTTGTGAACTTGTATGTTAACATGTACTTGTATGAACTTGTATCTTGTATCATGTATCTTGTGAACTTGTATGTTAACATGTATGTTTTTATTTCAACTTATATCTTTTGTATCACATGCCTTTTCTCTATGTGTGGTTGGTACACTAGCAAGTGTAAAAAGATCACATGCCTTTTCTCTACGTGTTATGGTTACAACACGAGTGTAAAAAGATCACATGCATACTACTATTTTAACTAACAATCACATGTCTTTGTTTGAGTCTAAAATATCACAACAACCATCATCACGGGATTTTCCCAACATCAAGATGACTATCTCATACTTAAGCTATAAATATGACAAATGCCGTGTGTTTACAAATACACAAATCCCCCATCTTTTACTCATACATTTTTTTCTCCACTTAAATGGCATCTTCATCCCATTACCATTATCATTACAACATAAATGACGATGCAGATTTAGAAGTTCCGTTCGAGGAATTTTTTACCAACAATCCTATTCCAGAACCAAAAGAGCGGAAAAAACGAATTTTTATCGAGAGAAACCGGGTACCATGAACGATCTTAATATTCTTGATCGATCACCTGTTTTTGATGACATTATTAACGGGATAGCTCCGGAAGTAAACTTCTATGTCAACGGAAGGGAGTACAATTTGGCTTACTATCTGACGGATGGTATTTATCCAAAATGGGCAACTTTTATTCAATCTATCACACTACCACAGGGTCCGAAAAATTCTTTATTTGCTAAAAAACAAGAATCCGTTCGAAAAGATGTTGAGCGTGCCTTTGGAGTCCTACAAGCTAGGTTTGCCGTTGTTAGAAATCCATCTAATTTATGGGATAAAAAAAAAATTAAAAATATTATGAAAGCTTGTCTCATACTCCATAATATGATTGTCGAAGATGAACGGGATTCAGACACTGTTGAAGAATTTCAAGATGAAGAATTTACATTTACCGTTAAAAAGTCTACAAAACAACCTATTGTGGATGGTCGTCGCGAAGAAGTCAAGGATCCACATATTCATCACCAATTAAAACAAGATTTGATTGAAAATATATGGGAAATGTTTGGACATCTTGAAAATTAGATATGATGTTTTAGTTTTTATGAATTCAATAAAATGTTGGTTTCCTTAATATTTCTTTTTTGTAATTTTTTTTCTTTTTCCAAGTTTCTATTTTTTTTTCCTGTTTTTAATTCTACTGTTTAATATTAATTTTAAATAAATATTTTGAAAAAAATAATTCTTAAGATACAACTACAAGTCCTAGCAATAATGTACTCATTTTTATGTGTCTCTACACTTTGTCTCTTAACATCATTATATTACTAAAATACACCTAAGGACTTGGTTTTTGGTCCTTGCAATAAGGATGCTCTTACTTGTCATGTGATATTGTTCGTTTTGGCAATATTAATGTTTTCCTTTTTAGTTGCATGCCGAGAGTAGTGATCCGTGTAAAAAAACAAACCCATACCTCAGTCAAATATCCTTACTCATTTTTAAAAAATTTAATACTTGCATTGCTTCCGTACCATTTTGTTTTTAGGATGGTATTTCAAAATCAAACCCATAGTCATGATCAGTCTTCATTTTCAATTTGAGATCATATTTTTCTTGACGAAATTATAGGTTAATCTTGCATTCTCCCAAAAGAATGCTTTTAAACGATTGTTATCATGAATAAAATCAAATTCTCTCAGACAGTTAATAACAAATCACTATTTGGGCTTAAAAATCTCGAAGAATTGGAGTCTAGACTTATTTGTTATCAGTTTGTCTATCAGTTTTATGTTGCAGTAACAGGACAAGTTACATAAATGCCCTAGACCCATTATTGACCATCAATTTTATAATCGATGTGTATGTAAATTTTGTACCCTTTAATTTTGTCTCAACTATCTTCTAACTTTCTTTTGGTCTGAAAAATCTCGAACTTAATGCATCAAACGAACACACTTAATACAAATAAAGATTTTGGACGTCGCTTTTTCCTTCCTGCCTGTTGACTTCTTGGCTGCTGGCCGGTTGGTATATTTCTTAAAGACACAATAACGATTGCAAAGTATACGAAATTTATTTGAAAATTCGGTCAATGTCGGAGAAAAGTAGGTGACATAGAAAACATTACAAAAAATGTATTTGCGTGGAAAAGTGTTAAACGCACACATATACCTCAAATTTTAATCACATTTAAGACATCTATATTTTTAATACTACTATATAATAGTAAATTTATACAAATTAAAAGTACTTATAGCTTGGTTTTTTAAAAGAGAATATTTTTTTTTGCTTTCGCTTCATAAGGTTACCACTTGGTCTGCTATTGCCGAGAGACAGAGATATCATTCGTACCCCCTTATTCGTTTCCAATAATAGGTTATGATATTGTTCTTTTAGGTTACTCGACCACAGTTGTTCAAAAAAAAAAAAAAAGTTTACTCGACCACATAAAAACACATACAAGTATATTTTAGCTACGTCTATTATTTTATCCAAACTTTTATTCTTTTAACTTTATGTGTATGCTACACAAATATATTGGTAGCTCACCGCTCCACCCGTAAGCCTTTTATAGTTTTATTACGAATGATCACACCATCATTACCCACATGAAATAAATATTATCTGATCGTTTATTATAAAATTTATCAAATAGTTGTATAATTAAATTGTTTTCCTCAGTTGGTCAAAAATGAAAACTGATTCTCTCAACTAAACATGGTGATCGTAAATCTCCATATTAGGTTGCGTTTATTATAATCAACGTAACCAGAAATGTATTGATTTTATAACAGTCGACGGTTTAGGAAGAACTAGTTCAAGTATGGTCTTTTTATTGTCTAATTTTATTTGTCTGCATGTATTGTCTATAAACTTTCTAACATCTACACTGATCCCCTAGGCCGTATGTGAATTATATATTTTTCATTCCTTGGTCTATGGACTATTCGTTTTTCTAAAGAAAACTTGTCAACATCTATAATTAATTTAGATTTCACTTAGCATCTACGTATTTTAGATTAAATATTCTAACTGTTGGACTGACGAAAAAAGGCTGTCTTTTAATAAATTTAGATTTAACCAGCAGTTCCCATTATTATTTCTTTTCGTTTTTGCAGTTTACATATTTACCAAACGAAACAATGTTTTGAATTCATGCCGTGTAACACTCATGATTATTACCATTGGTCTTGAACTAAAACTAACATATCCATAACCGAGCGATTATGGTTGTGCTTGTGTTTGTAAATCAAACCATACATGCACACATGATATATTTATATGTGTGATGCATGCTTGATAAGGAAATCTTAAATTAGTGATAATTCACGCATATTGTATAACATGTGAAGCTAAGGATCATGATGTCTCTAGTCACGTGAGTTACATTCAATTTGTTTTCTTCCCTTTTCGTACCATTTTTTCGTACCATTTTCTATATATTACATATAAGTTTCCCTTTTTGGAGTATCGAAAAAGTCACCGTATGCAAGTTGGTTTAGTTAAAATTCTCTAAACAAAATTTCCTTCACTTTGAGGTAACTTTTTTTTTGTTTAAACTTTTCTGTATTTTTACCTTTCAAACTAGCTACTTTTGAAGCATTTTAAGCTTTAAGATTCACCCCTCTTTATGCAAATTATTATTGCCTATAACTGTGGACTGTGGCTTCTCTTTATTTTTTTTTTATTTTTTTTTTGAAAAAGAGCTACTGTGGCTTCTCTTCCACAGTCAATAGACTCAGAATTAGGCAACCCGATTAGGTGTAAATAGAATGATACAGTAAATTATTTCCGAATTTTAACTTCGAATCGAAATACGAAATACTGGAAAATACATATTGAATACTTCAAAGACTGAAATTAATCAGAAACATATTTTGCTTCGTCATACACAAATGAACAATTACAAAATAACAAAAAGAAGAAAACACACTGACAAAACTTGCTAATGGATACTTACAATTTGTATCGATACTTGAAGTCCTGTTCATTCCAAAGCAAAACGGTTTTAAGTTCGATTGATTTCTGCTTCTATGTTTTTACTTTTTTTTGCCTTGGAAATATGTTTTTAGAGGTTTATAGTTTGTTCTTCACATCTTGTAAACTTCAAAAGTTCATTTCTGAAATGATATTTACAATTTAGCAAAAAAAAAAACTTGTTAATGGACATAGATTTTTGGTCAAAGACTTTAAAACGAACTTATTTGTTGGCATGCTGAGTAGCAACACCTAGACCCCTACCTCATTGACCCGTTTTGTAAGCTTTTGTAGCACTTGATATATATAGGCGGAACAGAGGAAGCAATAATATATATAGTAACCAATTGACATTTCAACCTGCTATATGAGAGTAATAAGAAAAACGTAAATTTAACGAACTTAATTACTATCATTTCATGTTATGATTGCATTTTTAAAACCGTAGGTAACTCAACTAGTTTGAAGGGAACTATGTTTATTTTGATGTATACGAAATTTACTAAGGTGTTATATATTTAAAGAAGTATCGCAACAGTTGACGTACACCCTGAAAATATATTTCGATCATTATGATAATGGTAGTACATAGCTTGACGTCCAAAAAAACATTATTCTTCGGCTGTAGAACTTAATCTATTCAATTTGACTACTAAGTAGAATACCAATCGTGTATGTCGTTTTTCTGAAGTTTCAGAACGGGAATTCAAATTCATACAGACGTAAACAACCAAATTGATTTGAAAATGTTTTTTCTTCGCGGGACACTCTAGCTTATATTTTAGCAAAAAGAAAAAAAAGACACTCTAGCTAATATATACACCAGATTTTTAATTAATAAAATTATTTTAAGTTTCTTTGTTAGAAAAAAAAATCTTGATTTATTTTAAAGTTAGGACGCATTTATACATGCAAACGTGAATTCTCTCCAGTCCCCACACCAAATGAACTGGCCTCTCACCTACGGATGGGACAGAGCGGCTATCCGAGGTATACTAGGATATACGGATTTGGATTTACTGGATCTGTAAAATTGTTATCCAGATCCGGATTCGTGTCTTCCGGATATCCAGACTAAAATTCGAATATCCGCAGATATCCGGATCCAAACATTTTTTCTAAAAAAATAAATTAATTAAAAATTAATTAATTAACTATTTATTTAGTCTATTTAAAATTATTTTTAAAATAAAATTGAAAAATTATTAAAATTTAAAAAATTAAAATTTTAGTTATTTTATATATAAACTATATATGGTATACATATATAAATATAATTATATTTTAAATATTTTAAATATATAATAGGTCCTAATCCAGATCCGGGTATCCGGATCTAAAATTTCACTACCCGATCCGGATTTGCGGATCCGTAAAAACACTATGCGAATCTAGATCCGGACTTCCCAGATATCTATTTTTGGAGTCGAATCAGTGCGGATACCGGATCGGATCGTGGAACCGGATTTTAATTCCGAAGCCTACGGTATAGGCTAATATTAACCCTGCGCACAAGAGGCTCACATTTTGTCATTTTCACACTAAATTTCTATACAAAATCCAAACACATTTATTTTCATCTTTTCTAAAATTATATAATATGTATATAATAAATATATGTTCTGACAGCATAGTTCCACCAGAAAGTAGACAATAAACACATCGACATCTAACTCTTTTTTTTATAATAAGCACCGTTCATGCATGATAACATAAAAAAAAAATTGGTTTGCTAAAATAAAAACATAAACCATATGTTTTTTTATGAACCAAAAAAAACATAAACCATATACATATAACCTGTTAAGCCTTTTAAAAGCACTTGTAAATATGAAATTAGAATATGATTTTTAGTCAAAAAAATAGAATATGATTTTACTATCAAACAGATTTCTTTTTTGAACAATACTATCAAACAGTTACATTTAAGTTTTTTACTCCTAGTTTTCCTTGGGCGGGATAATAACAAATTAAATGGAGTACAATTTCCTTTTTTGCACTTTTCATTTATAAAAAAAATTATTTGCATATGAGTAAACTAACTGTACATTTTTATTATTATTCAAAACAACAAAAAACACTAGAAATTTATGATTTTAGTTTTTTTTTTCTTTTGTCTCAGCTTGGGAGGTCAGGTCACGGTGCCGTCTTGCTTTTTGTTATAGAAGCTGAGGCTATAATTTATTTATTTTTAAATTCCCCAATTTTGTCTTTTTAATCCTTTTATATATTTAGCTAATCTGCTATTTACATAAACATAAACATAATAATCCTGAAAACTGAAGTGTGTTTTCATTTATGCTCAGGTATATTTTATGCCAAAACTACTGTTTTTCTAATAGAAATCTCTTCAAAATGATATAAAGAAAAGTGCAAACTTATTCTCTAGCTAAAAATGAAATTACAGTTTCTATTATAGTAAAGAAATTCTCTAATCATCGTGTAAAAGTGTAGACCAGAATATAAAAAAATGGATGGTTTTGTAAATGGTCTCCGGTTTGGAGAAGACTTAAAATGGATGGAATTACCTTTTGAAAAAAAAAAAAAAAAAGGTGTAGACCAGAATATAAAAACCAATAAATTAGTTTAACTTAAAGAAGCTTTTTTGGAACATAAATGAGGTTTACAAATAAACCGAACTAACCATTTTTTTTTGAACTAACCATTTTTTTTTTTTGCTAAACTGTAAATATCATATATGAAAAGTAGATGTTACAAAGTAAAATCTTAAACTTACATCACCTTGGCAAAAAGAAAGAAAAAACAAGATGATGCATTGCAAATAACATTTGAAAAAGGCCTAGCTCAACCACTTGACCATTAGATTTCTGAAGTTTTTATAGTTCTTCCTAGAGGAGATGATGTTCCACATCTCTCTATCAATGGTTTTGAACACGGTAGACGCCGGTAGTGAGACCTGATTGTGAATCAGGTTGTTACGCTACTTCCAAATGTGAAACACCACTGCTTGTGTTGCTAGCCTCCTCAATAGAGAAGCGCTCTTAGACCGCGGGGCACGAATCCATGATAGTAGCTCCGCCCAATCCGTGATAATCATGCGGGGGGGTTGGCATCTTCCTATAACAGGGCGCCAAACATCACGGCTATACTCACACTTCAACAATAGATGGTCTCTAGTTTCTGGTTCCTTAGAGCAAAGTGCGCAGAGAGGTGAGATCGGAAGACCCCACGATGCTAGCCTTGCCCTCGTCGGTAACCTATCGTAGTTTGCAACCCACATGTTGAAAGCATGCTTTGGTAGTGCTCCCTTGAACCAGACCACGTCATGCCAATCTTGAATCTCCTGTCTTGGCCTTATGGTTTCCCATGTATCATAAGCACTGAAAACATTAATAGAAGAATCAGGAGCAGTCAATTCATAAGCATCAAGAATATCATGAGGTAAAGGCAGAGTAATAGTGGTAAGATAAGTATGTAGAGCAACTTCCTCATCTGAACGTGGGTGAGGCAGGGTCCATTCGGCGCCTCTGATCGCATCCGACACCAAAGAATCTCTCCTCATCCTGAGCGCTCTTGGGCCAGATGGTCCTATATAATCGATTAACTGACCAAAAGGCGTCCAAGAATCAAACCAGAAACTAGTCGCTTCTCCATTTCCAATGACTGACTTGCAGAATTGGATAGCTAAAAGTCGTAGTTTGAGAAGCCTCTTCCATGCCCAAGAATCTGTCTGTGCGGCCTCAATAGACCAGAATGACTGCTCAGCTAGATGGATGCTACGATGCCAATCCGCCCAGAGCGACGAAGACTGAGAGAGCAGAATCCAAATAAATTTTAGACACATTACTTGGTTCCAGACCGAGATGTTTCGAAGGCCGAGCCCTCCTTCCTGCTTAGGGAGGCAGACCGTGGACCATGCTATTTTTGCTATTCCCTTCTTCTTGATGTTGCCGGACCAGAGAAACCTCATGCACAGTGACTCAATACTCTTGATGCAGCCTTTTGGAATCATGAAAGCTGATACCCAGAAGTTAATGGTTCCAAAAATGACTGTCTTTAGAAGTTGTAGTCTGCCTGCAAAGGACAGCAACTTAACAGACCATGATTGGAAGCATTTAGTTAACTTGTTCATCAGTGGAGAGTATTCAGATATCTTGAGTTTTCGGGACATTAGCGGAAGCCCAAGGTAGCGGATGGGGAGAGTACCAGAAGGGAATCCATGACTCACAATCGCTGTGGATTCCCGTTGGTCCAATCCCGCCGTGAAAAGCTCCGTCTTGGTGGCGTTAATCTGAAGACCGGACCAGGAGGCGAAGTCGTCCAAACATTCCGCTATGCCGTGTAGACTGTTGCTACTGCCATCGAAAAACACCATTACATCATCCGCAAACATGAGATGTGAGATCTTCACCTGTTCCGTTCTCGGGTGATAGCCAATAAGCCCAGCCTCGAACCTTGTAGCCAGGAGTCTCGAGAGACACTCCATTGCAAGGACAAAAAGGTATGGAGACAACGGATCACCCTGACGTATCCCTTTAGTTCTGTTAAAGAAACCGCTTAGTGCACCGTTGATGGAGACAGAGAACGATGCTGTAGAGAGGCACACTGATATTAATCTGATATAGCTTTCTGGGATTGCTAGTGCTCTAAATGAGGCAAGAATGAAGTCCCATCTGACACAATCAAAAGCTTTTCTCAGATCCACTTTTAGCATTCCACGGGAGGAGATGTTCTGAGTATTGTATCCGTTGACTAAATCTGTGGCTAGCAATACGTTCTCTGCTAATAAACGGCCTGGAAGGAAGGCAGACTGTGATTTTGACACCATGAGGGGTAAGATGTCCTTTAGTCTTGAAGCTAGGAGTTTCGAGATCACTTTGTAAACCGTGTTCACACACGAAATAGGTCGAAACTCTGCTGGACAGGAGGCATTGGATATCTTAGGGACGAGAACTAGAGAGGCCGAGTTCCACTGTTTGAGAAGGCAGCCTGAAGTGAAGAATTCTGTGATGGCCTCAGTTACTTCCGGACCAATAAACTCCCATGTTGCAATGTAAAACTCCGTCGAGTAACCATCAGGACCCCCTGTCTTATTCCGGGGCAGGGAGAAAAAAGCGTCTTTGATCTCTTGAGGAGTAAAAATCTTTTCAAAATCTGCTCTCTGTTCCATCGTGCAACTGAAATCAAAAAGAAGATCGAGATCACTCTGAATAAACATAGCTTGCGTCGTTTCACTTCCCATAAGGTCAGAGAAGTAATCAACATACAGCTGCTGGATGCCCTCTTGCGTCTCAATTCGCTGACCAGAGTCTGAGTTGAGGAAGTGGATGTGGTTAATGGCTTGTCTTGTCGCTGCATATCTGTGGAATAAGCGAGAGTTTCCATCCCCGAAAGCTAGCCAGTTTATGCTTGCTCTTTGGAAAAAGAAAGCTGCCTCCGCCTGAGATAGATCTTCCCATTCCTTCAAAGCTTTCAACTCTTGATGTGCATTTGTCGTGGTAGGAACAGTTAGCGTGGCCTCTTGCGCCAATAGAAGTCTTTCATGAGCTTCTGATGTTCTTCTCTCAATACTTGAATAATTAATCCTACTGAAGTCCTTGATGCACTTCTTCAACATCTTAAGTTTCTTTGATACTTTGAACATAGCCGATCCAGTAACGTTGAAGGAGAACCAGCACTCACAGATCATGTCGAGAAAGCCCTGGCTTTTAGTGAGGAAGTTGAAAAATCTGAAGGGTTTCTTTGCTCTGGCACGATCTGGTTCGAGAGAGATAGAGACTGCAGAGTGATCTGAGAACTCCGGACTCCCAAAAAGCGCAACCGAGGAAGGGAAGATGCAGTACCATTCATCAGTCACAAGACATCTGTCTAGCTTCTTTGCAATGGGTGTTTTCTTCTGTTTGTTCCACCAGGTGAAAGAGGTGCCTCTGTAGTTAAGATCTTCTGTTCCAGCGTTGAGAATACAGTCGTTTAGATCACGCATTCTCTTGTCCACATTCAGCGAAGGCGGTTTGGAATGCTCAGCCGGGACTCTCGTCTGATTAAAATCACCTATGATCATCCACGGTTTAGAGCTTAATCCCTGCGAAGAAGCAAGCAAAGAAATCTCTTTCCAAAGATTAGTCCTCTCATTAACATCATTAGAAGCATAGATAAAAGAAATGAAGAAAGAAGAGAGTGAGCTTGGCCAAGTGATTTCCACGGTGATCATTTGAAGAGATTTTGAGATGATGTTCACAAAAATAGAGGGGTGCCACAGAATCCAAATTTTCCCTAGAGGCGAGAAGTCGTAGTTGTGATCCGCCGACCAACCCGGGAAGATATCCAAAATAAACTTATTCATCTTGAGCTGTTTTACGTGCGTCTCAAGTAGCGCACCAAAAAGGGGAGAACGATTCCTAAACCATTTCCTTAATCCGCTGCGGTGACTGTACTTATTTAGGCCGCGAATGTTCCAACAAAAAATATCTGTATACATTAAAAAAGATTAGTTTTTTGGGCCCTTGCCCCGGTTTCCTTTTCTACCTAAGAAATTCTTCTTGTTCCGAACCACCTCAAAGTCTGGCTCGAGCCTGCTGAACTCCCCTTCTTCCAATTCTGAATCCGAAGACTCAACATCAGATGAATCAGGTTGGACGTCTGAGTGAGAAGGACGAGAGATGCTGGAGTGGCTCCTATTGTTATACGTATTGTTATACGTATCTAGTAAAATGTTGTTTTGCGTCTGTCCTAATCGAGTTGAGCCGCAAATTAGTCTTCATGTGCATGGGAAATCACATAGTTTGGTCTCACAAGAAAAAGTTGCACCTTTCCTCATGAATTTTGCATGTCGAGTTTTCTTCAAAAAAAAAGAGTTTTCCATTTTCTCAACGGTCAAATAAAACCCAACGATTTAATAGGTTATAACGAACTGACAGGCTCTATAATGACTATAAGGTACGAACACACGCAATGCAGTAGACTATGTTTGTTTGTTTCTTTCTTTTGGCAAATATTGCAAAGAAAAAAAGAAAAAATCACAATAATATTGTAAGGTCTTAGTAGTAATTTTTTTCCACAAGTGGGTAATTTATAGCCGCAGTTCATAATTCATTTTACTAATTGCTTTTTTTTTTTGGGAGTTGAAGCTGTTTTGGTCCCCTAGCTTTTGTTCTCTTCTTTTATCATAACTTCGTATCTATATTTTGTATTGCAAGATCTTTCTACTGATATTTATTTACCTTACTGAGATCTTTGTAAAGTAATGCTATATTCACTCTTTTACCTCTTGTTTCTATTGTCGGTAATATATGGCATTACACACTTTAACAGGACGAGAACGTCGACTAATCAAGGCAGATAGTGCTAATGTTGTAGTGACACGTTGCATGCTCTGAAGCAGTGGGATTGATCAAAATAGCCAACTCACTCTCCCGTTTGGCTTAGATGGCGCAAGGGTTATATGCCTAATTCTAATAGCTTTACCTAGCATATTACCAAATTGCAGATTCCAAATGCTTTATGGCATATATAGTTCAGAACAATTCTCTTTTTTTTTTTGAAAAAATAGAACAATTCTCTTTCCTTCCTCTCTTTTCTCGATCTTCTAATCATACCAGTAGTCGTGTTCTAAACGAGCATCGAATTGTCTTTAGAAAATATCAGAAAAATTCTAAACATTTCTGGCTGCGTTATGTATTTATGTCAACAATATATGTGTGGTATGTCACTATGTGGGCTTGAACACGGATGGCAAAAAAGCAACATTGTTAACACAAATTCTTAAACTATACAAGTTTAAACTAAGCAAGTATTTAAAAAGTTCTTTCTCAAAAAAAAAGGTTTCATTCAGTTTCATAAAACAAGAACCTCTTTCACATAAGAAAGTGAAGGCAAACTTGGATACGATCTAAAATGATTCCATATGAGAGAGGATTTGAGTAGTGAAGAAGCGGGTTAGTCCCCTGATCAAACTCCTCCTTTTGAAGGAGTTCCACCGCCCGCCTACTCTCCCCCCCCCTCCGCGCCAGCCTACTTCTTTTGTTCTAAAATATAATTTTTTTGGAAAAGTTTTGATGTTTTAAAATATAAGATGTTTGATATTTTTAAAGTACTTCAATTTTATTGAAATTGGTTAAGCTAGTTTACTATATATTTATGATTGATTAATTTATTTTATTTAATAATATTAATTTTAAAGTAATTTTTAATTCTTGTATATTTAAATAATACATTTTATATTATAGATGGGGAGATTATTAAGAAGTACTCCTTCCGTTTCAATAAGATTCATGTTCTAAGAATTTTTTTTTGTTTCAAAAGATGTATTTTTATGTTTTCAATGTAATTTTTGTTAATTAATAATAAAAACTGTAGTTTTTTAAAATATTAATTATATTTCTTGAAATTCTATTGATTTAGAAATATAGGAAATATAAAATTACAAAAATCTATGCAATAATAACTATGTTTTCTTAATAAATATGAAAATTCTATAATATGTATTATTTTGAAATGCATGGAGTATTTATTTTAACTCTTTAGGTTAAAGGAATGTTGACAAACAAAGAGCTTCCAAGGTCACGTGATGTGATCATGGGCCCTGCAATTTGTAGTGCACAGTCACATGATTATAAGTAAAATAAAAAGCCCATCTGTTCATAACCAAATTTTACCTTCCTAGACTCGATTGGTAGAACATTAGCATTAGCATTATATTCCACATTATCCAATCAATATTTGTTAGAAAAACATTTAGAAAAGCATTTACTAAATGCTAATGCTCTCCAAATATTTTATGGCAAATGCTCTCATATGAAGCTTTTGGAATAACATTTGCATTTACTATTTATAAATTTAAGAAATAAATATAATTAGTTCATTTATTTGATTTAATAATATCATAAAATTATTTTTATATCCATAAAATGAAATTTTGATTTATAAAATAAATTTACAAAATAAATATTTTTTAAAAAAATAATATTTCACATTTAAAATAGAATTTGATTATATTATATTTTAAATGCAAAATATTATTTTTAAAAATAGATATTTTAATTGTAAATTTTATTTTTTGTAAATAAAACTTTTGATATAAACATAATGTTAAAATTACTAAATAAAATAAATTAATTATATCTCTTTTATATATTAATATATAAAATAAAAAGATATATATATATATATATAATGATAATTTATTTATTTTGTTTAATAATATTCAAATTATTTATATCCAAAAATGATTTTTTTATTTTATTTAATAATATTCAAAATTATTTTATATCCAAAAATAATTTTTTATTTTAAAGAAAAAACATTTTTAAATAATAATATTTCACATTTAAAATTTAATTTAATTTAGTTTATGTTATTAATTGAGAATTATTATTTTTAATAAGAAATATATTATTAATATATATATTATAATTTAAGATACATAATTTTAAAATAAATATATTATATACTAACTTTTATAAAAAAAAAAGTTATATACTGCTACTGCTTTACCAATCATCTTATTAAAAGTTTTAATAAAAGCATACAGCTTTTGCAGTATACTACTTCTACAGCATGCTGTTACTGCTTCTTCATCAGCTATACCAATCGAAGCCTAGACTATCTCTAATTCTATATTTCACTCTAAAATAGAGTAATTCTATTATAGAGTTGAATTTACTCCAATGTTTTACTATATAATAAAGTTATTTTATAATATAATAAAATATAGAATAATGTTGATTTTTGCTCTATATTTGGAGTAGAAAATTAACATTACTCTATAATTTATTATATTATAGAGTAACTATATTATAGAGTGAATCATTGTAGCAAATTTCAATTCTATAATAGAGTTACTCTATTTTAAAGTGAAATATAAAGTAATTTTTTTGTACTATTGGAGATGTTTTTAGGTTCGTTATTATAAGTGAAGCTTTTGTTTTTGTCTAAATTAGAAAATTTTAAAAAGCTTTTATAGTTTTTGTTGGTGGTTGTTTGGGCTCAAACTATAGCTGTCCGCTTGAAGCTATCTGACGAATTACTGAGATACTTATGTAAATTTCTATAAGTTAACCAAGAGCTTTTGGTCTAGTGGTAATGGAATATCAGTTGGAGTGCCCGTGTTGAGTTCAAGTCGTTTTGGCCATCTTCCCCCCTATAACTGTGTATACCCGAATGAAAAGTCTCGTGAAAATTAGTATGAGTTTACCGTCTGAGATCCACTACGGTCATAAAACAATTTTACGTATAAGTACACATTTTTGAAACAACCATATGCCTTACGATTTCTACTCATATTTTCTCTTCAGTTTTGAAAACTCATATATGATTCATTTTCTGCCTTTGTTGAATCATTTTCTTCGAAACACCGTAAACGAATTTTGGTTCTCGCTGTGTATATATACAGTTGAGAACATATCAATTGTTGGTTATCAAATGAAATAGTGAAATAAAGAAAAAAACATGGAAGCAAAATCTTAGATGTGATAGTCGGATAGTAGAAACAGAATACCTTACAATGTTGGATTTCAATTTTTGGAATAAAATGGTTAATGTCATGAATTTCATCGATTATTTTTATTATACTATGTAATGAATTTATTCTATTTTTAATGTATTCCATTAAAACTGTACTGCTTATTTTTATTCTACTAACTTCATATTAATTTACCAGTTAATATATTTGATAGCTATGGAATGAAACTGATTTTGCAAAACGACAACAGACGAGTAATTTTATATTGTATTCTTTACCAATCTTTATATAATCAAATGGTTCAAATTTTCATTTATTGAGTTGGGAAACTAAGGATTTGAGTTTTCCTACTATGATTATAATTATGGTTGGGCTTTAGACTTATTAAAAAAAGTTACTTTGTTTTGACAAGCTTGATAGTTAATATGCAATTTTTCTCTCTGGACTATCGAATATATATGTATCCGTTAAATGGTTCGATAATTATGTTTTTAATCATATAACTAAAGCAGATACATAAAAATACAATTTGCTCTCTGGATTATCGCATAGATTATTTTTGAACTATATATATATGTTATATATATCCAATATATGTATCTGTTAAATGGTTCAATAATTATGTTTTTAGTCATATAACTGAAGTAGATACATAAAAATGCAATTTTTTTTATGATCGTGGGGATCCCAGGCGATAAGTCCAGAATAATCCCTACAAAGTCTTCTATTCGAGTACGCACGATTATAGGCGGGAAGGTGGTCAAGACGACTCGAACCCAGAGCAGACATTCCATCAGGAGTTCCATTACCACTAGACCAAAAGCTCTTGGTTATAAAAATGCAATTTGCTCTCTAGAATATCCGATAGATTATTTTTGAACCATATATATATATGTTATATGGTTCAATAATTATGTTCTAGTCATTATAACTGAAGCAGATACATAAATTTACTTCTACAGAAACTAGCTTATAATTATATGGCCGATCATAACCAGTTTGGTATGTATCTAAATCTAAATATTGTTTATAGTTGCATTTATATGTTAGGGATGGAAAAGATCAGGTATTATCCCTACCCAAACATGCAATTCATGTCCTCTGAGACTTTGGATTAAGAGATATTATTGATGACTTGTAACCACTATGACGATCAATACTCTGTCTCCGTCAAGCTTTACACTGTTTTACCCAAAAAATTATTCCCTCCGTTTTTAAAAGATGCATGTTCTGAAAAAAATATTTGTTTCAAAAAGATGTATTTTTGTGTTTTCTATATAAAAATTGCAAATTTCAATAAAATTAATTGAATTTATTGAAAGACTATTGGTTAAAATGCATTGAAATTTGATAATTTCTAGAAATATTGCATGATTAATGTATTTTCTTAATATGTGTGAAAACTCCAAAACATACATCTTTAAGAAACAGAGGGAGCACAAAAGAAGGAAGATACGAAATATATTGTGACCCATCTGCTAATAATTATTTAGAAGTGGCAAAACACTTTCTACCGGTTTCATCAGCTTTTGTCGTATCACAATGAAGCAACTTGGCTATTTCATAATTATACTTGGTCCAACCCTTCTTCGTTTTAATCTATAATCGACATCTGAAAATGAATATTCTAATTATATTATTTCGCTTATCCCATATTTATAACTATCACGAGCGATCATTTCTTTTCTTCGTGAACGAGTTACATACAAAAGGATTAACAATGGCAAAACACAACTATGATTATGTTGTGGGATTACAAGTATAGTGGAAACTCAACTCGTATTAGACAAATTATTAAACACGCTAAATTAATAAATTAATAAATTTATTTAATTCTAAATTAGATTGGTTCAAAATGTGACACAAATCGATAAAATAATAAAATAATATTTTTTAAAAAATTTATGTAAATATCCATTTCCAAAAAAATTATAAATTAATAAATTATATATAAAAAGTTTATATAAGTTCAAACAAAATATTGTATTGGTTATTTTATATTCACAATAAAATTCATCTCCATTTTTTTTTACCATTTCTATATATTTTGATAATATTTAGTAAAATTATATCTAAAACTACATTAAATTTTTATGAAACATATTTCGTATATACCAAATAGTATAATAAAAATGATATAAAATTTGAATTTCTAAAACTTAATTAATATATGACAAAATCCATTATATTTTTTATAAAACAATATTTTTTAAATAAATAAATTATAAAGGAAACTTTTATAAATTAATAATTCTATAAATTAATATATTTACATAGTCTTAACATTATTAATTTATAAACTTTTATTATGTGACTTTGGTTTTACATTACTGTTTGGTGTCTGACTAAACATAATTTCACACTTTCACTTGTATATGTATTTTTTTCCAGTATCCAATCGTAGAATAGAGGGAAAATGGAAGTTGCCAAATTCAGATATTACTTTCTATTTTCGATGTAACAAATTGACAAAATGACAACGTCCTTATATTGTTTTTCCCATCTATTACAATCTTACCCATCGCAAGTTATGGTTCTTCATTCTATTATCATTTCTAATAACAAAAATGTGTGTTTTGAGTTTGTCAGCTAGGAGTGTTTAATTGTACAAATTTCGATGATATATTATTATAGATTCATATTAGTCACAACTATATCTTAATTAGTATCCTATTAAATGTGGACACGAAGTGGATATCCAAAATTTTAAAGATATCCATAATCTGATCTGTTCCATACGAATAATTAATTTTTCGATCCGATTCGATCCGTAATCTTTCGGATATTTGGTGTTATGGATATTCCGAAAATTAATATATTTTACTGGATATCCATTCGATCGAGTAAAAATAATAAAAAATCATTTTTTGAAAAAATATTAAAAGAAAAGGAATTTTAATAAAAAAAAAAATATTTTATTACAAATTATTTAAAGCCTACATAATTTTAAAGATATAAAGATATAAAATTATATATACATCTATCTAATCAAAACGAATAGTGGATCGAATCAAAATTTACATATATTTTTTCCACCCCTGTATCTTACTATACAATATTGTATAGTCTAAATGTGAAAAGTATTTGCCCAAAAAACATTCCAGACAAATCGAAAAATTGGGTTGACCTAGTTGACAGGAAACCCGGGGTGATATTTCCCATAATGCGAACCAGGACAAACAAAGTGTCAAACCCATACTTTCACAATCCATATATAGGTATTATTTATTTGTCTAATCACGTTGAGATTCATGTTTACAACATTGAGAAAAGGGAGGACGCAGATATAGAAAGAAAAGCAAGAAGAAATTTATAACGTTAAGCGTGTAGAGAAAAAGTGATGTGAACTAAATATATTTTTTTTAAAAAAAGAGAGAGACAAAAGAGATGTAAAGAAAATGATTTTTGCTATTCCGTAGGCCACATTATATGCATCCCTCTTTGACTCCTGATCCTCCCGCTGATCTCTGCTTTGTTCACATCACAAAAACAATTCACATCAATATAACCAAAAACCAATAATTTCACAAAAGGTAGCCAAAAACAGTTTACTTTGTTTTAGGACTATACGTTACAATGTTATATACAATGGATATATGGAACCTGTAGAAAATTTGCTATGAACGCAAGTCATACACATAAGAAATCAATATGTTTTTCCACTCAACCAAGATAGTCAGGACTATAAGGATAAACTGTGGATTCATAAGTTTCTATATTGCTTCAGGTTCATAAATACTGTAGATGGAGTGATATGATATTAAAGTAAATAGGCCTAAGGTGGAACAATCTAGGGCGGGATAGTTTTGGTATATATATGGGCCATTGGTGAGCCAATACTTACATCAATCTTCACTATGCCTCTCAACTGGGGCTGAATAGTTTTCGAAAACGGGTTAGAACTCACCCGGCCCGGAAAGGCATGTGTGTTAATTTTGTTAATCGATGTAGAACTTAAATGCTTAATGTCGTTCAATGAGGCCCAAAATGGCCAAAAGTATCATCCGCGTTGGTCTCACCGATGCATGGAATTGGTAGGTCATTGTCGCACCAAATGTGAACACGTGGACTGTTAAACACTGACGTGTAACTGGTGAGGTTGAGGCTTATTTAAACTAAAGAAGAAGAAAAAACAAGAACAGAGTTCAAACACTTTAAAAAAATGACTGCATCAAAGGATGGCGCTAGTTTCACCAACATATCTGTAGAGGAGCACTTTAGGGTCGCTCAATCTAATCACGGTGGACAGGTAATATAGATATGTTAATGGGTATGCTCTATTGACGAACCAAAAGAATAATCGCGTTTGTGTTAGAACTTACAAGAAGCAAATGATACAACCATTAGGAAACCAAGGTAGCTAATATATGTCCAACAAGACATAGGTTTTTGTAACAATGTGTCATAGGCTAGTGGTGGGCTCTTTGGACTTATTGTGTTTTGAGCCCCTAGCTAGTTCGATTCCGATGTGGGACAGAGACATAGGTTTGTGAAACAATGACGACCATAGTAACATCAAATGATGGGTAAACCTTTTGATACAGTATGTAGGTACAGAAGAAATTTCCACGGCGGCTAATGCCCTTATCGGGAGGTCGGCGAGATTGACGGAGGCTCTCAAAGCAGCAGCCATTAACGTCGGCCGCAAGCCTGTGGAAACCAGAGACTTAGCTGCCATAAAAGAGGTGGAATCTAGAGCTACCGGAGGCAATACAGAGAGCGGCGGTAGTATCACAGCTGTGGCTAATGAGGCGGTTGCTAGTAACAAAAAGATAGGTAAAGAAGATGAGAATAAGATTCATCTGGGCGATATATTCGCGGAGATTGATATGAAGATAACGAGGGATAGATCAGTAACAAGTGAAGACGCTGAAGCAGTGGTTCAGGCTGAGCTCACTCAGCCTCCCTATAACCATGTTATTCCTGGAGGCGTCGCTGAGTGTGTCACTGCAGCTTATAGATTAAACCGCAGTCCCTCTCTATGATATTAATTTGCAATATATATATATTTGTACGGTTACTTATTATGGTCTAATGACTTTTATTGCCTCTCTTCAGTTGCACAAAATGAACTATAGGAAAACGCACAAACAAGCCAATCAAAATAAGTTTTGATATGGCAGTTCGTTGTTTATGGTAAAGATATTGCAACTATCTGCCAGTGTTAAGATATTTGTAGTTCTGAATCTTAGAGAGGTAGGTGCAACTCTTTTTCTATTAAACGGTTGCATGGTGATTGATAGTATAGAATAACTACTATTGTCTCCAATTTGTTTTCTTTCCTTTTGGTCCCTCGCTTTGAATAGTCACACAAACTTACAAACGTGATCGCCCAAAGAGTGTTCGAGACAACTTGTGTAAACTAGTGAGAAGGTGGAATTTACACACGGTATTAAATTAGAGGGGAAGAAGTGATTCAATAATGGTTCAATAGTGTATAATATGTTTGATGGACTTGTACCATTATTCGTTTTGAAGGAGTTATTCAATAGTGAAAATATCTCTTAGCCGTATCTTTTGTTATTTTCTTGTAACATTTTTAGTAATTATCACCTCCTTAATTAAAGTTCATTTCCTGTCATTTACCAAATTTACTATTGAATTAATAATGGGTTTTCTTTTCAATAACAAAAAAAGAATAATTACACCATGGCTGAAAAACATATACTTACGTTTTTTTTTCACTAAACAAGAATAAAGAAGTCACACACACGAATCATCCAACCAACAAAAACAGAACAAAGCATGATGTCCAAAACCTAACTATCTTTTGACTTTCTACGAATCTCACTTCAATCCAGCAACATAAAGAAAGACCAAAATGATTATGAACACAAACACTAGGAAACAAAACCATTGTGGAGGAAGAACAAACTGGAGGATCCATCAAGTTCAATGAATGAAATAGGTCAACGCCAAAGCCACCATCATTAGAACATACGCTACCCCCTGATCTATCGATGTTCCTGCCATATCCCAATATCAAAAATGAACATTAATAATCCAATTCTTCTTAGACATCCGTTAAATTCAAAATGGAAATGTTAAATCGAAAATTATAATACCATCGCTTGTGGGTGCTGGAGCTGGCGAAGGTGATTGTGAATGAGCAATCGGCAAGAGAATCACGGAGATGATGACGAAGACGGCGAGAATCTCCAATGGAAATTTCAGGGACGCCATTCTTTTTCTCTGTCTCCGGTGATTATTCCGGCGAGGGAATGTCTTTTTCTTTTTGATGAAATCTCTCACCAAAATCAAGAAAATGCCGACTGGTGAAAGAACAAGAGAGCTAAGATTCGGTTAAATAGTAAAAAGACATGCCTAAAGGAATGTAGGGCCCGGACAGCTTGGGTCTTACGTGACACACAGATCTTCTCTGTCTTAAACTCTAATCACTCGTTGGTTGTTGGTGCGTTGTCTTTTTTTTTTAAAAAAAAATTGATTGTAAAATAAATATTGAATTATAGGATTAACGAGAAAAACGGTTAATCATGCTCTGTTTCTAAGCTGTGTTTGAGAAGGATCATATAAAACGAATATTCTCCAGCCTGTTTCTTTTTCAATACTTTCTTGGTTTTGCAATTTTCCATTTCAAGAATTTTTTTTACTGTACTAAAAGCTAAACCGAATAAAAACATTCCTTAATAACTAAAGTTTTGAATCTTATGTGTTTGGTCGTTATCATATTCCAGATCATCTTTCCATTTGCACCTTAAATGAAAATCTAGTCCTTAATTCCATATTTCCACTAGACTAGTCTCCGGTTTTCATCTCAAGGCGGTCTAATGTTTACGGGTAAATTGAACCTTAAGCTAGCTGTTGTGTTGAGTCATACCATAGCGAACATGTCCGCCATGAGGCGTATTCCACAAAGTCTTAGACATGGTGGACCAGCGAAGAATGGATCTTCTCTGTTGTTATAGATCAAGAGTTGGTTCGAGTATCGGACAGCTAAATCTCTGAGTTGCAGAAAAAGAAAATCTCTGCAAATCTCAACCGTGTTAAACGCGTAACTTTGCAATTCCTGAACCGATTTCTTCAAACCACTGGAGGGATCTCCATTTGTCAGAAAATCAACAAACATTTATAAACATATCAAAAATATTTTGTAAACAGAGAAAAAATGTACCATATCAAAAACATGTTTGTAAGTGATTGTTGTGGATGTCTTATTCGGTGTTGCCAAGACCGAACGCACCATGCGTACTCTCTTAGTCTCTTACATAATTTTATATGTTTGTTTTGTGAAGAAATAATTTTGAATGCTTGTTTTGTGAAGAAATAGGCAAAAACTAAAGTGACGATGGTTTATACTTGCATAAGCGAAAATATTTAATTTTTGAAAGCTTATGCAGCAATATGAATATTAGTAAAAATAATTAAATTATAACTATAGACTATTGTTTTCCATTTTAAAAGTTTTTAGTCTTTTAGTTTTTTTTCAAAATTAAAATATACATATCAATTTGATTGGTTTAACATCTAATCACAGTTTGAACAAGTAATACATATGATGTCAAAAAAAAAAAGAACAAGTAATACATATACAAAAAATTAAACCGTTCATCAATAATAGATATTATTCATTACAAAATGAGAAATTCGTGCTCTATCAAACATTAAAAAATATAGTAATAAAATTATAATAATTTATATTTAAGAATAGTTATATTTTTAATGGATATCTTGTAAATTTAGTTCTGAACAACTAGGACACTAAATGTATAGTCTTAAATTTATTTTTCCACTAGTAAAAAATGTCAGAATTTTTATGTGGAAATTGTTTGTCCCAGTTTATAATGTTAAACATTAAGGGAAAATGTTTAGGGAAAAATAGAAAAACTATCTTTCTTTCCGCTAAGAATATCCAAAATAAATTACCAAATAATCGACTACGGAAAATTCATGAAGGAAAAAGTAAAAATAGTAAATAACCGGCCAAGTATACCTTAAGATGAAATGCTTGTACATCTTTGTGGTGTCTGTATTCTGTGTTGACTTTTGAAAAATAGAAAATAAATATCTTTGCTTTCAGCTAAGAAAATTCAAAAGTAAATTACCAAATATTCAGTTACGGTAAATTCAATTCACTAATATCATGAAGGAAAAGAGTATATAGTAATAAAAATAAATACTACTCCGAACATAAACTTGGCTTGGTAGGCAAGGCTATTCTCTGCATTAATGGAAAGAGTAATTTAGGTGGAGAAGGTGGGAACATCATCAACTCTCTCAGATCTCTCTCTGGTTTTTGCTTAAGAACACTCATGTCTCTGTTTCTTAGCCGGTTCTCGAGGAAACCTGAGTTGGTGAGAAGATCTTTTCTTCTTCTCTCTAACGCCTTCTCAACTTCCTTGCGTCAAACCCATCCTTGTTTCATCATCGGCGCTAAACCTTGTCTACCACACAAGTTTTCCCACGATAATCGCCTTGGAACACTCGGCATTATCAATGTCAATATTAAACGCTTCACTGAATTTCAAAAGAAGGTGTCTGCGGAGTTGGTATACAATGATTGTTTTGATACAGTTGTAACGATCGGGGCATCTCACGGGTGGGTAGCTAGTTTGAAGGACGATGGAATCTTGCGTCTCCATGACGATCTAAACCCTTATGCATTGTATAAAGATCCCATTTGCATCCCTCTGCCTCCTCTTGTGACTCTGCCACATTGTCAAACCAAAATCATCACCAACGTTTCAATGTCATCATCTTCTCCAGAGAATGATGAAGACTGTGTCGTGGCTGTCAAGTTCTTGGGACCTCAGCTCAGCTTTTGCAAACCAGCCGCTAAGAGTAAACCAGAGTGGACCAACGTCAAGATCGAAAACCCCAGCTTCTACTCCTCCCGTGTCATGTTCTCCAAGAATTACAACATGTTTCTTATTCCTGGATCCGGAGGCCACCTCATCGGTGCATGGGACCCCTGTGATCCCAGCGATGACCTTAAGTTTCAGAGCGTGCGATTTGAAAACCCTCCCGAGCTACCGACTAACGTACGCGAGCTTATGAATTCGTGCAGCAAGAGCGAGCACTTGGTGGAGTCAACATCCACCGGTGAGATTTTCTTGGTTAAGCAGTACAGGAAGGCAGCAGCCGAAGGTGGTGTCCCTAGAATGAAAACAGAATATTTAATGGTGTACAAGCTAGACGTTGAAGGAAACGCGGTCTACACTCAAGACATGGGAGATCTGACCATGTTCCTCTCAAAGTCTGAACCATTCTGTGTCCCTTCTACTTCCTTTCCTGGTTTGTATCGTAACTGGGTTTACATCTTGGATTTCGACCAACACACAGCTGTCCATCTGCTGAAAGGCTACCCCTTAAGAACTACAACTTCTAGAGTCGTCGCTCCTTATTTTATTCCACCTCAAAATATAGTAGACTAGTTGCAACGGAGTCTATTGTTGTTTTAAGTTTTGGAAGAGAAGAGAGAGTATTTCGTTTGAGATGGTATTTGCTGCATTTGTTCCATTTTCACTTTATTAATGAAAAAGAAAAATCGTTATGGGACTCTTTGACTTAACTTAGTTTTAACAATCGACTTGTAAAAATTATACCCTACTGAGATGAACTCTGATCATGAAATTTGTACGCAAACAAGTCTTTGTTGAGATTAAGATGCTAATATAACGAATATTATTTTCCCATTCACAATTTATTTGGTTACTTAGGGATGTGTAAAAAAAATATTGAAAGGAGAAAATCGAATCCTTTTGCTAATATGCTTAAAATATTTTTGAGCCAAATAGGAAAGATGATCTCAGTTAATTCTCTCAACTAAGACTCAAAAGCCACAAACACACGAGAGTAATATATTCTCTACTACAAAAACACTAAAGGATAGTGTCCCCATCTCTAAGCCTCAAAAGGTTTCTTGCTTCTTATAAGATCAAATCTGTACGTTTAAAATATTCATCTTCTGTAATAAGCCCTTTCTTCTGTTTCCTTAGTAACAGATACTCTAGAGCCATCTCTTCTTCATCTTCAGCTGTTTGGATGGTTTGTCTCTGCTTTCCTGTTAGCTTTCTCTTTTTCGACACTTTGTTGGAATCATTAGCAGCAGAAGCATTATTCGACCTTTTCTTGCCTTTCCCTCTTTTTTCTTCTTCTTCCCGTTTCTCTTTCCTTTCTTGTAAGTTTTGCTGTCTTTGTTTCTCCCGAGATTTGTCCCTGCGTTTATTCCCAAAAATAAAATAAAAATTCTGTTTTAGACCTCTAAATCTAAAACCTGATCGTTTCATATAACATATGGAAACTCACTTAAACAAATTTATAGAGTTTTTAGCTTTCTCTGTAACACTATAGTGGGTATGACCATTAACAAAAAAAAAAAAACAAGTTCCAAATGGCGAAAAGACTTACTTGAATTTTAAGTCCTGTAACTTGAAGCCTTCAACAGGTGTAAAACCGTCACTGTAGAGTCTATGTTGTTTAACTTCAGACATCGAAGGAAGATACAAGAGACCATATCCCATGGCTAACTTTCCGATCTCAAGCTCTCTCCATATGAAAATGTGAGAGCACTCGTGCTTCTTATAAGCCCGGATAAAGGAAACAAATGCCATTAATCCCTTGTCCGACACTGCCCTGTCCTCCATGGCAACTGAGCGTATCTGAAAACATTATAGCAAAGACT
This sequence comes from Raphanus raphanistrum x Raphanus sativus, assembly GCA_019705995.1. Lineage (NCBI taxonomy): Eukaryota > Viridiplantae > Streptophyta > Magnoliopsida > Brassicales > Brassicaceae > Raphanus > Raphanus raphanistrum x Raphanus sativus. The sequence goes on along the minus strand of CM034036.1, from coordinate 14,639,499 downwards.
AAACCACCCTATGACAGAGAGAAAGAGAGGCATGGAGGTTTTCTTACAATCGGGATGACATCAGAAGCATTCTCAGAGCATTTTCTCTTTTGAAGAGGGACCTTTCTTAAGCGCATAAACTCTACATAGTCTTTCTCCTACACATAAACCAAGTTTGAAGATATTATCAGCTATTACTTGCCCTGAAAGTAAAGTCTGGGGAACACAAGGCACAAGAGAGTAGTACAAAGGTGCTAAAAAGCTAAAAACCTTGGGAAGTAAAAACACAATGGACCTCCCTTGTCTTCCAAATCTAGCAGTTCTGCCAACCCTATGGATGAATACTTTCGGGTCTTGTGGGGGATCATACTGAACTACGTAATCGATGCCTGGAATATCAAGTCCACGTGCAGCCACATCTGTGCACAGAAGAACACCGCTTGTTGCCTCTGTAAACAAAGCTAATGCCTTGTCTCTAGCATTCTGATGTACGTGTAAAAGCATTAATTTCATCAGAACAACATGCAATGAGATGATATGGAAGATTTAAAATATATCAACCTGATTCATCTTCCCATGTATAGGAATTAACGAAATGGACTTCAGGGTAGGAATTTTTGAAAGCACGTGTCCCCAGTAATTAACAGAAGCACATGTCATGAAGTATCTGTAGAGATATACGTACTTAATACTATCTGTAAGGATTATGAGTCTGTGTTGAAATGTTTTAAACTCACACAATAAGCTTTTTATTTTTGTTCTTTATGAGGAGATCCACTAGTTGTGATGATTTTTTATCTGCTTCGCATACCAAATACTGTATAATAGACCAGAAGAAAAAATAAAATAATTGCTACAAAAGTGAGTGGAATATATATATATATATATGTATTTTTTTTTAAAAAAGTGAGTGGAATATAACAGGATAACTTAGTATTGACCTTACCATACCTCAAGATGAAGACCAGAAGGCGTTTTAGAGTGAGTCAATTGCTGAGATGATGATTCTGACGCACGAACTTCAACTCTAACGGGGTTCCTAAGCCCAGCTTTGGCGAGCTCTTCAACAGCTTCTGTCTGCGTAGCTGAAAAGAGGCCAGTCCTACGTTGCTTCGGTAATCGAGAGATAATGTAATTCACCTGCTTCTGGAACCCCATGTCCAAAAGCCTATCCGCCTCGTCTAAAATAAGAATCTCAACGTGTCGGAAATCAAGAACTTCCATACGTTGCATTATGTCCGAAAGCCTTCCAGGCGTGCCGATCAAGATATTGCCTCCTCCTTCTTCGATAGTATCCATGTCGGCTTTGACCTTGCGTCCTCCGACAAGCAGCACAGAGTTCACGTTTGGCATAGTCGAAACAAACGGCTGCGCCACTTTAAATATCTGTGCTGATAGCTCTCTTGTAGGAGATATAATCACTCCCATAACCTGTCATTTAATCTCATCAACATATATGAATCCAAAAAATAAAAATAATTTTCAGATTAGTCTGCGGATTCTTCTAACCTGGTGAGGCTTGGGAGGATATGACGTGGATCTACGGATGATTTCAACGAGCGGGACGAGGAAAGCTAGGGTTTTTCCAGAACCGGTGGCTGCGTCGACGGCAACATCCTTGTAGCCGCAGAGTAAAGGGATCGTCGCGACCTGAACGGGAGTGCAGAACTCGAAACCGGAGTCAAGCGCCGCCTTGATGGTATCGTCAGATAAGGGAGGTTTGAGGTCAGCGAAACACGTTCCTGTTATCGCTCTCTGCGATGAATCCATGACAGACTTCCACAGTTTTAGCGTGCCTCACACTCTATCTTTTAGGGTATCAAGTGACCGGCCCTTTTATTTTATAAGCGCCGGCATAAAACGCACCGTATTTATTGGTTCGGTTTGGTTTTGTATTGGATTTCGAAACCCGAAATTAAATACTGATCCGGTGATCAATCTGGATCCAAACCACTGCAAACTACACGCTGCTTAAGAAAACACAAACAACACAACTTGCAAATGCATTATTGAAATATATTTTTTTTGTTTTTAATTATTGAAATAGATAGACGAAAGCATCTAGTTCTACCAGAGTCTTTCAAGGCTTCTCTATACTTCGCCTTAGCCACTTTGAACAACCATCCGGCCAACTCTCCCCTGTGTACATCTCTTCATCCTAGCAAAAGCCAAAGGAACTGCAAGTCTATCAAACTGAATAAAAACCATGTTTGGATCAGGTTTGGTTATGGTCATTTTACCCCCATTGGTTCCTGCACATGTATATCGGTTTGTAATCCCAGTTATAAGCTTTAGGATTGACTACTGTTATTACTCTTTTGTTTATTGACCGATACAAATACACTAAATTACTTAGAGGGTTAAGTATTTACTCGATCATTTAGGGTTTTGTCCACTGAATTCCCATCTGATCCTTGTTTTTTCGTTTATCAGTCTTGAAAAATCAATCCCTAAACACAAACTGGAGTCCCTAGCTAAAAATATCTAGAGGCTTTGGCATCGTTCGTCACATCTCCTGTTAGACCACAAAAATCTGGATTGAAATTACGAGACAATTAGTTAACCATAAAATAAAACAATATATGAAACAGTTTTAGAGAACAAGACTAACACAGAGTCAAGATTTGATTTCTTTCATTAACTCTATAAATCACATGTAATCTTGAATCCTAAGATATAGCCGTGATGAATCTACTATGCAACACCCATTGCAGAATCTGCAAACTTAATAAACTACTCAATTCTTTCGAGACAGACACAAAATTGAAGACTATGACGTGAAGGGCTTGTTGGTAGGGTTTCTGCTTCTTTATAACATTTTTAGGTTTGTTCTTTTAGCATATGAATTATGAGGAGACGAGACATCTATCTATATACGAGAGAGTTAGCTTGATCCCCAAGGGATAATGATGAGGAGTTGAGGACCCTAAACCATAACTGGAAAAAGAAGGTCTGATAACACTTCGAACAATTTAAGACAATTCCAACAAATCTCACCCGAAAGCTCCAATTTGAAGGCTGTATTCAATATAGTGTAAAAGGCTGAGTATAGCAACCTAGGATGTGATACAACTAAGCTCTCTTTGAGTCTTTTTTTTTAAGAACACCAAAGATCATCCTAAGAGCATCATTATTGGTGGGCAGAGACAAAAGCTCTTAACTTTTTTTTTTTTTCTGGTCATGAAAACTTAAGGGCACATAAGGGTCAGCCTTTATCTAGGGGTTTCCCCCCAGCCTTTATCTAGGGTTCCCCCCCCCCCCTATTTTTTGCCTCGGTCCCCTCCCTTTTTTTTTTAAGGGCTGGTCCTAAGGGCTGCCAATAATGATGGTCTAATGCCGCGTACCAATCAATAAAGGACCAAACACTAAAGACATATCTGATGGATCCTTTCTATGAGACTTTTTGGCCTTTTTGAAGCCCAAATAAGAATATCACTTTCCCAGCGTGTAACCACCATCTAGGAGAAATTTAGAAAGATTATGAGGATAACTGGTGACCAATAAATACCCCTGTTCTAAAACGCGGCGCGGAGGTCCGATTTCGCGGCGAGTAAGCGTGAAGCGGCAGTCATCCGTGGCGATTTGGGACCAATCGGACAATTACGCGGAGTAATGCAAAAAAAAAAAGTTTTTCGCCATTTTGATGTTCAAAATCGATAAGTACTGATAGATCTAGAGTTTTGATGTGTAAACAACATCTAAAACGCACAAAAATGAAGTTTCTGTGTAAAAACATCATGGCCGCCGCAAAAAAAATGTTACAGAATCGGTATACCCTAACAGAAGACGAAGATATAATTACTATACTGCCACTCATTAAAGAAATATTAAAAAAAGAAGAAATAATAACTCCTCTGACCATCGAACCCGGAGCTGGCTTGATATCAATCAAGTATTTGACCACCAGACCACGTGTAACATTTGTTTTAAACTACATAAACCATAATTTGTATACAATTGTAGTTTAAAATAAAATAAAACCCTAAAACTAATCGCCGATTAATCTGCGATTAAACCCTGATTTTTTCATTCGGCGCTAGGCCCAACCCGAGCGTACGCGTAACGCCTATCGAGTTTTTGAACACTGATAAATACAAGAAGATAATGTATTTTTATTATTTCTTTTTTTTTGCCATTTATAATTTTTCTTTCATTCCTTTTCGTTCTTTTTATTGTATAATATAGAACAAATTTGTTTCTTACCAAAATTAATAAATAATAATTTTCCTTTTTATTCCTGTGTAATTTTTTCAACTTATTCATATTTTTTCTATAATAGTCACCAGTTAGATCCATATATATATATATATATATATATATATATATATATATATATATCATGGAGTGTTTAACTACAACATGTAAATTTTAAAAATTTTATGTTTCAAAACTTCATATAAACATTTTGAATATTTGGTAAATATTAAAAAAATAAACATGTAAAACAGATATCAATGTATATAGAATTAAAACAAACATACATATGGGGGTGAAACTCTAGTAGATTATTATAGTTGGAATCTAGATGAAATCCTTTCATACTATGCAATAAAGAAAAATTAAAATGATCAGTTCTTATAAGTTTTCCATTTCATCCAGTTGCCGGAGAAAAACATAATCCAAAAACCTAAACACCATTATAATTTATAAAGAGAGAAAAACCAATATAATTGTCTAAACAGAAAGATTTGCTTCGTAAATTAAATATCCCCAACCGTCATAATTAACAATAACATATATCAAAACTTGGTGAATTATTATTATCATATCGACCATGTTTAAGTCAACATGTTCAACTTTATATAATAAAATTTGGCTACTGTTACTAGTAGCTAGCATATAAGTAAAAGACATTATTACAAATAACGAACATATATCATAGTTAAACCAGGATTTGTGGTCTAGTGGTGATTAATTTGAAGCCAAAAACCCAATACGGTGAAGCCGTCAGGATTCAAGTTTCGGTCACTGGAAAATTAACATTTCGACATTGTCAGAAATATATGACCGACACGTGACAACATGTGACTAGTCTAGACCACTTCTGTGGGCATCATGATACTCTTGTATAATTAAAAAAACATATATCTAGTTAGTTAATACTTCCACGAGAATTTTAAAATTATCAGTTGAAGCCTTCGTGTTTAAATTTTTGCTTAAATTTTTATTCTTCTTGTAGAGTCGGAAAAAAAAAACAAGTTGAAAAGATGCATGCACCACATCACAAAAAGGTGCATAAGCATCACCACTCATTATGGTTTTTGTAGAAGATATGGGGGACATGGCATTCACTTGTGGGCTCTTCAAATCTAATTTGCAATCAAAAGTATCATGGGTCCCCGCGTATTTGGGGGAAGCTAGCTTCTTCTCCAAATCTAGCCGTAATTTACCCAAATTATTAGTAGTGAATAAAACACTCTAGGAGTAATGATCGGCACTGATTTAACAAATCATCCTTGATGAATGAAAGTGTACTAATTTTTGCTCATTAATTCGTGGTCACACAAAATAGTACGTAGCCTTTATGAAACAATTTTTATGGACTGTCTCAAGTCATTAATGTGTCTCTTACAAAATTAAACAATGGTTGATTAAATGTAAGATAATAGTAGTTGAGAATCAACTGTGACGAGAATCTAAGGAGGATGTTTTGTTTGATAGAAACCATGCATGTCATTGGTATCATGTACTAGTCAAGATGATTATGAGTTTTAACTCCGTTCGTTGCAGCGTTCAGTGAATCTTAGATATCAAACGATTTCTAATTGAACTTTATCTGGCTACCCGATATTCAGATACATATACATGACTGACTGAAGTTGACAAAAATGGTTGACTGAAATCCAAAAGATTCTTTTATGCAAACATGGCAGATACGGAGAATTATAGTAAACATTATAAAATTATTTGAAGAGGATTGTGCTCTATTGATCTTGTATTCTTGTGTTTTTTGTTGGTAAAATTTGTATTCTTGTGTTCATATCTAACTTTCTAGATTTGAGGTTTTACACTTCAATCATTCAAGCGGTTTTTTCCTTGACTTTCCACTATATGTTTGCATGTTGTTTGCTATTGAGTAAAAAATGCTACTCCATAAACGTCTCCCTACTACTTTTGTGAAACTTTACTCTTTTTAATTGTCGAATGTGAAACTCATTGTTTTTGAAAATAGTTTTTTTTGTAGGAAAAAAAATTATATTTTAGAAAACAGATTGTTCTACTACTGTCGTTTACTTAAATCGAAAAAAGAACAAAAGTGAGCTAGGTTGTTTTTTAGGAAACCTATAGGTATTAGAAACATAATCATTACCTACAATTTTTGTCTTTCATAGATGATGAAACTCATAATTTGTAATCATAATATTGCACATTGGGATGAGAGGGAGAGAAGAGAGGGAGAGCAATAAAGCGTCGCTCATGTATTTCGTGGTAAGAGTAAATGATATTTCAGATCTTCGCAGTGATTAAAGTTTAAGTAGGACCCATCTCATTCACCTCTTCAGCTACTTCTACATCTTTGTTTCTACTAGAATCGATTTAAAAATTTATCCAAATAAACAATTAAAAATAAAGTGTTATCCTTCAAGAGCTTATCTTCTAGTACAAAACCTTTGCCAGTTTGTCTATATTCACCTTTTACTATTGATATATGTAACAGAAATAGATATAAACTGTTATACTGACTACCGAATTACAGAGACGAGAGACGTGTAGGCATGTAATGCGTAGGTAGGGTGCAGGCGGAAATGAAGGAAATTGAATTTTTGTCATGCAAACGTAATAAAAGCACATAGAAAGAGACAAATAAGTATGTAAGAGTATTATTACTTTTGAAGTTTGAAAATTTAAATGGAGAAACGAAAAGGGTAATGGCTTGCTCCTAAATTCAAGCTTATAAAATTTGCATAATCTCTCGGTTTCAAATTAATACATGTTATAGGATTTTCACACTTATTAATATTTTTCCATTTATATATAAATGTCACTTTGACATTTTTCACACAAATTAAGAAAATGATAAAAATATATATAAGTTGTTATTAATTATATATCTCTTATTACTAATAGTATTTGACATAAACAAAATTATTTATAAAATCAATGCAGATTATAATTAACTTTTAGGTGAAAGTAAATATAATTTGTATTAAAATTGTTAAGTAACATTTTTTATGTAACAAGAAAAAATAGTTAGAATAACACTTATTATGCAACAGAGAAAGTAAACACACATTAAATCTTAGTATTAAATGTATAGTTTTTCGTGATTAATTTTTCCCACAACTTTCAACTAATCAACATTTAATAAATACAATTAATTTTCTTGAAATTTACAACTTATCATTATTATCTATTAAAAATTGCATTGAAAATGTAAAAACACATATTTTGAAACAATTTTTTTCTCTAAAACATGGATTAATTTGAAACGGAAAGAGTATAATATATTTGTGTAATGGCTGGCTTCATATTTTCTTTTCTTTTCGAAGAAATTTTGCATACAATATATTTGTTCATTGATCCTCAGTGAGTAATTGGTATTTAAATTTGGAGTATTACTGTTATTATTCACTTTTTTATCGTTAGGTTCTTCATTATTTGTATCTACTTCTTTTAAGAATCGTATCCCTTGATGTATCTCAAAGAAAGAACCATATAATGCTCGATCGGAGCTAGGGTTTTAGAGCTGATTTTATTTCAAAGCTACGAACTTAGGGTATATGCTTTTTGCTTTTCTGAATCGGTTGCAGGATGTAGGTGTAGGCATTTAGCCAGTTAGGGCATACTGTGTTTTGTCCAATTGGGACTCCAACAGTCAAATTCACAACTACGTGAGTCATCCAGCTACACACATGCAATCTCGCATTGGTATACGCACTTTTCTATAACGTGTAACGACTACGTAATTTTATATGCGTTCTTATATAATATTAATTGTAATGCATTGCGTGTTATCTGATGCGTTTGTTAGTTTAACCTAGACGTGGTTACTTCAACAAGAAGAGTGTTATTTTAGTGGTGCGAGATCTTAATTCGAGTCTGGTACTGTATAGTTACAAATAATTTAGGGTAATTCTTTCAAATAACTAATTTTTAGTTTTTATCACAAAAATAACTATAAAAAAATAAAATGATCAAAATAGCATTTTTATTTTGAAAACTTTAATATTTATTTTTTTATTTTTAAAAATTTGAATTCGTCCGCTAAACCCATCTCTTAATTCTAAATTCAAAGTTTTAGATTAGTTAATTCTAAAGATATAAATGCATATTTACCCTTTAATAAAGTTTATTTTGGTCATTTTCCTCATTGAAAAACTATTTTTGTAAAAATAAACTAAAAATGCTATTTAAAGGAATTTCTCAATAATTTACGATGTCACAATTATTTTTAAATTGTAGCATTGGATATATCTAGAAGAATGCATGCCAAATAATTTATTTAACCTATAATTTTATTTTAAGCTGTTTGGAACGAATTGTGAGTCGGTTGTGTTCTCATAACTAAAGAGGTGATATATAAACAACATGGGTTTGGTCGGGTGGCGTATGCCATCTTAGGGTCCCTAGGCAACATGAATATTTACTTCTCTTTGCGAGTAATCGGATATAGTTAACGATGGTGATAAGATTTTTAAGAGATTAATCAGTTTGGTCTAGATCCGCCGGATATTCTTAGATTATAAAAGGTGATATATATATATATATATATATATATATATTAAAGCCTCATTAATCCACCATGCACAGATATATAAAAATATGGAATTACAAATTATCTACTTAATCCTAAAATATTATTAAGTTCTTTTACTTCGTTAATTCATAGGGATCATATTCGTTATAAAATTTTAATAGTATTATTCTAAAATCCATCCCACGTTTCTTATGTTTTAATGTTTGTAAATGTTTGCCAATATTCAGAGGATTTTCAAATAAAAACGTTCTCGGATTTTAGTCAATCTTTTGACAAAAACATAAATATATTCTGTAAGAAACTTTCAACGAATAAACAAAGATGTTCCATCAATATTTACAATATAATTTGAGCGTTAAAGTTCAAAAATTTATGGCAAAATTTAACAATAATTCATTAATATCAATTATGATTGTTTTGATGGTAAGAAATGTGTAAAAAAGTTACGACAAATTACAAAGACAATCTATCAATATTGGTGATTATAATGATCATGAAAAATTCATTGATTATTTTTCAAAATGTTTAATAAAATTTTGATTTTTAAGATAAATTTAGTTGATTTTACATGACTTGGTTTTCGACAGTGAAAACTCTCTGGTTTCAGACAGACCATCTATAATCACAACTATCACAAGATCCAACTCTACAAATAAATCATTTACATTAACATTTTATAAATTATGTCAAAATATAACAATGTTATAAATTACAGATATAATTTGAAAAAAGAATTTCTACCTGTTTCAGTGAACGCTTGTCAAAAGTCTTTAGCATAAAAATATATAATGAAATTTTAAATTTTTATTCATAATCTTAAATGTTATCTAAGTTTTGTAATTTTCATTTGATTATTTATGCTGAATAAGTGATATATAACGTTAGAAAGCGTTTTTAAATCTAACCGGACAAAATAGCATTGAAATATTTTAATTACTAAGAAAAATAACTTTATTTTGAAGAAAAACATGTTTATATATAGTATTTATTATAGTTTAGTTAAATTATATATTTACCTATGTTTTTAAAAATTTATTCTTATTATTTAATAAGTTATGTGATATTCTGAAATGGCCCAACTGTAGACTAAATTTTGTGCTGTATGTGCAAATATGTAAATATTGTTTCTCAAGAAAAAGTGTATGTAAAAGGTGGAACATGTATGATGATAAATGTGCATGAAGAAGTAGAATCTCAGGCACGGGATGGCGCGTCCGATCTTTGAAAGCCGCCCGCCATCTTTACTTTGTTTCATGAGCTAGCTCTCTCACTCAATTTCTAATTAATTGCTGCAAACACTTTGACAATTTTTATACAAATTAAAAAGTGACAGAAATATATGTAAATTGTTATTAATTATATATCTTTTACTAATAGTAATTGAAATGAACAAAACTATTTATAAAATCAATACATTTAATAATTAATTTTCAGCTAAAAATAAATATAATTTGCATTGAAATTGTAAAATAACATTTTTATGTAACGAGAATTTATTTTGGAATGACACTTGTTATGAAACAGAAGAAATATTATTTTTCAAAGGGCAATAAATTTCACCATCTATATATTCTTTAAAGTCTTGAGTTTTACTTGTTTTTGATTAGTAATTATCAACGCCAACTCATGACTTCTTAATTGAGACTACAGGAAGAATATAATCAAAGTTTCGTTATATCATATGAACTGAAATAAATTTACCTCGATCGTCTTTTTTCTTGTCACAATGATGAGAAGAGCAACGATGTTATAGAATTATTGATTTGGATTTAAGAAATAAATAGAGCAAGACAAAACGGTACGAATATAATTAAAATCAATGTCATAGTCTCCACAAAAGGGTATATTTATGAAATTGAATGACGTCTTGGATCCGAGTCATATCTCAACTATATCATGCATGCATGATAAAACTTTATTTACATTTCTATGTTTGATATATAAAATTATTCATTAACAATACGAACCATCGAACTCTTCTTCATATTTTTTGTTTGCCTCTAGTACATTGTGTTCGTTTTAGTTGCTTAAATTCGAAAACCCCAATTCGACATTGTACAAACCTTTCATACCAATAACCAGTGTGAACTCTGTCCAGAGCCGTGCTTACCCTTGTATAAAAAAGGCAACAGCCTCAGGTCCCCTACTTTTAAATCAAAATATAGGGCCTCATTTATATATTCAACTCACTAGTTCATTGTGGTTATTAGTGTTTCTATACATATTTATGTATGAAATTTGACTGTTTATACACATTTTAATGCTATTTTAAAACTTTGATTATAAACATATTACCAATATCTATCATTCAGTTATTTGTAAACATACACAGAAAAATATGAAAGCTCATTTTAAATAATAAAACCCTTTTTTAACCAAAAAAAAAAAACATTTGAAAAAATTTGCCTTAGACCCCCTTAAACCTTCACACGGCACTGACTCTGTCAACTAAACATTTGAGAATAATTTGAAATTTGATACATATATATTTCATGGGAGATATATTAACATGCGCATTGCATTGCATTGAAAAGAAACATACATGATTTTCCTTAATTGATCTCTATTAATTTGGGCTAGAAACAAAATATAACTAAAGGAGAAGAGACCCGTTACTAAAAAGACATTGTCAGGTAAACAATATCTGACAGCCAACACATTAACTTCAAACCTAACGTCTACCTGGTTTTGTCTTGGCTCCAACTTCTTAAAAAAAAAAATTTTAAAACAAATTATTGGATTACTTTCATTAATATATCGTATATACGGACAACCTACATAGATATTAATGTAGAAAACATTTCAAAAAAAAAATTGAAAGGGAAAGTTCAAGTGAAGGGTGGCTCCTCTAGAATCAATTTGATTTTGAAGAGACAAATTGAGGCACGACTAGTATGACATCATGTATTTATTGCCTTAGATCTATCCCTTTTCTTTTATATTTCTTGAAACAAAATGGTTTTCTTTTAACATTTGTATCCAAAAAATGTTGTTCTCTTTGTATCAATTTAAAGATCAACGTAGATGATGAATCTATTTTGTGCTTCATTTTGCTTAACAAAAAAATTATTCTTAAACTCATATTTATTTTGATTTTTTCCCAAAATAAATTGAATTGGTATGCCATCTGATTACGTTCTCATAATACATGATATGGATCCATTTGAACCGAACTAACTTTTGTATAAGCCGACAGGTTTTTCAATTACGAATTCTTTTTCAAGCGGTTTTTCAAAGTTTAAAATTTAAAATAAAGAATCGAACTAAATCCGAGTGAGATAAAAAGAAACAACATCAAAGTGAACTGAAAGTAATGAAATGGATAGGAACTTGTTCATAAGAAAAATGGATAGGGACTAAAAGAATGATTTTGAGAAGAATGGAGATATGTAAAATAAATAAATACGGAAGTGTGAAGTAGAGCATACAAAAATTAATACGAATTATAATGTTTTATAATATGATGGCTAAAACTAGCGAAGGCCTTTGCTAATATGCCGATGTGCTTGAAATCGCAAAAAGTGTAAACTTTGTTTTTTAACGGCAAGTGTCTAAACTTTATAGGTTTATTTTGTTAATAATGCGACTGTACAACAGACTTAACAGAAAATATGCGACTGTACAACATATCATTCAATTGTGTGTCTCACGAGCGAGGGCGCTAAAATAAATGTGAATGCAGTAAATTTCAAATACCTTTTTCTTTCTTTCTTGTATATGTTTACTCGAAAACCGGGATTAGTCGGACCATTTGCAACCCATATATATAGGTAGATTAAATACATATGAACGTGCATGTCCGTGTTTGTGTGCATTACATGTTTGTGTGTACAAAAAACAATTATACCGAGCTTGTTACTATTCAAAACTTTACCCAAGAGAAGCGTTGGTGGCCTAGTGGTCCCAGCGAATCTTCTCACACATGACTACTCGAGGTCGCTAGTTCGATACTCGGGGACAGCAGGGTGGTACTATGCCTCTCCAAATAAATCCTTCCTCATACGAGTAGGGGCAAGCGGTGTATACCAACCGTAGGTCCAAGCCGGAGGGGTTTCCCCATACGAGTAGGGGCAAGCGGAATATACATTAATCCGTAGGTCCAAGCCGGAGGGGAAGGATTTCCTGGATTTGGGGCCGCGCAAGCGGTGGGGCTAGTCACTATAAAAAGTTAACCCTAAACAGTTTTAGAGAAGCGTTGGTGGCCTAGTGGTCCCAGCGAATCTTCTCACACATGACTACTCGAGGTCGCTAGTTCGATACTCGGGGACAGCAGGGTGGTACTATGCCTCTCCAAATAAATCCTTCCTCATACGAGTAGGGGCAAGCGGTGTATACCAACCGTAGGTCCAAGCCGGAGGGGTTTCCCCATACGAGTAGGGGCAAGCGGAATATACATTAATCCGTAGGTCCAAGCCGGAGGGGAAGGATTTCCTGGATTTGGGGCCGCGCAAGCGGTGGGGCTAGTCACTATAAAAAGTTAACCCTAAACAGTTTTGAGAAGCGTTGGTGGCCTAGTGGTCCCAGCGAATCTTCTCACACATGACTACTCGAGGTCGCTAGTTCGATACTCGGGGACAGCAGGGTGGTACTATGCCTCTCCAAATAAATCCTTCCTCATACGAGTAGGGGCAAGCGGTGTATACCAACCGTAGGTCCAAGCCGGAGGGGTTTCCCCATACGAGTAGGGGCAAGCGGAATATACATTAATCCGTAGGTCCAAGCCGGAGGGGAAGGATTTCCTGGATTTGGGGCCGCGCAAGCGGTGGGGCTAGTCACTATAAAAAGTTAACCCTAAACAGTTTTAAAAGGAAATATATGTTTACATGAGAGAGAGGAGAGAGGTTTTTTTCTCTCTATTCTCTCTCCCCTGTTTCCCCTTTTTCACTCGGCAAAACCCTAATTTCTCAAGCTTTGGTGGCCGGCGGAGCTCCTGTCCGTCGGTCGCCACCCTCCTGTTCCACCGTTCTGCCTCCATTCCTGTCTCTCGGTCGTCCTATCGTCGTCTCCTTGCTCAGCCCTCTAGATTTTCGTCGGATTGCGGCCGGATCCGGCGGATCTAATCAGTCGCCGAGAGTGTTTTCGGCTTCCCCGGAGGGTTGGCGAGTCTGCGGTTGGTCGTCTTGTTTCAGGAAGCTCCGTTTTTGTTGAAGATCTGGGTTTGGTTGTGGTTGAATCTGGGTCAGGTTCAATCCGAAGATATCGGCGGATTCGAAGCGCGTCGCTGCCGTTTCGCATCTGGCCTCTTGGTGTCTCTACCTCTCCTCCTCTCTTCGGTTCGGTTGCTATGCTAGGACTTCCCCATCTGGATTTTCGGATCTGAGATGAAAAGGCGTTGTGAGGCTTTCGCCGGGGACTCCTTTTGGTATGGTTCTCTTAGCTCTTAACATGGTGGCCTTGTAGTTGCCTGGTGATTGGAGCTCTAGCTCCTCTGTTCTTCACGATTCTGGAAGGAGATAGACAGATTCTGCGCCTTGCCTACTCCTCGTTCTGATGCCGTAATCTTTCCGAGCTAGCTGTTTCTGTGAAGGGACCGGAGTCGAGAGCCTTAACCTCCGCTTGCTTCAGACAGTCATGCTCCAGCGTTTTCATGTTCGGTTCGGTTCGGTTGGTGTAGGGTCTCCAAGGTCTCGTCTTGCTTGTCTCTGGAGCCACTTCGGCGTCTGGAGTGGATACCACCGGAATGTGGCCGGACCGGGACCTAGTCAACCCCGCTTCGCCTATAGTCCTTTCGGTTTCGCCTTCGGGATAATCTTCGGCCCCTAAGATTATTCTCCGGTCGATTTGCTCCTTGATTAATGCTCTTGTTTCAGGTTCCGGAACCAAGTTAAAGCGTTGGTCTACTGGTAATCGAATAGGTGCTAGGGAATTAGTTTAGTTAAGCTTTACTCTCGCTCTCTTGTGCTGAGTAAACCTCATTGTCATTGTAAGTCTTTTTTAGCTTTTTTTGGGGCTTGCCTTGACCCATGCTTTAGTTAGCAAACCTTAGGTGCAGTAGCTTTTGTTCACTCAAAGTCTAATGTATCTCTTGCATCATTATTCTTAATGAAATTCACATTCTTGTCAAAAAAAAAAAACTTTACCCAAAAAAATATCCACAAAAATCTTTTCCTAAGAAATTTATGAATATTTCCCTTTGCATATATACAACCTTTATATCTCTATTTTAAAGTATACAATAAAACGTTCCCTATATTTATATCTAAAACATAAATGATACACCCAAAAAACCTAGATCCTCCCCAAATTTCATCCAACGGCACAAACCCCATAATAAATACCCCTATCAAAATTTTATAATATATTGAAGTTTGATAGCGATAGTTTAGTCCTCGATGAATGCGAGTCCCTCATATTTACTCCTTTTAGCATCTCTCTCTCTCTCTCTCTCTCTCTCTCTCTCTCTCTCTCTCTCTCTCTCTCTCTCTCTCTCTCTCTCTCTCTCTCTCTCTCTCTCTCTCTCTCTCTCTCTCTCTCTCTCTCTCTCTCTCTCTCTCTCTCTCTCTCTCTCTCTCTCTCTCTCTCTCTCTCTCTCTCTCTCTCTCTCTCTCTCTCTCTCTCTCTCTCTCTCTCTCTCTCTCTTTTATTGTACTATTTTCTCGTATCCAACCATAAGACAAAACAACGAACTAGAAAGAGAGAGTGAGAGATTTGTAGTCACGATGCAAGAGATAATATCGGATTTTCTTGAAGAGTGTGAATTCGTCGACACTTCACTAGCCGGTGATGATCTATTTGCTATCTTAGAGAGTCTTGAAGGCGCCGGAGAGATATCCTCCACGGTGGCATCTACACCTAGAGATGGAATTGCAAGTTCAAAAGAGTTAGTAAAGGATCAAATCCATGAAACTTCATCTCCTAAGAGGAATAAAAGGAAAAGAATAGAAACTGACAAAGAGGAGGAAGAAGAAGAAGACGGAGAAGGAGAAGGAGAAGGAGAAGGGGAAGGGGAGGAAGATAATAAGCAAGATGGGGAACAAAAGATGTCTCATGTAACCGTGGAACGTAACAGGAGAAAGCAAATGAATGAGCACTTGACGGTTCTACGTTCTCTTATGCCTTGTTTCTACGTCAAACGGGTACATGTTCAATGCATCTATACATTTTCTTAGCCAGTACTTTGGTATATGAGTTGTTGTTGCTCCTGAGTAATTAATATTCTAAAACATTTGTTCTCTTTTTTTCTGAAACGCCTTCTAAAACATTTGTTCAATTAATCTTTTTGGTATACCTAACTATCATATATCATATCTTAGAAACATCATTTAAACAATAGCACCATATCAATGTTTTTAGGAATAATGACAATTATAATGACATTTGGTCCCACTAATCATCTTTCTTTTCTTTCATGTCACAATTGTGATAGATAGAATGTCCTAAATATTAACTTATATTGTTTTTTCCTTTGATCATGATAAAAGGGGGACCAAGCATCGATTATAGGAGGAGTTGTGGAATACATAAGCGAGCTACAACAAGTCCTTCAATCTTTAGAAGCCAAGAAACAACGTAAGACCTACGCGGAAGTGCTAAGCCCGAGACTAGTCCCGAGCCCTCGTCCTTCGCCGCCTGTCCTAAGCCCGCGAAAACCGCCTCTTAGTCCGCGCATCAACCACCTTCAGATCCACCACCACCTCCTCCCTCCCATAAGCCCTCGAACCCCTCAGCCCACAAGCCCATACCGAGCCCATCCGCCGCAACTACCACTCATCCCACAGCCTCCTCTTCGTTCTTACAGCTCATTGGCAAGTTGCAGCACTTTAGGGGACCCACCTCCATACTCTCCAGCTTCATCTTCTTCCTCACCTTCAGTTAGTAGTAACCATGAGAGTAGTGTGATAAATGAGCTCGTTGCTAACTCAAAGTCGGCTTTGGCTGACGTGGAAGTGAAGTTCTCAGGAGCTAATGTGCTGCTTAAAACGGCATCGCATAAGATCCCTGGACAGGTTATGAAGATAATAGCTGCTCTTGAGGATTTGGCTCTCGAGATTCTTCAGGTTAATATCAACTCGGTCGACGAAACCATGCTTAATTCTTTCACCATCAAGGTACGTAAGAATAATCATCCTCATTAACTTTCACGGATTTTATTGATCTGTTCTAAATGAATGTCGTATATTGGGGGAGGGGGGAGATATGGCAGACTACTATAACATTTAGAAATATAATAAAATAGTATAATATACATAAGTCTTATTATCTACATTGTATATAAACATAGACGCACACAAATTCGAGAGAGAGAAAAAAATCAAAACGTATCTCTCTCTACAAACGCTCTCGCTTCTCTCTGCGTTTTTCCGTTTTGATTCTCGCGATCCCTGACCGGCGTCGGTGGGCTTCCTCAGCCACGATGCCGGTCGGGCCCTCTGTCCTTGTGTTCTCCTCCGATTCGGTATATTCCGATCGGCTCTGTTTTCAGCGACACACCGTCCTTGTGGTTGTCGTCTGGTTTTTTGTCTCCGGCGTCCTCCCTTTCTACTCCGGCAAAGGACGGTCGGCTTTTCTCCGCGTTATACTTTTCTTAGGTGTAGACGGCGGCCTTATGTATTTAGCTTTAGCTTAGTGGTTCTCTCGGCGGTGCGACCTTCTCTCCTCCTCGCTCATCTGGCTCTACCTTGCGGATGAGATCTCCGGATTGTCCTGGTGATTCTTTCTGTGTGCAAGAATCTAGAAGGAGGGTGGTCGTGCTGTCCACAATTCCGGTGTCCTTCCGGCGAAAACAGTGGTGTTCTCGTCGTCTCCGACGTTGTCGTGGTGGTTGGGTCACGGTGGAGTGACGATGTGACGCGTGGCTCTGTGGGACGTGGGTCTCAACACGTGGGCGTCCCTCTTCTTGCGGTGGGACGTGTGGCGATTGGGTTTCTTAGTGGGCTTAGTCAATTGTCCGTTTGTCGTTTTATGTGATCTGCCCTTTGTGTTCTTGGGCTTTTATGTTTATGTATGTATGTTTGTGGGTTTTGTTACTCTTTGGGCTTAGTCCCTCTTGATAATATTATAGATGGCAAAAAAAAAAAAGCAAAAAAAAAAGAAAAAAAAAAAAAACATAGACGCACACAAAGGTATGTCAGATTACTCACAAGCATACAACACTAGCTTTTTGTTGTTTTAAATATTTTTTTCTCATTTTTATTTAAACCAGCGTGAATTACTCGTGTTCCAATGTCTTATTTGCAAATACATGGGATATTCTATCTAGGAGTGGGCCCAGATCAAATACTATCATAAATTTCAGTATTTGAAATTTGCACCGAATTTTATTGATATCAAATTTTTCCATTTTGTTTTGGTTCAGCAAAATACGGATATCTGGTTTTTTGGATATCCGAAAAATTTACAGATATTTGCAAATATTTATGGATATCTTATACACTTTATTCAATACAAATAAATTTAGGAAAGACCATACAAGTTTGTCTTAAAAATATCTTTAACTTAATATAGAATATATATGTTTCATAATTTTTTAAAATTAATTAAATGTTCTTATAAAACATAAAATTCTTAGAATAATTATAATTTTATAAGGCTTTTATATTCATTTCTTAATTTGATACTTCTATAAGTAATTTTATAAAATAAAACTAATAAAGTTGTATGTTAAAATAATAGTTATATAAAATTATACATTTAAACTTCTATATTTAATTTTACATATACATATATTTGAATAAAAGCCGGAGCGGATTAGATATCCGACTTTAAATTTTTTAGTATTTGTGATTTGATTCATTTTTAACGGATATTGATTTTTAATATTTTACTTCTAAAACTTGTGAATATTCGGATTTTTGTGGATCGAATCGAAACAAATAACGAATCAAATCAAAATTAACAGAGAAAATATCCAGCCCAATTTCTATCTATGTAAAAATTGAAGATTGTTGTAAATTTTAAAATTCTATATAAATGACATTTATTCAAATAAGTCATACTGATGTGGTTTGCTGGTTTTGTTTATTGGTCAGACTTAGATTCTACGTTCGATAGGCGAATGCATATATACATTTTTTCAATAAAGAATAGTCTATTGTGATTTAAAGAAAATGTTATGATATTGGTTGAAAATGATTTATGTATCTCTTTCTATTGTTCTTTTGATAGATTGGAATTGAGTGCCAACTAAGTGCAGAAGAATTGGCTCAACAAGTTCAGCAAACATTCTGCTAATAAGAGAAGGATTAAGTAGGTCTTCCACATAAACCCTAACGCGCGAGAGATCAGTACTTACTCACTTTCTCTCCTTACTATCCTTTTAATTATTTTCAAACATTCCTAAATTTCAAATATATGTTACTTTGAATAATATTAATTGTTTTTTAAGATTTTAAACAAACAGCTATCAGATATATAAGTAATATAAATGGGGTTTCAGCTTCATATATAACAGCCTTCGTCACATGTTTTTCTATTTAAGTTGTAACAGTACTCCTACTATGTAACTTTATTTCTATTACATCGAGAATTGTAGCTGTAATTGCATATGACTGAACATGTGTATGAATGGAAATTCAGATCCGATTACAAATCTGATTTTTGAAAAAAATTATCCGAGTCAATCTATAACATTCTAACTTCGTCCACCCACTAAGTCTGGCACATTCCGGTAGTCCGTTTGAAATCTGTTGATGTTCTCAACCATCAACGAAAATTCCAGAAAGGTGAAGTTCTTCTCGTTGCCTTGGATGTTAGTATTTCCCGAGTCATCTTCTAAGTAGGTAGCTTTCGATAAACTCCTGAAAGCTTATCACTGACAATGTCCTTTGAGCACTTGGCTAACAATAGAGATGAAGGTTGAAAATACCTTTACCAAGAAGATCTTCGAGAAACATAAACCACCGACCATGCTGCAAGAACCAGGATAGTGACCCACGACTGAACCCACTCGCCTTTTCCATTAAAGATGGCCTGGCAATGGCACACATTGGCCGGAAGGTCTCGAACGACCTGCACAATAAAACAGCCGAGCAACACTATCGATAGCAAATCAAGCAACCCACCACCGGCACTGGGATGTGTGCTAGGCACAATGGGACACTGACACGAATAATACAAGGATCGTGGCGCATTTGCCCGCTCCAAGAACCGAAGACAAGAAAACTGTGACTCGCAAAGGCTAACCACTGGTGTCAACGGGGGATAACAAAGAAATGAGCATGAGAATCCATCTTCAGGAAATAAAAACTGTCGTTACACTTCTAGGTACCGAGACAAATTACGAATAGGAGAATCCGAAGAATTGAGGACCACCGAGCAATCTTCAAGCGGCCATGGACAACCAAAAATTTTAACCACTCGATGATATACTAACAGACGAAGACATCTATATGGTTATTTTAAAAGAAGGGAGGAATTTTTGGTTTAGACAATTTTTTAAAATAGTCTGTGGAGTTGGTTGCTTGCTGAGCAATTACATTCTCGAGGCATTCCAGTAGATAGAGCATGTAAGATCTGTGGAGCAGGACAGGAAACAATATGTCATACTCTCTTTACCTGCTCGGTGGCCAGAGATACATGGGCAGCAGCTGGTCTGCCTCTTCCAGAGAGAGGGCTCTCTCAAAGCTCTGTTTTTTCTCAACACGCACCACTTAGTAGCCTGCACCAAAAGTAAGAACTGCCCTTCTCAAATCCAACATGTTATTCCATGGGTGCTTTGGCATATCTGGAAAGCTCGCAATGCTCTGGTTTTGAGAAAATTAAAGTGGATCCTACATCTATTCTGAGAAAAGCAGATGAAGAGTCCAAAATATGGTTTGAGCTGAACTATCCTGACGTTATTCCTCCAGAACCCAATCAAACCATCTGCGCCACCGCATCAACCTGGAAAGCTCCACTGATGACATGTTAAAATGTAACATTGCTGCTTCTTGGTCGGAAGTTTCGGGTAGGAGTGGTGCGTCTTGGGTAGTCGGGGATAATCGAGGTAGAGTCTTAATGCATAGTAGGCGTCCTATTCAGTGGCGGACCCACAGAGGAAGATGGGATGTCAGGTGACATACTTTAAATCTCAATAAATTTTGTTTTGGCTGTTAAAACAATGAAGAATCTGTAGCTCTGGTGATAAAGTACACCCTCTGACCCCCCTAAACTTGGTTTCGAACCCCCTTAATGACACCTTTTATATATTTTCTTCCTTTTAAATGTCAAGTTTGACCCAGGTAAAATAAATTCCTGGGTCCGCCACGGACTCCTACTCTTTTATAGGATCCAGAAAACTCGCAGAACTTTGGGCTTTCTACTGGGCTATTGAGAGCATGAACTCCATGCGCATGGAGAAAGTCATCTTTGAATATTCCTGTGAATGTGCAAGAGCGTGCATCCTAAATCAAACCGCAGTCCTTGGATCTTTGGAGCATGTTGGAAATATATGTGGTATGGTTCAGAGGTTTCAAAACTGGACCTTGGATCACGTTATGGCTGCTAGAAACGAGGTAGCTCAACGAATTGCCAACAGTGTCACTGCAGAGCGCAGATACCAGTCCTACATTGCGGCTAGGGCCCTGACTGGTTGAGAGACTTGGTTGCGTCGGAAGCAAGAAACGCAACTTCTCCTCGTTGAATGGAACACTACTGTCTTACTTCCATCGTAGAAGTAAGTGGTTTGTTATGGTGTTTGGTCTTTTTAGACATCCATTTTCTTTTTATCTTTTTTCTTTCCGACCTACTGGTACTGTTTTTATCCCACTTTCGTGGAATCTTTGTTTGAACCATTGCCCTGAGGGCTTTCTATCATTCAGCGTTAAAAAAAAGTTGGTTGCTTGCTAACGAGGTGAAGCGAGATAATAATGTTGTTTTAACAGTGGTATTCGTGTGGTTTCTGATGAATATTTTCAGTGTTTTTGTCCCATCCATGAGAGAACGTTCAGTGTTGCGATTTAATTATTTGGGAAGTCATCACAATATTTTCCTGGAGAACCTATTTATTCAGATAGGCCGGGAAGGTGAATATACTTCGTTGTATAAGCTAACATGGTGAACGTAACTAAAAATTTACTATCTGTCTACTTTTGTTTTGTGGTCAACCTTTTGGGGGTTTTATTAGATTCTAATTTTTGGGAAGACTTATATTCTTGTATATGTTTTAAATCAAAATCTATCTGTTGGATCTGGAAATTTGAATGTTTCTGAAAACTCATGGTATAGGACAAGTTTTCTTCAATATTAATTTCAAACTCTTACATTATTCAACCTACTATTTGGAAAACACCTCAAATGTTATGCTGTTGTTAACTTTATAAGAGATTTTTCCGTCTGATTTCAAGTGTTTATGATTTCTGTAAAATAAAACTTCAAATTTTCTTTTACATGAAACTTTGGGAAACTTTATTTAGTTTTAAGTGGTACTTGTGATTTTATTTAAATACCCAACTTTAAATTCATCACAGTTCATCTAAAATATCATCAAACTTGAATCATTCCAAATTTAATATTGAGTAACCCATATAGTTTCTGTTACTATTTAACCTGATTGCAATTTGTTTATATAATATTACCACACCGATCAATAATTGATTAATAACTAGAACATACTATATTAAAATTAAAAAAACACGACAAAAACATAAAAATTTCGTTGAGCTAATTAAAAGAACAACTATTACACCATTTTTTGTTGTGGGGGCAGAAAAATAGAATAAAATATAAATGACAATAAAAACTAAGAAAGGTCATTCTCGAAAAGAAAACTAAGAAGGGTAAACAGACGGACGTGGACGATGAAGTTTGTTATTTTTATGAGAGGAAGAGTGGTGAAGTTGGAGTCGTTTTTCAGCAAAGCTATCACTGTTTCTCATTATCCAGTATCTTTCAATCTCTTCTGGTTGTCTTCCTGGCACTCGTCCTGCTATTAAATCCCACCTAAAATAAAAGGAAATACACAAATTACACCATTTTCTATTTTTTTTTGTTGGCATTTAAATTTTATTTTTTTCAATTGTAGAGCCAGCCAATCATTTATTCATAAAATACTTGTCGATAAAGAAAGCAAATTAGGTTCCTTACTTCATATATCAATGTATGTCTATGTGTATAATTTAATGAACGTGATAGCCTTACTTAAATGCATTTTTAAGAAAATTAGTGGACACCATGTGCTTCCACTACAACATTGTACACTGTACAACTTCAAACGTAAGTACACGCCTAAATTAGCGTATGTTTGATTAGACATATACAAGCATATTAAATTTATTTACCTGGTGCACAAAAAAAAAAATTATTTACCTACCAATGTATACAAATATCATGTTTCTTTCGGTCGAGATAATTGACAACAGAAAAAAAATTAAGAAGATGATGAAGAAAGAAATTGTTACCTATCACCGACAAGTCTATACATTCGAAGGATGATATCTTCTTCTTGTTCTGTCATATTGATAAACTTCCATTCGATACTGCTCACTTCTGCACACATATATTCAACCAATTAAACTCAAGCAAATATTAAATTGTATAAATGATTTTTTTTGGGTTAAATTTTAATACTAATCTTGATATTTTTAGTTACTCAGCCCTGTCCTGGTTTAACTAATTTATAAGTGAACATTTGCTTCGTTTTCCACTCTATAATCAATCACTAGGCCAAATCAGACTCCATGAACTAAATTCAAAATCGAAGCCAGAACATGCTTTCAAGATGTGCAAAAGCATCTATATATATTTATATATATATATATATATATATATTTTAAAAGCATCTATATTTATTCTTCTACCCATGAAAAATTACGCAAACAAGTATATTCCAGGTAAAAACTAACAGGGAATAGTGAGGGACCTTCAGAGTCTTGGACTTGGAGAGTGACTATGTGTTGATCAGGAAGGCGACGACGGTTGGTATTATCCATGAGCTAGTAAGAATAAGGTATATGAAATTTGAGGTCTTGTTGGAGAATGCAAGAAAAGAAAAATGTGAGAGATGAGAGTTTATAGAGAGGAGAAAAAGAGGAGAGAGATGGATAGGATGAAATTTCCAACGAACAGCCTTTGCAAACTAAAAGTAAGATGTGTTGTGTGGTCTTTGTTGACATCTTAGCCTTTGTGTAGACTTGTCGTTGACACTCTCATCTACACATGGAGATGAAGTCTTTTATTGGGATTTGTAAGTATTTGAAGGCTGATTTTGTCTCATTCGTCAAATAGTAACAAAATTACTATTTCCTCTACATTTTTTTTTTTTGAAACCTCTACAAATTTTCTACACCTTTAATACTTTTATATATTTGGTGTAGCAAATTCCACGGTTCTCTATGTTTTTTTTTTCATTGTTAATTTAGGGATAAACAATATATTTCTACAAAACTATTTTATAGTACTTGAAATGAACCAAACAAAAACTTCATATTACATCTTCCCAGGAAAAAAATTAGTGACAAGCTTTTCAAATTTATAAGTTATATATACTCTAAAAGTCAAAGTTGGAAACATAAAAACTCATAAACCTAAACTTTAATCAGTTTACTGTTTACAAATAAATCATTAACAAGAAGAAGAAGTCGATGAAAAACTAGGCGAGCGTGAAGTACATTTCAAATGGAGCACCTTGTCCAAGAGTTCATCAACAAACCTTCGAGTCACCACACGTGTATCCAAACTTATATCCACAGCAGTGATGGGATTTAGTTTGACAACACTCTTTAATAGCCGCATATGGCATTATTGTACTCCCTCTGTTTTATATTAAATATCGTTTTAAATTTCAGCACACGGATTAAAAAATCATTTAATTCTATATATTTTACATAGAATTAATTTATTAATTGTATTTACCATAATATTTTACATATAAAACATAATAATTTTACAGGTTTTAATGGAATTTCTTCATTCGTAACAAAATGTATACCAATTAATAAATAATTTTTATTTATTTATAGAATCTGTTAAACATAAGCATCCAAATACTCATTTAAGTATGAATCGTTTTTTTAAATATCTGTTTTTTGCTTTAAAACTAAACTACATTCAGATATTAAAACATTTTAGATGAAATTCGAGTAAGATCCTTTCAGACCCGGATAAATTTGTTGGATCCTAAAAGATATCTGAATAACCAATATATTTAAAAATGTTATTAAACCATTTATAAAAAATAAATAGGAATCAAATCTCGTACGGGCGTATAGATCAAATTCTAGTGATTATTATATAAAAGCAAGGGGCTAAACTGTACGAAAACTCAACTCAGACCAAATTGGATTTTCTGTAAAGTTTAGAACTTCACAGTTATATACATATATAATATATACATATAACTTTTAAAACTCTGGAGCTAGAACCTACCGGGGGTGCTCTTATTTTTTCAATGGTCATCTGTAATTTTTTCATGCTTACCAGCATATATGGTTTATTCAGTTTCGATGACAATACTACATTCAATATAAGTTTGTGATCGTTTGGTATATAGCGGTTAATAAATTCAGCAAATTATATTTTCCATCTTAGCTTAATTGTCTAAGTCTAATGTTATCTTTAGTTTTAGGAAATGTATTTTAAATGTAAAAAAAAAATTCAGCTTGGACTAAAAAAAGACTGGTGTAGCTACACTAAAAACCACATGATCCGCATAGAAGATCCAATGTCTAAAATCGTGGATATCATCAATGTAACTCCCTTGTTTCTCAAGATAGGAGGGCCATTTTTAAATATTGATTTTAGAATAAATGTTTTTTCGCCAGGAGACAAACGTGCTTGGCGGGCTGATATAGATTTTAGATATATATTTTTTAATTATCTTTATGAATTTTAGATACTCCTTCCGTCTTTCCTTCCGTCCTGATGTTTTGAATTTTTTTTGATGTTTTAAAATAGATATTGTGTTGATATTAATTTTATTTTTATTAAAAACTGTGTAACTAATAATATCTTATTATTTTTTTATGATCAGTTGAGGTAGCTTTAATTTATATTTTAGTCTAGTACTTTTTAGGAGAATTTCTTAATTATTGTGTCATAAACTAAAATATCAACTATTTTGGAAAAGAAAGAATATAAACTTAGGAAATTAGACTTTAATCATAAAACTTTATAATGGAAAATAATACCTTATGCATATATTTTAGTAGCTTAAGAAAACTTTTGTGCTACTCTATGTTGTTTTTGTAAAGGTTAGGTAAATTAAAAAAAAAAACTTTCTTATGTGATGTTTTTCACTCTTTATTTTTATTTTCACTGATTTTATTTTTTTGATCAGTATAAACTAGAAAAATAAAACTTCACCATGACTCTATAAATAAAAGAGTTCGGATTTTTGGTGATTAATCATTGCTTTACAATTCTACCATAATAAAAAAGTGTGCATAATTGAGGGGTAGAATCCATGATGAAAAACCAAACGATGCCACAATTGGGTTGAAGAGGAACATGCCAACATGGATGTATGATTTTAGATCTGATTCTAGTTCTGATTGATCTTTTTTTTTTGTTTTTGATATTTCAGATTCAAGAATATCAGATGCAGGGTTGAACTGGAAAAAAAAATGAACATTTATTTTAATGTAATACTAGATTTTGACCCGACCGACCGGACGGGTATTTATTTTATGTTTTTAGTTTTTTTTTTTTATATTAAATAATGTATTTATAATATTTAATATAAATTTAGATTGAAAAATAATCTTTGCAATTATAATAAAAATTAAAATTAAAAGTTTAATAAAACATACTGATATAAATTTTAAAATTTCTAACTAAAATAATATAGAAGTAGGTGATAATTTTTTTCAATCCAAAATCTTATCATCCCTTATAAACAAAGAAAATAAATTTATAAATGCATAAAATATATAAATATATTAACTATAACTTCTATTAAAATAAATTTGTTAAAAAAATTATCTTGCGTTTTTGTTTTGTTTATTTTTAGATTTTGACCGGTGACCGTATAAATATTTACTTTCATTTGAATTTGTTTCTTTGTACTAGTCGTATTCCATATATATATAAATTAAAATGTATTGCATAATTGTTAATATAACATTTTAAAACATAACAATTTTATTTATTACTCTGAAATAATTATATTTTATTATTTTAATCATCTATTATATTACAGTGTATCATATAAACAAATCCTATATTTATAACTAATTGGATTTATATTATGAAAGTATTATACTAATAATATATGTACAAATGATTTTATATTTTGTTTATGTTATATAAATTGATTACGATGTGTGGTTTTTTTATTTTATTATTTATTACTAACAAATATTAAAAATATTTATTGTGTTAATAGAAAATATATTAGGAAATCTATTTTGGTTAAGATTTGATTAAGGAAATTGATTATTTAGATTAGTAAAAATATATTAAATGAGTAAATATATTATTTAAATTAACAAGTATACTTAAATATAAGTTCAATTAATATATCAATGGTAAAACTAAGAGGTATTTTATTTTTGTATTTCTCCTTTAATAATATAGATGGTCTATTCTGTATTTTCTAACTTGTAACAAATAAAATAGAAAATAAATTTCATGGTAATATAAATGATTATACACCACTGATATGAATTGATTGTTCCAGATTTCTGAAGACAAAATAATAGATAGAATACCAACATAGTTTTTCTCCTAAATTCTCTTTGTTCTTTCACACAAGCAGTATATATTTATTTATAATACAATCGCCTAGGCCTACAATCGCCCTCTTTTCTTCTTCTTTTCATTTTCGTACATCACATCAAACAAATAAATTCGCGGCAAAAGAGAAAATTGTTCAATTCGGATATCGGTTCAGTTTCGGTTTGTTTTTTTTTTGATTTTTCGGTACTTCGATTAGTAAACTACAACTAATATTCTAAATTCATATTTACTTCGGTTCGGATCGGTTTATATAACATCGATTTTTGGTTTATTCGGTTTTATACCAAAAACATAATTATTTAATTTAAGATCTTATTATATGAATTTTAGAGTCATGTTGTCAACGCAGTTATTTATTAAAAATATTATATATTAAATAAAGAACAAAAAATAAAAAACATTTCTACCATCTAAAAAATAATCAAATCAAGAATTAGAATGAAAAATAAAAATTCTGAAATTAAAAATTTAATCTAAAAATAATCAAATATTCTATTCTTCCATATTTAGTGTTTATCAACGTCATGTTACTTCGATTGATCACAAAACTCTGTTCGTTTATAGAAATGAAAAAAATTGTGAATAACTTCCACTAAGTTTTGTCCATCAAATTTATAATATTTACTTCAATTTAGTCAATGCTAAAATAAAGTGAAGAGATAAAAGAAGAAAATAAGAAAATAAGAGATCTGAGTTGCGATGAATTGTTACTTAATTATAGTTCAAGTGTTTTGCAAATTAGGACTTCTTTATTACTATAAAAATATGGTAATAGATATTAGAAAAAATTAACTTATATAACAAATAGATTTTTATGTGTATTTATAAAATATATACATATTTACATGTTCCTACCTTTGATCGGTTTTGTTTGGTTTATTCGGTTTAATCGATTATAAACCAAACTATATCCAAATCCTACGGTTTTTATAAAATCACATCCATTCGGTTTGTATGGTATATACCAAAACCGGAAAAGGCCTATTTCAACATGAAATTTACACGTCGTACATATTCCTTCACGAATTTTGTAGTAGTGCGTATTCCACATTGAACTAAACAAAATTTTTAATATACTACATGAACTTTACCGTCATGCCTATTCCTTCACGAACTTTATAGTAGTGCGTATTTCACACTGAACTAAACAAAAATTCAATAAATACTACATACTCTCAAAATCGTGCTTATTTATATTGACCGTTAAAGGTGTTAGTCATCTATTAATTTATCAAAACGAAGTTATTTTGAATAAATTGTGTAAAATTAAAAACAAATATAGACTCTCGAAATAGTACTTATATATTGACTGTCAAAGGTGTTAGTCATCCTTTAATTTATCAAAATATTTTATTTTGGATAAATTCTATGAAATTATCGGTAGTTTTGTAATTTTTTTAATTTTACAAAATCTATTCAAAATGACGTTGTTTTAAATTGACATATGACTAATACTTTTGATTTGCTGACAAAAAAATACTAACACCTTTGACTGTTAATTTATATATATATTGACCGTCAAAGGTGTTATCTTTTTTTTTTGTTAGCAAGTCAAAGGTGTTAGTCATACATTAATTTATCAAAACAATGTCATTTTGGATAGATTTTGTAAAATTAAAAAAATTAAAAAACTACGGATAATTTCATAGAATTTATCCAAAATAAAGTCTTTTGATAAATTAAAGGATGACTATTTTATTTGACAGTCAATATATATAAGTACGATTTTGAGAGTCTATATTTTTTTTTTACAGAATTTATTCAAAATGACGTCGTTTGATAAATTAGCGGATGACTAACACCTTTAACGGTAATTATATAAATAAGCATGATCTTGAGAGTCTGTGTAATATTTTTTGATTTTTTATTTAGTTCAATGTAAAATATGCATTACTATAAAGTTCGTGAAGGAATATGCACAACGCATAAAATTCATATAATATTATAAAAAATTTGTTTATTTCAGTGTGGAATACGTACTACTACAAAGTTCGTGAAGGAATAGACACGACGGATAAAGTTCATGTCGAAATTTTTTCCTACCAAAACCAAACTATATTCTCTATTTCAGTACGGTTCGGTTTTACCAAACAGCCCTATGCAAAATTATCACATCTATCGACTACTTTATTACATGATTATTTTGTCAATTTATGTTCTCATTATAGTGTCATTACACCTATAAACTTTTAAACATTTGCATGCATGCGTTTCTTCTATTAAAGGGTATACAACTTTGAGTTCCGGAAACCTTGAACCGGTCACGCTAGCACAAAACAGACAAATATGTGATTTTATTTTGTAATACAATTGGTAAGCCGCATCATGTCTTCTCCTAGGTAGTCATTAATCACAAAAGCAGTCTCTATCTATTTTTCTTTCCACTTTTAAATTAGAACAATTTTACATATGTTTTTTTTTTTTCATATGTTTTTTTTGGTCTGTCGTAACAATAAATTTGTCACTACAATAAAGAAAAGACACAGACTAATCATAAAAGAGCAGCTACTAACAATAGTTTTGGAACTGAGAAAGTTAAAAGAGAAAAAAACGAACCGAATTGAAACATGGTTGTAGCCGATGGTAAGCCAACTTAAGTCTTCAACTAACGTTCTTAGTCCTTAATGAAGATATCTTTGGCCGTAATGTATGATATGAGCCAACATGTATATGTACGAGTCCCCATATATGTATATAATAAAGTATTTTGTTTTTTTTTTTTAATTTTTTTTTTAAAATAAATATATTATTAATTAAACCCGCTTAAACGGGAAATCAGATTCGGCTACAAACCCGCTTTGAACAAAACAACCCAACTCAAACCTATTACAAACTAGCTTCGCCCGCTCACTAAACCCGACACATTCCGCTAACCGTCTTCGGAATCATTAGGAATCGGTTGCCGTTATTAACCCTCGACGAAAATAACGGTGAAGTGAGGTTCTCCTAGTTTCCTAGGATGCCGGGATTCCTCGAGTCGTCTCCGGTATAGCTAGCTTCCGATGAACTCCACAAAGTTTGCAACCATCACTGTCCATGAGGCGCTAGACGAGCAATAGAGGATAGTTTCGGGTACTTACCAACGAACAAGCCGAGCTTGTACACAACGTCACGCAACGCTTGAAACGCCTCCCAACCGAGCAAGTGCTCACTATCGCCGCCAACAAATCTACAAAGGTGGGTTGGGATCACCACCACTCCCGATCTAGGGCACTAAACCTGCAAAGAAAGTCACGCTCACCACTACACTGTCACAAAATAACAATGCAGTTCACGGAAGGCAAACGACGACCACAAGGAGACACCGAGTCGGTTAATGACCCCGAGAACCGACTCGCCGAGTGCGACCTTCGAGAACCGAAGGATCGAAACCATGCTGAAAGGTCCCAACTCTGGTGTCAATAGAGAGGGCATAGACGATGAAGTACCGAAGAGACGACCTACAGAACAAAAGCTAATGCCTTTGCGATAGGAACCCAGAGAAGGAGCCGAGTAATGGACACCGGATGAGAGGGATTGCGACGCACAGTCCACAAGAGCCATAGACGACTGCTTGATTACAACCACCCGTTGATATCCTGCATATTTTCATTGTTTTAGCTATTCATTTATATGCATTTTCATCATATAGAATAATATTTAGACATGTTCAGGTTGCATTTTGCATACATAAGTCTTTATTAGGTATTGGAACACCACATGGAGTTCTTGGAAATATTTGGAAGCAATGTGATCAAAAAGGGGGTGAAAGATGAGCATGGATGGAGGCCTTAGAGAAATCTTCTGTTGCTAAGATTTTGTGGAGACACAGGAAATTGAGTTAGCTTTCTAATGGAAGTGGTTTCAAGTCATTTGGAGATGTAATGGAGGAGTTATGATCAATTTCTAGAGGCATATCCATCCTGGTCGAGAACCGCAGAGTGACCTTCTGAAGCGACCCCCTAAGGTAGCTCCCAACCAGAGCGACCAACCAGAGCGACCTACCTAAGTCGCTCGCGTTCTCATCGCCCGGAGACATAAAAATGGAGGCTGGAGCGACTTCTCAGAGCGACCCCCCAAGGTCGCTCCCACCCAGAGCGACTTCCTGGAGTGATCCTCTGAGGTCGCTCCGCGTTATCTGCTGCACGATTTTATTATTTTTCAAGGACCTTTTTGCAATTGTTGTGCACGTTTTTGCACTTGGAAAACCTAATGTTTAAGTACTATGTAGCCACCATTTGGCAGATTATCTTTTATCTATTGAAGAACACAAAACTCTCTCAAAAAAAACATCTCTTTTTGGCTTGATTTGTTATTGTTCTTGTGATCTCTCATCTATTTCTCTACATGATTAATCTGAAATCCATCATGGATTTAAGAGGAATCATGGAGATTAGTGAGTAATCACCTTTTGGATTCATGGGTTAGGGTGATTAAGGGTGATTAGGCTAGTTCTAGGATGTTTTAGGTATAGATCATACTTGTTCCTTGCTAGTAGAGTGATCTTAATGCATCATTTGAGTAGGCCACTCAAAGGGTGATCTCTAGGCACTTCCCACCCAAAAGGTGTTTGATGAAATGCCTGAGTCAACTCTCCTAGGCTCTTAGTGTACTTTGCCAAAGATATTTGTTGTTAAAGATGCTAAGATAGCTAATAGACTTGTTAGTAATGATTGCTTGCATGTTATTCAACCAAAGACATTTGATGTTTGAGACATGTTAGCAAATGAGCATTCATCTAGACATAGAGCTTGCTTAGAATTGTATCTAGGCTTAAAGCTAATAGTTTGAATGATTCATTTGTCGTCCTTAGTTCGAAACTTGATCACCTAAGGTCTAAATCCCTATACCCATGAGTTCTCCTTTCCAATAGTTTAATAGTATCATTTTACTGTTTTGCATTAGCTTTACTCATTAGTTTAGAATTCATCAAATCACTGGTTGCACTTAGATTAGGCAAATACTTGCATTCTCTCTGATTTTAAATCCCTCAGAACTGGTTCGACAACTTACTTCCACTATACTATCATTTGACTTAGGAGCTTCAAAACTCCTAACATCACCCGTCGAAATCACGCGAGACGTAGTCTGAGAAGTTGGCCATCTCCGCCTGCACACAACTTCTCAGGACACACTTCCGATGAGAACTCGTCGGAACGCTCATAGCTAAGGAGCAGAGGAAGAGATCTACGACGACACCACAGCAGACCAACAGACCACTCCCCTTCGCCAATTGACCACCGAACCTACCCCAGTGAGAACCACCAAAGCCTGGAAAGGAGCCAACCCGAAATTCATAACCACGGAAGAGAACCCGAAACAGATCTACTAAGGAAAAAAGATCTGCTCCATGACCCAAAAGCCGACCAAACCACTGAAGAACACCAGCTAGAGCCTCGCCGCGAAGCCACATCACAGAGACCACGCCGGAGTCAGTCCACCTGCGCACAGCGCACCTTACCGGAGAGAGACCCGACCACAGATCCGCGAGCATATCGACAATAGACGATGGATCCGGTGGAGAGGCAAAATACAAACGAGGAAAAGGGAGAGAGAGCTCTTCCGGCGCCGGAACGCGCGCGCACGCGCCGCCGGACGCCGGAGAGAAACTAAACAGGCGGTGGTTGTCGAGGAAGAGAGAGATGAGAGAGAGAGAGAGAGAGAGAGAGAGAGAGAGAGAGAGAGAGAGAGAGAGAGAGAGAGAGAGAGAGAGAGAGAGAGAGAGAGAGAGAGAGAGAGAGAGAGAGAGAGAGAGAGAGAGAGAGAGAGAGAGAGAGAGAGAGAGAGAGAGAGAGAGAGAGGTTTATTTGTTAATAGATATAAAGTATTTTGTTAAATCTTGTCATTATAATATAATTTGAATATCTTTGACGGAAACAAGAATTTTTTTTAAGAATTTATTGAGCTGTGAATGTTCGATTTCTTAAACAACATTGTTGACAATAGAGTAAAGTGGTCCACTGAATGTTTCTGATGATTTGGGTCGGGAATGTATACGAATAAGTAGATGTATATACAAATGTGTTCACTTCTTTTTCTTTTTGGAGGGAGGGGAAGGGAGAAGGGCAAAAGAATTTTTTAAAAACTATATAAATAAAAAATAATAATATCCAGTTAAAATTTTAAATTGAAATCATAAAAATACTAATATATATATACACACACATATTTTAATTTATATTGTAAAAACTTCAAAATAAAAAGCATTTTCTATAATTTTTAAAAAATTAATATTATAACTTTATAATATAATTTTCTATTTATTATAGTAATAAAATTTTAATATTTAATAATTATATAATTATAATTTTATTATTTAATCACTGCTACATTTAGTAGTAAACTAGTCATAAATATCCGTAAGTGCACCAATTTATAACTGATGTATCTGCATCCACAAACGTCCAGAACTGTATCCGCAACTATACTTGTGAGGCCTGAGTAGATATAGTAGATCCACTTAGACTCATCCAATGAAACAACACATGAGCTAATTTAGATTTGACTTAGATGCTCTCATTAAATGGATCATAGAGTTATGAGCCCGAAGTTTGATTGACGAGGAGACTATAACGTAGTTGAATTAATTAGGGTTAGGACGTGTAGACAGCATTCTACAACTTCCTCAATTCTATGTAGATCGATGATTTTGTAGACTTTTTCTATGTAAGATACTTGTTTAAAGTTTAAAAAATCAAGAAACATTAAAATTTTAATCATACATGCCTCATCTTTTACACACTAAACAGTTTAACAGCTACTATGAATACTCTTATTATTAATACAGAAGCAAAATAAAAAAGAAACCTTCAAGTTGTACTATATTTACGGCTTGCCATTGGCTGACGTGTCGCGATGAGAGAGCTCCTCAGAGTACATTTCCTTACACCATTAGTTATCTAGAGTAATTACTCAAAATACCATCGATAACATTCACGTATATTATAATGTTGGCAAACTTAAACCAAAGAAATCGTTTGATGTGCTTTATTACAAGTGGTCCCTACCACACTTAATTACTAAATTCGATCTTCCCATGTATAACTTGCAAAACAAAATGTTTTCATCAGGATTTGGTAATTAAATATATTAGTGATCATTATAAATCGTATTTTTATGAAATAGACTATGGGTGTAATAAAATGTATTTTATCTTGAAAGTGGTCACTATAAATGGTATTTTTATCTATGAAATTCGTGTAGACAGTCAAAATATTATGATCCATTTTTGATCATTTTTCTTTGAATTAGTCAGTGATGGCATCCGATCTTATATGTTAGAGGTATACATACAACATATATTGTTTGATGTGGTACTATATATGAGTTTATATGTTAGAGGTATACATACAACATATATTGTTTGATGTGGTACTATATATGAGTTTAAATATTATTATTAAATTATATATTAGTTTTAAAATACTCAAGTGATCTTGAGTTATGTTTTGTAAAGTATGAAAATATGAATTTTATTTTATATGTTATCTTTAAAAATGTTTCTCTATGAATATATCCTCAATATTAAAAACATACTTATCCTCAATCTAATTAAGACGTAATGCATATAATTAATATGGGTTTTATTCCCAATATATATTAAGAAAGAAAATATGATATATTAATAATCACATACTTTGTGTGCAAGTCAATCGCTTATACAGTACTTGGCAATCATAATTATAGTTTTGGTAAGTTTTCTGAAACGAATCACTTAATATTAAAGTTCTATACACAAATAAGGCTAATATTAATGTGTAATTTGTTTATGTCAATATTTTTATTTAGCTTACTTGACAATCTATGTTTAGGAATATTTAAGAGTGAGTTTGTCATAATTATTGGTCGTATAAATTGTCTTTATGTTTTTGGTGGGTTTAAAATCGCGTTGACATTGTTTTCTAAATTATATAGTTTTAAATACTATTATACTTCGTAAGGAAGACAATTCCTTTAATATGGCTATTACAACTATTGTTTCCTAAATTTTGGTCAAACCTCTAAATTTTTGTATATGTGATGGACTTTTATATGGCAATCCTTAATCTAATATTTTTATATCAAAATAATAATGCAAAGGGTGGCTAACAAGGTAAATCTATGTCTTAATTGTGAAGAATATTCGGCAAATATTGTAGCCGAAGGCTTCTACAACCTATATAAATGAGACCTAAAGCTTTGTATTCATTCACTACAGCATAGTAAAAGTATATGTGCTTTCTAAAGGTTCTATTTTTCAATGGCTGCCATGAACCTCATTTCTGAGTTGAAACCTTCCAAAACCATGTGAAATGCTAACTTTATCTATGCGTTTAGTAATAAAGGTGGATTTAAGAATGTGACTAACATTGAAGGATTTTCCAAAATTTTGTTCCAGAAATTGAGGCCTACAGAAAGAAGTAATACCATTTCTCTAATGATATTTATAATCAATTTTCTATGTATTATTACTGAAATTTGTTTCTTAATTTTGTTTATAAGATTCCAAGCAAAGCATATTATTACTTTTTTTTTACTTTCAGATTTTATAATTTTGAAGATGTTTTGTTTTGTCTTATTTTTCTGTGCTACTCTTTATTGCTTATGTTTCTTTTTCAAGGGAGTACTACTTTTAAATTCAGTATGAGTTTTGGAGGTTACCTTTCTACTGTATTTTATAGACATTTGTATTTTGAAGACGAATTCTGCTGAGTTTTCTCATTTCCACTTATTCCGGTTAGCATTCGTCATAAGAATCCATAGGTCCTGTAATAGCAAGCAAAAAGCACTTAGAATTAATTTATAGTTCTCAACACAAAAGAAACAGTAAGCTATGTTTATTGTATTTTTCAGTATAGTTAGTCTAATTGAATAGTTGTTTTATTCTTTCTTCATTTCTTCGATGAATTTGTATATAAATTCGGAATATATTGAAACAGTGTTGATATACTTTTTGATACTAACCAAAATTTTATCCGTTGTGATTATTTGTATTGATTGCAAAGTTCACTAAAGAGAACAAATTAACAACACATCAGAGAAATAGAGATAGTCATGAAAAAGAAAATTGAGACAAAGAAAAGGAGAAAACTGACCTGGGTAAATCCGCAGTTAGAGTTTCATCAATGCCGGTGGTGAAAACGATCCCGTTCTAACCCTAATCCCCTTTTCAAATTTTTTTCTTCATTTGTGTTCATTTATTTTTGTTTCCTAATTTTCTATATTTGGAACACAAGGTTAACATAATTACTATTACATGTAGGTTTTTTTTGAACTTACATGTAGGTTTTTTGAATGAAAAAGATCGAATGGGCCTTAAATGGTATCCAAACCAAAAAAATTATGGGAGTACAGGCTTCAATTTTGTAATTTACATGTGATAACCAAAATGATATACGGTTGGATTGTGTTAATAAATAAAGTTACCAAACCCCATTTTTCTTTTATTCAATCTTGCCAAACCAAATGTATTACAAGAGATAGAACAATTTTGAGTTTGTATAATTTATTAGGTTACTAATAGATAATGTAATGTTATTTTAATTTGAATATTAAATTCATCCCGCGTAAGGCGCAGGTCTTATCCTAGTTAATAGTAATTCAATAGTATCTGCCGATAAATTTTGAAGTTTATAGTTTATTAACATAAATGATAAATTACTAGAATTTGAACCAAAAAAAATAATAAGTTACTAGAAAGGTTAAAAGGACAACTTTGAAAAATGATCTAAAATGTATGGTCAAACACAAATTTTTTTTTTATTTTAAATTTTTATTTGCTTTATTCATTATAAAAATTAGTTCATGAAAATGTCGTTATTATTTTCTTAAAGAAGATTATTATTACTCAAACAGTTTCATCTTTATCACTTAGTTACAAAAATATCATTATCAACAATATCACCAACCAGGGACGAAGCCAGTTACAAGACTATGAATGCATATGCACCACTAATTTTTCAGTTTTTTCACATTACAAGGTAATTAAAGAGAAATGATCATAAATATATTCATCTTTCATTTCATAAGCTTTGTGCACCCACTAAAATCTACATTTAGATTCGTCACTATCACCAACCATCATAACAAACAAAACCAAACTTTAAATGAACTAAAAATCGATATCTACATTTTTTCAATGCAAACCATTGAACCAACCACACTATGTAACACCCATCAGATGCTCCTAACCTTTATTTCAAGTTTCAAAGATGGCCGTATACATTCCGACAAAGCACGATCCAAATCGATGTCAAACAACATGAGTTAAGACTCAATGGATGACTTACAATAATTAAAACACTGTGAAACAACGAGCATCCATTGATATTATAGAGGATTGAACCATAAACAATATCATGAGCAAAGAAAAGAGTATGATGGACTTCAAACACATAACAAAAACAAGCTGAGAGTCCCAACCATCAAACGATAAAACCAATTAAAAAAAATTCGTGGAGACCTGGCGACCTGGAGACTTACGACTTGGAGACCTGGAAACTTGACACTCTTCCTGGATGAAGAAGTTAAATATTGCCTATAGCTGTCTAGCTGTAGAAGAGACATAGTTGTGTAACTGGAGACCTCTTTCCTATATACCTAGCTAAAGGAGGGACCTAATTGCCTAGCTAAAGAGGAGACGTCTCTCCTAGCTGCCTAGCTGAAGGAGAGACCTAATCGCCTAACTGAAGAAGATACATTTCTCCAACAATCACATTCATATCACACGTACAAAATATTATCTAAGAATTACATTTGGCTTGATTTCAATAACGTACACAACTTATCTAAAGGCACAACTCATAATATATTTAAAATCATCAATGGCCAATCTCTGAAATCTTGCTCATGAAATCTTGCTCATTGGAAGAAGATTTGAAACCTCTTATCACGAAGAGTAATACAATTAGTATGGCACTGAGGTTCAGGGGACCTCTAATTGCAAAGAAATTAAGCGATGAATGTGAAATGAAACTCAAGACACCTGGTATTAGCTTCCTTGTCACATAATCAATCAAAAACCATAACCATAATTTACGAGTTGATCAGGTGGTCCATCAAGAAGATAGCTCGAAGACACAACCGCCTAAGATATCAAAGGCATAAGGATGAAAACCTTGAACTCCGACTGGAAAAATGACAAAAGAGGACCCTCGATCTTACACGTGAACATAGTGATCTCCTAACAATGACCAATCACCTCCTCGTAAGAGAAAAATTTAAGAGACTTAACCACCAAGGTTCCTTAAACTAACTTTCAAAACCAAACAAGCAGAGAAAAGAGCTAGCAGATTCCATCACAATAATCAACATCCAAGAGATAAAACTTCAGAACATAACCCCGCAACCACGAACACCAGAAAAGAAAGAGGTGAACTGGTGCAGCAAATCTTAATCATAATCTGTGGGTCCGTCACAGCTGTTCTGCAGTGAGGCGGGTACAACTCGATCTATTTGAAATTTTTGAATTGTGGATTGGATTGAATTTATATTGTGCATAGGGGATGCATGTCGGTATAATTTAATTCGCGGATACCTTCAAAATTGGAAAATATTTTTTTTATAAAGAATAATTTATTTAAAATAATTGAATAGTTAATTTTTTTAAAAAATTTTGATTATTAATATCTAATTTATATTATCTAAAAATGACTATTATTTTATTATTAATAATTTCACCCGCGGGGGTTCTGTGTGACATCCATAAATTTAAACGGATGGATACAGATGTAGTTTATCTTTCTTGCAGATTAGTTAGATCAAAATTTTGAATCAAAAATGATTTAATCCATAGCTTGGCAGAATAGACGTGGTAAGGTTGACCCGGTTCCAAGCACTAAGAGAATCCCCATTAGAAGATGTAATGGGGTTCATGGGCTCAAGTTCATAAGCCCGAATTGATTTAAAAAAATAAAAATTGGCTTTAATTCGTTGAACCGATCCTTATGGATAAACTTATGAAACTGGTTCAAACTACGTGCCAATCATTCACTGCCTTCTCCTTCTGTCACAAACATCATCTCCTAACCGTCTTCTCTCTTCCAAGACTCCTCTCTTCTTCTCAAAACCCTCTCTCCAGATCCACCTTCCTCGGCGAGTAGTAGCACCGTCGATGAGTCAGATCCCGCCACCACCGCCGCCGGAACAACAATATCCGTCGACCGTTCCGCTCTCTTCAATCCTCCCGGTAATTCATCCCACCTCCACACTTTATAGTGAGTTCAATTTGACTGCTTTTGGAGAGAGAGTCTGATTTGTTGTTGTTTGGAATCGAACTTAGACCACTCTCATGAACCCACACCAGACTCGGAGCTCGTCAAGCACCTCAAGAGCGTCATCAAGGTTACCTTACAACCGATTCTTATTTAGAAAGATTTGAAACTTCTTTTTGTTTGATTAAAATTAATGCATCATCACAGTTTCGTGGTCGGCCAATCTCAGTTTGTGAGTTTGACGAGGTAAACGTTTCATGTCTTCTTAGGAGTTGTGAGTTTGTGTGCTTGAGATTGGTTTTATTATGCCAATTTCACTGTGTTTTCAATTTTATTGATTGGTGTGTATGTATTTGTCCATATTATGCTTTCCTTAACTAGTGCAATCCAAGGGCTCGAGTTTAGTGGCCTTGATTTGCCGGATTCAGTTGGAGAGTTTGTTGTTAGTGGGGTTCTCGTTCTTCAGTGCGAGAGAGTATTGCAGTTGATTTCACGTTTCATGCAGGCAAAAAACATCCTGGTGAATCTGCAGGAAAGCATAATATGGACATCCTGGTGAATCTGCAGGATCGGCTAAAGATGGTTTTGGATTCTTGGAGAAAGAATATAGCAGCAGACAAGAAAACAGCAGCAAGTAGCATAATAATATATGTAGATTTTGGTCTGAGAATTGGAGGGCCATTGTAGCTGAAGCTCAAGGTCAAAGCATTCCTTATTCTTCTTTACGTCATATAATAGCTGGCTTGTTTGTCTGTAGTAAAAACAGAGTTTTGTGATTATTCTGGTGATGCTCTGCCTTAAACCTCTTCGAAAGTGATCAAAATTGTACTCACTTCATGTGTTGTTGTTCAATGCTTTTTCCTATTTTGTACACTAAGCTCTAGCTCGCCTTTGTTATTTTTTTGAAACAGAAATTCAGGTTTTGTTACGTATGGGATTAGTTCTAGGTTGTGGTGCTTGTAAAAACATTGTTGATTAGTTTGTTGTTACTTTTATTCCTAAGAACTTTTTATTCAGGTTTACCAATGCAAGGAGCACAATAGATAGAGGTTCATCACTATTCATGGTCCCATCAAAATGTATTAAAAAAATTTTATGAACCCCACTAATGAGGATGCTCTAAGAGCTTTCTCCATTGGTGAAGTTCAGTGGACATCTAGAAACTTAGAAAAGAAAAAAAAAACAAAATTAGGAGAGAAAACACAGAGGTTTGGTTCAGAGATATTCTTGTAAATGTTACAGATACTAAACAACATTTTTACTTCTCATGTATTGGTCCATCTATTTAAAAATAAATTGAAATTAATAATAACAATATAATATTTTATTTTTATTTTTTTAAACTAAAAGAGTTTCTAACCAATAAGATTGCTGACCACTAATGAGAAGGTGTTGATATTATGTTATATATTATTGTCATTTCATCATCTAGGGGGAATTTTAAAACGAATAACTTGGCATATAATTTTATATTTTATGTATGATTATGATATATGAATAGTAGTATAAACGTCTTGGGCAAACATGTGAGTATCTGAATTTCTAAACTAAGACTTCAACTAATTCATTCGTTAACTTTGACCATCTCATTATTTGACCGAGCTTCGCCATGAAATATGATGGCTCTTAAGTCAAATAAAGAAAATATGATGGCTATATTGGGTAATTGATAAAGGACTATATATGTTAATTATAAAGAATAATTATCTTTGGAGTTTAATGGAAATAATTACTACATCCGTTCCTGAAAATAATTTTTTTAGAGTTTTCAAATTTATTAAAAATATAATAAATGTTTACAACTTAATTTACTATTTATTTTTTATATATTTTCCGTTAACTATCCACCAATAAAATTTAATCAATTCAAAAATATTTTAAATATATAGAAAGTTTATCTTTCTGGAATAAAAATAAATCTAAAAAATCTTATTTTGGGATACGAGAGAATATTGAATAAATTGATATCCTCCTTGTTCTTCTATGATACAGAATGATGCATTTTTATTATTTTCTAACTAAGGAATATCATAAAAATAAAGAATGTACAGAAAATTTTATCCCGTCATTTTTATTTGTATTTTGTGGCTATACCTTCGTAACTACAAAAAACTGTGGCCATCGTGGCTGCATAGCTATTCACAGTCTTGCTATAGCACATTCGTGGTTAAATTTAACCATGATTTAGACATTTTTTTATCCGTGGCTACTAAAAAATTAAAACAAAAAAAACTATTAACTGTTTATAAAATAAAATACAAAAAACAATTATATGTATATATAAATAATTAAATATACATATATGTCTGACGAGAACCACTACCACAATCAGTAGCAATTGGCTTGAAGCCCAAATTGGGCAAACACCATCCATGCATGAGACACACTAGTCCACAACACCTATCCATGATACATCTGCCTATAATACATGTATCCACGAGGCATCTGTACAAACTAATTGTTGACAACATTTAAGCTAAAATATTTTAATACATTATTAATATATATGGATATTGAAAGAAATTTTATAAAATTATTTTTATATCTAAATGTGCAGCAAAGATCAGTATAATTTTCAGGGATATATAAAGAATATTTTAAATTACAGAGTAAATCTGAGTAGACAAATATTTTTTTTAAGAACGTTAAGAGGAAAAAGGTTTTTGCTATTATTTTTAACCATAATAGAATGATATAATTAGGTATGAGCAAAGAACCAAAGTACCGAATCGGAATATTCAAACCGAACCGAGGTTGGAAACTGAACTGAGTAGTCTTAGGAAACGGGGTGGACCTCCCCCCTCCCCCGAAACTAAAAACTCTAATATATCTGAATGATTCCTATATTTTTATATCTAAAATAATCAAACCGGAACCGAACTGAATAATTCTGGGAAACGAGTCGGATCCGCCCGCCAATTTTTTTCTAATGACAAACACATTCTAAACCAAATATAAGTTTTAAGTCTCAATAAGCATAAAACATACAACAGACAACATACTTTCAAGTTTCAATAACAACACACAATGCATATAAAATGTGTATATATTTTTATTTATAATATATCCATTTATAATTTTTTAATTATAAATTTTAAACTATTTATAAGAAATAATTTTATATTCATTTATTCATCTGTAACCGTTCGTAACCGTAAATACTACCTAGAAATAGTTTTTGATTTTAAGAGGTTTAAAACGAGTTATAGTAGTTTGTACGAGCATCAAAGATATTATAACTTAAGTTAATCTCTTACGAAAAAGTAGTGTTTTCTTCTATCGAAATCAAAGATTATAAGAAAATATGGTCTCACAAACAAAGAGTGGAAGTCTTTGGTGCCATTTCCACTACGATTCACGACATAAGCCACTAGCTTAAGAAAACATTATCACTCTTTCTTTATTTGGATCTTTAATTTTAATATTCAATATGCATTAATCCACGCATTACAGCTTTTTTTTTTGTTTTTTATCTGCGTGCATTCACAACTGTTCACAAAATATATACAGCTAAATAAAAATTAGGATGAGTGTAGTAGAACAAAAAAAAAATACTCCATATGTTTCTGAATAAATATCATTTTGACATTTTTCACACATATTAAAAAATTGACAGAAATATATATAAGTTGTTATTAGTAAAACCTTTCTGCCTAATAGTATTTGAAATAAATAAAATTATTTATAATTTCGATGCAGTTGAAATTAACTTTCAGCTAAAAGTAAGTATAATTTGCATTATAATTTGCATTATAATTGTAAATTATTTATAACGCTTATTATGAAACAGATGGAGTAAAAAGAAACTATAAGATGTGACAGATACGTGTGTAAAAGGACACTTTTCTGAAATTCGACCAAAATTATCTAAACGGAAATACTTTTGACTAGCTTTCCCATAATTTTAGATATAATAATTAAATAATTTTAGATATTTTAAGAAAATTTTGTTGAGAAACCTCATCAAAAATGTTCTAAGACTATTGTATCTATTCTTTGCAAATAGAATATTTAATGTGTCTACAAAATAAGCAAATCAAATGTGTATATTTTTAAAAAGAGGGAGTCTGAGAGAGAGGGTATAAAATTTTAAGAATGAATTGGTTAGATATACAAAAGAAACATAGATATTAGGTAACTGCCCAAAACAGTGAAACTTTGAAGCAAATTGTGATGATGAAGTGACCAAAACCTCGAGACAAAGGCAGTGTTAACAGTATGTTTAGGTAGATTACTAAATATAGTAAATTGTATGAGTATGAAATGCAAATTCTCAAATTTTAATCAAAATATTTTACCACATTATTGCTACCATTAATCATATTTATCTTTATTACACTAAAATTGTCAAAAATATCTTCTTCATAAAGAGATAAAAAACTCTTATATCATTGCTTTATAAATATATAAATATAAATAATTATTTAAAAAATAAAAGGTAAAAAATAAAAAATTTATACTCGTTAAATTATAAATTTTCAAAATCAATTTTGTATAACTTTTTCTGAATTTGTTTTTGCAATTTTTATTTTGTAAATTCAAAATTCTTTTTGAAAATCAAATCTCACATTCTAAAACGCATGAACTCCTCGATTCTAAATTCTAAATCTAAATTAGTTAACCCTAGAGTAAATGTGGTAAAGCTAAATGTGAAAGTAAGAGTAAATGTGGTTAAGGTAAATATGAAACATAATATTAAAATGTGGTAACTTTGAAAAAAAAATCAATTTCAATTATATATATACTATTTTATACACATAATATATAATAGAATAAGATATTCATGATAATAACAATTTATTTATTTTGAAAAATATATATTCATTTGAAAAAATTAAAATAGAGTAAAAATATGTATAATTTATTTTGATATTATTATTTGGCTAAATTACATTGATAATGAAAATATAGATCAAATCAAATCAGAAGGAAAAAGGGTGAAAATGAAAAAAAAAATGGAAAAAGATCAAAGGCTGAAATTGATTAAGGATAAAAATATAGTTCATATTTTTATGTGGTTGATATGATTATATGTTGACTTATAAATTTTATATGGTTATATATTACAATTTCTCTAAAAAAATTTTGTGCATGCAGGTAATGCGTGTACAAGATATAATTCTTTTTTCAATTCACCTTGCGACATTGAAAGATGTTCATCTTTTGTCTATTAGTCTACTATGTTAATCCATATTAGTTTGCTATCATTTTAGAAACCAATAAATTAATTGTACAAGAGGATGTACAAGACAACTTTTTCGATTTAGGACATAACCTGTCAGGTATATTATCTATTTAAATATCACAATTTTTATTTATAAAATACATTTTCTGCGGAAACCACATCACTTTTGCAAGGCAGATTTGGGAGATGGTACCATTCTCAAGAAACGTAGACACCTTCTTGGCGAAAACCGCAGATTCTTGACTTAATTTGGTCTTACGTCAGATTCTTCTTCTCCAAACAAATATCTCAATCATCCAAC
This sequence comes from Raphanus raphanistrum x Raphanus sativus, assembly GCA_019705995.1. NCBI lineage: Eukaryota > Viridiplantae > Streptophyta > Magnoliopsida > Brassicales > Brassicaceae > Raphanus > Raphanus raphanistrum x Raphanus sativus. The sequence goes on along the minus strand of CM034036.1, from coordinate 14,594,575 downwards.
TAGGAGCTTGGATCTTATGAACAATTTGTCCACCAGAAATCAAAGTCTTCAAAGATCGGATCTTCACAATACAAGAAACATATATCAAAGCAATCACAAGAGGAAAAGAATGGCATGACGCTCAAGAATCAAAACATATATTCGCTAAAATTTCATATATTTCAGCTTTATGTATTCTAGATGGATTTATGTGTGATACGGATCTACAAAAAAATAATAATTGAAATGTCCATTGAAGAACTAATGTTTAACTGATAGAGGATACTTGTGTTACATCCCACGTGTAACCTATCACAAAGCTACCTTAAAACTGCTTTTAACTCTTTTAATTGAAGTTGGTCTGGTAATCTATATCAATTATTATCATTTTCTATCATATTTTCCATTAGCGCTTAAACAAGATTGTATTCTTTAATGAGGATTCGGAATTTAGTGTGCTAAAACGAAAAAAGATAACCAAAGTTTAAGTCTACGAACTGGATAGACACAAAAAAAAGTTGATCGACACTTTTGAGCACTATACACTTCTTCACGATCTATTAAACGAATAACATCTTTGCTAATTTTGTATTGAGCTTCTACCTTATTAAAATACGATCACTGTCGACAAAAAAAAAATATGATCACTATTTAAAAATTTCAATTAGTTATTTGTTATATCAATAATTTTTTGTTGATAATTAATGAACGGACTAACATTTTATTACATATATCTATAGAAGACAACATCACTATTAAACATTCAGAACAATACATTAATTAAACATATTTCCAAACAATATATCCCACATTTTAACAATTTTAGTAGCAATGTTTTCACAAAAATAATTTTAGTAGCAATCTAATACAATATTATTAGATAAATCAAATAATTGATTAGAAACAATAGGATAATTTATGAAAACCAAATTCGAAGATAAATATAACTAAATTTTTACCAGATTGTATACTACAAAATAATTTCACTAAATACAAAGTAAGTTAAATTTACAGGTCAATCTATTGTATTTTATAAATATGGAATTGCGTTGATTTAAGCTACAACAAGTTTCATGTGAAGTAATAATTTTTTGCACAAAAAAATATAATAACACTTTAAAAAGAATTCATTTGAAATAACACACCGGTAAAATAATATGCTAGGATAGAAAGACAACAAATAAGTTTTACAAATATAATAGATAAATTTCATTAATCATTCATAACAATTCTCATTTCTATAAATATATTATATAAATTTCATTAACCATTTATACCAAAAATTTACTCAATAAATTAAAATTTGAAAAGATATTATATATCATATTATAGTCACTATAAATATAAAATTATACAAATGATATAATATTATTATCTCACCAATATTGTATTTTAAAATCCTACAATTTTATCTCAATAAAGGTAGACATGTTTATCACACAAAAAATATACAGGTATATATATATATATATATATATATATATATAATTATTAAAAATAAATACTTTTGTTAAAAATTTATCAAAAATAATTATATGTTTTGAAGTGTGGATTAGAATGTAGTATAAGGTTATTATCTGATGAAATAATTTGCTTTTATACAGTATACTTTGCATATGGGTTTGTGATTTATGATGGAATGGTTGCTGATAGGTTGTTGAAGCACATAACTTTTGTGATATATCATCTAATATTATGCGTGCACTTCTTTTACAAAACTTAAAGTGTGTGGAAGATTTTGTATATACGAACAACTGTTAAATCTCCATACACGTCAAACTGTCTAAGAATGTCATACTTATAATGCCATATGACTCATATCCATCATCTTTCCAGGCTCGTTTTTGGTTCATAAAATTCCAGCCGTGTGGGATGAATGACAATTGTGTGCATTTCAAAAATTTGGTAAAAGTGATTGTTTTTGAATTCTACAACAGATTTTATAAATTAATGCTTATTCGCTATGAAAAAAAACGTTTAACAATTTTCATCATTGCGAATTTGTTTATAGAAAAAAGCAATTGTAAAAAAGCATTTTTCTACAGATTGACTCTTCAATCCGGAACAGAATATGCAGTCGGCGAGCTCAAAATCCTAGGAACTCTTCTCGCATGATGCAGCAATGGTTCTCAACAGATCACTAATCAACCTACAACTCCTACTTGGCGACCTACTGACTTCAATCTTGGTGGTTATCTTTGTGTACTTGTGTATCTCTTCGTAGCGTAAATTACTCGGCTCCTAAAAATCTCTCTCTACTACTACTAGGTTCTTTAAAACCTAAACACTCTGCCTCATGACTGTACTTTGCTCTATTTATCTAATGCATAGAAGGCTCTTTTCAAAAAAAAAAATATAATAATAACAATAATGATTGCATCAATATTCAGCATTAAAATCTTAAAATTATCAAATGTCCCAAACTTTGATTAATATTTTCAAAGATGAGCACCGAAGACATGTTGTTATATATATAAATACACACATTAGAGGCGTAACCCTCCTACTTCACAACTATTCCATAATCCTTGTTCTTCCTGCCAATCAAAAATATGGGTGACAAACTTCGATTATCCATCGGAATCTTGGGTAAATATATGTACATATATATTTTTTGTGATATTATTTTCTTATTATCCCATGCTCTGTTTCCAAATTTAATAAATATATTTTCCTAACAAGTAATTTTCGGTCTAACATTATCAGAAATTGTTTCTTTTGTTTTGTTTTTTTTTTTTTGTAACTAATTGTTTCTTTTGTTTGTCACATGATATTTACTAGAAACAAATTTATGTGAGTTTTTATTGTTGAAAACTTATATATGAACTCTGCACAGGAAATGGAGCTTCCATGCTGCTCTATACCGCTCCAATGTACGTAACAAAAACCAAATAGCTATTTTCATATAGAATCAATTTACCAACAAAGTAACCTATAACTCCTTAAGAACTTGATGAATTGGTATGTAGATTAACATTTTCAAGGGTGTTTAAGAAGAAAAGCACAGAGGAATTCTCATGTTTTCCTTACGTTATGACACTCTTAAACTGTTTGATTTACACTTGGTATGGCTTACCGATTGTGAGTCATCTTTGGGAGAATCTTCCTCTCGTCACCATCAATGGAGTCGGCATCCTTCTCGAATTACTCTTCATTTTCATATATTTCTGCTACGCGTCGCCCAAAGAAAAGGTATGTGATTGATTAAGTATCATATTATATCCTTATTTTTTCGTAAAATAATATTCGTGACATTGATCTATATAGACATTTGAATTAGGTTAAGGTTGGTCTTATATTTGTTCCGGTGGTGATCGTTTTGTTCGGGGTAACGGCTTTAATCTCAGCCGTAGTGTTTGACGATCACCGTCACCGGAAATCATTTGTCGGAAGTGTCGGCCTCGTGGCTTCTATCTCCATGTATGGTTCTCCTCTCGTCGTTATGGTAATTAAGCTACATATATTACTATTACCTAGATATGTTATTTATACAGGAATATATAATAATGGATCGAGCTAATATAATGTGAATGTGTATGCAGAAAAAAGTGATAGAGACAAAAAGTGTGGAGTACATGCCATTTTACTTGTCATTCTTTTCATTTCTGGCAAGCTCCCTTTGGCTGGCCTATGGTTTACTCAGCCATGATCTCTTTCTTGCGGTTAGTTCTCTAGTTATCACTCCCTTTTTGGTTTGTTTTCTTAATTTAACAAAGTTGAACCGGCTCTTAGAATATAAAGAAAAGCTTCGTTGATGGTTATAAATAGGGGTGGGCGTTCGGGTACCCGTTCGGGTTCGGGTCGGATATTTCGGATTTTCGGGTATTTCGGTATAAGAGTATAATACCCGTTCGGGTATTTCTGAACTTCGGATCGGGTTCGGGTATTTTTAGTTCGGGTTCGGTTATTTCGGATCGGGTTCGGATATTTAGATTTTAAAAGAAATAAAAATAAAATTTTCTTTTTTAAAGTTTTTTATATTTAAAAATATAGATTTTACTTAACTGATTTTTTTCTTCTTTTTATAGATTGAATGATTAATAGATTTGGAGATAACATTTCCAAAATAAAAATATTAATTTGGCTATTGTTTTTAAACTTTGGATGTAACTTTGGTTAATATATGAAATAAAAGTTTAACATGCATTTCAAATGAATATCAAATTATTTTCTCCATAATTATATATATACTATATGATTTTAAAGTATGTCTAACATCAATATAAATATTTTAAATAAAATGAGAGATGTAAACTAGAAATATAAGGGTAAGTATACACATGTTCGGTTATTTTCGGATATCCATTCGGGTTCGAGTATTACCCGTTCGGGTTCGGATATCCAATCTCTCCTAACTTAATACCCGTTCGGGTATTTTACTACTTCGATTCGGATTTCGGTTCGGGTTTTTCGGGTCGGGTTCGGGTGCCACTTCGGATATCGGTTAAAGTGCCCACCCCTAAGTTATAAAAGTACAAAGAAAGTCCATTATAAATTAATGTTTGCGTGAATATATATTAATAAAATGTAGAGATTGTCTTGTGCATAGTTTTGAAGATGTTATTGATTGATGTTTTACACATGTATAGTCACCTAATATGGTGGGGACTCCACTGGGGATTCTCCAACTTATCCTCTACTTTAAGTACAAGAACAAGGAGGCACTGATTACAAAAACAGTGATGAGCAAATCGGATGATGAGAAGAACAAGGGATCACTCGAGCTTGTAGTTGATGTTGATCATGACGGTGATGCCAATGAGAAGAAGTTCAACAACGCATGTTAGTTTCTCCCTCCCCAAAAACTCCATGTGAATCCAGAGATTTAATGTAAACTTGAAGGTCTCGTGGGATTCTGCTTTCACTACATGATGTTTTATCTCTATTGTGTATCATGTGAATAAAACACTCGACGACAAAATATCCAATGTGTCTACCAAAAGGAGCAAAAGTAAAGAAAAACAAACGATCAATCGATAGTCTATGATTGATACGATCCAGAACTATTAGCTATTTGTTTATGTAAAATATTATCCAAAGAGTACGTGGAATCAAAGTTTAATCCACAGAAAACAGGATCCCCTTATACTTTATAAGATTTTTTTGTATTATTATTTATCTAATTTTTTGAAAAAAATAAGGGAAAATTCTCCTAAAACACAAATCTATACTGTTAAAACACAAGGTCCTTTTTTGAAGTGCCTTTCTACTTCAATAGTATTTACCATCATTTGCCACTGATTTATTTATATGCTATTGTTTTTATTTAATGCTTTAAATTCTTTTTTCTGTAAATAGTTGCTTTAATTCTTTAAGCTTTCCTCGGTTTATTTTAATAATTGGTTACCGTCAGTGAATCGTGGCTTTTATAGTGTTTTATCAAATTTTTAATTATTGATATTGTTGTGACTATAGTGTTAATGCAGTTAATACAATGTAGTGCTTAGAAACATTTATTATATCTCGATTGTGACCAAGTTTAATAACCCTAATTTTACAATTGATTCAACATTATATGCAGGCAAAATATTGAACATTTATATTCATAACGTCAGTTTCTTAGCCCCTAGGGACATTTTCGTTTTACATTGAATTCATTTATCTTCAAGCTTTATCATGAAAATAATATATGAATGTTTATTTTTGTTCAAAATGCCACGATTTATATGTTTATACAATGTGTGCTTTTAAATCTGCTTTTATATACGGCTTTTCATATTTTAATAGAACAAAAAAAATTGAACTTGTGAGAAACAGATACATGCTATATCTTAATTTTATATATTTATCAACAGCCATTTAAAAAAAAAATCTGATAAACACTGGCATAAATTCGAAACTAAATTCTGGTATAATATCTAATCTTAACAAGTTTAATCATCCAAAAACACATTAATAATATATTGTTGTAACTTAATGATCTCAAATCGATTGTATCCATAGGATATTCCTAAGTATATGCATTTTTTATTAATGTGTTTACTATTTTGAAAATGAACAGAAAAAATGAACGGTTAGATCCGTCGATGTGTGATTTTTAAATCAATTTATATATTAATATAAAAATCTGTTATAAAATTTAAACTAAATTCTGATATCCTATCTATAATAACAACTTGATTCATTCCAAAACACCAATAATAATTTGTCATTTTAAATTAAGTTTAGTTTAAGTATCGACATCCTAGAATATTCCTTATTATGATTTATTTCTTATATTCGGTTTGCAGTATATTTCATCGTAGACAACTATATAAATATGACCATCCATCATTCCGAACCTAAGCATTCCATTTCTACAAACTTTTTATCGTTAGCTATCATTTCTCAGTGTGCTAAAGGGGCTATTCAATGGTATTTTATAAATACCTCTGTCTCAAGCACAGCACTTTATTCATCACTTCCCTGGCACTGAAATCGTCGAAACCCACCGCCCCAGCCTGTTTAGCACACTGAAAATCCCCTTTAGCACTCTAATTCAGTGATGTACAACACTGATTGGAAAACTCGAAGTTGGTTTTCAAGCTAACATATTTCTTGGAATCCCAGAGCACTGCTAGAATCGGTATCCTAATTAGTGCTATCAGTGAACATGTATAAGAAGTTCCTTATTTATTCATTTTCCAATTGTTTTAGCTCCTCATGTACTAACCAATATCAAGCCACCACAGGGACTGTCATCGTTTTCCCTCTTATTTTCTCATCGTGGATCTGATTAAGTACCTTAAAAATATAACTTTTTTTGAAGGAATTGAAAACAGAAGTTTGGAGAGCATGATATGTGGTTAGCCGCCGCGGAAAACAGATTGTTGCTATGGCATACTACGAGATATAATGACAAAAATACCAGCAAAACATGAACTTGGAATGGATTGATGGTGTCTAGGTTAGGATATAAATGTATTTTTAGAATTTAAGTTTGACAATTCTACTCTAATAATACCCTTATCGATCTTTTTACCCTTATGTGGTCTACTTTGTCTACATCAAGTTTTCAAGTACTTCAAGGAAAGAACTCCCAGATCGTACTTCCAAATATGCGAGACTTCGATTTTATGGGACTACCAATATGCAGGTGACTTACCATATACATATATATGGAATAAAAATATACATTTTTTGACTCAGAAGTTATTACTGGAATGTTCCTAACCTAAAAAAGCTATAGCCGTGTAAATCATCCACTTTTTCTTTATATGTTTTGGGGTATATGTATATACATTTTCTTGGTTTATTTGATCTTTATTTATTTGTAGATGCTGAATTCGGGAGAGCTCCAGAGATATATTGCAACACTTTTGGGCAGGACAGGACCACTCTAATGCACAGTGGAAGTTGTCTAAGTACTCCATTCTGTTGGAGTCCATGTTCCTGGGGTAATAAAGGTAGTTAATACTATTGTTTTCATTGATTTCTATATCATCAAATGACCCAAATAGTCTCATTTTCTTTGATCTAACACATGTTCGCTCTTCTCTGTTATCTTAAGGGAAGTGCAAAGAAGCGTATCCTCAGAGAAATAGCACTGCAAAATATGTCATAACAGCACCAATTGATTACGTCTTATGCATTGGTAGTTTATTGGGGAAAGTAAGCTTCTTATGTAACCAAATGTTTATTATACTGTGACGTTTAGTGTATGCAAATGTAAGTGCTTCAGCTGTATGATATGGCAATAAAAATTGAAGAGAAAAACATTACAAATTTCAATGATGATTTTAGTCTATAGATACCCCGAGATAGATACACAAGAGTCCAAGACTTTCTCTGAAGTATAAAAATTAACGTTAAATAGAATTTTTACTTTCATTTCAATATTTCTTCACTTTTAGTCTTAGAAGAATCCAAATAATCTAAATAAAGACTGTTTTAAAAGATAAAGTGAAGTTAATAAATATTTAACATACGTAGTATTATCAACTCTTTGCAAGTTATCAATACTATTAAATTTGGATTATGCTCCATTGATATTAGTTGAGTCCAAAAAAAAAATACAAATGTTATATAACTGCTTATGCTTATGATAACTGTATCTATATGTGAACCAACAATTTATATAACTGCTCGATCATGCCTATTTTTCCTACTTTTTGGTAAAATCTAAAAAAACAAAAATATACATATACAACTCTTTTCTGCTACACGCGCATATAAATATGAAAAATATGCGGGGCGGATGCAGGTCAACAAATTTGAAAAATATGCGGGGTGAGTGTGGGTCGAGTATATTTTATGCGCGGCGGATGCAAGTCGATTGAATTTAAACATCGGGTATCCGTTAACCCGCAAAATTAAAAAATGATATTTTAAAACTGATTTTCTTATAAAAATAATTAAAATTACGAATATTTATAAAAATTTAACTAAAATATATTATTTTATTCATTTTAAAAAAATATCAACAAAATATATGAAATAATTATTTTTTGCTATTTTTAATATTATCCGTGGATCCTGCGGGTTATGCGTTAATTTAAGCAGGCGGGTGAGGTATCATTTTTTTCTACTCCTTGGTCAAGTGGGTTGAATTTTTGAATTAATGATTTCACCCGCAGCGGAGCGGAGCTGGACAGGTTGGAACGGGTCGACCCGCAAACCCAGCACTACTTATTGATATAAGTTTAGTCCAACTATTTTAATACAGTCATTAAAAATTCTTACTAATCATTTAAGAAATTTTTTTAACAAATATATTTACAAAAAAAAAAGCAGAATTATAATTAAAATATAAATATAAAATTAAATTTTAGAAAAATAAAAAATAAAAAATATACCCGCAGGCGTTTTTCAAACAGTATACATTTTAGCAGGATAAAAAGATTGCTTGCCAAAAGAAACATACCCGCCATCTCAAAGGTTGCTTGCCACGCAATATGTCGGTAAGATTGTACGTTATCGTAGTTGATATTGTATGTCGGACCAAACCAAATTTATTAACGACAATCGATCTCAACCCAGATACTCATGCCTAAACACACTTATGAAAAATCCAACAAGAGCATAAATTTAAAACAAAACGATTGTCCCGCCCTCTAAAAAGGCGGGTCAAAATCTAGTCTATATTATTATTTGAGAAGTAAATTTGCTGATGTGTCATTTTCTCCATAATTTTAGGTTTATTCATATTTTATGTTTAGTTATTAATGTTAATAAATAATTTATTGATTTATCTGATATTTTATCATTATCTTGAGTATAACTAAAATATTTGACAATAATATCATGATTAAATTTATATTTATATTTTCTTTAGTAATATTAAATTATTTACATATATGTTTATATTATATTTTGTTTACTAATATTAAACCGACTCTATTTTAATATATTTCACATATCTATATTATTATTTGAGAAGTAAATTTGCTGATGTGTCATTTTCTCCATAATTTTAGGTTTATTCATATTTTATGTTTAGTTATTAATGTTAATAAATAATTTATTGATTTATCTGATATTTTATCATTATCTTGAGTATAACTAAAATATTTGACAATAATATCATGATTAAATTTATATTTATATTTTCTTTAGTAATATTAAATTATTTACATATATGTTTATATTATATTTTGTTTACTAATATTAAACTGACTCTATTTTAATATATTTCACATAAGATTAAATGAATCATCTATCGTTTAAGATAAATTTCTTATGACAATCAAATTTAATCACTGTGATAATTACTGAAAAATTAGCACAGAATTAAAAAATATGTATAATATTATTTGTAAAATGATTTTTTTACTCTCGGTTTTAAGTTAGAGCACTTAAAAGCTTTATTACCCTTAACAATTAGATTAGATTTGTTAATACATAATTACTCATAAAGTTAAAAAAAATTCATTAATTTGATAATCATCATTATGTAAAAAATTCTGTATTATGTTATAAAAAATTTGTTTACATCATAATATTTTTAAAATAAATATAAAAACTCATGTATATAGTTTTATATGTATATGAGTATTTTCAAGTTTGTTTACATAATAAAATATATTTTATTAAAATAAAAAATTTATCATCTATAAACAATTTAATGTATAATTAATTATTAATTATTCACCAACATGGAATAATTTGTTGTAATGGTTTTTGATTTGATAATATATCTATGTACAAATTTTATACAATTATTAAACCTGGAAATGCGGGCAGAACATCTAGTATAGTTATTATTGTAAAAAAACTAGCTCACAAAAAGAATAAAATGACTAAAATATCATTCATTAAAAAGTAAAAAGACCAAGGCACCATTAATAAATAATACATTTATATAATAAAAATTACAAAAATATTTTTTTTTAAATATTATTATTTCAAAGTTTATACCATAAGTCAGTGTTTTTAAACCCAGATTAATTTTTGACCCAAAAAAACTCAGATTAACTAAATTCTGGCCGTACCATCTTACACGATTAACATATCTAGATTAGATGGATAAAAATGGATTTATTTGTAATTTACTGTCAAAATTTAATTTTATTCATTAACTTTATCTTTAATCATATAAATATTTTTTATTGTTTATTATATTGATTTAAAATATTTCAGTGATAAATATTTAATGTTAAAAAGTTAGTTTCATATCTAATATTAAATTATTATTTTTAAATTTAATTTTTATTTGGTGCGTACTTAAATTTTGTTTCATGTCATAATTATTCATTGAAAATTTTAATAACTAAATTTAATCATGCTGTTGTTCTAATTGCTGGTTTTCAGTGCAGGTATTCTCAACCTTTGGGTTTGTCCACAAGATGACAACTTTGGAGAAGGTAGCTGGATATCAGGTACGTTAGGCACTGGTTCAATTTACGGAAGAGGGAAACTGCTACCTCAAATGTATATATGATTGAAAATTTGCTTGCTGCGTACTTGAACCTCAAATGTCAAATAAAAATCTGGCTGTTTTTTTCTTTCTGAAACAGATGTTCAAACGGCTGTGGTAGGGACTAGGGAAGGGGAGCATTGGAAGGACATTGTAAGCTACATATCACTTACTCTCCACGCCACACCTGTCTCAGCATAAAAGTATAATTAGTGTTCTCTCTAATATTAACAAGAAGTTTCGAAACCTTTCTATCGACACCAAACCAAAGTAATGATATTTTTGGGGTTTAATATCATTTTGAGGTGAAAAATGATAGACAAGACAGTGCCTTAAACCGAGTGTTGCGATGCCCCAACAACCCAACCGGAATCCATACGCAGGCAATACCACACAGAAGAAGGATCAGCAACAGCAGCCACAAGGTGGATGGGGGCAAGGTCACAACACAATCATTACTTCTTACATGGCAGCGGAGAAGATGAATCAAAAAATCCTGCTGGTCATATGCCTCCACATCGTTATGGTGGTCCTCCAAATGCAATAGAAAGAGTCCCTTTGGAAGACAAAGTTGTTTAAAAGCCCTCTCTTACTTACCTCCCGTTTCGTTTTTGTCTCGTTTTGTTGATGGAACACACACACACACACACACTTGTACGCGTGTCCAAAAGATCATTATCAAAACCATTCGGTATTATCATCAAATTATCATCAACTTAATCCATGTCCTTCTCTCTCACTAATATTACCAATTATCTAATCCTCTGATTATTGGCCAAAGTCTTCAGAAAATTAGGAATGTAGATAAGATTTTTTCTCAACTCTCCAAATTAGATTTGCAAAAAGAGTGAAAACAAAAAAAAAGAGAGAAAAGATAAAAAAAAAAAAAAAAAAAAAAGAGAGGAAGGGATCTTGTGGTTCCCAAGTCTCCAAGTAAACTCCCATCTCTTTTGTCTCTCTGAATAAAAAGGAGTGAAGGGGAAGAAGAAGAAGAAGATAAGAGAAGAAGGAATATTCGAAAAAACCCTAAACAAACTCTCTTCAATGTCTTCCTCCACTCTCCAAGCTTCTCTTCTCCTTCGTCCTCCTCCTCCTCTCCATTCCTTCAAACCTCATCATCATCGTCCTCTCCTCTCTTCCTCTTCTTCTTCTCTGCGTCTCAATCCTAAATCTCTCTCCAGCTTCTACCGTCTTTCTTCTTCGATTCTTCGATTCCACCCCATCCCTTGCTCCCTCCGCCAAGACAATGTCGCTTCCGATTCCGATTTCCTTCCCAAGGCAGAGGTTACGGATTCTCCAGAGAGCAGATTGGTTCCGGAATCAGAGACAAACGAGGGGACGAATGAAGAAACGATTAGCAAAGGAGGAGAAGACTCGGAGAAGAAGAGGAGCAAGTTTCAGATAGTGGTACCGATCTCAGCATAAAAGTATAATTAGTGTTCGCTCTAATATAATACTATGAAGTTTCGAAACCTTTTTCTCAACAGCAAAGTAAAAGGATATTTTGGGTTTAATATGTTTTTCAGGTGAAAAATGATAGACAAGACAATGCCTTAAACCCGAGTGTTGCGATGCCCCAAAAACCCAACCGGAATCCATACGCAGGCAATACCACACAGAAGAAGGCACAGCAACAGCAGCCACAAGGTGGATGGGGGTAAAGGTCACAACACAATCATTACATGGGCAGCAGAGACGATGAATCAAAAGACCTGCTGGTCATATGACTCCACATCATGATGGTGGTCCTCCAAATGCATTAGAAAGAGTGTCTTTGGAAGACAAAAGTTGTTTTAAAGCCCTCTCTTACTCACCTCCCGTTTAGTTTTTGTCTCGTTTTGTTGATGGAACACACAAACACACACACACTTGTACTCGTGTCCAAAAAATCATTATCAAAACCATTCGGTATATTATCATCAAATTATCATCAACTTAATCTCTGTCTCTCTCTCTCACTAGTATTACCAACTATCTAATCCTCTGATTATTGGCCAAAGTCTTCGGAAAATTAGGAATGTAGATAAGATTTTTTTTCAACTCTCCAAATTAGATTTTGCAAAAAGAGTGAAAATAAAAAGGGAGAAAAGATTAAAAAAAAAAAAGAAGGAAGGGGAGCCTGTGGTTCCCAAGTCTCCAAGTAAACTCTCATCTCTTTTGTCTCTCTGAATAATAAAAAGGAGTGAAGGGGAAGAAGAAGATAAGGAAGAAGGGGATATTCGAAAAAACCCTAAACAAACTCTCTTCAATGTCTTCCTCCACTCTCCAAGCTTCTCTTCTCCTTCGTCCTCCTCCTCCTCCTCCTCCTCCTCTCCATTCCTTCAAACCTCATCATCATCGTCCTCTTCTCTCTTCCTCTTCTTCTTCTTCTTCTTCTCTGCGTCTCAATCCTAAATCTCTCTCCAGCTTCTACCGTCTCTCTTCTTCGATTCTTCGATTCCACCCCCTCCCTTGCTCCCTCCGCCAAGACAATGTCGCTTCCGATTCCGATTTCCTTCCCAAGGAGGAGGTTACGGATTCTCCAGAGAGCAGATTGGTTCCGGAATCAGAGACAAACGAGGGGACGAGTGAAGAAACAATTAGCGAAGGAGGAGCAGAAGACTCAGAGAAGAAGAAGAGGAGCAAGTTTCAGATAGTGGTGCTGATGATGGGAGTATGGGCAGCGATAAAGAGAGCCATGGAGAAAGTGTTGGAATGGGAGTGGCTGAGCTGGTGGCCTTTCTCTCGCCAAGAGAAGCGTCTCGAGAAACTCATCGCCGAGGCTGACGCCAATCCAAAGGACGCTGCTTTACAGGGAGCTTTATTAGCTGAGCTCAACAAGCACATGTATATATTTCATTCAAATAGTTAGTTTAGATTTGTAGTTGAAACTCAATAAAGAATCGATTATGTTTGTTTTTGTTTTCAGTCCTGAGGCTGTTGTTCAACGGTTTGAGCAAAGGGAACACGCAGTGGATAGTAGAGGAGTTGCTGAATACATTCGAGCTCTTGTCGTTACTAATTCTATTTCTGATTATCTTCCTGACGAACAGACTGGCAAGCCATCCACTCTTCCCACACTGGTACTCTTATTGATTCTGATATCTGAATACATCTCTTATTTATATAAAATATAAATATTTTTCTACTTGTGTTTTGTTCTAAATTGTTGGTTGGTGCTGTATATGTGATATTCATTGTTTTCAATGTATAGCTGCAAGAGCTGAAGCATCGTGCATCAGGCGATATGGATGAATCCTTTGTCAACCCTGGTATATCTGAGAGGCAACCGTTGCATGTTACCATGGTATGTTCAGCTTATAATGCGCATCTTGTGAAGTGTATATTAAGTGTGGATTTTCAGTTTTATAAGCTCTTAACACTTGTTTTTGCTTTGTTAGGTTAATCCGAAAGTCTCAAACAAATCAAGATTTGCACAAGAGCTTGTCTCTACCATCTTGTTCACAGTTGCTGTTGGAGTAGTGTGGTATGTGTCATCTATATTTTAGTTGCACCAAGTGTATAATAGATAGCACCGGTGGAAAAATGTTGCTTCTCACCCATAGTTGAACTTGTTATTGCTTCTCCAGTTTATTACTGTGTTCCTTTAACGATAGAAGTTTCTTGTTTAGGTTAATGGGTGCAGCTGCTCTGCAAAAGTATATTGGAAGCCTGGGAGGGATTGGAACTTCGGGTGTTGGTTCAAGTTCTTCATATTCCACAAAAGAAGTTAACAAAGAAATAACTCCAGAAAAGGTAGAGACTTTTGACTAAAGTTTAAGAATATAATGTTCTTCACTGTTTAAGTAGCTGGGTTGCAATTGTTAGGAACGAGACGGATATTGCAAAGTAGTTGCATGATACAATGTTCATATCTTAGACAACTATTGCCTTTTGTATCCGGGATCCTCACTGTAATAATGCTAGTATGCCCAGAGAAAATTTAATAGTTATGTTCATATAGCATTTAAGTAGAGTTAGTTCTGAAAAGCGGCATCATTATATCTTATTCTGACATGTTGGTTGCTGCAGAATGTCAAAACGTTTAAGGATGTAAAGGGTTGTGATGATGCAAAACAAGAGCTTGAAGAGGTGGTAGAATATCTGAAAAATCCATCAAAGTTTACCCGTCTTGGAGGAAAGTTGCCAAAGGTATTACCTCGTATATTTGGCTATTGTTATTTTGTATCTTCTCGACTGCCTTTTGATTTGAGAAATTTCCTACATGTGTGCTTACAGGGAATTCTTCTTACGGGGGCACCTGGTACTGGAAAGACATTGCTGGCTAAAGTAAGTTCTCATATAGCACTGAACTTTCGTCTCTTGTTGAATGGGGTAGTTACCAAATAGTTAATTATTCATTTGATTGTGTCTCGCAGTCAGATTCCATATAATCATAAAACTCTTGTTAAGCTATTATACTTTGATTGATTGCAATTAGCTGACACAGTTAAATTTTGTAAGGCCATTGCTGGAGAAGCTGGAGTACCCTTCTTTTATAGAGCTGGGTCTGAATTTGAAGAGATGTGAGTCTTTTTGTAATTGTCTTTCTCTGGCATATTTCTTGAGCAACACTAACTATCAGGTGGCTTCTTCAGTAGTGGATAATGACGTATAATAACAAATTTCTCTTGATTGACAGGTTTGTTGGAGTAGGAGCACGGCGTGTGAGATCCTTGTTTCAGGCAGCTAAGAAAAAGGTCTAACTCAACCTGTCACTGCTCTTAATCTATTTCAGAAAAGTTATGTTCGATAGGCTGGAAAGCCTCTCACCAATAGTGGAGTTTTATTTGCTGACAATAATGTGTTACAGGCGCCCTGTATCATTTTCATTGATGAAATTGATGCTGTTGGGTCCACGAGGAAACAATGGGAAGGGCATACAAAGAAGACATTGCATCAACTACTTGTCGAAATGGATGGTTTCGAGCAGAATGAGGTAGTTTTCACGAAGGATAGTGTATCTTGTAATCACGTTTCCTAATTTTCTGCATTATAATAATACCTCGCTTCTTTCTTGTTTTGCTCTGTAGGGAATAATAGTTATGGCTGCGACAAACTTGGCTGATATACTTGATCCAGCCCTAACAAGACCGGGTAGATTCGATAGGCATGTAAGTATTCAGCTTCTTGTGATTCTTCTCTCGATTTATATAGTACTGAAGTTGAGAGTTCATGCTAGTTACTGGAAAATAAAGAAGTGATACCTATTTTCCTTGTCTTGATTGTTTTGGATTTTGTGTATATATTTTTCACATTTAGTGTTCAGTTGGTTTCTATCTGTATACTTTACAAAGAGAATTTAGATAGGTGTGCTCTATGAGTTCTTTAGGAGTTTGCCAAAATAAATAGAAATTTTTGACACTGTTTATATATTAGATTGTGGTCCCTAGCCCGGATGTCCGTGGACGCCAAGAGATTTTGGAACTCTACCTCCAAGGCAAACCTATGTCAGATGATGTGGATGTTAAAGCAATTGCTCGAGGAACTCCTGGATTCAATGGTGCTGGTGAGTATCTGAAATCTATAACTACAATTTTGTCATTTAGTTATGAAGATTCAATGACTCACCGCGTTTTCTTCAATCTCATCAAAACAATTTCCAGATCTCGCAAACCTGGTTAATATTGCTGCCATAAAGGCAGCTGTTGAAGGGGCTGAGAAGCTATCCGCTGAGCAGCTGGAGTTCGCAAAGGACAGAATAGTTATGGGCACAGAGAGGAAGACGATGTTCGTATCAGAGGACTCGAAAAAGGTATGTCTAAGAGAGCTGGAGAGTATAGAAGTTATTTTGGATGTGACCTCTTATCTGCTTCTTTGCGTCTTTTAGCTCACTGCCTACCATGAGAGCGGTCATGCTATTGTGGCTTTGAACACGAAAGGTGCACACCCGATCCACAAAGCAACAATAATGCCACGTGGATCTGCGTTGGGAATGGTTACGCAGCTACCTTCAAACGATGAAACGTCAGTGAGCAAAAGGCAGTTATTAGCTCGTCTTGATGTATGTATGGGAGGAAGAGTCGCAGAGGAGCTCATCTTTGGCCAAGACCATATCACCACTGGAGCAAGCAGCGATCTCTCCCAGGCCACAGAACTTGCTCAATATATGGTAATCACTCGTCTTATAACCTTCACATGAATAGCACAGATTTTTCTTGGTGTAGTTATGGTAATGGTTTTTGGTTTTAACATGGAAGGTATCGAGTTGTGGGATGAGTGAGGCAATAGGACCAGTTCATATAAAAGAAAGACCAAGTTCTGAAATGCAATCACGCATCGATGCAGAGGTAGGGACTCTCTCTTTATTCATATTCATCTAGTTTCTTCGTTCAAAACCCATTTGCTCCTAAGTCTGATATTTCATCTGATGGTGTTGATACTTATATACTCAGGTTGTGAAACTTCTTCGTGAGGCATACGAGCGAGTGAAATCTCTCTTGAAACGGGTATGTTTGTGCGCTGGTCATATTTTCGACTACTATATAAAGGAAAACTGTTAATAATAAAAGTCTTATCGTGTGTTTTCTTTGCCAGCATGAGAAGCAGCTACACACGTTAGCAAACGCACTTCTAGAGTATGAAACGCTAACCGCAGAGGACATCAAGCGTATCCTCCTTCCAAAACAAGAAATAGACAAGTTTCAGGAGAAACAAGAAGAGGAAGGAGACTTGGTATTGGCCTAGTCGACATTATTATTTATTTTCTATCATAAACACACACCTTTTTGGGTGAAAGGGGGAGATTCAAAACTTTTGTACAGATTATATCTCTTGTAGCTTAAAATTTCCAAAGGAATTTGTATTTGTAGTTTTTATTCCATGTTGCGATTCTCCTCAAGGTTATTACAAGTTCTCTTTATGTTTTAAGCGAAATTGGCCAAATAATTTTTTATGATGATAAAATGAACATGGAAGCATTGTTGACTGATGGAGTTACCTGTCCTTGTGTGGGGTTCGAATATCTAAAATAAAAATAGTAGAAAAAAACTTTGAAAGTTTACATTTTTACAGCTAATGGAGGTAATTTTTTTATGTTGTTTCCTGGATCACAAGTCAAAAGACAAAAATCTATAAAACTGTTACACAATAAAAGATCACCTTTCCCTTAATGGTAGGTCCTTCAAGGACCGTCCTTGTGGAGATTTTCACATCCCACAAGTGCTATTGGATGAATAAAGATAATATTATAAAACAAAAATAGAGTATGGCCTTTATGGGTGCAACTGCAAACTATAAAAGTGTTAAAAAGGGAAGAAAGAGTGGAACCCCATGATCATTCACCACCACTTTTGACATGTCTCTATCTCTCTGCAAAATTGTAAAGATTCCTTCAAGTGGCAAAAAAAAAAAAACTCCAAATAAATCATATTTGGCTCTTTAGAGAAGAAACCAAAAACATTCATCAAATTAAAAAAGTAAAAAAAAAAAGGAAATTATAATGTAACAATAAATGAGAAATTATTTATTTTCCCTTTGAGAGCTTCATCCAACGGCAACCAAATCTCTTGGATCTTGGATCTCTCTCAGTCTCTTCTCCTCGGTTCATGAGGAACCTACGGTTGTGTCTTGAACGGCAAGACGTTCGGAGATATCAGCTAAAGATTTAAGATTGCATTTGATTAGAGCCTCCACAAAGTAACAAGTCTCATCCTTTGTGTTCCCTTGTGGTAAATCCACCACAAAAGACTCGATCACAAGTGTCCCCATTCTTCCTTCTTCTGTCGTCTCAGGGTGAAGAGAGATAATCGAAGAATAGTTCTAATCACACAAACAAAAAAAGAAACATTAATTAGCAAAAAAAAACAAATGAACCATTGATTAAAAAAAATGATGTTGTGTGTGTTATACCTTGAGCCTGTGATCACCGCCAACGATCCTGATGCTGAGAATGTGCTCATTGTCATCAAGCAACTCCAACCTCTCGGTGCTTCTAGTTGCTGGTAACCCTGACTTCACATCAACTTCTCTAACAGTACCAATCTCCATGTCTCCTTTCACAACACATCTACTGATAAATGGCTTGTACTTCTGTGGCTGATCAAATCTTCTCACAAGTGACCACACCTAAAAAAATAATACCAAACTAATCCATCAAATTTTTCTTTTCTTTTTTTCCAATCAAACCTCAAAACTTTCTAAATCACATACACTCCCCATAAGAGATTAAGAAGAGAGGTTACGATATGAACAGGAGCTTGGATGTGTTTAACAAGCCTAGAGCTACATTGATTCTCCACAAGCTCATGCTTATGGTGCCTCCTTATATACTCTCTCTCCTGATTATTACTCTCCATTGCGTTACTAGCTTCCATCTTCCTTCCACGTTTCTGAATCTCTACAACTGTTAGCGTGCAGACAGAGCAGAAAAGCCAACACACACAGAAAAAGAAGGTAAGATTGAGATTTAACTCGTCAGAGATCTGAAACTTTCAGGCTAGATCTTCCGATGAAAACGTTAATGTGAAGGAAATATATAGATAGATTTCACTTTGCCGTCTGTCTTTTTTAGAGGGGAGAGATAAAGAAGAGAGCGAGAACTTCTTCCAACAGACTTCTCTTTTCTCTCCCTCACTAGCTTGGTTTAAAATTTTAATTAATTATACAGGCTCAGAGCTTTTTGATAGTAAAATAAAATGTAACAAAAAAGGACATTAAAATCGAATTGATTGGATATGACTAATTTCACTATTGGATAGTAAAATAAAATTGTTTTGTATATTGGTAAAGAAAAAAAGGAAAAATAGTATTTTCAAAATTGCAATATTGCCCTTAATTTCAATTAAAAATTCAAAATTACAGTTAACAAAATAATTGTTAAATATTAAAATATAATTTTAACTAAAATATTTTTTTAAAAAATCCAATTTTTTTTAAATCACGTTTTTTTATATTTTCTAAATCGATTTTTTAAATCACGTTTTTTTTCTTTTTTTTAAATCGATCATTTTTAAAAAATCACATTTTTTTAAATCAAGAAGCATTCCTGTAACAAAAAAAAAAAATTGTTTCTAACAGCTTCAAATATTGAAAATCTAAATTAGAAAAAAAAACACGTTTGATGCAAATTGGAAGAGAAAGAAGAAATGGTTTCTCTACGAAGTAAAAGAAGAAAGGAGTTGTTGACCAGAACTTGTATGTGATCTCAGAAAAGAAGTCTCACGACTCACGAGTGAGTCTAATTCTGGATTGGTATGCTCCACAACTAACGGAAGTCTAAAAGACAAAAACTTCAGGGCTTTCAACAAAATCTGATGAACAGAATTTACCAACAGAATCATGAGACAATGTCTCTTGCTCCAAGGTTTTTCATCCACGAATCTGCAGTATAGTAACAAAATGAAGCATCATTATTCACACCATTATTTGATCCAAAGTAGATTTTTGTACCTTAAGCCTGCTAAGCATCCTAATGCTTAAACTACAAAGAATATGAAAGATGGCCAAGAACAAGAACAAGGTGTGAAGTTGGAATGAGTGGCTCAGATCCATTTTTGCAATTGACAGAAATGTCACCAGCAGCCAAAACATGTCTGCTAAGAGATGGAGAGAGAGTATTTGTTTTTCGCATGGACATGGTAATATAGAGAGAAAAATTATCGTCCCATTAGGCGGGAGAAAAAAGAAAGAAGGAATTCAATAATTTTGGAGGCTCTAGTTTAGGTCAATTATTCTGATTAGTGAGAAAAAATATTATTAATAGTTCGAAAGGGAACACACTCATTTATATATTCACTAATAATTAAGGGGGCACTTAAAATGACGAAGGAGCACATTTGACAAAAGTTTCCAAAGAGAATGAGGACATGCAAGGTGGGTGTTTAACTACCACAGTTTAAAGACTGGCAAAGGCAATTTCTTAAATAGGATTAGTGATTTGGTTTGAGGGTGTTTTCTTGTGTCTTTAACTCCACCATCTGTATTCTAGTGATTCTACTCAGATGGATATCAAGGAATCTATCAATGAGATCGAGAATGATGGTATCGATTGGGTTCAAGCGAAGCCAATGATAGAGATCAGATCTTCAAGGCTAAGAGCAAGAAGATAGACAAGTTGCTGACTAAATCCAGAGATGATTTGATCCATTCACTGCGTGAGAAGGTGAAAGCTGACAGAGATTTTAAGGTAAAATTCCTAATTATTTTGGTATTATGTTCTTTTATGTATCATTCAACTTTTTCAGTCTTTTTCCTTTTCAGGATGCAGAGAAAACTGCTCTTTTGAATTCAGTTCTTAGCCATATGCAACAATTAGGAGTCTCTATTCCCCACCCCCACGCATCAACATCACTCCCACCCTGATGTGGGTTTTTTCGGATCTAAATATTTTGTAAATAGGAACAATCGTAGTTAAGCAGAACATATTAAGCTAGTTAGTAATTGTTCAATATAGATGGACTTGAGTCTGGATTTTGTGCCAAGTTGCAACTCTTTATTGGGTCACAGCTTTGACCAATTTTTTTTTGTGCACAAGCTTTGACCAATTTGTTTCTGTCTTTTTATTTGTTTATGTTGTCTCGGTTAAAATTGAACCTATTGGGTCCAGTCTCCATAGCTCAGTAAAACAATGAAATTTGTTTTTCTAGATTTACTGGTTACTTCTTAGTTCTCGACAATTTGTAATTGATAACCATCTAGTAATTTTAAAATATAGGTCTAACAGTTAGGATTTGAATTTAGATTATGACATTAAAGCAGCATTAGTACATACCACAAGTAGTAGTAGGATAAAAACTCCCGTTTTCCTCACATAACTAAAAAAAAAATCTCTATCAACATTGCTAAGTCTAATGGGATGAGTTCAAAACTGAACTACGCATTTGTTTTTTAGACAACACTGAACTGCAATTTTAATGAACACAAACACTGTTTGTTTTTCTAACACTCAATTTCTGAATCATCTTCACTTTTTTCTTCGCAGTGGTTGTTGGAGAAACATAAATAACTCTCTGCCTAGTAAATAATGATTGCTATTGTGTGAAAGTTTGATTTCATTTTCAAGAAACTAAAGGAAATGGTTATTGATTCCGCAGAGCTGATGATTATTGGATTCATTTCCTTTTTACTTTTGGAGTAACATACAATTTTTCTTATGTCTTATCTAAATACAAACACAAACCAGTAGACAATGAAGCATTCATTATCTCATATACTACCACCAGTTTTCTTTCTGGTGACAACCACAATGTAAAATTCACCAACAACAAACGCAGTGCCGTGCCACAGTATGTAAAAAAGAAATATTCGCTTATGGTAGCAAAATACTTTTTAAAATTGAAGGCATCATTTATTACAAAGCACTATACTAATTAGGATTTTGAAAACATGGACTTATAAGTATATGGGTTTCTTAAGCATGTAGACAATTGTTAATTGTTAAAAACAAGAGTAATTAGATATGGGATTATAGTTTTGAACTCTTTTTGAAATATTGAAAATAAAGTTGAATAAATTTTATATTTGTTCAATTATGGCAAATAAACACTGAGTAGTTTGAAGTTAGAAAAAAACACTGATTAGTTTAATAATATTATTTTGAAACTTAGTTATAGAAATTAATGATTAATATTTGTTTTTTCAAAAATAAAAAAAAATCATTGTTGTGTAATTAATATTCTGTTACTTAATTTAGTTTTTATAGCTATTATAATATATATATAATTATTTTATTTTAAATTTTTAATGATTCACTTATGGCAATTAAAAATGCTTGCGGCTCTGAGCAAACGCATACACAAATGAAAGTTCAGATATAAAGAAGTGGAAGGAACATAACAAATGGTGTGTGTTCTTTTTTGCTGCGAGAAGCACCAATAAACAAAATAAGAGCAAAATGAATAGACAAAAATCGAGGACAGGTCGAAGCCAGGCATGTGCATATGCAACACAAATCCTCACACGTTACAGGTAGCCACAAAGCACACAACTACTAAAGCAATTAAATATTTATCTGTCTATCTGCACATGCCTCATTTTCGACCCTAACACCATCTTTTTCTCCCCTGACTGGGTATACCTTACTCGCCCTTCGTCTCTGGTTCAGTTTCCGGTTTAGTATCGGGTATAGCATCAGATTTTATTTCAGATTTGGGGTTTGATTCGGTTTCCAGTTCAGCATTTGGGTTTGACTGGGGTTCGAGTGTATCTTTGGGGTTCTGTTCCGGTTCAGCCACAGGTTTTGTTTCAGATTTGGGAGATTCGGTCTTATCATGATGGAACTTAACAACAATGCACGTGATGTTGTCCGCGCTGCCACGAGTGAAGGCTGTGTCCGTTAACTTGCGGGCCGCTGCCACAGGCTCCTCTTCGCTCTGAGCAAGGGATACCGCATCCTGAATCCGATGGAAAAAACAAAGCAATTACATTATTCCTGAACAATCATCCGGAAACAAATACAAGAGGAGGAATTGATCTGAGTCATACCTCGTTTGTTACCACATCCCATAGACCATCACTTGCAAGCACAAGAAACTCAGCCTCGTGATCTATCTCTAGATCCTGCAAAAATAAGCAGAGGAGTGTGTTCAAAAATAAGCAGAGGAGTGTGTTCAAAGGATACTTATGTATTAGGATTCTGAAGTTAGAAGAGGTTACTTGTATCTCGGGTTCAGCAACAACGAATTGCTTCAGCAGTCTGTTTCCAAAGGCCCGGGACATTGCCAAGACTCCACCTACCCTCCATGTTCCTGACAAGGTCAATCCAAATGATATTTTACTTTAAACCTAGGCCGACAAAGAGATCCAGAGGAGGATACTTAAAGAATGCTCTGAATAATACTGACTGTTTAAAGCGTGAAATAACTAACTAGACCAACAGAATGCCTCCATATAAGGGTTGGGGGTCAACTGTTCCTAGAAACTTAATAATACTATTAGACCTCAAAGCAGACTAAACAATCAATGACACTGTATTATCAAAATTCTTGTAGGAAATATCGAGCATCTTTGAGTAGCGAAGTCGTCTAACTCTAACTACACAAGGTAATTCTCGTTGTGTCATGTTCAAAGCAAGCAAAACCAATTAGGGGCACACAAGAGAGGGGCGATTTCTTATATATCAGATACCTGCCCACATGATAACACCGCCAGCGTTTTCAATTCGCTTTCTTTCATCGCTTCTATTAGGCTTATGGTCATCTGATAGCGCAATCGCTGCACAACATAAAACACTAAGTTTGAAAAGAGCTTCCTTATGAATAGGAAACAATATCCAATGAAGGTTTAAGGAATTGCATGATTCCATTTCCTGAACTCATTCTTGGCAGAAGCTCTCAGTTTATCTTTAAAATGATATGCCAAATTGTTTCAGACCACAACGAAATACCTACCTTTCCCAGCTTTAGAAACTATTGTCCTTGAGTCTCCAACATTTGCAACATACAAATGGTTCCCCACCAACACAGCAGCAGATGCTGTGGAGCCATCATCTCTGTAAGTATCCTTTTCCGATTCAAGGAATGCTACATCTGTTTGTTTGTACGTTTCGCCTGCAAAATTCGTCAAGTTAGAAGGTGAACCTATGACTTGCAACACATGCAGGATGAGCTCATACTTCTGAGATGTAACAATAAAAAAAAATGTCTAGAGATATAGAGCGCACTTAGTGCCAGCTTGGTGTCTGTCAAAAATTGTGGATGCATCATAAGATTGCTAAAGAGGTGTTTCTTCAGGTACTCAGCAGCACGTGAACCACCATGACCTGTGATGATTAAGGTAAAATAAATTAGAAACGGAAGACAACTAAAGATCAAGTCATAAAATTTGATTCTGCATCTGAGTATAATATGAACGCATACTGAGAGTTCAACTGGTTACTGCAGACTTTAATTTCCTAAGCAGTCTACTAGAAATCCCAGAAGCAACAGTCAGCAACGTAGAAATACAGATTCTAACTAAAGCAATTCGAGATCCTTCCTAAAGAAAAGTAGGCATAGCATATAATAGCAATGACGCTCGACTATGTCTTAGCTATTGAAATGGATACAACGATGATATGGCAAGTTGAAAACAAGACTTTCAACACAGATCAAATATCTTCCACAATTCAACAACGCTAACGATTTCCTTCTCATAGACCAGAAGGCACAAAATAGGAATCAAACCATCAAAAACGCCAAACATGCAAACTGTTTGGCCTTGGATCTTGGAAGCTTTGACATCATAGAAGTCTTCCATCGTAGACCGTTTCCCTCTGAAACTACAGTACCCACAGCTCAAGCTCCCATCCTCACTGTCATTACACATAACCTTTATCAAGCACCACTTGAAAAACATAAGTAAATACTATCAAATCGGTCCAAAACCACAGATAGAATACAGATTGCCTGCACAAGACGTAATTAGTTTCTTCAGTACATGTCATAACTCAATAGCCGTATATAAATACTCTCTAGGTATCTGCTACATTCACTAAAACCATAATAGGAAAAGAAATCTAACCAAAATGAGATAGATCTACTCATAACTAATATTGGTTCAAAGCCACATAACAATGCAATCAGTATCTTACTCAGTAATCAAAATGAGATAGATTTTTACTCATAACTCATATTGGTTCAAAGCCACATAACATTAAGCTTCAATGCCATAATCTAACGAAAAGGAGATTAGATCAAACTCACTTTTTCCACCCACCGCCAACGTAACCGCCATCATCAACTTTATGAGGGGGCATATCAACCAAAGAAACTCGTGAAGATTCGACACTCATCTTTGCTGCTGCACTGATTCTAAATCCGCTCAAGGTCTTGTTAACACGTCTTCCTCGAGCCAACACTCCAATATAACCAGCCTGAACAATGACACTCCTCCTTACGAGACTGCTGCATACCATCACCAGGCAAGTAGGTCTCTTACCTTCCAGAAAACAAAAAAAAAACGATTCAAAACAATATAGAACCACGATCATCCATCGATCGTCTACGTATGAGAGCTAAGGAATCAGATCCTGGATCTTTTACGAGAATCAATTTAAGATTATAAACCCTATACATGAGTCCAGTTCATCACAGAACGAACAATGATACGAATAGACTCAATAATCGAATCGGATTTGGGAAATGGATCGGGAAACACACTCACCACGGGATCCGAATCTGAGAGTTGAAGAAGAAAAAGTAGCTACAGGGAATAATCAGCTTTTTGGAGCTTCCATTGGAATCTGAGAGAATCCAAGAGAGACGGAGATGGTAGTGTGAGAGAGGATGGATGACACCCAACAGACACTGTCACGTGGCGCTATTATTTATGATTTCAGTTTTTCTTTTTAAGGATTCTTTTTCATTCGAGGATTACCACACTTTATTTACACAACTAATCAGCATTAGTTTCTAACAAATCATCTTTTCATTGTGATTGTAATTAATTTGTAAACCTAATTCAAGTATTAGTATGCTCTTTTTGAGTATATTATTCCTGGAAATTTTTAATATTTGTAATGTAATTCGATTCGCACTTGCTTATCTCCACCATCGATTCATCTCTATTTTACTGAAAAACATGTCTTTCTATCAGCTGAAAATTATATTAAAAAGGTGAAATGTAAATCTTACACACTTAAGTTGGTAAAGAATCACTCCTTCCAGAACCATAAGCTGGCCAAAAAACATTACCCCTAGAAACTAAAACAATCCAACATACATCACATAAACTTAAACAAGAACAAAAGGAAGCAGAACACTAAAATTTTCTGGGACTAACACATCATCATCAAATAAGTGAAGCAAGTTGATACCGACTGAAAACATGTCATCAAATAAGTAGAATCAGCCACCAAAAACTACTCATCGCAGCCCCAACCCTCACAACTGTGGGAAATAAATTCTTAACCATATATCTACACATTCGGGTCCAAAATAAGATACCGAATTAAGCCTATTTATAGTTTTTTTTAAGAACCATAAAAGTTATAAAAATACGGTTTTTTTGACACCAGTCCTTGCATATATCACAATATTCACAACCATGTGTTTTTTTAGAGTTTTAAAGGTTTAATTCTTTGAGAGAAGAGAAGACTACCTCCTCTTATACCTCTTTGATACAGGAAAGTGGAGGGTGTCAATAAGGCCACATCGACTAGATCTACATTATCAAATAAAAAAGCTCAAATGAGTACATAGAGTGGAAAGTTGTTGACAGTAGATTCAATCAGAAATTTTGTTAAGCACTTGACATCCTGTGTTAGTGTTGAGCTGCTTATTCCAGAGGCGCATTGTAGACCGGTTCATGTTCTCTAGTTCGGAGCAAGGCGTCAAATTGCTTTGCTGATTGAGTCATATGGCTTCGCTTTTGACGAGAGACTTGTTTTCAAATTGATCATTCCAATACCATTTTCCGGTCAATATGTCGATTTGGTAATTTGTTTCATTCTTTTTTGCAGGTTTCTAACTTCGAGTACTTGATGGTACTTCTTTTCAAATTTCCAACCGTTTTTTTTTTCAATTTGAGAGTGAATTGCTTCTATTGGATGTTGCATGTATTGCTATTTATGGTAGACTCTGACTCTCCTTTTGCCTGTTCGGTTGATTGTTGCTCCAGAGAACAAGTCAATTCCATTATTGATAAAGTCATCAACAAGGTTGGATTTGGACCAACTCCAATAAAACGTTGGACTCTAATTTTTTTGCTAGTTATATATATGAACATAGATCTCCTCATTTAAAAAATTACTAAAATTCTTGATAAATGTTTATGGTCTCTAAAATTTTAGATCCAACCATGGTCATGGGTAATTCTATAGTAATTATACTTCTTAGAGCGACGTTTATTTCGGCTGAGAACGGAAAAAAGATTTCACCTATACTTTAGTTTCTTTTAGGCCTGGGCATCCGGGTCTTCGGGTCGGGTTTGGGTCGGGTCTTATCGGATCTGGATCTTTCGGGTCCTAGAAATTTAGACCCACCTAAGTACTTATAATTTTTCGGATCAATTCCGGATCAGGTTTTGTCGGATCCGGATCGGTTCGTAATACGTGTAAAATATCCATAATTTTCGGATCCGGTTCGGGTTCGGATATTTAAACTCTGAAAAATATATGACACACTCAAATTTACTCAAATTAATCAATATTTGTCATATATATCTAAATATTTACAAAATAATTTAAATTGAACTATTAATAATTAACATAAAACATTTTTAAACTCTAAATTTTATATTTTAAAATTTCATATTACTTAAAAATGTTATAAAATAGTAATAACATAAAAGATATTTCAACTAAATAAAAAATAATATATATATATATATATATATATATATATATATATAATAGAACACAAAAAATCATAATTTTGAATATACATGTTTTTAAGTCGGGTACAAATCGGTTCTTATCGGGTCGGATCTATTCGGGTCGGTTCTTTTCGGGTCCGAGTCTATTCGGATCGGTTCTCTTTGGGTCCGGGTTTATTCGGGTAAAAGAAATTTAGATCCAAAAGATACTTGTAAACTTTCGGATCGGATTCGGGTCGGATATTTTTGGATCGGTTCCGGATCGGGTCTTCAGATCCAGGTTAAAATGCCCAGACCTAGCTTCTTTAGCAAGCTGCACCGATTAGTTTGTGTAAGGGATCTAGTGAGATTAGGGTAGAACCAGTTGTTTTGTCTGATTCGAAATGCAATCAAGATTTTCCGATTCGGATTGTTCTTAGTATTTAGATATAAAATTATAATAATAAATAAATGTTAAGAGCTCGTTTTCAAAATGTTTTTGGGTTTTTTCTTAATTAGTTACAGTCAAAACTAACGTAAAACATATTTCGAGTATGGGTTAAAGGTAAGAATTAAGCTGAGCACAATTCAGGAGCAAAAGATCCTTTATTGCAACTGTATTTTTCTTGTAATAAAATTACACTGGATATAATAGTTGACCTGATTTTTTAGCTTGACTCATCTTCCATATTCAAAGGGCTTACTAATTTCGAACTCGATGATAATACTCAACTAGTATTATATGTAATCAATTAAGAAAAGAGTTGACTTCGTTTTCAGAAATTTGAATTATGAAGTACGTTGTTGTATAATTTGATAAACTATGACAGAAAAAAACATTGAGACTGTTCTCTGGATCCAACGGCTGAGAAATAGGAATTATAAGACAACCGTACGAGAAGGGACACGACACATTCAACGGTCTCTGTTAGCAGTTAATTAAAATACTATCAATTAGCTGTCTTAAACTTTTTTCCTGTGTTTAGTTTTGGAGTGGTCAAACAAATTTAATTTTAACACTTAACCGGTCTGAAATTGTGGAGCACGAAATGTTGTAAAAGGAGAAGAAAAAGAGGAGGGTATCACGTGGGTTCGACACATACTCACGGGCAATGTCTTGTATCATCCTTTTGTTTTTTCTTTCATGGCCAGTAAACAAAGAAAAGCCTGGCATTTACAGTTTAAATAAAATAAAATAATTTGCCAGAAAAAAAGAACAAATGAAAATTTAGAAGACAATGAAAATTACAATTTTAGTTTCAAAAAAAAATTAATCACAGTGTTTTTTTTTGAAACTAATGTTCTAATTTCTGATAACTAACTATTTTTATGATATTATTTGAAGGAATGTTGTTGTAACTGTAAAAGTCCATCACCTTAATTTAATTATTTCAGACTTTCTGTCTATTTCTACCACCTATTTTTCAAATATAAAAAAAAACTAATATATATATATATAATATATATGGTTAATGTTCAATATATTGAATGTAGGTGTGTGACTCTAAAAACTCTAAGATCATGTCTTTGCAGGTCAGGGTCTTCACAAACATATTTTATTCTCCCGGAACAAAAAGTCAGGGGAATCCCCGACGGTGATCCAACGCTTATGCATGCGCATTCTTCGACTCAAACCTTCTAATACGATTACATATCACATAAGTCATAACCGGTGACATCTTTGTCACAGTAACCACTAGACCCAAATTATTTGTAAAGATCGTAAATGTCAGTTTCATCTCAATGTTGTTTTATTCCATATCCATATTTGCTAGATGTATGGAACAGCAATGTTATTTCTGTCTATCCAGTTGGACGGGGTTAATTTGTGGCTGTCGATGTTGCTAGATGTGTGTGTTAAATCTAATATTTTGTAGCCAGATAATCAGCATTTATATGCATTTGAAAGTTATTTTTCATTGTGTAGCAGCGAATGCTCGTGTATAATCAAAAATTGTGATTCCAGAGAAAAAGTTCCAAAATTGTAGAAAACTAATATGATCTGTCCTGAACTTAAATTAGCTTTCATTTCAGGGATTAAATATGATTGAGATTTTAACTCTACCACATATATAATTCGTTTACTTTAGATTAAGCAATAAACATTATCGAACTTAGCCTAACTTGAAATTCAACTAAAAAGTGCATCCATTTACGATTAACATGTTTGCAAGTTTTCTTTTGAATATCACATGTATGCAAGTTAAGCTCCTAATTGTATATTTGGTAGAATTAAGCTCTCAGTTTCGCAGATAATAGTAATTGTTCATACCTGTTGAAATATCGTGTTTTTTCAATCAAATGGGGTTCTCATAACTAAGCTGATATATGTTTCTAAACAAATTATAATGAGAAGGAAATGATGAAAATCCACACATTATGTTTAAAATATGTTTCTAGTAAGCTTTTGTTCAAAAAAACAAATGTATATAGACAAATTTGTTTTTATTCTTTTTTTATTGTTTTTATTCTTTTATTTATTATATAACTGGACTAAATAATACAATGGAATCATGAATCTAAACCAAAACTTTCAATTCCAAACCAAGCCGAAGTGTAATGTATTTCGAATATAATATAAACTTTTATATTGAATAACCGAATTCAAATTTTATGAAACCAAATAAAATAATGAACCAGATCAACCAAATTTCATAAAATATATTCTAATTCATAATATAGAAATCTACACTACATATAATTTTAGTTAATTAGTTTTACTTTTATTGTAAAACTAAACCAAAACCACATCAAACAAGTTAAAATCAAATCAAACCAAAGTAATATAAAAAAAGAGAAAATTCCATAAAATAACCAGAACATAACAAAAACGTTTAGCAATGTCCACCTTACAATGAATATTAGAATAACAAATCTTCATTAGATCCTACGTTATATGGGAGATTACATTCCTAAGTTTAGTTGATACCACAACTAATCAATATATATATTTTATATATGGAAAACAGAAAAATGTAAGCAATGGAAATGCATTAACTAGAAAATATACATAAACAATGCTATATTAGTTAGCAAAGAAAACATATTGTTTTGTATACTATTAATTAATCTTTTAACATATTCCTCCACTATCATTGCAATTACTACACAATTCAAAATATATAGTTTTCAACTAAAACTTAGTTTAAAAGTGATTTATTACTAAGATTCAGAGTCAGTCATATAAGTTGTGCATGTTTCTTTAAAAAAATATCAAAGGAGGTGCAGAGTATAACTGTCTTTTTTGGACGACTTAAAAAAAAGACTCACAAAAACAGTGAAAAAATAGAAATTAGCAAAAAAAGGAAAAAAAAAATATAAAAAAAACAGGAAAAGTCTATGACTTTCGTGGAAACTCCTCCCGTCCTCTCTGTCTTCCGATAAAGGCTTCGCTTTCATCATTCAATAGCTTCTTTCTTCTTCTTCCATCTCCATTATCATCACTCTCTCTCTCTCTCTCTTTCTTCTTTTGTTTCTGGGTTCGTTTTTCCTCTTCTTTGTCTTTCTCACACTTTCCGAGGAAAAACAAAACAAAGATTCGATTTTTTTTTTCATTGTTTGGTTTCAAACAGTGATTTTCCCCCTTTTTATAGTTCTTGTTGTCCTTGCTCAAGTTCTCCTCGAATCTACTTGATTCTCGGAAACAAAAACACTTGTCCGTGTTCTGTCTGATTTCTACTTTGAAATTTATTGAAAAAAGTTTTGAAATTTGACAAAGAAGAGGAGGGTACCTACTACTCGATGTTGTCTTCATAAGAAGAGGTGAAATCTCTGCGACTTTGAAGTATTTGTGTCTCCAAAAAAAAAAAAAATGAATTTCCGACAAGAGAAGTTTGTTAGGTCAGTGTTCTCAAACCAAACCCCCAGTTCACTTCTTCACATCTGTCTCCTCGAAAATCCTACTTTCTCAAAAAAAACCTTAAATTCGATTTTATTTTTCTCCACTTGTTTGGAAAATCAGGTTTCAAGACTGGAAGTCCGACAAGACCTCCGACGCGGAATACTCCGGTAGAAACGACCCACCACAACCAAACGGAATCCTCCGTAAAACTCTAACCTCAATCTCCGACAAGCTCCACAGAAGCTCCGCGAGCTTCAGGAGATCCTACAACTCCTACTCTCTCAAAAAATCCCTCTCCAAAGCGATCGATTCGCGCCGCAAGATCCTCGACCCGCAGGGACCCTTCCTCCAGAAATGGAACAAGATCTTCGTCCTCGCCTGCATCATCGCCGTCTCTCTCGACCCTCTCTTCTTCTACGTCCCCGTCGTCGACGACGCCAAGAAGTGCCTCGGTCTCGACGACAAGATGGAGATAACCGCCAGCGTCCTCCGCTCCTGCACCGATATCTTCTACCTCATCCACATCATCTTCCAGTTCCGTACCGGCTTCATCGCTCCTTCCTCTCGCGTCTTCGGGAGAGGTGTTCTCGTCGAGGACGCGAGGCAGATCGCTGTGCGTTACTTGTCCTCTCATTTCGTCATCGATATTCTCGCTGTTCTTCCGCTTCCGCAGGTGGTGATTTTGATTATTATCCCGCATATGAGAGGCTCGAGGTCTTTGAACACGAAGAATCTTTTGAAGTTCATTGTTTTCTTCCAGTACATACCGAGGTTTATAAGAATCTATCCACTCTACAAGGAAGTGACGAGAACCTCAGGGATACTTACTGAGACAGCTTGGGCAGGAGCTGCTTTCAATCTCTTTCTCTACATGCTCGCTAGTCATGTGAGTGTCCTATTCCTTCCTAAGATCATGATTAACCGCGGATTCTTAAAGTGGAGTTCTTAGCTTAGCCCGTCTCTTAATTTTAACTAAAAAACTAAGAATCGTCTTAATTTAAGAACCGTCTCTTAGTGTTTTTAGTTAAAAGTTAAGAGACGGTTTTTATATTACCCCTAATAACCCTGCAATGAACCGGCTCTTAAATAAAAACCTCATCCTAAGAACATTCAAAGCTATTTGTTTCTTTCTTAGGATGGTCAGAAGCTTATAAACCGGTGACTTGTGGCAGGTGTTTGGTGCTTTTTGGTACTTGTTCTCTATCGAACGCGAAACGGTGTGTTGGAAACAAGCTTGCAAGAGAAACAGGAACATCTGCGACATCACTTCCTTGTACTGTGACCATAGAGCCGCAGGAGGCAACGCTTTCCTCAATGATTCTTGTCCTGTTCAGACACCGAACGCAACGCTTTTCGACTTTGGGATATTCCTTAACGCTCTTCAGTCAGGTGTGGTTGAGTCTCAAGATTTCCCTCAGAAATTCTTTTACTGCTTCTGGTGGGGTCTTCAAAACCTCAGGTATGATACATACCAGTTCAAAATCATTCACAAAAAGAAAACAGCAAGTTGTTGAATCTTTTTTGTTTGTGTGTTTCTTGATTTCCAGTTCGCTAGGTCAAAACCTTCAAACAAGTACATACATATGGGAGATTTGTTTCGCTGTCTTCATTTCTATTTCAGGGCTGGTTCTGTTCTCGTTCTTGATTGGTAACATGCAGGTTAGTCTAGTTTAGTTTCATCATATGTTTCACATCGTTTGCACAAATCATTTACTTACTGTTTGTAAGTAAACTAAAAAAACGTGCAGACGTATCTGCAATCGACAACCACAAGGTTGGAGGAGATGAGAGTCAAGAGAAGAGACGCTGAGCAGTGGATGGCTCACCGTTTACTCCCCGAGAATCTTCGGAAAAGAATCAGGCGCTACGAGCAGTACAAGTGGCAAGAGACTAGAGGCGTTGACGAAGAGAATCTCCTCAGCAATCTCCCTAAAGACCTTAGACGCGACATCAAACGCCACCTCTGTCTCGCCCTTCTCATGCGGGTAAAGACACAACTTGGATTAAACGTCTATTGTCATTGTCACACTCTTTAACCATATCTTTATATGTTTTCAGGTTCCTATGTTCGAGAAAATGGACGAGCAGCTTCTCGATGCGCTATGCGACCGTCTGCAACCGGTGCTGTACACAGAGGAAAGCTACATCGTGAGAGAAGGAGACCCCGTGGACGAGATGCTCTTCATAATGCGCGGGAAGCTTCTGACGATGACGACAAACGGTGGAAGAACAGGTTTCTTCAACTCGGAGCATCTCGGAGCGGGAGACTTCTGCGGCGAGGAGCTTCTGACATGGGCCTTAGACCCGCACACATCATCAAACCTTCCTATCTCGACGAGAACCGTCCGAGCTCTCGTGGAA
Source organism: Raphanus raphanistrum x Raphanus sativus (assembly GCA_019705995.1). Lineage (NCBI taxonomy): Eukaryota > Viridiplantae > Streptophyta > Magnoliopsida > Brassicales > Brassicaceae > Raphanus > Raphanus raphanistrum x Raphanus sativus. Next base: position 14,560,370 of record CM034036.1, on the reverse strand, counting down.
GTCGAGGCTTTCGCGCTCAAAGCCGACGACCTCAAGTTCGTGGCTTCTCAGTTCAGACGTCTACACAGCAAACAGCTGAGGCACACTTTCAGGTTCTACTCGCAGCAGTGGAGGACTTGGGCGGCTTGTTTCATACAAGCCGCGTGGAGACGACACGTGAAGAAGAAGCTGGAAGAGTCTCTCAAAGAAGAAGAGAACAGGTTGCAGGATGCCTTGGCTAAGGAGGCTTGTGGAAGCTCGCCGAGCCTCGGCGCGACTATGTACGCGTCGAGGTTCGCTGCTAATATCTTGAGGACTATACGTAGGAGCGGGTCGGTGAGGAAACCTACGAGGATGCAGGAGCGTCTGCCGCCTATGCTGCTTCAGAAACCAGCAGAACCAGATTTCAATAGTGATGATTGATTGATTAAACACTACCATGTATAATGTATATGATTGATTGAACTTATAAAAACAAAAACAATTCATGAAAAAGCGAAGGATATATAAAAATATTTAGTCTTTAATTATAAAGGAGTGAGCTTAGAGATACAAAGCTTCTCCCCTGATTCTCAATTATTTCATTCCTCTTTATAAAGAAGAGTTTCTCTAAAGAGTTTATATATGAGGGAGGGATAAAGTAAACAGTCAAGAAGAAGCAAGAAGTGAAGCCACTTCTCTCCGCAGGAATGTGGGCAATGCGAAAGCTGCTCTGTGCATCTGTTTTGGAAAGAAAGATTAGAATCTTGTTCAAGTGAATCTACAAAGTCATAGTCTGAGTTTAGAAACTTACATCAGAGTTATAAAACTTCATTTCTCGTTTATAGGTCATGGCACCGTCTAGTTTCTCAATAGGGTTGATAGGGTTCTTGAAATCAACAGCTGGTCCTTCGGTAGAGCACAAGACAAAGCCAATCACCCCGCTACAATAAAAAAGAATTTTTGGCTCACTTCATGAGTTTTTTTTACCAGTGAAATGTGATTAGAAGAGAAAAGTAGAGTTTTAAGTTATACCTAGGATATGTTGGGACGCTGCTCCACGCGTACTGAACGTTTTTGAATGTCTGGCGGCAAATGGAGATCATGTCTTCGATAAGATGAGTATGGAGCCACATACTTTCCGCCATGTTGCAAAGAATACCTCCAGGCTTCAATGCTCTAGCTAACGTTTCAAAGAAAGGCTTCTCAACAAGCGCCTGAGCAGGACCTATATAGAAAGCCAAAAAAGCGTTTTAAGAGTTGTTCTACATATGCATCTGCAGCAAGTTCTTGTGAACAGTCTAATCAGATATATCCAAAAAGGAATCATACCAACAGGATCTGAAGAATCGACAATAATGGCGTCATACTTCCCTGCAGGGGACTTACGAAGGAACTCAACAGCTGCCAGAAAGAAAGTGATATCTCAATTATCTAACACAGGGAAAGTTTCAGATAGGTTTGAAAACTGGGAATGAGTTGAAGAATGATAGATTACCATCACCAATGTGAAGTTGAACACGAGGATCTTCAAATCCAACCGCTAACTCGGGGAAGAACTTCTTAGAGACCTACACAGACCAAAATAATCACATCTTCTGAGATAGACCATAACATAAAAATTGCTCATAATGTGTACAACAAGACTAATATATACTTACATCTATAACCATCTTGTCTATCTCACAAATGTCAATAACCTCAACAGAGCTATGGCGAGATATCTCCCTGAGAACACCACCGTCACCTCCACCAACAACTAGAACCTGCAAATATAGTTATACAGCCAAAATCTAGCATTAAAAACTGCACAATTTTTACTTTGATAACTTGCAATAGGGAACCAGAGTCTCTAAACTTTAAAGGTGAGAGAAATTACATTTTTAGGAGAAGGTGTAGAGCATAGAGGAAGATGGGCAATCATCTCCTGATATGCGAATTCATCTTTTTCAGTCAGCTGTACAATACCATCTAGAACAAGCACTTTCCCGTAGGTAGCTGACTGCACATAGCAAAAAAGAACAAAACATGAGATATCATCCTGAAAAGCATGAACATTACAGAAAAAAATACACAAAGCCTAAAGAAATAAGCTATTTTTCTAACCTCAAACACTAGGACTTCCTGATACTCTGACTTGTCCTTGAACAGAACTTTCTCAACTTTAAGTGAGTGTGCTTCACCTACAATCAAAACATCAAAACAACATAAGCTGCATAAATCACATGTTCAAGCGCTCCTTAATACATAAGCTGAGATACTGAAAAGCAATAAAATACAAAAAAGAAGTGACCTACCAGGCCACATAGGGTTATTGAAATAGACAGCTTCGCCTTTTTTTCCTGCATCCAGTTAAGAACCAAAAAATAAAATAATAAGACAAATGTTCTGAAGCTTGGACATGGAAAAAAAAAGAGAAGGAAGTTTAATAAGACCAGAGCGAGAGTGAGGTTCGGAGAACCATCCAGAAACAACAGTGGAGTGGCACTTAGCATCTTCCTCAGGTAAGCAAGCCATGGCCTTGAGGCAACAAGAAGGTACAGCCTTGTTCCCGTTGTTACTCGCCTTCCCATCCATAGTCTTCTGGCATCCCAAACCTTTTGCGCCGTCTCCCTCCATAGACAATCCTTTTCTTCCCCAGCTCCAGCCTCTGTTTACTGCAACAAACAAACAAACAAACAAAAAAAATCAAACCTTTAGAAAACAACATGAGGATCCAACATCACTTAAAAAGGGCATAAAAGCAAAACCAACATCAAGACTTCGTTTGAACCAAATTCAGCAAATGTTTTGCAGAGCTAAAATGTGTTTACCCTAGGAACCAGATTTAAAGAAGAGATTTTAGCATTAATTAACGAATCTGACAAACTGGAAAGTTGATCGCTTTACTGACAAGGGTTTGTCCGAATATAGAAGTATGTAACTTTAGGAAACTAATCTAACCAAAAATAAGAAAAGAAGATGTCTTTTGTTTTTTTTCTAGAGAAACACAATCTGAGAGAATAAAATTGTAAAAAACGGTTTCAGAATCGTCTCAAAAACCAGAACTTTTCAGGCAAACATCGACGCAACAGAGTTTCATTTTCATCGGAACAAACAAAACCTCCGAGATCAACCAAAGAAAATGGGAACAAAACAGATTGAAGGAGAGGGGTCAAGAGAGAGAGAGAATGATACCTTGTGGTTAACGGCAAAGAAGAGTGAGAAACGAATCGGGAGCTAAAAGGTGATTTGAGAAGATGAAACAGTGAGAGAAGTCTGGTTCTCTTTTAATCTTTGCGTTTCTTCTCACTTCTCTCTCTCAGGGGCTCCTTCCTTTCTCTGCGTATTTGTGTTTTCTAGAAGAACCCTCCACGCCAGACTTTACTTTAAAAAACAACTTTACATTTATTTTATTTTTTCATTTTGCAGTTTCTTATATAAAATATTTATTTAAAATAATGTATTTTCAACATGTATCATGTTTGATTTTAGTTGATTTGACACACTCCAAAATTCAAGAGACTAATCATGTTGTGTTTCGATTGTTGGAAATAAATTTGTTAGGTATTTTCGTTAAAAAAAATTTTGTTAGGTATTTATGACACAAAAATTAGAACTGTAATTTTAATTTGTTATTAAGATTTTGTGGGTATATTCTTTTATTTTAAATTTAACTTTTTATATTTGTTTTTTCTTTCTGATTATATTTGTATTTTTGTAATCATATTTGTGTATAAATTTAGATCAAAATATATTGTAATTTAAAAATAGATCCGGTATACGAATGGTTAAGGCTGAGTTGCGGATCGAACTCGCCTCGCTGACCCGCCAACCCACGGATTTTCAACTTTGTTTTGGTTAAAAATATGACCCGCACAACCTACAAACAAATAATATTGTACATGCATCTGCTCTGCTTAATTTTGTGGTTATCCGTGGGTTATATACATATTTTAAAAATCATTATTTAATTTAATTACTATAAAAGTATATTTATAATAAAAAAATTATACATGACTTAATTTTAAATTATTATTTTTAAATTCTTGTATTTAAAAAGTATTTACTTTTTTAATTTTTATTTTTTAAATAATTTGCGGATCGACGGGTAGCCGCGATCCAAAATCCACCAACTCATACTAAACCCGCATAAAAAACTCATAACCCGCATCCGCAAATCAATTTTTCAAATAGTTGGATGAAAAATAATTAGTTAGTGAAAGGATTCAACAATTTTTTGGTAGTGATTCTCTTTTAATAGTATAGATGAAGTATAATGTTGTTTTAAATTAATTCCACACCATCATTCGATACAAAAAAAAATTATATAAACATTAGTAATAGAAACAGTGGTTTATACAAATCTTTCTTACGCACATATTTAAAATGTTAGAAGTCAACGGTTTAGATTATATTAACATTTAAAGTCAATAACAGTAATAGGCTTTATTTAAATGAAGGAGAATCTTATTAAGTTGCTATAAAATAGGTAGTTATAAGATTTTGTTATCTGTAATAGGTTGGACTAAAAAAAATGAAAGGGTCCAAAACAACTTGTATAAGTCGACTTTTCGATACTTCTTCTCTTTTAATAGTATAGATTAAGATCATCTCCAAAAAAACACTATATTTTTAAAACTTCGTATTTAAAGTTTAAACGTAGTATTCTCCAAAAGCAAAACTTCAAACTTAACTTCACAAGTATTTAAATTTTATAATAAAGTCCTTATGTCTATCATAATTAATTTAAATTCATACAACTTTAAAAATAAATATCGCTTATGTAAAAATATTATAGAAATATTAATCAATAAAATATTACACTAAAATATAAAATTTTACATAGAATAAATAATTAAATATCAAATTACAAGTAAAATACCACATTATTCTAAAAAACTGCAATATTCTTATATATTATTAATTAATGCACTTGTTAAGTTTCTTCTGTAATATTGTTGTTGTTTAGATCTAGTTTTAAAAATTATAAGTCTTTACCTTAAAAGTTTTTATTTAATTTTATGTGTAAAATTTAAATTGTAAAGTACAATTTAAAATATTCATGAGTTATAAATTTTTTTAAGGATTAAAAAGATTCAACGACAAATTATTTAAGAATCATAAATATACTATGTAATTATAAACACCAAAATGCAAATAAAAATATCAAACATCAAATTTGACATCACTACTCAAAACTTCGAATTTGAAGTTTTGAAATTGTTTTTGGAAAATAGAAAACTTCATGTTTGAAATTACAGAGTGTCTTTTATAGATAAACTAAACTCACGAAAGTTCTGACTGGTTTTATTAGAGTTAATTCGACTAGAAGTAATTATAGTAAAAACACACGTAAAATATATAAAATAACCTAAATGTTAATTTTTTTCATCAACCTAAATGTTAATTAACCTATATGTTATTACTCTAGGAAAAAATGTGGAGTAATACTAAGTGTATAGTTTCTCCATCAAAACAGTGTATAGAGTAATTAATAAGAAAAATTATTCTATTTGATTTGTAAGTTTATAATAGAATGTGGATTAAACTAACATTTAAAGTAAATTTACATTTTGAAAATATTTTCCATTCAGACTTAAATAACTAGATATGGATTTGTTGATTTTTTGATCTAATTTATGAAAAAATAAATATTATTTTTTCTCTTTTTTTTTTGTATTATTTCGGTACATGATAAATACATATTGATATGGAATGTTAAAATGAAAATTCCAGTATTAGAGGTGGATGAATCTGATTTCAAGAGAAAATGTTTTTCTTTTTTACATTTTCATTTATGAAAGAGAGATATTCTATTCTAGTTTTTGTTTTGTTTTTAGAAGATTGCAAATTTGAAAATTTATTTCAGTAGTTATGAGTTAATAATAACAAAATGTATAATTATAAAATATTTATTGAAAAATAATTAAATTTCTAGTGAAATCATTTCTTTAGAATCATAAAAATTTGTTAGTATAATTTTTTAGAGATATTTATAGTTAACATTATTTTTTAATTTGTCAGTATAATCTTTTGTATATATAGTTAAGATTATTTTTAATGTGTTAAATGACTTACAAATCTTTTAAAACAAGAGATTTATTATTTTGTATTAGTAAATACTTGATGATTGTAGCCTTTTGTAAATTTTACGAACTGAGGAAATTATATGAACTCTATTGAGAGAACATAATAAGTGATGGTGAATTACAATTATTTACTTCAAAGATGAGGAAATATTTGTAAAACGTTAATGTGATTAAAACATTACTATTATTTGTATGAGATCAGAATACTTTTGTATACTAAAATAAAATATTGATAATACCTAATGACATTGTGTATTTACATTATTGATTTTTTCAAAAAACAATTGTTTGCAAATATTATTATTTTTTATATTTTAATTTCAAAAACATAATATGACTTGACAATATTCAGTTTCTTTTTTAAAAAGATACTGCATATAAAATAATGAAATTCTATAGGTCGGTCAACTTGTAGGTTCACCCTAAAGACTGAAGCCAAAAATTACTCTTGTTAAAAAAATTAATATCTCGTAAATGATGTCTTTAGAGATTGTTTTGCTGGTGTTTTTGTTGCTATGGATAGCTATAAATATTTCTACAACCATAAAATTCAATAATCAATTTTCTTTTCTATAATGTGCATCTCCCCTTTCTTTTACTAGAGACAACTGGTTCGAGTGTGACTGAAAAAATTTAGCCGTAAAATTTAGATGTGGGTAAGTTGGTTGTAATTGTAGAGTTGTTACTGTAAATTTTTCTGCAGAGACTTTTTCTATAGTTAAAATTTGTTATAGTTGTAAGTTATATACTGTAGATATTTCAAAATAAAATATGTTATGTATATATAAAATAATTATTTTTATCAACTAAAATAATTTACATTACTGATTTTTATAAATTATTAAAGTTTACTATTATTTAAGATGTGATATGTAAATATTATTTATGTTATTTAAAAAATCTTTCAATAATTTTTAAAACACACAAAGTTAAATTAAGATATTTATAGATGTTTTTACTATGATTACCTAATTTATTTGATATTATAGATAGTTTTTTCATTTTATAATTTTTACAACATATAAAACAAAGATGTACGATTTTTGTATAAAATACATAAGAAAAAATTTGCTTTTGTATTTTTGTTGTAGCTTTAAAAATAAAAATAAAGCATGATTGGTAAAAATTAATAGAAAGTTGTTGTAGGTTTTAAATTTCAAAAATAAAATTACAACATAATTGGTAAATTTAGTTCTTTAAAAATAATTAAATCTAAAGCAGAAAGATACAACTCAACCAATCACCCACAAAGATTTTCTTACGGCATAAAATAGTGTTTTAGAAATTTATTAATAAATATGTGAATCTTATAAAGCATAATCAATGTTTACCAATTACATGTTTATTTAAAATTACAACAAAACTGTTAATGTTATAGACAAATATACATCTAAAATTCTACAATAAAAAAAAATTAAATTCACAGTTTTAAGTAATTAGACCCTTAGTAAAATTCAAAAATAACATTTTCAAAAACTAAGATGATGGATGAGTTTTTTATGAATTTTTCTTTTGTACCAAATACATCATAAAATGTTCAACATATAAATAATTACATCAGTATAAATATAGAAATAAAAGAGTAAAAAGATGATTTATTTTTAATTATATAAAATAATGAGGAAATTAATTAAGTACGCAATGTCATCCTTAGAGTAGAGAAAAAGATGATATCACAGCTCATACATGAGCATATATAAGGGGTTAATGTCACGCAAAGGAGAGCAAATAACTTTTGTATAGAGATATTTATTTAAATTTAAATACTTACTTTAGATACCAATTCCATTTTAGATCATTTTTGAGTTTTTAGGATTTTTTTGAGTTTTTGAAAACTATCTTGGTTCGGTTAATAACACATCATGTTTGATTGTATCTACATTACTCTATATGTTTCGTTCTACTATTTCAACATATCATATCTGATATGAATTCGGATATTTTCTTTTTCTTATGTCTAATCACACCAAATATGTTATGTATGCATATTATATAGATTTACGTTATTTTCAATGGGCAAATTCAAGACATCAATAACAACATTTTTTATACATGTTTAGCACACTGTATCACAAAATATTATTTTAATAAATTAATATATGATATATAATATGAAATACAAAGAGATAGCGTCAAGAAAAAATTACTTAAAATAATTTAAGTTGGCTACCACTTTTCAAAATATAATCAATCAAAAATGTTCTAATATCTGGTTTTATGTTTTAATGATTATTGTTTTGGGGTTTAGTATATACCTTATATAATCAATCAAGAAAGCTCCAAATGGGTTGAGTTTATTGACTTCTATAAATGTTTTATAAACCATTCTTAAACACTTATAAATGATTTAAAAATTAATTTGATATTTTATCACAAATTTTAGATATTTATGAAAATGATTATTTTTAAAGGTAAATTTGAAAAGTGATATCAAACTTGTGATAAAATTAAAATCTCTTTCTGTCGAAGCATTCTATTTAGAATGCATATTTCTTGTTATTCCATCCTTTAAAATTTACTGTTCTAGAATGAAACATTTATCAGAAAATAAGTGTTATTTCATAATTTATCTATAGTTCTTAATTAATTTTTATGCTTTTCTCATAATTATTATCTTAAAAATGCTACCAAATTTCAATAGTCGATCAAAATCACAACTAATTTTTTTTATTTAATTTGTGGGAAAAACTTTAACCACATTCAATTTAATAAAATAGTTAACCTGTAATTGTATATTAATTTTGAACTCAAATTTTTTTAATATTAATTTGAGTTAAATATATTTATTATATTTTTATAAGTTTAATATACATCATATATAATATCTTGAACTAAAATTTTAATTTGATTTTCTGGTTTCTTTAATTGAATAAAGTAAAGATGAAAGACCTAATGAAAAGTAATTAATATTTTAAATATTTGAAAAAATATTAAATTATTTTTCCCATCGTGTGAAGTTTAAAGATTAATACTCTATATAAAACAAATATCATAAGTACTTTTCATTCTTTTTTTTAATATATCCAGTTTTCTTGGAAAATAGTTACTCAAATAGAAATTGTTGGTTTCTTGCTATACTTTCATTTTATTAGAGTTTTAAATAATTGTATGTTGTTTATAAGCCCCAGACATCCAAAAATGTATGTAGTCTAACACTATTATATTTATTATAATAGAAAATAACATATAGTTTCCCCAAGAAGTTGATTAGAACACATCCATCAATTGATATTCATTGAATATCTTAGCAATAAAATTAAAGATTAATTAAGAAATTAGGAGAGATAAAGTATCTCAAAGTGATACTATTAGATACCCTTAAAAACTTATGATACTATATATTCTTTCTAATTGGTTCAGTTTATCAAAAATATTTAATTTTAATTAGATAATTAAATTAATATTAAATAATAATACTTTTTAGTTAAGAACTCTTATTTGAGAAACTTATCAATAAGGTTGCTCTTTCATTTTCTCAATTGCATATTATAAGACCAGGGCTTGACTTTTTGCATTTTAGTCTTTAAATGATTTAGGTGATTAGTGGTTTTTTGTTGTTAAAGGGTGATTAGTGCCTTAGTGGTTATGTTGCCCTCTTTTTAATTCCAAAATGAGTGTTATTTTCTTAGCAAAATTGAAAATGTTCCACCTATAGGAATTGGTAGAAGAAAAGTCACTATCTTACAACTACAAACAGACACGTATCGTTAAGTGAAAGCAATGTCAACCAAATGCTTCAAATAAATAAATAAGAAAACTAAAAGTTCATAGACAAAACTGAAACAAGGTCCCACGAAGAATGAATGAAAAGATGTCGGTGTCCTTTAGTTTTCTTTTTTGGGTCATTGACACATTTTTGTCGTTCTTTCGACTCCGTCCTAAGTCCTTACCAAACTTTCACACAGTGTCGTCCCAGTAAATTTTGTGGCTTAAGACACATTTATATACAGTTATTTTTCTCGTAAAACATTTATATACAGTTACTTTTTTTTGTCAACATATACAGTTACTTATATTTACTTCTAAAGTATAGTTATATAGAATATTTTCTTATTGGTGTATATAAAATATATTAGGTTAGTTCTATACAAAAAATTCAGATCAACCTTAGATTATTAGTATTATTTCATCTATAACATTTAGATTTTAACAAACAAAAATTAGTAGTTTGTTTGAACAGTTATATATTACTTGTTAATCTTATGTAACACAAAAAACCAGAAAATAAAAATAACAAATGTGAATATAAAATAAAATTAAAAAATTACAAACTCCAACATAAACCATAAGAGTGAAGATTCAAGACTCTGTTTAAAACAAGAAGTCAATAGAACATGTGGCCTAAAAAATGTTGGTAATCTTGTGGCGTTAAAGCTTTATAGCATCTCCAACCCAAACTTTATTTTATAGGAAACATAACGTCAAAATGAAAACTTAAGAGAGATTACTCCAGTCATGAATCCTCAAAAAAATTCTTACAAGTTCATTTATTTGCATTATAGTCTTTAATATTAACAAAATTTACTAATAATGAAAAAAATTTACAAATAGATATAAACCATACATTTAATATATTATACAACACACAATATTACAAAATTATATAATAAAATAATATAAATTATATATATAATAAAACAACACACATAACACAATTTTTAAAAAATTACTTATAAAATACCAAATTAATCAAGCATTATTTAATGCTCCCATATATGCTCAATCAACACATTCCAAAATGATAAGTGAGCCTTCTTATTTTTAATTTGTAGATTATGAGCTAAAAATTGTTGAAATTGGATATGTTAATTCATTGCTATTTCAACAGTTACTTTATGTGCTGATCTTGCATTGAATGCAATAATTCATCTGCTGACTCTATGATCTCATCAAACAAACAAATCTTTAATTTCTTTAAAAAAAAACAACAACTGGGAATAATAATTATGAGTTGCAGCAATTATGTCTCTAAAATCAGGCTAAAAAATAGCCCTAAAAGAGCGAGAACGAGATAGTAAAATATTACTAACAAATTTAGACTTCGTCAATGTTGATACACGTGAGTATATGTGATTGGAAAAAAGAAAATCATACCAAAAAACTGAAAAAAACAGCAACAACCTTCGTTTGATCCAAATATTTATCAACTATATCACAATTATCTTGGACGTTCAGGATCCGATTAGTCGATGAATTCTGATATTTTGGTACCACTTGTAAGATGTTTAATATTTAAATGTTTATGTAATTTGCATTAGTTTATGTTAAATTTGTTTAATGTATTTTATTTTGTGTGAGCTTTATTTAATGTATTTTTCTGTTTCTGTAAATTTTATTTTAATGTTATGTAATATTTATTCTGTTTTATTTTGTTTTGGTGTTCTCGTAAACTTATTTTAACGTTTTTTTTCAGAAAATATCGATTTTCCTAATTTGATTGTTGGATGAATTGTGTTCACATAGCTCAAATCTACTACCCCACGGTATAATTGGTCTTTTGATTATTGTCCCATTAGTCTGTGATTAATTTTATAGTTGTAATTGGATGTAACAATTCCACATCAATTTTTCAGTTATATACTACTGAATTGTACAAAACGTGATTTCAAAGTATTCGGAGAAACAAAAAAAACTGTAGCATTTAATATGTAGAACCAGTAAACTAACTCCAGATGTTATGCTGCTAAGAAAACAGAAAAAAAAAACGACTAGCTAAGGATTATTGCTCTCAGATGACAAAATCTGCTCTAGAGAGTTCCGACACACTGGACAAGTCCCGTTTAGTTTCAACCACTCATCGATACAATCTGCATGAAAACAATGTTGGCACGGTGGTATTGTCTTAAGCGTTTCCTTTGGCTCGTACTCTGATAGACAAATGGAACATGTGGCATCGTCTATTTTGGGAAGCCTTTTGCTCTCTCCCAATACTATTTTGGGGTATGACTCAATAGTCGGCCCATCAAGGCCTGTTATCATGATACTGGATTGTAAAGAATGGGTTTGCGTGTTGTTGATCGCTGAGTGTGGAACGAGACGACGTGTTTTTATGCACGAGTTAATCTTGCTGTAAACGAAACAGAAAAGGCCGAAGAGAATCAAAGTCCCTGGGATTCCAGCACCAATGGCTATCGCGTAACGGGCTTTTCTCGGAATGGCTGAAAATTATTAAAAAAACAACAATTAGCAGAGGAAAATAAATAGTATATAATTATTATATATGTTGGCTCATTTTTCTATTTTCTAATTTGGTGATCTGATTATACATTTTTTCAGACTTAGTTTTTTTTTACAAACTTAGTTATTTTCATAAAATGAAATTGATCATATGCATAAATATTCATAGACAAAAAATTAAAAGAGTATTTGCGAATACCTTGTTTATACAAACAAGACAAACAAATAGTAAGAAATTTTTATTTATATTAAACTGATAGTAAAACTATATGGACTATTGCTTAGGGCAGCAGTTACCAAAAAGTATTTTTGGACGACTTCATATTGTTTTGTTTTGTTTGGGTTATAGTTCGTGATTAGTAATCATTTGTTTGATACTTAATTATGGCTTAAACCAGCTTAAACCAGCAACTTTACTGGTGTTATGGAAGACTATGATTGATTATTTTCCATCAAAATAAAATTATTATGTGATCATAAAGGAACAAAATGTAATTGGTTGTAGAGAAGACTCTTAGTAAATGGGCAACAATTGAATTAGTTGACTAAAATAAGTAGGCCATAAAGTGGAAAGAAGTCAAACGCATCGGAGCTTTCATTATTATGGCAACGACCTTGCGACCACTTACTCTTCCAACTTCTCATTCTTCGCAGTTAATGTTCTCTACACTCGATCGTATATATGATAAAATATTATATATACTATAAGAAAAGAAATAACAATTGATATTTATAGTATACATATTTTTTAAGTTATCATAATAAGTCTAAATAATCTTAACTCTTAAGACTTTTAGGAAAAACCAAACCGCTTTTGATGTGCCTTTCACGTTCACAAGACAAGCTGGTCATCTTAGTACCTATTCGTATATTATCTTTGTTCCTACAAGTTTCGGCGTTTTTCTTTTCCATCGTTATTTCGCGTTTACTTTTCTTTTATAGTAGGTTTTATGTACTTTTTATACTAGGTTTCTTTGTAGAAAATGAATATGCATATATATTATCATTCTACATATCGATTCGTTAGTCTCAAGACATCGTGTTGAATCGTCTGACGTGGTTTCGAATTTAAACAATTGGAACGGACAACGTATTTGGTGTACACTTGTCAATCTTTCAAATTTGTAAATATTGTACACACAAGCACATGACTCATTCAACACCAAAATTCGTCATGGTCTACGTCACCTTTTATATAATCCAATCGTCGTAGTAGTTGTATTTTTTTGACTCTATACGGATTAAATTGTATCCTAATCTTTTAAAATCAAGACCGGAAACAGACGAGTAATGCTCATTTTAATATTTCAAGAATTAAAACAATGAAGGAAGGATTTTCTAAAAAAAGAAACTAATTTACCTGGTTTATGTGCATCCGAGCAAATGGTTTCACGAGAAGAATTACTCTTAATCCCACACTTACCACCTCTAATCTCACACTTACCACATCTCGGAACCCTCCAGGTGAGCCAGAGATCATCAGTCAACTCAGAATACGACAAGGCCTGCTCATAAAACGGCCAACGAACCGGGACCTCAACGGTTTTCATTTCCCGGCATGATTGAGACAACAGGTAGTTCACCATTCTAGGCGAAGCAGTCGCAAACACCGTGTTGTTTTTATCGCTCAAACACGTTATTGGATTTAACGGCCTGAAACGGAGGTACTCCGACGTCGGACAGTTAAAGAACGTGAACCGACGTGCGTAAACGCCGGCAAACGGCGTGGAGGAGAGGTTTAGCGTTAGGATCCGCTTAGGAAGACAGCTATGTGGGTCGTTGATCCAAATCTCTTGAGCTGCGTAATCTATCATCTCGACGGTGAAGTCACCGGAGAAAGGCAGCGTTATGGTTGTTCGGTTAACGCCGTTACTACCACACGTTAGGTCGAACCCTTTGCCGTAACCGCAAGACTGTAACTGGTGGGATTTTAAACGGAAAGGAAAACGGATAATTGGATCGCCGCGGCGACAAACGGCGTTAGTGCATGCGGCGGTGATCGTCGTCGGGATTAGGAGAGAGAGAAACAAGAGAGAGAATGATAATTTTTTTGTAAAGTCCATTTTTTGTTTGCTTGAAGGAGTTGGTTTGGTGTTGGGAGCTTAAACTTAAAAGCAGTAGCCAAATCCTTTTTGTAATTGAGAATGGACCCATAATGTTACGTGATCATTTTTTTTTTCTTCCACGTAACCATTTTAATACTATAATTATATTGTTTTTAGTTGTATTCTACCGTCTATTTCGTTTATTTAGTCACCGAAACGATTTGAAGTATATTCATGTTAATGACAGACAAAAAGAATTGGGTCTGAAGAAGGAAAATAGTAAAAGTAAGATTAACACTTTGGTGACTAAAATCAACTCCAACGTTCCACTATCTCGAATGGAGTTCAAGTTAAATATAATTATTGTTTTTACAAGATTTTGTTGTTTAAATTAATTTCAGTGTGTTAAAGAAAAAATTGAGTGATTTCCCAAGTGACAAGTGTTACTATAATTTCTAAAAAAATAGTAGTATTTCTCTTTCAAAAAGTCAACTTTTCCCATACAAGCGAGAGTGTGACTATGACCAAAATTCTAAAAACTTCTGGCAGCGCATAATAAACGGGCAGATAATGTTACAACAATGGACTTTTAAATAGTTATTAATTGAGCATTAAGAAAGTTTCAACAATTAACGAAAAGTCAAATCAGAGAACTACTCTTAATGAATTGAATCCCATAATGATATTGGAACTCTCCTCCATCAATAACTTTTTTCCAGTGAATCAAGAGGAAGAACAATCTATTGTCCTTCCCCAAATTCTGTTCTATGTTTTGAGCTTCTTCTGAAGAACTTGTGGTTTGACAAACTTTGAGATATGAATACTTAAAAAGGATTTTTTATCGGTTTTTAATTTTTCATTGTATATTTGAATTTGAGAATCCGTCGTGAGAAAAGTTAATTTCTACAACCTTCTTGTGGCGAAAAGATGAAGCAAGGCAATGAAAAGTAAATACAGTATCTTGGAAGAACACTAGTCTAAAAAATTTCCGTTATGTCGAAATATTAGTACATACATAGATATGTAGTCTTAATTGCAATCACTTTTGCAATGACATAAACAACATTTTTTGTTTACATGTATGAAAACATTTTCAGAGTCTTTTATCACGTTCACTTTTACAGTTAGCAACATAATTTTGTTTTAATATGTTTAAGAATATGAGTTCATTTAAAATGCATATACATATGTATTGCCAAATATAAAATTATACAAACACACGCAAACGCCCGTAATGCCGGTTTCCAAAGGCAGTCTTTTGAATATAACAACTAGATCTTGATCCATGCGACCGCACGGGTATTTATTTTCTGTTTTTAGTTTTTTTTTATCAAATGATGTATTTGTAATATTTGATAATAAATTTATATCGAAAACTAATTTTTGCAGTTATAACAAAAATTAAAATTTTGATAAAATATTCTTATATAAATTCAGTTATCCTAATTAAAATAGTATAGGTGTGGGTCATAATGGTTTCGAATTCCAAATATTTGGAATTTATATTAATATAAATTTGTTAAAAAATAATCACATTCGGTATTTAATTTTAAATCTTAATTTGGGTGTACTAAATGTTATATTTGTAAATATAATCATATTAAATTAAGTAATTTTATATTTTTGCGTTTAACGTAAAATATATCACCGACACTGGAGATCACCTAAACAAATCTAACATTTATATGATTAGATGTATGTGTACGATATATAACAAATAAAGTTTTTAAATGATAAGTATGAAAATACACAATATGGTTAGTATGCTATTAAACATGATACGTTACTTATAAAATTTGTAAGAATAAATAATTGTTAGATTTTTAACAAATTTGTGACATATAAAAATTAAGATTATAATTTGTAAGAAAATGAAATGTAATATAATATATATTTGATCTAACTGCTAATTCATTATAAATGGGCTTACGTGTTCAATAATTTTCAGATTTGATTTTGACAATTAGTTTTCATAATTACTGTAGACTAATGAGAAAATCAATGGAAAATAATTTTTTGAAAATAAATAAAGTGATTCAGTTTCTATATCTTGTAGTAGAGATGGGCGTTCGGATATTCATTCGGATTTGATTCAGGTCTCTTTGGGTTTTAGATTTTTGGGGTGAAAGGTTTTAGCCTCATTCGGTATTTATAATTTCGGTTCATGTTCTGGTTCGGATAACTCATTTGAATTGTTTAAAAAAAATATTCTTAAAATATAAAAGTAAAAATTTATATAACAAATAAATTTGAATAATGTATGGCAAAAACTTAAACTTAACATAAAAATTGTTTTGGTTCGAATATTAAAAGATAGTGATCTCCTACTATATCATATGCGATTTTTATTATCATTAAATGTGGTAAATTTAGAATTAGGAAATGTATTTATTTAACTGAAAAGACAGCATTAATAAAATTATAAATAATTTCGAAATTGATTTAATAGAAAAAGAAAATTAAATTTTATATTTAGATAACACATTAACTCAACTGAAAAAGACAACATTAAAATAGGTAACTTAATTTATATTAGGACAACACATTAACTCAACTGGAAAAGACAAGCATTAAATTAGGTAGTTATTTAATTCTCAGTGGCATTTAGACGTAAATACTGTGCAACTTGTAGGGTTAATCCATATGTGTACTTCTGTTTTAATAAAGTAGATGTTACCTGATTAATAAAAGACCAATAAATTGCATAGATTATAGAAAGGACAGGACTTGCATTCACCCCCTGTGGTGAATGCTATAATTCACCTCTCTCCTCTTTACCAATCAAAATGCCATGTTGGCTTAATTTAAAGAAAAATAAAATCAAGAGAAAAAAAGGAAAATAGGTTGGGAAAAAAAATAAATCCAAAATCTTAATTTCTAAACCCTAAACATTAATTTCTAAATCCAAATCCTATACCCTAAACTCAAATCCTAAATCCTAAACCCAAATCCTAGATCCTAAACACAAATTGTATACGCTAAACCCAAATTCTAGACCCTAAATCCAAATCATGTATCTAAATGCTAGATCATAAACCCAAACCGTATACTCTAAACTCAAATTCTAAACCCTAAACCAAAACCGTGAACCCTAAATCTAAACTCTATACCCTAAACCCAAATCATATACCCTAAACCCAAACCGTATATTCTAAACCCAAATCCTAAACCCTAAACTCAAACCATACCTACTTCGGGTGCTATCACTAAACTAGACAAAATTACGTAGTAATTCTTCGGAGTTTACGGTTTGGGTTTAGGGTTTAGAATTTGGTTTTAGGGTATACGGTTTGGGTTTAGGGTCTAGTATTTGGATTTAGGGTTTAGATTTAAGGTTTACGGTTTGGTTTTAAAGTTTAGGATTTGGGTTTAGGGTTTAGGATTTGGGTTTAGGGTTTAGGATTTGAGTTTAGGGTATAGGATTTGGATTTAGGAATTAATGTTTAGGGTTTAGAAATTAAGATTTAGGGTTTAGAATTGACATTATTTTTTTTTAGCTATTTTAAAATATATTTAATACTTTTTATTTAATTATCCACATGTCACTTTGATTGGTAATAAATCAAGTGGTGAATTTAAAGGTTCACCCCAGGGGGTGAACCCAAGTCATGTCCTTATAGAAACGTTTCGCAGTTCAAAAAAAAAAAAACGTTTTAAAGTTCAAATTTTTATTTATTTATTTTGTATCTATAAATAAACTGAGCGGGTTTGCTACTCGAATATCCATCCAACCTCGAGAACTTTGTTATCACAACCGAACTTTGTTATCACAACCGATTGGGACCCCGAATGCTCAGGTCTAGTTTAGGCTTTGTTATCACAACCGAAGACTTAAAATTAACGAGAAAATGTGTTCTTATGTTGGCACAACTGAAGGAACTATAAAGAAAATGTGATAAATACGAAAGCTACTCCCTGAGGCCGATCCTTCATCTTTAGAACGTGTTTAGTGTAGTATAGTGGAGCTTTGGGGTCAAGTTCTAGAAGCTTCTAACAAGTACAAAAATGAAGAAAAGAAGAGAGAGAGAGAGAGAGAGAGGTGTAAAGAAGCTATCGCATTGTAATAAACTTGTGAGAAGGACTTATTCTTGATGAGCTCCATAACGGCATTGCACCGCTTGTCCTTCTATAAGCCTCTCCAACGCATCAAGAGGAAGACCGATCAGCTCTACCGTCTTTTCCCACACTCTATTTGCTGTTTCCACGCTCTGAGCTTCTTCTGAAGGCTTTGTGTGTTTGCAGTCTTGAGATATGAATGTACAAATGGGCTTATCAACGGTCTTTAGCTTCTCACAGTGCTCCGGAATCTGAGCATCTGTCGCTGAGAAAAGTGAGCTTCTGCAGCCTTCTTGAGGCGAAAAGATGAAATAAGGTATCAATGCGTATTGAACTTGAACAGAGCTCGGCAAGTCCCTCGCCTGCATATTAGGATGTCAAGTGTTATAAGTTCTAAGGAAAGAGCGATGGCGTGACAGTCGAACTAAAATACTCACAACATTTGTTAGAACAATCCCTGGGGACAAACAAACAACGCTTATGCGAGAATCCAGAGGCAGCCTTTTGAAAAGAACATTGCTAAACATAACCTGACCAGATGAGATGAATAAGAGATAGAAAATGTATCCATTAGCTTCTGAGATCAAGAACCAAAGAAAAGAAAGATTACGTTTCACCTGTGCAAGCTTGCTGCCCGAATATCCTACAAGACTTGTAAACTTTCTTCTTCCAGATACCACATTCATGTCATCCGGGTCAACAAAACCCACATAGTGCATCTACCACACAAGCAAGTAAACACAAAAACAAAAAAGAAAAAATGATCTTGCATGAGATGGTAAATAACTGAAGCTGATTAGATTCAAAGAAAGAAGAAGCGCAGCAGAATTTCACAGAGTATAAGCATATGACGTTAAAGCTTTCGGGTTGCTTAGGTTCTATATACTGATGCCAGAGAGATTACAGAACTTTATGCATGGTGAATCATGTTGAAGTATGCATGGTGAAACAGATATATGGGTTTGAGACCTCAAGAGATTGTTGAAAATGCAGAATCGCTAAAATAGCAAAGAAAGCTCAAAAGCTAAAGAATATAAAAAAACAAAAAAAGCATGAAAACACCAACCTCCCATGGCAAAGATGCCGGCATTGTTGATGAGAACATGCAAAGGAGCTAAACGAGCGTTCCACTCATTGCTGAAGTTGACAACAGAATCCAAAGAGAGAAGATCAAGTTCCATCGCCTTCATTAAAACAAAACAATAGTTACATATATCACTATCATCACTCCATATCTGTATAGTCTAATTATAATAAATTTCTCTAATCACAATCTTGTTAATAATATCACACATGTTTGACTAGATTTAGTCCAAAACAACACATTAGGAGGATGTCATACAAGTATAATGAATCTAATATTTTGTTTACCTCGATGTTAAGTGGGAGGCCTTTAGCAGACCAATCTTTCTGCCATTGCTGAATCAGCTCGTGAGCTGCTTTTGTGTTCCTAACCGCCATTACAACATGAGCACCAGCTTCTGCAAGCTGCCTGTGATTTCAGGAACAACCAACCATTTTCACCATCAACTTACTGCAAAAAAATTCAAATTAAAACATTTGAGAATTCGTCAAAAATTAACCTAGCGGTTTGAAGACCAATGCCGCTGGTTGAGCCAGTGACGATGCAGGTTAAGTGATTGAGAGGAGGAAGAGGAAGTGGATTAGGCAAATGAGAAGACATGAATCTCTGGAAGAGGAACTCGTGGAACACGCAAATCCATCCTCTGATCCACTCCATCCACCCCAATCCTTCCTTCTTCTTCTTCTTCATCCTCCTAGTTTCACTGTTCATCCGATCTGTCATACAGAGAGAGAGAGACAAAAACAGCATTTGCGTTTGTTAATTAATTATAAACTCGATTATTTATTTATTTAATCAGGATTTTGTAATATTCCCATAGTGGAGAACAAAAAACAGCCCCCAGAGAGAGAAAGTTCCCCATCTCTTCAAGAACTCAGTTTTTTTTTTCAGATCCGGTTTAGACCGGCGTGCGTGGGCTTACACAGTCACGACTTCGGTCTTAATCCCTCCTTTAGCTTCCTTTTGGTGGTGTTTTTTTTTCGTGTTTGGTAAAGATTTCGTCTGAGTGGTTTGTTGGGTGCGGTGGAAGAGGTCTCCCAGATAAGATCTCCGGTCAGAGCTAACAGATTTACTTGTTTAAGACGAAGAAGATGCCAGATCCGGTAGAGGTACGGAGCGGTTCACCTGAACCTGCGAGCGTCTTCTTCTCTGTTTTTAACTTAGCTCCCGTTGAAGATCTTGTTGTTTGTTGGCCAAATCCATCAACTCACTCCATTTTTTGAGATCTCTATTTCGGGTCAGATGTGTTTATTGTTTCAGAAAATCTGAAACTGAGGCATCTTTGTTTGGATTTCAGTGTTTATCTTACTTTGCCTTTGTTCTAGTTTCGGTGTAAGTGGTGTGGAATGATGGTGTAGCAGTGTGTAGAAAGCAGAACATGTCTAACATCTTTGAGAAGTATCAGGGTGATTGTCCCGCTCTAGGAGAGAGTCATTTTCGCAGCCTTTGAATAGGTGTTTTATCTTGTCTATCTTTTGCTCTCGTGTTCCTCGATGGCTTTGTCTGGTTGAGTTATTATAAAGAGGTTGAGGGCTTTTAGATTTCTGATGAAGGTTTGCTTCAGAAGGAAGCTTGGTCCCGGTTGTTGTCCTTCTCTGTTTGGTTCCTGATGTTATTGCTTTTGGTTCTGGCTTGGTACCGCGAACAGAAGGTTCAGGTATGCTTAGTTTGGTTTTGTTGTTATGGTCACTGCAACTGCATCGCTTTGTCTTTGTCAAAGGTTCCGGCTACTCAAAACGTAGAAAGATTGATATTGTTATCTCTTTTCAAGGATTGTCCTTTAGCTTTAGTTATAATGGTCTAGAGTCCTCTTGTGATTGTTGTGTTTCAAGTATCACCCTTTGTTTGGGTTTAAGTCACCTGTTGTTTGGGTTCTTGTCACCCTGATGTGGGTTCTAGGATTTCACGTTTGTATGTTTCTTCAGGTTTCATTAATCAAAAAACAGATGGAAAAAAAAAAATCAGGATTTTGTATGATTCGATTTTGAATGACAGATTTCAAATTGAACCACGACGTCGCTTACTATACCAAAATTAATTTGGTTTATTTCCGTCACATGTTAACCGGGCTTTCATCCTATCCGGTTGGGAGAACGAACCAGATAAATTTCAAAATGATATATTCCAATACCCATCTCTCGTCTCCAGGACTTTCCAATCACTCCTCTCTTCACCTGACCTCGACGCCAAACGAGCCCTAAGCACTGCATCTACCTCTGTATACAGCTTCGTCGGAACAGACCTACTAAACCACCACCTCTCTGGTTCGCGCTAACCGAACACAAACTAGAACGAATCCCTTCGTTTCCTTCAGTTGGTTTGATATAAGATAATAAGAGATTTAAAAAAGAAAGTACGAAAACGTGTTCTAGACGCTTAGACTCTGCTTGTATCTCTCTCTAAGCAAAGCTAGCCTTCTCCTAAACTTAAATTTCTCATCTTTCATCTTCAATTTATCCAACATATGCACTATCTTCTGGAGAGTAACAATGAGCTCTTCAGCTGATGGACCAAACTCTTTCTCTTGTATCATCAGCACCCTTTTCAGCAAAACGAGCACTTCCCCATCGTCTCTTCCTAATCTCACCTGGATCGACACCAAACAGTCCAGCGCCTCACCTGCGTAAGGGTTTATCCAGCAGAGCAGTCAGCTTTTTCATTAAAAATATTTTGATATCTTGAATTACGTTTTGAATTACGTTTAGATTAAAAATATTCTACAAGATATCTCATAACATTGATGATGAGGGAGGAAAGTAAGTGTTTATACCAACAGGGAGAGACTCTTTGCCAAATGCCTTCTCACGTATCCGTAGAACCTTTAACGCTACTTGCTCGGCTTCCTCGTAACGGTTCAGCTGAGAAAGAGTGACTGCAAGATTCAGCATTGGGAAGCTTATGGACTGATGATCCTCCGAACCAACCGACTTCTCCATGATGTCCAAACAAGTTCTCAGCAATCGCTCGGCCTCCACATAGTTCTTGGAGCGTGAATAAGATGCTGCAAGGTTCATAAGATGTGTAGCCATGCTTGGATTGTTTTTCCCACTGTACTTCTCGTTTATTAATAAGCATTCTTCTAGCAGCTCTCGTCCTTCGTTTCCCCTAATGCACAGAGCCCAAAAGAATGAAGTTCCTCCAATCACAGGAATAAAAATTAGATGAAGAAAACTATACCTTCCAACAAAATGAAGCAGCTCAGCAAGATCTATCCTCATGTTTTCTAAGACAGTATTGTCTATGTCCATATAATTTGACTCTTTGATAATCTGTAGAGCCTTCTTGTAGAGATCTACCGCTTCATCAGCATCACCTTTAGTGCATTTTGCATTAGCAAGGGAACACATGGCCATACCAACTCTTCCATCTCTCTCTCCGTATGTCTTCTTGTAGATATTTAAAATCCTACAAGAAAAAAAAAAGACAGATTGACCAATTCGATCACATAATCTGTGAATAAGAAGAAACAATTGACTTAAACAAGTCATTTCCGCGCTGTACCTGGTAAACGGAGCCTCTGCTTCATCAGCTTTACCTTCTTTGAGCAAAAGTTTACCGAGTGAAAACAAAGGCACCACTAGATCCTCGCTTTCAGAACCTCTTTCCCGTTCCAAGATAGTCACCGTACGCTCGTAAACGCCAATAGCTTTATTTGCTTTTCCATATGAACCGTAACTCTTTGCCAAACCAAGTAATGGTGTGACGAGTAGAGTGTTATCATCACCGTACGTGTTCTCTAGTATACTAACAGCCCTTTGATGCGCGAGTAGAGCGTTTTCAAACATCCCAAGTGATGAATACATACTGCCGACATGCATAAGCACTGAATCCAAAAGAGGTTCCGAGTCCATCAACTTATCAACAATCTTGCTTATCTGCATTTGTCAACTTCTGTTTTAGAACAACACAATCCAGTTAAAGAAAGGATTTTTTTTTTTTAAAAATATTCTGATAACTGACTCGAACTCACCATGTCAAGCAACGCCGGAACAGGTTTAAAGTCTCCCAAAGCCATATACCCCAAGGCAATGATGTCGAGAAGAGCAGCTTGTTGGATACCTTTCAAACCCGAATCGATCTCTTCTTTCACAGCAACGTAATTGGCTCGAAGAAGGTCCATTGCGTCTCTTTCTTTCCCAATTTTAACCATAGCTTTGACTTCATTGAACAGCTCTTGGAGCTCCATCTCAAACTCTTTCATCCCATTGGTATGAGTAGACCTTTGAACTTGAGAAACACCGGAAGTAGCATGTATCTTCTTCAGCTTCATGGAAGCAGTTTCTGAGGAGGAGGAAGTTGATAAGAAATGGCGGGCGGGAATGAGGTAGAGCTTAGGCTTGCGTTTCTGATCACGGAAACAAACACACTGCCACGTGGAATCTCTCGGGGAAAGACCATACTGAGAAGATAACTGATTCGCCCTGAAACCCCCAAAACAGAAGTTCAGCAACAAACAAACATTAAGCGAAACTCAAAGTCAAACTTAAGCTTCGTAACCGTAGTTTGGTCCGTTTACAGAGAGAATCACGATAGAAGATACTCAAAGGTTAAAGCTTTTCACAAAAAGATAAAAGAATCATTTACCAGTTGGTGAGCAGAGTGGCTGAAGGGAGGAGAGTGATAGAAGACACCATTGATGAGAGATAGAGAGAAAAAGCGAGGGAGTGTTAAGCTTTCGGATTCGTTTAAAGATGCAAGTCGTAGCCGCGGTTCAGCCGAGTAGAGAAGAAGATAACGCCGGCGATCTATCAATAATTACTGAGATGACCCAAAACTAAAAGAATTTTACAAAATAGGCCCGAAGTTTCTAAATTGTACAAAATCGTCCAATTCGCGTGTGTGGGCTGTTATGTAATTTCATCATGAAAAGCAGAACTTATTAATTTCCTTCTGGTGGTGGTCATACAAAAATTCGAATCATGGTTTAAACTCAAAACCGGAGTACACCCGGTTTACAAACAACCTGAACTAGACCGAAGTAGAAAACTATCAGATAAAGAGTTTTCTAAGGTAGAAGGTTTCAATGGCCACGGACTTTGACTTTGAGGATCCACTGAACAGTTCCTGGTGGCATTGGAATGGTCTTTGGGAACTTCAAAGGAACCTCATACTCGCCAAAAGTTGTCAATGGCTCCGTAAGAACCACATTGTCCGGATCAATCTTCACACAGAGCTGCCTCGCCACCTTCAACAAAACCAACACAGTAACCAATGATGATAAGATCTACTTACAATAGTTTAAAGATGATGTTAAAAAGAAGGAAGGAAGAGTTTTACCTCAGAGACAATCTCTTCCTTTGTCACAGGTGTTTGTACATCCGGTTTGTCCTCTTTTGAGGAGCGGTTTTTGAACTTCTCCTTGTCAATTAACTTCCTCAATACCTGTTAATCAAAAAACAAATGGATCTCATAAGAGTTAAATCTCCTGAATACTCCACAAGAAAGAAACCAGAACGTTGAGATTTGGAGGGTCAAGTAAAAGTACCAATTTGGCATTGGCCAGACGCTTAGCTGCCTTTTCAAACTCTTTAGTCTGGACTTCAGAAGACTTATGAACCACCTTAACCTCTTCCTTTTCTTCATAGTTACGCATCTGAAACACCGATTCACATCAACAAATCAAAACAACTAAACGAAACACATCTAACACCTCACTCAAAAAAATATCTAAGTACCATAACACTATCAAGAACTAAATACACATAATCAAAAACACAACCTATAGATTACAAAAAAACAACAAGAGCAGAAAGGAAGTAATGAGGGGACCTTGCGTTGCTCACGGATGAGATGAGCATACTTGTCAATGTTGGGGACAGCAAGGAGTTTAGGCATAAGGTGATTCCTGAAGTAACCAGGAGCTACCTTCACCGTCTCACCTGCTTTCCCAAGCTTCTCTATGCCCTACAAAAAAACAACCACATCAGATGAAGAATGGTGAAGCTTCACAAATCAAAAAACAACAGCCAGTTTCTTATTCGATTCAAATCCAAAGGCCCCACCGTGGTGAGGATGACTTCAAGTTTTCTGTATCGAACTCCTTGACAGGCGAAAAGGAGAGGATGGTGGATCGCGTTCTCGTATTTGTGGACAGCTGTGCCTCTGGATACTACATGCCGGATCACGTTTCGGCTTTGCGCGAAATGAGCCATTTTGAGATTCAACGGTGAAGCGGCGACGGCGACTCTTTTTCACGAACTAGAAGAAAAGAGGAAACCTCCCGCAGTCGAGGTTTTAGCAAATGACGTCAACTGAAGAGAAACGACAAGGCGTTTAGGATTAAACAGAACGCTTCGATGTTTCTAACAAAAAAAAAAAGAAACACCTCGCCGTTTCTTATCGAGGGCTAAGCGTTTTGTTGACGTTCGAGACGTGACTTTTTGTTCTTTTTATTTTCACTAGTTATG
Source organism: Raphanus raphanistrum x Raphanus sativus (assembly GCA_019705995.1). Taxonomy (NCBI): domain Eukaryota; kingdom Viridiplantae; phylum Streptophyta; class Magnoliopsida; order Brassicales; family Brassicaceae; genus Raphanus; species Raphanus raphanistrum x Raphanus sativus. Next base: position 14,534,572 of record CM034036.1, on the reverse strand, counting down.
TGAGGACTTCGGCAGTATGAAAACAACAGAAAAGGCTAAAAGACAAACATAGAATCATAAACCAAAGAGTGAAAGACACTATAGCTTCACAACTTAATAACCAACTAGTATACGCATATTTACTTTGTTTTTCTACACAAAACCTCTCACTATGTTCTCTCTATTGGTGTTTGCATGTCCATCAACCAATGTGGGTATCAAAGAGCTTGTCAATGGTCGAGAATCTGCAGGAGTGTGATCCACATCCAAGGTCGCTGGTGTCCAAGTCCGACCCACGAACCAATTGCTAAATACATATCCAGCTGGTGGATAAAACGCTTGCTCTTGTATCACTGAACACATGAACATGAATATATATGCAAAAGAAAAAAGAAAAAGATCTTTCAGTCATTAATGAGAGTACTATGGATGATTTAACTTTGAAGACTTATATAAGTTACAAAAAAAAATGGAAAAGGCTATTAGACAACATAGAAACAAAGCGTGAAGTTCAAAATGTTTACCTAAACCTCTACCACTTGCACTCAATTCCTATTACTCAACAATCCATACAAACTCCACATTTTCTTAGTTTCTCTGATTGAATCCCTGCGTTGCTCATGTCCAACTTCACGGTCCATCGTCTTGTACTGAAACCAAGAATAAACAAAGATCAGTCCTATATATATAGGTCAGTGATACTTGACAGTATTTAGATTGAAAAGAGAGAAGAACTTACTGCTCAAGATGAAGCCTTGAAGCAAGCTCTGTGCTCTCTCTGCCTGCTCTGGCGTACCCGAAATTCTAATCACATTCTGTGTTTCTCCAGGTCGATCTTCAACTAAGGTTACACTAGCTCCAGACCACTGTGAATAAATGAAAAAAGAAAAGAGGAGTGAGTACAAAACGTCTAACATTAGATTTTCAAGACAAGAATTGCCACCCAATCTATTTGTTCAGTTAATAGAGAGTTTCACCTCACTGATTTGTGCAAGCTTGTTTCTTGATTTCGTAACAAGCTTAGGAATAACCTGGTCCGGTAAGACAACTTCAAGAGTGCTCCTAGTAACAAGTGGCACCGACATTCTAGAGGACAAAGAATCATCAACAAAAGAAAGGAGAGGTGTGAAAACAACTAATTCTGGCCTTCTTAGATTCTATATCTGGGAGTTTCTCTACCTGCTTGCCGTGTTAGGAACCTCATCCCGGTGTTCACTTTCACCCGCCTTTGCAACTGATCCACCACTTTCCTACAAAAAAAAACCAAGATAAAAAATATCTATGTAATTACAGGAACATTGCACAAACAAGAACCATTAAGTTCATGTCATAACTGTCAATATGTGTGACCCTAACTGATTATGGATGCACATGTATTGACAAGATTGTTGATGAGACCAAAAAACCTTATATTGTGGTGCGATTGTGAGTCCTTCACGGGGTTGAGTTGTGTTATTTGATGAAGCTACCTCTATTACTCCTGCTGCAACACCTTCAAGAGGGCCAGTTGTGGATGTTGAAGCCGGTGGTGTCTCCTTCTGAGAGAGCTCCCTGTACATATGACTCCTCAGCCGTAACGTCAACTCAACAAGTGCATCTCGAGCTGCTCTGATCTCCCCAGTTATCTATATTCACATTGAAAACTCTCCTTTGAGACCATAAGTAAAGTTCAAAATATGCCCAACTCTTCGGAATTAGACAGACAAACCTGTACAACAACATCATTGATGGAAACACATCGAGGCATCTCTTCCCTTGCTAGGATATGTACGCTAGCTCCAGTTAATCGTGATATCTCAGATACTAATCCTGCTTTCCCTTCCAAACATACGGAGTCTCTAGATGAGACAATCAATCTCGTTGTGATAAGGTTATCTTTATCAGGAACAAGGTCTACGATCCGAGTCTGAATGTGCAGCAAGGCTTCTTGAGCAGGGAAGAGCTGGTCATCAGGTGCCTACGCAAAAGTAAGAAGACAGATACATAAAGAGATGCCGCTGAAGAAGAAGATCTTGGGATGTTAAAGAGTACCTCTTCTGAAGAAACGGTAACTATCTGCTCATCAGATCCAGCAACAGGTTCAGACACCCTCACGTCTACCCCAATCTCGCTCTGAAGCAAATCTACTATCCCTTCTGATTCTCCAACGACGTTAACAATCTTGTCAACAGGACAGAGAATCCGGAACACGAGCTCTTCAGTGTAGAAAGTCTGCTGCGCAGCATTGTCACCAACCGGAGCTTCTTCTTCTTCTTCTGCATAGTTGGATTGGCGAGAGTTGAAACTACAACTGTTATTCCTATGATGAAACCTATCCGATGATTGTCTTCTCTGCTGTTGTGGGATGTAATCATCAGCAGGCGAAAAAGACCGTTCTGGTGAAGAATGTACACGCCCCTGTAAATGACTACGGTCACGATGTTGACTCTCTCTTAGACGCGATGATACAATAGCTAAAGCGTTTCTCACCGCAGAAGCTTCACCTACAATCTAAAAGAGGCAACTCATATGTAAAGCTAAAAAAAGCAAACAAATGAGACATCACGAGTGGAGCTACCTGAACAATCTCTTCTGACAAGGACACACAACGAGGCAAGCTAGTCTCTCTTGGTAAAATCCTAATATGAGTCTTGGTCTCAATCCTCATCTGCTCGATAATCTTCCCGCCTTTACCCAACAAGCAACCGACATGAAGCTTCGAAACCACAAGCCTCGTCACAACTCTCCCACCTCCACCTCTCGCTCCACCGTAATCATCCTCCTCGTCGTCCACCCCGAACTGAGGCTCGCTCTCGAGGATCCTGTCGTGGACGCTGAAGAGAGCCTCCTGAGCGGGGGAGAAAGACGGCAACCTCCCGTCGGGATCGCGGCGACGGTTGTCGGAGATCTCGATGATGCGCTCCGCGTCTCCCGGGACGAGCTCGTGGACGTTGATCCAGGCTCCGGTGTGCTGACGGATGGACTTGATGATGGATCCTGATTTGCCGATCACGCCTCCCGCTTTGGCGTCGTGGCAGAGGACGCGGTAGGTCGTTGTCGCCATCGTCTCGGGGTGGGACTTTGATGGACGGCCGTTTCCTCCGCCGCGGTATCTGTTGTTACCTCCTCCTCCTCCGCCGCCGCCGCCGGCGGTGAAGTGGTGGTAGTTGTTGTTGTTGTTGTAGCGAGGTTTGGACCTTGGGATGGAATCGCCGTCGTAGTCTTGGTCGTAGTGATAGTTCCTCTTCGATCTAGATCTCTCCATTAGAAGTCCAATCTCAACTACTAGACAGACATTCAAATTCAAAGTCGAGAGAGAGAGTCCTCTAATCAATTTACTTTCCTTTCTCGGAAAGTTCCCGTCAGTTTCTGCTGGTGGAATAGTAGTCGGAGAGAAAGGCTGCGAGAATAATATCCAGAAGCGGAGCAATGCAAAGATTTTATCTGATTATCTTTTTTTTTCTTCCTGAAGCTGAGAGAGCAGAGGAGGGGGGGAGAGACCCGTGCAAGTGTCTTGACTCTTTTGGCTTAATGCACCAAACGGTATCGTTTAAGTGAGCATTAGACGACGGGAGCTTTCAACGTGATATGTTTCTTCTAGGCAGTAAAAGTTAAGGTGAAGTGGAGATGATGAAGCTTTGGTAGTTTTGATGGCATGTAAGCTGACTGGCAAGATGGAGTTGAATCCTTGTATTGTCAGTTTACCAGCGTAACGTTTTTTCTTTTTGTTCTTGTTCTAAAAAAGGAACATTTTGATTAAATGATATGTGTTTTTGCGGAAAGTATTGATATATACTAAAAATGTAATACCTCCGTTTTAATATTTCCTCATTCTTTTAGGGGATGTATTCAATTTAGTATTTGATGTGATTTGATTTTTAATTGAGTTTTAGATGATTTTAAATAGTTGTAGAGATTTAGGTGATTTTTGTTAAACTATTCTAGAATATCACCTAAAACAGTGGGATTTGAGTTTTATTTTTTTTTTAACTAAGAAACTCTACCCAAACACCCTAAAATCACCTCAAAACTTTAAAATCCCACAACTTAAAATATTTTCAATAACAGTGGATTTTAGAGTACTTTACGAAATGTCAAGTTTAATAACAGTGGATTTTAAATGAGTTTTTAAAATTCATGTTTGAATAACAGTGGATTTATAATTTTAATACAAATCACCTGAAACTCTCGGTTGAATACACTCCCTAATTAGTTGACGATTTAGGATCATACACAAATTAAGAATATAGATTTTATATTTCATAAGAACATAGTTAATTATTTACTAAACTATAATTCAACCAATAATAGATATACCCCACATACAAACTGTTATAATTTTTCTAAAACACTTACAAAAACTGGATCAAAAACTTTTTTTTTGAGTATAAGACTTACGGAAAAAATACAGAAACTAATAATCACTACATAAAATAATTATTCTATAGTTGTTTGGGTCGTTGTATAATGCTTTACCAAATCAAGTAAATGTGTAAATATTTTATTTAAATTGTATTCATTGTAATCTTTTATTTAATTATTGATTTTAGTTGGTAGTCAAAAACGTATAATCAACTTTTTAAAAATTCTTTGATTTGTATTTATCATTTATTGTAGTTTGATTCAAATTTCAGTAAAAATACATAGTTGATGAACTCGTGTATGAAAATCTTCATGGAACCTTGTATTATTCACCTTATAAAATCAATTGTTTGTGTAATATATTATAGATATCTTATGAGATTATTTATAGTTTGTGAAAAAAGCATGGACAATTCTCTCAAATAGCATTTTTAAGTTTTTGTATTAAAAATAGCCCTCGAAAAACAAAATGACCAAAATAATCTTTTTTGTTTTGAAAATTTTAATATTTAATTTTTATTTTTAAAAAAATTGAACACATTTCTAAAACTTTACTTCTTAACTCTAAACCCTAAGTATATTAGTTAATCCAAAAGTTATAAATACATATTTATCTTTCAATAAAATCTCTTTTGGTTATTTTTCTTCTTTTGATACTATTTTTGTGATACTAAGGGAATTTCTCTAAAAGCATTCTATTATAATTTTTTTCTTTTATGTTGCTCAGAAAAGGTTCATCAGATTTTCTTTCTAAAGAGTTTGTGGTATCATTCATTCCTTCCCTTTTCTAATTTCTATTAATATTAAATAAAAAATCAAAAATTAGGCACCACAACAGTAAGACACATTTGTTTATCTGGACAAAAATTCCAAACCAATAAATAGATTATAGACTAAATAACAAACTGATGCAGAGAATATCTGGATATGTTCTAAATATTATAATTATTTATTAATAGGATAATTACTTTTATTGTTTTAAAGTTTTAATAGTTTTTCTTATATTAATTAGATTAGGGTTTTTTTAAGATTAGTGATTTATTATAAATAGGCATTCAAACCTAAAATTGTATGTAGTAGTTTTTGATGATTTAATAAAAGGAGTTTTCCAGAAAAGTTTCGATAAACCATTGAGAAGATTATTCTCAAACCTAAGAGCTTTTACTTAAGCATTGTTAAAACTATTTAGACACCTATAGTTTTTGGGTATTTTTAGAATCAACAGATCTAGTTTTATCTCTAGAATTTGACTTTGATACCAACTGATGTAGCGGAAGTTTTTAAGAATAGAATTAGATTCATTGATTCTAAGAATACCCAGAAACTAGAGGTTTATATAGTGATTATAAAAATAACTCAGTCAGGTGGGTCAAGGTCTACTGCCTTAGTTATATAACAAAACACTATTAGCTAATATTAAATAACAGAAAATAGATAAGGCAGTTCTCAAAAAACAAAAAAACATACAACAACAGAAAATAGATTATTAGATTAAACACTCAATCGTCAACATAAGTTGGATGTACAATTTATTTATCATCTCATATCAAACACAAACACGAGAGAAAATAACAATAGAAGGAATCAAATTCAAGAACCATAAGTTGCACAAATTATCATGTATCATCATCTCAAACAAAACAAAAACACAAATAAAAAAAAACAATGGTTGGTGAAGCGTTTTCAGTTTAGCTCATTATGCTTGTTGCTCAGCCAATTTGGGAGAACAAGTTGCTACCGCGTCGCGAATACTAAGGAAGATGTTCTCCTCTCCAATCTCATCAGCAAACCTAGAAGCATGAAGCTTCTCAGTCACCACTGGTCCGGGATTTGCAAGAATCAACTGTTTAATGTCAAGTCAGTTAATCTATCAGATTAATCATTCAACATTGTCTCCGTAATTAAGATAGCATATTAACTACTACAACAAAACTCTAGAACTTATACCATTAGCTTCTGTTTGGAGTTATATCATGAATTTAGGTATATTTGCAACACTTAACGATGTATTTTTATTTTAGTTATAGCGAATATTTGTTAAGCAATGCCTCTGAGCAGATTTAGTGTCCTTACTCCTTACTTTAGTCAATTCCAGTTAACAACATGCTAAGAAATAAATTATTAAATCCGTCCGAAGTTTTGATGTTATGATCCAAATGTCTCAATTTATTTAGATAAAATTCTACAACAAAATATAATCAAAACTGGTTTAAGTATTTTTTATTATGTCCGCTCTATACAACCTATTTAAAAATTATTGATTTTAGTAACTAAGCTAATTGCAAGCTTGCAACCAATAAAATTTACAGTTGAGTTATTAAAACACGTTACCTGGATTTGTCTGTTCTCGAGATTCTTGTGAAGTTCTTCAATGGAGTGGATACCACTGGTATCAATATCTGTAACCGCTGCACATACATTTATATAAACCATCAGTAAGCTTGTATCGTAAGATATACACTAATACTATAATCCTACACTGGGATCATAAGAATAGTGCCGGTAAAAATTAGAAGGAAAAAAAAACTGCTAAAGAAGATTGTCATTATAGTTGTACGTAGAAATATCGTTCTTACGTGACATCTCAATGATCAGAAACTTGATTGCCGGCATGCATGCTGCTTTAGCTTTTTCTTCTTCTTCTCGCAACCATCTTAAAATCCTATCACAACATTTAAATGAATCCATGACCTCCGAATACGTAATAGGTTTATCAAAGTGGATTAGTCAAACTTATTTAATTTTTCTTCCGCTTAGTAAACTTGTAACAAAAAAATTATATCCATATATCTGACCATGTTACATAATAATTCGTGTTCATGTTATCACTGTGCAGCCATTTCAAATCCAAACCAGCATTAAAACATATGTATTAATGTGTTATAAATTTATAAATTCTCATGTTGAAATAAACTAATCTACGGGACTTGAAGATCCAAGTTTTGCTGCCACTGAAGACATCTATACTTGGTTTCAGAAAGAAAAAAAGACATCTATACTAGGAGGACTCAGAACCCTAATCTGACTAACAGAATGAATCCTTAACCACTAGAATACCATTAGTTATTTGGTTGGTTAGTTAGTTAATTAACTTACATATTTACTTTTCAAATTTTATATATATATATATATATATATATATATACATATATATATATTTCTAATCGTTTTTTTTCAATAATCAAATTTCGGTTTGTACTGAGACCAAATAATATATTTGTATAATGAAGAATGTGTATAACATATAATCATATTTACCTTTCTCGGAGATAGTTGGCGTTGGAAAAGTAGATAGCAGAGTCAACGCGGATGATCAAGATTCCGGGAATCTTGGCAGCATCTGGATACTGTAGAGTGTTCCGATACACATTCGTACTTGGAAGCTTCCCTAGAACCACTGTTCTTGGTCTCGTCACTTGCAGCAGAATCTTCGCAAATGATATCACCACCTATGTAAAACGTTTCCACAAGAACCGAATATACGTAAGCTTTAATATATGTACATGATAACAATATATTATTGATTTCGTCCATATAAGCAATCTTACGGAAATCAAGAGACCGATTTCGACTGAAACGAAAACCACTCCCAAGAAAGCTCCCATGCAAGCCGCGAAGTCGAGTTTATCGATCTTCCATATGAGGATTGCTGCGTCAATGTCAATAAGACCAAGGACGGCTGATATAATGATCGCTGCGAGGATGGCGTTTGGCGTGTACTTGAAGAGCGGTGTAATGAACTCTAATGTTAGAGCTACCACTATGGCCATCACAATGTTTGAAACAGCTGTGTGGCATCCCGCCATGTAGTTCACGGCAGATCGCGAGAATGAACCTACAAATTTCTCGAGTATATGTTAGCAATCTCATTTATTTGAGTATAAGATGGGTTTTTAAATGGAAGACCATAAGCGTTTTCACAATATACCTTATCATTTAGTAAAATTTTTGTTTTTGTTTTCTGAGGAATAGTAAAATTTGTTAAACTTATTGAGTAGTTAACGTAAAGAATAAGCATCGAAACTTAAATTTTTTGGCAGCGTACCTGTGGCAATGTAACAAGAAGTGAGTGAACCAGCAATGTTCATAGTACCCAATGCGATCATCTCTTTGTTTCCATCGATTTGATAGTCTTTCATTGCGGCAAACGTTCTTGCAATTGCTACGGCTTCCTGAAAATTTTTAAAAAACAAAAATTATTCAGATAAAAATAGAAAAAGACTAAATGACATCTCCCTTGTTTATATGTGCCACTTACCGTTAGGGCTACCATACCAGCAACTAATCCAATTCGGATTCCTTCGGTAAAATATTTTCCGGAAAAGTAAAGCTTGCCAACTGAAATCGGATTTATTCCTTGATCTATATGCCTCACCTTCATGAGTTATGATAAAAATATTTTTAGTTAACAAACCAATCTATCAACTAGGGTGGGTGTCTCAGAAGAAAAACATTAGCAACACTATGAAATATCATTCATAAATGATTAAATACTACACAGGATTCATATTGTGTGAGCTTACAATTTGGACTCCTTGTTTGTCCGCACGAGTTATAAAGACAAAGAAAGTGGAGACAACGACGGAAATAAGAGGAGCAACTGCCGGAACCCAAAATAATTTTTTGTTCTTCCTCCCCTGTAATCAGATATCATATTAGAGAAGAGATTCAAAGTTTCCTGCATATATATAACAGAGAATAAAGAAGTTACAATGTATTTGGCGACAAGTAGGAAGGTCAAGAAACTGGCACCGATGACTATAGTCTGCCAATTCCACTGGAACATTCACGAAGAAACGAAAGCGAGTGAGATACTAATTTGTTTGGTTATAAAGTAAACATAGAGGAAGGTTATAAGAGAGAGAGAAGAGTATTCAAAGGTACCCCGTGACGAGAAGCCGCAAATACGGATTTCATGACGGAAACAATATCAGTTTTCTTGGTGAACTTCTTGATGCCAAGAAAGCCCTTAAGTTGTTGGAGAGCAATTGTAATGGCTGCTCCTCCCATGAACCCAACCACAGCCGCATGTGACAGAAAGTCTATCAGGAATCCCAACCGGAGAAAACCAAGGCCAGCTTCGAAAACGCCAGCAAAGAAAGTGGCGGTGAGGGCAAGGCGGAGATATTCCGCGGGATTCTCTTTCGGGTCGATCACGGCCTGGCACAGAGTGCCAAGAAGAAGAGACACCACCGCCACTGGTCCGATCGCAATATCTCTAGAACTCCCCATGCCCGCGTACACCAGTGGTGGCACGAAGCTCGAATCTGTACACAAAACCATGCATTCACTATGTTTTGTAATGGTAAATGTTTTTTTCTTTTTCTTTTGACCCGCCATAGATAATATCAAATACACTATTTCTGATAATAATTTTTTTCCTTAGGTTATGTATATCAAGACTTACAAAGTCCATATTTTGGATCCAAATTCGCGAGCTTTGCATATCCAATATCCTATCATCCATGAAACATACATATGATGTAATACATAAACGGAAGAAACGCACGAAAATGTACGTGGACTTTATAAAAGAAAAATGGTGTCTTAAATAGTAAACCTGAGGGATACACAGACTGGCAATGGTGAGACCGGAAATGACATCTCCTCTAAGTTTTCGAAGATTGTACTCTCTGGCCCATCCAATGATTGGGAAGACAGCTTGGATCCCGAGCAACACCTTCTTAGATGCTGTTTGGTCCTTAAAATCCCTCAGAGGCGCATCGTGGAAGAAAGTTTCTTGAACCACCGACTTGAACTCCTTAAACAAACCCTCCTTCGGAGGACGTGCCACTCTGTGACGAACGAATGTATTGTCATTTGCATCGGACCCTCCTCCGTCAGGCGGATTAGTCTTGGCCATGGTTGTTGAAAATTTGAATTTAGCTGCCTGCATTTTTTTTACCAATAAACATTATTTATCAATAAAGAAATTACTCGGGAAAAAAAAACATAAGCTCTTTATGTGTTTATAAAGTTTTTAGTTTAGTTTTAACCTTAGACGAAGGATGGTATTATTAATTTGGAGAAACTGTTGATTTGCTTGAGGAATTGGAGTTTTCCCGTGTCCCTTATATAAGCTGTGAAATATTTGAAGGTCAACTCTCGAGATCTCACAGCTTGGTTTTCATTTTACTTGTTAGAGTAAACATGTTTCATTTGATAGATTCAAAGATCGCTAACATATTATTTTTAAAATATGATCATAGTATTTTCACAAATATTTGAGTTGTATAATTTAATTTGATATTTAGAGAAATTAATGAGCGGTATATTGACTTTAGATCTGTGTCATCGTTGATCAGAATTTAACCTTTTATTTAACAAAAAAAAACGGCAGGTTGACTTTCATAATTTATACTCTCTGAAGATAAACACCAACGTACTAAAATATACAATAAACAAAAATGCTGCTTCAAAATATACAAAATCATTATAAACTAAAATACTGGTTCAAAATATACTCTCACCGATTATAAATTAAAGTCATGTTCTAAAACTTGGCCATCTAGCCAATTCTGCGGTAAAAAAAACCCCGGTAGATTGAAGGTGTGCAGGGTAAGCTGGTCAATCAATTGAAAATAAATATTGATTACTATGTGTAAGATCCGTCTAGAGCGTAAAGTAACAAAATGCAGATGTAATGATAAAATTAATAGCTATGTTACAATAGCCAAATTAAAAGAGTTAACAAATATTCTTTATAACCTAATTTGGTATTTATGAATTTATAATTATTATACTATATATAGAGGATTATATTTAAGTATAATATATATAATTATTTATATATTTGTAATAATGTTGTATAATATATATTTTTATTGTATTGTAGATAAAATATTTTATTTTATTTATGAATGTATGATAAGTCACTCTCCAAGTACACCTCATTTTTTTCGCTTTTCGAATAACTTAGAACAACATTAACAAGGGGATAAGGAGGGGTTACTATCAAAAATTATATTATTAGAACCCCTTTGTAACTTAGTTTTCTACATGTCATTTATTGATTGGTTTTATTTTTAAGTTTTAATTAAATTTTATTTATCTAACAAAATTATAATAAAAATTTAATATTTTTTTTGTTTAGATACCTAAATTCATTACCCCACCGTTAATGCTGCTCTTAGTAGATCCAGAATACAAGTTTTGCCTACCGAATTTTCAAATAAGGCACTAAACAAATATGATGTTTCAGGATATTTAGTTAAGTAAATATTTTTGGTTCAAAATTTCTTGTAAGGCTTTTATTATATATTAAAATAATTTATAAGGAGAAATGTTAAATATCCTTGACATATTTTAAAATTTACCTCAGGTTGTCACAAAACTAATTTGAAAAAAATATATTTATGTTTATTCATAAATTAAATATAGTTTTATCATCAATACCATTAATTCAGGAACCTTTTATGAAATTACTTATATTTTTCCCTGGTATATTACTTTTTGTGCTATCAGTTTTGCTTTAAAATTAGAAGTCATTAAAGGTATTTTGAAAAATGAAATGTCGACCACCTAAATAACCTAAAATCTCGGCATTCATATAACTAATTATCCTTATTTCAAAATTAACGAATAAACAATTATTAACAATACAACAATTAATTAATACTATAAGTCATTCGATACTAATCCACAGACCAACCAACGGACTCTTCCAATCATAATAACACCATGTAAACCTCTCACGTATAAGAAGTTAATTATATATGCCCACTGGTACAGAACCTGCAAATATATTATTTGGTTTTGTTTTTGTTTTTGTTTTTTTTTTTGTAGAACTCTCACATATAGAAGTCAACTGTATATGTCCAATTGTAAAAAAAAAATTTAAAGAGAACAAACTAAAATAATGGTAAAATCTGTTTTTGTTAAGTGGACATTTTATAGAAATAAACATTCATATAAACTCATTTAGTTTAACGGGTTTTAAATAGATTATTTGATTAAAAATATTTATTAAATTTATTTTACTTAAAGATAGTGAAAATCATATTAACTCAGTTACATATATATATTTAACAGAATATATTAAAAATTATCATGTTCAAATATTTTTCAAAAATTTTGTTCGGTTTTCAGTACGGGTTGAATTTGATATTGGTTTTCGGATATAACATTTTAAGAACCGTTCGAATATATAGACTATGTCTAATAGAGGTCTAACAGAGTATGAGACTTTAATTTTCGGATCGATTCAGAATTTTTGAGTAAGAATATTCTTAACTAGTTATGTTAGGTAACTACTAAAAAATATAATATATTACAAACTTTAGAAATAAAGTTTAACAAATCATTTCTAAAATGCATATGACACAAGTATATAGATATGCAACTTAACATGTTTATTATGGTTATCGAAATTATATTAAATTATACTCATATTAAACACAAATATGATTATAAAAAAGATACACAAATATAAAAATTAAATTTCTCAAGGTAAAATAAAAAAAAAATGTATCCGCCCTTTAAAAAGACGGATCAGAATCTAATTTGATTAAAAAAACTTTCTTACATTAGTTAAAGTTAATTTTTATCATGTATTTTTTTAAATGGTATTACTATATGATTTTTTACTATTTATTTAACGTTGATATGCATATATAGCGTGGTAAACCTATATTTTGTGGGGTTTTTAGGTATATTTATCTTCTAGTTTTGTTTAAATAACTCGAAAGTATTCTTGATTTTTTAATACTTTAGTTATTACGACACTTTAAGGCGTTGCAAAAAGAGACATTTTTAAGGTAGTTAGAACATATATTTGCATTACATAACCACCAGTATTATTTTTTTCAAACAAACAAAAATACGTAAAGTGAATATGTAAGAAAACATTACGATGTAATTTAAAAGCCTATGGAATATGCATATCGTACTATTGACCAAATTCTATGTTAAATTTGTATGGCGATGGTTATAAATACTGTATAATCTATAATGTCTTTCTGTTAAAATAAAACACTAAATATTATAATAAACTATACAAAGTACAATATGTGATTTTACAGAATATATAAAATAGTACAATATTTAGTATATAAATAGTTTATAAATTAACCTATGGAATATGCATATCGTACTATTAACTCAATTCTATGTTAAATTGTATGTGATCGTTATAAATACTGTATAAACTATAATGTCTTTCTGTTAAAATAAAACACTAAATATTATAATAAAATATATAAAGTATAATATGTGATTTTACAGAATATATAAAATAGTACAATATTTAGTATATAAATAATTTATAAATTAACCTATGGAATATGCATATCGTACTTTTAACCAAATTCTATGTTAAATTGTATTTGATGGTTATAAATACCGTATAATCTATAATGTCTCTCTGTTAAAATAAAACACTAAATAGTATAATAAACTATATAAAGTAAATCAGTGATTTTACAGAATATATAAAGTAGTAAAATATTTAGTATAAAATAATTTATAAATTAATAAAAAATCATAACTGATTTTGTTTATTCTATTATATAGAAACAGAGAAGTGTTACAGGTTTTTTTAATATTTTAAAATATTTTTTTGAGTTAAAATCAACCTAAATTGAGAACGGTACAAAAATGTCAAAACTTGTAAAACAATAAACATAAAAACAGAGAAAATGATATCTTATAGTCTAAATAAATCTATACTATTAAAACAAAATCATTCTTAAATTTAGTTTTTAATAAAATACTAAATATCATACAAAATGCTCCTGATTTTACAAACAAAGTTTAAATTCCATTAGTGGCATTCTTGTCATTTAGTTTTTGGAGCTTTAACTATATTGCATCACTAGAGATTAGGCCATAACTAAAAAACATTTACATTAATCTAAACTTCTAGGTAGAAAACATATTAATCCAACATACACTAATATAGAAAACAAAATCATTTTTGTTACCAAAATTACTAAACCACATACTTTAGCCTATGATCATATTTGAAATCACCTTATAGGAGTTGTATTGAATGTGAAATTTGAAGTAATTTGATTTTTAATGGGTTTCTAGATGATTGTAGGAGAATTAAAGAATTTTATGTGATTTTTGTTAAAAAAAACTCTAGAATTTTGTCTAAAATAGCGAGATTTTTATTTTTATAACTAAAGAACTCCACTCAAACACTCTAGAAACACTTAAAGTACTTTAAAATCTCTAACTTCAATTTTGTTCAATAACAGTGGATTTTAGAGTGTTTTATAAAATGTTAAGTTCAATAACACTGGATTTTAAAGTGTTTTTTTAAATCTATGTTTGAATAACAGTAGATTTTTCATTTTAATACAAATTATTTCAAATTTCTAGTTGAATATACCCCCCCCCCTCTAAATACTCTCTCCCTTTCAGTTTAACTATCATTGTAGATTAAACTTTTTGTTTAAAATTAAGTATCATTTACGAATTCCAATGCAAGATTTATTAACAATATTTTCCAGTTTATTTTTCTATTAGTTAAATATGGTTAGGTGTGGTAATGAAGCTTTTATTTTGGAAATATAAAAAAAGAAAAAAATTCTTAATTTGTGTGTGTAAAACTAAAACGATAAATAAAATGAAACTGAGGGAGTACTCCCTCTGTTTCAAAAAGATAAATATTTTAGATTTTTTACATATATTAAGAAAATACATTGTAAATGCATTGTTTTTGTGAATAACAATTTTTCATAACTTTTAACCAATAAAAATCTAATAAATACCAATAACTATTTTGAAGTTTACAATTTTTCATTAAATAATACAATTAAAGTAAAAAAAGTATTTTTTTGAAACATTTTTTCTAGAATATGGATCTTTTTGAAATGGAGGGAGTATAATTTTTTTTGAAACCATAAATACAATTTTTCATAGTATGAGATGTAATAGTGTTGATGTCTTCAAACATACATTCTATGTTGGTAAAAACTAATATGTGGCGTCATTTTAAAAAAAAAAACAAGACGCCTAGTGTGTATAGTTTTTTTTTTTCTTTTTCTTTTGTTCAAAACAGTTTTTTTTTCTGAACAAGAAAAAGATTTTCTTTTTCTAATCTAAGTTATGTGGAGATGTTGACAAAAAAAGTTATGTGGAGATATTTGTACATGAATGTCCAAAGTCAATAGTTGTACAATTACAACTGTTCTGTCTTCTACTGCTGTCATGCCATTAAATGTACACACAAGAGTGGTGCTCATAGATTAGTTTCTCTCACACGCCGTCCAGGTTCATTGTCTCGTTCCTAGAAACATATATAAGCATCATCTTATTTTTGTTAAAGCACAAACAGCTATGCAAACTACAATTAAAAGTTTTTAAAATTGATGTCTGCGTTTCGGCGTAAACATATACTCCCTTCGTTTCAATTTATTTATCGTTCTAGATTTCGGCACACAGATTAATAAAACATTTAATTTTGTATATTTACTAGATAAAAACATCACTACCAATACAACTAATTATATTTCAACCAATAGAAAAATAGATTAGATTAAAAAGTCAATAAATTTTGCATTGAAATCATAAAACGATAATTATTTTGAAACGAAAATTTTGCTCCAAAACGACATATAATTTGAAACGGAGGGAGTATATAATTTGTTTCAAATGATATCATTAAGCCTTCACTCAAGAAAAAATGATAGCATTCGGGTGAAAAGGTCCTAAATTAAGGCTGGGCAATCAAAATCCCAATCGGATTTCGATTTAGATTTATGAGTTCCATCCACATTCGAATATTATAAAAGTTTAGATCGGAATTAAGTTTGGTTTATGTTTAATTGCAAGTCTAAGATCCAATTGAATCTGAAATAGTTTCAGTTCACATATTAATCGGGTTATCGGTTTTAAAAATATTAATTTATATTTGATTAAACTCAATTTGTTTCCATTTTTTTCAATAAATTTGTGTACTTATCTTACTCAGAACATATTGTTGTTTTTCAAAATTAATTTGGGAGATTAGTCTATCAACAATACGAGACTCGTCCTACAACGTCAGACAAATCATGTTCATAACAAAACTTTGTACTGGGAATCATATATATAATGAAACGTTACAACAGTTAAATTAACAAGTAGCGACTCTGTAAACATAAAAACACTATCTATCCTTAAAACATTGTTTAAACTTCAAAAAAAAAAACTTATTCATAACTGAACTTCAAATGAGATTGTCAAAACATAAAAACATTAATATTGACCAAATAAAATATTAGATTAAAATATTTAAGTTAATAACTCATGTACTAGATAATTATGTACACTAATCAAAGATACTTATTATCATATATGTAGCAAATATAATTCATTTTTTTGGTAATCAAATATAATTTATTTTCTCAGAAACATTATACATTTTTATTTCTATAGTTAGAAAAAATGGTTGATATGGCAACTAAAACAAATGGTTGACTTGGGAAATATTCCAACAGATCCTAGACCAATGTGGTTGTGAAAGGTGGACGGACGTCCAAGAATCCTAAAAGATGGCGCCACGTTAGATCATATGTACTTAGCCTTAAAAATGTCCAGATTCAAATTTGGTGCTTAACACTATTCTCTTTTTTTCTGTCAACTGCTTGACACTATTCTCTTACTAGCTTCTCCAATTGTAGTACAATAGATTATATACTCAAATTTTCGATTTTTAACATGACCCCTTGGCCGTTTGTTTGGCCAAGTTTTACCAAATCAAATTTCAAGATAATATAAATCATACTGATATAAATAGAGATTTCCATCTACCTTTGTTATATACAATTGGTTCAACTTGATAATTTAACAGTGATATTTAGTTGATATATATATTTTTAATGAATGATAGCAGTTAGATAAAGATGATCTCCTGCAGGTTCGTAGTTTTTTTAGTATTACTATTTTTTTGTCAAAAAAGGAAGTTATAATATTTTTTGACAGTTGATAATACTTCGAGCAACATTTTTCCACTAGCGTTAAGAAAAGAAAGTTATCGAGAGTTCGTTGGTTCATAATTTGATTTGTGCAACTCCAAAGTAGTTGTTAACATGATTATATTGAAAGTGAACCACACAAACGTCGTCGAGTGGTACAGCGGGATTGAAATAGTGTTAAGCATCCAGGATTCGAAACTTACTAAACTCATATATTTTTTCGTTTGTATGGTCAGGTAACATGAATATTTAATTCTCATTACGATCAACCGTGTCTGTCTTACACCCGTGAACAAGTCTCCAGAAGATTAGTTGGTTAGGCCAAGATCCGCCAAACACATCCGAATTATAAGAAACAAGGATAATTATGTCGATTAATGAATTATATATAAAACTCCATTGTGCATATATATAAGGCATGCTTATCATTTAGATTCTTACAATTCATTTTTTTTTGTCTAATGGATGGAGTAAGATTTAAATAGCCATATTGTGCATATACGTATGAGATATCTTGGCTAGACACAAACCTAGTAAAAATTACATATTTAATTGTTTTAGCCGTCCACCGAAGACAATCTTCTACACGACCATTATTGCAGCGAACATAATCAGTTCGAGAAATAAGAAAGAACTTGATTCAAGGGATGGTTAAGTCCTATAACGAGCGAGACCCTCGTCTTGTGTTGCTCAGACATGCGCTTAAAAAGAAAGGTTCTAATTGAATGATCTAAAAACATCATAAACCCTAGCAACCTATTAGGGGTGTTTAACTTTTTCTTTTATTTTTTTCTGATTAAAAAAAAATTAAAAAACAATAATCGCGGGCTACCACATATCAGTGAGACCCACAAACAAAACAAACAGCGCTGCAACAAAACAAATCGTGTGTGGCTTATATTTTTTTTGGGAACCCACTCATCTGTTTAATATTTTTTTTCTAGGCCACACACGATTTGAATCTTCTTGGGTCCTTCGCCAGACCAACAAGGAGGACGACAAAAGTTGAACTTTTTGAGGGTTTAATTTCTCCAGAAGAGTCATAACAAAAGGAAGAACAGATTTGAATCTTCTTGGGTCTTCAGAGAAGAAGCATAAACATTTAAAAATGTATTATCTTTTCTTGGTTCTGGATTTTGGTTTCATGTTTTTAAGACAAGAGGACAAAAAGACAAGAACTTTATTTAAGAATTTTGACTTGTTCTTTGTTTGAATCTCGTATTTGATTGGTCTGTATTGAAGACATGCAGGAGGGAGCAGGGGCGATCCCAAGATTTTTTTTTTGAGGGGTCAAAAACATGTTAAAAGGTCATCCATAGGTGTTGAACCCAGGATCTGTGGGTTCAATGATAGCCTTTTGAACCAAATACGCTACTTTCATTTGGTGAAAACAGCTTGCAAATTCTACTTTTGATATTTCTGTGGTGTCAACTGACACCTATAGGTTGCAAGTGGGTCCGCCTCTGGGAGGGAGACGATGGGGGAAACAATGGCGGCTAGGTACTGGTTGAAAATGATTCTCAGCCGTGGAATTAGGATCATATGTTTTGATCATCGAAAGTCAGCATTTCAAAGCTTAGCTCAGTAAAGAAGAAGAGGTTTAAGGTTAATGTTGATGTTGACAAGAGTAGCTCGAAGGCTGTGTGTGAATATTTCTCAAGTAAACTCGCATCTTCAGAGGTTAGTGAGGACAATGTTAATAATTTAGTAATGATTCTGTTTTGATTAGTATCTAATTTAACCTCATATGCTAGCTTATCTGTTTTATTAGCTCGATTGGTATCTGTTTGATTCTGTTTTGATTGTTTAGGTCTTGTCTTAACCATTTGTTTAAGTTTGGTCACTCTCATTGTAATTGAGGATGCTAGCTGCATCTGCATGTCTGTTTGCAAGTCTGAGAATCCAATCCTCACAGAAGAGGAGCTTGAGTGGAAGAAGAAGAAGAAGGATGACAAGGTTTGACTTGATCATTTAGAAAAATTGAATTTGATGATAAGATAGATAGATCGAATATGTTGTTTTCTTTAGATAGGAAAGTTTGATCAAAAAATTAAGAACTTCTAAGAGGTTCTCCCATTGGATCATGAGAAAATTAATTACAGTTGGAGTTGCTCTAACCATTGGAGTTGCTCTAAGGGATCTTATCCCCGAAGGAACCTTTATTGTTTGCCAACGAATGTGACTTCCGATCTTAGTATTTACTAGATACATATCTGCGCAACACTGCGGAAATTTTATATAAGTTTTATATTCTATTCAGTTAATATTTTGTCTAATCTAGATAATGTAATTTCTGCTATTTCAGATCATTTATATCTCTGTTTAAAAACATCCGAAAAACTCAAATACACATCAATAGATGTTATCAGAATTTGCTCAGAACTCTTTCAATGATAAAAAGCAACCAATTTTCTTAGTTAGTGTTTCAAGGCATGTTCTTTAACGTATAAAGAGATATATTAAAGTTGTTCTTCTCATCAACCCAATCAGTTTATAGCTTTTGAAAGCTTGGAAAATTGATAATTCTATAACAAATTTTGAAGATAGTTCGAGATTACTAGTATTACAAAATGCTTGTTCATATTATTTTTTCCTACCTTGTAATAAATGTTCTTTGAATTAAAAAAAAAAGACACATAGAATTTCCTATCCTCCCTATTTAGCTTAATCGTGGAGTTGTTTGTTATCCTTGATGAAATCTTGAACGTTTTTAACTTCTAATCCTGTTCCTGTAACAGCAAAATGAATGAAAATTAGATAGACAACTCAGAATCGATAAAAAGGGAATGTCATGGCGAGAACCACCTACCCAGGCCCAGCAAAACAACAGTCTACTCTTCATATCACCGAGCAAGAACTCAGTAATTCTTTCAACATTGTTCCTGTATGTAACGGATATGGAAGCAATTGATCTGTAACTTCATATGATCTAATAAAAAGAAGTATGATTAGTGTAAATAAAGAACAAGAATTTAATCAGGGGAGTTTCATCTTGTGACGCAACACAAGTGACATGTCTCCATATAACATCATCAACCACTGCTTCTCTATTTTGACAATATTAGAACTTTGTCTATATTATCAACCATCCTCGCTTTCTTAATTAATGGGTTCCTCCTCCACTGCAGGATGTTCGATTGCTGTCATCGTCAAGAAAAAAAAAACCTAGTATCTGGATCAGTAAGATACTTCGAATTAACCTCCGTGATCAAATAAAAAAGATTAAAAAAACTCAAGCTCAAACTCTTAAAATAAAATGACGTGTTTCTCAAAAAAAAAAGAAGAAGATGTGGTCGATTGGTTAAGAGGCTTTTCTCTCAATTTCCACCATCTGAATTTGAGATTCATAAAATCCAAAATATGATTACCAAAAAAAACGCAAAACTTGAGATTTTGGTAATCAAATTTTGTGTTATACAAGACACGAACTCATTATCTGGTTCGAACAAGTATTAGAAAACTAAGAAAATTCTCAGGGTCATACTGAGACTTTAAGACATCTTGAGTGAGAATGAAAAAGTGTCGTATTAACATTTTTCTTGTAACAAAAAAGTGTCATTTTAAAATTCGAATACAATTTCAGCTTAAACATTAATTATAAATATATTGATTTTATAAATAATTTTATTTATTTAAAATACTATTGGAAGAATAAATATAATTAATAAGAACATAAATGTATTTCAATTATTTTTGTAATTTGTATGAAAATATCAAACCATATTCTCAACACAATCATCATCTACTTCGTCCTCCCACTCATAGATTTGTCTAGGTTCAGAAAACCATGTTCTCCAACCCATAAACTTGTCTAGGAATTAATATGGATTTCACGTGGATTTGGAATGATATAAAATTGTAGAAGTAAGAAGCCACAATATTAATTTGTAGAGACCAAAAAATTCACGGCTATCATAACATAAATTAGCCTCTACTAATTTTCTTAAGAGCTACTAGTAAATGTTATAGATTAAAATCAAAGCTTATCTAAGAGACTAATAACTCACATTTAACACAACAGAATCAAACAAAAATTGCAAATTACCCTCTACAAATTATATACGGCCTACAGGTAGATGATAGAAGTTAACACACCCATTAATCTGTGAAACAACAAACGGTTTAGCATCTAAAAGAAATCATCCATTCTAACGTTCAGTTTGCAATGTAAATCATCAGAAACCAATTACCTACTCTTTGACCTAGGATAAATCAAAATGAAAGAGTGCATTAGAAGGCTGTGTAGTTAGATATGCAAGAACTCGTTCAGATCCCTTATCATTTCTACTGGATGTGGCATAATCCATGGAAATCTAAGATTCATGTAATATACAGATTTCAAAGAGATCCATGTTATCACATATGAAAATTTAAGCTGTAATAAGATGAAAGCTTACTGCGAATGGGGTCTTCTCAGCTTCATATCTTAATACTCACCGATTCCGCGAGGTTGCAGATATATGTGACAAATTTCCTCTGCTATTTTCCCAAGTTTTTTATTTTCTCTGTCGGTTGAGAAAAAAATGGTGATACTAGCCCAAATTTATTTAAAAGCTAAGAAAAGAAAAACTATGTTAAGAAACCATCGTAGAGATGAGAGTAGATATGTTTGACACCATAT
Source organism: Raphanus raphanistrum x Raphanus sativus (assembly GCA_019705995.1). Classification (NCBI taxonomy): domain Eukaryota; kingdom Viridiplantae; phylum Streptophyta; class Magnoliopsida; order Brassicales; family Brassicaceae; genus Raphanus; species Raphanus raphanistrum x Raphanus sativus. The sequence continues at coordinate 14,512,729 of CM034036.1, read as the reverse complement.
CTTAGATGACATTTTTGTTGATATCTATGGGAAGGAAGACTAATAGAGGTAGGTTCAAAAATAGAGGTAGGTTCGTATTATAGGAAATGAAACAATATTCATCACAGTAAAGGGGTATCTAGGTAAATATGGTCTTCTTTGTTTATATTAGCCCCAATTTCTATTCAATAAGTATTATATACATGTAATAAAAATCGAAATCCCTAGATATCAATTCTAAACTGTAAAGGGAAATTTGGACTCATATACATAGTAGGAATTATATTGATAGTATAACCATAGAATACTTTAGGCTATGATATTTATGAATTAATTTCTATATTACCCTTTCTTATTTTCACCTCATCCTTTTAATGAAGTTTATAAGTTTAAAAATTACTTATTTAAATTTCTTAATTACCTATAAAAATCATAGATTTTTTTCTGTATATGACATGTTTTAGATGTTGTAAAACGGACATATATTTGTAAACTACTCTAATTTTCTTCATAATCCCTATCCCCATATCATGCGTCATATGTTTCATACTATTTTAAATTACAGTCTAGTATGATAAAAAAAATTTCTCTTCTTTTGCAATTTATATCTTCTTCTTTGCCTCCTGATTCTTCTTACTCACTACTTAATTAGTTACATTGTTTTGTTCTCCAACACTGTCGCCACTCATCATCTCTCTCTCTAAATTTTTTTTAGAGAATTTCATATATATAAAGTTTGTGGGTGTGTCGAGTATTCTATACCATAATATGTATATCATAGTTACGTAATATATAAGGGTTTGAGTTTAAAGTTTAGGTTTAGAGTATATGGTTTGGGTATATGGTTTGTGTTTAGGGTTGGGGTTTATGGTATATGGTTTGGGTTTAGGGTTTAGAGTTTGGGTTTAGGGTTTATGGTTTAAGATTTGGGTTTAGGGTATATGGTTTGGGTTTAGGGTTTAGGTTTAGGGTATATAGATTTGTGTTTGTTTCTTTGTCTTTGCCTGTTACTATATGGTTTGGGTTTAAGGTTCAGAGTTTGGGTTTAGGATTTATGGTTTAAGATTTAGGTTTAGGGTATATGGTTTGGGTTTAGGGTATATGATTTGGGTTTAGGGTTTAGGTTTAGATTTAGGATTTGAGTTTAGGGTATATAGATTTGGGTTTGTTCCTTTGTCTTTACCTAATACTAAAGAAATTTTAGAAAATTTTATGTGTACAAATTTTGTGGGTGTGTCGAGTATTCCATACCATAATATGTATAGCATAGTCACGTAATGGATAAAAGTTTGGGTTTAGGGTTTAAGATTAAGGTTTGGGTTTAGTATATATGTTTTGGGTTTAGGATTTAGGATTTAGGGTATATGGTTTGGGTTTAGGGTTCAGAATTTGGGTTTATGGTTTATGGTTTAGGGTTTAGGTTTAGGGTATATGATTTGAGTTTAGAGTTTGGGTTTATGATTTTAGATTTGGGTTTAGGGTATATGAATTTGTATTTGTTTATTTGTCTTTGCCTATAATATATGATTTGGGTTTAGGGTTTCTCTCTCTCTCTCTCTCTCAATTTATCATACTATACTGTATTTTAAATTATAGTATAGTATGATACATTTTTTTTCTCTTCTTTTACATTTTGTATCTCCTTCTCTGTCTCCTGATTCTTCTTACTCACTAATTAATCAGTTACATCGTTTTGTTCTCCAAAACTGTCGCCACTCATCAGCTCTCTCTCTAAAGAAATTTTAGAAAATTTCATATATTCAAAATTTGTGGGTGCATCGAATTTTCCATACCATAATATGTATAACATAGTCACGTAATGGATAATGGTTTGGGTTTATGGTTTAGGGTTTAGGATTAGGGTTTGGGTTTAGGGTATATGGTTTGAGTATATAGTCTGGGTTTAGGATTTTGATTTAGGGTATATAATTTGGGTATATAGTTCAGAATTTGGGTTTAAGGTATATGGTTTAGGGTTTGGGTTTAGGGTATATGGTTTGGGTTTAGGGTTTAGGTTTAGGTTTAGGGTTTAGGAGTTGGGTTTAAGGTTTACAGTTTGGGGTTTAGGGTTTACATTTTTGTTTGGAATAATCTATTCTATATCTATTATGTATATAGAATAGTATATAGTTCGGCGTTTGAAATACACACACTCACTTTCATGCTCACTCTCTTTAAAGGACTATAATGTCTTATTTTGGTACAGATTGACACATCTTTTTTTGCATGGCTATATTCTTAATTGTCAGAGCCCATATGAATATTGAACAAATTGACCCAACTGTAAATACAAGTTGTTTCATTGCCATATTATATATATAAAATAAAGTATACACAAGAGAAGACTAATAATTAGGATATCAACTATAGTCTATACATAAAGTTAGAAGAAATTGAATAGAGATTCGATTTAAATAGTGGGAGAATTTGTCCTTTGTGGATTCTCTTGCTTACGCCTCCAAGGAATCACTTGCTTAAACCCTTCGTAAACCCTTGCCTGCGTTTTTAAACATCGAATAATTGGGTTACCTCATAACCAAAAATGTATTATTATGTCTTCATTATTTTAAGATTTTGACAATAGAGTAAATAAATAAATAATTATGGATTTGTGAAAAAGTATGTATAACTTTTGATTTTTCAGTTCAGCTGTAAAAGTAAACTTACCCAAAAATCTGACTTTGTTGCATGAGAGAGATTAAAAAGGTTTCCTTTTCTTTGAAGTCTTCTGAAAAGTTTTACTTTTGTACCGCTGTCACCTGCGAAGTCATATCCTCCTCCAGCCCAATCCGTCCGGCAATCACAGCCACCATCTCTTAAACGTGAAAAGTCATATATACCCTCAGACACCTCTTTGCAATTCCCGAAACTTACCCATCTACTTGACCCAAACGGTCTCTTCTCCCCCGGCGCCGGAACACCTCTCAACTTCCTTATCACAGCCGCCGATCTCGGAAGCGACAGTGAACGGCGACGTAAATCGTACGGACGGTCGAGAACAGTGGTCGGAGCAGGCTCGTTCGCCGTGGACGATTTACAAGCTTCTCCGGGCAAAAGAAGCCTCGGAGGAAGGTCCAAGCATCTCGCAACTCCTCTGTTTTCTCCGGTGTGGTTCCTTCTCGGCGGTTTTAGAACGGAAGAACGAGGCTTTCCGGGAGCTTCTTCCCATAGAAAAGGAACAGAACCGGCGATGTTAACGGGCGGTGTAGCTAATCCCGGAGTTTCATAAGGTCTGCTCATTGGATATGTAAACATAGTAAGCTTAGGCGTCGAACAGAACCGATCTTGATCTTTAGTAAAACTCATGTATTTGTGTTCTTGTAATGAAACCCAATATTGTTTTTGACGTTATATGAAATGGGTTGGGATTAAATAGACAGAGAAGAAAACCTTTATAGGGAGTGGATTCATTTGAACATAAAGGAGGAAAAGTTAAGGAGGATGTATAGTGGTAGAGAAGACATGAATCAGAAGAAAAGAAAATATATAAAAATGAATTGAATTTAAAAAAAAAAAAAAATGTTAACGCTCCTCTTTTGTGCTTCTTGTTTCACGAGGGAAGGTATGGCGTTTTTGTTTGTTTATTGAAAATGACTTGTAAATAAGTACCTTCCTTCACTAGCAACAATTCTTGAATAATACTCCCTCCGTTCCTGAAAGTAAGATTTTCTAGAGTTTTCACGTTTATTAAGACTATAATAAATATTTGCCAATTTTAGTTTATTATTTATTTTTATACAATTTCCAATAACTATCTACCAATAAAATTTAATCAATTCAAATATTAACAATTAATGATCCTCAAAAGTATACAAAAGTACCTTAAAAATATAGAAAATCTATCTTTGTGGAACAAGAATAAAATCCAGAAAATCCTATTTTTAGGAACGGAGGGAGTACAATTTTCTTGAATACATTACAGTTTTGAAACTAAGAGTATGATTAATGGTTAGGTTACAAAAACGTAATATTCTGTGGGCATTTCAGCGTCATCACTACACATGGTTTGTTTTAGGCAGTTAGTCTTTTGGGAATTGTATTGTTTGGTAAGATGATAATAAAGGTAATCCTGATGGACGTTGACGAGGACGTGTAATGAACAAACGGTCAATTTGGCGTAGGGTGTGAAAAAGTCAAAGGTAGCTCTTTCATTGTTTAATCACTCTCTTCTTCTTTTTTGTCGTTGTATCAGTTATGTTTTAGCGACTTTTGTGTAGAAATGAATGCGAAAATTAGGAGAATCATCCGAGTCTCCTGCCTCTTCGTCTCCCCTTGCTTTCATCTTTCATGGCATGCACACATGTAAAATGATGTATATTTACTTTATATGTTGGAATGTATTACGATGATATCACTTTTTCATTAGGTTTAAGGTAAAAAAAACAGACATTATTTCACTTTTTTCATTAGGTTTAAGGTCAAACAACAAACATTATTTCAAGAAATGAAACAATTAGTTTTAAGCGTGTGAAATCTCTTCTTCTATACCGCAAAATTTGAAATATGTTATCCCTTTTTAGGAAAACATACTAATGGCTCATATTATGTTTCAACCCATCGATTATTAGCCTCAACAAACTCGACTGTCGGTAAATTACCTTCTAAACTAGACTGAAGCTTGAACCAAATTCACAACTTAAAAGATTCGATGTTCCCCCCGCTCGCCCAAAAAAAGAAGTTCGTTGTTTTTCTTCTAAAACAATGAATTGGTTTGCAAATTAACGAGGTGAACAAGAACTCATTGAATGTCGAAGCTTTGGTGAACTACGGTCACAACTTGCGTTGTTTTACCGGAATTTGCGATGATTATTACACATTAGTAGTACAAAGATGATTTACAAGCAGACGAAAATACTACTATATTTTTTTGAGTGACACAAATATACTACTATAACATGCCACATGTTTACATTTTTCGGATTCATATACATTCTTATTAATTTTATAGTAGTACGAATATACTACTATAAAATTAATAAAACTGTATATGAATCCGGAAAATGTAAACGACAGGTCGCATGTTTAGTGGAATAACTTTTTGTAATTTGGGTTTTATTTGGACACGGGATTGTATTTTTAGGATTTAGTCTGTGTGGAAACTTTAAATGAAAAATATTAGGTAAAGGTGGTGTGTATATTAGTTTAAAAAATTTGTTAACTGATATCACAAAAGTATACATAAAAGGTGATAAAAGTAAATATTAGTGATGGGCCTAACTCACACCCAAAAGTTAGCTCTTGAGTGGAGGATTGCCTATACACATATATATGCCCAAAGACCACACATCACAAACGATGTGGGAGAGACTCTAATAGCCCCTCTCGAGATGTGGGTGAAAAACGGTCCAACGGAAATAACCCAAGTCCAACATCTCGGACATACCACAGCAAGATGGACCATTTTTATAGGCTACATAGGTAGACAACTATTTATATGAGAAATCATCTGCTGAGTTTTCACCATGGACTCTGATGCCATATTAGTGATGGACCTAACTCATACCCAACTTGAATGGATGATTGCCCATACACATATATATGCTCAAAAACCACACATCACAAACGATGTGGGAGAGACTCTAATAGTAAAAATAACTAAATCAGGGTGACTAGTTAATACATGATGGTTTAATTTTTTTCATTTTAGTTATGGTTGTCGCTGCGAATGTTTTAAATAACAAACTATACAAGTAACGTTTCAATGCATAACGTAGAAACTAATATGAGGTTTTGCTTTAGAGTTTTCTATTATAAAAAGTGTAAATAAAAGTAAGTCACTTTGGTAAGAGGAGGCCCATGAGAATTGAAGGCTAATCTGATTTTTACCAATCTATAATCTATAATATAATGAGCGAGTTTCTCTCCTGCCTATGTGACACGTGGCATATTTATTTTAATGGGCTGTCCGTTTGGGCTTTTCTTTTAAGATTTGTGTTTTGACTCATTTTGGCCCATATCGTCTCTTTTCTTCTCGACGTCTGAAAGATTAGGGTTTTGACGATATTTTTTTTTTCCAGATCACCCTTCCTCTTCCTCTTCCGTTCTTCTTCAGTTATGGTGGGCATTAAAACTCGACTGGGAACTTCTTCTGTGGCCGAGACGATTCGGCATTCCTTAACGCATCTCGAATCCTCATTATATAGAGCTCTCAAGGTGACCTCTCAACCCTTTTCTCTACATTCTTCAAACATCGTTTACATCATTTTGAAACTCTTGCAAAAATGACTTCACCAGCTGCCTTAGCCGCCGTCCCTACCGTCGCCCCTGTCTCCGCCGCCACCGCCGTCTCCACATTTACCGCCGTCTCCGCCACCGCCGCCGTCCCCTACACCACCTTCGACTCACTCCGACTTGGCAGGACCGCCCAGTCTTTGGTCGGCAGACTCATCCGATTCTGGGATGCTAAGGACATTACTAAGAACGGGGAACTTTTGGGAATAACCCTTTTGCTACTTGATGAGAAGGTGATTGTTCTTTGTGATTGTTATATGATTCAGAAATATGATTGTAATAGCTCTGATCGTTTTCTTTGTGTGTTAGAGCAAGTAAGGTTTTTTAGTATTTAGGTAGATAACATTAAGATTCAGACATTAAGATTCATTATATAATAGATTTAATCACTTCATCATAAATGGTCCTGATTTGTTACATCTCCGTGAACCTTCCTTATATAAACCTTAGATCTCCGATTAGCCGCATCGATGGCAGACGCCGAGACTTTTTCTTTCCAAGCGGAGATCAACCAGTCGATGTCCCTCATCATCAACACCTTTTACAGCAACAAGGAGATCTTCCTTTGTGAGCTCATCAGCAACTCCTCCGATGTACGTCTCTCTTGCTTCCTCTCTTCTGTTTTGTGGGTCGATATGTGGAATAGGTTTTGATTAGTGTTGTTGTTATCTCCAATTGAAATAGTGAACTCTGAGGTATAGTGTTGCTGCCGGTTTGAGCTGAATTAGTTTTGGATTGAAAAGCAGGTGTGGCAATTACTACACTATCATCTATTTATATCTGGTTATCAATCGTCAAGCTCTTTATCAATTTTCAGATGTTGTTTGCTAAATGTGATATTTGCAAGCGTCTGACCATAACAACGCTGCAGCAACGACTAGACTTGTGGTTCGTCTTCTGATAGATCCGTAAGCCAAAAACCATGCACAAATCTCTTAATATTTTTGTCCTTCTGATATATGGTGTTTTTCACATCATTGTATATATGTTTTCTTTTGTTTGAAGTCACTAATTCGTGTCAGTCTAGTCCTTTTTGACCTTTTACAGGTCTGGAGTTAGCAGAAGAAAGAAGAGAAGGTGCCTGATGAAAAGAAGTCCTTTTGGAGCATTCCTGCGGAGAACACTCAAGAGAACAATCCCGAGACTGTTCTCTCTCAAGCAGAACAAGCAGACGGAGTGATCCGGCGATTGTTCCAGACGAATACGGAAACTCCTATTTCGGGATTTTAAGCCCTGTTGCCCTAATCTCTTTTCTTCTGATTGGCGCCTCCATATAAAACGCCATCTATCTATTTTCTATTTTCGGACGCTAGTTTTTACAAGAGAACACTGAGTATTTGCGATCTGCAACTTGTAAGGGAGAAGGATCCATCCTCTCATAGAGAAGATCATCTGAACCCTATTGTTTCTTATTCTGTTCTTATGCAATTTTATTCAGGATTTATGTCTTTGTCTATGTGCATCATGATCGAGTAGTGACCTTGCTCGCCTAGGGTTTTTAGGGTGTTGAGACATGAGCTAAACATAGATAAGCGATCCATAACTGTTCTTCATTCATACTGTTCTTACTGCTTTCATTAAACTGATCACTTGATGTTAGATCACTAGTTCATCGCCTAGTTAACCGCTTAGGATGATAACTTGACATGTATTGAATGAGCTTAGTATCCCTAATCAGCGAAAGTAGATATTAGGGTGGTAAGTGAACTGATCGGACCTGTTCTCTAAAGCTTGCAATCGATTCTCATCCCAACGACAGTTAGGTGGTGAGATCGATCTGCAAAGCGATCACTACCACGACAGTGGAGTGTTCCAGCTGAGTGATCCGAGTTCTAGAAAGCACTTCATAGCGCTTGAATAATTGTTTGGCTCCAATTCAACACCCAATGAAATACCCTAGGCTAGCTCTTGTTTAATTAAATCAATCTCGTGTTTATTTTGCTTGTTTACTATCGCCCTCTTAAATCAAATCATATCTTCTTCTTAGCTTGACCTTGAAACTTATAGAACTAGAGTGTAGACTGGTCCTCTGGATTTGAATCTCAAATACTACAATTGCAACTGTTAACTTGGCAGTAGCAAGGATTCATTTTTAGTGTATCAAGTTTTGGCGCCGTTGCCGGGGACCAGATTTTTTACCTCTAATTTTCGGTTTCATATCTAGTCTAAGATATCTGACTCGTGTTATTTTCTTTGTTTCAGCTGATGATCCAGGTGCATGACCAGTAGACATACTAGGAGCAACGCACAAGGGCCATTACATCAGCTTTCTAACGAGGAACTAGCGAGATTGGAACGACAGAACCGTCAACAGCCGAGATCAACGAACACCAACATGGGTGATCATCCAGATGATCTCACTGCTGCTCTTGCACTCATGCAACAGCAGATGCAGCAGATGCAGCAGACGATCCAAGCGCAGCAAGCTGCTGCCGAGCAAGCTGCAAATCAACAGGAGGAAGTGGTCCAGATCGGCCAGAGAAACTTACTGCGTAATCTGCCTGCTACGCGATCTGCCATAACCCCTCCACCGTGCACTAGGCAAGACTTCGAGATCAAGCCAGCCTTGATAAGTCTAGTGCAAAGGAAGATCTTCAATGGACTTCCTGCTGAGATACCGATGGACCACATCGAGCACTTCGAGAAGATGTGTGGTTTCACTAAGGCGAATGGAGTACCACCCGATTACATCAAGTGTACTTTGTTCCCTTTCTCTCTTGATGGGAAGGCTGCTCGCTGGCTTGATTCACTGCCCACCGGATCACTCACCACCTGGGAACAAGTCCGAGAAGCCTTCTTAAGCCACTTCTACACGAAATCGAAGACGGCAGCTCTGAGACAGAAGATCGTGACCTTCAAACAGTTGGTGGACGAGCCGTTCTGCGATGCTTGGGAGCGATTCAATGTCTACCGCAGAGAGTGCCCACATCACGGTTTTGAAGAAGACTATCTGCTGGGAGTGTTCTACGATGGAGTAGGCTGGGAATACAGGAACGCCTTGAACTCAGCCAGTAAGGGAGACTTCATGACTCAGTCCACTCAAGGTGCATTCGAGTTGATTGAGAACATGGCCTCAAGCTCAGCCGACAATAACCGCGAGACTGATCGCTCCCAGAAGGTGAAGAGCATCGACAACAGCAAGATTGATGAGCTCTCTGCCAAGGTCGATCAGCTGATTAAGAGTAACCAGAACCAGGTCTTCATCATGGAAGAATCTCCACAGGATAAAGCTACCGCGGATGGCGCATCAGAGGCAGATCAGTCTGCTGCGGATCAGCATGAAGTGAGCTACGTGAATGGGCAAGGATGGCAGTTCAAGAACTATCACCCGAACCCTAACGTGAGGAACAATCCCCACCTGTTCAATGCCCCTAAACCAGACGATAAGACTCAAGGGAACCAGAGTCAGAACAGTGGATACCAAAGGCCTTATGGCAATCAGGGAAGAACCTTTGTCCTTAACCCAGCTCAGAACGCCCAGTTCCACAGCCAGAAACAGCCGGTTAATCAGCAAACTGCACAACCGACTCAGACTGCTCCGCATGATGACATGAAGAGTCTCGCCAATATGATGAGCCAGCTGCTCCAAGGACAGCAGATCCAAGGGAAAGCACTGAACCAGGTCACAAACGACATCAACACCAGGATGAATCATATGTTCAATGACCTGAGTGTGAAGTATGACAATGTCTCAAGCCATATGAGACAGATGGATATTCAGATTGCTCAGACCGCTGAGAACGTGAAGAGACAGCAAGGAACTCTCCCTGGAAAAACAGACAAGAACCCCAAGGAGTGCAATGCAGTGGGTTTGAGGAGTGGAAAGCAACTGCCTGATCTAGACCCCAGGAGATTCACATCGGCTGAGAAAGGGAAGCAGAAGGAGTCAGAGCACCCACCTAAGGCTGTACGCACAGATGAGGAAGACGCAGAACAACCTACTGAGACTGTTCCGCTTGAAGCAGAGCAACCCGCTGGGGTTGTTCCACCGACTGCAGCACCTTCTCCTGCTCGCCAGTATGTACCGAAGGTGCCATATCCTGTTCCAGCTAAGGCTACACGCAAGGATAAGGAAGAGATGAAGTGCAGGAAGATGTTGGAAGACCTAACTGTCAAGCTCCCTCTGATGAGTGCGATCCAGATGATACCATCCATGCGTAGCTTCGTCAAGGGATTGATCTCTGGGAAGATATCTGATGACAGCGAGTTCATGATTGTCTCTAAGGAGTGCAGTGCGGTGCTCCAAAACAGAAGGATCAAGAAGCTGGGTGATCCGGGAAAATTCGTTCTCTCGGTTCAGATTGGCAGAACACTCTTCTCGTGCTCGCTAGTCGACCTAGGGTCGAGCATAAATCTCATGCCATATACTGTGGCTAAGCGCCTTGGATACACTGACTTCAAGCCTACCAGGATGTCACTAGTGTTTGCTGATCGATCTGTGAAGTCTCCAGTTGGAATCCTCGAAGATCTTCAAGTTCTGGTTGGGAACACGATTGTTCCTGCCGACTTCGTTGTTCTGGAAGTCGAGGAAGACTCCAATGATCCCCTGATCCTAGGCAGACCATTCCTTTGCACTGTCGGAGCTATCATTGATGTCCGACAAGGGAAGATTGATCTCCACCTTGGAGATATTGTGATGAAATTCGAGATGGATCAGATGCTCAAGAAGCCGATGCTGGATGGACAAACTTTCACTGTCCAAGAAGATGGTGATCCGTTAGAGCCGCATGAAGGAATGATCGAGGAGATTCTCACCGAGGATCCACTTGAACTCGCCTTAGTCAGAGCTGAAGCCGAGCAGAGCTTAGAGAATGTTGATGCTGATGCCTATGCTAAATTCCTGGATTCAGCCAGGACTATGGAGAGGATGGTGGCGAATCTAAGTCTGGGGGAGAACAGTGACTCCAGCACAGCGACTGGAACTACCGTACCTCAGGACTCGTCTGTTCCGGCAGCTCAGACTGATGACTCATGGAGCGAGCTGAAAGCTCCAAAGGTAGAGCTCAAATCCCTTCCCAAGGGACTCAGGTATGCATTTCTTGGACCCAACTCCACATATCCTGTCATTATAAATGCTGACCTGAACAATGCAGAGACTGCTCTGCTTTTGTGTGAGCTGAGAAAGTATCGTAAGGCTTTGGGTTACTCTCTAGCTGACATACCTGGCATTTCACCTGATTTGTGCATGCATAGAATACACCTGGAAGATGAATCGATGACTTCTGTAGAACATCAGAGGAGGTTAAACCCGAATCTAAAAGATGTTGTAAAGAAAGAGATAATGAAACTTCTAGAAGCAGGTGTGATCTATGCGATCTCTGACAGTAAGTGGGTTAGTCCTGTGCATGTAGTTCCTAAGAAAGGGGGGATCACTGTGATAACAAATGAAAAGAATGAATTGATCCCCACTAGAACAATTACTGGTCATCGCATGTGCATTGATTTTCGTAAGTTGAATGCTGCGACTCGTAAGGATCACTTCCCACTTCCTTTTATTGATCAAATGCTTGAGAGATTGGCTAACCACCCTTACTATTGCTTTTTAGATGGTTATTCAGGTTTCTTTCAGATTCCCATCCATCCAGATGATCAGGAGAAGACGACGTTCACATGCCCTTATGGAACATATGCATACAGGAGGATGCCATTCGGCTTGTGCAATGCTCCAGCGACCTTTCAGCGATGCATGATGTCGATTTTTACTGACCTGATCGAAGACATAATGGAGGTTTTCATGGACGATTTCAGCGTCTATGGAAGCTCCTTTCATGTCTGTTTGTCAAATTTGTGCAGGGTACTGAAGCGATGCGAGGAGAAGCATCTCGTGCTTAACTGGGAGAAGTGCCACTTCATGGTGAGAGATGGGATTGTTCTGGGACACAAGATATCCGAGAAAGGCATTGAGGTGGACAAGGCAAAGATCGAGGTCATGATGAGTCTGCAACCACCAACTTCAGTGAAGGGAATCAGGAGTTTCTTGGGACACGCTGGTTTCTACAGGAGGTTCATCCAAGACTTCTCTAAGATCGCGAGACCACTCACTCGGTTGCTCTGCAAGGAAGCTCAGTTTGCCTTTGACAGTGATTGCTTAGCCGCATTCCATACGATCAAGGGAGCTCTAGTCAGTGCACCAGTTGTCCAACCTCCAGATTGGGATCTCCCTTTCGAGATCATGACAGATGCAAGTGATTTTGCAGTGGGAGCAGTCCTTGGACAGCGTAAAGACAAGAAGCTTCACGTGATCTACTATGCAAGCAGAACTTTAGATGAAGCTCAATGCCGATACGCAACCACAGAGAAGGAGCTCCTTGCCATCGTGTTCGCTTTTGAGAAGTTCAGATCCTATCTGGTTGGATCAAAGGTGATTGTGCACACAGACCACGCGGCCCTCAAGTACCTGCTCACGAAGAAGGATGCTAAACCACGGCTCTTAAGATGGATTCTCTTGCTCCAAGAGTTTGATCTAGAGATAAGAGACAAGAAGGGGGTTGATAATGGCGTGGCAGATCATCTCTCCAGGATGAAAGTGTCAGATGAGACAGTTCTTGATGTGGAACAACCGATGGAGTACGTCAATGCGATTGGTCTGCGCAACATGGAGCAGTCATCACCTGCCGTTAAGGACTGTTCCCGCGCAGAAGGAGCATTCGTTGCAGTGATCCAGAAGGAGTACCCGAATCTTCCATGGTTTGCTGAGATTGCCAACTTCTTGGCAGCTGAGAAAGAGCCTTTGAGGTTCACTGGGAATGAGAAGAGAAAATTTCTGAGGGAGGCAAGACACTACTTCTGGGATGAGCCGTATCTCTATCGGCAAGGCAAGGATGGGATCTTCAGGAGATGTGTTCCAGAGGCTGATATTCCAGGGATCCTTCACCACTGCCATGGTTCCTCTTATGCTGGTCACTTCGCCACCTTCAAGACTGTTTCCAAGATCCTCCAAGCCGGTTTCTGGTGGCCTACTATGTTCAGAGATGCTCACACCTTCATATCTCGATGCAATTCATGCCAAAGGATGGGGAGTATAAGCAAGAGAAACGAGATGCCTCAGAACTACATCTTGGAAGTTGAAGTGTTCGATTGCTGGGGGATCGATTTCATGGGACCTTTCCCAGTCTCTCACAAGAATGAATACATCCTAGTTGCTGTGGACTATGTCTCCAAGTGGGTGGAAGCAATTGCTAGTCCAACTAATGATGCGCGAGTTGTAACCAAGATGTTCACCTCCATTATCTTTCCAAGATTTGGAGTGCCTAGAGTGGTTATAAGCGATGGTGGAACTCATTTTATCAACAAGGTGTTCCAAGGATTGCTGAGTAAGAATGGCGTGAAACACAAGGTTGCAACCGCCTATCATCCTCAAACAAGTGGTCAAGTGGAAGTTTCCAATAGGGAGATCAAGAACATCCTCCAGAAGACTGTCAACGCCACCCGCAAGGATTGGTCCCTTAAGCTTGACGATGCTCTCTGGGCGTACAGAACAGCCTACAAGACCCCTCTAGGGACCACTCCCTATCACCTGGTCTATGGCAAGGCGTGCCACCTACCTGTTGAGCTAGAGTACAAGGCGGCTTGGGCTGTCAAACTACTCAACTTCGACATCAAACCCGCCAAAGAGAGGCGAACCATTCAGATCCACGAGTTGGAGGAGATCAGGCATCTGGCCTATGAGAGTTCTAAGATCTACAAGGAAAAGACCAAGGCGTTCCATGACAAGCGGATCATCAGCAGAAGCTTTGCTCCGAACGATCAGGTCTTACTTTTCAATTCGCGGGTTAAGCTGTTCCCTGGAAAGCTTAAATCTAGATGGTCGGGACCTTTCACCATTAAGGAGGTCCGCCCTTATGGAGCTGTTGTGTTGCTGGACACAAGAGGAGGAGAATTTGTTGTTAATGGTCAGCGTCTCAAGCCATATCTTGCTGACACAACAATCGCTGAAGGTGTAGAGATACCCTTGAGCGATCCCCCTCAAGCCTAATCGGCTCATTGAAGTCAAGCTAGTGACAGAAAACAAGCGCTTGGTGGGAGGCAACCCACTGGTGAGTGTAAATATTGTTTTCTTTTTGTCTTTATCTTTCTAGGAACTAACTTGCAGGTTGAAAATTCAAGAAAATTCGAGATCACTCCAGGAGAGCACTCCAGCGGTTGTTCCGCCGATTGCTCCCAGGTAAGTTCTCGAGAAAAAAAAAATAAATAATAAAAAAAAAAAGAAAAAGGGAAGGGGAAGCGGTTTTGATTGGTTATTAAAAACCCAAACATTCCACTTCCCCACTTCATCTCTCTCGCCGCACACCCCCCTCTTTTGAACCCTAAAATCGCAAACTCTCATCTCTCTCATTCTCATCGATTTTGATTCTAACCACTTGGGATTCTCTTGAGATTGGTTGTTTTGCAGGAATCATCTCTCCAATCAAGGTAATCACCAAGAACTCTCTCCCTTTTTGCGCATGCAAATCGCGATTTGGGAGTGATTTCTTGGGTTCTCTCTTTCCTTTATGATTTGCGATTTCATCCTAGGTTGTAGCCCTTGATAGTATACTTGCTACTAGGATTGAATTCTTGATTGAGTTTCAATGGAAGAGGAACCGATTTGTTGCTTGTGATTCTTGGCCTTTGCGATTTATAATGTTAAGATTGAGGCTTGTATAGGTTGTCTAGTAATCGATGGACTTGAGTAGAACAAGAAGATTGGATTGTTCCATCGTTTCTAGAACAACCGATGAACTGTGCTGATATTGGGTTTTGTTTTGTCTTGTAGATGCCTCCAAAGATGCGGAACGCTAGAGTCACCAAGAGCACGGCTTCTCCAGCCGCGAGTGCTCCACCTGGGTACCCGTGGCCGAACAAGACTGAGGGAGCGCCCATCGACCTTAATGATCAGATGCTCCTTGACTTCAACGTCGAGGGATGGGACAAGGAGTCCGCAGCGATATACAACAAGCTCCTCCTAGCAGAGATCTTGCCCACGCGGTTCGTGAACCAGCAAACACTAGGCGATCTAGGCCTTGACACTGAGGTGTTCGACACGATGCAGGCTATGGGAATCATGCCTCTCTGCTACCAGGCTCAGGTTCTCTACCCCGACTTGGTGAGGCAAGTGCTCGCGACATGCAAGATCACTTACCAGAACCCCAATGCACCTACATACGAGAACTGCTTCTTCTCCTTCATGGCTGATGGCAAGTTCTGCACCATCTCTCTCGATGACCTGAACTCGCTATTCGAGATTGCAGACACGCCAAAGGGGGTTTCAGTGGAAAGGAAGTTCAAACCGGCAGACACCTTTTGGGATCTCATTGCAGCCGGCAAGTTCACTTCTCGCAAGGCCTATCAGTCGCAGATCCGGAACCCTGCTATCCGGATCATCGCCAAGATTGTGTCCAATGTGCTGTTCGCGAAGGAGTACACATCCAAGATCACAAATGGAGAGCTCCAGGTTCTCTACACGGGACTTGAGGATGAATTGCGCAGAGAGAACATCACCCCGATCCAGGAAGTCAAGACTAACCCGGGGTTCCATCTCATCTCCATGTTCGCTGACCGCAAGGACACACTGGTTCGGACTGATGATAAGAAGGATCGTTCCGGCAGTCTGCTCACACCCTTGTTCCAGCATTTCAACATCAACCTCAGCTCGTACACGGTCGTCTCTGAGATGGAGTACATCGATACTCCTTACCTGATCGCATGCCACATCCTGCGCGACGAGACCACCTACAAGTTCCAGGATAAAGAAGGGAACCCTCTGTACTGCAAGCTCCCAATGCCTGGGTTCACAGACTTCTTATCCTTGGAGAACATTGTGTTCTCACTCGATGAAGAGCACCTCTGCGATGATCCAAAGGCGCAGGTTCAGCACGATGATGAGGATATGGATGATGTGGAGCATGTGACTCCACCGGCTGATGGTGAGTATGACTTGGAGGACTTCACAGATGTAACTGATGATCACGCCTACAGACGCTGGATGGTTGATTCCCAGAAGAAGAACAACAGCCTCATGAAGAGGATACTCAGGGCGATCACAGGCGGCTGCATTGGAGCACAGGAGGAGCGTACACCGCAGAGAACAAGGCGCCCAGGCAAGGAACAAGCAGGAACATCGACTGGGGGAGTGAGACTGCCGAGGAACAGGAGGACAGCTGGTCACTCCGGTAGCGGCGATTCAGACTGAGTCCGAAAGGACTATTTCTATCCCTTGTCTTATCCATCTGAACTATTTATTTTTCATGTTATTTGCTTCTGTTTGGTTTGTTTCAGCTTCCTCTGATTTATTTTCACAACCAGGGATGGTGTGAACTAAGTCTGGGGGAGCAATGTACTTGTGTGCTTGCTTTTTGAGTCATTTTTATGTTTTTATCGAGTCAGTCAAAACTATTGTGGGAATCAGGACCTTATTTGTGATGCTCTTTAACCACCTCGTGCTTTAACCTTCTTATTCAGTGACCTTAGCAGTGATGAAAGACCCACACATGGACCTGGAACACCCTGACTTATCTCATTTGACACTCCAGAAGTTCTATACCGATCAGGTTACACTGGGCAGACTTAACTCCACTTTATCTGAACCTAATCTGGACTTTAATTCTTCTTGTCATGGGCACTAGATCAGGGTAGAATGAGAACTGCACTCAGGACTTCTTATCCGATTTTATCCCTCTTGCTGTTCCTGAGTGGCTAGCTCATCTTTAGCTAGTTCCCACCTTGAACCCTGACCTTTAATTCCACCCTCATGCATTTGCTTTTCTAGTACTTTATGTGCAGATATGTGCAAAAAGGTCGGAGAGGAAAGGATCGACGCAGTTCTTACTCATCAATGCTCACACAATGGAAGCAGGCAGAACAACCGGAGTGCTTGTTCCGATACGTAGGGAACAACCGAGATGCCTGTTCCGACACTATGGAGAACAAAGAAGAAGTAAGTGGCTAGATCAGACCAGAACGAATCACCAGTGGCATCATGTACATCACTTGTTACCTCCTTGCTCGTCACCCCAGCATTTTGTAATTCAGTATATATATAAAAAAAAAAAAAAAAAAAAAAAAAAAAAAAAAAAAAAGAATTTGTTTTGTTTTGCTTTCATTTACTGGTGACGAGAAGGGGAAGAATTTATGATGCATGCCACTGGGGAAGTTGAGGAAGTAATGGTGTTTTCAGTGAAGTGTTCTGAAGGGGAAGTTAAATCGCGCAGAGCAGTCCTATGATCGATCCATCGGAGAGCAGTCCGATTGGCAGAGATGAGTAAGGACTGTGGACCTCAATGGAGCCGTCCTCTCACGACCATTTTGTGCGATATACTGCACCTGCTCTTGGTAAACCCTAAACACTCTTGAACTCCACCATTAAAGTTAGCCTGTCCTATACCTAGCCCGTTCTCTCTGAGTAGAGCCTGTGACAAGAAGCTCACGCTGATCTTAATTGAAAATAGGGAGTTTTGTCTCGAAAGTGTTGCTTTTTCAGGTTAAGATATAGAGTAAGGAGCAGACTTTCGAACAGCGATCAGGGGGTTCTCAGTAAGTGTGTGTGGTCCTATGTCTACAGCTTGTATGGTTCAGAGATTTGTGGTAAGAGTATGGTTGCTGAGAATAAGCGAGTTCCCACGTTTTCAAACCTTTCTCCCTGTTCTTGGTACTTGCCTTGTTCGAGGACAAACAAGGATCTAAGTCTGGGGGAATTGATATATGGTGTTTTTCACATCATTGTATATATGTTTTCTTTTGTTTGAAGTCACTAATTCGTGTCAGTCTAGTCCTTTTTGACCTTTTACAGGTCTGGAGTTAGCAGAAGAAAGAAGAGAAGGTGCCTGATGAAAAGAAGTCCTTTTGGAGCATTCCTGCGGAGAACACTCAAGAGAACAATCCCGAGACTGTTCTCTCTCAAGCGGAACAAGCAGACGGAGTGATCCGGCGATTGTTCCAGACGAATACGGAAACTCCTATTTCGGGATTTTAAGCCCTGTTGCCCTAATCTCTTTTCTTCTGATTGGCGCCTCCATATAAAACGCCATCTATCTATTTTCTATTTTCGGACGCTAGTTTTTACAAGAGAACACTGAGTATTTGCGATCTGCAACTTGTAAGGGAGAAGGATCCATCCTCTCATAGAGAAGATCATCTGAACCCTATTGTTTCTTATTCTGTTCTTATGCAATTTTATTCAGGATTTATGTCTTTGTCTATGTGCATCATGATCGAGTAGTGACCTTGCTCGCCTAGGGTTTTTAGGGTGTTAAGACATGAGCTAAACATAGATAAGCGATCCATAACTGTTCTTCATTCATACTGTTCTTACTGCTTTCATTAAACTGATCACTTGATGTTAGATCACTAGTTCATCGCCTAGTTAACCGCTTAGGATGATAACTTGACATGTATTGAATGAGCTTAGTATCCCTAATCAGCGAAAGTAGATATTAGGGTGGTAAGTGAACTGATCGGACCTGTTCTCTAAAGCTTGCAATCGATTCTCATCCCAACGACAGTTAGGTGGTGAGATCGATCTGCAAAGCGATCACTACCACGACAGTGGAGTGTTCCAGCTGAGTGATCCGAGTTCTAGAAAGCACTTCATAGCGCTTGAATAATTGTTTGGCTCCAATTCAACACCCAATGAAATACCCTAGGCTAGCTCTTGTTTAATTAAATCAATCTCGTGTTTATTTTGCTTGTTTACTATCGCCCTCTTAAATCAAATCATATCTTCTTCTTAGCTTGACCTTGAAACTTATAGAACTAGAGTGTAGACTGGTCCTCTGGATTTGAATCTCAAATACTACAATTGCAACTGTTAACTTGGCAGTAGCAAGGATTCATTTTTAGTGTATCACCTTCTCATCTTTTTCCTGATAAATATTACAATCTCATATAACATGACAGTGATGGTGTACTTGTCGTTTATGTGACAACGCAGCAGCAATATTTCGGGGTCTCTAAAACACAGGTGATAAAACTCAGTCTGTAATGGTGGTTACAATGCGAATCCAAAAAAAAATTGGAGGTATAGTCATTTATTAGATTTATAAAACATTTTCACATATATGTTTTCTATTTTATTTTACTTACTATCATTGTCTATGAAACAATCTTTATTCTGCAGGTATTCTCTATCTAAACTCACACCAGCAACCAAATTTTATTTTGACACTAATCTTCCTGCCAACAGAGAGTTCACAGCCAGGTTACAACTCATTCTGTATATCTCTAAGACTCAGATTTAAATGTGTGCTAATATTCTGCATAATACATGCTGTCTGCAGCCTGGGAGGTGCAACAGGAGAGATCTGAATACGTTCATCTCCAACTCTAACGAGCAGGTAGTGCTCAGGCTTACACCGTAGTTTATAGTCCTTTATCACATGAAAATAGCACTTTTTAATCGTACCTGTATTGACTTTGTGAAGACACGGGAAGCTGATTTCATTTGCAAAGCTTAGTTGTTGAGGTCCTCCAACATAATGGCTGGTCATATTCGTTGCTTACACCGGATGCAGCAGAAGTTGGACAAATCTGGCACTTCTCTTCGTTGGAATAGATGCGTTTATCCAACGCTACCGCGGTGTTATCAGGCATGCAATTTACATTTTCAGCACTGCTGCAGCAGGAGACGATGACCCAAACGCATGAACCAAACGCTCTCGGTTTGGAAGCGAAAGAGAATAGCTGCAAACGCACGCGTGAGTGATAGTTTCATGCCCACACTTAGCGACAAAAAGAAAGAGAATAGCTGAACAGCTGTCAAGTGTCAACCACACTTAGCGACTTTTTCAAAATTTTCCAAGTTGCTATGATTTGTTTTTTTTGAACAAAAAGTTTCTATGATTTTGAATCCACTATATTATACAATTTCAACTTTGGTTTTTCTCTCCCACGAGGAGAACACTAAGTTTTATAATAAAAAGGCAGCGTTGATGGCATTTCACATATTAATAATGTCTATAACTAAATGCATCACTACATGTTTATTATGTACACACGACTTTCGTAAAGAAACGTAGCTCACTATTTATAGTCTACAGTAAAAACAACACTTTAATACCATAATAAGAACATATACTGTGTTCAATCATATGCTGCGGTCAATCTGGATATCGGTTAAGTTTTTCGGTATTTTGGTTAGTAAAATAGAACTACCTTTCTAAATCTATATTTACTTCAGTTCGGTTCGGTTCGGTTTATTTAGCGTTAGTTTTTGGTTTATTCAGTTTTATACCAAAAACATAATTATGCAGTCTGGGATCATATTATATAAATTTTAGAGTCATGTTGTCAATGCAGTCATTATTTTAAAAAATATTAAATGTTTGCATAAAATAGCAAAAAATAAAAAATGTTTCTACTATCTAATAAAATAATCAAATATAGAATTAAAATCAAAGTTCAGAATTTTGAAAATAAAAATAAAAAACAAAACAGAAGTACGGAAGAAAAGTTTTTCTATTTTTTTTCATATTTACTTCATCAAAGTCATGTTTCTTCGTCTGAACATGAAACTATGTTCATCTATAAATAAGAAAAAAAATTGTAAAGAATATAACTGTTTTCCATAAAATTTATAATCTTTACTTCATTTAGTCGATGTTAAAAAAAGCAAAAAAAAATAAAAGAAGAAGACTAAGAAAATAAGAAGCCTTGGGTGTGATTACCTAAATAAATATGGTAATAGTTATTAGCAAAAAAAAACAATTTATATAACAAATAGATTTTCATACGTCGTTATAAAATATATACATATTTACATGTTTCTATTTTGATCGGTTTTGTTTGGTTTATTCGGTTTAATCGGTCATAAACCAAACCATATCCAAATCATACGGTTTTTATAAAATCACATCCATTCGGTTTGTATGATATATACCAAAACTAAACCATATTGTATATTTTGGTTCGGTTCGACACGGTTTGGTTTTCTCCTATTGAACAGTCCTACATATACACATATCTACGTAAGTCCGATAAAACAAAAAAAAAAACAATCCATACATATATCAACAAACCTTCATTCATAAAACCTGACCACAAACCTCTATAAATCAATAACTCGGCTAATCCGTTTCACAATCCCAAAAGGAACTTCCTAAACATGAGTCACTCCTTCACAGATAAAAACAGGACAATACTAACGTTTAATAACCCCGCGCTTGCGCGGGGATTCTGCCACTAGTATTTTATAGATTATGAGAATTGAGAGGCCACCCACATCAGTCAAATATTTCTTCTCTCAACTTTGATGTAAGATAGTTTCAGAAAAAAAAAAAACTTTGATGTAAGATAAAGATAGTATGAAAATTCTATGTATACGTAATCCGTTTGAGAAATAGAAGAACAATAAAGGGGAATTATAAAGATGACATAACGAAAGCCCAAGAACAGTAAAGGAGAATTACAAAGATGATATTACGAAAGCCCTTTATATGTTTTTGGCACTTGTATGCTTTATAGTATTGTCGTTTTTATCATAAAGCAATTTGATTGCGTTTGCGAAACGTGAAGTATTAAAATGGTATTTGTAAAGTGGGGAGAAAAGTACATATTCTTTTCTGAAACACTGAAAAAGTATATATTTTTTTCTGAATTATATAGGATCCACACCGAAATGAGTTCAGATTAGTCACGCGTCAGCAGTTTACATTTTTGACTGATGTCGAAAATTTAATTCTCCAATAACCAAAACTTGAACCTTAGTGATTTCAACCGTATTAAAATTCGCTCTCAACTTAAAAAAAATTACATATTAAAAAAAGTCATTTTGATTTTCCAGAATACCTAAAGAGACCTAGAGTAAATATTTCAAGTATAAAAATGTCAGATTAATAATATTATGAGTGGGGTTTCCTTTCTTTTTCTATAGAAACCTATTTAAAAAGTTGATTTCAATTATCTTAGTACTTTTTCACAGTGGAATCATCAAGTACATCATAACATAATTTATATTTTTATTCAGTATGATATAATTAACTACTTACATTACATATATGATATTGATGAATGATTCAATTTCACGACGTAATTTTCTTTAAACACTCAAATCAAAGATGGTTTTGTATTTATGATATTTTCGATTGGCAAACTTTTTGTAATACACAACCACAACGAATATATATACCCACATTATTCTGAAAATTTTGATAAATTTTGTATCCTATAATCTATAAAAATGAATTATATCATATAGGAACCAAATTCTAAAATAATGCAGAAGCTTTATTGTAAACCATCACATAAGAGATTTTCACTATCTCAGTATTGCTAGAATAGGCGTTAATAGTAAATTTTCATATATTAATAAAGATTGGAAGATCATAACTGGAGCCAAACATTGTAAGATTGAACATTATATCAAGAGGCAAAGAAAAAAACACATGCAAGTGATTTTTGTTATCACTTTCACAAGCAACCGATACATCATATTTAAGACTCATCCGTTCTTTAGTCCATTCTCTAATCCTTTCTTCCTCTCATTATAGTTCACTTGTTACTAATCCTTTTACATTGGAAATTTCCAATCAGCTAACCAATACCAAACCGAAGTTCTGATCTGTAAACCAAACCCATAACTGAATTTAGCATCTCTACATAATTCTACCAGAAAATAGATTTACAGTAATGCACAAGGGATATTTAGCTCCAAATATATCTGAAATTGCCAAGGTTTCACAAAAGATTGAAAAGGGTGAAACAATTAAATAAACTAAAGATAGTTGGAATCTAAACACAACCAGTCATCCTTGTATAAGTGAAATGCTATACACACGACCTAAAGTATTTTCATTAACCTTTAGAAATGCTGGAGGCGTTGTAAATAGTATACACGTTTTGTAGCTTTTCATACTCGTTGCTTCATGTGATCACGCCCGTCGCTTCAAATGTATCACTCCCTCACGAGCTAATTAACGTCCCTTCAAGATCACCTATGAATCTATGATTCGAGATATCCTAACCTCAAGCCCTCTCTGCACTTCCTGAAACAAACTTCTAATGCTTTCAGAAAAACGTTGTGGATCAAAGCTGCAACTAGTGATGAAGCCTACTAGAACCTATACAAAGCTGCTCTCTTGTTTCCCCGATATATCTTTCAAGCACCAACAGCTGTTGTCTAAGTCTTTTGATCTTGAATGAAACTCCAAGAGCATGAAGATCCATTGTCCAAGGTGGATTATTTGTGCATGATGGTATTTCGAGGCTATCATGTTCCTTACCATCTGCCTTTTCTCTTTTACTAAACTCATTCTCTGATAAGGGACTTTCCTTTCAGATTCTTCTTAAGCATCAGATTGAGCAGCCTTCAAAGTTAAACGTCTCAGTTCATCAAGAGAATATGATTCCCTTCCTTTCTCGGTTGCATTTTCCTTTGATCCAAATACTCTTTCTGGCTCTTCTCTTGCTTCTGTTTTCGAGTTCTTTCTTCTACAAGACAACAAGCTTTTTAGCTGTGTCTTGAAATGTTGTGTCTTGAGGGCAAACGGTTCTTCCAGTTTTGTGTTGTTGTGTCTCAACATTTCTTGGCTCAGTCCATCAACATTTCTTGAATCCCATGATTAGAATGGAGAGGATGAGTTTTCTGGGGATGCTCTTGATGATGATCGCACCAAGAAAGCTTAAACGTGGCACAGAGATGCTGCCGCGAGGGTACAGTACTCTAGACCGGCACAACCAATCACTTGTGCCACATTCTCCCTGTCTGTTTCTTATTTCCGAACTCTCTTCTTTCATTTGTGTCTGTAATTAACCGCTTTTCTACTGTAAGACATAAGACCGTAACAGATTCATAAATCCAATTACTGGAATCAATCTCATTTTTGGAATAATATTTTAAAATACACCGACAATAGATGCAATGTACTATATTAATGTGTGACTGGATCTGAAACCATCTATTATTTGTCAACCATTATTGTGCGACCCACGTTCAATCACAGCACACACAAGTTATGGGGGAATATACAACAAAAGAAAAAACGAGAAAAGGAGACATAGAATACAACAAACACATGTTGCTTGTCAGTACAATGAACATATCACTAACATGTAAAGCCAGGATTCAACCTCCTGGAAACAACACATTCCGTGATCTTAAAAAATTAAACAAGAATTTTTTTGAAAAAAGGATCATACTCATACCCAGATGCAAAAGAATGAAAGTGAATTGCAGATTGAAAACAAATAGATGTACACAGAGAGAGACTGATGAGAGATTATACATTCACCCACTGACGCATTGAAAACCTTGACAAACCCAAAGCCAGATCCCGAACAGAACAGCACACACACAGAAATCGAACATCAACACAACCCACACATGTTTCTTCCACATCTGTTTCGCCTTATGATGATCCGTCAACAAACCATTCCTCAGTTCCTTGCGCAACACTCCACCGTTCCTATTATTCCCGCACAAATCCACCTTCTTCTTATTCTCCTCATCGACCACCATACCGACATCGTCACCAGAATCTTCCTCCGTATGCAACGACGTCCTCTTCTTATTCTTCTTCTTCAACGCCTTCAACGGCTTCCCCAGAAGCGGAATCAACGCGGCTCTCCTCCCTTTCGTCGAATCAATACTCAGATTCCGACTCTCCCTCGCCGCCACCATATCCATGTCCAGCTCCAAATCCACATCCCCGCCGCCGACGATCTCCGCGAAAACAGGATCCATCTTCGCTTGTAGACACTTTGGAGAAGGATCGATCAAGGAAGAATCGGATCGGAGACTTTCGACGGCTGATCTCAACCGGTTTAGGACCCGGAAGGACTCCGGTTTCTCCATGGTTTCGTCCGTAATCGCGAAGTAGACGAAGGAGGAGGAGGAGTCGATGGCGAACGTGTAGGTCTTCTTGCGAACTGTGTGGGAGAAGATGGAATGGTGAGGAGGCGTGTTCTCGATGCATCGCAAGGCTACCTCTTCGATTCCTGGCTCCTCCTTTGAAGCGAACTCCGCGAGGACGACGGTTCCTTTCGCGATGCATGTGTAGGACAACAGACTTGGATTCGATATCATTTTTTCTATTAATTTGGATTCGATAGATCGTTAGGTTAGGTTTTCATTCGGGGGGATCTCGTATCGCAACAATGGTATAAAAAAAAAGCTGCGATTGAGATAGAGAGATCAGAGGTTTTGTTTTTTCTCTTTCTAGATATCTCATCAACAGTTTTTCTCTCTCTATCTTGTTCTCTAGGGGTTTGCGGAATTTTCTAGGGGAATGAACAGATGAGGAGGAGGGGAGGGACATTCATTATTAGAGAGAAGACGATGCAGAATAGAATATAGTACTGACTCATTTGTAAAGTTTTATATTTACAAGTAATACCCCCAAACTTTTACTCCCGTGCTTCTGGTAACACACGTGGGAAAATTATGCATGACCATTTTGTTACTGCACCCGCCACTCAAACCGAATTCAAACCCAAAACCGAGTTTGTACCCGATTCAATCAGTCAAATAGCCGAATTGATTTTTTTTACCACTAGAGATGATTATATTAACATAAACACGAAAATTACAATTCGGCAATTACAAGAAATCCCAAAAAACATAGTTGGCGGACTAAACTTAAATCCCCGAAGTTCCCTTAAGTCCACAAGAGGGAGACCATATGAAAGTATAGAACTAAACCGAAAGCACTACAGAACAAGCTCATATCTAGAAACATCAAAAACAATTTAAACAGATCCAGAAGGGAGATAGAATAATATTTGAGGTATTATTTACTATCCACATTTTACACATTTAATATATGTAACATGACATCGATGAAATTAATAAATTGCTGATTTGTACTTATAGACAAAAAAAAATTGTACAAATCAGCAATGTGATACTCTACTATAATATATGTAACCCATTTAAGATGATGGTATGTCGATGTTAAATATGTCCAACTAGTCCATTTACGTGATAAAGCAAACTACTACTTTTGGAACAGATTACCCGACCCTACTCATATCCGATCCAAAGGACTCAATAAAGCCCACAACGGAGCCCACGTCTCACGTTTTACTGTTCGCGCGTGATTCATAACAAGATCTTTCAGAGCGCGTAAGAAACGTGGCCTTATTAACAGTAGTGAAAAATCGGAAACCCGTCTGAATCCGATCAAAAGATGGATCAACCCGACCCGAGAAATGCCTCTGGCCTGATTCTCTCCGCAACCGAACCGATCCAATCGTTTCTCGCGTTGGCCTGCGATGACCATCGTCTCTCCGAGGAACTCAGAGACATCGCTTCTGATCTCCGCTCGCGGAACATCGTTCCGTACAAATTGCTCCGAGCTATATGGACAGGATCCGATCCTTCGACCAGACCGGACTTGTCGGGACTTTTCTCCCGCTCAGATTTCGTCTTCACCAGTCCCAAACCCAGAGAAAAGGTATATGAAAGCTCGAATTTTTATATTTTGATCTAGTTAGATTCTGTTCGGACAATCCGACAATAAAGGAATCATCTTTTGGTAGGGATGAACACTGTGAATAAAGAACGCAAGATATGAAATAATGTGCCCAGTTTATTCATGTACTTTACAAGTTTCTCTCAACTCTCCCGTTCTGTTGTGGAGTTGCAACACACGACGTCTGATGTATGATGCCCTTCTCGTTAAAGAATGAAGTCAAACACATAAATTCACTCCCATTATCACTTCTTACTGCTTTTACTGGTTTGTTAAACTGCTTCTCTGTGTAAGCACAGAAATTCTGCAAAACTTTTCGGACTTCTGATTTTTCCAGGAGCAAATGTGTCCATGTAGCTCTAGAAAAATCATCCACTATAGTCAAGAAGTACACTGCCCCACTCGATGCAGGTACTCGGTAAGGACCCCAAACATCAACATGTATTAAACCAAAACAAACTTCTGCTTTATTGAAACTATCCGGAAAAGAATCTCTTGTCTGCTTAGCCCTAAAACACACGTCACATTGACTAGGGCCAGCTTTATTCAAAACACCAGAACACATAGGTAAACTAGAAAACACTGAAAACGCAGGGTGTCCTAGCCGAAGATGCCAAAGCAGATGATCATCCTCCACAGAAACAGTGTTGACCCGAGCTGCCTTCACATCTTTGAAGTAGTACACCCCATCACGCATCTCACCGGCTCCAATCATAGTCTTCGTAGAACGGTCCTGCAGAAGACATATAGCATCAGTAAATAATGCAAAACAATTCATGTGTCTAAGCAGCTTTGACACAGAGATCAATGAACAATTCAGGTCTGGAACATAAAGCACTTCTGTCAGTGATAACTGATCCGACAACACCATAACTCCAACACTGAAAGACATTGTAATACTTCCATCTGCAAACCCAACTCTACATGGCGTTGTGTCTTTGACGTTCACCAATAATGACAAATCACCCGTCATGTGGTGTGACGCCCCAGTATCTATTATTATATCTCCAATAGGCTTACCAGACAACTTATCAGACGAACCGCCCTGTCTCTCCTGAATAATCTGAGTAATTGCCTTCAACTGTTCTGGAGTCAAATCACCAATTGTCGATGCATGAGGAGTAGTCGCTTGTGCTGTGTTTGCTGTTATTCCTCTGCCTCGTCCGGAGTTTGAGCCACGACCACCACCTCTGTTATAACCGCGTCCACCACGACTGCTTCCTCTGTTTTCTGTCATCCATTCTGGATAGCCGATGAGCTGCCAACATGTGTTCTTTTCATGACCAGATTTGCCACAATTAGAACACACTCTGTCACGTGCTCTGTTAGATGAAAAATCAGTTCTCCCTCCTTGTGATATTCCTTCACGTGAGTCTCGACGAGAACTGTTATTAGTCTGATCTTCAGAACTTGTGTCTCTACGCGTCGTAAAACCAATCGCATCTTGTTTTTGTTCTCGTGATTTGGCAGATTCCAACCGAGCTTCTTCTCTGATAACTTTAGCATAAACTTTACCAATGTCAGGTAATTCATCAGATTCGATGATGGAACTCACAACATGACCAAACCTTGATTCATCCAGCCCCATGATAAACTGGTGAACTCGTTCATCTTCTCGCTCCTTCTCGTATATCCTTGCAGCAGAACAAGAACACGGTGGTGCAGGTTTATATGTCTGCATCTCCTCCCACTTGATTGATAATCTTCCGAAGTAATCAATAACTGGCTCCCCGTTCTGGCGACACGAAGCTAGTTGTTCCATAAGCTGATGTATCCTTACTTTATTTCCTACTGCAAATCGTTGCTTCAGATTCTCCCAGAGTTTGTGAGCATTGGTGATAAACGTCACCGTAGATCGAACACGAGGTTCAATCGCTGTGCGAATCCACCCTACAATCATCGAGTTAACACTTAACCAAGCCTCCAGCTTGTCATCACCTTCTTCAGGTTGCGGTAGCGTACCATCGACGAAACCGCTTTTCTTCTTGGCACGGAGTGCGTTCAGCATCTCCATCGACCATTCATTATAGTTATCTCCTTTGAGATGAACAGATGTGATCATCGAACCAGGATTGTCCGATGAGAACAACGTATAAGGGGATAGCGTCATCGTCTCTCCTTGCTTCCCCACAATCAATGTTTTCGAACCATCGCCAGCTTCTGCCTTAGAATCACCCATTGCACTCGAGATTTAAAAAAAAATTCAGATGGATCTTAGCTCTGATACCATGTGAATAAAGAACGCAAGATATGAAATAATGTGCCCAGTTTATTCATGTACTTTACAAGGTATTTATACAAGTGGTGATAGCTAACATATCGGAGTTAAGCTTATCGTATCTTTACATGTTTATCTCTTCCTATTCTAACTTATCTCAAAGTTAAATCCATCTTTATCGCTAATAAACACAACTGTGTGTTTGTCGGATTTATATAGAAATCCAAATATCTATTTTTTTTCCTGTTTAGTTATGGGAATAATTGAGCATAACTAATGAAACGATCGTTACTCCTCCTGTGTTGAATTGAATGCATTCGAGGATGCTTGTGGTTTCTTTGTGAGTTTTAGTGTTTAGTTTGATCTGATTTTTTTATTTGGTTCTTGGTAGAGTGAAGAACTGAAGCTGAGACTGGTTAAGCTGAGAGAAATAGCAGAGAGGAAGGAGTATGCTGAGCTTGTTAAAGATATCACACCTAGGAAACAAGTCGAAGAGCCTTTCTCCTCTTACAAAGACCAGCTCGGTTTTGGTAAAATACCATTTTGCTCACTTCTTGCCAAAATGTATTTACATTAATAGGTCACTGAAGATTTCGTTTGTAACTTTGTTTGATAACTCGTTTCTATAGGTTTACACGTTGGTCTTACCATGTTCACTGGATATCTGGTTGGCTATGCTTCCTTCAGAGCCTTATTCAACCGCAACCCCGCTCTGGTATGTTTTGTTTGTCGACCATTTTGTCAAATTCTGGAAACATTTCAATTCTAAGTGTGAATTTTTGAATTGTTGTGTTTCCGGATTTCAGAGTGCTGCTGGTGGGATTCTTGGACTAGTTTTGGCGATGCTTGTGGAAACGCTTCTGTTTATAATCAAAACATCTAAAGATGATCAGATTCAGAGCTCTAAATCATCATCATCACCATCATCATTCACTCCCACTACTAAAAAGAATCAATAGAACTTGTTTTTGCCTTCTCGTTCTCTGGTTCTACTGAGAATAGAGATTTAGCTTGGAGATGTATCTGATATGATCGAGTCCATCCATCTAACACAAAAACACAGAAAATTGTCTGAAACAGTTGATTTTTTTAATTCTTATGTATTAATCTATTTTTCTTTTGCTAAATTTTGTGTTTTATCTTTTTTTTTTCTCTTCAGCAAGTTTATTTGGAGTTATGTGTTGTCTTTCCTTCTTCACTTGCATAAACCGAAAGACCGATAAAACTAGAACCGTCTTGACGTTTGGAGGCCTCTCAGACCATAGTTTGTCATCTCATCGGAAGTTGATATGGTGGATAACAATCCCGTTTGGTGTGGTTTCTAACTTTTGATATAATATTGTACATGGTTAGCCAGCTTAAGATAGATAACAATCCCATTTTTAGTGATGTATTTGTAATTATACAACTATAATCTGACCAAGAGACATTAACAAGAGTTGTAGATAATATTTTGAAAAGAACACATTGCTAAAACTTCAGTTTATTGAGAAAAACTACATTAGGGATCTCTAAAGTATTTGAGTTCACACTTTAAAAAACTTAGAAGCTAATAAACAAGTCTAAAAATGTAGAGGAAATCATTATTGCTTTCAGTTGTGTGGAGGGGAGTTAGGGACAATACGTGCACAGTTGTCTTTGAGGAGAGGAGGGAAGAAAGGATTCAAAGGAAACATTTGAGGCCAACAGTTTGCATCTAAAGTTGAAAACACCTTACAACATGCGGCTTCAACATTTTCAAAATTTCCAGAAAAAAAAGAGTTGGAGATTGCGAGCACACATCCTTGGACGTTAAAGAGAGACGACCAACATTTTACAAGATCAACAGGTACTAAACCAGGTGGAAAAAGTCCTGGATTAGCCTGCAGGTTTTGAATTTGAGCTACTCCTCGAATGACAAAAATGACAGCACAAAGAGAAATAATTAAGTAGACTGAGATAACAGCTTTGCTTCCCATCTTCTTGGTTAAATCTTTTTTTTTCCTTGTCTTTTTGTTTTGGTTTATGTTTGAAAGCTTGGATGGATTTGAATATGCTCAGATACTTACAATATATAGGATGATGATGCAAGATTTTTTGTCAGATAAATTAAAGAGGAACATATCAGTTTTAACTTTGTTTCAAAATGAAACTCTTGTTTAGGTTTAATGTATTATTTGTTACACTTTCTTTCATTAAGTTGAGTAGTTGACTAATATAACCATATTATGTTCTTGTTTACGTTATCAAACAGATGATTAAAAAGTTTTTAATTTTATTATTATTTGTTTCAATATTAGGTAATGGGTCTCAGCCTTAAGATTATTAACCTTAATTATATTACCTTAGGATAACTGCATGCAAAATAGCAGCCACTTTCTAATTTTCTAAGGTGATTAACAATTTGTTTGAAGGACATCAGGACAAGTAGGTCGTAGTGAGTAGGTATGGAGAATCTATATAATTAAGGTCGTAATTTTTTATCGAAATTAATAACACGTTGATGAATGCTCTAATTACACTCAAGAATTTGGTTATAATTAAATAGAGGAGTAATAAAACTGTTCACTCGTGGCCCTAGTTTTCTCTCTGGTTCAATAATCGAGACAACTCTGCCGCCGCTGCTTCTTGACGCCGGTAAGGCCTCTGGCCGCCGGCGTCGGGAGATCCGCTACATCCTCCTCTTTGCTTCTCGCGCTCCAGGTCAAAGCTCTCGTATTGGTTCTTCTTCCGCACTTACTCAATCAGTATCTCTGGATCTGGTGTCATCAAAACTGGAGAAGACCTCCGTGGTCTCTGCTCAAGTTTTCAAGACAACCCGAACTGCATCCTTCACCGGGATCTCCCGAAAAAGCTGTACAAGGTCCACCTTTCACCTCCTTCCCTACTTTGAGCTCGGCTTTCACATGAGATCCAGATCTGAGAAGACTTCCGTGGGATGTTCCGGATCTGAGCTACGCTCGGATAAAGCTCAAACCTCAGCCATAAAAAGCACCTCAGGCCACCGCAGTGCATCATCTTCGAGTTATAAACGGGGTTCCGTTTCTCTTCTCGGCGGCTGTTCAAACCCCAACATTTCAATCATCACGGCCTTCTCTCCTCCATCTTGCGCAAGCTCAGACGTGATGTTCTCCGTTCCAGCTCCGCCGCCCATTTCAGATCCAGGGTTTCTCCAGCCAGGCTGGTTGTTAATGGGCTGAAATTCATTTGTTTATGGGTCTGGTCCAGTACCACTAAGGAAGAAAGCAGCCATTTTCTTAGTCAACCAGCACCCACTACGTATCACAACAACAAGAGTCTACTAACTATGGGTTTAATTATTTTGACTAGGTTAAAGATTTCTGAGGGGTTCCTTGGGATCTATATTGTGCGTGAATTGTTATATCGCTTTTGCAGGTTGAATTGTTCGGTGGGTTCACCGACTTTGTTACCGGTACCATCATTTTCTTCTACAAAGGAGAGAATCTTATTACCATGCCTCTTTTCTGTGAAAGGAGATGATTCCTCGGTTTTATTACCGAGAGTTTGCTTCAACTTACTCACCGGTTTGCCACCTTGTGTAGTGGTCTGTAAGGGGCCAGAAGGTGCAATTGAGACTACTTCGGTTCTTCTCGTTGGTGAGGGTTGGTTTTCAACGTCACAAGATAAGGTGACTAAATCCCAGCTGTCCGACATTGTCGTACATGCTTCCCCGACGCATTCAGACGTTGTCTTGAATTCGCTGTCATCTTCTTATGAAGAATTATCATGTTTAATCTTAATTGCTATTGTAGCTTATGTTTATTTTCCAAGAGGATGTCTAATTCCCTCTTGTTATTGTAGCTTTTCAAGTTGATTTAATGAAAAAAAGTTCGCGTTCAAAAAAAAAAATAAATAAATAAATAGAGTACCAAAGCTTTGTCTGCCATCATTTTCTTGTTGTATTTGCATGGCTGATGTAGTGAGGAATATGATGATAGGACGAGAAACAGGAAGTAGTTTTCAGGTGAAACGATGAATGACAAAGCTATACCAATGGAAACTTAATATTATGCTTGTGATTTTTAAGTGTTTATTCTTATGCCACTCTTTGGTATCAGTATTGTAATAAAACTCATAGTTTATATATGTATGTGTAAGATAACAAACTAAAGATAGGTTCCATTATGTGTTTTATTGTATCTTTTTTATGGTTACAAGATTTTCGATTTTGAATATTTTAAATGTTCTGGGCCTGGAAGATCTTAGGGTGAAGTTCAAACCATTTTAAACTAAAAGATTAATTTAAAAGTTATGTGTTATATTTTCTTTCCCTTGCATAATAATCCGATAGAAAATGCTGATAAATATAGAATTGTTTCGACATTTTGAGGACTCTAAATCCCATTTGCGTCAATTTATCTGAAGGCACTTCATTTGAAGTTTCAATCTTTGTTTGAGTCATGTTTGTGTGGTTTCTAACTTTGATATAATATTGTACTGGTTAGCTGACTTAAGATAGATAACAATCCCATTTTCGATGATGTATTTGTAATTATACAACTACAATGTGACCAAGAGACATTAACAAGAGTTCTAGATAATATTTTTAAAAAATAACACATTACTTAAACTTCAGTTTATTGAGAAAAGCTACATAAAGGGCTCTCCAAAGTATTTGAGTTCACAATTTAAAAAAACTTTAAAGCTAATAAACTAGTCTAAAAATGTAAAGGAAATCATTGTTGCTTTCAGTTGTGTGCAGGAGAGTTAGGGACGATCCGCGCACAGTTGTCCTTGAGAAGAGGAGGGAAGAAAGGATTCAAAGGAAACATCGGAGGCCAACAGTTTGCATCTAAAGTTGAAAACACCTTGCAGCATGCGGCTTCAACATTTTCAAAATTTCCAGAAAGAAAAGAGTTGGAGATTGCAAGGACACATCCTTGGACGTTAAAGAGAGACGACCAGCATTTTACAAGATCAACAGGTACTAAGCTAGGTGGAAAAAGTCTGGGATTAGCCTGCAGATTTTGAATTTGAGCTACTCCTCGAGTGATAAAAATGGAAGCACAAAGAGAAATAATTAAGTAGACTGAGACAATAGCTTTGCTTCCCATCTTCTTGGTTAATCTTTTATTTTTCCTTGTCTTTTTCTTTGGTTTATGTTTGAAAGCTTGGATGGATTTGATATGCGCAGATACTTGGAATATATAGGATGAGGAGGCAAGATTTTTTATCAGATAAATTAAAGAGGAACATATCAGTTTTAGCTTTGTTTCAAAAAGAAACTCTTGTTAGGTTTAATGTATTATATGTTACACTTTCTTTCTTTAAGTTACGTTGAGTAGTTGACTAATATAACCATAGTATGTTCTTGTTTATGTTATCAAACAGATGTTGAAAGTTTCTTTTGACTACTGCTTTTTATAGTTTTTTTTTTGCTAAAATTTGGTGCTACTGCTTTTTATAGTTGTTATTATTATTTTTATTTCAACCTCAGTAAATGGGTCTCAGCCTTAATATGATTAACCTTAGCTATATTAATTTAGAATAACCGCATGTAAAATAGCAGCTGCGGTCTACTTTTGTTTGGCACATATAAGGAAACGTAGGTTGTCATGAGTATGTATTCAGAATCTGAGTAAGGTTGTAAGGTTTAATGAATCATGCGTCTGTGGTCGGGTGGTCAAGGCATTCCGTGGATTCCTAAGGAATCCGAATTCGAATCCGCACCACACCAGATTTCCACGACGCGTGGCCACCGGAGTTTTTACATTCTCTCTCCGGAGAATGGTTTACCATTTTTTTTTTGGTAAGGTTTAATGGAAGTTAAGAATATTTTGATGCATGCACTAATGAAACAGCAGAATTTGCAATATAGTATTATATAGTGAACCAAAGATTTGGATGTCATCATTTTCTCGTTGTATTTGCATGGCTGTTGTAATGAGTATAATGATAGGAGCAGAAACAAGAAATAAGAGTCATGGTGAAAAGAAATAAATTAAATGACAACGCTATATGCATGCACACTGATTGTTAGAGCATTTCTAACACATCCTATATTTGTCTCTAAATGTTATAATAAAGTAAAATATACTCAATTCACCTCTATTTCTTTTCTTAAAATAGAGATTACTATTTTTTCTTATATATTTAGGGAAAAAAATAGCATTCTTCTATAATAGAGGCAAACGTTTTTATTTAAAAAGTAGTCTTCTAATTCCCTATGATTGTAACTAAAATATTTGTTTACGAAGAAATACAAATTTTACATATAAAAGCACAACTTTTTGTTTAAGTACTAATTATCAATTTTATAACTATAATTAAAACTAAAATTAAAATATTATTATTTTATTTAAAATTGAAGACTTTTTTATTTAAATATTAATCAATACAACATATTAAAACAATTTAATACTCTGGTAAATTATTTCCGGATCCATAAAGATTGTTAAAACATTGTCCAAACGATGTGGATGGAGGAGGAATTTGTTGAGTTTGTTGCTGGTGACTGCGCTTTTGTAAAATCCGTGCTTTCTCTGCTTGAAAATGTTCATGAACATTTGGATCGATTCTATGGCATTTAAGTCACAAAATAAAATTTTGTTTTCATCCTTCATCTCTTTCAAAGCATAATTTTGTCTTTGAATC
Source organism: Raphanus raphanistrum x Raphanus sativus (assembly GCA_019705995.1). Taxonomy (NCBI): domain Eukaryota; kingdom Viridiplantae; phylum Streptophyta; class Magnoliopsida; order Brassicales; family Brassicaceae; genus Raphanus; species Raphanus raphanistrum x Raphanus sativus. Next base: position 14,477,326 of record CM034036.1, on the reverse strand, counting down.
TCCAAGTGTTGCTGTCTTTGTTCACTTGACTTCTTTAGTTGCTCCATGAATTGGTTATTTCCTCATAGTTTATATATGTATGTGTAAGATAACACACTAAAGATGGATTTTCCCTTATGCGTTATTGTATATATTTTTTTTATAGTTACAAGATTTTTGTTTTTGAATATCTAAAGGTTGTGGGCCCGGAAGATCTTAGGGTGAAGTTCAAACCATTTTAAACTAAAAGATTTAATTTAGAGTCATGTGTTATCTTTTCTTTCCCTCGCATATTCCGACAGCAAAGGCTGATAAATATAGAATTGTTTCGACATTTCGAGGCCTCTAAATCTCATTTGTGTCTATTTATCTGAAGGCACTTCATTTGAAGTTTCAATCTTTGTTTGGGTCGTGTTTGTGTGGTTTCTAACTTTTGATATAATATTGTACATCGTTAGCTGATTTAAGATAGATAACAATACCATTTTCAGTGATGTATTTGTATTTTTTTGATGTATTTGTAATTATACAGCTATAATGTGACCAAGAGACATTAACAAGAGTTGTAGATAATATTTTGAAAGAACACATTGCTAAATCTTCAGTTTATTGAGAAAAGCTACGTATAAGGCTCTCCAAAGTATTTGAGTTAACAATTTTGAAAAACTTCGAAGCTAATAAACTAGTCTAAAATGTAGAGGAGATCATTGTTGCTTTCAGTTGTGTGCAGGGGAGTTAGGGACGATACACGCACAGTTGTCCTTGAGGAGAGGAGGAAAGAAAGGATTCAAAGGAAACATCTGAGGCCAACAGTTTGCATCTAAAGTTGAAAACACCTTGCAGCATGCGGCTTCAACATTTTCAAATTTTCCAGAAAAAAAGAGTTGGAGATTGCGAGCACACATCCTTGGACGTTAAAGAGAGAAGACCAACATTTTACAAGATCAACAGGTACTAAGCCAGGTGGAAAAAGTCCAGGATTAGCCTGAGGATTTTGAATTTGAGCTACTCCTCGAGTGACAAAAATGGCAGCACAAAGAGCTACTCAAATAATTAAGTAGACTGAGACAACAGCTTTGTTTCCCATCTTCTTTGTTGATTTTTTTTCCTTATCTTTTGTTTTGGTTTATGTTTGAAAGCTTGGATGGAATTGATTATGCGCTGATACTTACAATATATAGGATGAGGATGCAAGATTATTTTATCAGATAAATTTCAGAGCAACATATCAGTTTTAACTTTGTTTCAAAATGAAACTCTTGTCTAGGTTTAATGTATTATGTGTTACACTTTCTTTCATTAAATTGAGCAGTTGACTAATATAACCACAGTATGTTCTTGTTTACGTTATCAAACAGATGATTAAAACTTTCTTTTGACCCACTGCTTTTAATCGTTGCTATTATTATTTCAACCTCAGTAAATGGGTCTCAGCCTTAATATGATTAACCTTAGTTATATTACTATAGGATAACTGAGTGTAAAATAGCAGTCGAGTTCTACTTTTGTTTAGCAGATATAAGGAAAAGTAGTTAGTCATGAGTATGTATTTAGAATCTGAGTAAGGTTGTAAGATTAATGGAAGTTAAGAATATTTTGATGCATACTCTAATGAAACAGCATAATTTGGAATATAATATTACATAGTGAACCAAAGATTTGGAAGTCATCATTTTCTCGCTATACTTTCATGGCTGTTGTAATGAGTAGAATGATAGGAGCAGAAACAAGAAATAAGAGTCATGGTGAAAAGAAATATATTCAATGACAACGCAATTGTTATACTGAATCAACTATTTGATATCAATTTTTAATAAAATTATTTGTTTAATTTATAAATGTACGTGAGAGTAATATGATAAACTAATTAAACTAGTCTTCTTTGCCTAATCTTACAGCAAAGGCTGATAAATATAGAATTGTTTCGACATTTTGAGGCCTCTAAATTCCATTTGCGTCAATTTATCTGAAGGCATTTCATTTGAATTTTCAATCTTTTTTCGAGTCGTGCTTTTGTGGTTTCTAAGTTTTGATATAATATTGTAAATGGTTAGCCGACTTAAGATAGATAACAATCCCGTTTTCAGTGATGTATTTATGTATTTGTAATTATACAACTATAGTGTGACCAAGAGACATTAACAAGAGTTATAGATAAAATTTTGAAAAGAACACATTGCTAAAACTTAAGTTTATTGAGAAAAGCTACATACAGGGCTCTTCAGAGTATTTGAGTTCACACTTTAAAAAACTTTGAAGCTAGTAAACTAGTCTAAAAATGTAGAGGAAATCATTGTTGCTTTCAGTTGTGTGCAGGGGAGTTAGGGACGATCCGCACACAGTTGTCCTTGAGAAGAGGAGGGAAGAAAGGATTCAAAGGAAACATCTGAGGCCAACAGTTTGCATCTAAAGTTGAAAACACCTTGCAGCATGCGGCTTCAACATTTTCAAAATTTCCAGAAAGAAAAGAGTTGGAGATTGCAAGGACACATCCTTGGACGTTAAAGAGAGACGACCAGCATTTTACAAGATCAACAGGTACTAAGCCAGGTGGAAAAAGTCCGGGATTAGCCTGCGGATTTTGAATTTGAGCTACTCCTCGAGTGATAAAAATGGAAGCACAAAGAGAAATAATTAAGTAGACTGAGACAATAGTTTTGCTTCCCATCTTCTTGGTTAATCTTTTATTTTTCCTTGTCTTTTTGTTTTGGTTTATGTTTGAAAGCTTGGATGGATTTGGATATGCGCAGATACTTGGAATATATAGGATGAGGAGGCAAGATTTTTTATCAGATAAATTAAAGAGGAACATATCAGTTTTAGCTTTGTTTCAAAAAGAAACTCTTGTTAGGTTTAATGTATTATATGTTACACTTTCTTTCTTTAAGTTACGTTGAGTAGTTGACTAATATAACCATAGTATGTTCTTGTTTATGTTATCAAACAGATGTTGAAAGTTTCTTTTGACTACTGCTTTTTATAGTTTTTTTTTTGCTAAAATTTGGTGCTACTGCTTTTTATAGTTGTTATTATTATTTATTATTTCAACCTCAGTAAATGGGTGTCAGCCTTAATATGATTAACCTTAGCTATATTAATTTAGAATAACCGCATGTAAAATAGCAGCTGCGGTCTACTTTTGTTTGGCACATATAAGGAAACGTAGGTTGTCATGAGTATGTATTCAGAATCTGAGTAAGGTTGTAAGGTTTAATGAATCAGGCGTCTGTGGTCGGGTGGTTAAGGCGTTCCGTGGATTCCTAAGGGATCCAAGTTCGAATCCACATCACACCAGATTTCCACAACGTGTGGTCACCGGAGTTTTCACATTCTCTCTCCGGGGAATGGTTTACCATTTTTTTTGTAAGGTTTAATGGAAGTTAAAAATATTTTGATGCATGCACTAATGAAACAGCAGAATTTGCAATATAGTGTTATATAGCGAACCAAAGATTTGGATGTCATCATTTTCTCGTTGTATTTGCATGGCTGTTGTAATGAGTATAATGATAGGAGCAGAAACAAGAAATAAGAGTCATGGTGAAAAGAAATAAATTAAACTAGATTTTGATCCGCCCGCCCGGGCGGGTATTATTTTCACTTTTGGACTATGGATTATTTATTTACACGATTTGTATGCATCTATCTTAGTAATAATTTTCTTTATAATAAGTTCAGCATATAGAGTGTCTTTTGTAAATGTTTTTTTCTTTCTCTTGCTTTGTTTTATGTTTTCTCCAATCAATATATTTATTTCGTTTGTTGTTACACGAAATGATTTCAGAACTTAATTGTACAGTATTTTATATTGGTTTATTGTTGAAGCAGTTTATATTAAGATTTTAATATATTTATTTGAATAGAAATAATATTAAAAAATTAGTCAAGTAAAGAATTGATAAAAACAATTTTTTATTTTTTTAAATAGCAATGTGACAGATTTCCATATTTTTCAATATTTACATTTAAATTTGTAAACTAAATATAAAAATTAAAATCATCTGTATTTTAAATTTTGAGTTTGGTATACGTTTTACTAATCAATATTTATCATGTAATTTATGTGTCAAATAATTGGGCAATAGATGAGTAAAATATTATTCACCATTAGTTCTTTTTCAAAATTTATGGTGTGTATATATATATATAGTAAAAGGAAATCTATCTTACAGTTTGGTCTACCAGGACGCACTCAAGAATATCTCATAACTGGTGTTTTGCTTTTAGGAATTAAGCAATTTCAGAGTTAGATGCCATTCATCTCGGTAAAGTTTGAGATCTTTGATAAGACACATTTTTTGTTCGTTTGACATGTTTGCTGTGAGAGGTCGATGGACATTCTTTAATTGTAGTGTCAGTATATATAGATGGATAGATGTAGAGCCGATATTTTCTCCTTTCTGTTTTTTGACGAAATCGTATATTTTGTTTATTCAAACTTAAATACTATTAAATTTGTTTGCGCAAAAAAGATTGTTAATTAGGGAAGTTCTATTTAATTTTAGAATATCTTGCTGAATAATCATAGATATTAATAAAAAATCTAACGTATTAATGCTAGGGAATATTTTAAGTATCTATCGTAGTGCTTCTTTTACTTGCTGAGAAGGTAATCATTGATTTAAGGTAACTAATTGGATTTAAAGCAATAAATCATTATATGCGTAGTAAATATCATAAACACAAAGATTTTATTTTAAAAACACAAAGATTTTTTTCGAAAACGTTTTTTTTTGGTATAAACACAATCCAAGTTGCCAAACACAATGAATTTAAAAAATACTATCCAAGTAACCAAACAAAATGATTTTGTACTTGAGTTTTAATAAGATAGATGACAACGCTATATGCATGCACGCTGATTGTTAGAGCATTTCCAACACATCCTATATTTGTCTCTGAATACTATAATAAAGTAAAATCTACTCAATTCACCTCTATTTTTTTTCTTAAAATAGAAATTGCTATTTTTTCCTATGTATTTAGGGAAAAAATAACATTACTCTATAATAGAGGCAAACATTTTTATTTAAAAAGTAGTCTTCTAATTTCCTATGATTGTAACTAAAATATTTGTTTACGAAGAAATACAATTTTTACATATAAAAGCACAGCTTTTTGTTTAAGTACTAATTATCAAATTTATAACTATAATTAAAATTAAAATTAAAATATTATTATTTTATCTAAAATTCAAGACTTTTTTATTTAAATATTAATCAATACAACATATTAAAACAATTTAATACTCTGGTAAATTATTTCCGGATCCATAAAGATTGTTAAAACATTGTCCAAACGATGTGGATGGAGGAGGAATTTGTTGAGTTTGTTGCTGGTGACTACGTTTTTGTAAAATCCGTGCTTTCTCTGCTTGAAATGTTCATGAACATTTGGATCGATTCTATGGCATTTAAGTCGAAATATAAAATTTTGTTTTCATCCTTCATCTCTTTCAAAGCATAATTTTGTCTTTGAATCTCCAAGTGTTGCTGTCTTTGTTCACTTGAATTCTTTAGTTGCTCCATGAATTGGTTATTTCCTCATAGTTTATATATGTAGGTGTAAGATAACACACTAAAGATGGCTTTTCCCTTATGCGTTATTGTATATTTTTTTTATAGTTACAAGATTTTTATTTTTGAATATCTAAAGGTTGTGGGCCCGGAAGATCTTAGGGTGAAGTTCAAACCATTTTAAACTAAAAGATTTAATTTAGAGTCATGTGTTATCTTTTCTTTCCCTCGCATATTACGACAGCAAAGGCTGATAAATATAGAATTGTTTCGACATTTCGAGGCCTCTAAATCTCATTTGCGTCAATTTATCTGAAGGCACTTCATTTGAAGTTTCAATCTTTGTTTGGGTCGTGTTTGTGTGGTTTCTAACTTTTGATATAATATTGTACATCGTTAGCTGATTTAAGATAGATAACAATCCCATTTTCAGTGATGTATTTGTATTTTTTTGATGTATTTGTAATTATACAGCTATAATGTGACCAAGAGTCATTAACAAGAGTTGTAGATAATATTTTGAAAGAACACATTGCTAAATCTTCAGTTTATTGAGAAAAGCTACGTATAAGGCTCTCCAAAGTATTTGAGCTCACAATTTTGAAAAACTTTGAAGCTAATAAACTAGTCTAAAATGTAGAGGAGATCATTGTTGCTTTCAGTTGTGTGCAGGGGAGTTAGGGACGATACGCGCACAGTTGTCCTTGAGGAGAGGAGGAAAGAAAGGATTCAAAGGAAACATCTGAGGCCAACAGTTTGCATCTAAAGTTGAAAACACCTTGCAGCATGCGGCTTCAACATTTTCAAATTTTCCAGAAAAAAAAAAGTTGGAGATTGCGAGCACACATCCTTGGACGTTAAAGAGAGACGACCAACATTTTACAAGATCAACAGGTACTAAGCCAGGTGGAAAAAGTCCAGGATTAGCCTGAGGATTTTGAATTTGAGCTACTCCTCGAGTGACAAAAATGGCAGCACAAAGAGAAATAATTAAGTAGACTGAGACAACAGCTTTGTTTCCCATCTTCTTTGTTGATTTTTTTTCCTTATCTTTTTGTTTTGGTTTATGTTTGAAAGCTTGGATGGAATTGATTATGCGCTGATACTTACAATATATAGGATGAGGATGCAAGATTATTTTATCAGATAAATTTAAGAGCAACATATCAGTTTTAACTTTGTTTCAAAATGAAACTCTTGTCTAGGTTTAATGTATTATGTGTTACACTTTCTTTCATTAAATTGAGCAGTTGACTAATATAACCACAGCATGTTCTTGTTTACGTTATCAAACAGATGATTAAAACTTTCTTTTGACCCACTGCTTTTAATCGTTGCTATTATTATTTCAACCTCAGTAAATGGGTCTCAGCCTTAATATGATTAACCTTAGTTATATTACTATAGGATAACTGAGTGTAAAATAGCAGTCGAGTTCTACTTTTGTTTGGCAGATATAAGGAAAAGTAGTTAGTCATGAGTATGTATTTAGAATCTGAGTAAGGTTGTAAGATTAATGGAAGTTAAGAATATTTTGATGCATGCTCTAATGAAACAGCAGAATTTGGAATATAATGTTACATAGTGAACCAAAGATTTGGAAGTCATCATTTTCTCGCTATACTTTCATGGCTGTTGTAATGAGTAGAATGATAGGAGCAGAAACAAGAAATAAGAGTCATGGTGAAAAGAAATATATTCAATGACAACACAATTGTTATACTGAATCAACTATTTGATATCAATTTTTAATAAAATTATTTGTTTAATTTATAAATGTACGTGAGAGTAATATGATAAACTAATTAAACTAGTCTTCTTTGCCTAATCTTACAGCAAAGGCTGATAAATATAGAATTGTTTCGACATTTTGAGGCCTCTAAATTCCATTTGCGTCAATTTATCTGAAGGCATTTCATTTGAATTTTCAATCTTTTTTCGAGTCATGTTTTTGTGGTTTCTAAGTTTTGATATAATATTGTAAATGGTTAGCCGACTTAAGATAGATAACAATCCCGTTTTCAGTGATGTATTTATGTATTTGTAATTATACAACTATAGTGTGACCAAGAGACATTAACAAGAGTTATAGATAAAATTTTGAAAAGAACACATTGCTAAAACTTAAGTTTATTGAGAAAAGCTACATATAGGGCTCTTCAAAGTAGTTGAGTTCACACTTTAAAAAACTTTGAAGCTAGTAAACTAGTCTAAAAAATGTAGAGGAAATCATTGTTGCTTTCAGTTGTGTGCAGGGGGGTTAGGGACGATCCGCGCACAGTTGTCCTTGAGAAGAGGAGGGAAGAAAGGATTCAAAGGAAACATCTGAGGCCAACAGTTTGCATCTAAAGTTGAAAACACCTTGCAGCATGCGGCTTCAACATTTTCAAAATTTCCAGAAAGAAAAGAGTTGGAGATTGCAAGGACACATCCTTGGACGTTAAAGAGAGACGACCAGCATTTTACAAGATCAACAGGTACTAAGCCAGGTGGAAAAAGTCCGGGATTAGCCTGCGGATTTTGAATTTGAGCTACTCCTCGAGTGATAAAAATGGAAGCACAAAAAAAAATAATTAAGTAGACTGAGACAATAGTTTTGCTTCCCATCTTCTTGGTTAATCTTTTATTTTTCCTTGTCTTTTTGTTTTGGTTTATGTTTGAAAGCTTGGATGGATTTGGATATGCGCAGATACTTGGAATATATAGGATGAGGAGGCAAGATTTTTTATCAGATAAATTAAAGAGGAACATATCAGTTTTAGCTTTGTTTCAAAAAGAAACTCTTGTTAGGTTTAATGTATTATATGTTACACTTTCTTTGTTTAAGTTACGTTGAGTAGTTGACTAATATAACCATAGTATGTTCTTGTTTATGTTATCAAACAGATGTTTGAAAGTTTCTTTTGACAACGTGTAAAATAGCAGTCGCGTTCTACTTTTGTAAGGTTTAATGGAAGTTAAGAATGTTTTGATGCATGCTCTAATGAAACATCAGAATTTGGAATATAATATTACATAGTGAACCAAAGATTTTGATGTTATCATTTTCTCATTGTATTTTAGGCCGGGCTATCATTATTCGTTACTCGCCTTAAAATCGGTATTTGACTCGTACCCGCTTTAAAAATTCAAATATTTTGTGTTTGATTGTTTTCAACGCAAGTAACAAAATCGACAATTTTTATTACTTAAATCATTTGACTATCAAAAATATATTATTACTGTTATTTTAGTTTTGTATTTGTTTAACCATTTTTAAAACTAACTTTGACTATATAATATATAAAAGAATTATAATATATAAGGTGGTGTAAAAGTGTATTTTTAATTACATTTAGTTTTTTATTAATGTGATATATATATATATATATATATATATATAAATTTAATATTAATATATGAGTTATTAATTATTAATATATTTAAAAATTGTCAAAATAAATATATTTATCTGGAAAATTTTAAAAAGTATACATGTCTTAAGTTGATTAATGTCTTGATATGATAATGACACATATACGTATAAACCACTTCAATTCAGTGGGATTTAATCCGATGACGTGACAAACTATGTTTTCGCGCCAAAACAGTCGATCCCTCCTTAAAAAAACCCTCAAATCCAAAATCACTTCATCTCTCTCTCTCTCTCTCTCTCTCTCTCTCTCTCTCTCTCTCTCTCTCTCTCTCTCATTTCCAATGGCTGGAGATTTGTTATACGCCAAAACGCAGCGTATCGTCCTCCTCATAGATCTCAACCCCCTTCTTCTACTCACACCACCAACTCCGGAGCAATACCTAGCCGTCGTGATCTCCGCCGCCGAGAAGCTTCTCTCGTTCCCTCCACTCTCCGCTTCTCTCTTCTCCTTCAAGTTCTTCGTCTCCTCTCTATCCTCTCTCTTATCTTCCTCGAAGCTCTCCGCCCTCTCGATTCCGTCTTCCAAGCTCTCGTTTGACCTCCCCGGCCCCACGCTCGCCTCCCTCAGACGCGCCGTCGACGCCGTCAAGCGATGCGAGCTCCGATCCACTTCCACCTCGTCGTCGGCGTCGTCGCGACCTCGCGGAGTCAACGTCGCGGCGTCTTTGCGGCAGATCGTATACGATTACGCTTGGGAGCCTGTGGTTCGAGATCCGGAGATAGGTTTGATTCCTGGGTTCACGGACGCTGGAGGAGGAGTCGATGTGGTGAAATCGAATCTAGTCGTCATGCTTTCCCCAATTTCTAGGGATTTGAATTGGGTTTCTGAGTTTCTCGATGTGAAGAGCGGCGACGAGTGTTTGTTCAAGTCGAAGTTTGTTGAGGTTTTTGGCTGTGTGAACGACTTGTTTGGTGATAGAGATATTCACTTAAGCTGGATTGATGTTAGATTTGGCGAAAGAAGCGAATTGGGATTTTTCGATAGTGGAGTTAGAGAATTGGGTTGGGGACATTGTTCTACGGATTCGATTGTTTACGGCTCTTCAATAGTTCCCTTCGGATTGATATATCCAACGATTGGTGTTTCTCCGAAGCTATCTGCTAGCCGGAAGTTTAGTGTTGTTCAAGCCAGTCTTGAGATTGATGGTATGGATGGTAAACCTATAGAGTGCAAGTGCGGTGAGCTGGAGTTTTCTTCTTCTGAAATTTCTAGTGGGAAGAGGTCTGAGGAATCTCTAACGGAACAGTTCTGTAATGGAGTCACTAAACTCAGTGTTAAAGCCTTGAGGATGTGTGATGATGATGTTGTCGAACTCGAGAGGTATACTTTTGTTGCTCATGAAGTCTCCCAGGAACCTGATCATTATCTGGAGCAGGAGGGTGGATTTTGGGCTGATCGGGTGTTTCAGATACTAGAGAAGGAGACTGGTGAGAAAGTGGTGAAAAGATCGTCTCCGGTTTGGCAGATTTTGTTAAGTTATCTCTATAGAGAAGGTTACTCAGCGTTGGTGTCTCTAACGAATAGCAATGGTGATTCTCGGACAGGAACACTGAAGCCCTTTACTCTCTCCTCGGCTCTAATCTGTGTTTTTGACAGTGAAGTCTCTCCTCAAACTGTGGATCATGAAGATAGCAGTAGTAAGAGTGGCGAAAGTAAAAGAAAACTAAGCAGAAAGATTCTGAACTCACTTCTTGAGATTAGCTGGGAGGATTTCTGCAGATCAGTGAAAGGTTATGGTCAAATAGATCTAGAGGATGTGTACTTTTCCAAGTTTAGCAACTCGAAGAAATACAAGTTTCTGAAATGTTGGATGAAACAGATTAGGAAACCCAGAGGTTGCAGCTTATCTGTTGCTAGTAGTTGCGTTGCACAGGAGGATGTGGAAGCAGTGAAAAAGCACAACTCATCTGAAGAGACAGAAACGGCCATCTCTTTACCAGTATCTGAGGAGGATGTTGCTTTGAGTGGGAATCGTATATCCGCAAGGCAGGAGAATGATACATCTGTTAAGGCATCAGAGTCATCAGAAGTGTTCTTTGCTAGTCTTCCTGGTAAAATCAAGAAAGGGATTGAGTCTGAGGAAATAGACTTGGCAGCTCTGGCAGAGCGGCTTGTCAAATCCTGTCTCCTACATTCATCTCAAAGACTTGAGAAGGATTATAGCTGTGAGAGTGGAACTCTCTTGTTGGTTACTGAGGAGCTAACCAAGATGTTACTGAAAGAACCGAAAGAGTTAGTTGCCATGTTTAAAAAGAAACATTCATCATCCGCGGAAGGTGAGCAAAAGTCTGATGAAGCTTCACCCAGTAGCATCGTTAGAGAGTATCCTTTTTGTTCTGTTTGTCGCACTTACTGATGATGCTTTCTTTCATTTATCTAAGCTGTTGGCATTATTGTTCTGTTTTCTTTAATTAGCTATAAAGATACGAGCTGCAGATTCTTTTCCGAATGGAGATTCTAAGATCAGTGATAGGTTTGGGAAGTGAGGAGGAGTCTGTGACTCAGAAGTTTGCAAAACAGATATGCATGCTTCTTGAGGCCATTCAGTGCAAGTTAGACGGTGGATTCTTTAGTGATTGGAGCCTCGATAAGTATGTGGACAAAATTATTAAAGCCAGGTATTATATAAATCTCATTCTCAGAAAGTGTTGTAGTTTTGGGTTGTGTTTGTACTCATGCCAACGCATTGACGTTGCCTTTCTCAGGTATCATCATGTTCTTGGAGAAGCTGTCAGCATTATTTATACAGAGATGGATCTGCTTATGTTCAGTGATGAGGATCTGGAAGATAGTTTCATGAACAACGAAGACAGTAGCCAATCAGGGAGAGAGAAAAACCAGATCAACGCCAAGAGTCATCGTCGTAGCCAAAGAAGTAAAGATGTTGCCGGTACGAGTAAGAAGACCTTTTTGCAGAAAGAGACCAAGGAGTGCAGAGAAGCTAAGAAAGTGATTGAAGCACAAGAAATGAGGGAAAGGGCAAGAAGATTCTCGAGTTTCACAAGTTGGATGCCTGATCTATGTAGAGTTTGGGCACCGAAACAAGCGAAGAACTCTAAAGATAAAGCGGATCAGCAAAAGAGAATGGCCAAAAGGAAGAAAGAAGAAAGATCAGTGGACAGAGTATGCGAGACACCAGTGACAGCAGATAACAAACGAACACGAACTGATGACAGAGATGAATACGAGTGTGGGACTCTGCCTCGTAGTTCGGTACCAAAGGCTTTGTTTCAGGATGATGATTAGGTTAGCTGTTTTTGTATATCTTAAACACTTGAAACTGGAAATAAGGACTACACTGAAGTCCCACTTCCAGTTTTGTTAGCAGTATTTGATATTATATAAAATCTTGCCGATACTATATTTTAGTAGAAGGTTGCATAATTTATGTTGGGATTAATTGATTTAAATGGCCAAGACCATAAGTTTGCATATTCATCATACAGAATTCTCCATGGCAAACTCTATACCAAGATCAGTGGGATCCTCATACAATTACTTAGTTGCATCTTCGTTTTCACAGTAACATTTTTACCCAAGTACAACAACATAGGAGTTTTTTTTTTTTTTTTTTTGGGTAACACAACAACATAGGAGTGTATTAGAGGATTCTCACACATTTATTACTCAAATCTAAAATTAACATTTGTCTCACAAAAAAACTAATGAGCTAACAATAACGTCTGCCAAGTAAAACAAACTGAATAAGATACAGTAAACCGTAGGTTTTAGAGTACAAAAGGACGTACGTGCAAGGAAAGTTAACCGAAACCGGTTTTACAGATAAATGGAAATAAAAACACACTGACCATGTGAAAATAAATACTGAGACTGACTCCCTAAAAGGCTTTACACCTTGCGGACTTGGATGTTATGAGTCGATTGAGACCGCCAGATTGGTTGTGAACCGCTCTGTACAATCGCTATTTCCTCTCCCTTCTTCACCATTCCTTGTTTCTGTTCATCCAAAAGTTACCAACTCAAACTCTTAATCCCCATAACCACAAAAGATCCACTATATGTATATTTCCATAAATAGAAAATAGAAGGCTAAATCTTTCTATCCTTTTGAGTTTACCAGTAGTGTAGACAGAGCTTTAGTGAAAGTGTCCTCTGCATCATCTGAGAACTCCATATATATGGGGCACACACCTTGATACAAGGCTAATCTTTGCTGTATTTTTTTCCTGCAGAGCCAAAACCTCTAACCGTGAGTTCTTAAATCTACCAGTTGTCAGACATTTGTTTTGGAAAGAATAAACATGGACTACTCACTCATTTGTGAAGGCATAGATTGTGCCAGAAGGGCGATAGTGACTTAAAAGTATGGCCATGAAACCAGTTCTGGTGAAAACAACAGTTGAAGTTCCAAGTGTGTTCGACATCATGGTTGCATGGTATGCAAACATCTCACTCATATGGTTCTGTAAAACATTGTTCTTGGTCAGTATGGATTAGATAGCAAAGTCCAGAAAAGAAAGGAAATCAAGAGCGCAGCTTACCTTGAAGGCTTGACCAAGATTAGGTGGCATTTCACTACTAGTAGTAATGGTTGCTTCTGTTCGCAGTGCAACTGTATGCATCACTCCAGCAGCTTTCAATGGGAACCTGATACCAAAAGTAAAGCTCAGTTTCCTTTATATAAACCTTCAACACTTTCTACAACCCAGCACTTACTTTCCGTGAGCAGTTTCTCCTGAAAGCATTACGGCATCAGCACCTTCTCTAACAGCTATAGCAATGTCAGAAACCTCTGCCCGGGTTGGAGTTGGGTGAACTATCATACTCTCAAGCATGTTAGTCGCAACAATAACAGCTTTTCCCATGCTGCGGCATAGGTTAATGATCCTCTCCTGCATATCAAATACCAAAATTTTAAAATTCAAGAAAATGTCTTAAAGCTGTGGAATTTGCAAAAGCAAGGGCTAACCTGAAGAATGGGTACTTCTTCAATGGGCAGCTCTGCACCAAGATCACCTCTTGCAACCATTGCCTATGGAAGACATATCATTAAGCAGCACATTCACAGAACAATCTCCAACATGCTGTTATAAAAAGAAGAACTAAGAACGTTGATGGCAAAAAAACTTACCCCATCTGATGCGGTGATAATGGAATGCAAGTTAGGTATGGAGTCTGCGCTTTCAATTTTTACAATCACATGAATATCGGCACCACAGCCTTGAAGGTATTTCTTGAGTTCATGTACCACTTGTGCATCTTTGACAAAAGAAACTGCATAGAAGTCAACTTTGTTCTCCACTCCGAACTTAATATCCTCCCAATCCTTCTCTGAAATTTAAAAAAAAAAAGAATTAAAAAAATAGATAGATATATATCAGAGCAAGATCATTCAGACTTTAGAGAAGAGGGAGGTCGAACCAGTGATTGAAGGTAACGTAGCACTTTTCCCTCGGACATTCAAGTGTCTCCTTGACTTAAGTTCTCCACCATCAACAACTTCACATGTGACAGTCTCTTTAGTCTTAGACTTCACCATAAACGACATCATACCACCTGGAAACACAACCATTCTACATTCATTATCCCACTTAATTGGAGAAAAATAAAGCAAATTCATTTACATCAACAACATACCATCAACAAGGAGCATGTCTCCCGCCTCCACATCGTTGACAAAATCATCATAGTTAACACTGACACAACTTGGCGTGCTCACTCCTCTCTCAATCGTAAAAGTAAACTCTTGACCGGGGTCCAACATAATCGGCTGCGGTAAATCTCCACTCCTAACTTCTGGACCCTAACAAACATTGAAAGACAATATACAATAAAAAAAAACAGAGAATAAATAACTACAAAGATAAAACTTTGGGAAACAAAAACAAACCTTGGTATCAAGCATGATGGCAATGGTGTTATCCTTAGACTGCGCATTGTACTCTTTGACCAAATCAATAACCTTCTTATGCGAAGCGTGATCACCATGAGACATGTTCATCCGAGCAACATTCATCCCAGCTTCCGCCAGTTTCCATATCATCTCCCGTGTGTTGGTAGACGGACCAACCGTGCAGACAATCTTTGTCTTCCTCCTCACCGTCGGTTTCGACCACATCCCTACCGACGTGTCACTAAACTTCTGCATTTCCAACAACCTCTCCAACTGCGACTCCTCTCTCTAAATCCACATAGTAAAAAAAAATATTCACCTCAGTAATTAATCACAGTCAAAATCATTAAAGATTATTACTCTTCAGGGTAAAAAACATTACGTTTGGAACATCCTCGGGAGACACTGGTATGACTTCGGTGGTATCAACACGAGCGGATCTAACAGTAGTATCAACAGCTCTTCTTCCTCCTCCTCTCACGGAGACTCTTCCGCTTTTCTTGGTTTCGTTTCCGAGAACCTTCACTGCGAAACTCGCCGGCTTGAGAAGCTTGTCGGATCTCGTGGACGCAGATCCACTGTTGGGAGACAACATCGAGCCTTGAATCGACTTTGTAGCAACCACCTGAGCCATTTTGGTTTCTGAAGAGAAGGAACAACGGGTTGGAGAGGGTAGGAGGAAGAAGTTGCGAAAGAATGAGAGAGAAGTTGAGACGCTAAAGAGTAGTGAAGAGTTTTTGATATATCGGCGGAGTTTACGAAGAAATGCGCTTAGTTTGTATCGAAAGAGAGTGACAAAAAATCATACTGCGGTTTTTAACCGAAAACCGAATCGGTATGGGCTCTGAACCGATTGTTAGTTTTGCAAAATTAGTTCGGTTTAGTAATTGGTTAGTTCATTTTTTTAATCTAACCAATTCACATCCATTTGTACCAAGGGTTAATTTGCTAAATGACTATATTGAAAAAAATATTAGTTTTGTAGTAGGAAGATACATAGATAGAAAAAGAAAGGAGGAGAGACCAAATGATACAATTTTTTTTTGATTCAAACATCAATTATCATTTACCAAAACAGTGAACGGGATTATAACCACAATCGATTTTAATCCATTATACAAACAACGAAATCTAATAATACCCAAGAACACTAAATTGGATTCTATGCAATCAGATCTAAGACGTTAATGTACTTTTAACAACAACGAAACGAAAACAACTCACTGTCCGAACTGAATTGTTTCATCCGAACTGAATTGTTTCTTAAACTCTAACTTAGACTGTAAAATTGGGGCAAACAAAGTACACAAGTAGACCCTTAGTTAACTCCTATTATTATTCAAGTACCAACTGTTAATCACCACAAGATTAACTTGAAGATCGAGGATTAACAATATCAACACCAAAGCGCTTTCGGATTCAACCCAAGACCACTGGCACCTAGTGGCCCGGTTTCTTAAACCTCATATATTCGACCTTAGTGATACGATAAACATCTACTAGCACAACAATAAAAGTCAGACAACGATTACAATCTTTAAACTAGCTATTAGTCTCTAAGGATTGGCATGTACTTCATGTCCAAATTGAAAGACGGGTTCTGACGACGACTTCCCTTCATACCAATTCATATAGTTTGTTAGTGAAATATAATTTTTTGTGGCTCAAATTTTACTTTGTACCAAATCATATCGTTTTACTTTCAAAATCTTTGTTCTTAACCCGACTTCCTTATTTTCCTTAGAAATCTGAATATCATTGTCTTCCTTCAGCGATAGTCATATGTGGTGTTACCTTTTGCACCAGCTCCGCATGAGATACTACAATAAAAATCTTTTCTCGTGTGTTTTGTCCAAACTCTTTAGATTCATCTTATACATTTAGAATTCTTGGTTCCTATTGTGAATGTCCTAATTAACGTTCATGAGTCTTCATTTCCAAACCTTGAAGATTAATATGTCCCTTTGTTAGTTGTTTTTAGTGTCTTCGTATTGTGTTACCTCTGTTCAGCTGTAGTTGCACATTCTTTCAACTATTTCCGCTGCACAGACACATCCTTAGAGAAATACCTTAGCTGAAAATACCATGTCAACTTCCTTTACCTCAACACTTTTCTCGTTGCGTTTATTTTTACTGTGAGATAATCCAGTTGATACAAAATCTTCTCGCTATCGTGTGATCTTTTAGGTAAGAACTTTGAGGCTCGTTCACCCCTGCTCAAACTTCTTCCTATGTAATCTCTTTGTTAGTGAGTGCTGTATTTACTGAAATATGTATCTTATGTAAAGAGTACTTCTGTATCGTCAACATCCTTAATGAAATATAACTTTGTATTGATGTTCTTAGTTCTCTATGGAACTATCCCTTCTTTGCTAAGTGTTTAGCATTCTGCGAGTTTGAGAACACATTTGCATCATTCGGTATCATACCCAAATCACTAACCAAACCTTTTAGCCACAAATTCTCCTTGAATCTTTTTGTGGGAGCTATGTATTTCGATTTGGTAGTAGATAGTGATACCATGTGTTGAGGTCCCAACCTCCAGCCGATTGTGTTTCCTCCAACCTGAAATACATACCATGATACTGATTGTCTTATATCAAGATTTTTGTATCTTAGTTTGCATGCACAAACCCTTCCACCTTAAACCATGAGTTTCTTGTGAGTGTTAGATTTAATTTTGAAGTTCCATTTATATACCATTGGCAATCGGACAATAATGTATGTTTTCTCAATGCAACTGGCCCTTTGGTGATTCAAGTACACATGTTGAGAATGAAAAATGATAGCTAACTTGGCTGTAACAGCTCCAGCAGCTGAGCATGAAGAGAGTCATGGTATTTTCTTCTTTTCAATTGAGAGTGTGAGCACATTAGTTTTTTTTAGTACACACATCACTTAGTATTGAACAAACTTTGAGGGGACTTTGTCACTATTAACCTGATGTAAACATCAATGATGCGGTTATTTCCCTTATTCAGGGGTCTAGAGATGTATCAATGATCGTTAATAAGATATGGGGTCACTAATTTGGTTGTGGAAGCCTGGAGATAAATCAATGATGTGTTTATATTTGATTCCAAGCATTAAAAATTTAAAAGAAGGTCGTCAATGAACACATCAGAAATAATACAAAGGGATGAATTTCATGTCTACAATGTAAGAAGAAAATTAGAGAAGTATTGATAAGAAGAGGATAAAAAGTATCTATGGCTTTGTGTGTCTTTGAGGATTGAATTTAGTTTGTGTTCGTGAGGTTTTCATTACCAAGTGTTATAGTTAAGATTAGTGCACTGAGTAAAACACAAAATCAAATTAGTTATTCAAAGCTTTGGTTTCCTTGATTGGATTATGTGTATAACAAAATTTCATTGTGATCTTTGAAAATGTGAACCCTCATATATATAAAAACTAAATTTGATTTGACTATGATAACCAGTGGAAGCTTTGATTTTAAAAATTATTATAATTCTAAAAAAAATTAAGGAATAAGTGTAGATATTATGTTGAGCCCTCATATAGTATTTGCTTTTGAATTATTCATATATATATACTATGAAAAATAGGACAAGCATTTTATTACATCGTTTACATATACTAAATTTTGGATTTATTCATATTTATTCTTTTTGTTTGTATATGAGCTATTGTTATGGTTTACTAATGATATATTTACATGAAGCTAAAACTTTTCACTCCACAAAAAAATTTACAATACATACGAATTTTATATATATAAAGAATATCTAAAAAAATACATTAGTTTTGATATGTATTTAGAGGAAAATAAATTTAACTTTAAAATATTTTGGTATCATCTAAATTTTAATATACATTTTAACACACACACATATGTGTATGTGTATGTGTGTGTGTTGTTTAATCATATACTCAACTATAATTTTAATATTAACTTAAATTAATATAAAAATAGATGAAAAACAACGGGTTTGTGTTATGTTAATGTAAACATATTTAAAATAAGAAAACATTCAAACTACATAGACAAAAATATTAAATGTAATGTCTCTTATGTACATAAAAATAACGGGAAATATGGAAATTAAAAGCAAATTGTTAGGAAAAATATATTTTTAAATGTTGAATACAAAAACGAACAAAACATTACACACGATAATACAAAATATATAAAATCTTAATAAATTTATCTGGAGTTTTAATAAATTGAATTACATACAATGTAGAATGCAAGAATTCACATATCAATAAATTTAACAAATTTTAAAATATGCAATCATAGCTTGAAAAAACTAACATATTTCACTAAGAAGTACATTAGAGAGCTAAAAATGGATTCCAACAGTATTTTTTTACAATAATTACCTTTGAAATACTGTTTAAAAAGATAAAACATTTATGATTGTCAATGGTCAAAAGAACAGTGATAAATTACCCTTCAGTTAAAATTATTATTGTAAAAACAATAATATCGAATAAAATTCATATTTACTTTATGTTATACTTCTTATTCAGATATAGTATAGTTTTTATGAAAAGAAAGTTTCTAGTGGAATACAATTGAAGTATAATTTTATTGAAATAATGGATTTCAGTTAATTTGAATTTTGGATTCCAAATTTCATCCCTAATAAATTGTAAGAAAACTAATCTAATTTAAAATTTTCTCAAACTCATAGCATCATAGGATCAGCATCATCTCTTTTCTCAAGGTTGTAACCACTTATCAAACTCATGATTATTTCACTTACACTGTTCAAGCGACTTAAACTGTATTTTCACTTGTTTCTTATTTATGGATTTGAAATTGTGTTATATACTATGCCTAAAACAAATTACTGTATAAATGTCATTTTGTCTTTCTAAGTTATGAATATTTTAATTCTGATTGTTGAATTAACTGTATATATATCCACTGAACATCATTTGAAACTGATGACCTAACTCATTATGACATGTATATTTGAGTAGTGAAGATTTTTTTTTTTTTTTGCAAGATTCATAAAATAATGAAATAAATATTTGTTACATACCATAAACTTAAACCAAACACATAACTGTTATTAAAATTTGAAAAATAAATACAAAAAAATTAACTGTAAATGTATTTTAACAAATAAAAAATGTTGTATACAAAAAATACACATAGTAGTAAAAAAATAAAAATAATTAATAAATTGAACTAAAATTTTAATAATTTCATTTAAAAAACTGATAAATTTAACAAATTTAAAATATGAAATCTATGTATATTATGGAAAAGAACTATACTATATATCTTAATAAGTATAATAGAAAGGTAAATATGAATTTTCTTTCAACAGTATTTATGTTTACAATTATAGTTTTAATTGAAGTGTAAGTTGTAACTGTAAAAGTACTTGTTAACAAAAACAGACTTTCATTTTATGTATCCCCTTCAATTATACATTAAATAAAATGGCCTTTTACATAGATAAACTTACCTGCCATTGGTGTTTAGTGAAAGTTGATGTAAATTGTAAGTTGACATTGAACGAATATATTTAATTTAATTGATTTTTAAATAGTCAACTTCTTTTCTTGAGATATCACCACTCCGATGGTCTGCATGCATGTCACTGATGTAATCACAATACATATTGGATATTTTTTTAGATCACTTATTTGAAGAAAAAATTTGACACTGACTGGTTAAACTTATTACAAACTAAATTCAACAAAAAACAAATAAGAGTGATAAACAAAGCAAAGAACATTAAGAGTGATAAACCAAAAACAAAACAAAAGCATGCTTACTACAAAACTACTACTAATACTCTAACTGATAAGTTTATAGTGGGATACAATGGAAATGTACTTTTATCTAAATAAATTATTTGATTTGATTTGAATTTTAGATTCTAATTTGTTTCCAAATAAATTGTGAAAAGAACTACTCTAACTTAAATTTTTCTTAAACTCATCGCCTTCATAGGATCATCATCTCTTTCTCAAGGTTGTAACCACTTACCAGACTCCTGATTATATCTCTTACACTGTTCAGGCGGTTTAAATTGTATTTTCAGTCATTTTCTTGGTTATAGATCTTAAATTGTGTTATATAATAAGGCTACAAAAAATTTGACATTGGATGATTGTACAGAGGACAGTTTTTTTTGTCCCTCTAAGCTTTGAATGTTTTTCTTTGTCAATGCTTTCAATGTTTTAATTCTGAAGTGTTGAATTAATTGTCTATATATATATATACCTTTTAGACATTATTTTAAAAGTGATTTTATTATTTCTGTTTATGTGTCCTCACCACTTCCATTTCAAAATTTTAAAAATGATGACATGATTTAGTAGAAAATATAATATGGATTTCATCATACTATGACATGTATAATTCTGATGAGGGAGATTTGTTTTTGCAAGATTATTAAATAATTTTTAACTAAATTTGGTTTAGTACCATAAACTTAAACCACATAATTCTTATTAAAATTTGAAAAATAAATACAAGAAAATTTCCACATCAACTTGAGAAATTTTTTAGCAAATATTGAGGGTGATTGGTTGGTATTTAACATGTGACTTTAGTTTTAATTTCTGTTTACAACCATATAAATTACCAATAATGTTCTATTTAGTTTTTAAAGTTAAAGTAAAAAAACTAAACGAATATGTGTAGTAGCCTTATTTTCTAAAGAAAAAAATATTGTTGTTGGAATATTTTTCATTTTTATTTATTTTTTCATTTAAATTTTACAGCTTTAGATATAACTACATCAAAAATTCTATAAACTAAATTATACAGTAATAATCTACAACTACAGTCCAACCAAATGCCCCTATTGTTTAAATATCTGTATTTTAATCAAAATTAATTGTATTTATATTTAACAAATACAAAATAAATTCATTATGATTAAAATCCAAATTCTTATGGATAACTAGATATTTAAAAAAATTATAGCTGGATCTACTTTTCCAAACTAGAAAAAAATTAACAAATTATTATTATTTATTATAGTTTTTTTTACCGGTGAAGTGAAATTTTAAATTTGGATACATACCATACCACAAACTAAGATCAGATACATATTTATTATCATTTTATAATAACATAACTGAAAGTATAAGAAATTTTACACAGGCTTAGATTTAAAAAGAGTTACCAAATTTTGTGTAAATATCTATATTGCATGAAAATTAATTATGAATGCACTTCTAACAACAACAAAAAAAAAACTAAACCAATTTGATTAAAATAGAAATATTTAAAATTATATTTAGATCAATTAATCAACATAAATATATTATTAATCGATTTTAAAATAATAATATGGTTTAAAAATTATACAATATATAGATTATGTGACATTGTGACTAACGATTGAATATTTGGATATTTGTTTATGATAAAAAACAAGGAAAATAGCATATAAACTTTATAATACTAAAGCGACTGTAACCCTTTCTTCCTTGCTACTTTTTGTGCTTTCCTTGTATTTTGCTTGCTCTTATGTTTATTTTCCAGTAAGTGATGGATATGTCATTTTGTTTTCCAATCTTCAGTTTTTTGTCAACAATCATCATTCTTCTTATCTCTCTGAATGCGAGTTTCTGTCCAACCTTGATCCAACAAAAGAATTTTGTTCCCAGTTGAGATATCTTTTTCATGGATGGATTAATTGGGATCCAAGAATAACTGATTTTGATTTTACAAATGGTGGAATAATTTTGCACGACTTCCATAATTTTAGAGCGGAAGATGATCAATTTTGGTGGAATCCATGGCGAAGACATAGAGGTCTGCTCCTTGTTGGTTACTCAAAATCACAATGTCAGATTTTCAGTCAACAATATAAGTTTTTTTTTTAATTCTTTGGATGAGGGTTGTGACTACGAGGCTATATTGTTTAAACTCATAAAGAGTATGGCATGGTTCACAAAACAGAGAAGTTTGAGTATGTGGGTGGATGTGGCGTCAACTTGTTATTATTTGGCTAAGACCATCTCCAATGTATTTCTCTATTTTTGACTCTAAAATAGAGAAATTCTATTATAGAGGTAGAGTTTACTCCAATATATTGCTCTATAATAGCAATCTATATTTATAGAGTAAAAACTAGAGGATTGCTATTCCTATCTCTATTTATAGAGAAAAATATAGCAATCTCTATTATAGATGAAGAAATAGAATAGGGATGAAGTAAATTTGTCTCTAAATACTATTATAGAGGCAAATATAGAGGAGGGTTGGAGATGCTCTAAGGTGAAGTATGAACACAAACTCGATAACGAAATCAAGATATTCTATGTTAAGCCACATGACCAGAAAGTTGCTAACGCTTCTTTAGTTGTGATGGTATTGTTTTACTTATCAATGTGAACAATTTTCTATTGGATGGTTTCAAAGTGGGGGATTTTGGTTTGGAGGGTAATGAAGGATGATAAAAAAGAGCGTCATTCAGTGTTCTTAAGTACCATTAATGAATCATAAGATGATGAAGAACCATTTATTTGAAGAGAAGTGAAGAATTGCTGGTACTGTTAAGCGATGAAGATATGTCAAAGAATTCCAAAGAAAAAGAATATCAATGCTATGGACAGTTATAACTCATGTTTAAAATTATGTTAGGTGCTAGTCGGACGGTAAGTCCCAGCCTAGCGAGTTATCAAAAAATTGGGTAGTATTCGAACAATATGTGGGACCTAATTTAAAATATAATTTAAAATCTTTATAATATGTTTAACTAATTTTAAATATGATAACACAAGTTGACATAACTATATAACTTTTTATATAATTTTAAACAGATTCATTTTAATTTGTCGAACATTTAAATAATGGTGTATTTGGTACGAAAAATCTCTAAATGCAGTATGCATGTGTGTTTTGGGTTTAATAGCTAACTGTAATTATTTAGTAATGAATAATTACATAAAATCTGTTAATAACGATTAAAAATAATTAATCGTGTTTTAATTTTACGCGAATAAGAAAAAAAATGCTCTAAACGGTCAATTCAGAATTAGGCGGGAATTAAGCGGTCTTACGCGGATCAACGCCTAACTTCAACGATTTGGTCAAATTCGTTGTGGTCAACCCCCGAATAGCGACTAGGCGGCTAGGCGGATACGTTTTTGAACAGGGGTTATAACAAAGCATATTATTTCCTGCATCAAAAATGTTTGAGATGGATTGTGATATAACAAATGAATCACATTTAATGATCTATTTAGAGATAAAAAGTGTTTACTGACAAAAAATAAAAGTCGTAAAATAGATCAAATAAGACCAAAATTGAAGATGAAAAAAATTAGCGGATCAGTCTTATCATATAAATGAGTTAAGAAACATCATGTTAGTACTGTCTGTTTAATATTATTCTTAATGACATGATTGTTGTAGTTTATGTTAGTTACATTTATTTGGTATCTATGAAGTTAAAGACGTTAAAAAAACAAGGATATAAACTAGAGTATATTGTAACAGAACCATAATTATATTTTTGACAGGAAAATAAAAATAAAACATGTAACACTGTACTTATGTCTCAGTGTTATGAATTATACTCCCTGTTATCATCAGTAGACGACCAAAAAACATTCCCTTCGAGATTTGAGAGATTCATATCATTAAATGCACTACTTAACTACACAAAATGAAAAAAAAAATACATAAAATGAAAACCTTGTTTTCTGAGTATCTCAAACTAACGTAACCCATAAAAAGACCATGCAATATGGCCTATAGAGATAAGTCTTTGATGAGTCTCCACGTCACTTTATATTTTCGGCTTTTGTCCCCTAAACTTTCGACAACATTCGTCTCGTACCCCGACACTTCCCGGGACCTCTGTCTCCCCCCCTCCCCTCTCTCTTTCTCCTCCCATCTCCTAATTCTGTATTTAAAAATTTTAACTCTTTTTTCTTATATATGAATATGACTTTTAAATTTAGTTTTCTTTATTTACGTTCTTTTCTTTTATTTCCAACCTGTGGTCCTCTTTGTTCGTAAAACTCCGGAAATTAGGAAATTTTATCTTAATGCTATTTCTATGTCTTTCATACAAATCGTTTTGTTTTTCTTTTCTCTTTCTAATCAACAAACCCCATGAAACATTCGTCAACATGCATCGTTTTTCTAATGATATGATATATATTGATATTCTTCAAAAAGTTATAATCATGGGTAGCGTTTTTATATTAAGACTATTTAAAAGATAAAATGATGCTTGGAATAAATAATTAAAAGAACCTTGTCTATGCAAAAAAGAATAAACTAAGATAAATATTAAAAAGAGGAAAAGAGTGAAGGCAACAGCACATAATAAGAGGTTAGATGGGCTCACAAACTCTTATGTTTTCTTTTCTTTTCTTTTCCCTTTCCAATTATTAATTAATATCTATTGTTTCTTACCAAACCAACCACATAAATATAATATATTACCGTTACAAAAAAGTATAATATAATATATCTTGGCTTCAATGTGTGTATGTCCCTTCCTATATATATACACTGAAATATATGTTTTCCATTCAAACATTTTTGGCTCATACAAAAACCTCTGAAAAAACTGAAGAACATATATACCCCCCCCACCAAACAAACAAAAATAACCATGGAAGAAAATCAACAAGAAGCTTCATCAATGCCACTAGTTCCTATAGACAGTTTCTCTTACAGTTGGGTAGTCAACTGTTCTTCTTTGGAAGCTTCTATTGATGATCATCATCAAACCTACGAAGATTCTTCTTCTTCCTTCATAGAGATGGACCCAAGATTGCCTCCTTCTAGAAGATTCTTCATCAACAAAGCCCACGAAAGTAGCTTCAAGTTCGATAACTTTGTCTCTTTCTCCGATGAAGATAAGTCTTTAGTTCACGCCGACGAGCTTTTCCGTGACGGCTACGTCATGCCTTATCTATCAAAAGCCACGTCAGCAGCTACGGAAGAAGAATATGAGCCGTTGGATACGAAAACGGAGAAAAAGATGGAGACACGTGACATTAAGAGCAAGTCCCCTTCTTCTTGTAGAAAGTTGAGAAGAGTTTCGAAATGGGTTTTGTTGTTTTTGACGCCATTGTGTAAAAGATTAAGGAGATGTAGAACCGCTGGATCATCCGGAGGGATCGGTACCGACTCTAGGATCCGTGTAACGACGTTGTCTAGAAGCAGAGTTTATTCAGATGAAATGACTTCGTCGCCAAGAATAAGTGTTGCAGATGATTACTATTGGAGAAGATCTTGTGACTCAGAGAGCTCCATTTACGAAGCCGTTCTTCACTGCAAGAAATCTTTCGGTAAGTTGTAGATATCATTTTTTGTATTTGTTTTTTTTTAATTTTGTAATTTTTATTGTTTGTTAATCATTTTTTTTGTTAATTTAAACAGAAAAATGAGACTTAAGAATCCATGGAAAAGGAGCAGGTAGAGTAGAGATGGAGAATATTAAGCTTAAGAAGAATAAGCAAATTGCATTACACGTTACACATGGAGTGGCGAAGAGAGAGAGAGAGCAACTTGTGTTGTGTCTTTTGTTGTTTCTCTCTCTTGAATTAAAAATACTGATGTGATGATTCCATGTGAATGTCTCATCTGATGTGAATCAAGAATTTATCTTCTTTTTTACATGAGTAGGCACATATATAGGGCAGCTAGCAGAATCAAGAAAATGTTTTCAGATTTTCTTGGCTGTTATAGTTTCTTTTCTATAATTCAATCCTATATGTATCTTATATGTGCCTACCCATGTTTTACTTTCTGGTCCAATTTTGTTTTGAATATTCTTACTTTTTGTGATTTTTTTTGTCTTTTATTGTTTTGTAGATCATATGTGTATGTCATCATATATATGCATGATTGAACTCCTTTTCTTATCATAACTGTAATTCAAATCAATTAAATTTAACAAAGAGCAGGGAAAAAAGGAAACTCCAAAAATATATCCAAAACCATATCAGTATATTTCATGACCAAGTGAAGATATTTTCATATATTTGTGGTTCAAATTAAATGGTTTCATTCTTGCAAATCGGATGTTTTTTATTTTGTTTACTGTAAAATCAACTGGAGGTATATGTATACTCCAAATATTGATTCAGATTCAAGCATTATAAATTTAAAATACTTTTTTTGTTAAAATCATTAAAACATTTTTGTGCGTAGATGATTTCGCGTGATTTTATTAGAATTTTTTCATACGAGTATCTCAGAATTTGAAAAAGTAAAACTAAAAAAAATAATGAAAATGATTCTCAAATAAGAACCCGTGAATTTAGCCTATGAAAAAAATCCATTAAACTAGTTCAAATTGTTTATAATTAATAGTTTTATGGATAAAGATACGCTAACAAATAACAAATGAGAACAAAGAGAATCAAACAAAAATAGAAATGGTGGTGATTTTATGACTTCTGAAAAAGTGCAGGGTCAGTATTCAATACGTCAAACTGTTGCTTTAGCACAGATAATTTCTTTCAACACCAGAATAATTATATCAATATATGCAAACTTAGGTAAGTACATATGAGAAAAAATAGAAATTGCAATATAAAGGCGTGTAAACCACATTTAAGAATTTATACATATAGTTAAAATTAAACACAACGGAAGTTCGGCGAGTGTTACATTTGAGAATCGTGACAAAACATAATTTACAAATGACAAAAGCAAATGTGAATGAAAGTACAACTAAGACAATACCAGCCTCTTGTGTTTGTATTTACGTTTTCATGTCTGATATTAATTATTTTTCTCCATATTTATAAACATTGATAATTAAATATTTTTATTTACATTTCCACATACTTATATTTTATTTTTATTTTTTGAGAAAGGGCTTCCAACATACTTATATTATCAAGAAAAAAATTAAATTAGACGTAAAGCTGGCATGCATATATATATAAATACAAAATGTTGATAATTAAGCATTTCTATTTACATTATATATACAATATACTATATATAAATACAATTACATATAGAAACAAACACAAATACAAAACGTATGTTTCCCTTTGAAAAGAAACAGTTTCAAAAAGATTAGTCCCAAAATGTTTAAACCAAAACCATGACAACTTTCAACGTATCAATCCCTTAAATATTACCCAGTTTGATCCTCGTGTAAGTTTACTTGGAAATTAGTTAAGAGTTTTGAAAGCCTTTAGTCGAATTTTTTTATTTAAGAGTAAACATAGAGAACAAATTCACGAATTAAAGACGAACGTTTTAAAATTATAGAGGTTGTTGTCTAATCTTATGAGTTCAATTCATTAACCTAACTAATTTTGTTGACAAAATAAAACTTAGGTAATCTTATTATTTAAATGTTTCGGCACATTTAGATATTTGTATATATATATATATATACATATATATGTATACTTAATACTTGTAGAGCAATTTTTGACACAGGATATTATAAGTAGGTGGATTTCGTGATCTATATATTCTTTTGTTTGTATGATTGTGCTTGTAATTTAGCTTTATCATTTTATGTAGGATTAGTTAAAATACCGGACAGTCGACAGTTTTCCACATGTTACAATAAACGATACTACATAAAATGCAAACATAAGTGATAATCTTTGAAAATCGATAACAGAATATTTGAGGTTTAGATCCTTATATTTTTTTTAACCAAAAATGATGAACCAGCTAAATCGAAAACTGGAATAAGCTTCACGCCTATATCTTGAATTCAAATTAACTTAATTCAAAAATGATTGCTTTTTGTAACATTGTAGATCTCATATATACAAACCAAATAGTTTTCCAAATTAATATCTACATTGGCCAACAGAAAACTACAAACATTTTCGTATATGGTAAAGTTTGATCTTTGGCATTATTAACCCTTATGGAGAATTATTTACACACTCGAGCAAGCTATGGACCACACAATTTTGGTTTTGTTTGGTCTATTTTCTATTCATATGTCAATTTTTATGGGTCAAAACTAAATCATCATTTTAAATTTACACAAATTGATCAAAATTGATTATGTTAAAATAAATTCCAAAATTTAAAACTGAATGTGTTACACATATTGATCAAAACTAAATCATCATTTTAAACTACAAAACTGAATACGTAGTTTCTTAGCTGATTTTTAATGTTAAACATGATTACTGGGTTTAAAAAGATCATATCGTTTTAAATTTACAGAAATCATTATTAAAAATTATATTTTTAATTATTGCTTTTATATTAAAAAATTATCATACATTTCTATTCCAAACTTTCTCGATCATTTGGTTAGTCATTAGTTATCCTATTATACACAGATTTTGCTTCAGAACTTTTACTGATCAATTAACCTCCAAATGTTTTTTTACTGTAGTATCATATGTCTTTTCATCTATTATTCCTGATAATACGGATAATAGATCAAAGGCAACACGTTGGTTAATTTGGTTATATCGTCGTGTCAACAACGTTGGATTGGCATTTTAGTATGACCATATATTATACAATATATCTATCGCATTTTTGACTAAAGCTGCATAAATGTAGTCTATAATCCAGACGGGGACAAACCTATGGTTTTCATTCAAGCGAGATGTGAAAAAGTGACTTAAGGGCCGAATTAAAGTAATTCACTTTTATTTAAAATGAATTTGCTGCCCATATATTTGCAGCAACTTTGTAGCAGAAGATTTGCCGATCCATTTATAAACGAATTAAAAATTTATAGACCCTATAACATTAGAGACAAGTAGATTCGAAACTAAAATATTTATTGAAAATACAGAAATTTAATTTTTAAAATTATTATGGCAAAGGACATATTCACCCAAAAAGACAGGCAAAAAGATTTGCCTAGGCATCATTTTTCTTCTTTTCTTATTCTGCAAATTTATAGGTCCAAGAAGATTTTGGGGTAGATGCACAGGAGTCCATTGGTTACATTGCATCTAGATCCGAAGCTTACAACCAGAATATAATGAAAATTACAGAGCATTTACATATTTAATTTAATTTGTCTTGTAAAGCGAGATAATGGTTTTGGAACACTAATATTCATAATTACTTGTTCTTACGAGTTATGACCATATACTTAAAGTTACCATTTGAATCAAGTGTAGCCAGACTTACAATGGTTTCAGAACGCTAGAAATATCCATTTAACTTGCAAAAAGTGATAGCGTTTAGAACCATGCAAATTTACGGACAAAACCATGACCAAAGAACGAAAGGAAATAATGTATTTTTAACTATTCCTAATTTGTTTTACTATTTACAGAAAATATTAATTTTTATTCCTCTTCATTTTTATTAACAAAATTTGTTATTCAACAAAATTGATAAGAAATAATTTTTTTCTTCATTTCTATAGTTGATTCTTATGCGTTTTTTCCCTACTTATCATAATGTTTCGACGATGGTAACATTGCAAAACTATATATTAACAAAGGAGAACAAAATATATATTTCTCGTCAATTTAAGCCACTCCGTAGTGGAGACACATTCAAAATCTCCGGAACATCACCTAGCTAGGATCTATTATCCCTATACCAAATTATATCCCGACAAAAATGCAAATAGAGAGAAATTAGGCAACTAAACTGAAGCTTCGTGGATTAGCCGTGGCACAAGAATATGAGGAAGAAACTCTAATCTCACGTGCTAGTGAGATAAAAGAAGCAGACATAGACAAGATATGTTCCGAGAACATCCAAAGCAATCCTTGTGACACTGTTCCTATCTCCTATCTTCATCTTGTTCTTATTTGATCTTCTTCTTCTCGGGGGACCAAAGACACTTAAACATATATAGTAATTTTCCTTTGTTGAGAGAGATAAAGTAATTATTTGCATCTAATTTTTCGGTATCTGTCGTCGATGTGTAAGTGTAACACCAGATAGTTCAGTTGTTCATATCGGAAATATATGTAGGTTTTATTTACGTATGTTGTTATTTTGATTATCTTGTCTCTAATTAAGAAAAAGTTACCCAAGTTTTCAATTCTGGCAGTAAATAGTAACACGTGAACTAATATATCAGTCAAGTTATCTTGTCAAACATGTTAATACTTAATAGTATTCTTTTCTCACGGATTAGCTGAACCTCACATCAGAAAATAACAATGATATCAGTCATACACAATACTTACTAAATCTTATTGTTTTATTAAATATCGGTTATAAGACAATTACACAATTCAATTTCGTATATATAAAGAAGCTTGCTGGTAGTATCTAAGTTAAGAGATTAAAAATACATATGTAATCGCTAGTTAATGGTACGTAATTAAGGTTTTGGTCGCTAATTTTAGCAAGTTATCATAGATAAGTGCAAAAAGACTATCGCTAAATGAGTCACAAAAGAAATCATTAAGGATGCATGTTCAAAGACCCCCAAAAATTGCACCAAATCTTAGCAAAGAAAAAAAAGACCCCCCCAAAAAACGCTTGTTGCAAAATGTTATTGGTTTCTTAAAGAATTTTAATGTCCCAAGACCATGCTCAGCCATAAATTTCATTACTAATAACAGTTTAGTACAAGATTTTGAACTATGTCAAAAAAAATATTGGGTAACTGTCGTGATTGTTCTATAGCGGGAATAACCTAGCTAGAGAGATAACTCGTTAATGAATGTGAAAGAAGAATTATAGTTCCGAATCGATGTAGCTTAGTATTTTTAGCATGATAATAAAACTGGACCTGGATCGACAGATACCAGATCATTTAGGTCGTACCTTTGACCGACCATAAGATGGAACGCTAAAGACTTGATTGGTTAATCAAATATTAGTGGCTAGTTGTTTTCTTATACCCAAATTAGGTTTATAACAAGAAGTAGCTAAGGATATAAGCAAAAGGCCGAACAAATGTCCAACGTAACTCCTCCTTAGTTCAATGCTTAGTTAAGTTTCATGTGATCGTGTTCTAAATCGAAGTTGGACTATGTACATTATTGCACGTAAAGTCGTAAACGTATTTGTTGCATTTGTGCCACCTTTCAATCTTCTGTCAACATGCACGCCTACTAAATTTTATACTCCATATTAGTACGATATTAAATTGAAGAAGACGAACCAAAGTCCATGTCTTCTTTAACACGAAGTAGTCCACACGAGTCGGTTATTCGACAGAGAAACTATTAGCGGACTAGCGTGCGAACTGAGAAAAAAATTCAAAATCTTTTGATGATAGATAATAGAGAAATGAACCAGATTCGAAGCAGACGTTACTGGTTGTCGTGAAATGGTCCTCTATGAGAAGGAACATCACAGCTAATCAAGTCCCAGATTGCACCAATTAATTTTTTTTTTTGTAAAATACACCAATTAATATTGTCTCATTAAAAAATTATTTACTTGTTAAATAAAACCAGACAGAAAGTTGCATCTACAACACTAGCCATACGTCGTCCGAATCATTAAGTAAATAACTTTTCACACAGAATATATAGTAAAAGAAATAGACTGTCAGGAGATTTTCTTAAATCGGATCTTGTAAATAAAAACTGGTCTATAAAATCGTAGCCTGTGAGTACTATAGTCGTGAAGTATACATCTGATAAAGTTTGGCCGACGTTGAACTATATACTACACGTCTAGGATCACTTAATTTAAACATAGCTTTGTACAGTCAATTCGAGAAGGAACCAAATGTATGTGTTGTTATGATTATGCCGATAAATCCCGACAAAAAAACATTAGAACTAGCTAAATCATCATTCATCACGTCATTGTACTTGCTAACCAAAAGATATTTTACCTTGTCAAACATGAAAAGCATAACCTTTACTTTAAACTGATATAAGGTTAGTGTTGCCGAAAAGATTGATTAAATTGGAATAATAAGCCAACAAAAACCATTATCTTTAATTCGTGCCTTCTGTCGGGCGAGAATCAATTCGTTAACTTGTCATAATATTTGATTAAGAAACTGTGTATATAAATATATATATATACTTGTTTCTCACAAAATTACGTGATATATGAAAATGTGCAACCGTATACATACATATATATATAACTTTATTATAATTGTGCAAAAATATGTAGACCAAGAGAATCGTTGTGGATAAGATATTAATTAGTTTTGGTACATATTCTCCCAGCCAAAATAGCATAATTTTCGTCATTTTCTCCGACCTTTTATTTTGTAATCCGGGCATCATCTACACCAATTCTTCAACGAAACATAAACAAGGATGTGACACCAATATTTAATTGAAAATGAAAAAGGTAAGAGCTAGGGGCTGAAGAATAATTGTTTGTTAAAATTGTAGTATGTTAATGGCCCTAATATATTAATTTAAATGAAAAATGTTAGAAATGAGAAAACATAAATGCTTGTTGTATAGTTGTATTGTATATATTTATACTTTTGTGTTAAAATTGTATGTATACTTGCTTTTTGTTATATTATCATGACTAGATATAGTTTAGTATTTATGTTAACCAAGGGAATTTCATATACATATACACTTAAATTTCTGCTACCCAAGATTTATGTATTAGTAAAATAAGAGAATGCATTAATTTATTAATAAAAATTTAAAATTATATGTTATACAGATTTATTATAATGAAATTATTTTTATTTAAAATAACTTAACAATTTGTTTTTTTTTACTTTTCAAAAATCGTAACTTCATGAATTTTATTAGAGAAATCTCATTGAAGAAGTACTTACTTGGAGTATCTCATTTAGATAATTTAAAATACTTCGTAATAGATATCATAACATTTGAGATAATATTGAAATACATTAGGAGGTGTATTCAACTAGGCATTAAGGTTAATTGTATTAATATGACAAATTTCATGTTATTCAAACATGAATTTTAAAAACACTTTAAAATCTAGTGTTATTGAACTTGTCATTTCATAAAACACTTTGAAATCCACTATTTTTAAACAAAAATTAAGTTGAAGATTTTATAGTGCTTTAATTGTTTTTAGAGCATTTGAGAGTGGTTTCTTAGTTATAAAAGTTAAAATCCAAACACTCTAGAAACATTTTATAGTGGTTTCTATAATTGTTTTAACAAAAATCACACC